>CM033327.1:24515766-25785605 GCA_019359835.1 Pharus latifolius
AAGAACAAGGAGTGGAGAGGACATAGAAGATGGCGGTGCAACCAATCGACATTCATCGCGATGCCCCTAACTTGAGCATTCGGTCTCAATTTTGAAGTAGAGTGGGGCAGGCGTGGGACAACATGGCTTCTTCCAGCCAAGCTGTTGATCTTGGGAACCTCCTTGAGAGGTACCTTGAAGAGTTCTTGGAGGTAAGTAAATTTTACCTCACAACTCCAAGTGTTTTTCTGAGAATTTTATTCAGACACTTTCTTTTTGTTTTATCCAGAGCACTACTCACGGTGCGGCCATATTTGGCAGGCTGGTGGAGTAGTTTAAGGTCGCACAAGAAGAATGCGACAAGTTAAAGCAGTAAGTAACTTGCTTCAATATTAGTCCTTTTTCCAACTAGAATAGTAATTTTTGTTGTCGCAGGGAAAACTTTGCTTTGCTAGAAGAGGTCGCCAAGAGCGCAACAGCAAAGAGGTTGCATTCACTGAGCAGTCTCTCCTAGAGAATAAAATTGCTGAAGCCCAGAGGGTAAATAGAAAGAGGCTTGTTGAAATCCTGGCACTTGAAGCCAAATTGAAGGATGCTGTAGAGAAGGCGATGACCTTGGAGCAAAAAGCATCATTATATGATTCTCAACAAGGGAAAGCCGGGCGCCTTCAAATGGTTTGCAATCGATTGCAGACCAGAGTTGATGGTAAGTTCATTGCGGCAGAAATTTGCATTGCTTCTGTGAACTTGTACAAATTTTATAAAGTCAGTTGGATTCATTTCTTCCTCTGCTCAGAGCAAAGAGAGGAGAACAACAAGCTGATTGAGGAAAAAGATCACAACGAATAGAAGTATATCAAGCAAGAAAACGATCTGGATAAGCTTCAAAATGTTGTCAGCTGCTACCAGATGGCCGCATAGAAGGCCAAAGAGACGCCAAGCTCACCCTTAATGAAAAGGGGGCCTTGGAAGAAATCATCATGTGTTGCAGTCTTATGGAGAAGGATATGTTGCATCTAGGCCCGCTATTATTGTGGATTTTGATTATTGATGACATTAAGTGTTTTTTATCTAATCATGTCTTTGAGTTATATGTATGCAGTGACCTAAGAGCTATTTCAACTAAGGTCACAGTATTGCCAAAGTCGCAAGCACAAGGTTGGCAAGTAGAAAGCCACAGAGACCTAAGCTATATGGAGGATCTGCAAGTCACAAGCACAAGGTCGCGAGCCGAGGTCGAAAGCACAAGGTCGCAATGTCGTCCGAGTTTGCAAGTCCAATGTTGCGAGCTATGGTCGCAAGTGCAAGGTCGCCAAGAATGAAGCAAGAAAAGACTTAAGGTAAAATGCATATTTATTTTTACCGATCTCGGTGTTTGGAGGTTGATCGGTTTAGGAAATTATTTCTTAATTTTAACCGTACTATAAAGAGAGGTTGCAAGTCTGCTCTACATTTCCAACATAAATCGAGAAACTCTTAAATCACTGCATTGCATTCTTTTCGGTTGGATTTGTTTTGAAAAGATTTGGTTTTCAGATAAGTTTATGATAGCAGAAGAGTTTTTGGATTTTCTAGGAAGATCTGGCTTTTGCTTTTGCTGACAAAAAGATAGCCGTTGTAATTATTTTTCAACCAAGCTATTAAACTCTTAAATCGGATCTCTGGATTAAAAGTTATAGCTGTTTTTATCCATGCTGACTGTCAGTTTGCTATGCTGACTGTAAGTTTGAATTGTCAGTTTTGTTAACTGACAGTTGTCCAGAGAAGGTGCTTTTTGAGCTAAAATTTTTTGAACTAAACTGACTGTCAGTATGAGGTTCGACCTAAAATTGTCGTTTTTGAGTTTCTATTTTAACTACTCATTTTTGTGGTCGAAACTGACTGTCAGTATGAGATACTGATTGTCAGTATGAGGTGTCAGTTTCCATATATGACCACAAACGGCTAGCAATGTTTTATCCGTAAATTTTGTCAGCCGGTGAGTTTGAAATTGACTGTCAGTATCCCAAACTGGTTGTCAGTTTGCACTGTTTTATTTCCATATACGACCTCAAACGGCTAGCTGAGTTTTCTCCGGATTTTACTTCTTTCTGGTCGTGACCCAAACTGAGTGTCAGTTTGTAAGACTGACTATCAGTTTGCACTGTTGGTTTTACAGCTCGTGCACAACGGCTCTTTTGATCATTTGGGCTATAAATAGAGGCTTTGAGCAGATGTTTTATACACCAAACAGGCCCCTTCTCACACATACACTTGAGTATTTGTTTTGGAGTTTAAAATCTTGATATTTTGACCAAGTTGTGAGTTTTGTGATCCACCGAGTGCTTTGTTCACATCATTTGCATACTTAGAGTTTCTCAGTGCGTGTTGGAGGTCCAGGAGAGACCTTGCTGGTCATTACTCTTGGTGAACGCCCTCACCTAGACGGTTTGGTGGCGTGGCCGTTAACCTCTCCAGTTTGGAGATTGTTGGAGAGGCTCAGCGTGTTTATAAAAGGCATCGGTGCTCGCCTTTCCGGAGTGGACAAGGAGCACCACAAGTGAGAAATATCCTTCGTGGATATTGAAGCAAGACTCATTCATTTGAGTGCTTCAACGAAGATTAGGGGAGACCGGGCGAGTCTCCGAGACCTCGGGAAAAATCTTGTGTTTGTCTTCTATTATCTTTTATTTTGCAATATATATATTCTTTTGTTCTTTCTTTGCGAAAGTTGTTTTAAATTGAAGTTTTTAAAAGCCTCCTATTCACCCCCCCCTCTAGTCAGCATCCTTAATCCTACAGGATACACTCGCAAAGCTACGGGAGGTCACGGACTTACTAAAGGCAGACGTTATTGATCCTAAAAAGGATGATCTACCCTTGGCGAGTCCTGCAAGTTGGTCATGGATCAAGCTAATATTTTGGTTTCAAGCATCCCTGAAATTGCGAGCAGGCATAAAGAGGCTATGAAGAGTGATGTCACAACTATAGCCTCTACCATGCTCTGCAAACTTAAACTTCACCACGATTCGAATTTAGATCTAAATCCAATGGTGAAAGATGCGACTTTTGACAGCCAAGACCAACTAGATGCGATCATGGCCGGGGTCAGGCCTTTGATAGTAAAATTATTATGCGACCTCGGCCTATTTTTTGTAACAATGAAATGAAATGAAAACATTTACCTTGTTATCAGAGCCTTTTGTTTTATACCTTGCAAATACACATGATTAGAAGAGAAGCAAATGAAAAAAGAAAAGAAAATTATTTAATTTACTGATCCAATGTTATGGTTATATTCCTCTAGCCCCTCCTGCGACCAGTGATACTAGAGACATAGTACAACGGTCGCAGGATAGTTTTCATGGCCTAAGGAGACCACGGCTTGAATGATCAGAGATGTCTTAGCTAGATGCGATCATAAGATGGCGAAAATAATCGGCTTAGTATAAATGCATAAGTTTTTGCCAACTGACATCCACTGGAATGATTAGAACATACTAGTAAGTCCCTTATGCAGTAAGGACCCACTTAGAAAGAGATGTCTTGACTAGATGCGACCATGAGCTCGGCTAGAAAATCCACTTAAACATCATAGTAAGGCACCAGCCCCCAGGTGTAAACCGATAGAAAATAAGGCTGAAAATGAAAATGCAACCATAACATAGAGTGATAGAAGTACTTATTTATAAAAAAATTTATAATGGGAATGGAAATAGCTTACACATAAAATTTACGCAACTGGTCTATGTTCCATGCGTTTCATAGTATTCTTCCGTATTCCATAGCCAATCGAGTTGATCCTAGTCATGGAATGGAGACAGTAGTAAAGGGACCTTCCCACTGAGGGGAGAATTTATTGCAACTAGACTGGTTTTGGATTTTTCTTAAAACCAAGTCCCCCACGTTTAGGGTACGTCGTCACACCCTTTTACTATGATATTTACACAAAGCTTGTAAATATGCTGCTGAGCGGATTAGTGCGTGATCACGTTTTTCTTCAAGAAAGATAATTTCATCTTTGTGTTCTTCACTTTGATTTATGATATCTAAGTGACTCACGTGAGCAGAACCAATTTTAATTTCAATTGGTAACATGGCCTCTACACCATAAATCAGTTGGAAAGGCGTTTCGCCTATAGCTCTACTGGGAATGGTGCGCAATGTCCATAGAACGGTGTAGAGTTCTTCTATCCAAGCCCCCGAGCTTAACTTAAGGCGGTCAAAAACACATTTTTTGACCCCTTGTATTATCTGCCCGTTGGCAGGTTTGACTGCACTATTACACCGTGGATGAGCAACAGACGTGAAACAGATTTTAGTCCCAATATGGTCACAGTAGTCCATAAAGAGGCCACTAACAAACTAGGATCCATTATCTCTTGTGAGACAACTTGAAACTCCAAATCGCGTCACTACATTCTTTTGAAAGAACTTTTTCGCTGCTTCGGTGATAATGTTTTGGACTGGTTCAGCCTCAATCCCCTTGGTGAAATCAATGGCTACAAACAAAAACTTATACCCATTGACCGCTTAAGGCATAGGTCCCACAATATCTATTCGCCATATGGGACATGGCCATGCTAAGAGAATAGTTTGTAATGCATATGCTAGCTGGTGGACTTGCTGAGCATGAAATTGACACTGTGGGCAAGTCTTGGCCAATTGCATAGCATTGTTAAGTGCCGTTGGCCAGTAGTAACCTTGTCGGAAAGCTTTTCCGACCAGTGTTTTGTAGGATGCGTGTGAACCGCACATGTCTCCATGAATCGCTCTTAGAAGCAATTTGCCATCTTCTTGAGGAATACAGCGCATCCGCACTCCTTGAGCACATTTGCTGTACAGCGTTCCTTCAACCAATCTATACACTTGTGCTTTTCTAACAAACCAGACACTTTCAGTTTCGTCCTCAGGCATCGTCCCATGTGCAAGACAATTCCTCAATGTAGGATCCAATCTGCATCATGCTCGAGGGTGGTGACCTTAGTCACCGCCTCTGGTGCCTCTGTGTGGTCATGATTGAGGGCTTTATTAAGTGCTCAATAAACACTCCTACCGGGATGGATGCACGTGAGGAACCAATTTTTGACAATTGGTCTGCGAGAATATTCTCTTCGCGGAACAAATTGGACTTCGATGTTTCTGAAGTATTTTTCCAATTTTCTCACTTCGTCCAGGTATAGAGCTATTGTGTCGACGATTCGGACTCAGAGTCCTCAGCCGAACTTATGCAAAATTTGTAATAGCGAGACCTTTCAAGATGACCCTCCGGGAAGGTATGTAGAACAATGGTGAACAGGAGCACAGAGAGGTTTATACAGGTTCGGGCCCTCGATGGTGGGAGTAATAGCCCTACATCCTGTTAGGATTTTACTATAGGTCATAAAAGGTTACAAGATAGTAGAAAAACTCCTTCACAGGTGAAGGGTTTTTCCTATGTAAATGTACAGAATAAAGCCAGGAAGGCTTGTAAGAACTATCTAATTTAGGCCGTAGACTTGGTTGTTTGAGTGGTTGAGATGTGTTGTATCTCGCCCTTTTTAGAGGTCTTGATCTCCCAAATGGATGGATCTCTCTTGTTCGATGCACCTTGCCACCCTCTTATACTGGTCGAAAGGGTGCTATGTCATAACTGCATCAAACAGTTGCTTGGACAGTTGAATACGGTTTTTAGAAAACCGCTCTGAACCTCCACACAGGTTAAACACGTGTTATTCATGGATAACTGCACGTATTAACCTCCTGACGGTTGATTCTCCACGTGGGGGAATCTTCAGGATACCTGGAATATTCTCGCTATAGGAATAGCCGGACAGATGAATTCCAAGAATGCTCTGACCGCAGGATACTGGCTGACCGCGCAACATCTCGGTCATTCTGTTCATGTATAGCATATGAGCTCCTGACTGCGCGAAGCCTGCAACCTGATCGCGCAAAGCCTGCGACTTGATCGTGTAAAGCCTGCGACCTTGGGCTGATGCTTCTCAGAATATCTTGAGTTTGCACCCCTAGACACGTGTCTGGTTCGAATCTGTCCTGAACAAACAGTGCATTTATTTGAACTGACTCGGGTGTCAATCCTCGTCAGCTAGCCCCCAAATTTAAAGAAAACGAAGGGACGTGTTCACTTTAAATTTAAAGAAATGCATCGGATTATTAACCCGACTCTTCAAATCCTTCACTTAGTGGCATACTAAGTAGGACGGTTGGTTCCCCGAGACGGGCTCTGGGTAATATGCGACAAGTAATGATGGCGCTGTTGAAATGTTTTTTAACCCGAGGTAAAATTCTAAATGTTTTTAAGAACCCGAGGCATTTAGAACGTGAACCGTCACCCTGATGGCTATAAATACCGGGTCTTTGAATCTGTAAAACTTCACAATTTCTTCTCACGGCTAAGTTCTTTCTAAAAAAACATCTTCATTCTTCTCTTCATACATTTCCCGATGGCAGATCATAACATCATCGAGATTGAGAGTGATGAAGAGGAAATTCTCAAGCAAGAGCCTGAAATGCTTGAAGATCCATCTTCTTCAAAGAAGAAGTCCAAGGTTGACCAAGGATCCTCCAGTAGAGCAAAAGTAGAAGATGAACCATCATCTTTTCTTCCTGCAGCCTTCTTCCCTAGCACCCCTTGCTTTTGTTTGGGTGATCGATTTTCTAGCCAGCAAGCAGTGACTATTCGGCCAGAAGATCCTCAACTTGTGTTGGGGAAGCAATCTTCTTGTGGGAAGGTTGCACTTCCGCCACCTGGCGTCCATCTTTCCAGGATGGATATATCAACGTGTCATGAGCAGGGACAGGTAACAATCCACATCTCCTTTTTGCTGATAGTTTATGGTTAGTATAACTAATCCTTGCAAATGTAGGAGGTTGGAGGCCCCAGTGGTCAGCCTTCTGCTGCTCCACTTCTTCCCTTTAGATAGACTCTTCTGGAGGAGAAGAATGCCCTGGAGAAGAAGACCGAAGAGATGTCTTCAGCAATTCTGCATCTGGCAGATTGTTTTGAACGATCCCGTGAAGAGGCGCACCAGTTCTGTCGAGAGAGGGACCACGCCCAGCAACAGCGGGAACTCTCTGACTTAATTAGGAACAGTAGTGTACCTCTTGTTAGGGACGATGTAGATAGGATTAGATTAGTTGCTAGTTCCCTGGGGGTTGTCAGTGTAGATCCTACTGAAAACAACATGTCCCTAGGAGAACTCTGTAAACTTCTTTCGGATCAGGTCGACGCTCTGGTCACCGGTATCCCTTTTGTATGTAAAGAATGCAAGAAATAAAATTTTCTTTCTTCCTATACATACTCTTTACATCCTCTGTGTGAAAATATGACCATAAGCAATGCCTTTACGATCACTCATACACAGGTAAAATTCAACTCTGCGATGAGGATCACACCTTTTACAAAGGCACCGCAACCATCTGATACCGCGATCAGACTTAGAGTTGCGGTTAGAAGTGAAACTTATCGCGACCAGACTTGAAACTCGACCAGACCATCACTGCGGTCAGAATCGGAGCTTAATCGAAAGCATGGTCTCGATCGTAGCACAACCCGGTCAAAAAATATCCATACGTCCAAAAATCAAGTCACAGGATATTTTCGTAAAAGTTTTCAGGGTACAAAAGGAAAAACGTCCTCTGAAAAACTCTGAAAAACTTTTCAGGCTTTTGCACTTTCAGTTTATGAAACAAAGAAGTCTTTTTGCTTCAGATCCGATGCCTGGAACACTTTAACGGGTTCGCCAGAGACAGTATCCATTATGGGAAATGAATAAAATACTCAGTGGAACGTTTGAACGAAACGTTACTCACATTAATGCGCCTCCTCGGGTCTATAAAAGGAGCAGATGTCTTCTCAAGGAAGCCACACAGCCAAAAACCCTCATCATTTCCGCCGCACAAAACCCTCATTCTTCTCAGCCTTCGTCTTCCCAAAAATCACCAACTTTTCCTTCGACTCTCCACCGAACAATGGCGTCCTATAGCCGATCCATCCACCATTCTGAGGAGAGTTTGATGTCGTTGGAAAAGGAGGAGATTCTTCCTCCGCGGCTGTTGATCAACTGGCGGCCTGCGGAGAAGGATCAAGAAACCCCAACCGTCCAAGAGGGCGAGTTGGTGGTCTTCGAAGAGTATTTGCGCTGCGGGTTCCGATTTCCCGAGAGTCAGTTCCTCAAGGATGTCCTCGAGCATTATGGGTTGGAGTTGATCAACCTCCACCCAAATGCAGTGTTGATATTGGCAGTTTTTCAACACCTATGAGAGGTGTTCGTCGGAGTGTACCCCAGTGTGGACCTCTTCCGACGATTCTATTTCTCGGCGTGGTCGAAGAGCGCCAATGCCGCCGGATGTATTTACTTCCGGCTAAGGGATAAGAAGGAGTATCCCTTTTCACCCCTGCGAGACTCAGTGCACGGGTGGCATCAGAAGTGGTTCTACTGTACCCCGCCGAAGGAGAGCGGGCTGTGGTTTGAAAACTCGCGGCCAGAGAAGCCAAGCGAGTTAGACACTCTCCCGGCGATGAACGCGGAGTTCATGAAGCATGCCGAGGTAATTCTTCACTTAGTCGAAGAAGGGTTGACGGCTCGGGACGTCATCCGAGACTTTGTGAAGAACCGGGTGAGCCCCCTGCGTGAAAGGGCTCATCCGGCTTGGGAGATCAAGTCCATGGCAGATGGTACCTTGGACTACAATGAAGGTATTCGTTTTTGGCATCGAAAACCTTCTTATGTTATTTCTGGAATGCACCAGTTTTAATTTGTATTTGGGAACAGTCCTATCCACTGCCGAGATCGAGAGGCGGACTAATTACCTTCTCCGGGCGTACAACGCCGAGGTAGAGGGTGCCAAGGGGTCGCCTCGCCCCCAAAGCGTAATTCACGCCGGCGACGACCTCAAACAGGAGCGCCGATAGGTACATTTTCGACTTGGCCTCCGTTTTACAGGTCTTATGTTTGTCCAGCACTAATCCCATGAGAACAGCTTCTTGGGAGGTTTGCTGAGGCGACGTTTCCCAGCGAGAATGTCGGTTCCCTGGGGAAGCCGACGACAAAGAACGTGAAGAAGATTTCCTCGAGACCCAGGATGAGGAATCCCGCCCCCAAGAAAGTCAGACTAAATCTTGGGGAAGGATCTTCACGAAGCACTCCTCCTACCGCCCTAAAAACTGCGGTAAGATATCAGATCCCTCCGCTCTTTCCAGGTGCGAACTCGAATTATTTCTTCGTCGTACATGGAGAGGGGAGCGAGGAGGAGGAGGACGACGATGTCCCCCTAGTTCACCGGAGGAGGAAGATTGCGGGCTCTCCATCCGGTGACGTTCCAACCCATTCCGCAAGGACATCTGCTACTGCAGAGGCAGCCGTAGCAGACCCCGCGACCACCGAAAGCCCTGTGGTCGCGGATGATCCCCTGGCCCCTGAAGCTCCCGAGGCTTCAGAGCCAGTTGCCTCTAACTCCCTGGTCGAAGGGACGACCGTGGTAAGATTCTCTCACAGTCCGTTTTCTTCAATTCCCCCTGTGCATTTGATGAACTAACGCTTATGCAGGGAGAAGAGCTTCCCCCTGCCACTCCTGCGAGTCCCAGGGAGGAAAATCCTCCACCTCCGCAGACTGGAGTGGAGGTGGTTGAACAAAATCCTGTGGCGATTGCACACGAGGTGCTGGCCCCAGAAGTCCGGGAGCCATCAAGGCCTTGGGATGCGACCCCGCCAACGGGACCAATTACTCAGGTAAAGATTTATCCCATTCGTCTTCATCTTCCTCTAGAAGTGTGCTCGCAGAAGAACATACCCAGGAGGGAGATGCCTTGTTCTCCAAGAGGAGGATCAGGCCGGACGTCTACTGTCCTCTTTCTCGAGGGGAGCCTCCCTTGAAGATTTTCGGTCCAGGAAGTCGTCCGGGCCGTGGGGGGAGAAACAGACGCGGGATCCCAGTCGCAAGCAACAGCGACTGGGGATAATGTCCAGCAGGCACTTCCACCAACTGCCCCCACTGTAGGCACCTCCGGGCCTTCAACAAACCTTCCCATCAGTCCGGAAGATGCCTCCGTACAGAAGTTCATGAAGGTATGATGAATCCCTCTCTGGGTGTCCTGAGTTGTACATAGGACACCTTTAATTCCCTTTTTTGCATCACAGGAACTATCCCGGATGATGGCCCAATCGCGTGCTACGGCGGCGAGCATGGTGGCCATACAAAGAGAGCGAGACAGCTTGCGCAGGTAAGGATCATTACTCTTCAACTTGTAAAGATACAAATTGATTATGACCACTCCTTCTGTTTACAGGAAAGTGGCACTGCTGGATAAAGAAGTGGCCACAGTGAGGCTTCATTCGATCTCGGTGGCTAGAAACCAAGAGATCGAGAACAATAAACTGCGGTCACAACTTGCTGGTAAGTCGATTCCTGATATGGAAAACTTGTCTTCGCAATATGCGAGTAATCTTTTCTCTCGTTGTAGCGCAAGCGGGTCATGTAGAGCAACTTAACCGGGACAATAAACTCCTCCGGGACACTATTCAAGCCTCTGAAAAAGCGATCGAAAAGCTGAGCCGTTCTGCCTTTGAAAAACTGAAGGCAGTGGCTCATTTTCTGAAAGTTGATGTGGTCGAAACCACAAGAGATAGCCTCAGCCAAAATGACTGGTTTACGCTAGTCATGGCCCAAGCGGAGTCACTTCTCGAGTATCTCCCTGAGGATACACAGCGACGAAAAGAGGTGATCAGAACCAGAGTTCGGTCAGCCGCTTCCGCTATCCTCAGCCGGGTTCGACTTCACCATGGCCCAGATGCTGATCTGAATCCATTGGTGGGACCGGTTGAGGTCGAGAGTGAAGAGCAACTAGAGGCTGTCATGGAGGAGGTTAGTCCCCTTGTAGATAACCTCCTGACTGAGCTTGGGATCGAATGATCCCAATACCGATACAGAAACAGTTGTATACAATGCAATGTAGATGGAAATTCATTTTTGAAAAATGAATATGTAACACCCTGGTTTTGGGGGTGAAAAGTTTTTGCATAAAATCCTGCATGCATGTATCCCTGTAGCAGTAGCCAGATCAGCTGAACCCTAATCTCTCCCAAACCATAAAAATCTCCAAATCTATTCTCTAGATCCAGATCAAGATCAGATCATCCAGATTTAACCTACCAGTTATTCTGAAGATAAAAGTCTTCAGGAGCCAGATTAAATTCTAACCCTAACTCCCAGTATCTAAGTCTCTTTCTGTTTTCGAAAACAGGAAATTCAGATTTACCCTAAGTACCCCAGATCCCAGATAACTGAGTTATCATGGTTTAACCCTATCCAGACTCATGTATCTTTTGGAATATGTTCCTAGGTTTACCCTCAACTTACTCCAAAAAGTTGGGAGCCAGATTGTTTCATCTAAACACTTTTCGCAGATTAGCCCAAATTTTACTGCGAATAAGTCCTTTTCTGTTACCTGGAAGCCTGAAAAGGCTAAAATTCACAAATCAACTCCAACCTCAGAATTTCTTCAGGGAACACCTCCCAAATGCTATTTGATACATATTTCCCTTCTGTTTAAACTTCAAAATCTCTCCCCAATCACCAGAATTTAAGATCGACAAAATCCAGATCTATTTTACCCTAATTTTACCCTATTTTCGAAAATAGGTGAAATCCCTCAAACCTTATCAAATTTTCTCCAGATTTGAGCTAAATGAGTATTAATAGAAATATTATACTCATCCATTAAATCAAATTCCAGATTAAACCTCTCTAAGACCAGAATTACAAATCAGTCCACTTTTCAACCAAAATCATTACACTTATGCCCCTGGATCGACCAGATCTTGCTGTTCACGACCAAATGGGCTATTTCGACTTCGACCAAAGCAGTGCGATCGACCAGCTACTGTTGCTTCGACCTCGAGCTACTGCCATCGACCACGACCTGGTCCCAGTGCACGATCACGGCCACAGCTCACATGCGACCATGTGCACCACTGCAGCCCCATCGACTTTGACCTCGCCAGCTGCTACAGTAGCCGTAGTCGTTGAAGCCAGCCCGTGGTCGCCATCTTCACCAGCTGAACAGCGCCACGTGTGCGAGCACGGTTGGCTACTGTGGATCTTCCCCGGCGCGACTCACAGCCAGCTGATTTCCTCCCGTTTGCACGCCACCGGCAACGGCTACAGCAGGAAAGCATAGCCACGTGGAGAACTCGCCGCGGCCAGCCATCAGTTCACCTTCCCATCACCTGTAAAGCCTTCACGGCCGCTGAACCAAGTCGTTTCGCCGCCTGTCTTCGCCGTAAAGTCGCATCCCGTCTTTTCCTTGCCGGCTACAACTCCCCGAGCACTTCTAGCCGTTGCAACACCTCCGAATCCTCTATAAATAGTCCCTGGTCTCAGTGAAACACCACACACCCACCAGAAACACCTAAGTCCTCAAACTTGCCGTCTTCTTCTTCTTCCCCGGTGAGCAGCAAAGGGAGCTTCGATGCTAGCTTCAACCGCTGCTCCCTTCTTCAATCCAACACCCCCAGTGAGCTTCCCTCATCCCCCTCATGCTTCTCAAGCTGGGAATTTAGTTTAAATGCTTCCTGTCACCGGCAATCGCCGTGTTTCACCTAGAACTCCGGTGAGCAATTAACCCTCACCTAAACCGATTTAGCTCTCGAGCCAGTGATCAAACATGCTCAATAGATCATTCTTATCATCCCTAAGCAACCAGAATCATCAATTTTGCTAAAATCTGGAAAACCCCAAATTGGAACTTTGCTTGTGAACTGAACTTGCTGTTTAAGCTTTCCTGGTGCATCTCTAGCCAATCTAACTACACCAGTATGTTTCTAACTCCCTAGAGATCATGTACAAGCAAGGAATTGAGTTCATTTGCCCTAAATCGAAAACCCCAATTTTCATGTCAACTTCTTCTGCTCCAGTCACTGGCCGTCGATTCCGGCCAATCCAGCCCTAGCCACTTTGCCATTTAGATGTTTTGGACCATTCTGAGCAACTTTGTCTTCTATCACGACTTCTAATTCGGCCTAGATTGTGAGATATAGCTATGCCCTAGTTACTGCACTGTTTATGTTGCATGTGCTCCAGGCCAGTCAACTTCTTTGCCGGTTTTCATCACTTTCCGGCCATCTCCTGCCCTAGATCTTGTTGAGACATTTGTTCCTGTTACAAATGTCTAACTACCACACAAAGTGGTGCATCATTTGGAGCCCTAGATCAAAAGATATGGCAAACCCTAATTTCTGGCCATGTCAACCCTATGTCAAACTATGCCAGCCAGTGGCATTAGCCCTGTTCACCCACCTCTGGTCATGAAAAATAGAAAATACTTTGTCAAATAGTTGCCTCACTACCTTGTGCACCATATGCTTGAATCAAAACTCATTTTGGCCACTGGGAACTATTCAAACCATGTCAATGCCATTCTTCGGCATTGTCAGCCCTTGTCAGCCTATGTCGGCCAATGGCATTGGGCCAGTTTGACCCCTTCTGGGTATGTAAACTGAACATAACCTTGTCCCTTAGACTCCTGATGTTGTGATCTACATTTTATTCTACTGTCACAACTTGAGTTGAGCCCTCTATCATCCATCGACCCTATGTCGATGCCTTGAACCGAATGTCGACCTAAAGGCGTTCGCTGTTTTTGAGCGAACCAGCAGCAGCCTTGATATCATTCTGATATTTTGGAACATTTGGAACCTTGTAAACCCTTGACAACTAATCTTAACCTTGGTTTCCATAGTTTAACCCTAATCGTTTCCCAGAACTCTCAAATCTTGTATCGCCTAAGTGTTTCTCCTTGCATTATCACATATAGTAGAATAGTAAGAGTAGGATTGATTGTAATGCCTGTTTGCTTGTTTGATCCTTGTTCAGAGCAAGAGTCCGAGTTCGAAGACTTCGTCGCAGACCCGACATCAACTGCTGTTTTTTACGACGCGGAAGGCAAGTCATATTCTTGAACATCTTGAACCTATATTTTATGAATTGCTAGAATATACCTTGATTATAAAATAATAATATTGCATGAGAAAGATTGAGAATAGTTGAATTATGAAATGGCAGCATCAGGCTGATGCCTGTGAAATGTGAATTGATCAAATAATGAGCCATGAACTAATATATTATGTATATTTATATTCATGAAATAAAACCCCTAGCCGTGACCAGTATTTTGGTATGGAATGGTGAAAGCACTGGAGGTGCTTGGTCGCACAGGATGTGCCAGCACTGGAAGTGCATGGATTATGGTATGAGCTGGTCACTGGCATATAAGGACTAGAACCTTGTGTTGTGCGTCTAGTGGCATGATTAACGTGCTGACCGCAAGCCTGGTATGGGACAGGCCTGAACAAGTAGTATGTGGATCACACATGAAACCCCTATATGACAAACTCACGATTAACACGGGGTGCGCTCCAACACATATCACAGGATGTGATCATGCACGCTGACCCTGAGGGGAAGACGCCAATTAGTGGGGGTTGTGAAACCCTGCCACAACTGTGGTTTGCGTTAAGAAAACCACGGGGTCTGGGGTGAATTGTGTGTGAAACATGGCAAAAGTTCTTGTTATCTCCACCTTGCCACTCACAGTATGAAGTGAGTCAGGGGTCCAATCCTTGTGATAGGAAGGGCATGAAAGTGGATATATCTTGCGGGTAAATTGGTACCCCTCTGCAGAGTTAAAAATGTATTCGAATACTTCGTGCTCCCGAGTTTTAGGAGTATGCCGCGGTGGATTAAATCCACGGGGTGTGACACAAGTATTGTTTTATAAATTAAAATTTGTTAAGTCAAGATTACCCAAATGACATGTGTTGTCATGATAAGGGGTGCTGCCGTGGGCTGTCATGTGTTGACGTGTCGCGGTAGTACCATAATTTAGTGATCATATGATATCTAAGAGGCATGTGGATTGTGCCCTAAGTATACAAAATGCTGCCATGAGCATGAGATTTGAAAAGCTTGGAAGAAAAGTATTTATGGAAAAACCCTCTCACCTCTTTTCCCTCAATAGCATAGGATCATGTCATCTCTACTATACGTATCTCTACTCTTACCTATGACTTGCTGAGTACGTAAGTGCTCACCCTTGCAACTTATCAACAATAGATGGAGTGCTACAATACCAAGACGAAGGCTTGGAAGATTTCGTGGATCCAGAAGGAAGAGAGCCAATTTTGCCAGAACCCTGAAGTGTGCTGTTCTGCTGTCAACTTCTTACGACTGTGGGGGTTTCTCCTAGCTTCCGCCGAGTAGTTGTCTTTTGTTTTAATTAGACCATTTGTGCCGTGAAGGCATTGTATTACTCTTGTTGTATCAGGCCAGCAGGCCATACTGTTTATCAATGATATTTTGTAAGTTACTCTGCTGCAATGAACTCCTGTGCTTGACTTATCCTGGGAAGTCAGTGGTATGTATGTATGAGGCCAGCTGCAGCGAGCTAGGTCTCCACGGGAGTAGTCGTGGTACCCTGTGCGGGGCGCGACAGAATATATTTTTTTTTTATGTTGTTTCATATTATAAACATATCCCCCTAGCCCCCGCCTGTGATTGTAGATACTGAAGACTTAGTATTACAAACGCAGGAGAAAAGTGAATATAACGACCAGGGGTATGTGATCGAATCAACAATTTTGATCACTATAACATCTAGCCTTGTTTGCAAACCGGCAGCCACTCGGATAACCAAGGACTTGCCAGAAAGCCCCGTGTGCGTTGAGAAACGTCTTATTTAGGAGTGACTTATCTGAAAGTGGTTATGAGCTCGGCCAGCGAATCCGACCAGGATGTTATGATGATCTAACCGCGGGTGACCAGCCCCCGAGCCGAATTCACAGTGGATGGGCATAAAGGGAAATATTCATGATATAAAAGCAAAACATTTTTAACTTTATGAAACAAAAAATGCTAATTGAACAGGAAAAATGGGGTTGAGTACTTACACGTAGAACTTGCGAAGTTGATCGATGTTCCAAGTATTGGACAATATTCGACCATCCCCCATGGCTAACCGCGCGGATCCTGGTCGCGGTACCGAGACCACAGTGTAAGGGCCTTCCCACTTCGGAGAGAATTTGTTGCGATTAGACTGATCTTGGATTTTTCGTAAGACCAGGTCGCCCATGTGAAGACTACGTGGTCGCACCCTTTTACTGTGATACTTGCGCAAAGCTTGCAAGTATGCCGCGGACTTGATCAAAGTGCGATCACGCCTTTCTTCTAAGAGGATGAGATCTTGTGACCGCTGTTCGGACTGATTAACCTGTTCGAATCGTTCTGTGTGAACAGACCCAATACTAACTTCCATAGGCAATACAGCCTCGGCCCCATAGACCAGATGGAAGGGCGTCTCACCGGTGGCTCGACTAGAAGTAGTTCGTAGTGCCCATAGAACGGTATAAAGCTCGTCTGCCCAAGCCCTCGAGTGAGTCTTAAGGTGATCAAAAACACGTTTCTTGATGCCTTGTACTATCTGCCCATTGGCCCGTTCTACAGCACCATTGCTTTGTGGATGCGCCACAGAAGCAAAGCACACTTTAGTTCTGATCTGATCGCAATAGTCTAGGAAAAGACCACTAGCGAACTGGGAACCATTGTCGGTGATAAGACGGTTTGGAACACCAAATCGACCAACAATGTTCTTATGAAAGAACTTTTGTGCTGCTAATGTGGTAATATTTCGTTCCGGTTCGGCCTCGATCCACTTAGTAAACGTGTCAATGGCTATGAACAGAAACTTGTATCCGTTGACCGCTTGTGGCATAGGACCAACAATGTCCATTCCCCAAACCGCGAAGGGCCATGCGAGGGGAATAGTTTGTAACGCATAGGCAGGTTGATGAACCTGTCTCGCGTGGAACTGACACTGAGGACACATTTTGACCATGTGCTTGGCATCATCAAGTGCCGAAAGCCAGTAGAATCCTTGTCGAAAAGCTTTCCCGACCAGTGTCCGATATGACGCGTGTGCACCACATACACCGTCATGTATTTCTTTCAAGAGGGATTTTCCTTCCTCCTGAGATATGCAACGCATGAATACTCCTTGAGTACCCTTTCTGTACAGAACCCCATCTATGAGTTTGTACAGACGCGTTTTTCGAATTAACCGATTGCTTTCGGTTTCGTCCTCGGGTAGGGTCCCGTGTTCAAGATAGACTCTCAAAGGATGAGTCCAATCCTGTTCCTGACCGAGGTTGGTAACGGAGGCTATTACCGGATCATCCTCGACCGAAGTCATGATCGAAGGACGGTCCAAGTGTTCAATGAACACTCCTGCCGGAGCGGATGTACGTGAGGACGTAATTTTGGATAATTGGTCTGCGAGAATGTTGTCCTTTCGCGGGATATATTGGACTTCGAAATGACTGAAGTGCTTTTCCAATGTCCTCACTTCCCCAAGGTAATGAGCCATTGTCTCATCGGAGGTGCTGTACTCCTTGTTTACCTGGTTTATGACTAGTTGTGAGTCTCCCCTCACCACTAATCGACGGACTCCAAGGAATTTTGCTGCCCAGAGCCCTGCAAGAAGACCTTCATACTCTGTTGCGTTGTTGGTCGCAACAAAGAGTAGTTGGATGACATAATTAAGTTGTTCGCCTTGAGGCGTAACTAAGACCACTCCAGCCCCCGAGTGTTGAAAACTACGGGAGCCGTCAAAATACATTGTCCAGCAATCGGGGCACTCTAATTCCTCTGGCACCTGTACGGGTGGCTCAGGGTTGGTCCATTCGAGCACAAAGTCGGCCAAAACCTGAGACTTAACCGCCGTGCGGGGCGTGAAATGGATCTCGAAGGCACCGAGTTCGACTGCCCATTTGGCGATTCGACCAGATTTTTCTGGATTTCGGACAATATCCCCCAAAGGAAAAGAGGAGGGTACTGTGATCTTGTGCGCTTGGAAGTAGTGTCGTAGCCTACGAGAAGCCATCAGTAGCGCGTAAAGTATCTTCTGGACCTCAGGGTAACGCTTCTTAGGACCATGAAGTACCTTCCCTATCCGCGATCAGAACGGCGCTGACCGCGTGCGGTGTGGCCGCCAGATAAAGGAGCAATGGTTCTCCTTTGTCGGGAGACACCAATACTGGCGGACTGGATAGATATGTCTTCACCTCCTGAAATGCTTTTTCGGCCTCATCCGACCATGTAAAATTATGATGCTTCCGCAAGGCTTTGAAGAAAGGCAATCCCCTTTCGCCTAGTCGCGATATGAAACGACTTAAAGCTGCCATGCGACCAGCCAGGCGTTGAACATCCTTCATGGTCGAGGGCGATCTCATTTGTTCAATGGCCCTGATTTTCTCAGGATTAACTTCAATGCCCCTGGAACATACAAGGAAACCAAGGAGTTTTCCTGAAGAAACCCCGAAAGAACATTTCTCCGGGTTTAATTTTATCCCAAAGCGATTCAAATTACAGAAGATTTCAGTGAGATCGTCCAAATGAGACAATCTCTTGGTACTTTTTACAACCAAGTTGTCTACATATGCTTCGAGATTACACCCTATCAGGGAAAGAAAGGTCTTTTGCATCAAGCGTTGGTACGTGGAACCTACGTTCTTGAGACCGAACGGCATTCTGACGTAGCAGTATGTGCCGAACGGGGTGATGAAGGCAGTTTTCTCTTCATCGTCTTCTGCCATGCTAATTTGATGATATCCTGAGTAAGCGTCCAGAAAACTCATCAGTTCGCAACCCGCAGTTGAGTCGACCAACTGGTCGATGCGGGGAAGGAGAAAGTCATCCTTCGGACAGGCAGCGTTGAGGCTTGTGTAGTCGACGCACATGCGCCACTTGCCATTTGACTTGTGGACCATGACTGGATTGGCAAGCCATTCTGAGTGATCAACCTCACGGATAAACCCGGCCTGCAGGAGATTGTCCAACTCGTCTCGGATGGCTTCCTGTCGGTCAACAGCAAAACGCCTGAGCTTTTGCTTTATTGGTCGTTGTCCAGGTCGAATTACTAACCTGTGCTCAATTACTTCCCTTGGGACACCGGGCATGTCGGACGGTTTCCATGCAAACATATCTGCGTTTGCCCGGAGGAAAGCAATGAGGTCGAGTTCCTATTTGTCATCCAGAGCTGATCTGACCCGAATTGTCTTGGATGGATCATCTGGGTACAAAGGAACCAGTTTGAGTTTCTCATCTGGTCGAGGAGCAGCCTTGATCGCGTCGGTAGCGACGGTGGTGACCTGAGCGTCCCGGAGGGGAAGTTGATCGACCATCTCCAGAGATAGCCGGTCGCACGTGAGTGCCACGTTGCGACTGCCTCGGACCGAGATGACACCTTTGGGGCCAGGCAATTTTCCGCACTGATAAGCATAGTGTGTTGCCATCATGAACTTAGCAAGAGTTGGCCTGCCAAAGATTGCATTATAAGCCGAATCACAATCAATTACGTCAAAAGTAACCAATTCTGTTCGGAAGTTATCTGGTTCTCCCAGTGTGACCGGGAGGACCACTTGTCCCAACGGCATCATGGAGGGGCCTGGGATTATCCCATAAAACGGATGGATTATGGGCTTAATCTTCGAACGAGGAATTTGCATCTCGTCGAGTGCCTTGACCAACAAAATGTCAAGGGAGCTTCCTCCGTCGATCAGGACCCTTTCAACTCTCGCATTACTGATGATCGGGGTAATGACTAGAGGGAGCCTCAATGGTCGTGTTAACCCCGCCGGACAATCAGTGCGATCAAATGTCAAAGGCGTATCCGACCAACGGGGGTATTGAGGTTCACCAAGGGATGTCTCCGTTTGGTTAACCTCTCGGTAAAAGGCTTTAAACTGCCTTTTGGAAACGAAAGAAGAAGAACCTCCAAAAATAACATTAATATGATTTTGAGGTACCTGGTAGGACATTTCCTCGTCTCCGGCGGCGTCCCTAAGTCCGCACGCCTGTTCTTTAGGTGGAAAGGTTGGCATTGGCCCAACTCCTTGGTAGAAGTCATCCAGTTGCTTCAACCAACTCCTGCAGTTCTTAAGGTCGTGGCCTGCGGAGTTGTGGAGTGGACACCACTTCTTGCCTTCCTGCGGATTAGTGGACTTTTCTGGCTGGTCGACACTCCGACCACCAGAGGCAGTTTTATTTTTAAAAGAAGGCTTGTTACCTTTGGTCGAAGGCGGCTTCTCTGCGACTGCGACCTCGCGGTATTGTCCAGAGCGGTTCCTCTTCGACTTCTTCGACTTCCCACCTGATGAAGATTCTGGCTTCTTGCTTGAATCTTCCTTCCTGGAGTCTTTGAAACCTGGTTGTGGTGGTAGGTCACCCTTGTCGACCATCCGGTTCCATTCGACTACTTTGGCTGCATCGGAGTATCGATCGGCCATGTCGAACAGATCGGCCACTGATCGAGGAGGGTGGATAAGCAAGTCCTCGGTAAATCTCCGGTATCGAACAGCATGTTTAAATGCCCTGATTACGGAGCCATCAGATATGTTCGGGATGGTATTCCTCACCCCGACAAACCTCTTGACAAACTGCCGAAGTGTTTCGGTTGAAGTTTGCCGTAGCCGATGAAGATTGTCTTCTTTACCCGGCTTTTGGTAACAGTTTTGGAAATTGCTGAGGATAGCATCGCACAGCATTTTCCAATTGTAGATGAAACCCTCGGGCTGATTAAACAGCCAGGTTCTAGCCGGTCTTGCGAGGACTGTAGGCAGGTAGTTGGCCATGACCTTGTCATCGCCTCCCGCCGCTTGGATGGCAGTGATATAGATTTGAAGGAACTCGGATGGGTTTTGAGTTCTGTCAAACCTCTCAATGGCCCCTGGTCGAAACTTATCGGGCCAAACGACTGCTCGTAGGCCAGGCGAAAAGGCTTTACAACCAACGTAGGGACCGTGAATCGCCCTGTGACTCTCGGCTGGGTCTCGGGCGACCTCACGCAATGGCGAAGTTACTCGTGGTCCCAAACGAGAGTGGACAGGAACTCGATCCCTACTACGAGAATCCTGCATTCGCCGGTATCTGTCCTGTCGGGACGGTACAGGCGGCGGGTAACTTCGTCGGCCGGAACCAGAATGAGGACAATCTCGTTCGCGGGAACATGTTACCGAGCGGGAAGAGGCCGTTGGGGTCGCCTCAGACGTGACCTCATCCAGTCTCTCCGCCAGGATCCTAAAAAAGGCCGGTTTCTGCGCATCCGTGACCGTAGGAGGAAAGTTACGCATGACTTCCGCGATAGATCGCAGTCGACCATGGGTACTTCTCCTAGGGGCACCAGGTGTTACTGTTTCTTCATCCACCGGGAAACGCTCCGGTGGTAAAGAAGGGGTCTGGTCGCCTCTGCGACCTCGCGACCGCCGAGAAGAACCCGGAGCAGCATCGTAACGAGCCTGCGCATCTTGAAGAGCCTCTAGGGCACTTCTGCGTAGTTCGTTGTTTTGTTGCTCGAGATCTTGATCCTCCTTCTGTTTGCGATCTTATTCTTCCCTAGCAGCCTGTTGATCGGGAGTTTCTTCCGACAAAGCAGCAAACTGCCTAGGGAGAGAAGTTGCCGATGGGGAAAACATCTCAGTTTGTTTCGAGTTGGACTCGAAATCAAAGAGACGGTGAAGGGGGCTGATTTCTGGGTCAACATCATCCTTCCCCTCGGCGGGGTCGTATGACGGACCGGATTCATCGCCTAGCACATTAAGAACTCTGTGGGTCCTGACCTTGCGCTAGTTGCTCCCTGGTCGTTAGACATGACCTGGAGAGACGATTCAACCTGTGGAAGATTCTGGCCTTCAACCTCCTCCATCAGGACAGGATCACTCGGAGAAGGCATTGGGATATGAGCATAATCCTCGAGATCGAAATCGTTCTCGGAATCATATGCTCCAGCCATGTTTCAGCGAACCTCCGGATTAAAACTAGGATGCCTTGAGAAAGGCCCCACGGTGGGCGCCAGCTGTTGACGATTCGGACTCAGAGTCCTCAGCTGAACTTATGCAAAATTTGTAATAGCGAGACCTTTCAAGATGACCCTCCGAGAAGGTATGTAGAACAATGGTGAACAGGAGCACAGAGAGGTTTATACAGGTTCGGGCCCTCGATGGTGGGAGTAATAGCCCTACATCCTGCTAGGATTTCACTATAAGTGATAAAAGGTTACAAGATGGTAGAAAAACTCCTTCACAGGTGAGGGGTTTTTCCTATGTAAATGTACAGAATAAAGCCAGGAAAGCTTGTAAGAACTATCTAATTTAGGCTGTAGACTTGGCTGTTTGAGTGGTTGAGATGTGTTGTATCTCGCCCTTTTTAGAGGTCTTGATCTCCCAAATGGATGGATCTCTCTTGTTCGATGCACCTTGCCACCCTCTTATACTGGTCAAAAGGGTGCTATGTCATAACTGCATCAAACAGTTGCTTGGACGGTTGAATACGGTTTTTAGAAAACCGCTCTGAGCCTCCACACAGGTTAAACACGTGTTATTCATGGATAACTGCACGTATTAACCTCTTGACGGTTGATTCTCCACGTGGGGGAATCTTCAGGATACCTGGAATATTCTCGCTATAGGAATAGCCGGACAGATGAATTCCAAGAATGCTCTGACCGCAGGATACTGGCTGACCGCGCAACATCTCGGTCATTCTGTTCATGTATAGCATATGAACTCCTGACTGCGCAAAGCTCGCAACCTGATCGCGCAAAGCCTGCGACCTTGGGCTGATGCTTCTCGGAATATCTTGAGTTCGCACCGCTAGACACGTGTCTGGTTCAAATCTGTCCTGAACCAACAGTGCATTTATTTGAACTGACTCGGGTGTCAATCCTCGTCACATTGTTTTATCAGAACATTCGTATTTCTTATTCACCTAGTTTACGACTAACTGTGAATCTCCCTTCACCACTAATCGATGGAGTCCGAGGGATTTGGCTGCTCGATACCCAGCTAGAAAACCTTTATACTCGGCTGCATTATTTGTAGCAACAAAGTATAATTGCACGACATATTGGAGCTGGTCACCCTGAGGCATAATTAAGACCGCTCCAGCCCCCGAGTTTGTGAAACTCTGAGAGCCATCGAAATACAACGTCTAATGGTCAGTATCTTCCAAATCCTCGCATTCTTGTGTAGGTGGTTTGGGATTAGTCCATTCAACCATGAAATCTACAAGAATTTGGGATTTGATAGCTACTCGGGCTATGAAGTGGAGATCAAACACTCTAAGTTCTATGGCCCATTTTGCAACTCGACGCGTTACTTCCGGATTTCGGAGAATGTCCCCTAAGGAAAGGACGAGGGCACAGTAATCTTGAGCACTTGAAAGTAATGTCGCAGCTTCCTTGAATCCATTAAGAGAGCATAAAGTAATTTCTGGACCTCAGGGTATCTCTCTAGTCCATTTAATACTAAACTTACATAGTAAACTAGCCATTGCACTTTATCTCTCTCCGCGACCAGAACAGCACTGACCGCGTGAGTGGTAGCAGCCAAATAGATGAGTAATGGCTCTCCTAAAATTGGCGAAACCAGTATTGGTGCACTGACCAAATAGGATTTCACTTATTGAAAAGCTTTTTCGGCCTCATCCGACCACTGGAAACTATTGTGCTTTCGTAGAACCTTAAAGAAAGGTAATCCATGTTCACCCAACCTTGAAATGAAATGACTTAAAACCGCGATTTGCCCGGTTAGGTTTTCTACCTCCTTCGTGGTTGAAGGAGATCTCATTTTCTCAATCGCCCAAATTTTTTTTGGGATTCACCTCAATGCCTCGTGAACAAACAAAGAAACCCAAAAGTTTACTAGAAGAAACTTCAAAGCAGCACTTTCAGGATTCAACTTTATCCCATGTTTATTCAAATTACAGAAAGTTTTAGCCAGGTCATCTATATGACTAGAGCTTTTTACGCTCTTTACAACCAAGTCATCTACAAAAGCTTCTAAGTTATGCCCTAATTGTGATTCAAAGGTCTTCTGCATCAAGCACTGGTATGTGGAACCAGCATTCTTGAGCCCAAATGGCATCCTGACGTAGCAGTACGTGCCAAATGGTGTGATGAAGGCAGTTTCCTACTCATCTTCTGCCATGCTAATTTGATGGTACCATGAGTAGGCATCTAGGAAGCTCATTAGTTCGCAGCCCACTGTTGAATCAACCAACTGATTGATGTGGGGAAGCGGAAAATCTTCCTTTGGGCATGTAGCATTGAGACTAGTGTAATCAACGCGCACGCGAGCCTCTCCAACCGTTTGGGTTCTCCTTCTTCCCAAGCAAGCCATTGCTCAGGGGCCTCCTCAGAGAGCCCAGTGACTTCTGGTGTAGCCAAGACCACAGACGGGGAGAACATCTGCTCTTTATCTGAGTCACATTCAAGTCAAAGAGGGAATTCAAATTTTCTGGACCAAATTCTACTAGGCACAATGATCGGTGATCACCGGGATCATCCATATCTGATATGGAAGCATCGGGATCCCCATTGTCCTCATTGTTCAACGCAATGGGTTGTGGTACATACACGCCTTCGAATTTGGCAAGGCTCATACAAGACGAATGGACTACTTTCTCAAGTTCTTGGTCCATAGTAGTGACCACAACCGGAGAAGGATTCTCCTCGGCATAGGGCTTGAGAGAGGCATCGATCTCTTCCATGGGAACATCATCTTCATCCATGACATCGACATAGTCGGCAAGATCAAAGTCGTTCTTGGAATCATATGCGCAAGGCATAGGATCCATAGATACAGCTAACTTTGGTGAAGAAGAAAATGTCTTGTCATCCCCACAGTCGACGCCAACTGTCGACGATTGGGACAGTATCCCAAGCCAAACGTACATGAATTTGATTTTTTAGCAGGGAGACAGTATCAATCAATCATCAAAGAGAATCACTACAAATATGGATGTATAGGCACAATGTTTATACAGGTTCAGGCCCTCGTAGTCTGAGTAATAGCCCTACTCGTGTTAGATTCTCACTATTGGAATAATAGAATTACAAAGTGTATATTGTTAAGTCTAATCTCCTTTTTTCTTGTCTTAGACTTCTCCCTCCTTTCTTCAAGTGCTAACCCCATTTTATACTTGTTGAAAAGGACGCCAATTACTTGACCGAAAGGAAGATTTGGCGATAACTGCACAACAGTTGCAAGTAGTTGTTGTTCGCCGGTTTAGGATGTGCGGTTATGGATAACTGCACATTCATCCTTATCTTATTGATGGTTTATGGATAACTGCATGGCCATGGGCAACTGCATAATTATCCTTATCTTGTGAATGAAGAGAGTATTATCCTGGGAATATTTGGCCAAAGTGTGGTTCTTGTGCAATTGTACAGCTCTTACACTATGGTGGGAAAGTCTCGACCAAACCTACTTGATTGAAGATACTTCCAGTTCTAATAACTCTTTTGTTTCCATGTTCACGTATGGACTGCGAACACAGATTGAGGATAATCATTATTTTGCGACCAAGGTGACCGCAGACAAATACCTCCACGACAAAAGAGGCCACCGATAGTGTAATATGGGAGACCACAGACTGCGACAATAAGCATTGTGACCACAGATCGATGTTCGTGATCTCAATCATTAGATAATCATTTGTAATAGGCCTTTGTGTCTAATTGACAAAATGAGTTGAGTTATGTCTAGAATATCTTAGACTATCCCATGATCTCTCTCTATGGTCTCTCTCAACCATGGAAAGGTATAAACAAATAGCTTGGCTTTCTGTCTGTGGTGTCTTGTGACCACAGAATGGTATAACCAAACAACTCGGATCTCTCTCCGTGGTCTTCTGTGATCACGAAAAGGCATAGCCAAATGACTTGGGTAATAATCTCTGTCAACTTCGCCTTCAACAGCCGTACTATAAGGTTTGAAGAGATAATTTGTCCTCCTGATCACCTCAAAGATAGGAAAAACTGTTAATTGCAAGAACGGTCAAAGTTAAGTTAACAGAATTTAGTTCCAATAAATGAAGGATAAATTGAAGAATGTACCGATCGCAAGACTAGGCAATTACTTGGGTTATAGTACGTGGTGCCCTCCATAACCCTGACCTCCCAAGTGGGGTGTTCCCTCTTCTTTAGAGGGCTGATCCGGTTCTTCACAGAGTCCTAGATCATGTCACGGGCTGTCAAGCCCACATTTGCCAAGTACTGGATTACCTGTACTTGCTTCTTCTGCACATCATCCAGCATAGGAGCAGAATCTTAGTCTCCACCTTTCTCTAGTTGACGATTCTTGAACCAGAGATAGCTCTCGCAGGGAGCCAAGTAATAGAATCACCCCTGATACCATCCATGGATGGAATCACAGAGGGGAAGATATGGGTATTCTTTTTCTTCCAAAGATGGAAATTGACACACCCGCAAGCATTGGAACGTTTTGACCACGCCAAGAAATAGTATTGGCGGAAGAGAGGTATGCTGGAAGATGGCATGAATGAAAATGGAGTTGGGGTTAAGCTTTAGCAATTCCAGATCGTAGTGTACGAGAATGCTCTGGAAGAAGTGATGAGGACATCACTTCTTCGGATACACACACTAACCAAATCCTCCGCTTGTTACACAAGGACCCATAACGAGCAGCAAAGCCCGATTGTTGCATTGCCAGGTGAATTCGTTCCTAAGTTTATATATATGGGGTTTTGAGAATGGTTTACTATCTAATAGTGATAATATTGTGCTTAGGAATCATGGAGAGGACCAGCAAGAACACAAGGACCAGCAAGGAGCCCAAGTCGAGTTGGAGCCCGGGATGGATTCGAGTTGGAGTCCGGTTCGGCCATCCAGGAGCAGCTTGGCTTCAAATGACCATAACTCCCTCATACGAAGTCCGATTGGGACATTCTTATAGTCCACGGAGAAGCACACGACGGGATCTTTCCAATGGATTTAGCCCCACGTCCAAATTCCTTCTGAATCGCTGGAAATTTACAAAACAAGTTTCGACCAGATTCTGATTGGACCGAGTCGGTGCTGCATCACCTTTTTGGTTGGGTCAAGTCCCGTGTATTGAGTTCGAGTCCGAGTAGGGAAAGAGTCCATGTCGGTTTCAGGTTTCCTTACCTGGCCACCGATTTCTTTTACCTCCTCTATATAATCATACTGAACCATTAGGGTTCAACGGGTTTTATTTAGTCATAGTCTTTCCTTCGTGAAGCTATTGAGATATTCTTCTTGGTCGGCTAGATCAATATCAATATCTGTATTCGGAACCCCAACTCTTTTTCGTGATTCAATCTATATTTGCAATTTCAGATTGCTTGTTTATCTTGTTCTTGCTTGTTCTTCGATTGCTTGCAGGAATAGATCTTCGTGATCAGGTCGATCGTGCTTCTAGTTCAGTTGATAATAATCCGAAGTTGGTTCAGCGATTGCCAGGGCATATCGGTCGTGTACGGTTGGTAGCCGTATCGTGAGAGTCGTCTTCACAAATCGATAGTTCTGGTTCTCATCGAAAGATCGGACCGCCCGCGTCGCATCATTTGGTATCAGAGCACGATTGATCGGTGAGAATATCCAACTTTTTTTCTTGAGTGCTGTCTTATACCGAAAAGTCCACAAAAAAAATTAGGATTAGACCAACCTTGTCCAAACCAATTTGTGCCTGCAATATCTTTTTGGTTTTTGCTCGGTTGAATCTTTGCTGCATCATCGTGCCGAGTTGCTGGTCTTAGTGCATAACCTTTAGAGTTTCGAGTTGAGATCACACCTCTACTCAGGCCGCTACCACACCTGCCTACTACTGCATCCATCTACCTTGCATCTGTGTGTGCCAGTAAAGAAAGGGGAATCCGACTCTTGGTGGTTTCGGATTGGTAACTCGTATCGGTCTCGGAAAACCGGTCTTGGAAGGTAGTCAATCTCGTATCGGTCTCGAAAAATCGGTCAACGTTTTCTTGTCGGTTTCAAAAAAAAAATAGAAGGTTGTTGACTCGGAAAAAAAAAATTTATATATCTATATATATATAAAAAGAAAAGAATCAGAATAAAAAAAATCCGAGAACGATCAAATTTTGCAATTGTGACCGACGTGTTGAGAGAGAGAGAGAGAGAGCTCTTACCGATTTACCCCTGCAATTTTCCACTTTTTCGACCATTGTGCCATATGGTCGCCACAGCCTCCCCACAGCCATTTGTGAACTTTGCTCACTTGTTGTTGCTGACGTCAAAAAAAAAAATCTGAGCTTTTTATCTTTGTGCCCTCGCCCGCGTCTCTAGTTTGGTTTTAGCCTAGGCCAGTATACTAGTGACTAGTACTTTGAGAAACTTTTCAACTTTGCATTCTCTGAAGTGATCATTGCTAACCTTTGCTACATACTTGAGCCTGTCCAAGCTACACTTTCTACTGCTGTACAAGTATCGATCGCTTGCAATCGCTTTGACCAATCTTTGGAGCGTTTGAGACTGTCACCAGCAACCGATCATCACCTGCTGCTCGGTAAGAATCGATAAGAACTTGATAAGAAGCTTGACTGTGAGAGAGTTTGAGCCACCTTCACCTAGTAGTTGATAGGGATATATCACTGTGATTTTGTTCCTTGTTTGCTACTAACCATGTCAGGATCGGGTAATCAAAGTGAGGAGAACGACGGCCCACTTACACCTCGTACGAAGGGCATTGTACAACACTTCAACCGCTTGCTGAATACGCACACTAAGCGTATCGAAGGGATTCTAGACGGCAATAACGAAGCGCTTGCTGCACTCACCACTCGAGTGGAGCAATTGGAGAAGAAAGGAGCACCGGTTGCCCCGGCTGCCAATGATGTGC
Organism: Pharus latifolius; assembly: GCA_019359835.1. NCBI lineage: Eukaryota > Viridiplantae > Streptophyta > Magnoliopsida > Poales > Poaceae > Pharus > Pharus latifolius. The sequence continues at coordinate 24,544,452 of CM033327.1, forward strand.
ATCGACGCCAAGCATGGGCTGATGAGGTCGAAGAAGATTTCAATGCCGAAGGAAATCAATATGTTGCTGATACGGAGTCCGATGGAGGATTCAATATCAACAATGATCGTGACCATCGGCGTCTTCGTTTCTATCGCAACGGTATGAGAAGACTTCCACCACGCGAGGTACATGGTCATGATGACTCCTTCGGTAAGCTTAAATTGACCATACCTTCATTCACTGGAAAGTATGACCCTGATGCCTATCTCACTTGGGAATTAGCTATAGCACAAAAATTTTCTTGCTTTGAAGTTTCTGAAGATAAGAAAGTTAGGGCTGCTACTAGCGAGTTTACTGAATTTGCATCTGTTTGGTGGAGTGAATATTGTCGCAATAACCAGAACATACCTAGAACTTGGAATGCTTTGAAGAGAGGATTTGTGCCTTCATATTATGCTCGTGATTTGCTGAATAAATTGCAACATCTGAACCAAGGTAGTAGTTCTGTAGAGGATTATTATCAAGAGCTACAAACTGGTATGTTACGTTGTGGTTTAGAAGAAACCGATGAAGCTAAAATGGCTATATTTTGGGATGTTTAAATCGAGACATTCAGGACATTCTTGACTATAAAGAATACAACTCTATCACTCGTCTGTTTCATCTTTCTTGTAAAGTAGAGAGAGAAGTACAGGGACGGAAGTTGAGGCCGAGAGGGAGTTTCGGAGGTGCCCAACCGAAAGCTCCATACAACACATCGAGCCGAGCACCTGCACCGAGTTTCTCCAAAAACAACCGACGTCCTAGTGCTTCCACAATACCCTCACGAGTGACCGAGACGAGTAAGAGTACAGTCCAAGCTCCCGTGCAAAGTTCATCATCGGTTACTTCTACCAGAAGAGCACGAGAAACACAATACCACTGTTGTAAGGGATTCGGTCATATCATGCGTGACTGTCCTAGCCAGCGAGCCCTACTCATAAAGGATGATGGTGAGTACACTTCAGCTAGTGATATTGAAGAGGAATATACTATGCTTGCAACTGACCATGCAGGTGAAGGGCAACAAGCTGAACATGAACAATATGGTGCTGAAATTAATGATCGTTATTTGAGCATCATTGTGAAGCGTGTGCTTAGTGCACAAATGGAGCGTGTTGAACAGAATCAACGTCACAACTTGTTCCAAACAAAGTTCGTTGTCAAGGACCGATCATGCCGTACGATCATCGATGGAGGAAGTTGCAACAACTTAGCGAGCACAGACATGGTCGAGAAGCTTGGCTTGACGACGAATCAGCACCCTCGCCCTTACTACATTCAATGGTTCAATGTCGCGCCCCGAGCAGGGTACCACGACTACTCCTGCGGAGACCTAGCTCACTGCAGCTGGTCTCATACATACATACCACTGACTTCCCAGGATAAGTCAAGCACAGGAGTTCATTGCAGCAGAGTAACTTACAAAATATCATTCATAAACAGTATGGCCTGCTGGCCTGGTACAACAAGAGCAATACAATGCCTTCACGGCACAAATGGTCTAATTAAAACAAAAAGACAACTACTCGGCGGAAGCTAGGCGAAACCCCCACAGTCGTAAGAAGTTGACAGCAGAACAGCACACTTCAGGGCTCTGGCAGAAATGGCTCTCCTCCTTCTGGATTCATGAAGTCTTCCAAGCCTTCGTCTTGGTCATGAAGCACTCCATCTATTGTTGATAAGTTGCAAGGGTGAGCACTTACGTACTCAGGAAGTCATAGGTAAGAGTAGAGATACGTATAGTAGAGATGACATGATCCTATGCTACTGAGGGAAAAGAGGTGAGAGAGTTTTTCCACAAATACTTTTCTTCCAAGCTTTTCAAATCTCATGCTCATGGCAGCATTTCATGTACTTAGGGCACAACCCACGTGCCTCTTAGATATCAAATGATCACTAAATTATGGTACTACCGCGACACATCAACACATGACAACCCACGGCAGCACCCCTTATCATGACAACACATGTCATTTGGGTAATCTTGAACTAACAAATTTTAATTTATAAAACAATACTTGTGTCACACCCCGTGGATTTAATCCACCGCGGCATACTCCTAAAACTCGGGAGTATGAAGTATTCGAATACATTTTTAAACTCTGCAGAGGTGTACCTCTTTTTAAATCCACTTTTTCACTCGACTTCCAAGTCGGGCCAACTCCATGCGACTTATACGCATGTGACAAGGCCGAGGTCACACAACGTTTTGCAGTCTAGTATTAATAGTATCCCTGCCCGGTAAAAGGACAATCCAGTCCCAAGTACCGTTGTGGGTATTCCCCACTGCCTTACTTTCAAGCCTGGGTCTATGTTCCTGCAGGACACATAGCCTCTTTTGATTACAGTCGCGCACGACTTAATCCGGCGTAGGGCGTCTTCCTTCTTTGCACCATATCCTCTCATAATTTTTCTGATCTCACATCACTCATGGACGAACTGCGTCCCACCAGTTTCCACGCGAGAAACCGGATCGTCAAGCCATGCAAGGAACTGCTAATACCAAGAAAGCTACTAGATTGCGCCTGTCCCATACCAGGTAAGTGGTTGGTACGTTTTTCATGCCACTAGACGCACAACACAAGGTTCTAGTCCTTATATGCCAATGACCAGATCATACCACAAACCATGCACCTTCAGTGCCTGCACATCCAGTGCAGCCAAGCACCTCCAGTGCTACCACCATTCCATACCAAAACACTGGTCAAGGCTAGGGGTTTTATTTCATGAATATAAATATATATAAAATATATTAGTTCATGGCTCATTATTTGATCAATTCACATTTCACAGGCATCAGCCTGATGCTGCCATTTCATAATTCAACTATTCTCAATCTTTCTCATGCAATATTATTCTTTTATAATCAAGGTATATTCTAGCAATTCATAAAATATAGGTTCCAGATGTTCAAGAATATGACTTGCCTTCCGCGTCGTAAGAAACAGCAGTTGATGTTGGGTCTGCGACGAAGTCTTCGAACTCGGACTCTTGCTCTGAACAAGGATCAAACAAGAAAACAGGCATTACAATCAATCCTACTCTTACTATTCCACTATATGCGATAATGCAAGGAGAAGCACTTAGGCGATACAAGATTTGAGAGTTCTGAGAAACGATTAGGGTTAAACTATGGAAACCAGGGTTAAGATTAGTTGTCAAGGGTTTACAAGGTTCCAAATGTCCCAAAATATCAGAATGATATCAAGGCTGCGGCTGGTTCGTTCAAAAACAGCGAACGTCTTTAGGTCGACATTCGGTTCAAGGCATCGACATAGGGTCGATGGATGATACAGGGCTCAACTCAAGTTGTGACAGTAGAATAAAATGTAGATCACAACATCAGGAGTCTAAGGGACAAAGTTATGTTCAGTTTGCATACACAGAAGGGGTCAAACTGGCCCAATGCCATTGGTTGACATAGGCTGACAATGCCCAAGAATGGCATTGACATGGTTTGAACAGTTCCCAGTGGCCAAAAAGGGTTTTGATTCGAGCATATGGTGCACAAGGTAGTGAGGCAACTATTTGACAAAGTATTTTCTGTCTTTCATGACCAGAGGTGGGTGGACAGGGCTAATGCCACTGACTGGCATAGTTTGACATAGAGTTGACATGGCCAGAAACTAGGGTTTGCCATAACTTTTGATCTAGGGCTCCAAATGATGCACCACTTTGTCTAGTAGTTAGACATTTGTAACAGGAACAAATGTCTCAACAGAATCTAGGGCAGGAGATGGCCGGAAAGTGATGAAAACCGGCAAAGAAGTTGACTGGCCTGGAGCACATGCAACATAAACAGTGCAGTAACTAGGGCATAGCTATATCTCACAATCTAGGCCGAATTAGAAGTCGTGATAGAAGACAAAGTTGCACATAATGGTTCAAAACATCTAAATGGCAAAGTGGTTTGAGCTGGAGTGGCTGGATTTGGAAGATACTAGTTGGAGAAAAGATGAACTCAAATCTGATTTGGGCATTTCTGATTTAAAGTGATTGAACTCAATTCCTTGCTTGTGTATGGTCCTCAGGGTACTAGAAATGCATTGGTGAAGTTAGATTAACAGATTGCTCAACAGAGAAGCTAAATCAGTAAGTACAAGTTCATGTTCATGGCTAGAAATTGGGGGTTTTTGTTTTACAACGAATTTGTTCAAACCAATAGCTCAGGGGTCTTAAGTGAGCTATCTTAAGCATCTTTCACTACTGGCTCGAAGATCAATTCATTCTGGAATGAAGTTAATTGCTCGCCGGAGCTACTGGAGTAAAACTAAAATTGCCGGCGACTGAGGGTATTTAGAATAAATTCCAAGCTCGAGACGCATGAGGAAGATGAGGGAAGCTCACTGGGGGTGCTGGATCGAAGAAGGAAGCAGTGGAGAAGCTTGGCACCGAAGCTCCCTTTGCTGCTCACCGGGGAAGAAGAAGAAGACGGCGAGTTTGAGAACTGAGGTGCTTCTGGTGGGTGTGTGGTGTTTCACTGAGGCCAGAGGCTATTTATAGAGGTTTTGGAGGCGATGCAACGGCTAGAAGTGCACGGGAAGTTGAAGCCGGCAAGGAAAAGACTGGATTGCGACTTCACAGCGAGCTGGCGTCGAGGTGACATGGTTCAATGGCCATGAAGGCTTTACAGGTGATGTGAGGGCAAGTTGATGGCTGGCCGCGGCGAGTTCTCCACGTGGCGCAAAGCTCCTACGTCGACCGTTGCTGGTGGCTTGCAAACAGGAGAAAACAATGGCTGTGAGTCGCACCGGGGAAGATCCACAGTGGCAAATGGCGAGCACACACGCGGCGCTGTTCATTTGGCGAAGATGGCGACCACGGGCTAGCTTCAACGACTATGGGCTACTGTAGCAGCTGGCGAGGTCGAAGTCGATGGGAGCTGCAGTGGTGCACGTAGTCGCATGCGAGCTGTGGCCGTGATCGTGCACTTGCACCAGGTCCTGGTTGAAGAAAACGCAGCAGCGCGAGGTGGAAGACAGCAGCTTGAGGTCGAAAACAGTAGAGCTGGTCGATTGCACTGGTTCTGGTCGATCCAGGGGTATGTAATGATTTCGGTTGAAAAGTGGACTGATTTGTAAATCTGGTTTTAAAGAGCTTCAATTTGGCATTTGGTTTCATGGCTGAGTATAATATTTCTATTAATACTCATTTAGCTCAAATCTGGAGAAAATTTGATAAGGTTTGAGGGATTTCACCTATTTTCGAAAATAGGGTAAAATTAGGGTAAAATAGATCTGGATTTTGTCGATCTCGAATTCTGGTAATTAGGGTGAGATTTGGTACTCTGATCAGAAGGGAAATCTGTATCAAATAGTATTTGGGAGGTGTTCCCTGAAGAAATTCTGGATTTGGAGTTGATTCGTGGATTTTAGCCCTTTCAGGCTTCCAGGTAAATAGAGAAAGGACTTATTCGCAGTAAAATTTGGAATAAACTGCGAAAAGTACTTAGATGAAACAATCTGGTTCCCAACTTTTTGAAGTAAGTTGAGGATATACCTAGGAACATATTCCAAAAGATACTTGAGTCTGGATAGGGTTAGATCATGATAACTCAGTTATCTGGAATCTGGGGTATTTAGGGTAAATCTGAATTTCCTGTTTTCGAAAACAGAAGGAGACTTAGATACTGGGAGTTAGGGTTAGAATTCAATTTGGTTCCTGAAGACTTTTATCTTCAGAATAACTGGTAGGTTAAATCTGGATGGTCAGATCTTGATCTGGATCTAGAGAATAGATTTGGTGATTTTTAGGGTTTAGGAGAGATTAGGGTTCAGCTGATCTGGCTACAACTACAGAGATACATGCATGCAGGATTTTCTGCAAAAACTTTTCACCCCCAAAACCAGGGTGTTACAAGCCTACCCTCCTTAAAGAAATTTCGCCCCGAGATTTACCTAGAGAAGAGAAAAGATGGGGATAGGTCTGAAGCAAATCTTCCTCTTTTTCCATTGAACTTTGCATAGCTTGATCTTCTTTCTTTGAAGTTGACGCTCATGTCTGGCTACAATCTGGAGTGGTTGCTCAAGGTAGGTGAGGTTCTTCTGCAACGAAATACCAAGAGTTTCTACCCGGTCCGCTGGTTCTTCCAGGCATTTCCAAAGTTGAGAGACATGGAACACATCATGTACTCCTCCAAGTTCTGATGGTAGTTCCAGTTTATAGGACACTTCTCCTCTTTCTCTTGAGTATCTTGAATGGTCCGATACGTTCCTTCCTCCTGACTCATTCCAATGTAATGGGGTTCTGCACTTATGTCCATATAAAGCTTCAAATGGTGCCATTTGCAGACTAGCCTGATAACTGTTGTTATAGGTAAATTCTGCAAATGGTAAGCATTTTTCCCATGAAGTCCCACTATTCAAAATGCAAGCTCTTAGCAATTCTTCCAGGATCTGATTGACTCTCTCAGTTTGTTTCCCCGTCTGTGGATGATATGCAGTGTTGAACTGCATCTAGGTTCCCAAGGTTTCATGAAGTTGGTCCCAAAACTTTGAGGTAAACTGACTTCCACGATCTGAGAATATCTTCTTAGGGATACCATGCCATATCACTATCCTTTGCATGCATAATTCTGCCAACTTACTGCCATTGTAGGTCTTCTTGACAGGCATGAAATGTGTAGTCTTGGTGAGTCTGTCTACAATGACCCATATTGAATCGTAACGTCCTTGTGTTTTGGGAAGTCCTGTAATAAAATCCATTCCGATTTCTTCCCGTTTCCATGCTGGCACAGGTAGGGGTTGTAACTCTCCAGCTATCTTCTGATGGTCGGCCTTGATCCTCTGGCACGTGTCACCTCTTATAATGTATGCCGCAATTTCTTTCTTCATATCGACCTACCGAAATCGTGTTTTCAAGTCCTGATACATCTTGGTGTTACCAGGGTGTATTGAGTATGGAGTTTTATGAGCTTCATGCAGAATTAGCTCCTTGAGGTCTGCGCTTTGAGGTACACAATCCTTCCTTGGTACCATACAATTCCTTGTTCGTCCTCAGAAAAATCCTGAGCCTTCCCAAACCTGATTCGGTTCTTGATCTTGCAGATCTCTTTATTTTCCTTTTGAGCATTCTCTATTTGTTCCTTGAGTCGGGATATTACTGTGAGAGTGGCTAACCTTCCTGACGGTACCACTTCTATCTCTAGTCCTTGCAATTCCAGCTGTAAGTGTGGGTTATTCAGTACAATCTCTTGTAAAGTGTAGACCTTTCTACTCAAGGCGTCTACTACCACATTGGCTTTTCTTGGGTGGTAGAGAATACTGAGATCATAGTCCTTGATTAGCTCTAGCCAACGACGTTGGCGCATGTTGAGTTCTGTCTTGGTGAAAATATACTTGCGATTCTTGTGATCTGTGTAGATTTCACACTTATTCCCAAGCAAGTAATGTTGTCATATCCTCAAGGCATGTACTACCGCTGCTAACTCCAAGTTATGAATAGGGTAGTTTTCCTTATGCAGCCTTAGCTGTCGTGAAGCATAAGCTACCACTTGGCCTTTTTGCATCAACACACAGCCTATGCTTTGCTTTGAAGCATCACAGAATACTTCGAAGTCATCCTTACTATCTGGCAATGTGAGGACTGGTGTGGTTGTTAACTTTTCCTTAAGTTTCTGGAAACTTTCTTCGCACTTGGCGATCCATTCAAATGTGACTTCCTTCCTCAGCAGATTGGTAAGGTGTTTAGCGATCTGAGAAAATCCTTCAATAAATCTCTGATAGTAATCTTGAAATCTCAAAAGCTTCTGATCGCTGACACGCTGGTAGGTTGTTTCCATTCCTTGATTGCTGAAATCTTGGCGGAATATACCAAAATTCCTTCCTTTGTCAGAATATGTCCAAGAATGAGATCTTTGTCATCCAAAATTTTGCACTTGTCAGATTCGGCATATATATAGAATTTGCACTCTCTTAGTCTTCTCAAGTCCTTGTGCAAGTGCCGCTTATGTTCCTCTGGACTTCTGGAGTAGATGAGGGCGTCGTCTATGAACACGAAAGCAAACTTGTCAAGGTGATCCATGAATGTGTTGTTCATGACGTTCATGAAGGCTGCTGGGCATTAGTTAGTCCAAAGGTATTACAGTAAACTCGTACAGCTCGTATCTTGTAGTGACAGCAGTCTTGGTTATGTCCTTCTTCCTGATTTTCAGTTGGTGATAGCCGGGCTTTTGGGCTATCTTGGAGAATATCCTGGCTCCTCGAAGTTGGTCGAATAGTTCATCATTCCTTGGCAGTGGATACTTGTCCTTAATGGTCACCTTATTCAGCGCTTGGTAATCCACGCACATCCTTAGAGTTCCATCTTTCTTCTTTACAAACAGCACTAGGGCTCCCCAAGGTGAAGCACTAGGTCAGATAAATCCTTTACTCTCTAGTTCCTCTAGCTGACTTTTCAACTCCTCTAAGTCTGCTACCGGCATCCTATATGATCTCTTAGCTATAGGTGCCGCTCCTGGTTTAAGCTCAATGGTAAACTTTATGTCCCTATCAGGTGGCATCCCTGGGAGTTCTTCTGGGAATACGTCCAAGTATTCCTGTACTATGGGCACTTGATCCAAGCATATCTTCTGAAGTGCTTGAATAGACCCTTGTGGTTTCTCGACTGATGACTTGTCTAGATGAAACAAGACTTTCTTTCCCTGGTTACTAACAAGGCTTAGAGTTTTCCTCTCACAATCCACTAGACTTTTATGTTGGGATAACCAATCCATTCCCAATATAATATCTAGGCCTTGCAATTCTAGGACTAATAGGCTAGCCATAAACTCTTCCCCTTCTACTCTGAAGGTTATATATGATGGCAAGCTGAATATATAGGCAACTTAGCTCCCGGGGTCTGTTTAACCATAGAGTACTCTAGAGGTACCATATGTATTCCCACATTAAATGCAAAACCTTCTGATATGAATGAATTTGTAGCTCCAGGATCAACAGTATTAAAGCAGATGTAGACTGGATCAAGAATCTACCTAGGAGAATGTTGGTGGCGTTGGTTGCTTCTTGAAGTGAGGTGAAGTTTAATTGGCCTCCTCGGCTTCCCATTTGTCCTCTTCCTCTTCCTCGTTCTCGGCCTACTATGGTTCCTCCTCTGTTGGGCGAACTTCCTCTGGGGCTCTGCAATGGTGGTGAAGCTGTGGTCCTGGATGTCATCGTCGGTGTTCCAGCTTGTGATCTTGCTATTGACGTTGGGAGCTGAATCCAAGGACAGCTGTCTTTGCGGTGCCCATATTGTCCACAGTGAAAACACTGAGTTCTATCATGAGGGCAGTCCCTTTGGTAGTGAGCTCCTTTGCATCTTGGACATGACGGTGTTGCTGGTCATCTTGGTGCTTGGTAGATTGGTCGGAAATTGGGAGATGTTGGGGCTCTTCCCCTGGTTGGGTTGGCTAGCGGCCGTGCTTGCTGTAGCATCTTCCTTTTCCGACTTTCTACTCCTATGCTCCTCTTTTCTTCCACCTTCAATACCCGATTGACTAAGGTTTGGAACTCTGAAAATTCGTGGGAGGCAATCTGGTACTGCAGATAGTGCTGAAGTCCTTCGGTGAAGCGCTCAATCTTTTTGTCCTCCGTGTCGATGTCTCTTGGCGCATAGCGAGCTAGATGGCTAAATTGGTGCAGATATTCCATAACGGTCCGGCTCCCTTGTACCAAGTTTCAGAACTCTCGGCGTTTGGTGGCTATGACACAGATGGGTACGTGAAATTTCCGGAATTGTTCTTTAAACTCTGTCCAGGATATGTTATCTTTGTCAGGGTGAGCCTCTTGATAGTTTATCCACCATGCGGCTGCTGCTCCTGTGAGTTGGTGTGATCCGAATAAAACTTTCTCTCAGTCGTTACAACGAACTGTATCCAATTTCCTTTCGATGTCCCTGAGCCAATCATCGACGATGATGGGATCAGTCGCACTAGCAAATGTTGGTGGTCGAGTCTTCTGAAAATCCGATAGTCGGGTTCCAACAGCAGTTCCTTCAGATGTCCCTCCTGGCATCTTTTGAATGATCTGAGCCAACAACTGGGTGTGGGCAGCTTGTGCCTCCTGCCTGCTCTTTTCCATGGAGAGAAGAATTTCTTGGAGGGTTGGCTGATCTTCCTGAGAAAGGTTTGATTCCTGGGGTCTCTGTTGAGATGAAGGTCCTCCCCTTGCAGGGTTTCCCCTGGGTGAAGCTTGCTCCCTGTCCTCTTGACTACCTTGCGATCTTCTCTTCGTGTAAACCATACTGATTCTTCTGAAGGAAGGCAGATAGGTCTAACTAACTAAGAGAGAACTAGGGCACTAATGCGGAAATTAATGCAACTACTTAATGCACAAAACACTTAGGGTTCTAGCCGTAGTAAACAAGTTAACCATTGCGAAAGCAACGGCGGAGCACAAAAGCTAGCAAGAGCATCCACCTGCTCAATCTATACTACCCTTTCCCGGCTAATCCTCCACGACGGTCGACTAACTACTCGAACAGGGTTCTACCAAAAGAACTAGGCTATGTGCCGTAGCCCAACTCCTGAGGCACTCTATAAAAGCAGAACGCTCTCTCGACATGTTGCCGAATTTTTAGAAAAGCCAAGTAAGACTTTTGAAATCCAAAACTTTTAGAAGCTACAAGGCTCCTGTTTTCAAAAATAGTGTTTTTAGAAAATAGATTTTTAAATAAACTACGCCTTCCTGGCGAGCCAATTCCTAAAGGTGTCGTCCTACAGTCAAGTTCTCATGCTGCTCTGATACCACTTTTTAATTTGTCGCGCCCCGAGCAGCGTACCACGACTACTCCTGTGGAGACCAAGCTCACTGCAGCTGGCCTCATACATACATACCACTGACTTCCCAGGATAAGTCAAGCACAGGAGTTCATTGCAGCAGAGTAACTTACAAAATATCATTCATAAACAGTATGGCCTGCTGGCCTGGTACAACAAGAGTAATACAATGCCTTCATGGCACAAATGGTCTAATTAAAACAAAAAGACAACTACTTGGCGGAAGCTAGGCGAAACCCCCACAGTCGTAAGAAGTTGACAGCAGAACAGCACACTTCAGGGCTCTGGCAGAAATGGCTCTCCTCCTTCTGGATTCACGAAGTCTTCCAAGCCTTCGTCTTGGTCATGAAGCACTCCATCTATTGTTGATAAGTTGCAAGGGTGAGCACTTACGTACTCAGGAAGTCATAGGTAAGAGTAGAGATACGTATAGTAGAGATGACATGATCCTATGCTATTGAGGGAAAAGAGGTGAGAGAGTTTTTCCACAAATACTTTTCTTCCAAGCTTTTCAAATCTCATGCTCATGGCAGCATTTCATGTACTTAGGGCACAATCCACGTGCCTCTTAGATATCAAATGATCACAAAATTATGGTACTACCGCGACACGTCAACACATGACAGCCCACGGCAGCACCCCTTATCATGACAACACATGTCATTTGGGTAATCTTGAACTAACAAATTTTAATTTGTAAAACAATACTTGTGTCACACCCCGTGGATTTAATCCACCGCGGCATACTCCTAAAACTCGGGAGTACGAAGTATTCGAATACATTTTTAAACTCTGCAGAGGCGTACCTCTTTTTAAATCCACTTTTTCACTCGACTTCCAAGTCGGGCCAACTCCATACGACTTATACGCATGTGACAAGGCCGAGATCACACAACGTTTTGCAGTCTAGTATTAACAGTATCCCTGCCAGGTAAATGGACAATCCAGTCCCAAGTACCGTTGTGGGTCTTCCCCACTGCCTTACTTCCTAGCCTGGGTCTATGTTCCCGCAGGACACATAGCCTCTTTTGATTACAGTCGCGCACGACTTAATCTGGCGTAGGGCGTCTTCCTTCTTTGCACCTTATCCTCTCATAATTTTTCTGATCTCACATCACTCATGGACGAACTGCGTCCCACCAGTTTCCACGCGAGAAACCGGATCGACAAGCCATGCAGGGAACTGCTAATACCAAGAAAGCTACTAGATTGCGCCTGTCCCATACCAGGTAAGTGGTTGGTATGTTTTTCATGCCACTAGACGCACAACACAAGGTTCTAGTCCTTATATGCCAATGACCAGATCATACCACAAACCATGCACCTTCAGTGCCTGCACATCCAGTGCAGCCAAGCACCTCCAGTGCTACCACCATTCCATACCAAAACACTGGTCACGGCTAGGCATTTTATTTCATGAATATAAATATATATATAATATATTAGTTCATGGCTCATTATTTGATCAATTCACATTTCACAGGCATCAGCCTGATGCTGCCATTTCATAATTCAACTATTCTCAATCTTTCTCATGCAATATTATTATTTTATAATCAAGGTATATTCTAGCAATTCATAAAATATAGGTTCAAGATGTTCACGAATATGACTTGCCTTCCGCGTCGTAAGAAACAGCAGTTGATGTCGGGTCTGCGATGAAGTCTTCGAACTCGGACTCTTGCTCTGAACAAGGATCAAACAAGCAAACAGGCATTACAATCAATCCTACTCTTACTATTCCACTATATGCGATAATGCAAGGAGAAGCACTTAGGCGATACAAGATTTGAGATTTCTGAGAAACGATTAGGGTTAAACTATGGAAACCAGGGTTAAGATTAGTTGTCAAGGGTTTACAAGGTTCCAAATGTCCCAAAATATCAGAATGATATCAAGGCTGCGGCTGGTTCGTTCAAAAACAGCGAACGTCTTTAGGTCGATATTCGGTTCAAGGCATCGACATAGGGTCGATGGATGATAGAGGGCTCAACTCAAGTTGTGACAGTAGAATAAAATGTAGATCACAACATCAGGAGTCTAAGGGACAAAGTTATGTTCAGTTTGCATACCCAGAAGGGGTCAAACTGGCCCAATGCCATTGGCTGACATAGGCTGACAATGCCCAAGAATGGCATTGACATGGTTTGAACAGTTCCCAGTGGCCAAAATGGGTTTTGATTCAAGCATATGGTGCACAAGGTAGTGAGGCAACTATTTGACAAAGTATTTTCTGTCTTTCATGACCAGAGGTGGGTGGACAGGGCTAATGCCACTGACTGGCATAGTTTGACATAGAGTTGACATGGCCAGAAACTAGGGTTTGCCATAACTTTTGATCTAGGGCTCCAAATGATGCACCACTTTGTCTGGTAGTTAGACATTTGTAACAGGAACAAATGTCTCAACAGAATCTAGGGCAGGAGATGGCCGGAAAGTGATGAAAACCGGCAAAGAAGTTGACTGGCCTGGAGCACATGCAACATAAACAGTGCAGTAACTAGGGCATAGCTATATCTCACAATCTAGGCCGAATTAGAAGTCGTGATAGAAGACAAAGTTGCACATAATGGTTCAAAACATCTAAATGGCAAAGTGGTTTGAGCTGGAGTGGCTGGATTTGGAAGATACTAGTTGGAGAAAAGATGAACTCAAATCTGATTTGGGCATTTCTGATTTAAAGTGATTGAACTCAATTCCTTGCTTGTGTATGGTCCTCAGGGTACTAGAAATGCATTGGTGAAGTTAGATTAACAGATTGCTCAACAGAGAAGCTAAATCAGTAAGTACAAGTTCATGTTCATGGCTAGAAATTGGGGGTTTTTGTTTTACAACGAATTTGTTCAAACCAATAGCTCAGGGGTCTTAAGTGAGCTATCTTAAGCATCTTTCACTACTGGCTCGAAGATCAATTCATTCTGGACTGAAGTTAATTGCTCGCCGGAGCTACTGGAGTAAAACTAAAATTGCCGGCGACTGAGGGTATTTAGACTAAATTCCAAGCTCGAGACGCATGAGGAAGATGAGGGAAGCTCACTGGGGGTGCTGGATCGAAGAAGGAAGCAGTGGAGAAGCTTGGCACCGAAGCTCCCTTTGCTGCTCACCGGGGAAGAAGAAGAAGACGGCGAGTTTGAGAACTGAGGTGCTTCTGGTGGGTGTGTGGTGTTTCACTGAGGCCAGAGGCTATTTATACAGGTTTTGGAGGCGATGCAACGGCTAGAAGTGTACGGGAAGTTGAAGCCGGCAAGGAAAAGACTGGATTGCGACTTCACGGCGAGCTGGCGTCGAGGTGACTTGGTTCAATGGCCATGAAGGCTTTACAGGTGATGTGAGGGCAAGTTGATGGCTGGCCGCGGAGAGTTCTCCACGTGGCGCAAAGCTCCTGCGTCGACCGTTGCTGGTGGCGTGCAAACGGGAGAAAACAATGGCTGTGAGTCGCACCGGGGAAGATCCACAGTGGCAAATGGCGAGCACACACGCGGCGCTGTTCATTTGGCGAAGATGGCGACCACGGGCTAGCTTCAACGACTACGGGCTACTGTAGCAGCTGGCGAGGTCGAAGTCGATGGGAGCTGTAGTGGTGCACGTAGTCGCTTGCGAGCTGTGGCCGTGATCGTGCACTGGCACCAGGTCGTGGTCGAAGCAAACACAGCAGCTCGTGGTCGAAAACAGTAGAGCTGGTCGATTGCACTGGTTCTGGTCGATCCAGGGGTATAATTGTAATGATTTCGGTTGAAAAGTGGACTGATTTGTAAATCTGGTTTTAAATAGGTTCAATTTGGGATTTGGTTTCATGGCTGAGTATAATATTTCTATTAATACTCATTTAGCTCAAATCTGGAGAAAATTTGATAAGGTTTGAGGGATTTCACCTATTTTCGAAAATAGGGTAAAATTAGGGTAAAATAGATCTGGATATTGTCGATCTCGAATTCTGGTAATTACGGTGAGATTTCGAAGTCTGCTCAGAAGGGAAATCTGTATCAAATAGTATTAGGGAGATGTTCCGTGAAGAAATTCTGGATTTGGTGTTGATTCGTGGATTTTAGCCTTTTCAGGCTTCCAGGTAAATAGAGAAAGGACTTATTCGCAGTAAAATTGGGACTAAACTGCGAAAAGTACTTAGATGAAACAATCTGGTTCCCAACTTTTTGAAGTAAGTTGAGGATATACCTAGGAACATATTCCAAAAGATACTTGAGTCTGGATAGGGTTAGATCATGATAACTCAGTTATCTGGAATCTGGGGTATTTAGGGTAAATCTGAATTTCCTGTTTTCGAAAACAGAAGGAGACTTAGATACTGGGAGTTAGGGTTAGAATTCAATTTGGTTCCTGAAGACTTTTATCTTTAGAATAACTGGTAGGTTAAATCTGGATGGTCAGATCTTGATCTGGATCTAGAGAATAGATTTGGAGATTTTTAGGGTTTGGGAGAGATTAGGGTTCAGCTGATCTGGCTACAACTACAGAGATACATGCATGCAGGATTTTATGCAAAAACTTTTCACCCCCAAAACCAGGGTGTTACATTCAACAACTGTGGTAAGCTGAAGGTAACTCGCATTGTGAGAGTACACTTTTCTATTGGGTCCTATCATGATTATGCTGATTGCGATGTCGTACCTATGCAAGCATGTTCCTTTTTGTTAGGTAGACCGTGGCAATATGATAGAGATGTTTTGCATCATGGTAGAACTAATCAATATACTCTTATGTTTAAACAAAAAAAGATCACTTTGCTACACATGTCTCCTGAAGCAATTTTAAAGGATGAATTGGAGAGAGCTAATAGAGAACAGGAGAATAACAAAGGTGAAAATCAGATCGTAGCTAAACCACTTGCTCAACCGAAAAAGAACGAACCTAGTTCTAACCATGCTGTAATTAAGTTGAAAGGTTCTGTTTTGCTTGCTACCAAATCTGAAATAACTCAGATAGACCCTAATGCATCTGATTGCTATGCTTTAGTTTGCAATGAAGTTTTGTTTTCACTTGAGGACATGCCTTCTTCTTTGCCTCGTGCTGTTGCTAACATTTTACAGGAGTTTGATGATGTATTTCCGAAGGATGTACCACCGGGGCTGCCTCCAATTCGAGGGATTGAGCATCAAATCGATCTAATTCCAGGAGCCTCGTTGTCCAACCGTGCGCCGTATCGAACCAATCCACAAGAGACTGACGAGATTCAGCGTCAAGTACAAAACTTACTTGACAAAGGGTACATACATGAAAGCCTTAGTCCATGTGTTGTTCCTGTTCTTTTGGTTCCAAAGAAAGATGGATCATGGCGTATGTGTGTTGATTGTAGAGCTATCAATAACATAACAATTTGATATCGTCATCCTATTCCTAGGTTAGATGACATGCTTGATGAATTGAGTGGCTCTATTGTGTTCTCTAAAATTGATTTGCGTAGTGGATATCACCAAATTCGCATGAAATTAGGAGATGAATGGAAAACAGCGTTTAAAACTAAATTCGGATTATATGACTGGTTAGTGATGCCTTTCGGTTTAACTAATGCACCAATCACTTTCATGAGATTAATGAATGAGGTTTTACGTCCTTTCATCAACAAATTTGTGGTGGTATACTTTGATGACATTTTGATCTATAGCAAATCCTTGGATGAACATCTTGAACATTTGCATGCTGTTTTTAAGGTTTTACGTAATGCACATTTGTACGGTAACCTTGAGAGGACTTAATCCATATGGTTTATATATGCCTCTACCTGTTCCTAGCACACCTTGGGAGGACATTTCTATGGACTTTGTTTTAGGACTGCCTAGAACAAAGAAGGGGAGGGATAGTATCTTTGTTGTCGTGGATAGATTTTCTAAAATGGCACATTTTATACCTTGTCAAAAGAGCGATGATGCTACACATATTGCTGATTTATTTTTCAGGGAAATCGTTCGACTACATGGAGTGGCAAATACGATTGTTTCCGATCGTGACGCGAAGTTCTTAAGTCATTTTTGGAGATCTGTATGGATGAAATTGGGGACCAAGTTGCTGTTTTCTACTACATGTCATCCACAAACCGATGGCCAAACCAAAGTTGTCAACCGCACATTATCCACCATGTTGCGGGCTGTTTTGAAGAAGAACTTGAAGATGTGGGAAGAATGCTTGCCTCACGTGGAGTTTGCTTACAACAGATCGCTGCATTCAACCACAAAGATGTGTCCCTTTCAGGTAGTATATGGGTTTCTTCCTCGCGCTCCTATTGATTTATTATCTTTACCATCTTCGGAAAGGGTAAACATTGATGCTAAACGACGTGCTGAATTGATTCTTAAACTGCATGAAATAACTAAGGAGAATATAGAACGTATGAATGAAAAGTACAAGATTGCTGCTAATCAGGGTAGAAAAGAAATAATGTTTGAACCAGGCGATCTTGTTTGGTTACACTTGCGCAAAGAAAGGTTTCCATACTTAAGAAAATCAAAGTTGCTGCCTAGAGCTGATGGACCTTTTCGAGTGTTAGAGAGGATTAACAATAATGCATACAAGCTTGACTTGCCTACAGATTTCGGGGTTAGTCCCACTTTTAACATTGCAGATTTGAAGCCATATTTGGGTGCGGAGGATGAGCTTGAGTCGAGGATGACTCAAGTGCAAGAAGGGGAGGATGATGAGGACATCACTTCTTCGGATACACACACTAACCATAATCCTCCGCTTGTTACACGAGGACCCATAACGCGCAGTAAAGCCCGATTGTTGCATTGCTAGGTGAACTCGTTCCTAAGTTTATATATATATGGTTTTGAGAATGGTTTACTATCTAATAGTGATAATATTGTGCTTAGGAATCATGGAGAGGACCAACAAGGACACAAGGACCAGCAAGGAGCCGAAGTCGAGTTGGAGTCCGGGATGGATTCGAGTTGGAGTCCGGTTCGGCCATCCAGGAGCAGCTTGCCTTCAAATGACTATAACTCCTTCATACGAAGTCCGATTGGGACATTCTTATAGTCCATGGAGAAGCCCACGACGAGATCTTTCCAATGGATCTAGCTCCATGTCCAAATGCCTTCTGGATCGCTGGAAATTGACAAAAAAAATTTCAACCAGATTCTGATTGGACCGAGTCGGTGCTGCGTCACCTTTTTGGTTGGGTCAAGTCCCATGTATTGAGTTCGAGTTCGAGTTCGAGTAGGAAAAGAGTCCATGTCAGTTTCAGGTTTCCTTACCTGGCCACCGATCTCTTTTACCTCCTCTATATAATCATACTGAACCATTAGGGTTCGACGAGTTTTGTTTAGTCATAGTATTTCCTTCGTGAAGCTATTGAGATATTCTTCTTGGTCGGCTAGATCAACATCAATATCTGTATTCGGAACCCCAACTCTTTTTCGTGATTCAATCTATATTTGCAATTTCAGATTGCTTGTTTATCTTGTTCTTGTTTGTTCATCGATTGCTTGCAGGAATAGATCTTCGTGATCAGGTCGATCATGCTTCTAGTTCGGTCGATAACAATCCGAAGTTGGTTCAGCGATTGCCAGGGCATATCAGTCGTGTACGGTTGGTAGCCGGATCATGAGAGTCGTCTTCACAAATCGATAGTTCTTATTCTCATCGAAAGATTGGACCGGCCGCGTCGCATCAAGAAGTCGCTCTCCAGAATGCGAAACCTGCACCGCAAGAAATCCTCAAAGAGCACCAGTTCACCTAGTTGCACTACGGGACTTTGTTCTTCATCCACGGAAGGGTGCCATGGGATCAATGACTTTGAGGGGAGGTAACCCTCCATTTCCAAGGCCAGCATGTTCTCCATTGTGCGGTGGTGAGAACGGGTCCAGGAAGCCATTCAGATGTGATTGGGGCAGAAGAAAGAACATGGAGATGGGAAAGCTTGGAGGCTAAGAGTTTGAAGTCTTAGTGGGTTTTGGAAGTTCTCAGTCGTGGGTTGTATCCCGTAAAAGATAGCCTTTTATCACGATAGATCCTTTTCATTTAATGCCTCTCATGATGGGTCTAACAAACGCACCCAAATGTTTCCTTGGGCTTTGTTAGAATCCGAAATGAAAAGGTGCCTTTTTTGAGAAGCCGAAACAACGCTGCAATTAAAATAACCTTTTCGTTTCACATTTGGGGACTAGAAGATGAAGATTATTACCCAAGTAAATTCTTTGTGCCTTTCCGTGGTCACCAGTGACCACGGAGAGAGATTGTGTGGTAGTCCAAGATTTTCTAGACTATATCAAAGTAATATGTTTATACCTTTCCATGGTTGTCCGCGACCACAGAGAGAAATCATTTGATAGTTCAAGATCTTCTGGACTATATATGGCCCGTCACGGATGATCATACCTGTGGTCTAATGATTATGGCTGCGACCTCTTTGATCAAAATATCTAAGGTCGCGGAGTTCGTGGTCACTATCCGCAAACACTATGGTCACGGAGACATGGTAATTCCCATTATGTGATCGCAGCCAATACGCGACAATGTAATAAGAGAGTTATCTTGGACCCTCCTTACGAGGAAACCAATGGTGGTTTCTTTATCCTTACCATGTTATTGAATTAAGACAAATATTGAGCCTGGAAGTACCTTCGAATCAAGAAAGAAGGTTTGGTCGATATTTATATTATTGACCATGGTCTAAGGGTGAGGCGGTTATACTAGACCATAACTGCTCTTTGACCGATACGTTCAGTTGTTCCTAGGATAATATGAGGCTCTTCACTGACAAGATAACTGCCCAAAAGGATGAACGTGCAGTTATCCATAACTGTCACGATATAACTAATGGACACCAACTGCATCAAACCGCTGGCAACCGCCTGGAGTCCCTTTGATGGAGCAACCGATGCCTTTTCAACAATTATAAAAGAAGGGCTTGTGGGAAGGGGACAAGGAGATGATATGAAAACACGAGGATAGAAATCCATAGAGTTAGACAATACACAGATTGTTAAGCTCTGTACCCTCTAAAATCCACTATGCTGATAATCACAACCAAATAAGAGTAGGGCTATTAATCAGACTATGAGAGCCCGAACCTGTATAAATATTGTGTCTCTGGTTCTATTCTTACGGTTATACTCTTGGTAATTGGTTGATAATGTCGCCTCTTTAAATAAATCAAATTTGTGTAAGTTTGGCTTGGGATATTGTCCTAATCGTTGGCACATATAGAATTTCGAAGTGAGCATAAACAATGCATAGGCATGAGAGAACTAAGATCTCCATAAACATGAAGTAATCCATTTTAACCTTATAAATTTTGAGCTCTTTTTATTTTGAAAAAAAAATCTGGCGCACATGCAAACTTCTACCCCTCGACTTATTAAAAACAAGCCTCCTCATACCTCACCCTAGGTCAAGTACTCAAGTTGTCATATCCCGTAAGGTGCTCTAAGCATGCTCGTGAGTTGGAATAGGTAACAATCTAGTTTATGCACTTCTTGGACCCGAGATTGTGCAAACCATGCTTTTATAAAAATAACTCAGAGGAGCATGCAGCAGAAGAGTTTTTATTCAAAAGGAAAGAAAGAAATGGCAGTGTCTACAAGGTACAGAGCAAGCAATTGCGATCTTATTAGCAAATTTTTTTCAGATTTGGTTTAGATAGGCTAAATGATAGTTTAGGAGGCTCGTGTTCTAAACATGTTTGTAGAGATTAGGCTCAACAATTGATATTTCAATATACATGACAAAATGCGGCAATATAAATATCAACAAACATCAAATTTCCACGATATCGACAATGAAACAAGCTGCAAGCAATTTTAGTATCATTAGGAGACGATTAGTCACAAATCAATCCACAATAGATCGTCGATCCACCAATGCATGCAAATAACTCAACACGCCAAATGTCAACAATGAAATGCATGACAGAAGCACATTTAGTCGAAACCACGATATTCAAATTTCCATAAGTCCAGAATTTTCAGAAAATTTTGACATAACCTTTCTAGATTTGTCTTGCGGCCCAAACAGCACAAGTACTACAAGTCATATCAAAAAATAACAAGCCCACATGACTCGATAGATCATTCACAACATATCACGACATAACACATGCATGAAAGTACATAGCACAAAGCTCCAATGAGCTCAAACTTGCACAAAGTAGCCCAATTTTGAAAAATTTGATCCAAATTTGAGAGTTTCAGCACAAAGAGATAAATGCACTCCCCCCAAGCTTAAATGGTTGCATAGTCCACAATCCAACAATATGAGATGAAATTACACATGGAGATGGATGCATATTATAAATTTCATGCACAGGGGTTATATGAGAGGTCCGCAATAGCTCACTGGGTGTATGATGAAGTCAATAACATTGCGATGAGATTGTCCAAAGTATCCCAAATATGCTGAGCCAATGTGCAAGGATGATGCCTTGAAAGAACAAATAAAGAAAAAACTAAGAGCAATTCTACAAAACAAGAAAAGAAAAATGAAGGAAAGGGAAGAAAAGAGAAAGTGCTCCGGTTGCCTCCCGAGAAGCGCTAGGTTTTAGGTCGTGAGCTCGACCCTCCACAAATATGTCATGTAGGCTCATCAAGAGGAGGAGGGGCAAGATCGGGAAAAAGATCATCACCAGGTCCTCCCTCCTCATCGTCAAGTGGTGGAATGGGCTTGATAAGTGCTAAATTGGTAGTGTTTTTAACCTAGATTTGCTAATGAAAATCTGCTAAAAACATGCTGAAAACTCTTTTGATGTGACATTTTATGTATCCTTTTGTATTATTTTTACAATCCACTTTCATGGTTGTGTTTGCCATATTCACGGGATGAAACCTACAAAATTTGAGGACGTTCCAAGTTTGTTTGAATCCGTTTCAACAAAAGACACGAAAACTGGACAAAAAGGAACACGTCCTAATCGAACACGCCTCGTTGCCTGGTCAAAAACACCATTGTGTTACCCTTGACCAAGCCCAGCAGGATCGCGGGCACGACCCGTGCCACAGGTCAGGCTCGACTCTATTTGCAAGGTTGTTTTGGTCGATTTTGGTGGTTTTAACTATGATTTATCTGTTTCTCGACAGTTGGTGTTGATCATGGGGATCGACAGGATATTATCTTCTTTACAAAGGTTATCTGTATCTATAGATCCTATGACCTATGCATACGATTCAAAGAATGACTTCGATCTCACCCACTACGGCAATACCATGGATGAAGATGTTATTCCCATGGAAGAGTTTGATGTCGCCCTCGAGTCCTATGCCGAGGAGAACTCTTCTCCAATTTCGGTCATGACCATTGACCGAGAACCAGAAAGGGCAGTTTACTTGCCTTTTGTGACCCTGCCACACCCGAAGGCGAGTATGAGCCACAACTCGCTACCTTGACCAACGCGGGTGCTGGGGGATCCCGATGCATCCGTGTCGGATATGAGAGATCCTGGCGATTACTGTTTGTTGGGTCTGGAAGAATCTGCTCTAGACAATTTCCATTCCCTCCTTGACTTCGAGTATGACTTAGAAAAGGAGGAGATATTCTCTCCGTCTGTAGTTTCGGCTCCACAGGAAGTTGCTGGACTTTTTGAGGAGACCCTAGAGCAACGACTTGCTCAGGAAGAAGGGGATCGCAAACGGCAAGAAGATGAAGCTCGCTTGTGGCGAGAGGAAGAAATTCGAAAGACCAGAGAGGAAACACTGCGCCTTGCACAACTACGTTATGATGCCACAAATCTCAGCCCTAGAACGTCCCGCCAACGACGTCCTGGCGGACGTAGGTGCGATCAATTGCCACTTACGGATCTGCAGCATTCGCCAATAGCCAAGGCGATAATGGCAAAGACTCATCTAGCTCCCAGAAGAAGTACACAGGAGTGCATTTGTGTGATCACCGAAGCACTCTGTAACCCTCCTACTGTTTTTACAAATGATGACGGGTTAACATTTTCAAGAGTTCTTGCAGATAATGTCAGTGGAGTTGCATTAGATGTAACTCCAACTGCCTTGTCGCGTTCAGCAACCAATTCTTAGGAAGGAGATAGTGCTCAACACAGCCAGAGAAGACGCAACCATGCTCAAGCCACATTGTCCCGTCGTGGTCACGACAAGATCCAGAGAGATGACTATTCCCACGATCATGACCATGAGCCAATACTCTCACGCTTGGGACAACAAACCTAATTTTTTGTGTTTGTAAGCCGACAAGGACATCAGACCTAATTTTGAGGCAATCAAGTAAGTTTTCATTTATTTCTTATTATTTCTATTTTTTTTATGAATTTTTGCATGCAATTCACTTCTAGGGTTAGGGATGACCTAATCCGTAAGGCAGAATTTCTCGTCGGTCTCGATCTCAAATTTTGCAATTAGTTCCCTAAGTTTTCTTCCTCTAAACCTAAATTCTCGTTCTGGCAACCGACGTAACAATTAAACCTTAGCTTGAATTTAGGGGGTTCTTGAGTCCTTAGTACCTTGACACTAGATCCTGAATAGGAGAGAGGCTTTTCACCAAACTTAACCATGGAAGCGATCCTCTGACCGTTGTATCATCGACCATACTAGCAACTTAATCTATCTTGGAAAACAATTGATATTAACTTGCAATTCTCAGACCTTGGATAAAATTACGCCTGATGGTTATGGAATTCCTGAGACCCTAGGTTTTCCTTTTGGTTTCTAAAAGCATCACTACTACAGAAATACTTTTCATTATCGGTTTAAAATCCACTCTACTATCGGTTCTCTTACCGATAGTGATCGGCACGATAGAAGAAATGTAGCACACTTCTATCGGTTGAAAACCATTAGTAAAACATCTACATTCCCAACGTTCACTAATAGCTAACGACTATTTCTTCTATCGGCTCGGATCTAAACCGATAGTATTGTGTAGGTTTTTTCTATCGGTTAGGTACTCGACACAGTTAGTACTGGAAACTTTATTCTATCGGTTGTAGTATATGAACTGATAGTACTGGAATATTTATTCTATCGGTTGTAGTATATAACCGATAGTACTGTGTAGTTTTTCTATCGATTATGTACTCGACACGGTTAGTACTAGAATCTTTCACATATACATACAGTAATATATAGATACATTGGATCATTCACAAATACACCAATATTTAGAAATACACCAATATTCACATATTGAATTCGTTCACAAATACACTAATACATTAATATACAATGCATTGGACAGATTGAATTTATTCACATATTGATCGAGTTTATTCACAAATACATCAACGAATCTATTCACATATTGAATTTATTCACAAATACAGCAATCAACACATTCAATATATATTACACAAGTCCTCCATCGATCGTTGATAGCCACTTCTTCCATGACATATTGAGCCCAAATTGTTCGCAGCTCCTTCAATTGAGGCAACTCATATTGCTCTTTCAACATGGCGCTCTGCATATATGCGTGTATGAAGTTAGGAACGTACGTCACATCCAATTAATGTTCGACTTTGAGTCAGGCAAAATGGTTACCTTAGGGAATTGGGTAAAGTTTCTCCTGATCAAGTCATACATAAATCTCATGACATAGAAGCCACATTCCCACGAATGTGGCTGCTGATGGCACTGGGATAATTGCATATGCAAAGACATAAACCCACATTAACTCAAAAGAACTAATTAAGCTTAAATTAAAAGACTCATCATGAGTACTTCCATCTGTATTAATTACCTCATATTCTTTCTAAAAAATTGTTGTACCTTTCGACGTGTCATGCCTCCCTCCAGCACTAACATAATTGACGAGGATTGACACCTGAGTCAGTTCAAATAAATGCACTGTTGGTTCAGGACAGATTCGAGCCAGACATGTGCCCAGCGGTGCGAACTCAGTCGTTTCTGGGAAGCATCAGCCCGAGGTCGCAGGCTTTGCGCGATCAGATCGCAGCTAGTGCACGGTCAGAAGTTCGTGTGCTGTGCGCGGACAGAAGGTCGAAGATGTTGCGCGGTCAACCAACATCGCGCGGTCAGAGAATCTTCAACCAGGGAACGTGGGAGTATTCTTTTCCTATAACAGGAATATCCCAAGTATCCCGAAGATTCTTCCACGTGGAGATCAACCGTAAGGAGGTTCATACGTGCAGTTATCCACAAATAACACGTGTTAAACCTGCGTGGGAGTTAACAGCGGTTCTCCAAACCGTATCCAAGCAACTGCTTGATGCAGTTATGACTTGGCACCCTTTCAAATAGTATAAAAGGGCGGCATGATGTATCAAACAAGGAAGATCGATCAAGAGATCAAGACACGACTCAAACAACTAAGGTTACGATTTAGACTAGATACTTTCCATAAGCCTTCTAGACTTCACTTTGTACATTTGTATAGGGAAAACCTTCGTCTGTGAAGGTCTTCTCCTGCCACTTTGTAATTTTTTACTACACATAGTGCAATCCCAACAGGACGTAGGGCTTTTACTCCCACCATCAAGGGCCCGAACCTGTATAAATTTCTCTGTGCTCCAGTTCTCCATAGTTCTACATACCTTCCCGGAGGGTCACCCTGAAAGGTCTCTCTATTATAAATTTTGCATAAGTTCGGCTGAGGACCCCGAGTCCGAATCGTCGACAATAATTTTTGAAAGCCCTGTATTTAATTTAGCATTGCCGGTTAATATGTTATCATTAATTAGCTAGTCAGAGAAAAATTTAAAACAACTGTGTTACTTACGAGTCTATGTGCCACGTGAGGGTGAAAACATGCGCCACCTTGTCGCTCATCGAATCGAGGTAATAGACCACATTCATCCATGGGCAAATGACGGCGAGGACCCACTGGCCCCTACATTGCATATATAAGCGAACCGTTTCATACATATGTTAGGCGTAACATACAAGAATTAGTTAAATTAGTAGGAAATACACTAACCTTTGGTGGTACGGCGCAAGGATGAACTCTCGGTCCTACTGTGCTAGTAGTGCCCTTGATATGTATTCCTCCGCATGTGCTTGGTCGTGCTCTAGCATCGTGAGGCTTATTTTGTCTGGGTCAAGGAAACCCACCTTGTCACATGCCCTCATCGACACCAGCCTATACATGCACCTGGATGCAAAGTAGACATTAGTAAGTAGTGCATACAAAGTGATTAGATTTATGAAATGAATTGTGATAATTTCAGACAACAGCAAACTCACAGGACTCCAGTCCGTATGATGGAATATCAAGCTCCCGCCAGTGAGGAGGTCGAACAAATCCTCGTGGGCCACCGATATGCTCCCGGCCTCACGGTGAAAATGACCTGGCCTGAAGTGAACCAAGAAGTTGATGTAGCGCCTAGACCGAGTTAGGTACCACTCGTGGAGACTTCTGGTTATTTGATCCATATTGCGCAAAAGGTACTCCGACACGACTGGGAACCCGTTCTTGAATGTACTGGGCTGGCTTTGTTTGGCCTTTCCTTTGGCCTTGCCCTTGCCTTTGGGCGGGCATCGAGTGTATACCTTCTGATGCGCACACGGGGGTGCCCGATCTTCTGATGAGAACGATGCGTCGATTTGTGGGATGATGATTCCATGAATTTTGGCTACCAACCAGCGAGGAGAGGAACCGGCAATCGCAAAGCCACCACACCAAATCCGATCAACCAAGCCAAGACACAGTCGATCCTTATCCTTGCAAGCAATCGAGAACAAGCAAGAACAAGATAGATAGCAAATTGAAACAAAGCAATCACTCAAACCAGGGGTGAGGTTCTGTTTCTCGTATTGGATGGTCTAGTCGACACACGCAACACGAGGAGGGACGCACAAGGGGTCTACCACACGCAACAAAACCTAAGAGACAAAGTACGAGGGCGGCAGCCATAAGTATAGTGGCGGCCAGGGGAGGGACACCCAAGCTAGGGTCAGCCACCACCAAACCCTAAAAATACATGGGCCATAGGCCCAAAAATAAGGTGACGCAACACCCGAGGTTTCTGGCCTGTGCACTTCTTCTGCAGTTTCCCATCGCTCCTGGCCCAATGTGGCAGTGGGACTGGATCCATTGGAAAGCATATCTCCTAAGCTTTCCAACGAGTGGGCACACATCAAAAAGGGAGTTCGGGAGCCCAAGTTATGCCCGTTTGAAGTTGGCCTGCTGCTGGATGGCCGGGGTGGAGTTGTTGGTGTCTTGGGCCTCCATGTGGGTCGTCCTTGGTTCGTCGAGGCTCCTCGGGACTTGGACTTGTGGCGTTGCATCTGTGGAGAAGGCTTGAAAGGCCGGGCTTGAGGATTAAGTTCTCCTTGCAACGAAGATGAAGCAGGGAAGATAGCACCGGTCGTATCCACGCTAGAGATGTCCTCATCACCTGCGAAGGTTGGGGCGTGGTGCCGCTGGCCTCATTTGATGGCAAAGGGTTTGAGGCCGTCGGAGGAGGCATGGGGGCCGAAGGAGCATGGTCATGCGTTGTGGCGGGTGTGGTGTCCTCAGGAAGTGAGCTGGTATCCATCATCCACTTTAAGTACGAATGCAAAAGTTAGATTTTGCAAATTGAGTATATTAACTTAGTTGTAATCTAGAATGGCTAGGGTTTACCTCCTGTAGTCTAACACCCTTCTTGGGCCACTGTATGTACGAGCCCAATGCCTCGCCAATTGTCCGCATTTCGTCTGTTGGGACGGGCAACGAAAAAGAGCTGTAGCCCGGAAGGGCCATGTCCACCTGTACCTTTGCGAATCCAGGCTCCAAAGGTACGCAGTGGATCCGGACATCCTCCCAAGACTGATATACGACCCCATTTACAACCACTATAGGTTTGTCGCCTATGTTAATGAATAGGCTACAGCTCTCTAGCTTCTGCAATTTGCAACAATTATAACAGGTTACGGAAACAGTTCTAACGTAACGGGAGTGGCATCAACCGAACTGCATATATAGCTCAAGAGTTGCAATACCTCAATCAGGTCCACCGAATCTACGTGAACCTTCGAGCCACAACTACTCGGCCTGGCAACGTCGACCTCGGCAGCTGGATTTAAACCCTTGGACTGCACAACTCGGCTGAGGCGTTCATACTTCTCGTTCATTTGAGCGAACATGTCCGCGAATTGTGCAGTCACATCTGACCGTATCTTCTGAGACAGCTCCAATTCCCTTTCCTTCCAGCTGCGAGCCTTCTTCGCCTTTTGCCCGGGCTCCGAGAATCCTTCCTTCCATGGCACCACACCCCCCACAGTTCGTGTCCGCCCTGGATGCTCCTTGTTCCCTAGAGCCTGGGTAAGGATGTCGTTCTCCCTATGGGGAGTGAACAATCCCTCGGTTGCCTCCTTCGAGCAAGAGATATGTTACATTCAAAGCTCTCCATTGTGAGGAAAAAATATATATAAACTTGTGCGCACACTAGTGATCATAGTTTTTTCTACCACACTCTATGATTCCAACCAGGAAGTTAGCCAACTTACGAGTCGCTGCACGACCTCGACGTCCCTGGGGTTTGGGAACTCCACAGTCCCCGTGGTCGACACAGTCCCTCTGGCCAGCCACCAGCGCTTGCATCGCGGATCGCGGATCTCGGAGAGTTGTAGGTCAGGGGACTCGATGAAATTCGACGCCTCGTCCTCAGCCTTCTTCCATTGCTCCTCCTTCCCCGCATAGCCGCGAGAGCCGAGCCGGTGCGGGTGGTCGTTCCTCCTCTGGATTGCCTTGTTCTTCTCGCTGAGGGCCTTCATACCAGAAACAAGAAATCCTTTTGTTGGGTGAATTGCTCCCATACCTCCTCCGTTATGAAGGGATACTTCTCGCATGGAGATTTGCCTTTAGCGAGGAAGGTACTGATGAGGACGCTCTTGAAGGTTTTCCACATGTTGTTCATGTCCTTCAAGCAAGCTATCTTGGGACCATCGTTGGGGATGTTCCACTTGGCCTGTTTCAAATGCTGCATATAAGCAGGACTTACCTAATCTCTGGGATAAACCAAGGGAATGTGATTACTCAAGAGTTCAGTGATTTTGATTAATTTTACCTTCACTTCCGCCCACAGCCTATCCCTCTCGTCGGCCTTAACGTCCTTCCAGCTCTAGACGGTGATCTTCACCCTTTCCTTCGCCAACAAACCAACATAGGCAGCATAGTGGCCGGCGTTCTTCCCGATCGGTCTCCCGAACTGGTTGAACTCACATGAAAGATGCGCGCGTTTGGCCAAACGGCCCAACATCGTCGCGCCTCGTGCCTTCCTCTTGTGCTGGGACGAGGCAGCGTCATCTATGTTCGCCCTTGCCAAATCACTACTATCAGCTGAGGAAGAGGCCGACATGGCTTTACCTAAAATTCCATGAACAGATCGACCATCAATTGATATGAAGAAAGGTACATGACAAAGTTCATAACTAAAATGAAATGGCAATGATGAACCACCTCTTTTTATTAAAATGTCAAATTTTCATTCAAAAGGCCAAAAATCATCAATTCCTATCAACATGGTCTTCAAAATAGATTTAAAATGGGTTTGTAAACTCAATTTGCAAAGGGTTGTCGAACTGATACCTTCTTGCTTAACATAAAGATCATTTGACCATAACTCTTGATTGTAAAATTAATCCTATTTGAAAAAATTCATCAGAAAAATATATTTCATGCAATGAAAATCATTTCTTTAAATTTTCATTTCAAATGTATTTGATTTGAGCAATAGTTGATACTTTTCACAAATGAAATATGAACTCTGCAAAATTCAGACTTTTTAATGTACTATCGGTTGACAATAACAAACCGATATGACATACTCTATTTCCTATCGGTTTGACAATTAAAACCGATAGTAATTAACTATGTTAGTCTTAATTCAGATTATGGTCTTTACTATCAGTTCTAAATAAGAAACCGATAGTGTACTACATTATAAGACAAATTGCTAGTGATTTTCATCAAGTCTGTAATTCTCATAGCTATCAAGTTTGTAGTTCATGAATTTTCATCTAGTTTTATATTTCTAATCCATTGAACCACATATGAACTGTTGCATATAAATTTAAGCAATTGACGCAAGCGGTTTGGTCAAGAACACTTACAGTCGTTCGTGGAGTGGCCGGAGGCAGTGGCACGATGCAGTGGCCGGAGGCGGTGGAGAACCCAACTGCGATCGGCAATGGTGGCGCAGAGGAGCGAAAAAGCGAACGTCGGGGAGGCTAGGGTTTTCCGCGCGCGAGTATGTGATCAGTTGCACTGGAGGGAAAATCGTGCGAGGTTATAACCTAATATATGAATCTTTACTATCGGTTCATAACCACAAAACCGAGAGTAAATAAATTGTAAGTTAGTGTTTGGAGTGTTGGCATTGTTCACTATCGATTTTATTATTACTAACCGATAGTAAATTAAGAACAGGGACTCATAACACAATATAAATCACTATCGGTTATGAACAATAAACCGATAGTAGAGTTTAATTTCATATCGGTTTGGAAATTGAAACCGATAGTACAATACAATGTTATTGACCCTAAAGGATTTCCCTTAGAACAATTATAGATGATCTTAGTACATCATTTTGCATTATATTTCACTATCGGTTTTATGATTATTAACCGATAGTAAATTAATCCACTGTACAAGAGCAAACCAAAATGTAGAACAGGGTCTCATAACACAAAATGAAATACTATCGGTTATGAACAATAAACCGATAGTAGAGATTAATTTCATATCGGTTTGTAAATTGAAACCGATAGTAGAATACAGTATTATTGACCCTAAAGGGTTTTCCTGAGAACAATTACAGATGGGTCTCAGTACATCATTTTGCACTTGTAAAGACACCTGAAACCCCATGCAAATGACTTTCAATAATTTTGCAATAAATTAACAGTAAAGACCAATCATGGAATGAAAATTTGCAGTTTTCATATTGATTTGTGAAAAGAATCAATTATTGCTCAAATCAAGTATATACTCCAATTGAAATGAAAATCTGCATAAATGATTCTCAATGCATCACGTATGTTTTCCCAAAGAATTTTTGAACAATGATTTGAAGAATTCTTCGATTAAAGATCCAAGTAATATACGTGACTTACATATCGCAAATTAGTCAAGAATGGTTGTCCACCCATAATCCTTCTTCGTGGTCGTCTCGCAGGTAACTTGTTTCGTCAATATCTTCGGTAGGGACAGATTGAAGAATTCCATCTAAAAATGGAGGTAGTTCATCGAACTGATCATACTCTTCTTCATTCACAACGTCTTAGACCCCAACGATACGTCTCTTCCTGTGAAGGACAACGTGCAACTTTGGGTTGGCCGGGTCAACGATGTAGAACACCTGTGTGGCTTGCTCAGCAAGTATAAATGGATCATCTTGGTGTGCGACTCTACTGAGATCGACGAGAGTAAACCCATAATTGTCGACTTTAACACCTCGAGGGATTTCGACCCATTGGCATCGAAACAGAGGAATCTTAAGTAATACATAATCGAGCTCCCATATTTCCTCAATAACACCGTAATATGAGTCTAGTGCCCTTACTGCCCTGGCATCCTCCGAAATAGCAAGTAGTGTCACTCCACTACATTGCATAGTACTCTTCTAGTCCTGAGTTCTTGTGTAAATGAATAGCCGTTGATGTCATACCCCTGTCAAGTCCCTATAGTAAATCTAGGCCCTCTGGCCAACCATGTAACAACTTCATCTATGTCGCCCTCAGAAGCTTGCAGGACTATTTTCGATCCACCCAGCAAACTTCCTGTTATGTTCTCTGGTGACCCAAATCTCTGGCTTCGAAGGATTCTGTTTCCATAACATTTCCTTGTGCTCGTGTATGTATGGCTCCACCCCCGTCATGTGCTGTAAGACCCAAAAATGGGCTTTTGCATACAGATCACTAGAGGGAACGACTGCTTTAAATCCAATCGTTCCAATGCCCTGAAGCCTGCCCTCATGCCGGGACGTAGGAACACCAATTGGGTCAACCCCGACCATATAGTAGGTGCAAAATTCGATTACCTCCTCGGCGGCATAACCTTCAATGATACTGCCCTCAGGACGATGTCGATTCCTTACATATCCCTTCAAGATACCCATAAATCTCTCAAATCGATACATGTAGCGCAGGAACACGGGTCCACAAAACTTAATTTCTCTGACAAGGTGAACAATTAGATGGACCATAACATCAAACAAAGATGGAGGGAAATACATCTCCAGCTGACAAAGAGTTGTAGTCACATCACGTTGCAAATCGTCCAGTCCATCCAGATCAATTACCTGCAAGGACACAGTTGCAGCAAATATTCAGATCCAAAAAATCTGACAAGTTCCACGGATGGAGCTAATAAACTTGCTAGGAGTACACGCTTACCTTGCCAAATATTGTGTTGAAGAAATAACATAGCTTTGTAATTGTCTCTCTGACTTTGACTGGGAGAATGCCTCTGATAGCAATGGGAAGCATTTGTGACATTAGTATATGACAATCATGGGACTTCATACCAACCAGTTTCAAGTCTTTCATGGACACAAGTTTTTTCAAGTTCGCAGAATACCCGCATGGAACTTTGACACCATATAGGCACTGACAGAGTTCTATTTTTTCTCTTTTTGACAAAGTATAGCAGGCCGGGGGGAGGTATGTCCGCTTTCCCTTCTCCAACAGTGCAAACTCAGTCCTTATGCCCATGTCGAGCATGTCACAGCGAACATTGATGCCATCTTTCGTCTTTCCTGGAATGTTCAACAACAAACCAATCAAACTGTCACAAACATTTTTCTCTACATGCATGACATCAATGCAATGTCGAACTTGTAAGTGCTCCCAATATGGCAGATCCCAAAGAATCGATCTCTTCTTCCAAACATTTTTTCTTGGAGGTTTAGAACATTTACCGAACTCAACTTTGATGTCCTTCACGCGCAAGTAAAGCTCCTTACCAGTCACAAACACTGGGGCTGATCCTTTCTCAGGCTTCCCATTGAATGACTTCCTCTTCTTACGGTAGGCGTGATGCATCGGAAGGAATCTGCGGTGACCCATGTACACTGTTTTTCTGCAGTTCGATAACCACATGCTTTTAGTTTCATTCAGGCAAATAGGACAAGCCTTGCCTCCTTTCGTACTATACCCCGACAAATTTTCATAGGCTGGGAAATCATTTATGGTGCAAAATATCATGGCCCGCAACATGAAATTCTCTCACTTATGTGCATCCCACACCCGCACCCCTTCGCTCCACAATTTATGTAAGTCCTCGACTAACGGTGATAGAAACACGTCAATATCATTCCCGGGTTGTCTGGGTCCTGAAATTAGTGCTATGTCGACTGCTCATATTTCCTTGTGGATTCATACCATCCGTACTCAACCCAAACCTTATATTCCTCACTTCGCCGCCAAACTCACCGAATGTTCTGTTAATGTTTCTCCATTGAATAGAATCAGCTGGATGTCTTAGTTTTCCGTCTTATTTCTGACCTTCAACATGCCAACGCAAGTACTTCGCATCTTTCGGATTTGCAAACAGCTATTTCAATCTAGGAATCACAGGCAAATACCACACAGTTTTGGCCGGAGGCCCTTTCTTTACCTCATTACATCCATTGTGATAAATTCTGTCCCCATGCTCATACCGCGATGCACCGCATCTTGGACAAACATGCAAATCCTCGTACTCGTTACGGTACAGAACACAATCATTTGGGCATGCATGTATTCCTTCGATTTCCATTCCCAACGGACACAATAGTTTTTTGGCCTGGTAAACCGATCTTGGCAACTCATTTCCCTCTGGAAGCATGTCCGCTAATAGATCCAATAGCGCCGTGAAACTCTTATCGCTCCAACCGTTGCTTGCCTTCCAGTTATATAATCTCAACACAGAAGACAACTTTGTAAATTTTCCACATCCGGAGAACAAAGGCTTCTCAGAATCAACAATTAATTTCTCAAATTTAGCTAAATCGTTTTCGCTGTAATCTTCTTCTACATCACGTAACATTTCATCTAAATTATCATCATCTACATGGACTTCCGAATGAACATTATCAATGTT
The DNA here is from genome assembly GCA_019359835.1 of Pharus latifolius. Lineage (NCBI taxonomy): Eukaryota > Viridiplantae > Streptophyta > Magnoliopsida > Poales > Poaceae > Pharus > Pharus latifolius. The sequence continues at coordinate 24,578,167 of CM033327.1, forward strand.
CTGATCATGATCATCATTACTGCAATCCACTTCCGGGTGGTGCTGAGTCGTAGCGATGCTCGTTTCCTCAAGATATTCACCATGCCATATCCAACGGGTATAGCATGAGTTAAAATCACGACGAATCAAATGACTCCTAATCTAATCAGAGTTGCCGAACCTTTTTAAGTTCATACAATCTATATAAGGACAATGCATATCTTTCTCTCCCTTCTTTCGCCTTTTCTTGCTCAGCAAATTTAATAAACCCATTCACACCCTCCAAATACTCAACAGTAGTACGTTTTATTCCATACATCCAATATTCTCGGTCCATCTACAATTATTTCACAAAATTGACAAATTGAAATAAATAATTAATGACTCAGGGCATGCATGCATGAAACATCATCAATTAGCTAGGCCATATGTGTGTACAGCTGCTTAATTACATTAAATGGATATGTATGAAACCCTAATTAACTTGATGCATTAATTGGAAGAGCCAGCTAGCTAGCTGCTTAACTTCAGCAAGCTATAGCTAGCTAGCCAACGTAGCCTTCTAGCTAGTTTGGAGCTACATGTATCTAGTTTAATGAATTGCAAGTAGAGAGAGAGAGAGGGAGAGTGTGAAAGAGTGATCGAGAGAGAGAGAGAGGTGATCAGAAGATGACAATACCGAGGGGGATCGAATTATCAACTTCTCAGCTAGCTTTTCCCGATCACTCTAGCTTGGAGTGTGGATGCACGTCCAGTAGAAATGAATCGAGGATGCAGAGCGCAGAGCAGGGGTCAACCTAAGTTGTACAATTTTACTATTGGTTCAAAAACACAACCGATAGTAAAATAAGGTCCCCACTGTCATAACCATTAGTTTATATGATGTCATTTTACTATCGGTTTGTTTTATATACCCGATAGTAAACTTTACTATATTATATCGGTTTGTACAGTAGTAACCGATAGTAAAAAGTCCGTAATTTCACTATCAGTTGCGAAAGAAAAATCGATAGTACTATTTCATCTATTATATCGGTTAGTACAGTACAAACCGATAGTATAAAGTCCGTAATTTCACTATCAGTTACGAAAGAAAAACCGATAGTACTATTTCATCTATTATATCGGTTTGTACAGTACGAACCGATAGTGTAAAGCCCATAATTTCACTATCAATTACGAAAGAAAAACCGATAGTACTATTTCATCTATTATATCGGTTGGTACAGTAATGACCGATAGTAAAAAATATTTGTATTTCACTAACGGTGTACTAGTATATAACCGATAGTAAAAAGCCTCTTCTCCGCTGATGTCGTTCTATTCTATCGGATTTTCCCAGATTGCTTATAACCGTTAGAAGATATGGGTTAGTGGATTGCATTTCTGTAGTAGTGCATAGATTTCATACTAGGTCTTTACTGCTTTAAATCCAAGATTGATAGCTTTAGTAGTCGATTTAGTGGTAGAAAAAAACTCCCAAATCATTTAGACTTAATTAGTAATCTGTTAGCCTAAAAGATGAATACACTTGTTCCTTGTGGAATTCGACCCTCAAGTGCTCAACATTCAACCGTTCGATTGTGGTTATTACACACATTGGTTGCACCATCCGGTGCGTGATCAAGTTTTTGGCGCCGTTCCGGTGAACAACAGCAATTCATCTTTTAGATTAATTTTTGCAAATTTAAATCAATCTCACTTCTCAATCTTACCCCTATTTTTCTTTTCTTTTTTTGTGCACCATTAACCTTTCAGGGAAATAGTGCAATCTGGATAGCTCAGACAAACCTGTCAAAACCGCATGGCAACTTCAGTACGAGGCAAGGCAGGTAAGATCGGAGGAAAATTCGTGACAAACCATTAAAGAGCACAAAGAACAACCAATAATAGTGGACCAAAAGTGACTAAAGGATTATGCAATACCACTCAGCATGGGGTTGCAATAAGGTATTCTTAGACTAGCAATCGAATCGAATAATTTTGAAATAAAACCTGCACTTTTCTTGGTAAATTTTTCCCTCCTGCTAAAACTATTCATATTCGCAACCAAATTGCATCTTTTTCTCAGTAGGCAGGAGAATCAATTTATGATGCTTGGGAATGGTACAAAGATGTGCTGATCAAATTTCTGCATCACAGACTAGAAAGGTGGCTTGTGGTTCAGACGTTCTATAGCGGGATAAACTATAATGCGCGGATGGCTCTAGATGTCGCAGTTGGCAGCGCACTGATGAACAAAAGTGTTATGAAGCATATGAACTCATCGAAGGTATAACTCAAAACTACACACAATGGGGACCCGAACGAGCTGCTCTACAGACTCCGACCAACAACATGGATGTAAGTGCAATGTCACAATTAGCCGAGCAGGTAGCTCTTCTCACTGATAAATTAGCTATTCTTGGATCACTTGCTAATTCTTCTGTTAATGCCATTATACCTGTATGTAAACTGTGCAGCATATAAGGCCACTATGGCCATGAATGCCAATTTAATCCATCCATGGAGCAGGTGAACGCTTTTTAGGGTGCGCAACAATAGCAAGGTAATATCTTTCAGAACTCTTACAACTCTGGATGGTGCAACAACCAAACTTTGCGTGGTTGGGACAAAATCAAAAACCTCCACGTCAACAACAAAATTTTGGACAACAGCAACTACACCAACAAAACCCCCCATATCAAGCACAAAAGCCACCATACCAACCGCAAAATCAGCAACCATATCGACCGCCACACCAACAGCAACTTAACAGTCGAACATAACATGCTAGAGAACATTCTAGCAAATCAATAAAAGAAAGAAATGTCCATGAACCAAAAGATGGACACCACATCGACTAATGTCCGCATACTCAAGACACAAATCACACAATTGGCGAATCTTGCACCGAAAAACAATAACCCTCTTACTTCTCAACCTATCAATCCTCACAATTCTGAACAAATAAATTCTATAGCTTGTTCTAAACCTCTTGTTTCTAATGCAGTGATCCTAAGGAGTAGAACAAAGCTACCATAATGAACACCACCAACTGAACCTGCTCCAGCAAGCGAAGTCGAAGAAATACCATCACAGCCGGCAGAGGATGATGACAAGGTCGCCGAACCACAAGAAAAGGAAAGTGGAGAAAATCCTCATAATTCTGAACAAATTAATTCTATAGCTTGTCCTAACCTTATTTCTAATGCAATGATCCTACGGAGTGGAACAAAGCTACCGGAAGAAACACCACCCACTGAACCACCACCGGCAAGTAAAACAATGGAAGTACCATTACCGACAGCAGAGGAAGACAACAAGGTCACCGAGCCAAAAGAAATGGAAAGTGCAAAAATCAGGTAATACGTGTTTATAATCCAACTCCACCTTTCCCAAGAAGGTATGTTAAAGAAAACCTCGATAAGCAATTTGAAAAATTCATGGAAATCTTGAAAAAGATTAATGTCACTGTACCTTTCACTGATTTGGTAACTCAAATGCCTTCTTATGGAAAAATTCTTGAAAGACATAATCACTAAAAAGAGGGATTTGAGTGAATTTCAAACTGTTTCTTTGACCGACAAAAGTAGTGCTTTAATCCAAAACAGGATGCAAAGCTACGAGATCAAGGGAGCTTTTCCATCCTTTGCAACATAGGTACGACACATATCAATCAAGCTCTTTGCAACCTAGGCCCAAGCATGAGTGTAATGCCTCTTACCATTGCACAACATTTGAGCATGGGTGAGATCAAGCTTGAACGCATGTTTGCAACTTGCCAATCGCTCAGTGAAACATCCGGAAGGAATCCTGGAAGACGTACCTCTTCAAGTCGATAAATTTTATCTTTCAGTTGATTTTGTCGGTCTTAATATGGATGAAGATGTTGCTATACCAATTATATTAGGACGACCAATGCTCTGGACAAAAGGTGCCCTCATTGATGTTCACGACGGACGAATCACTTTTCACATATGGGAGAAGAAAATGTTGTTTAGAATGTCTAATCTTGTTAACTGTATGAGGAAAAACTTTGCAGTGTGGACACTCTAGAAGAAGACCTAGAAGAGGAGTCACCACTTCGACTCACTTTGAAAGAAGAAATGGGCGAAATTTTTGAAAACAAAAAAAGGACAGCAGTGAAGAAGATGAACAAAATGAAGATGAACCCACAACAAAACCATCCAAAGAGGACATATTTCACTCTGACACCTCAGGTAAGGAAAAGGTAAGTAAACCTACACTTAAAACTCTTCCTTCCTCGCTGAAATATGTGTTTTTGGATGATGATGAGTGTTTCACCGAAAATAGATTGTGTCTATCTTCCCGGTGAAATTACCCCTTACGTGTTGCGGGCGTGCCAATATACATAAGTATACACATAAAAATATAGAGAACACATAATCTTAGAGAAACAATGTACTATATTAATTCACAATGAATTACAAGTTACAAGTCCCCTTGAGATTTTACAAATTCTCCTTGCGCCTATGTAATACATCTTACATTCAGGAGATTGCGCGGTTCATGATTCCCAAGGCTTCTGTAAAGCTCATGGTTAATTACATCAGTAGAACGAATCCACAGAAAACCTCTAATTAAGCTGTGCTGATAGTCGTCATCTTCAAAACTTCAAACCTGCCCTTGATGAATGTAATGCGTATGCCCATGCATGCAACTATGCAAACTCATAGCTTCGTCAGTCTATCGTGCTATCACAAATGTGTGTGTGTGTGTATTGTCTTCGCCTCGTTGGTGCCCGGATAGGGGTTGTATGTGGATGGTATAATTTGTGATAACACCTTGACTTCATTAGCATCTAGATATGCACATTGCATGGTATGGTAGCACATTGGAACATTCATCAGTATCTTCTGATTGTTTTGACAACTTCTGCTATAATTAGGATGCACTGGCTCCCCTTCTCCTAACTGGACTTGCCTGTGATCAACATGAAACTTGGTGAAATAGCTTCTAGAGAGATCTTTAATTGCTCATCAAAATTTGAGATCAATCGGACTGTTGGATTGAAAACTATCTTCAATACATCGCTCGTATGTCAGACTAAAATTCAGCAAGACAAAGCCTATTTTCAATGATCTTCTGGGAATCTATCGGACTTCTGACCAGGAATAAATTTGGAGGGCCAATTTCAGCACAAGTCTCCTATCTACCACGAAAATTTGGGGTCAATCGGACTTTTGGATCAGAAGTTGTCATCGATGTGTCCCCCATGTATCAGGATGGAATTCGTCAAGAAAACAGTTTGTTTGTTGTAACTCGTTGAGACCTCTCTGATTTCTGGTCGAAATGCAACTTGGAGTCCTCTAATTAAGTTGAAACTCAATGAAAATATTGCATATTGGGTCTTCTGTCCTGCAAAAAAATTTGGGGTTGATAGAACTTCTGGATGAGAAGTTATCATCGATGCGTCTCCCGTGTGTTAGGCTGGAATTCAGCAAGACTGAACATTCTCACAATGATCTTCTAGGGATCTTCCAAACCTCTGATTAAAATGAAACTTGGAGGACATATTGCACATTAAGTCTTCTATCCTGCATAAAAAGTTGGGGTCGATTGGACTTCTGGATGAGAAGTTATTATCGATGCATCTGCAGTGTGTCAGGCTGTAATTCAATATGACATTGAAGTGTAACTTGAAGATCTCTGGATCAGATGGAAGTGTAATTTGGATCTCTAACCGAAAGTATAACTTGGTCTTGATCAAAAATACAACTTGGATCTTGATCGAAGTGCAATTTGGATCTCTGATCGAAAGTATAACTTGGTCTTGATCAAAAATACAATTTGGATCTTGATCGAAATGCAATATGGATCGCTGACCGAAAGTACAACTTGGTCTTGATCGAAAATACAACTTGGATCTTGATCGAAGTGCAATATGGATCTCTGACTGAAAGTGTAACTTGGTCTTGATCAAAAATAGAACTTCGATCTTGATCAAAGTGCAATTTGGATATCTGACCGAAAGTATAACTTGGTCTTTGATTGAAAATACAACTTGGATCTTGATCGAAGTGGAATTTAGATCTCTAACCAAAATTACAACTTGGTCTTGATCGAAAATACAACTTGGATCTTGATCAAAGTGCAATTTGGATCTCTGACCGAAAGTATAACTTGGTATTCATAAAAAATACAACTTACTGATTGAATTACAAGATGAACTTAATCGAAAGTGAAAATTGGTCTTGATCGAATTGCGCCTTGATCTATAACCGAAAATGCAACTTGATTAACAGGGGGGCGCTCATTGGATTGGACCTCCCTTTGCACAGATGATTGAGACCTTCAATATTGCTCCATGCTTCTCTGCATCTTCATTACGGGCTAGCACGAGCACCAATGAATAGGTACATCTTATTTCTCTAATTCGGATGGCATCGACACCGAGAAATTGCTTGTGCACAGATCCTCCATGAAATGCATGATGCATGATATGTTAGAGAGCAGCACTTACCCATGATAACCTTCATGGCTACAAGAACTTGCATGACTTGCTTGTGGAAGGAGCTGACTCTACAAAGGGGTGAAGAGAAGGTCTCCCTTTGGATGAATAGAAGAGAAGAAGCTCCTAAGGCCACCCAAGATCACTGATCGCACTCGGAGGGGAAAACACGATTGTGAAGTAATAACTGCAAGCGAATGGTTGAACGCTGAGCACTTGAGGGTCGAATTCCATGAGGAATAAGCGTATTCATCTTTTAGGTTAATGGATTACTAATTAAGTCTGAATGAATTTGGGGTTTATTTTTCTACAACAAAATCTATTACTAAAGATATCGATATAGGGTTTACAGCAGTAAATAGCAAGTATGAAATCTAGGGGTTAAAAAGCAGGAAGGAAAACCTAGGGTTTTGGGAATTCCGTAACCATTAGGCGTAATTATATCCAAGGTCTGAGAATTGCAAGTTAATTATAATTGTTTTCCAAGATAGATTAAATTGCCAGTACAGTCACTGGTACAATGGTTAGACGATCGCTTCCACTGTTATGTTTGGTGAGATCCTCTCTCCTATTCAGGATTCTGCGTCAAAGCGCTAAGGACTCAAGAACTCCCCTAAATTGTTGCTAAGGCTCAACTGTTATACCTGTTGCCGAATCGAGAATTTAGGGTTTGGAGGAAGAAGACATTAGGAAAAAATACAGAACTTAAGATCGAGACCGACGAAGAATCACGCCCTCCGGATGAGGTCATTCCTAACCCTAGAAGCCAATTACTCGCAAAAACCCATTATAATGCAGAATAATAAATAAAAGAAAAATTAATTAATTTCTTGAAAATTAAGTCTGTCGTCTTTGCCGACTTACAAACACACAAAAAATAGAGATGGAAGCTCTACTAAGAAAAGTATCTAAAAACAACTTCTAAAGCTTATCTATCCTCTAAAAGGCATCTAAGAAAACATATCTAATTGAGCCAAAAACTTATTTATTTTTCATACAATGGGTTAACGTGCCCAAATATAACTCGTTGATGTGCAGGCAACAAAATTCAACTTCAAACGACGGGAGAACAGACAAATCTGAGTCAAAACGGACCAGATTCAACCAAAATATCTCTAGAAACTAATTCGTGCTCGACCACTGCCCTGGTCGAGCCGTTGATCGTGCTGGGCACTGTCAAATAATGACCAGGCGAAAATCGTGTTCAATCAGGACTCTTTTCAACCATACATGTTCGTGCTTGATTGGGACTCTTTTTGGCCATATGTCTTCATGTTCAATCATGGCTCTTTTTTGTCCATGTCTGTTCAATTATGGTTTCTTCTCGCCTAAGTGTGTTCGACCAGGTGGTTTCGACCATGGAATTTTTTATTAGGGTTCCTTTTTGTCCACTTTTCGTATCTTTTGTCGAAATTGATCCAAAGGAAGTCAAAACGTCTTCAGATTTTGTAGATTTGATCCCTGAAACATGGCAAACACAGCCATGAAAGCATATTGTAAAAATAATATAAAAATATGCATAAAATGTCGCATCAAAGGAGTTTTTAGCATATTTTTAGCACATTTTCAATAGCAAACTTACGGTACAAGTACTACCAATTGAGCACTTATCAATCCCCTATAAAACGTGGATACCTCCCTCTATTTATAAACTTCGGCATGCTTCAAACCTTCTAACAACCAGAGAGAGATTAGCGGAGTTTTGAATTTTGAAAAGAGGATAAATATAATTATTTAAATAAGTGAAGAGATAAAGATAAAGATAATCCTGTTTTAAATATTTCGAGTTGTTAAAATGGCTCAGGTCGTGCAACAAAACTCAAACTTAGGTCTAGCCTGACCAGACCCAAACTCAGGTCTAATTCGACTAAACCCAACTCGACCAATGACCAAGTCTTGTCACTCAGTGGGACTCGACCAGTGGAACTTTCAACTAGGTCTTGATTGTTTTCAATAGTCCACATATGTGTATTGTTTTAGCCTTTAATCTTTTGATCAACTAGGACTTACATGTTACATAAATAATTTATTACAAAATTTTGTCGAACAATATGCCCCTCACCAAGTTGAGTTCATTCACGAAGCAGCTCGAGCTCAACTTGGCAAAACCGACTGTTGCATCTTGGTTGCGATGCCAACATCAAGAACCAAATTCCCGAAATCCAGATAAACATTGGTTGTGAAGCAATTGGACTCTACCTATATCCTATTAGGATCCAATCTGAAATTACATTCAAATCAGGATTTAGTTCAAAATTAACACCACTACCAGAGTTCTGATTTAAATTTTGCTATATGCCCAAAATCTACACAGTAGCCTACCAAATTGATTTGCACAGGATTCGAATAGATTACACAGAACATACAAAACAAAATCCGACCAAAATTCAAATAGGAATTGATTTCTTAGTTGTACTGCCATGAAACTTTCAATCCGAATAAGAATCAATTTTTAATCAGGTAACCACAAATCCTTAATTTCACCAGAAACCAATTTTCGGTCGTGTAATCTTAGGAGTCGATCTTCAATTCGAACAGGAATTGATTTCCAGTCATGTAACCGATCCAAGCAGGAATCAATTTCTAGTTGTATAAGCTTCAAAATCCTCAATTCAATCAGAAATCAATTTCAGTCATGTAAGTTTAGGACTCAATCAAGTCGACATGAAACCTTCAATTCGAACATGCGTTGATTTCAGAATCTGAACACAAGATATGTCCTCAAAGTTTCAAACTAAACCAAAAAAAACCAATCCGAATTTCCCAAAATCTCATCAAATCATACTCGGACTCAATCTTCAATTTGGCATGACATTCGGAATCAATCTTCAATTCGAACAAGACTTGATTTTAGTTGTGTAGACCTAGGTCTCATACTTCAGTTTGATCAGGACTTGATTTCTAGTCGTGTAAACCTAGGACTCAATTTGAATGGCTATAAATCATGTCATGAGGGTTTCAAACCGAACCAAACTCAAAGTCAAAGCCAAATTGGATTTCTGAAGATAAACTTATCCAAATCATACTTGGACTTAATCCATAGAAGGCTATAAATAACCAAGCCCTACACATAATTCAAACGTCAGTTGCAAAGACAACGACATCTGAAGGTAATTACTTACACATGCTTTGAGTTTTTTTTCGTTAGCAATGGCATGGCACGGTGGTGGTCGATGTCGATGATGGGATGATCGAAGAAGTCGTGGTCGATGATGCTGCTCGATAATGAACAAAATTGGCAAAGTGGTCGTAATCATGTTTGGTGATGTTGCTGTGAACAAAGAAATAATCGAGATAGCTGCTCGATGATGACCAGAAGTGATAGAAGGAACTGTGGTCGTCGGTCAGAGAAGAAGAGTAACCAGAAATCTTTTCCAAAGAGAAATAACTCTTCTTTTTGAGGTACATCATTTGATGTTGGATAAGAAATCTTCACAATAGTTTCCGTTCTACTCCACCATCTTTCGACAATCAACAGGGAAGAGGGCGAGGTAGAGGAGGATCGCCTCGATTGAGATTTGGCCTTCAACCATCGTCAAGCAAACATTGGTCGCAAGGAGTCCTACCAATCACAAAATTCATCACTTCATCGAGGCCGTACCCATCCGAATCAAGGGGATTCTCAAGAGTCTTTCCAGCAACTTCGTGCTTACAAAGACATGGGAAAATCCGGAAGCAAGCGCACCAAGAAAGACCAAGGAGGATCTTCAAACATTGAGATGGAGGGGGGCTCCAAGCTGTCCGAAAAGGTAAGAACTTAAATATTTCAACTACGAGAGCCTCTTTTGGATATTTCCCTCTTCTTTTAACTTGCCCGATGCACCAATCGCAGGGTAAGACTCCTCCGGGAGCAAACAGGGAGGATGCGCCACTCATCTCATACAAGTTACTAGAAGATTCTACTACTGCCCTTCAGTCGAGTAGCGAGGATGAACTGTTTTGGCAAGAAGAGTATGATTTCTATGGTGAAAATCCCATCGACATTGAGGACGAGTTCATAGTTGAAGACGTGGAAAACTGTATCGCTGAAGTGGCGAAGATGATGAATCTTGATCGAAGCGAACGATTGGCCATCAATTTTACTCCTTTACTTCGTTCTTTTCAAGTCCCTACATCGCCATGGGAACTCATGAGCAAAGCCTACCGTAGCTTCGATTTACAGAGTGGTCCTGGAACACGTGTTGAACTAGAGGTGCAATCATCCTTTTGCGTATTGGAGCCTGTGATGAAGGACGCGCCGATGGTTCCTCTTCCTACTTTGGCTCAAGAGTTCATTCGCGCACCCGAAAAGAGGTGGTGGGCTAATAAAAAACTTCAACTTTGCATGGAAGTCCCTAGTTGCACAATGCTACTAATGTAAACTCACATGATGTTGGAGAGCGAAGAGGATAAAGCCATGTTACAGAAAGCTGACATCTACTGAGGAGTGCTGGCCTCATTGTACTCCGTGCCTATCAACCAGTCGCTACTCATGGTGTTCCTCACCTTCTAGGACACAAAAGGACACACTCTTGTCATGAGCATTGAAGAGATGGGGTATCCTGTTTTTGCTGTGTATGATGGCATGGGAATCCCAATTTCTAGGTGTACTTATGAAGAATACATCCCTCCTCCCTCTTCTGTTCAAGACGGTAAAGATCCTTCATGCCGTGTATGCTGAATTATGCTTGAAGAGGATGAAGACAGGCTATGGAACAGTGTCCATTGTTGAGTGTGTAGGCACATTCTGGGAAGAAATGAGTACTTTTCGCCTAGCAAGAAGGACAAATTTTGTCGGACCTCCACGCTAACCTGAAGGATCCTTTGCTCAAATGGCTGAAGCTTAAGACTCTTGAAGTGAACGGCCGATGGTCAGCTTCTCTTGGTGAAGTGCTGCTTTAATATCAAAGATCCTTTGACAGAGAAGTGTACCATGCAGCCTTCATTGTTGCATGATTACACTTATTGTGTTCCGCTGCAGATGGGGACTTGCATTCACCCGAAGGTGTTTTCTACTGCATCAAGTATTGCACAAGGCGTACGACATTCCATAGGAGTGGCAAGTTTGGCACACCTGTACCGCTGCCTTGATGATGTTTGCACTACTGTCTGGAGGGCTCAGAACCAATAAATGAATGCAAACTTCCACTTCCTGCACACTTCATCATGGCTTGGTTCACTTCTTACTGGAAGGTTAGCCCTAAATGAAGATCTCAGAATCCTCTCCTATCCCACTTTCCACCTTTCATGGCAGAGGCATGGAGAGTTACTTCTATGGAGCTTGACTTGCATGCAGCACATCGACTTTTCTTAGATTTATCAAGGATAAAGCTTATTTGACGAGGATTTTTACCAAGTCGTTTATATATATACCTCTATGATCGCAGGAGACCACAGAGGGAGATTCAAGTCCCTTGTATAAATACCTCTCCGTGATTGCAGGAGACCACAAGGGGAGATTCGAGTTATTTGCATATGCTTTCTCGAGGTCGCAAGAGACCACAGAAAGAAACTTCAGTTTGTACCTTCCCAAGGTCGCTGGAGACCATGGGAAGAGGACTAACTAGTTTATACCTTTCCATGGTCACGGGAGGTCATGGAAAGAGACCAATAAATGAGTCCCAGATGTTCTAGGCATAGCTTAATCAATTGTGACCATAGGCTTCTGTGGTCGCAATTATTGATAATTATAACATTGGCAACCACTAAGGCTGTGGAGATACCTGCTCGCAATTTATATGGTCGTGGAGATTTTATAATCCCTATTCCATAGTAGTAGTCCGTACGCGACCTTGGAACAGAAGAATGCTTAGCACTGGAAATGCCTTTGGTCAAGAAGGTCTGCTCGAGAATTATGGACCATGGACTAAAAGTAGTGCGGTTGCACTTTGACCATACATCAGTGATAACTCTCATATTTATGCTTATTTTCTAGATATTTTCCTCTCATTCATGCTCATTTTAGTCATTAAAATCATCAAATACTCAAATATAGCTGTATTTGCTGTCGTTCGACCTCGACTATACATTTTGTTTATTTTAATCGCAGGTCGGCGCAATTCGGGTAACCTTTGGCTGAATTGACGAGCTTCGTCGACTGGATCTAGAGAACGGACAATTCCGTATAGAAGTACGCATCGTTATGGACGCGTAGGAGCTGACCGCGTCAAAGTCGGAGTCTCCGGTATTCTAGAACAGCTAAACCTAACAGCGAAGGTTCCAATTACTAATTCTTCCAAATTCAAGTACCTATCTGCAAACTGGCCTAGACTCAAAAATCCTAAATGCTAACCGGAGAGACTTAATTGCTATTACTAAAAACTCTGAGGGCCTTTTTCCGAAATAGCCAAAACAACAAAATTTCCCTAGCCACCATTGTTGTTCCTTGGCCTAGCTTATCCCCCAAAACCCCACTGCTTCTCTCTCAGCCCCGGTGAGCTTGCTGCCGGTGGTAAGTCGCCGATCTCCTTCCCCATTTCTACCTCGCCCTTTTCTTCCTCTTCTCCCCCCTGGTGCGTCACTGGTCTTCTCCCCCTTCATCCTCTCTCACCACAATTCGGCCTCTCCTGTCCCGTTCGTCTTCATCACCGGCGAGATCCCCATTTCCTTCTCTCTTCTTGTCCTCCAGTGCCGTTCCAATACGCCGTTGTAGATCCAGTGCCAGTGTGCCGCCTCGCCATTGGATCCGTCACCATCCACCGCCGCCACCGCGCTGCTCTACCCTTCGCCCCACGTTGCGCCGCCGAATCCACCCGATCTGCCACGCGTGTCGGCGCCTCTTGCTCCCGCTCCGATCTAATGCGCCGTCGCCGCCATTGCCCCTCTCTAGCGTCGTGCCGCCTGAATCCACGTGCCCTACTCCTTTTGTTTCTCCAGTACCACCTCAGGCCATCACCGAGTCTCCTCCCCTCCATCCTTTTTCTTCTTCTTCCTCTGTTTCTTCTCCTTTCTCCATTTTTCTTCCCCACTGGCTTCACCACATACACCACCTTTGGTTGCCGCCTTCTTCTTCGAATCCAACACCGCCACCTCCATGCCTCGACCAGCTCCCCAATGGCTACTTCGTTCGGCTCCTGCCACGTGCCGTGGGCTGACAACGGAGACCTCTTCACCAACTATAGCTTCGGGACCCCACTCCTGGTTCAAGCTCAACACAGCCGAGTTCCAACAGCAAGGGTTTAGGTCCATTTCTCTTGCTCTATTGTTTTCTGCTACCCTGTTCTACAATGCACAGAGTATGTGAGATGATCAATTGTAGATGTTTGATATGCTATTCTCTGTAATTGCAAAGAATCAAGCACAATTCGCTGAAATCAAGTGCTCTCACTACCACATAATACAATATCACAGTCGGTTCAAAACAGTCATCACAGACTGTTCTGAACCATCAATGATATTCGAGTCAGTGATAGTCTGAGTACTATCACTGACAGTTTAACCGTATGTGATAACTTATCTTCACAGGCGGTTCTAAGCTCAGAACCATGTGTGATGTTGATATTTTTTTTATGATTGCTTTGTTTTCTTGGCTAGCCTCAGAAATCATGCTAGCCATGCCCTTTGTACATTAGCATTGCAGATATATACACACACACAACCAGCATGTTGGGGGAAATCTCCGTGGGATCAAGTCCTAGTAAGAGGCAAGATTCCCGGGCGGCGCCTTTTGCCCGGGGACAAGGCCCTCCCGGTGGCTTGTCCGGGGCGCCGGGTCACGTGAGGATAACGCGAGAAGTGCCTCGGGAACTGGCGGACACCTGTCAAGCATCCAAGGCTTCCGTTCGGAAGAAGGACACTAGTGCCCCTCGATCCAACGGTGGCAAGCGGGTAGTTTAGTCTTTTTGCATCTTTTGGGCCTATATAAGCCCTTGTAACCCCTCATATAACCCCTAATAGACAATAAACAGGCGTGCTTTGGAGCCATCTCTCCCTCGAGAGAGCTCCCTTAGCCAACTCCAGTTGGGAGCACGTTGACAGGACTAGGGCCTCCACTGAGGCCTGAACCTGTATAAACCTTCGTGTCACTTGCTGTGTTTGCTCGACGGGAGAGGACTTCTCACGCGGTCAGCTCACGTCATCCTTTCTTTGCTAGGGACTTCAACAAAACCTGCCGGGGTATTCGCAATACCACGACAGTTGGCGCCGTCCGTGGGGACTCGTGACGAATTGCCATGGCTCCCCCAAGAACGAGGGCTCGTACCCTTCCCGGTGACGCCGGTCGCAGTGACCCAGTGCCACCCCGCCGAAGCGCGGCCGTCCCGGTGCTGCCGCCCGGACACGGCCAAACCCAGGTACCACCTCTAACCCTCCCGGTAATTTCTGGCGGACAGGGCTCCGGGTCCAAACCGGCGACCTCGGACGCTCCTGGGGGGATTGGCTTTCCCCCAGTGGGTCCGCCGACTTCCCAGGCCTCACTACTCGAAGCTCTTGTGGAGGGCCAGCTCAGCGCCCAGCGCTCGATGGATGAGCTCTTCCGCGTTCTGGCACGACCGCCGGCCCCCATCTACCCACAGTTCCCGTTCATGGGGGCAATGCCCCCGTTTATGGGACATTCGATGGCCCCTCCGACCCTCGGAGGTCAGGTCGCTCCTGGGGCTTGTGGCTCCAACGGGGGCTACGCTCTGGCGGGCCCGTCCTCCGGAGCCTTCCCGGCCTCGGGGGTGTTCCCGATGCCGGGGACTCTCCCCGTCCCCGGGGCCTTCCCCATGCCGGTGATTCACTTTGCGTCGGAGGTCTTCCCGAGATTGGATGCCGGCCTCTTTCCGCCGGTTATGCCTGTCGGCCAGGAGGTGGCCCACCGAACGACTCCCGCGCTATCGCCGGACCTTCCCCGTCTAGGTCTCCAGTCTCTCATTCCGGACGGTACTCCCGGGGACCGCCCGGTAATGGATTCCACCCACACCCCAGTTGCGCCTCCCACACCCGCAGTCGACGCGCATGAGCTCCCTCCTCCCCCGGGCCCGCCCCCGAGGGCTCCCCTGGCAAATCAAATCCGCTTCACCCGGTAGGAGGTCGAGCAAATACGTACCACCAAGTCTGGGCAGGAGGTTCACCCGGGTCGTGGACGCGGGGAGCTCCGCTCTCACCCTGGTCGGGGCAAGAGACCCGCCGAAGAACCAACCACCCCTGGGGGGTCCCCAGATGTCCTAGAGGTCAGCTCGACCAACCCGGAGGAAAAGCGGCACTACCGGCCTGACGGCGGACCTCTTGGGCCCCTCCCTGACTCCGACAACGAACGTGCGTCCCCCGTCAAAGGGGACAGCGACCGAGACTCCCCCCGAGAGGTGGAAGGGGCTAACCAGCCGCTGTGCCGCAGACTCCGGTGCATCCGATGGCGGTGGCCTTACCGTCCGCCGCACATCGAGCACTACAACGGTGAGGCTGACCCCTACGAATTTGTGCAGGTGTATTCCACGGCCATTTCGGCGGGGGATGGGGTAGTTCAGTGCAACGTCTTCCCCTTCTACCTGACTGGGATCGCCCGCTCGTGGTTCTACGACCTGAAGGCTGGCTCCATCAAGTCCTTCGCACAGCACAAACGCGAGTTCTGCGCAAACTTCTAGGGGAACTATGTGCGCCCCCTGGATTCCTCGCAGTTGTACACCGTCCGACAGAGCTCGGGGGTGACCATCCACAGCTTCTTCAAGCGCTTTGCTCTGGTCAAGAGCAAAGTAGCTCACGTCCCTGACTCCACAGTCATTGAGTCCTGTAAGAGCGGGATCCTCCCTGGGGAACTCCACCAGAGACTCTCCCGAAGCTGCCCCTCCTCCGCCGACGAGCTCTTCAACGTACTCGGGAAGTACGCTCGGGCGGAGGAGGATGACCTCTGGAAGAAGAACCAGGGGGCCCCCGCCCCCGTCGACCGGGGGGCCAGGGACCACCTCAAACACCCCAAGGGGGCAATCGTAGCGAGCCACGGCCTCGGGAAACCATTGTCCTCGAGGGCAGAGGCGGCTCGCGCAATGCCTACAAGGGCAACCGGTCCTTCCCCAAGCTGAAGGTTCGTGGGGAAGGGCAGTCGTCTCGCGGCAGGAGGCAGGGAAGGTCTGCGGTGCACCTTCCACAAGTCCAATACCCACGCCACTCGGGAATGCCACCAACTGCTCCAACACTTCGCCGCATTCCTTGACCAGCATGGGCAGGGGGGACTCCTGCCTCCTTGCCCCCTCAGCCGGCCTTACCGGCCCTTCCTGCCCCCGCGGGGGGTCAGCAAGGAGGAGCGCGGGAAGAGGAGCCGTCAAAGACGCTCCCCTTCCAAACTTCCCAAAGGCGTGTCAACGTCATCATGGGTGGGTCCGCCTCCTGGCGGGACTCCAAGCGCCAGTGCAAGGAGTACGCGCGTGAAGTAAAGTGGTGGGGTTGTTGCATACGTCTCGGCCACCAAAGTGGTCGGACGTTCCCCTCACTTTTACGGCAGAAGACGCGTGTGGGTTCGCTTCCTCCATGATGACGCGCTCATCGTCTCCGCTACCGTGTACAACTGCCACCTGGCCTGCATCCTCGTGGACGGCGGAAGCTCCACCGACGTCTTGTACCTAAAGGCGTTTAGGGAGATGCAGGTGCACGAGAAGTTACTGCCGCCCACAGCAGGGCCCTTGCAGGGATTCGTCCCGGGGAAGACGATCCACCCCGTGGGGAAGGTGGATCACCCCATGACCTTCGGCACCCCGGACAACTATCGGACAGAGATGGTCCGATTCAATGTGGTGGACCTCCCCTCCTCATACAACACAATCATGGGGAGGACCACGATCAACCGCTTGGGGGCCGCAATCCACTAGAGTTACCTCTGTGCGAAGATACACGGGCCTCACGGTGTGATCACTGCCAGGGGAGACCAAGACGTGGCCCGCGCTTTATGCGAGCGCACCGCCGCAATGATCACTGTCAGGGGAGACCAAGACGTCACTCCCTAAGCCGCGTCCGAAAGGGGACGTCGGGAAGGTCCCGCTATCCCCAGGCGATGGGGACAAGACCGTCAGGATCGGGGTGGATCTCCACGAGGAGCACGCGGAGTAACTCGCGGCTTTCCTGCGCAAGAACTCTGACTTTTTGCCTGGAAGCCTTCCGACAAGCGAGGCGTCGCCCGGGACGTCATTGAGCACAAGCTCGTGGTGACCCCCGGCAACCCCCCGGTCAAGCAAAAGCTGAGGAAACTCTGCCTTGAATGCCAAGAGACAATCATGGTCGAGATCGCCAGGCTCTGAGAGGCGGGGTTTATTCGGGAGGTCTTGCACCCCGAGTGGCTTGCGAACCCCGTCTTCGTGAAGAAGTTGAATGGTAAGTGCCGAATGTGCGTGGACATCACCGACCTCAACCGCGCTTGCCCCAAAGACAACTTCCTGCTCCCGCGAATTGACCAGCTGGT
Source organism: Pharus latifolius (assembly GCA_019359835.1). Taxonomy (NCBI): domain Eukaryota; kingdom Viridiplantae; phylum Streptophyta; class Magnoliopsida; order Poales; family Poaceae; genus Pharus; species Pharus latifolius. The sequence goes on from CM033327.1 coordinate 24,595,947, forward strand.
CGACTCGACCGCGGGGTGTGAGTTGATGAGCTTCCTGGGCACATATTCGGGCTATCACCAAGTCCGGATGGCCGAAGGGGATGAGGAAAAGACGAGTTTTATAACTCCCCTCGGGACCTTTTGCTATGTCCACATGCCCTTCGGGCTAAAGAACACTGGAGCGACCTTCCAGCGACTAATGACGGTGGTCCTCAAGGACCAGATCGGTTGCAACGTTGAAGTCTACGTCGACGACGCAGTCGTCAAATGTCCCCGCGCAACTGCTCACATCGACAACTTAGCGGAGACCTTCCGCAACCTCCACGCATATGGGTTGAGGCTCAATCAGGAAAAATGAGCCTTTGGCGTACATGGGGGGAAGCTCCTGGGCTTCCTCGTGTCCCAGTGGGGCATAGAGGCCAACGACGAAAAGATCCGGGCACTCCTGGACATGCGTCCGCCGTGCTCGGTCAAAGACGTTCAATGACTCACCGGCCGTTTGGCCGCGCTGAGTCGCTTCGTCTTTCGGTCGGGGGAACGCGGCCTCCAATTCTTCAAAATCCTCTGGGGGCTCGAAGGGTTCCGGCGGACCCCCGAATCCCAGGACGTGTTCGACGATTTGAAGAGGTACCTCAAGAGCCCCCCGATGCTCGTTAGCCCGTGTCCGGAAGAGCCTTTGCTCCTTTACCTCGCCGCGACCCCAGTCGCCGTAACTGCGGTATTGGTGAAGGAACAAGATGGGCAACAGCGTCCCGTGTACTACGTGAGTGAGGCCCTCCAAGGGGCCCAAACTCGGTACACGGAGATGGAGAAGATCTGCTACACCCTTCTAATGGCGTCCCGGAGGCTTCGTCACTATTTCCAGGGGCACCCGATCACTGTCCCGTCGTCCCTCCCTCTGGGGGAAGTGCTCTGGAACAAGGAAGCCACTGGCCTAATAGGAAAGTGGGGGGCCGAGCTTGCCGCATTTTCCCTCTCCCTCACCGGGCGCTCCGCCATCAAGTCACAAGTCCTCGCCACCTTCGTGGCAGAGTGGACCCCTGCCTTCGAGCTCGGGGACAAAAACCTCTCCGCACCGCCCCGACGCAGCGACCATTGGGTGCTCAAGTTTGATGGCTCCCTATGTCTCGCCGGGGCCAGCGCGGGAGTAGTCCTCTGGAGGCCCAAGGGGAGGGAACTGGAGTACGAGGCACGGCTCGAGTTCCCCGCCACGAACAACGTCGCCGAATACGAGGCCTTGCTCCTTGGGTTGCACCTCGCGCGCTCCCTGGGGATTCGAGGCCTCCTAGTAAAACGAGACTCCAATCTCGTAGTTTGCCAAATGGACAAGTCCTACTTGTGCCATGACGCAAACTTGAGCCTCTACTTGCAGGAAGTGCGCAAGATGGAGAAGCACTTCGACGGCCTAGAGGCTCGGCACATCCCGCGGAGGGACAACGACAGGACCGACGCCCTGGCTCGGGCAGCCAGCGCCCAGGAACCCCTCCCCAAAGGGGCTTTCTTGGAGATCATCGCGAAGCCCTCGGTGGCCTCCCCGGACGTGAGTGATGAGCCCTACGTCCCGGAAGTCACCGAAATCACCCGAACTTCATCTTGGATGGATACCCTCGTCTCCTTCATCAAGGGGGAGGGAAACCCATCCAAGGAGACCGAGGCCAAGCGCCTCCGAGCCAAGGCTCGGGCATACCTCCTGCTAGAGGGGAAGCTTTACAAGCAGGGGGCTTCCGCTTGCTCCGCTGCATTCCATGGCCGGAAGGGCTCCGGCTTCTCGAGGACATCCACTAGGGAAGTTGCGGGTCTCATCTGGCCCCACGCGCCATCGCGTCCAAGGCCCTTCGCCAGGGTTTCTATTGGCCCACGGTGATTGGCGACGTGCGAGACCTTGTCTCCGCGTGCGAGGCCTGCCAGAAGATGGCCAAGGGTTCTAACCTCCCCTCTATAGCGCTATAGACCATCCCCATCACTTGGCCCTTCGCGCGTTGGGGGATGGACCTCCTTGGTCCCTTCCCCCCGGCCCCCGGGGGCTACAAATATGCGGTGCTCGCGGACGACTACTTCACCAAGTGGGTAGAGGCCAAACATTTAGCCAGCATCACATCCCGAGTGGTTCAGCGCTTTTTCGGGAAGAATATCGTATGTCATTTCGGGGTCCCCCGAGAAATCACTATCCATAATGGGACCCAATTAGACTCGGTATATTTTCGGGAATTCTGCGAAGGCTTGGGTCCAGAGCAATGGGGCCGTCGAAAGGGTCAACGGCGTGATCCTACAGGGGGTTACGCCGGCGGGTCAAACAAGTTGCCTCCAAACGGGGTGTGTGGGCGGAGGAGCACCCGAGCATCCTCTGTTCCATGCGAACGACCCCGAGCCAGGCGATGGAATGCGCCCCTTCTCCCTTGTATACGGGGCCGAGGCGATTCTTCCCCCGGAGATTGGCTTCTGGTCAATGCAGGTCGAGCTCCTAGACAGAGCTACGACCACAATGTACCAAGCCAACGAAGCAAATCAGCGACTGAGGTCGACCTCATGGAAGAGGAACGTGACCGAGTACTCCTCCGCGACGCCTTCTACGAGCGCGAAATGGTGTGCGCATACAACCAGCGCATCCGTGAGAGGGCTTTCCGCCTCGGGGACCTCGTCCTCAAGTACGTCACGGACCCCCAAGCCCAGGGCAAGCTCTCCCCCAAGTGGGAGGGCCCCTACAGGATATCGGCAGTCCTGGGCTTGAGGGCTTACAAGCTCTCTAACCTTCAAGAGCAGGAGCTGAAGCACGCGTGGAATGTACGCTTGCTTTGGAAGTTCTGCGTCTACCCTACAAGCTCGTCCCCTCCCCCGGAGCGGTTACGCCGGAGGGGAGGGGGACATTGTACTCACCATTCCCTCCCCCGTCGCAATCTTGCGGGGGGAGGTGTTGTATCTTAACTCATTATTAATACAACTAGATTTTTCCTCAGCTTTGGCTCACTGCAGGTCTTTACATTATCGTCTCTCACGGCGATGCCCTCCCCATGAGGATGCCCTCTTAGTGAGGATGCCCTCCCCGTGAGGAAGTGGAGTATCACGACCCAAGAAGTCGCTACAATGGGAGTTCCACTCCCGTAGGGCGGCTTACGATCACCACTCGTGCACTGAGGGTGTAAGTGGCAACCCGGTTCTCATGGATCGTGGTAACGAGTCAATTTGAGAGACTGGTCCCCTCCTCAAACACCCAGACCCGTCTTCGGGCACATCCTCCTCCGGGAGTCGATTCTCTCCTTAGCGAGACAGAATTCTCAGATATTCTTTCTCGGAGATCTCATTCCCAGCTCCCCGTTTTCACGGCGACCGAAGGGTTTTCTCCCGGAAAAATTACCCCGGGAAATTTCAGATTTTCTCGGATATTCTTCCTCGGAGAGATCATTCCCGGCTCCCCGTTTTCACGACGACCGGAGGGTTTTCTCTCAGAAAAATTCCCGGAAATCTTGGGCACTGTCTCTCGGAAAATTCATTCCCGGCTCCCTGTTCTCATGGTGACCGGAGGATCTCACCGGGAAAATTTCTCACTGGATCTTGTGGAAAACTTTTTTGGAAATTCTTACCCCGGGGCTTTGTTACCTCCACAGCACGCGGAGTTACCCTCCGGCCCGCTATGGAGGGGGGAGGGCTAACTTGTACCTAGGGATCACTCTGTTCCTGACCATTTGAGAATTCACAAAGTACACAAGCAAACTTAGCTTTATTAAAAACATTTAACTGGAGGACATCTTCCCCCTCCGGTGGGCATCGCTACATTAAACATGGTACAACCCAGAGTGCAACCCGGAAGGCTCCTACACCTAATAATCCCGGAGGCCCTCTGATAGCTCTCGGACCAGGTCTCGATACAAGCTTCGTATATGACGCTGGGCCTCCCGGAGCAAATCTTCGGGCCAATATTCATAGCCCACCGGTGGAAGTATTCGAAGCGGCGGAACCCTCCGGGACCCCGGACAGGGGGGATAGTTCAGCACGGTGGTTGTCAAAGTTGTCCAGGTGCCACTCTATAAGCCACCGCAACCGGATTGTCTCCCCGGAAACACCCCTGCCATGTCCCCCAGAGAAGAGAATTAACATATGAAGGCAGCCTGGGCATCCCCCGGGTGACACCCGCCGGAGCCCGGAGGCACCAACCGCTCCAACCTCGAGGGCCTTTTCCCGGTAATAACTTCCCGAGGCTCGAGAGTAACCTCCCTGGGGACCTGGTAAATTCAATTCAGACTTAGAAAAAAAAATTCATTTCTATTGCATCAAAATATTTTTGTACAAATGTATGGGCCTTCTTCTAAGAAGCTACCGGGAGCAAAAACCCTAAAACAAAAAAGGGTCCTATCTAAAGGCCCGGGGGCACGCTCATACTTGTTCAATGGCGTCCTCCCCCCGGGAGGCCTCCGCCGGGGCCGTAGCGTCCACGGCGCTGGCGCTGAGAATCGCACCCGAATAATCCGGTGGTAGAAGCCGCCGGCGAGTTGCTCCACTTCTCGCCGGGATGGCTCGAAGAACTCCGAAAAACTCCGGGGGATCCGGCCCCCGATCGCCCGGGCGCCGACCCCCTGGTGCTCCACGAGCCCCGCCGTGACAGCCACCACCAGGATCGCCCGTCCCCGTGCCTGGGCATCGGCGGCCTCCGGGATCACGGAGACTTGTGCGTTAGAAAATGTACAACATGCGCGAGTGTCACCAGTGCCGCCTCAGAGCTGCCCGCCAGGCCAAGGCTCACCCCGAGCCCTTCGAGGGCCGAGCGGACGGAGCGTCCCGCCTCCATTACCGCCGAAACAACGGAGACCGCGAGCTCCTTGAGGGCTTCCTCCTTGGCCCTCGCCTCCCTCCGGAGCCGGTCGTTGGCATTCTCGGAGCTGTGGAGTTGGGCCCGGACTCGGGCCAACTCCCAGAACGCACCATCCCGCTCCTCCAAAAAGGCGGCGGCCTTCCCCTCCGCCTCCTTCAGCACCTTGTCAAAGCGCGACTCAATCCCCTAGGCGATGGCCGCCCCCTACGAACACAAGAGTTAGTCAAAACCCGAGAGTTGGAATCATGAAAAGAAAACGAGCCATCGGTTTGAGAATGAACCTGGATGGGGAGCGACTGCAGCTCCCAGCAGCGCTCGCGGAACGCCCCTTGCGAGACGTAGTCCTGGACCTTCTGGAAGACCTCCCCTGCGGTCAGTAGGGGGGTCTCCCTCCCGACTACTCCGGACCCATCAGCGCCAGCGGTGGGCCCCCTCACGAAGGTTGCAGGGGTGATGAGGACCAGAGTGGTGGTGGCCGGAGTCCTCGCCGCAGAGGAAGTGTCTGAGGAAGAGGCCGACGAGCCCTCCGAGGGGGTTCCACCCCGCGGGGCCCCCGGGACCTCCGTCACCGGGGGGGCCTCGTAGACCGAGGGGCTCCCCACCTCGTCTACTGGCCATTCAACGAGCGGAGAATAAGCCTCCGCGAATCCAACCTCCGGCTTCTCCGGCTCCAGTGGAGTAGGAGCCGCGGGGAGAGTTATCGCCGAAGGCGGCGAGGGGGCGTAATTCGCCGAGTCAAATGCCCCCCATCACAGGCCGGCTCCTTCCCGGGCCTCTCCGGAGGCCTCGGGGAGGAGCGCGAGCTCCTGCGCCTCCATCACCCCCCAGAGATCTCTGGGAGGGGCGGCGTCACTTAGCGCCGAGCTGCCCGTGCGCGCCCTGATTCGGGGGCGGCGTCCCGGCCCTTCACGGGCATGGAACCCGGTGTTTTCACTGGATCGGGGGCCTTCTGAGCCTTGGCCCGCTTTGGCTCAGAGCCCCCGGCCACCTCTTTTCCCCGCTTGTGAGAGCCAGGGGTGGGGAGAGGTGTCTTCTCCGGTAGGCTCAGCTACCTAGTTCCAGGGAGGACCCTCCACGATAACTCGCACGATGCGCTCGTGCTCATCAGCGTAGTACCTCCTGAGGAGGTTCTCCACCTTCTCCCGGGCGGCTGGATACGGCCAGACTGCAAAAACGAAGAGTTAGAGAAATCAATGAAGAAGTGAACAAAGTAACCGGGAACTTACGTCAGGTCACCGGCTTTTGCGGGGGCCGTTGTGCCGGGCACATCCCGATCCCCCTCCTCCCGTGTGAGAAGGGGGAGATCTTCTACACTGTCAGCCCCTCGGTGGTATCCCTTATGGAACGGACGCCCCGGGAGCCGACTACTTTGCTGAGGAGCTTCAGCTCCTCCTCGGTCTACACCGGGGGCTTGGGGGCGGACAATCAGCTATAGGAGGGGGGCTCCGGTGAGTATATCACCTCGTTGTCCCGGACTCGGAGGTAGAACCACCTCCAGGATCAATCCCCCCAGTGGTCCCGGGAAGCTGCCACCGGGTACACCGCTACACGGGAAGGCAGGAGCTGGATCATGACAGAGCCGAACGTCGACTTCAGCCCTCCCAGGTGGGAGCACCTTGCCGCATGCTCGTAGAAATACTGGAACAGTCGGAGCGTCGGCTCCCGTCCGGTGGCTGTCTCGAACAGCCAAATGAAGATGGCCATTCAAACGAAGGCGTTCGGCGTCAGGTGGTTGATCGGCACCCCGTACTCCCGGAGCAACAGATGCACCGGGAGCCAGAGCCCAGCTTCGAGGAAAGCCTCGAAGACCACCACCTCCCCGGGCCTAGGGCGGGGGGCACCATCCTTCTTCGAGGGGATCCAGACGTCCCTGTCAGCGACAACCCCCCAGTCCATGAGGGACTCTAAGTCCCCTAACGTGAACTCGGAGGCCCAGAGGAAGTCCACGGTGACTTCCTCCGGAGGCACCTCGGCGTCCTTTGCGCGACCCTTGGGACCCATTCACTTCTCTAGTGTCTTGGGGCTCTAAGAGGATGGTTTCGAGTGTCTGGGGACTGAGCTTCTGGGAGAGAGCTTCTGGGAGAGAGCTACAGGGGTGCTAAGGGCACCGGTTGTGTGTGAGGATTGAGGGTTTGAGTGACTCCTCCAGGTCCCCCGAGGCCATATTTATAGGGCTCGAACGCGGCCTCGATGGCCGCCACGTGGCTCCTCGCGGCGCATCCGCGCCATTCAATTCAAACAGCGCCCGGGAGTTGAAGGGACGGGCGCGTGAAGCGATGCATCGCAGGTTCAAACCGCGAGCAACCATTATGTTCGAACACCGCGCTTCGATCGAGACGAGGCCTTAATGAACAACGGCACAGCCATAAACGCTTGGCACGAAGATCGAAGCATCACTGCTCCGGAGATCCTTCAAGGAGGAGATGTTCCCGGTAATATGAACCATCCCCTCCGGTGACTCGAACATCGCCCCCGGAGCGCATGGGGGCCTGCTGTTGGGGGAAATCTCCACGGGATCATGTCCTCGTAAGAGGCAAGATTCCCGAAAGCCGTCGCCATTTTCCTGTAGACAAGGGTCCCCGGTTCTAGGTCACGTGAGGATCACGCTAGAAGCACCTCGGGAACTAGCGGACACCTGTCAAGCATCCAAGGCTTCCGTTCGGAAGAAGGACGCTGGTGCCCCTCGATCCAATGGTGGCAAGCGGGGTAGTTTAGTCTTTTTGCATCTTTTGGGCCTATATAAGCCCTTGTAACCCCTCATGTGAAGGGGACAATTCACATTTACTCTAATAGACAATAAACAGGCGTGCTTTGGAGCCATCTCTCCCTTGAGAGAGGTCCCCTAGCCAACTCTAGTTGGGAGCATGTTGACAGGACTAGGGCCTCCACTGAGGCATGAACCTGTATAAACCTTCGTGTCAGTTGCTGTGTTTGCCCGACGGGAGAGGACCGGTCACGCGGTCAGCTCGTGTCATCTTTTCTTCGCTAGGGACTTCAACAAAACCTGCCAGAGTATCCGCAATACCACGACACAGCACTTGCTCATATACATTTCAAGAATTTCAGTATATATATACATTTCAATAATCTGGGATGAAATTTACAAATCTATGAAAAGATAACATATTGCAAGATGCACTTAGAAAACAAGACATGAGTCTCATCGCTAGATACATCGCTCTGAGTCCCAGATCAGTTCATTTTGTCATCTGAGTCATCAGCATCCCAAATCCTGAAACTTTCAACCCTAATTTTCTCAAAGCCTCCACGACATGCATTGTAGTACACAAACCTAGCATACATAATTGTATTAGTTGCTAACATACAGGAGGAGGAGAGGGAGAGGGAGGAGGGCCACCTGAGACGTTAGAGGTAAGGAGGTTGGGTCAGAGGTGGCTAGGAGTTGGCGCTGGAGGGAGGAGGCTCTAGAGGTCGGGAGGAGTAGTCGGAGGAGGAGGCGCCGAAGGTGGGGAGAGCTAGGGCAAGTGAAGTGAAAAGTCGTAAAGTGGGGAAATGAGCGGGACGAAACCCGCTTTAAATTTTATAGAGAGTGGTTCAGATTGTAAACTATTATAGTCAGTTTTGAGCTCAAAACTGTCTGTGATAATCTAGCACAATCACAGTAGGTTCTGACCTCAGAACCATCTGTGATAGTAATTATCATAGACGGTTTTGAGCTGAGAACCGTTTGAAATGAAGTGCCTTGTGAATTAGTGTCTCATCTATCTTTCCACCTATTCGATTGATCTAAGATGCTGGAGAGAAACTTTGTTCTAGTAATCTTACAAATTGATTGTCCGTCTGTGACTCATTTGAATGCCTTTCCTACTTGGGCTGAGGTATATTGAAACTGTACTGTAACTTCCCTACTGTATTTCATTTGAATTGACCAGTCACTTGCATGATCAAGTTTCTGTGTGAGGTGTTCCCAAAAGAAGCAATGTTCTTTTAGGTTTTGAGTTTGTCACCAGTGGCCTAGGACTTGACTACAGAAGTCAGAAGCCAGTTTATGTTAGTTGTGTTTTAGTTGGTGAGGCTCGTCTTGAGTTTGTGTGGTCATTCCCAGAGTTTGTCTTGTTTGGTCGAGGTTTAGAGGCTGTCGGGGGATGGTTTGTGCTATCTCTGTATGCTTGTTTGTTGATACCACCGAGAGACATGCTCGTTTTAGTCGCTTTTGCTGCCCTTTTTGTGGAACCACTGAACGATACGATTCTATCACATGTATTCACGATTATGCATACAGATTTAACACTGACTGAACGTTGCAAGCTTGCCACCTCTTTCTCTCTTATTTTCTTCTGAAATCTTCTCTCTTTCTTTCGACTTTTTTAGTTTTCTTATTCATCGATTTAATTTAGTTTTACACGTTTTTCTTCTCTAGTCCCTGAGGAAAGAACGACTGAATACTCGCCCACTACATTGTCCTCGTTCTCTTGTGAGATGGTGTAGGCCGGTATCACTTAGCTAATATTCCCAGTGTAATATCACACTTATTGACAAATTAAGGATAATTATGTCATGCGGTTATCCATAAACTATCAATAAGATATGGATAGGTGTGCCGTTATCTATAACTACACATTCTAACTAGTGAATGACAACTGCCTATAACTGCTGTACAATTATCGTCAAAGTGCATGTCCCTTTGATCAAGCAACTGACATCTCTTCATCAGCTATAAAAAGGAGGCGCAAATGTCAAAAGAGAAAAAGGGGGAAAAAACTAGAAGATCAGAGGATATAGAGGCTGATCTGAGAAAAGTCTAAGATGAAGTGCAAAGATTAGGCTTGTCAATACACATTCTGTAATACCATTATTCAGATAGTGAGAATACAACAGGAGCAGGGCTATTACTCAGACTACAATGGCCCGAATCTGTATAAACACAGAGTGTTCACTTGTCCATAGATACAATGATTTCTCTTTGGTGATTATCGGCACTCTTTGCTATCTCTGAGTTTCTTTGGGAAGTCTTCAATGCGCTTCCCTTCATCGGGTTCTGCTGTATGGCTTGATGACCGTCACCAAGAATCAAATGGTGGTAGGCTCATACGCTTGTAGAACATAGACCTGTTGGTCAGCTCTAGTGTAGGAGCCGTGTGACATCGATGTTGTCAACATTATGACAACCTTGTCTATTGTCCTCATCGTTTTGCTCGGATGCATGGTTGTGATCAAGATGTTCCTGAGTTCTTCATGGAGGACTTGAAGGGAACATCTCTGTTGCAATTCTCGATGTACTTGGAAGGCACATGGGAGGAGACTACAAAGATGCTAGAAAGGAGACATCTTACTTATTGGTAGCCACGAGGACATAATTCTTTCTTCAACCATGCAACCGGCACATGAAGCAATCTTATAAATATGCCTGATGGTGCATAACTACTTTTGACTTCCTAAAGGACGGTAACAAGTTCTTCTTGCCATCAGAAGAGCCACATGATCCTGCAAAAGACAAAGCCTTGGAATCCTCCAACAATAAGAATCTATTTAAATTCTTTTTCTTTTAACATTTCTGGTCAAAATTTCATTGGCCGAAAACTTTTCTAATCAGCAAGTTTCACTAGCTGAAAACTTCTCTGGTCGAAAAGTTTTACTGACCGAAAACTTCTTTGATTGATTTCACTAGCCAAAAATTTCTTTGATCGAAAAAGTTTTACTAGCCAAGAACTTTTCGAATAAAAAATTTTTACTAGACGAAAACTTCTTTGATCGTTTTCACTGGCCGAAAATTTCTCTGATCGAAAAGCTTTCTGTGACCAAAAATCCCCTCTGGTCGAAAAGTTTTTTTTATTTCTCTCATTATCTGCAGACCAAGGTGTATCTAGGGATAAAAATGCAGATCCCATTACCATCACCAATACGACCAATAGAGGAAGAGGTCATCATGCAACTAAAAGAAGGAATTGATGACGTGCAAAAGGAAGGTGAATTTGAGGAGATACAACCTCCTGTTTGTCTCCCATCATCAAACATTGATGTTATTGCTCCTCCCGATGCAACTGCACCACTCATTGTTGAAGGGGATACATGAGTTCTTAGTAGCTTGATTGTTCCTCAGGTGTCTAGATGAAAATGCTCACTGGTTCAAGTTGCAACAATGGGTGAAAAGAACCATAATATCACGGGGGAACAATCAATTCCTCATGATGTTAAAGAAGGAAGCCCACCCAAGAAAGCATGTTTGGGGTCTCAAAGTAATCATGTCAACTTTCTTCTTTTTTTATCACTTCTCTGCTAATTTCCTTTCGTTTAAATTACAAAGGGAACTTGGACACTGTTATGAAGAAGGTGAAGGAGCAGAGAGACGTGATGGGGGCTGCAACAAAGAAGCATACGAACTTCGTAGGCATCAACTTTGAGGTGCCTACCACTACTTCCGAATCCAGAAGTACACTTGACGCATATGCAGGACAAGTGAAACTTGTAATACCTCTACCAAACAACCTATGTTGGGTCATTTTGTAGGGTATGTGTGGCATGACCTCCAAAGGTTACAAGAGTTGCTTAGTGTAGCCCCACTGAATACAGATGCTCTTATCTCTGAGATAGATGAGGATTTGCAGAGTTAGGAGAGGATCTTTGTTAGGGAACTTCTTCCATAGCAAACCCGTCATTTGAAACCCTAATTACTTTGAGAATGCTCTCTGCCAGCAACAACTAGCGGAAAAATAAACCAATGAAGGCGAGAGGAAGCGATTCTGGGGGCAATTTTCAAGGAGATCTTGGTACTGAGGAGTCTTTTGATGGAGCTTCTCTGTGATCTTTTCCTGGCTTCTCCTTCTTCTCCTTCTTTGTTTCTAGTGTCCTTCTTCTCCTGTTTGGTGGCTTCTCTGTTTTTGTTTGTCGGTGGTTTTCTGGCTCATGGTGTTTGATTCTTCATCCTTGAATTGGACTGCTGGTAGAGATTTTTCCAACTCCATGTGGAACTCATTCCATTCCTCAGTTACTAAGGGTGATAAGTTTTCTTCCAAGGATTTTAAATTGGAACCAAAGTATGCTTTGCTTCTGTAGCTCATCCGCAGAGCAATGATTCCTTTGAACGTGCCAACGGGCAGATATTACAAGGCATAAAGAAACGTGTTTTTGATCGTCTTAAGGTGCGCTCGAGGGCTTGGGTAGATGAACTCTACTCTGTTTTATGGGCACTGCTACCACTTGCAGTCGGGGTACGGGTGAGACACCTTTTCAACTGGTATATGGCGCCGAGGCTATATTACCTATGGAAATTCGTATTGGTTCTATTCGGGTAGATCATTTCGATCAGACTGATCAACTCGAACAATGTACCCAAGATCTAACCCTCCTCAAGGAAAAGCATGATCAAGCACTGATCAAGTCCACAGTATATTTACAAGCTTGCGTAAATATCACAGTAAATGGGTGCAGCCTCATAGTCTTCACGTGGGTGACTTGGTTTTACGAAAAATACAAAACCAGTCTAACCACAATAAGTTCTCTTCTCAATGAGAAGACCCTTATACTGTAGTTTCAGTACCGCTGCCAGGAAGGAAGGATCTTGCCAAATACTTGGAACATAGATCAATTACGAAAGTTCTACCTGTAAGTTTTCCATTCCTTTTTTCCTTTTCAATTAGCATGATTTGTTAAAAAATTGTGTGTACCTCTCTTTGAATTATGTTATGGTTTCTTTCTCTTTTGCCACACCCATACCGAGCTATGCTAGGGGGCTGGTCGCCGACGACCATCTTATTATAATAACTATGTTGGATTCGCGGACCGATCTCATGATCTCACCAAGATAACACATCCCTAAATAAGCCGTTTCTAAACACACATGAGACTTACTAGCGTGTTTCTGATCATTCGAGTGGCTGCCTCTTCGTAATAAGACTTGGTATTATATTAAGATCAGTGTTGGTGTGACCAGATGATCGTATCTAAGTGGAGTCATTTCTTTATAAACCGTTTCTAAATGTGTAAAAAACCCAATAGATATTTCTGATCGTCAAAAACCCATATTTTTCCTGAGATTATAACACTAAGTCTCCAGTACTTATGATCTTAGGAGGGGCCTATGGGAATATGGCCATAATATAAAACGAAATCAAGTGTACCTTCTTCAAAAAAACCTAAGGCATGCATTTGCATAGTATAGCTGTATATTTACAGGTACTATTAAAAAACAGAGGATCATTGTTTATTACAATGTGTCATGGTAAGCCTAGTTCTTTCAAAAGTTCTTCAATAAGAGGCTTGACTTTGTTGAATCTGGCCTCAAACTGATCGTCACTTTCATACTCTGCATCTCCCACCACTGGATCCAAATTCAGATTTGGCCCATGCTGAAGTCTCAATTTGCCTAGAATGACAGAGGCTACAGATCTTACATTGGTCTTCATTGCCTCTTCTTGCTGTTTCGTATCTTCAGGGAGGTACTCGAGAAGTGATTTAGCCTGAGCCGCAATCAATGTGGCTAACTCGCTAAAGCTGGGGTTGACCTTTTGAGCTTCGACCACATCAGCCTTGAGCAAAGTTACCACCATATTCAGTTTTTCGAAGATGACTGATTGAGCACTACTGCAGCACAAAATTATTACCTTTAAGGTTCCATTCTCCTCGCAGACAGGGTCAATTTTTAAGTTTTGAAGCCCGATGGTCACCCGAAGATCATCTCTCTCCTTTGAAATAAGGCTTATTTGATCCTCTTATACTGCATGAACATGGTAATCAATTTTACAGCAGTTCATGTAACGAAATAATTTCTTCTAGTCGGAAGTAAACTCACAGAAAAGCTTTGACTACACTTCATGGAGTTCCCTCTCTAGAGACGAAAATCTCGCGGCCGCAGATTCTTCCTGGTTTTCCCGATCAGCCGTGCTCTTGTTCAAAAAGGCATTCTACCTATGACAAGAAAGATAACAATTATACTTAGATAAGAATGCAAGTTGATATAGACAAGATGCATTATTTACACTATTGTGGTCGGTTGGCTGATCTTTGTTGTGCAACCTCAATATGCTTCACTAAAGCTTTTGACTTGGTCGCCACCTGGGTCAAATCCTGAAACGCAGTAAGACATTGCTCATGAGACTTCAACGTTCCTAAGTTTTGCAATTTCAGAGATAATAAGCGAGTTTTACTTACCTCTACAAAATCACTGAATGAACCCCTCTCAGGGTCAGCTAAAGGTTGAACCTTGAGGCTTGTTTTTTCCTTGGCAACAGGGCAGTAGATGGTTTTTCTTACTGATCCACCCCTTCGGTCAGGATTGCGGTTTCCATCCCCTCAGATTGGATGTCCGCTATTATTTCCTCCACAATGGCCTGAGAGGATTCCTCAACCACGGGAGTTGGACTTGTCTCGCCCGCAACCTCTACAGTGGTTCATGCGCCAACGTTTGATGAGGTCATCGGAGAACCACTAGTACAGAAATGCAGTCTTCTATCGGTAAAAAACACCCTTCTACTATTGGTTTTTGTACCGATAGAGATAGACACGATAGAACAAGACTGGACATTTTCTATCGGTAAATAACCGACAGAAGAAGTTCACTATTCTATCGGCATATTATGAATCTACCGATAGAAAACCCGTCGTAGTCTTACGTCCAGCGGCAGGGAAAGTACCATTATTCTAACAGTTAATTACAAGATTACCGACAGAAAAAATCATAATATTCTATCGGCATATTAGGAGTGTACCGATAGAGAACTCGTCGTCAGCGGTTGGAAAAGTACCACTATTCTAACGGCTAATTATAAGTTTACCGATAGGAAAAATCATAATATTCTATCGGCATCTTACAAGTTGACCGATAGAAAACTCGTCAATAGCGGATTGAAAAGTACCACTATTCTAACGGTTAACTACAAGATTACCGACAGAAAAAATCATACTATTCTATCGGCATATTAGGAGTGTACCGATAGAAAACTCGTCGTCAGCGGTTGGAAAAGTACCACTATTCTAACGGTTAATTACAATATTACCGACAGAAAAAAGCTTAGTACTCTATCGGATATGTATGAGTTCACCGGCAGGAAAGGTCACACTCTTCTAACGGTTAATTTTGATTGTACCGATAGAAAAAAGTACAGTAGTCTCTCGGTTGTTGATGAATTTACCGATAGAGCATTCACATATACAGTACTTTATTTGCGTTCACAATACAGTACATTCACATATACAGTACAGATGCAATACAGTATAGATTGGATACACAATACAGTACAGATGCAAGGTAAATTGACAGAACAAATTGACACATTAGGCAGTTATTCACATTTATTCACATATGTATGGACAAATACAGATTGCAATCCAATGTGGACATTTATTCACATATATATATTTATTCACATGTATATGAACAGTCTATGCAGAGTACACAAAAAGGAGAAAATTGTCATGCTGAATGGTTGGGCGCTACTTCCTCCATGACATATTGTGCCCAGATTTGTCGAAGATATATAATCTTTGCATTTTCATATTGGTCTTTCGACATGGCGATCTGCAAGCATGTGTGCATACTGATTAACTAACTTCGATCCTAATTTAGAACGTGACACCCATTTTTGAAATTTGAGTTAGCTATCGATGCTTACCTGGGGGAATCGGGAAAAGTTTGTCTGCACTAGGTCGTACATGTAGCGCAGCACATAAAACCCGCATTCCCACGATTGCGGCTGCTGATGGCACTGAGATAATTGCATATGCGAAGACATGTTAGCTATATATTGTTTCCATAAACTAATTAAGCATAAACAAAAAGTCTCGTGAGTACCTCATATTCTTTCCAAGCTAGTACGGAGCCCTGCGGTGCGGCATGCCTCCCTCCAGCGGACACATATTTATCAAAAGCCCTGCATTTCAGTTAGTATTGCCAGTTAATGTATTATCATTAGCTAGTGAGGTCAAAATATAAATCAAACATATAAGTTACTTACGCCTCCATATTCCCCTTGAGCACATATTCCATCGATAATCTGTCACGCATCGAATCGAGGTAGTACACCTCGTTCCTCGGCGGACAGATCACGATGAGGATCCAGTGGCCCCTGCATTGTACGTAAAAGAGGACCGCTAGCTCAAAGTACATCTCAGGTGTAACATACAAGATTGAGTTAAATTAGTACGAAATGCACTAATCTTTGGTGGTACGGCACCAGAATGAAGTCCATACATAGCATCAGCAAACTCACAGGACTCCAGTCCGTATGATGGACATATCGAGCTCCCGCCAGTTGTAGAGGTCGAACAGATCCTCGTGTGCCACGGATATAGTCCCGGGCTCACGGTGGAACTGCCCAGGCCTGTAGGGAACTAAGAAGTTCAGGCTGCGCCGTGCTCGATGTAGGTACCAGTCGTGGAGGTCTCTGGTTGATCGATACAATTTCCGCAAAGATGCCTCCGACAGGAGTGGGAGCGCATTCGTGAACGTCCGCGGCAGTCCCTGTCGCCCTTTGCCCTTGCCTTTGCCGCCCTTGCCTTTTGCCGGGGACTGAGCGCGTACCTTCGAAGGCAAGGGCGAGGTGATGGCGGCTTTCTTCCGAGGTGGAGGCGTGGATGCGCTGGGTGGGGTCGAGGCCGTCTTTGATGTGTCCAGGTTCGCATGAGATCGGCCCTCATGCCCCGAGCTGGGGGCGCAGTCCCCTGGTAGCCCCGCGGCAGGCCACTTCAATTAATGAGCACGTATGTTAGATTATGCAAGTTGAGTGTACTGAGTAGGATGTAATCTAAAATGTGTAGGATTTACCGGTTGTATTACAAGACACTTCTTGGGCCACTGTACGTAGGAGCCCACTGCCTCAGCAAGTGTCTGCAGTTCCTCTGTTGGGACTGGCAACGGAGAATCGTTGTAGCCCGGCATGGCCATGTCCACCTGTACCTTTGCGAAACCCAACCGCAGAGGTACACAGTGGACCCGGACATCCGGCCCAGACGGATATACGAAGCCGTGTCCAACCACTTCCTGCCCGGCGCCTACGTGATTCTGTAGGATGCAGCCCTCCGGCCCCTGCAAATTTGTAACAATTAAAATAGGTTAGCGAAACAACTCTAACAGAATGGGAGTGGCATCAACTTAAGTGCACAGATGAAGGCTTGCAGTACCTCAAGTAGATCCACTGGATCCGCGAGTACCTTCGAAGCGCAACTGCTTATCCGACCCCGCGGGGTACCGTCGTCCTGGGGATCCGCATCTGCACTCTTGGCCAGCAATGTTTCTCTCAACCGTGCAAACTCTTCCCTCATTTGTACGACCTCGGTCTGCACCTCAGACTGTACCTCAGCCCGTATCTCAGCCCGCATCTCCGCCCGTATCTCCTCCCGTACCTTAGCCCGTATCTTATCGGAGAGGTCAGCTTCCTTTTCCTTCCAGGTGCGGGCCTTCTTCCTCGGTGGAGCCGGATCTACGAAACCAGCCTTCCACGACACAATTGCTCCCACGGCCCGTGTCCGCCCGGGATGCTCCTTATTTCCTAGAGCCCGGGTGAGGATGTCGTTCTCCCTCTGCGGGGTAAACAATCCCTCCGCTGCCTCCTTCTCAAAAGAGATCTGTTACATTTGAAGGTACCTTGTGAGACAAATTGCCTTATATACACTTGTGCGCACACAGTTTAGGAGGTTAGCCAACTTACCATTCGCCTCACAACGTCGGCGTCCCCAGGGGTTGCGAACTGCACAGACCCCGTGGACGACACGGACCCCCTCCCCCTCCACTATCGCTTGCACCTCTCATCCCGGATCTCGGAGAGCGGCAACTCAGGGGTGTCGATCACAGGATTTTGTTCGTCTTCCTTCTTCCACTGTTCCTCCTTCCCCGCATAGCCCCGGGATCCGAGCCGATGCGGGTGGTCGTTCCTCTTCTGGATCGCCCTATTCTTCTCGCTAAGGGCCTTGAACTCCTCAGTCCCCTTCTGCTTGGTGAATTCCTCCCATACCTCCTCCGATATGAAGGGGTACTTCTCGCAAGGAGATTTCCCCGCAGCTAGGAAGTTACTGACGAGCCAGCTCTTAAAGGTTTTCCATGTTCCGTTCATGTCCTTCAAGCAGGCAGTCCTAGGTGTATCGTCGGGGATGTTCCACTTAGCCTGTTTCCGAAAAATGCATACAATTAATCACGAGTTAGTTAAACTTTAGTATAAGCTAAGAGAACGTGATTACGAAAGAGTTCAGCGATTTCAGTTCATTTAACCTTCACTTCCGCCCACAACCTATCCCTCTCGTCCGCCGTCACGTCCTTCCAGCTCTGGACGGTGATCTTCACCCTTTCTTTCGCCAACAGCCCAACGTAGGCCGCGTACCTCCCAGCATTCTTTCCAATCGGCCTCCCAAATTGGTTGAACTCACAAGAAAGATCAGTGCGTTTGGCCAAATGCCCCAACGTCGTTGCGCCTCGCCCCACCCTCTTGCGCTGGGATGTAACAGCCCCATCTTCAGTAGTTACGATGGGGTTGGCCCTAGTCGAACCACTAGTACCATCCGATGAAGACGACGACATGTCTTCCCCTACAAAACCTTCAACAAACCATATATATGGCAATTAATTCGCCTTGGAGTTCCATAACTCAGCCCAGGACTGGAGACTAACTAGGGCGGCAAAAGGGAAAATAATACAAAAAGAAAGACATGCATAAATTACTTACTGAACTCTTCAGAAATATTTTCTATCGGTAAACACATGAGCTGCCGATAGACCATAACAATTACCTCCACACAAGACAATTTTTCTATCGGCAAACACGTGAGATACCGATAGAACATAACAATGTTCTCTACATATGGAATTTTGTTGACAAGCCACCATTCACTGTCATCACATAACATTCTCGATGATTTGCTACACTAATATTCATGGGCCAGCATTATTATTTCACACGTAAATATGCACACAAGCATCTAAGTGCCACTGTGCATAATCTTTAGCCTAGCCTGTATGTGAGTCCTCAGGACTTCACAGCTATTAGGTTGGGAAAAGTCATGTATATAGGCATTTGAAACATATACATCGAAGACCCATCCACATTGCCATATATTCATACGAAGTGAGTACAAATTCCCAACCAAACTAGTACATTGCATGGCTCATGTCCTTCCAGATCCAAATTAAGTTTTACTACTTGTGCAGAAAAATTTTCTATCGGTAAACACATGAGCTGCCGATAGAATATGTGTAAGAACACCTCCAACATATAATCTGCATTACATGGCAGTTGGATACAATTGATCACACATACAGCAGTATAGAGAAGTTAAAATCTCAAAACAGGTTCATTACAGCACTGGAACATATTATGTAAACCCTAATTAAAATCAACATTGCCTGCGGAATGTACATAAGCCAACACAATAGGGAACCCTAGTGTAATTGCAAAACTCGAAGAATTAGTACGTGCAAAACACTAGGATCAAATAAAGAAGATGCTGGAAATAGAACGACGAATTAGGGTATTTACGGCGGCGATCAGTTCTGGTGATGGAGAGGCGGTGTAGAACGCAGTAGCGGCGGGCGAAGGACGAAAATAAGAACCGGTGGCAGTGACGAACCAGTGTCCAGCCGGCGATCGTCGTGTGGGAGAGAGGAAGTGAGTGCTCACGGCGGAGGTTGGGGTTTTCTTCGCTCTCGAAGAGACGCAGTGCTCTAAGGTGGAACTGTTCGAGTGGAGGGAAACTAAAGGGCCGTGTACGAGTAATAAAGTAGCGGATGAACTTTTCTATCGGTATAACAAAATGATACCGATAGACTTATGTAATTTTCTATCGAAACAACAAAATAATATCGATAGAAAAAGTAAATTTTCCGGAAAAATATTCGAATTAGTGGATGCATTTTTCTATCAGTATAAACAATAAAATCCCGTGAGACCAATTTTCCACAGAAAATTTTTTAAAGTGCTTGAGATTGGGTGCCATTTTTCTATCGGTAAAAACAACAAAATACCTTGAGAGTAATGAAAAGGTGCCCTTTTCTATCGGTATAAACAAAAAAATCCCGTGAGCCCAATTTTCCCCAGAAAATTTTTTTGATTAAGTGCTCGAGATTTGTGTGCCCTTTTTCTATCGGTAAAAACAACAAAATATCGTCAGAGTAATGAAAAGGTACACAATTTAACATCAAACAGACCGTGGTTGAAAGCTGCAGAATGTTAAAGAAAGAGGGAAGATAGCCGGAAAATTGGAAAATTGACATAAAAAGAAATTGTTCATTCATTGTTGTTTTATCACTTACAAAAAAAAATAAAACCCAAATTGCTAGGTCAAGGGGTGGTCTTAGCCCTGGCTGCATGTAGAATAGAGTCAGTTAGACTTGCAGCCAGGACGCAGGACTCCTCTAGCGACAAGTTGTCCCTAGGATCAACTACTACCGCGTCAAGAAGGCCTGCGACCTCCCTCAGCTTCGCTATGGTATCCTTCATAGTCAAACCGCAGCCAGCGATGGTCATATCCGCGGCTTTCTTCTCCTCGCGAAGACGCCTCGTCCTCGCCCTAGCATTGTCACCATCCGTCTTCATGCGCTTAATGCGCTGGAAGAGATCGTCAAGGTCAAGCCGTAGCTGAGTGTGCTTGTCTGTAAGGAGCTTGTGCTCCTCCTGGAGGGCCCTCAGGTCAGCCTTCACTTTGGCAGTGTCTTCGACGGCTACCATTCCCTGTGCAAATCAACAGGTCAAGAATGAACTGAACATGGATTAACAATCCAGGGGTAAACCGAGGATATTTAGAGTTCTTACTGGGGAGGCCGTGGATGACGATCCCATGGAGGTTGCCATTGTGAAAGAGAAGATGAGGAGTCGAACCGTTCGAGAATTAGAAAAACAACAAAATACCGCGACGCATAGCGAGGTACTTATAGAGTTTCCAAGGCGACGCATGGCGACACGTTCGAGAATTCAAAGCGGTAGAGTCTTATTCTATCGGTAAAAACAGGAAAAAACCGTCAGACAACAAATACCGTGAGACAAACGAATTTATTCTAACGGTAAAACAGAACAATACCGATAGAAAACGTTTTGAAGTGCCTGAGAGAAGATGTCCTTCTCTATCGGTATAAATAACAAAATACCGTCAGAAAAAAGGGATTTTTGCTGAACTTAATTTGAAGAGGCTGCGATGAGATTTTTGCAAGTGCTATTTGAAGGGAAGAATTAAATATTTACAGGATAAAGGTACCGTACATGTTAGAACTCATGCTGTGGAGTAAAATTGAGATGTATTAATGCTGTGAACTAGCTTATCATTAAATTCTAAAGAAAAATGTACTGTCTGATGTATTAATGATAAGTTCCTCACCTTGCTGCAGAACTTGTGGGCTGTTTGCTTGGCATTTATCCCTGAAATAGAAATTAATCATCAATGGTTCTCAACCCATAATCCTTCTTCGTGGTCATCTCGCAGATACGTTGTTTCGTCGATATCTTCAGTACGGATAGATTGAATGTCCTCTAAAAATGGAGGTATTTCATCGAATTGGTTATACTCCTCTTCGTCGACAACATCTTCGACCCCAACAATACGTCTCTTGCTGTGGAGGACAACATGCAAGTTTGGATTGGCCGGGTCAACGATGTAGAATACCTGTGTGGCTTGCTTTGTAAGTATGAATGGATCGTCTTGGTGTCCGGCTCTACCAAGATCGACGAGAGTAAACCCGTAACTGTCAACTTGAACACCTCGAGGGATTTCGACCCATTGGCATCGAAACAGGGGAATCTTAAGTAATCCGTAATCGAGCTCCCATATTTCGTCAATAACACCGTAATATGAGTTCAGCGCCCTTACTGACCTGGCATCCTCGGAAATAGCAAACAGTGTCACTCTGCTACATTGCGTGCTACTCTTGGCGTCTTGAGCTCTTGTGTAAAATGAATACCCATTGATGTCGTACCCCTGCCAAGTCCCTACAGTGAATCTTGGGCCTCTAGCCAACCATGTCACAGTTTCACTTACGGAGCCCTCGGCAGCTCGCGTGACTCTTTCTTGGATCCACTCAGCAAATTTCCTGTTATGTTCTCTGCTTACCCAAACGTCTGACTTCGAAGGATTCTGTGACCGTAACATTACCTTGTGCTCGTGTATGTATGGCTCGACCTCCGTCATGTGTTGTAAGACCCAAAAATGTGATTTTGCGTACACATCACGAGCGGGGACGATAGCTTTGAATCCAATCGTTCCAATTCCCTCAAGCCTACCCTCGTGTCGGGACCTAGGAACACCAATTGGGTCAACCCCGGCCATATAATCTGTGCAAAATTCAATCACCTCCTCGGCGGCATAACCTTCCATGATACTCCCCTCGGGTCGACGACGAGTCCTTACGTATCCCTTCAATACACCCATAAATCTCTCAAATGGATACATGTAGCGCAGGCACACAGGTCCACAAAACTTAATTTCTCTGATAAGGTGAACAATCAGATGGACCATAACATCAAAAAAGGATGGAGGGAAATACATCTCGAGCTGACAAAGAGTTGCAACCACGTCGCGTTGCAAAGCGTCCAGTCCATCGGGATCAATTACCTACGAGGACACAGTTGCGCCAAATATTCATATCAGAAAAATCTTCTAATTAAGCTCCACAAATGGAGGTACTGAACTTATAGTACGAGTGCACGTACTTACCTTGCAAGATATTGCGTTGAAGAAATAACATAGGTTTGTGATTGTCTCTCTGACTTTAACTGGGAGAATGCCTCTGGTAGCAATGGGAAGCATCTGTGACATCAAGACATGACAGTCGTGGGACTTCATGCCAACCAGTCTTAGGTCCTTCATAGACACAAGTTTTTTCAAGTTCGCGGAGTACCCACATGGAACTTTAACACCGTGCAGGCACCAACAGAGTTCTGTTTTTTCGCTCTTCGACAACGTGTAGCAGGCCGGGGGGAGGTATGTACGCTTTCCATTCTCTAAAGGTGCAAGCTCAGTCCTTATCCCCATTTCCACCATGTCACGACGAGCTTTCACACCATCCTTTGTCTTTCCCGGAATGTTCAACAACAAACCAATCAAACTGTCACAGACATTTTTCTCTACATGCATGACGTCAATGCAATGTCGAACTTGTAAGTGCTCCCAGTACGGTAGATCCCAGAGAATCGATCTCTTCTTCCAAACATTTTTTTCTCGAGGTTTAGAATGCTTACCGAACTCAACTTTGATGTCGTTCACGCGTGAGTAAATCTCCTTACCGGTCAGAAACACTGGAGCTGATCCCTTCTCAGGCTTCCCGTTAAATGATTTCCTCTTCTTACGGTACGTGTGATGCACCGGAAGAAACCTGCGGTGACCCATGTACACTATTTTTCGGCAGTTTCGCAGCCACATGCTCTCAGTTTCATCTAGGCAAATAGGGCAAGCCTTGGCTCCTTTCGTACTATACCCCGACAAATTGCCGTAGGCAGGAAAATCATTTATGGTGCAAAATATCAGGGCCCGCAAGATGAAATTCTCTTTCTTGTATGCATCCCACACCTGCACACCCTCGCTCCACAATTTCTGTAAGTCCTCGATTAAAGGCGCTAGAAACACGTCAATATCATTTCCGGGTTGTCTGGGTCCTGAGATTAGTAACGCCATCATGATGTACTTGCGCTTCATGCATAACCAAGGAGGAAGATTGTAGATGCATAAAAGAACCGGCCAAGTACTGTGCCGACTGCTCATATTACCATGTGGGTTCATACCATCTGTACTCAGCCCGAACCTTACATTCCTAAGTTCGCCGCCGAACTCAGCAAATGTTCTGTTGATGTTTCTCCATTGAATAGAATCAGCTGGGTGTCTCAGTTTTCCGTCTTGTTTCCGGGCTTCAGCATGCCAACGCAAGTGCTTCGCGACTTTCGGATTTGCAAACAGCCGCTTCAATCTAGGTATCACAGGCAAGTACCACACAGTTTTTGCCGGGGGCCCTTTCCTTACCTCGTGACGTTCACTGTCAATCCGGTCCCTACGCGTATACCTCGATGCGCCGCATCTTGGACAAACATGCAAACTGGAGTACTCGTTACGGTACCACACACAATCATTTGGGCATGCTTGTATTCTTTCGATTTCCATTCCCAACGGACACAACAGTTTTTTGGCTTGGTAAGTAGATCTTGGCAACTCATTTCCCTCTGGAAGCATGTCCGCTAGAAGATCTAATAGTGCCGTGAAACTCTTATCACTCCAACCGTTTCCTGCCTTCAAGTTATATAATCTCAGCACAGAAGACAGTTTTGTAAATGTTGCACATCCAGGGAACAGAGGCTTCTCAGAGTCAGCAATCAGTTTCTCAAATTCACAGAAGCATTTTCGTTGTAATCTTCCTCTACATCACGTAACATCTCATCTAGATTGTCATCATCATCATCTACGTGCACATCGGAATGAACATTACCAAAATTGGGATGATCATCGATATTATTGCAATCCACATCCGAGTCGTGCTGATTGGTAGTAGTGGTGCTTGTTTCCTCAAGATCTTCGCCATGCCATATCCAACGGGTGTATCGCGCGTTAAAACCACGACGAATCAAATGACTCTTAATTTGATCAGAGTTGCTAAACCTCTTCAAGTTCATACAATCTGTACAAGGACAGAGCATATTTTTCTCTCCCTTCCTCTCCTTTTGTTGCTCAGCAAATTTAATAAACTCATTCACACCATCCAAATATTCAAGAGTAGTACGTTTTATTCCATACATCCAATATTTCCTGTCCATCTACAATTAACAAAATTTAACGAGTAAGCCATGCATGAAACCTGCCCGATTAAGTTATGTATATGTACATGTACAGCCTCTTACAACAGATACATGTGTTGAACCCTAGCCTGACGAAATTAACACTAATTAACCTAGCTAACTACACAATACAAGCTAGTTAGCTCCTAAAACATGACGCATTTCCAGCTACCAAGCTCCCAAGCTTAGAGCTACAATCTTGGAACTACACAATACAGCTAGCTTGCAAGTAGAGAGGAAGGGAGATCTAGAGGGAGAGAGAGATAAGTGTCGACGATTAAGCATACCTTAAAGAGAGGGGCGCAATCAACTTCCCTCCAGCCTGCGCTGATCACCCTAGCAGTGTAGCTGGAACTTTCGTCACAAACAGAGGGACACAGAGTGCAACAGAACAAATTAAAGAACAGCTCAGCAATGGTCGAGTGGGGTTTTCCTTATAATGGACATTTTTCTAACGGTAAATACATGAAATAACCGTCAGACTAACTTAGGTAATTTGCCGCTCACATATTCTATCGGTACAAACACACACATACCGTTAGAGAATATACATTACTGAGCAAATATATGTGTTTTTCTATCGGTATATATGTGTACTTACCGTTAGATGATTCATGACACTCGAGCATTAGTTTTTGTATCGGTAAATATGTGCATTTACCGTTAGACTATGCATGACTGAGCAAATATATGTATTTTTCTATCGGTAAATATGTGTACTTACCGTTAGAATATGCATGACTGAACAAATATATGTATTTTTCTATCGGTAAATATGTGCATTTACCGTTAGATTATGCATGACTGAACAAATATATGTGCTTCCTATCGGTAAATATGTGTATTTACCGTTAGAATATGCCTGACTGAACAAATATATGTATTTTCCTATCGGTATATATGTGTACTTACCGTTAGAGGAGGTACTGTTACCAAACTGAGACAAACATGCACATGCCATTTCTCACATTCAAGGAATCATATCAATGTAACATCAAATAGATCTTACATCAAACGGATCTTAACTAGAAGATAAAGCAATATATTTCAAGAAATGCTAATTTGTGGATTAACTAGGAGACACAAAAATACTTTTCGTAGGTAGTTGGGACTTCATCTTGCCAAAGAAATTACAGATGCCAGTTCACAAATTCAGGTACAAACATACACATGCCAGTTCACCAATACAAATTCAGGTACAAACATACACATGCCAGTTCACAAATTGAAGTGCATGTCTGAAACAGCAGTACAAATACACACCTACCTACCAATACAATTAAATACACAAATGCTCCCTGCACATTCAAGTTCATGTCCCAATTAGCAATACATGATACACAAATATACAACAATATACAAATACAACAATTCACACATTCGATGTATATTACAAAAGCCACGTCTGAAATTAACAACAGATCACGACGAGGACCCAGTGGCCCATACATGCATTTTACATAAAAGGGAACCATTGCAGGTTGCCACAATGCAACTACCGACTACAAGTTAGACCTGATACATCACAAATCCATTCATCCAAAACAGCAAATGTCTGAACCACATTGGACTTAACCATAGGAGTTCAGTTCGAAGACGCCCGAGGAGCTGGAACTGCCGTCGACATACATTTGTACGTATTGGTGATTTCCTCGGACTCAAACTCGATCAACTCAACTCAACTCAACTCAACTCCATTAACAAAAAGAACCTACCTTCCAAGATGTTGTTCTGTGTAGTGATGGTGTAGAATGGCTGTGCAAATAACAACAATTCTTCTTCTCCAAGCAGGTAAGCATCTGGCCACAAGCTGGTGCATGCAAAAACATGTAAGATGCTTTCTATAGGTCCTGATTTGAGAAACACGCCGGGCTTAAGCATCTTCTCGACCGAGCCAACCAAGATCTCGCCCTTCACGTCCTTCCAGCTCTCGACGGTGATCTTCACCATTTCTTTCGCCAACAAGCCAACGTAGGCAGCGTACTGCGATGAAGAACCATGAAATACGTTGCCCCTCACGAGCATCATCCAAGGACCTGAACAGATCATAATCATATTGAAAAGAAGACACATCAAAATGAAGGATACAAAAAAAGCAGAATTATTGCCATAATCAGATTAGAATAATCTAACAATATTGCAGAAATTTTACGTACCTTCCTTGGGATGCCGACGTCTAGATGGCGTCGATGGAGGTGCGGAGGTGCAGCGGTCCCCTGTAGAGGTGCGCCGGCCGTCCATGGAGCTTACGGGTTAGGACTACGAGCCCCAGATGAACTGTGAGAATGAAAGAGACATACCCGTGTATTTATACAATTATATATTTTCTATCGGTAAGAAAACAGAATACCGTTAGTAATAAAAACATCTGTAGAAGCCGAATGGTTCTATCGGCACAATAAATATTACCGATAGGAATTTTTGAACATACTCTATCGGTATGTACGTATATTACCGACAGAATATTACTAGTTGTAGAAGGCCAACAGTTCTAAGATATTTTGTGCAATATTCTACCGGTATAAACATTCGTTACCGATAGAATAAAACTATTAGAAGACGAACAGTCCTAAGCAATTTTCTATATATTCTAACGGTAAAAGAATCCATTACCGATAGAATAAAAATATTTGTAGAAGGTCAACTATTCTATCGGCGAACTACATATTGCCGATAGGAATTTTTAATATACTCTGTCGGTATATTCATACAGTAGCGATAGAATAAGTCTAGTTGTTGAAGTCGACCAGTCCTATCGGCGCACAACATTCTTCCGTCAGTACTTATGCATCTCTTCGAACGGAAAATATGTTCATCACCGCTAGAGTAAATCATACTATTTATTCTATCGGTAAGTTTCTTAGAAATCGATAGGGAAAATACATCCATCGGGCTTTTATGTCCGCGAGGCACATTTTCTATCGGTTTTGTGCTGTTTCGCTAATAACCGATAGAAGATAGGGGTTAGTAGACTGCATTTCTGTACTAGTGAACTAAGTATAGGATCCCTACGCCTAAATATCATAACTTAGAATACCTCTTGTTGATAACATAAGACTGACAAGAGATGATATTCTTACTTTATATGAAATCCTATCCAAGGTTTGGGTTTCGAAGATGAGCCCTGGGGAGAAAGAAGCCCACTAGGTGCCCTTGCTGAAGTGTCATCAACATTGGTCCTTGTTTTCCTTTTCTTGAATAGGACAATGTCTTCTTCTCCCTACATGTTCACAACACGATTGGTATATACAAGGAAGTAGAAATTTAAAGATTGTGAAGTTCTTACCACAACCGTTCTTTGATAATCGGAGGAGGAGTTGCCCAGGCCTTAGGATTGGGAGTCTCCTCTGTGACCGCAAGATCTTCTACGGCCACGGGATCCTTTGCCACCGTTTCCGTCTCTGCCAAGGAGGACATGACTTCGGCAATGCTCAGCGAGGTGGCCCTCTATGGAATGCTCACCTCCAGAGGGTTGACCATTTTCCTCTTGCGACGGATGAGAGGAACTTAGTCTTCCTCATCCTTGCTCCCCTCACCCTATACAACTAAGAAGTAATTCCTATTCGCACTTGGGAGTATGGGGGGCACAGAGAATCTTACTGCAGTGTGTTTTGCGGTTGTTGTTTTCTTCTTCGAAGAAGCTGCTCCTAGGATTTTCTTGGATTTTTCAGGAGCCGGCTCCTTCATCTTCTTTTTCGAAGAGGTTCTCTTTACCCTCTTCACCGCCGACCCCCCCAGAGGGTCCAGCATCGTCACTAGGACGTTTCGTCCCGATGATTCGCACCTTCAGCAGCTGTATCATAAAATACTTGACTTGGAGATCCAAATCAATATGCGATTTCAAACAATTTCTATGAAAAAGATCATACCTTTTGACGTTCTTGTTTCAAATCATCGCTGCTATTTATTAAGCTCTGAGGATGGGGTGATCCTTGAGCTCCTTCTGTTGCGGCATTATAACACCGCAGAAGGCTGTTTGTCTGTTTCTCGATCTAGGACAACGCTAAAACTACGTCACAAAATTGCAAATTATTGGGTATTATGTTTTTCATCGGTAGAAATGCACGTTTTGTACACCAGAGGACATACCTATATTATAATCCAGGGTACCATCTGCCATGGATTCTATTTCCCAAGCAGGGTGTTCCCTCTTCCGTAGGGGGCTCATCCTATTCTTCACGAAGTCGCGGATGATGTCCCGTGCTGTTAATCCTTGACAAAGTAAGTAAAGAATTGCTTGGGCCTGCGTCTTTAGTTCCGAATCAAGAGCAGGAACAATGTCCATTTCGCTGCTCTTCTCTGGTCGACTGTTCTCGAACCAGAGGCTACTCTCCGATGGAGGGGTGCAATAGAACCATTTGTGATGCCACCCGTGCACCCGAATCCCGCAGAGGAAGAAAAGGGTACTCTTTCTTCTCTGTTATGCGGAAGTACATGCAGCCCGCGGCGTTGGCACTCTTTGACCAAGCCGAGAAGTAGGAGCGCCGGAAAAGATCCACGTTGGGCATCACACCAATGAAAGCCTCGCACAAGTGCTGAAAAATCGCCAGAATTAAAATGGCGTTTGGATGAAGATTCACCAGCTGCAGTCCATAATGTGCCAGGATACCTTGGAGGAATCCACTCTCCGGGAGTCGGAACCCGCATCGCAAAAACTCCTCGAAGATTACCACTTCGTTCTCACGAATGACTGGGGTTTCCTTGTTCTTCTCTGCTAGTCGCAAGTTGATTAGCAGCTACAGAGGAAGGATCTCCTCTTGTTCAAGTGCTATCAAGCTCTCCTCATTATGATGAATTGATCGGCTCCTGGACGCCATTGTTATTGGAATCGGTGGAGACAACGAGATCAAGGTGCGCAAAGGAGGGTTTTTTTTGGGCAAAAGTGACTAAGGGGGTTTTTTGCTATGAAGCTTCTCCAGTAAGCTACCTCTTCCTTTTATATGCCCGAGACAACTCCTCGCCAGGCGCATTATTTTAATAATTTCCCGTTACGGGTATCACTCCTGTTGGAACCCGTTATCATATCTATTACCCAGTTATGAATCTGAAGCAAAATATATCTTTTTCAAATTATTAAAGATCATTTTATTTCACATTCGGGGGCTATGGTACAGATAATCATATGAGAAATTAATATGAATTTTTAATAAATTAATACCTTATAATTTTAGGGTAACCTCATATTTTCTGCACTGATCACAATGCTATTCTGTGATTGCAGTACAATATAAGGTCGCAATGCTTTGTGACCTCAGTGTTGTTTATGGTCTCAGTGCTATACTATGACCGAAGTATTCTGCAAGGCCTCAATGCTGTTCTGAGACCTAAGAATTGTACAACATTGAGTTCAGATATAAATGTTCTACCTGTGTTTTGGTCGCATAAATGTTTTTCTGTAATCATTTTTTCACACAGAAGATTTAAAAGAACTCCAACTAGTGGTTATAAATTATATATAATCATTCAAGGAGTCAGATAGAAATGCTCTTGTCTAAGCCTATTGACGTCATCCCTTATTAAGGGAGTGCAGCTATTCCTTATTGTATCGGAGAGTTCTCACTGTTGTCGAGCATGATCTCTCTCCATACGGAATCTACGTGCCTCTTCACGAGAACCATCATAACATTCTGCCAGGTGCAGAATGGCCGAAGACATCTCCTCAGAATGCTTCTCTAGCGCCTCTTTTTCTTCTTGGAGAGTTCTGCACAAGGCTGCTCTCTTACCAAGAAAAGCCTCGATCTCAGCAAGCTGATCGCTGGGGGCTCCAGGGGCCTTTACCTCCTGTGTATACATGGTTAGTTCATAAAACATGTAACCAATAGGGAGAGTGAAGATCGTTATTACCTTAGAAGTAGAGGGAAAAGCCGTGCTTTGGGGGGGATTTGGACGTGGAAGTATAAGACTTTCCCCAAAAAGTTGATCAGCCAACAAAAGCTGAGGACCGTCTGGTCGTAGGGGTGTGAGACTTCCTCCAGAAGTGGGATGGTTCGAAGGATTGTTATAGATCTCCAAAGATGGAGATGAAGATGCAATTGGATGGGTTGCAAGAGGCAACATGGCGGCACAGATGTCAGCACCCTTTATAATCTTCGATGCAGCTCCACTGGAGGATCCTTCGTCATCTTTGGATCTCTTCTTTGGAGAGACCATTTCCTCAATAACCTGTGAAGTCTAAAATGAATTTCTTAGGAAAATCTTTGACTCAAGAAATCACAAGAAGTTTTGGAAGAAGTTTACCTTCTGGATTTCTTGTATCTTTTCTATTTCTTCCTCATCACTCTCAATCTCAATAATCGTCTTAGGATCTTGGTTCGCCATCAAGGCGAGAGTAAAGGAAGAAATGCGATACAGGGAGTCAGAAGCAGATTTCCTAAAGGAGTTAGCAAAAAATTTATAAGTCTTAAGAACCAGGAGGTGATGGTTCGTATGTGCAGGTGCCTTGAGTTTTTAAAACCTCACTAGCTGGTTTTCAAGGTCAATAAATTTATCATTGCATGTCGAGAAAGACTAAAAGTTTTTTCCTCGGGAGATAAACCACCATGCGGCATACAGTATTCGAACTGAAGAAGTCGAAGCGTCTGGTCATAAATTTGATGCAGGATTAAAATTTGAAGTAAATAAGTCTTTTCATTTTTTCAAATTTGGGGGCTAGCTGATGAGGATTATCACCCGAGCTAGTTTTCAGTAACACATATCAGGTTCAAGTCAGGTTCGAATATGATATGTGTCTATGTGTATTACTAACCACTATGGTCTCCCATGGACACAGATTTAGTTTATGATCGCAGCCCTTGCACGATAATGAGGCCGCAAACGGTGCACGGTCAGAGGGTCACTGACTATACGTGACCAAGGTAACCTGGGGGGTGTTCAAGTCTCTACTGGACACATTCTTAGGCATGAGGGAACTTCTCCCACGTGTGAAGACAACCGCCAAGAGGTTGACATGTGCAGTTATACATGATTGCACGTGCTTAGCTGGCGAAGGAGATGAGTGTGGTTATACGAATTGCACCAGGACAACCGTCCCGAACCGCTTCACATTTGACGTCCTTTCATTCTAAATAAAAGGATGGTCGATGCATGATGTAAAGGGCGGTTAACAAGCAAGACAATGAGTCAACAAAGCTTGGAGACATAGACATAGTTAGATCGACAAAAATATAGAAGAGATTATCACCTGTGATAATCTCTTCTTCCTGTAAACCCTTTTCCATACATAGTGAAATCACAACAGGATGTAGGGCTATTACTCCCACCATCGAGGGCCCGCACCTGTATAAATCTTGGTATCCTTATCGTCATTGCTTACCCTAACTTACCTGAGGGCACATTGAAAGGTTTCACATACAACTCACAAATCTGCGTAAGATCAAAAGGGAATTATCGACAGTTGGAAATTGTCAGTTTTCTTGGGAATGCTTGGTCCCCAATTATGGAAGGTTTAACTATGGGATGAACTCCCTTCTTTGCCTAAGTCACTCCTTGTGTTTATTCAATGCTGCTGCCCCTAGGAAAGACTTGTAGGATTGAGGATGACGACTAGAGGGGGGGTGAATAGGAGGCTTTAAAACTTTTCAAATGAAACAACTTTTGCAAAGAGAAAGAACTAAAATAATTGAATACAATATTGCACAATTAAAATAAAGAGAAGGAGAAGACAAACACAAGGATTTTTCCCGAGGTCACGGAGACTCACCCGGTCTCCCCTACTCCTCGTTGAAGCACTCAAATGAATGAGTTTTGCTTCAATATCCATGAAGGATATTTCTCACTAATGGTTGCTCCTTGTCCACTTTAGAAAGGCGAGCACCGATGCCTTTTACAATCACGCCGAGCCTCTCCAACAATCTTTGAACATGGGAGATCAACGGTCACGCCACCAAACCGTCTAGGTGAGGGCGTTCACCGAGAGTTATAAGTTGCAAGGTCTTACCTAGACCTCCAACAATCACCGAGAAAATCTAAGTATGCAAATGATGCGAACAGAACACTCGGTGGATCACCAAACTCACGACTTGATCAAAAGATCAAGATTTTTTATCTATGAAACAAATGCTCAAGTGTATATGAGAGAAGGAGGCTGCTTGGTGTATGAAACAGTACACGCTGATAGTCAGCATAGCATGCTGATAGTCAGCATAGGTCACGACCAGTAAGAAGCAAATTTCGGAGAAAACTCAGCTAGCCATTGTGGTCGAAAAAGGAAACAAATCAGCACATACTGACAGTCAGCAACACATGCTGATAGTCAGTATCCACAACCATAGCTCAACAAAAATCACAGATAAAACTTAGCTCGCCGTTTGTGGTCGCATATGGAAAGAAATTTCTCATGCTGACAGTCAGTATCGACCACAAAAAGACCAGTTAAATAAAACTCACAAAAGAAACAGCTTGAGGTTGAAACTCATGCTCACAGTCAGCGTAAGTCAAAAAGTTTCAGATCAAAAAAACATGCTCTCTGGACAAATGTCAGTAACGAAAACTGACAATTCATGCTGACAGTCAGCATCACATGCTGACAATCAATGTGGATAAAAACAGTCATAACTTTTGATCCAGAGGTTTGATTGAAGTGTTTTATAGCTCATTTGAAAGATAATTTAAAGGGCTATAATTTTGTCGATACAAGAAAAAACCAGATTACACTAGATCTTTCTAGAAAATGCAAAACACTTCTGCTGCCAAAAACTCATCTGAAAAACCAAATCAAATCCAACTGAAAAGAATGAATGCAACGACCTAAAAGTTTGTCGGTTTATGCTGGAAATGTACAGAGGACTTGCAACCCCTCTTTATAGTACGGTTGAAAATTCAAAAAAATTTCTAAACCGATTAAACTCCAAACACCGAGATCGGTAAAAACAAAAAGATTTTACTTTAGATCCTTTGCAACTTCAATCTTGCGATTTGCGTCTCATCTTTTTAGGTTCTTAAGACTTCTTTCTTGATCATCTTGCATATCTGTGTCAAAGAACTCTGTATCCAAATAGCTCAAGAAATATAGTTATTCTGAAACGCTTGTGTTCGTTATTCATCAAAATCAGGCATAATTGCCTAGATGAAATAATCTCCCGTTTTTAATGATTGATGACAACAAGTCTTCGATAATAATAAAATCAATGACTCCCCCTTAGTGTATGCATGGGATCACAAATAATATATGATATGTATCACAGAAATATCAAGATATTCAGATCTTGAAACAATAATCGTAAGACAATAAAGACCAATCACCATCATATAAATAACAAACCATCCAGCCCATAACGTCATATCCATAATGAAATCATATAAGGAAACATCCATATCCATAAAAAAGTCTTGCAATGTCATACAAAATTCTCCCCCTTTGTCATCTAGCACAAAAAGGCGGGAGTCGACTCAGAAAACAACAGCCTAAAGCTAATCACTACAAGAAAATCCTAGGCAGGCCCAAGTGCAGCAGCAGGGCGAGCACCAAGACGGCGATCAGCCTGACCCGGTGGGTAGAAGACCAGAGGGTGGTGAGGCTGAGGAAGCTCAGTATCTGTCGTGGTATTACGAATACCCCGGTAGCTTTTGTGAACGATCCTAGCGAAGATTATGCGGCCCGGGTTGACCGGGTGACCGGTCCTCCCCCGCCGGACAAACAAAAGAATTGACACGAGGATTTATACAGGTTCGGGTCCCGGTGGGGGCCCTAGTCCTGTCGACGTGCTCCCGACTGTTGTCGGCTGGGGAGGCTCTCTCGGGGAGAGGCTTCCGGAGCACACCTGTGAGTTTTGGCTACTCTAGCAATAGTGAATAACTTGTTCTTACAACAGGGGGTACAAGGGCTATTTATAGCCCCAAAAAGAAGCAAAAAGACTAAACTACCCCGGACGCCACCGTCGGATCGACGGGTAGCAACGTCCTCCTCCCGGTCAGGAGCCTTGGATGCTTGACAGGTTGCCGCTGATTCCCGAGGCGTTCCTCGCGTGACCTGCACGTGATCAAGAACCAAAGACTTTACCTTTAGAAGGGCGACAATGCCCAGGACAGGCATCGGAGGCCACGTCCCCGGGCAGGTGGCGGCACCCGGGACAAGCACCGGAGGCAATGTCCCCGGGCGAAAGGCGACGCCCGGGACATGCCCCGGAGGCAATGTCCCCGGGCCAATGGCGGCGCCCGGGATCCCTGGAGGCAATGTCCCTGGGAAAATGGCGGTGCCCAGGGCAGGCACCGAAGGCCACGTCTCCGGGCAAAAGGCGGCGCCCGGTACATGCCCGGGAGGCAATGTCCCCGGGCCAATGGCGGCACCCGGGATATGCCCCGGAGGCAATGTCCCTGAGCAAATGGCGGCGCCCGGGGCAAGCACCGGAGGCCACGTCCCCAGGCGAAAGCCGGCGCCCGGGACATGCCTCGGAGGCAATGTCTCCGGGCCAATGGCGGCGCCCGGGATATGCCCCGGAGGCAATGTCCCCGGGAAAATGGCGGCGCCCGGGGCAGGCACCGGAGGCCACGTCCCCAGGTGAAAGGCGGCGCCTGGGACATGCCCCGGAGGCAACGTCCCCGGTTGGCACCTTATGAAGCCCTATATGGAAGAAGATGCCCCACGCCTCTGTATTGGACAGAAATAGGTCAAAAACAACATCTAGGACCCCAGTTGGTAGAAGAAGCCACAGCCCACGTTAGGATCATACAAGAAAAACTGAAAACAGCTCAATCTAGACAGAAAAGCTATGCTGATAATCGTAGAAGAGAGCTATCATTTGAAGAGGGCGATTATGTGTATCTCAAGGTTATATCATACAAAGGAGTTCGAAGATTCCAGATGAAGGGAAAATTAAAACCGAGATATGTGGGACCATATCGAATTCTGGAAAAGCGAGGTGAAATGGCATACAAGTTGGAATTGCCACCAGAACTGACCGGAATTCATGACGTATTTCATGTATCTCAGCTGAAGAAATGCTTGAGAAAACCAACAGAACAGATATCTCCTGCAGAGATTGAGATTCAACCAGACTTATCTTGTCAAGAATACCCTGTTAGAATTCTGGAAACCAGAGAGAAAGTGCTGTAGTCAAGAACCCTCCGATTCTGTAGAGTCCAGTGGAACAATCACTCAGAGGAGGAGTCAACTTGGGAAAAAGAAGAAGATCTCCGACGAGAATTTCCCTTCCTATTCTCTGACCTGCCCTAATCTCGAGGACGAGATTGTTTCTAAGGTGGGTAGATTTGTAACACCCCTGTTTTTGCCAAACCCTAAAATAGCCAAAATCCACATCTTGACCCCAAACCCTAATCTGCTTCAGCCATTCCCTTCTAAATGTTGTTCAGAACATTTTTCCCTTCGGGATCATCTCCAAAATCTCATCCTAAAGCTGAGTTTCAACCCTTCCCATTTTCAAACCCTAATTACCCTAATTTTACCCTAAACTGTTTTCCCCAATTTTGTCGAAACCCTTCAGATCTTGCCTGATCTTACCAAACTTTGGCCAGATGAGTTCTATTAATCTTTTGCAACTTAGCTGCGAAATCAGATTTCAGATCGGACCCTCAGATCTCCAAATTTGCAAACAGGCCCAAGTTCTATTCAAGTTTTCCTCACAAAACAGTCCCTGGAACAAGTTTCAGAAATTGCAGAACGGCCCAAACTTCTTTTCAGGTCCATTCGACCAGCCCCTGGTCGTTGCCCACGACCAGCGCGTGTCGCCGTTGCCGCGCCGTGGTTTTCGCCGCGTTTGCTCGCCGCCAGCCACCGCCTCTTGTCGCCTGTGTTGTGAACAGCTGAACCACCCCGCGCGCACGTGCTAGCCACCGTGGCATCGCCTTGCCCAGCGGTTAAACGGCCGCGCTCCAGTAGCGTTTCGCGCGCGCGCTCTCGTTGCCGTGGCATTTGCATGGCATTACGTGTCGTTGCCGGAGCTTTGCTGTTGCCTCCGCATCTGCGCCGTTCCAGGTGAAGTTCCAATGCAACTGGCAAAGCTGCAGCACCGCCTGAACGCGATCGCATCGCCGTCGCCGTCGTTGCGCCTGCGCCCGACAAAACTTCTCCCCGGCGCAAGCAACCACTGTCTCTTAAACCCTCGCAAGCTCCGTCCCCGTTCCTATTTAAACCCTCCCTGTACTTTGAGAGCCTCAAACCTCTAGAAAATCGGCTAAGTCCCAAACCTCGCCGTTTTCGCTTTCTTCTCCGGCGAGCCAGTGAGTGAGCTCACGGTGCTAGCCCTTTCCACAGCCCCTCTCTTCGATCCAAGTTCACCAGTGAGTTCCCCTCGTTCCCCTCTCTGTGTCATAGCAGCCAATTGCACCAGATCGATCCCCATCGCCGGTGATCGCCGGAAAGGCCCAATTGCCCTGTTTCCCCAATGCTAACCATTTCATCCCGAATTAGCTTTCGTCCCAATAGTAGAAAGTGATCCTTAGCCATTTTCTAACAAGCCTGTTGAATCAGGATCGCCAATTAAGCTCAAATCGAAGAAATCCCAAACTGGAACCTCAGCCGTTCGCCGGACCTCGTCGCCGAGCCCCTCCGGCCAATCTCCAATGAAATTGACCCCTCCAGTAGCCTTGTTGTGCCCTAGAGATCATTCCCAAGCTTGGAATTGAGCTCATTCGCCCTGTATCAAAAATTCCCGAGCTCCAGTGTCGTCTTCTCCAGCGCCGGTCGCCGGAATTATTTCCCGGCCGATCTAGCACCTGAAACCTTGTCCCTTAGATAGATTCCAGTACCCTGAGCAATATTGTCCACTAGCTCGATCCCTGAATCGACCTGAATCAAAAGTTATTCCAATGCCAAGATCACTGTCCAGTAGCTCAGTTCATGTCCAGGCCACCGTGTTTTCTCACCGGATTTGGCCACCCTCCAGCCACTTTCAGCTCTTGTCCCTGTTGAGTGTTTTACTCCTGTTAGTAATGCCTACCTCCCAGACAAAGTGTTGCATCAATTGGAGCCCTGGATCAAAAGTTAAGCCATGCCCTAGTTTCTGGCCATGTCCCGCACTATGTCAGTGCATGTCAGCCACTGGCATTAGCCTTGTTTGACCCCTTCTGGTTGAGCAATGGAAATGTCACTTTGTCCCCTAGGTTCCTGGAGTTGTGTTCTACATCTTTCTCTTCTATCACTTCTCCAGAAAACCATCCTAAGACTAGTTTGAAGTTATGCCAAAGCCATGAACCGAATGTCGACCCTTCGACGTTCAATCCTTTTTAGCCGTTTCTTCGACCAGAGCCCTTGTGACCTTACCCTAACCTTTTCCCCTGCATGCATGACTTATTTACTTAATAATTTCTATGGAAACTATTTTCTGTATGCTTATGGTATGTGTTTGTGTTAGTTGATTGCCGCAGAGTCATAAGCTGAAGGAGCGGAAGAAGTCTTTGAAGATCCGTCTGAGTACTTAGACCCCACATTGCAAGGCAAGCCTCATTCCTTTGATCATGTCTCACCCAATATTTTCATA
The DNA here is from genome assembly GCA_019359835.1 of Pharus latifolius. NCBI lineage: Eukaryota > Viridiplantae > Streptophyta > Magnoliopsida > Poales > Poaceae > Pharus > Pharus latifolius. Next base: position 24,633,851 of record CM033327.1, read on the forward strand.
TGAAGTATATTCATTGTTTCTTACTATGCATGCTTATTTGAATTACAAGCTATGTTTGAATGACATGAGTAGATATTACCTAATGAATCATGAAACCCCTTTTTGTTATTGAACCTTCATATGTATGCTTTTGTCACCCTAGGATTCATATACTGAATATCCACATTAAACTTGGAATGGTCAAATACATGAGAAATTATAATGAAAACCGTTTTGTCAAGAAAACTGAAAAAAGGGATCAGTAGTGAGGATGGGTTTGTATGGAGAGGGTGCGGTGCGCACCAGGGAATGTGAATGTTCCTCACTATTGATTCATAAGGACGAGAACCTTGTGCTGTGTCTCTATACGAATTGTAAACGTACCAACCACTTGCCTGGTATGGGACAGGCACAACTTAGTAGCTTTTTGGTATTAGCAGTTCCCTGCATGGTTTGACGATCTGGTTTCTCGCGTGGAAACTGGAAGGCCAAAGTTCGGCCATGAGTGATGTGAGTTCAGAAAAATAATGAGAGGAAAAGGCGTAAATGAAGGAAGGCGCCCTAGACCTGATTAAGCCGTGAGTGGCTGTAATCTTAAATGGTCGTATGTCTCGCGTGGACATAGACCAAGGCTATGTGTCCTGCGGGAACATAGACCAGGGAGGCTAGGAAGTAAGGCAGTGGGGAAGACCCACAACGGTACTTGAGACTTAACTGTCTATTTACCGGGCAGGCATACTGTTAATACTGAACTGTAAAAGCGTTGTGTGATCTCGGCCTTGTCACATGTGTATAAGTCACATGGAGTTGGCCCGACTTGAAAGTCGAGTGAACTGGTGGATTTAAAAAGAGGTACACCTTTGCAAAGTGTAAAAGAAGTATCAGATACTCTGTACTCCCAGGTTCAGGAGTCTTTTCGTAGTGGATGTTATCCATGGGTTATAGCACAAGTAATGTTTTGGAATGTTTTCATAATGCGGTTAACAAAGTAGTGACTCATGGGAGACCACTACATCTAATGTTTTATTGAAAGCCTGTTTAATGTTTAAAGTATCATCTTCTTGACAAAAGTACTGTTTCACTGAATAAATGGATTGGAAATCTATATATCTCTATCCATATGAAACTAAAACCCCGGAATCATATGTTTCACCCTCATGTAAGTACAATTGCATTAGTCCTCGGAATGAGTGTTGCTGAGCACCAAGTGCTCACCCTTGCATTTATATCCAACTGTAGAAGAGGGATTCGAGGATCCCGATTCCTTCAGTTATGAGTACCCGGCAGAAGATGGAAGTGCCCCGGACGAGCCCACGTTCTAGAGGGTTTGCGCACCAAGTCAAGTCAGATGTGGGAGACGCCCCTTCAACCCCGCTGCGGATGGAAGTCAAGCTGTTTGTTGTTGCTTTGTGCTTTATGTTGTGTGTTCGGTACTTGGATACCGATTCTGGTTCTGATAAACTAGTTATTTTCTTAGCAACTCTACTTAGCGCCATTTTCGGTGCTTTGGCTATGTAATATTGGCCATGTTGGCCTGATACTCGTTTAATGTTATTACTATGCTTGTGTGGTTTGGAGCTCTTGTGACATCCTGCTGTGTGTAACCTACCTGGGCGGTACCAAGGTGATCCTCAAATGGGGGTCTCACAGCGAATGGTATCAGAGCATGAAGCTTGACTGTAGGTCGTGACCCTTACTAGAACGGGCCTCCCTAAAGTAGAGAATCGCTAGATTATTTGGTAAAAATCTAATTGCGAAAAACCTAATTTGTTTAAGAAAAGCATAATGAGTATTATTTGAAAATTTTCAAAACCATTTTCCTACTTTTAAGTGTTCCGTGTCTCATCATCGCAGATGGCCCCTGGTAAGAAGCTAATTCACGGAGACGAGTTGGGATCATGGGCGTTGATGCTTTGGATGATGTTACAATTTCTGGGAGCAAGAGACAACCAGCGACCCGTCTACTACGTCCGTCGAGAAGAAGTAGATGGTAGACCTTTTGGTTTCCGTGCCTCGGTGATTGTGTACGAGATTCCAGAGATCGGGAGAGGATCAACAAGAAAGGAAGCTCGTAGAGAAGAAGAAGAAGATGCTATCCAAGACGCTGCTCGTCGTGCCATAGGTACCATCCGCCAGCTGTACGATGATTTTCTTATAGGTTCTCCTTTCTGCTTTGTACCCTACCAAGTTCCCGGATCGGATCGTCGAACTGTTCATCCCTCCACCAACCAGAGAGACGCCATCCTGACCAAAACCAGAGATGTAGTCCAAGTCTTGGAGTCAAGCTACACTCGGTTGTTGCGTGAGCATGAAAATGCTCGGGATGACCGTCACAATCTCGAAGGAGCGCTTGCGAAGGTTCGCTCAGAACTCCAAGAGAAAGAGAAACAGATTCAGGAGTTGGCTGAACCTAGCAGAGCACGAGAAGTCGAAGACGAAGGATCGGTGAACAAGAAGAACCGCTTGAAGATAAGACTCACAGCCCGCAAGAGTGTGGGAAGACCTAGGGATTACCTGGGTTATTTCACGCCTGCTTCGCGTGGCATTGTGATCAACACCCCTGTACCAGAATGTCCTACTCTCACGAAAGGGAAGGAAATTCCTGAAGGCAAAGGAAAAGAGATTGCTACATGCAACACCAACGATTCATCCGAGGAAGAAGAGGACAATGATATGGAATGGGACCCTATGGATGCCGATGAAGATCAAGAAGAGGAAGACCCTGAAGAAGTGGAACCTTGCAGTTCTTCCAGGACCGACAGGAGATCCTAGTTTTCTTTTTCAGCCTGACCCTTCTGCTCTAGCCCTTGTAATCGTTAGTTTTTAGCTCTTGTTGTGGTAGTTGCTTTACTTGTATTGTTTGTTGGTAACTCTAAGGCTGTAAAGGTGAAAACCTTGTATCTTTTGAAAACCTTTGAAAATGACAATTGCATGTTCCAATCCAATCTCTTGGGTTGATCTTTCATTTCAGCTTGTGTTCAATCGTGCTCTCTTGAATTAGTAGTCTTTTCTCAATTATCTTGTCAGAACAGAATGGTGAACACCAGAGGTAGAATCCAAGGCTCGGAAGAAGTCCCAAGGAACACATCAACAAGAAGGACTAGAGATGACTCAGATCAGCCAAATTCATCGACCTCAGTACCGCAAGGGGGAAATCTGACGGAAGTATTAATATGGATGGAGCAAAACCGATAGAGATCCGCAGAGGTACAGAGCCAAATTCTGGAACAGTTGATGCAAAACTCCGCAACACGCCGCGAGGAAGGTTCGAACATTAGAGCAAGACTGACAGACTTTCAAAAGACGCGTCCTCCAACTTTCTCCTGCACTGAAGACCCGATTGTGGCAGACGATTGGTTAAGAGAAATTGAGAGGAAATTGGATACTGTCAGGTGTAATGATGAAGAGAAGCTGTTGTGTGGACCCCATCAGCTCACAGGATCGGCTGCAGCATGGTGGGAAAATTACAAGACGGTGCACCCTAATCAGAGTTCTATTACCTGGAATGAATTCAAGGAACAGTTCCGTAAATACCATGTCCCCAAAGGAGCTATCCAAGCCAAACGCAGAGAATTCTTGAATTTAAGGCAAGGAGGAAGGACGGTGAAGCAGTATTTGCATGAATTCATCAAATTGGCCAGGTATGCACCAGAAGATATCATGACAGAAGAGCGGAAGATCGACAGATTTTGCGAAGGCCTACAAAACTCATATCAATACCACTTGTCAACGCACGAGTTCACGGACTTCCAAGTCCTTGTGAATCGAGTGCTCAAAATGGAGGAGAAAAGAGGCATAGTAGAAGAAGACCGCAAGAGGAAAAGTGTAGCATACCCTTTTCAAGGAAATTCTAGCCGAGGAAGACCAGCGCTATATGCCAGAGCCGCTTTTAGAGCACCCGCACCTCCAAGACCCCAGAGGACTTCATCACCAACAACTCTAACATGTCCCGGATGCAAAGGGAGTCACCTCTATAAAGATTGTACGCTGAAGAATGCAGAGTGTTTCCATTGTGGCAGAAGAGGACACCACAGAGAGACTTGTCCACTTCGACATTTACCTCCCAGCGTTGCTAAAGCTCAGGCAGCCAAATCCCCTGCACCTGCACGAACTGTTGCCAGAGGAGCACCACAAGCCAGAGGAGGAAGATTCCAAGCCAACAGAGGGAGAGGAACACCAACCACCGGAGGAAGACTCAACTTCGTGACTGCTGTAGAAGCAGGAGAGGCAACTGACGTCGTGATCGGTAGACTCTTGATCTCCTCTCAGATTTCAGTTGTTTTATTTGATCCCGGTGCAACTCATTCATTCATGTCAAAAGATCGCTTGTTGAGTAATAACTTGCCTGTGACTGCTTTAGAGCATCCTATCATCATTCAGTCACCTGGTGCTAGGATGATTGTTAATTCTATCTGTAGAAATGTTGCCTTCTGTATCGGCAATCTAGAATTCCTGGCAGACATGCTAGTTCTAAACCTTCAAGGATTGGATGTCATTCTTGGAATGGATTGGCTGGCCAAGCATAAGGGATTGATGGATTGTGAGAAGAAAACAATCACCCTGACAAATGCCATTGGAAAGCAAGTTACATTCCATGCAGACAGAACTCCAATCTGCGACCACCAACAGAGATTGAACTGCATTGAAGAAGTGAAGCTTGAAGAGGTGCCGATTGTCAATGAGTACCCAGAAGTCTTTCCAGAAGAACTTCCCGGTTTACCACCAAATAGGGACATAGAGTTCACTATCGAACTGAAACCCGGATTTGCTCCGTATGCTAGGAAGTTGTTTCGGATGACAGGTCATGAGCAAGAGGAACTGAAGAAGCAGATAGCTGAATTGGAAGAAAAAGGATTCATCAGATCAAGCTCATCACCATGGGGAGCCCCAGTGCTCTTTGTTAAGAAGAAAGATGGTAGCATGCGACTTTGCATAGACTACCGCAAGCTAAATGACATGACCATTAAGAATAAATACCCCTTACCAAGGATAGATGACCTTTTTGACCAGCTCAGAGAAGCGAAAGTGTTCTCAAGAATAGACCTGAGATCGGGATATCACCAGTTAAGGATCCGAGAACAGGACATTCCTAAAACTGCTTTCATAACCAGATACGGGTTGCATGAGTTTACAGTGATGCCCTTTGGATTAACTAATGCACCCGCGGTATTTATGAATCTAATGAACAAGATCCTTATGGAATTCCTGGATAAGTGCATCATCGTGTTTGTAGATGATATCCTTGTCTATTCTAAGACAGAGGAGGAGCACGCACATCACCTGAGGATAGTGCTACAGAAACTAGCAGACCACCAGCTATACGCCAAATTCAGCACATGTGCTTTTTGGCTGAAGAAGATCTCTTTCTTGGGACACATCATCTCAGGAGAAGGAATATTTTTGGACCCGTTGAAGATACAAGCTGTTACCGAGTGGAAACAACCAGAAACCGCAACAGAAGTTAGAAGTTTCTTGGGATTGGCGGGATATTACCGAAGATTCGTGGAAGGATTCTCGAAGATCACCAAACCGCTGACCCAGCTACTGAAGAAGAATGCCTCTTTTAATTGGACCAAGGAGTGCGAAAGTAGTTTTGAAGAATTGAAGAAAAGACTAACAACTGCACCAATCCTGATACTACCGGACGTCAAAAAGGATTTTCAAGTCTACTGTGACGCCTCCAAACAAGGATTAGGATGTGTGTTGATGCAAGAAAGGAAAGTGATAGCTTATGCTTCTAGACAGCTACGACCTCATGAGGAGAATTATCCAACACATGATTTGGAGCTAGCTGCGGTCGTACATGCACTGAAGATATGGAGACACTACTTACTAGGCAGTAAGTGCGAAATTTATACGGATCATAAGAGCCTGAAGTATATCTTCACGCAACAGGAGTTGAATATGAGGCAGAGAAGATGGCTAGAACTGATCAAAGATTATGATCTAGAGATCCACTATCACCCAGGAAAAGCCAATGTAGTAGCTGATGCTTTGAGCAGGAAGTCTCGTTGTAACCAGGTAACCCAGCTAGAAGTGCCGACACAACTGATCAAGGACTTCGAAAAGTTGCAATTGGAATTAGTGGACCAAGGAACCATCACTACCCTAAAGATGGAATGTGAGTTGAAGGATAAGATCCGACAAGCTCAAGCGATTGACCCAGACCTTCAAGAGATGAAGGAGGACATGAAGAGCAAAGATACAACCAATCTTCGAGAAGATGAACAAGGAATCCTATGGTACGATGACCGTATCTGCATTCCAAATGACAACGAGATCAAAGACCTGATCATGCAAGAAGCTCATCAAACCCCATATTCCATACACCCAAGCAGCACCAAAATGTACAAGGACTTGAAGAAAAATTTTTGGTGGAAAGGAATGAAGAGAGAAATTGCCAAGTTTGTCGCAGCTTGTGACACATGCCAAAGAGTGAAAGCAGAACATCAAAAGCCTGCGGGACCGTTACAACCTCTACGAATCCCAGAGTGGAAGTGGGATGAAATCGGAATGGATTTCATTGTGGGACTACCAAGGACGAGAAAAGGGTTCGACTCTATATGGGTCATAGTAGATAGATTAACAAAGGTAGCACACTTTCTCCCAGTAAAGACCCTATATACAGCTAAGGACTTAGCAGAGCTGTATCTCAGCAGAATAGTCGTACTGCACGGAGTGCCGAAGACTATCGTTTCCGACAGAGGAGCCCAGTTCATTTCAAGATTTTGGCTAGAGTTGCAGAAAGCCCTGGGCACAAAGTTAAAATTCAGTACCGCTTACCACCCTCAAACTGGAGGTCAGACTGAAAGGGTAAACCAAATTTTTCAAGATATGTTGAGGGCTTGTGTTTTGGATTATGGAGACTCTTGGGAGTTATTTCTACCTTATGCAGAATTCACATATAACAACAGTTTCCAAGCAAGCCTACAGATGGCACCATATGAAGCCCTATATGGAAGAAGATGCCGCACGCCTCTGTATTGGACAGAAATAGGTCAAAAACAACATCTAGGACCCCAGTTGGTAGAAGAAGCCACAGCCCACGTCAGGATCATACAAGAAAAACTGAAAACAGCTCAATCTAGACAGAAAAGCTATGCTGATAATCGTAGAAGAGAGCTATCATTTGAAGAGGGCGATTATGTGTATCTCAAGGTTATACCATACAAAGGAGTTCGAAGATTCCAGATGAAGGGAAAATTAAAACCGAGATATGTGGGACCATATCGAATTCTGGAAAAGCGAGGTGAAATGGCATACAAGTTGGAATTGCCACCAGAACTGACCGGAATTCATGACGTATTTCATGTATCTCAGCTGAAGAAATGCTTGAGAAAACCAACAGAATAGATATCTCCTGCAGAGATTGAGATTCAACCAGACTTATCTTGTCAAGAATACCCTGTTAGAATTCTGGAAACTAGAGAGAAAGTGCTGAAGTCAAGAACCCTCCGATTCTGTAAAGTCCAGTGGAACAATCACTCAGAGGAGGAGTCAACTTGGGAAAAAGAAGAAGATCTCCGACGAGAATTTCCCTTCCTATTCTCTGACCTGCCCTAATCTCGTGGACGAGATTGTTTCTAAGGTGGGTAGATTTGTAACACCCCTGTTTTTGCCAAACCCTAAAATAGCCAAAATCCACATCTTGACCCCAAACCCTAATCTGCTTCAGCCATTCCCTTCTAAATGTTGTTCAGAACATTTTTCCCTTCGGGATCATCTCCAAAATCTCATCCTAAAGCTGAGTTTCAACCCTTCCCATTTTCAAACCCTAATTACCCTAATTTTACCCTAAACTGTTTTCCCCAATTTTGTCGAAACCCTTCAGATCTTGCCTGATCTTACCAAACATTGGCCAGATGAGTTCTATTAATCTTTTGCAACTTAGCTGCGAAATCAGATTTCAGATCGGACCCTCAGATCTCCAAATTTGCAAACAGGCCCAAGTTCTATTCAAGTTTTCCTCACAAAACAGTCCATGGAACAAGTTTCAGAAATTGCAGAACGGCCCAAACTTCTTTTCAGGTCCATTCGACCAGCCCCTGGTCGTTGCCCACGACCAGCGCGTGTCGCCGTTGCCGCGCCGTGGTTTTCGCCGCGTTTGCTCGCCGCCAGCCACCGCCTCTTGTCGCCTGTGTTGTGAACAGCTGAACCACCCCGCGCGCACGTGCTAGCCACCGTGGCATCGCCTTGCCCAGCGGTTAAACGGCCGCGCTCCAGTAGCGTTTCGCGCGCGCGCTCTCGTTGCCGTGGCATTTGCATGGCATTACGTGTCGTTGCCGGAGCTTTGCTGTTGCCTCCGCATCTGCGCCGTTCCAGGTGAAGTTCCAATGCAACTGGCAAAGCTACAGCACCGCCTGAACGCGATCGCATCGCCGTCGCCGTCGTTGCGCCTGCGCCCGACAAAACTTCTCCCCGGCGCAAGCAACCACTATCGCTTAAACCCTCGCAAGCTCCGTCCCCATGCCTATTTAAACCCTCCCTGTACTTTGACAGCCTCAAACCTCCAGAAAATCGGCTAAGTCCCAAACCTCGCTGTTTTTGCTTTCTTCTCCGGCGAGCCAGTGAGTGAGCTCACGGTGCTAGCCCTTTCCACAGCCCCTCTCTTCGATCCAAGTTCACCAGTGAGTTCCCCTCGTTCCCCTCTATGTGTCATAGCAGCCAATTGCACCAGATCGATCCCCATCGCCGGTGATCGCCGGAAAGGCCCAATTGCCCTGTTTCCCCAATGCTAACCATTTCATCCCGAATTAGCTTTCGTCCCAATAGTAGAAAGTGATCCTTAGCCATTTTCTAACAAGCCTGTTGAATCAGGATCCCCAATTAAGCTCAAATCGAAGAAATCCCAAACTGGAACCTCAGCCGTTCGCCGGACCTCGTCGCCGAGCCCCTCCGGCCAATCTCCAATGAAATTGACCCCTCCAGTAGCCTTGTTGTGCCCTAGAGATCATTCCCAAGCTTGGAATTGAGCTCATTCGCCCTGTATCAAAAATTCCCGAGCTCCAGTGTCGTCTTCTCCAGCGCCGGTCGCCGGAATTATTTCCCGGCCGATCTAGCACCTGAAACCTTGTCCCTTAGATAGATTCCAGTACCCTGAGCAATATTGTCCACTAGCTCGATCCCAGAATCGACCTGAATCAAAAGTTATTCCAATGCCAAGATCACTGTCCAGTAGCTCAGTTCATGTCCAGGCCACCGTGTTTTCTCACCGGATTTGGCCACCCTCCGGCCACTTTCAGCTCTTGTCCCTGTTGAGTGTTTTACTCCTGTTAGTAATGCCTACCTCCCAGACAAAGTGTTGCATCAATTGGAGCCCTGGATCAAAAGTTAAGCCATGCCCTAGTTTCTGGCCATGTCCAGCACTATGTCAGTGCATGTCAGCCACTGGCATTAGCCTTGTTTGACCCCTTCTGGTTGATCAATGGAAATGTCACTTTGTCCCCTAGGTTCCTGGAGTTGTGTTCTACATCTTTCTCTTCTATCACTTCTCCAGAAAACCATCCTAAGACTAGTTTGAAGTTATGCCAAAGCCATGAACCGAATGTCGACCCTTCGACGTTCAATCCTTTTTAGCCGTTTCTTCGACCAGAGCCCTTGTGACCTTACCCTAACCTTTTCCCCTGCATGCATGACTTATTTACTTAATAATTTCTATGGAAACTATTTTCTGTATGCTTATGGTATGTGTTTGTGTTATTTGATTGCCGCAGAGTCAGAAGCTGAAGGAGCGGAAGAAGTCTTTGAAGATCCGTCTGAGTACTTAGACCCCACATTGCAAGGCAAGCCTCATTCCTTTGATCATGTCTCACCCAATATTTTCATATGAAGTATATTCACTGTTTCTTACTATGCATGCTTATTTGAAATACAAGCTATGTTTGAATGACATGAGTAGATATTACCTAATGAATCATGAAACCCCTTTTTGTTATTGAACCTTCATATGTATGCTTTTGTCACCCTAGGATTCATATACTGAATATCCACATTAAACTTGGAATGGTCAAATATATGAGAAATTATAATGAAAACCGTTTTGTCAAGAAAACTGAAAAAAGGGATCAGTAGTGAGGATTGGTTTGTATGGAGAGGGTGCGGTGCGCACCAGGGAATGTGAATGTTCCTCACTATCGATTCATAAGGACGAGAACCTTGTGCTGTGTCTCTATACGAATTGTAAACGTACCAACCACTTGCCTGGTATGGGACAGGCACAACTTAGTAGCTTTTTGGTATTAGCAGTTCCCTGCATGGTTTGACGATCTGGTTTCTCGCGTGGAAACTGGAAGGCCAAAGTTCGGCCATGAGTGATGTGAGTTCAGAAAAATAATGAGAGGAAAAGGCGTAAATGAAGGAAGGCGCCCTAGACCTGATTAAGCCGTGAGTGGCTGTAATCTTAAATGGTCGTATGTCTCGCGTGGACATAGACCAAGGCTATGTGTCCTGCGGGAACATAGACCAGAGAGGCTAGGAAGTAAGGCAGTGGGGAAGACCCACAACGGTACTTGAGACTTAACTGTCTATTTACCGGGCAGGGATACTGTTAATACTGAACTGTAAAAGCGTTGTGTGATCTCGGCCTTGTCACATGTGTATAAGTCACATGGAGTTGGCCCGACTTGAAAGTCGAGTGAACTGGTGGATTTAAAAAGAGGTACACCTTTGCAAAGTGTAAAAGAAGTATCAGATACTCTGTACTCCCAGGTTCAGGAGTCTTTTCGTAGTGGATGTTATCCATGGGTTATAGCACAAGTAATGTTTTGGAATGTTTTCATAATGCGGTTAACAAAGTAGTGACTCATGGGAGACCACTACATCTAATGTTTTATTGAAAGCCTGTTTAATGTTTAAAGTATCATCTTCTTGACAAAAGTACTGTTTCACTGAATAAATGGATTGGAAATCTATATATCTATATCCATATGAAACTAAAACCCCGGAATCATATGTTTCACCCTCATGTAAGTACAATTGCATTAGTCGCCGGAATGAGTGTTGCTGAGCACCAAGTGCTCACCCTTGCATTTATATCCAACTGTAGAAGAGGGATTCGAGGATCCCGATTCCTTCAGTTATGAGTACCCGGCAGAAGATGGAAGTGCCTCGGACGAGCCCACGTTCTAGAGGGTTTGCGCACCAAGTCAAGTCAGATGTGGGAGAAGCCCCTTCAACCCCGCTGCGGATGGAAGTCAAGCTGTTTGTTGTTGCTTTGTGCTTTATGTTGTGTGTTCGGTACTTGGATACCGATTCTGGTTCTGATAAACTAGTTATTTTCTTAGCAACTCTACTTAGCGCCATTTTCGGTGCTTTGGCTATGTAATATTGGCCATGTTGGCCTGATACTCGTTTAATGTTATTACTATGCTTGTGTGGTTTGGAGCTACCTGCTGTGTGTAACCTACCTGGGCGGTTACCAAGGTGATCCTCAAATGGGGGTCTCACATGTAACCCTGCCACAACTGTGGTTTGCGTGAAGAAAACCACGGGGTCTGGGGTGAACTATGTGTGAAACATGGCAAAAGTTGTCATGATAAGGGGTGCTGCCGTGGGCTGTCATGTGTTGACGTGTCGACATTCGGTTCATGGCTTTGGCATAACTTCAAACTAGTCTTAGGATGGTTTTCTGGAGAAGTGATAGAAGAGAAAGATGTAGAACACAACTCCAGGAACCTAGGGGACAAAGTGACATTTCTATTGCTCAATCAGAAGGGGTCAAACAAGGCTAATGCCAGTGGCTGACATGCACTGACATAGTGCTGGACATGGCCAGAAACTAGGGCATGGCTTAACTTTTGATCCAGGGCTCCAATTGATGCAACACTTTGTCTGGGAGGTAGGCATTACTAACAGGAGTAAAACACTCAACAGGGACAAGAGCTGAAAGTGGCCGGAGGGTGGCCAAATCCGGTGAGAAAACACGGTGGCCTGGACATGAACTGAGCTACTGGACAGTGATCTTGGCATTGGAATAACTTTTGATTCAGGTCGATTCAGGGATCGAGCTAGTGGACAATATTGCTCAGGGTATTGGAATCTATCTAAGGGACAAGGTTTCAGGTGCTAGATCGGCCGGGAAATAATTCCGGCGACCGACGCTGGAGAAGACGACACTGGAGCTCGGGAATTTTTGATACAGGGCGAATGAGCTCAATTCCAAGCTTGGGAATGATCTCTAGGGCACAACAAGGCTACTGGAGGGGTCAATTTCATTGGAGATTGGCCGGAGGGGTTCGGCGACGAGGTCCGGCGAACGGCTGAGGTTCCAGTTTGGGATTTCTTCGATTTGAGCTTAATTGGGGATCCTGATTCAACAGGCTTGTTAGAAAATGGCTAAGGATCACTTTCTACTACTGGGACGAAAGCTAATTCGGGATGAAATGGTTAGCATTGGGGAAACAGGGCAATTGGGCCTTTCCGGCGATCACAGGCGATGGGGATCGATCTGGTGCAATTGGCTGCTATGACACAGAGAGGGGAACGAGGGGAACTCACTGGTGAACTTGGATCGAAGAGAGGGGCTGTGGAAAGGGCTAGCACCGTGAGCTCACTCACTGGCTCGCCGGAGAAGAAAGTGAAAACGGCGAGGTTTGGGACTTAGCCGATTTTCTGGAGGTTTGAGGCTCTCAAAGTACAGGGAGGGTTTAAATAGGCACGGGGACGGAGCTTGCGAGGGTTTAAGAGACAGTGGTTGCTTGCGCCGGGGAGAAGTTTTGTCGGGCGCAGGCGCAACGACGGCGACGGCGATGCGATCGCGTTCAGGCGGTGCTGCAGCTTTGCCAGTTGCATTGGAACTTCACCTGGAACGGCGCAGATGCGGAGGCAACAGCAAAGCTCCGGCAACGACACGTAATGCCATGCAAATGCCACGGCAACGAGAGCGCGCGCGAAACGCTACTGGAGCGCGGCCGTTTAACCGCTGGGCAAGGCGATGCCACGGTGGCTAGCACGTGCGCGCGGGGTGGTTCAGCTGTTCACAACACAGGCGACAAGAGGCGGTGGCTGGCGGCGAGCAAACGCGGCGAAAACCACGGCGCGGCAACGGCGACACGCGCTGGTCGTGGGCAACGACCAGGGGCTGGTCGAATGGACCTGAAAAGAAGTTTGGGCCGTTCTGCAATTTCTGAAACTTGTTCCAGGGACTGTTTTGTGAGGAAAACTTGAATAGAACTTGGGCCTGTTTGCAAATTTGGAGATCTGAGGGTCCGATCTGAAATCTGATTTCGCAGCTAAGTTGCAAAAGATTAATAGAACTCATCTGGCCCAAGTTTGGTAAGATCAGGCAAGATCTGAAGGGTTTCGACAAAATTGGGGAAAACAGTTTAGGGTAAAATTAGGGTAATTAGGGTTTGAAAATGGGAAGGGTTGAAACTCAGCTTTAGGATGAGATTTTGGAGATGATCCCGAAGGGAAAAATGTTCTGAACAACATTTAGAAAGGAATGGCTGAAGCAGATTAGGGTTTGGGGTCAAGATGTGGATTTTGGCTATTTTAGGGTTTGGCAAAAACAGGGGTGTTACAAATCTACCCACCTTAGAAACAATCTCGTCCTCGAGATTAGGGCAGGTCAGAGAATAGGAAGGGAAATTCTCGTCGGAGATCTTCTTCTTTTTCCCAAGTTGACTCCTCCTCTGAGTGATTGTTCCACTGGACTCTACAGAATCGGAGGGTTCTTGACTTCAGCACTTTCTCTCTGGTTTCCAGAATTCTAACAGGGTATTCTTGACAAGATAAGTCTGGTTGAATCTCAATCTCTACAGGAGATATCTGTTCTGTTGGTTTTCTCAAGCATTTCTTCAGCTGAGATACATGAAATACGTCATGAATTCCGGTCAGTTCTGGTGGCAATTCCAACTTGTATGCCATTTCACCTCGCTTTTCCAGAATTCGATATGGTCCCACATATCTCGGTTTTAATTTTCCCTTCATCTGGAATCTTCGAACTCCTTTGTATGGTATAACCTTGAGATACACATAATCGCCCTCTTCAAATGATAGCTCTCTTCTACGATTATCAGCATAGCTTTTCTGTCTAGATTGAGCTGTTTTCAGTTTTTCTTGTATGATCCTGACGTGGGCTATGGCTTCTTCTACCAACTGGGGTCCTAGATGTTGTTTTTGACCTATTTCTGTCCAATACAGAGGCGTGCGGCATCTTCTTCCATATAGGGCTTCATATGGTGCCATCTGTAGGCTTGCTTGGAAACTGTTGTTATATGTGAATTCTACATAAGGTAGAAATAACTCCCAAGAGTCTCCATAATCCAAAACACAAGCCCTCAACATATCTTGAAAATTTTGGTTTACCCTTTCAGTCTCACCTCCAGTTTGAGGGTGGTAAGCGGTACTGAATTTTAACTTTGTGCCCAGGGCTTTCTGCAACTCTTGCCAAAATCTTGAAATGAACTGGGCTCCTTTGTCGGAAACGATAGTCTTCGGCACTCCGTGCAGTACGACTATTCTGCTGAGATACAGCTCTGCTAAGTCCTTAGCTGTATATAGGGTCTTTACTGGGAGAAAGTGTGCTACCTTTGTTAATCTATCTACTATGACCCATATAGAGTCGAACCCTTTTCTCGTCCTTGGTAGTCCCACAATGAAATCCATTCCGATTTCATCCCACTTCCACTCTGGGATTCGTAGAGGTTGTAACGGTCCCGCAGGCTTTTGATGTTCTGCTTTCACTCTTTGGCATGTGTCACAAGCTGCGACAAACTTGGCAATTTCTCTCTTCATTCCTTTCCACCAAAAATTTTTCTTCAAGTCCTTGTACATTTTGGTGCTGCTTGGGTGTATGGAATATGGGGTTTGATGAGCTTCTTGCATGATCAGGTCTTTGATCTCGTTGTCATTTGGAATGCAGATACGGTCATCGTACCATAGGATTCCTTGTTCATCTTCTCGAAGGTTGGTTGTATCTTTGCTCTTCATGTCCTCCTTCATCTCTTGAAGGTCTGGGTCAATCGCTTGAGCTTGTCGGATCTTATCCTTCAACTCACATTCCATCTTTAGGGTAGTGATGGTTCCTTGGTCCACTAATTCCAATTGCAACTTTTCGAAGTCCTTGATCAGTTGTGTCGGCACTTCTAGCTGGGTTACCTGGTTACAACGAGACTTCCTGCTCAAAGCATCAGCTACTACATTGGCTTTTCCTGGGTGATAGTGGATCTCTAGATCATAATCTTTGATCAGTTCTAGCCATCTTCTCTGCCTCATATTCAACTCCTGTTGCGTGAAGATATACTTCAGGCTCTTATGATCCGTATAAATTTCGCACTTACTGCCTAGTAAGTAGTGTCTCCATATCTTCAGTGCATGTACGACCGCAGCTAGCTCCAAATCATGTGTTGGATAATTCTCCTCATGAGGTCGTAGCTGTCTAGAAGCATAAGCTATCACTTTCCTTTCTTGCATCAACACACATCCTAATCCTTGTTTGGAGGCGTCACAGTAGACTTGAAAATCCTTTTTGACGTCCGGTAGTATCAGGATTGGTGCAGTTGTTAGTCTTTTCTTCAATTCTTCAAAACTACTTTCGCACTCCTTGGTCCAATTAAAAGAGGCGTTCTTCTTCAGTAGCTGGGTCAGCGGTTTGGTGATCTTCGAGAATCCTTCCACGAATCTTCGGTAATATCCCGCCAATCCCAAGAAACTTCTAACTTCTGTTGCGGTTTCTGGTTGTTTCCACTCGGTAACAGCTTGTATCTTCAACGGGTCCAAAAATATTCCTTCTCCTGAGATGATGTGTCCCAAGAAAGAGATCTTCTTCAGCCAAAAAGCACATGTGCTGAATTTGGCGTATAGCTGGTGGTCTGCTAGTTTCTGTAGCACTATCCTCAGGTGATGTGCGTGCTCCTCCTCTGTCTTAGAATAGAAAAGGATATCATCTACAAACACGATGATGCACTTATCCAGGAATTCCATAAGGATCTTGTTCATTAGATTCATAAATACCGCGGGTGCATTAGTTAATCCAAAGGGCATCACTGTAAACTCATGCAACCCGTATCTGGTTATGAAAGCAGTTTTAGGAATGTCCTGTTCTCGGATCCTTAACTGGTGATATCCCGATCTCAGGTCTATTCTTGAGAACACTTTCGCTTCTCTGAGCTGGTCAAAAAGGTCATCTATCCTTGGTAAGGGGTATTTGTTCTTAATGGTCATGTCATTTAGCTTGCGGTAGTCTATGCAAAGTCGCATGCTACCATCTTTCTTCTTAACAAAGAGCACTGGGGCTCCCCATGGTGATGAGCTTGATCTGATGAATCCTTTTTCTTCCAATTCGGCTATCTGCTTCTTCAGTTCCTCTTGCTCATGACCTGTCATCCGAAACAACTTCCTAGCATACGGAGCAGATCCGGGTTTCAGTTCGATAGTGAACTCTATGTCCCTATTTGGTGGTAAACCGGGAAGTTCTTCTGGAAAGACTTCTGGGTACTCATTGACAATCGGCACCTCTTCAAGCTTCACTTCTTCAATGCAGTTCAATCTCTGTTGGTGGTCGCAGATTGGAGTTCTGTCTGCATGGAATGTAACTTGCTTTCCAATGGCATTTGTCAGGGTGATTGTTTTCTTCTCACAATCCATCAATCCCTTATGCTTGGCCAGCCAATCCATTCCAAGAATGACATCCAATCCTTGAAGGTTTAGAACTAGCATGTCTGCCAGGAATTCTAGATTGCCGATACAGAAGGCAACATTTCTACAGATAGAATTAACAATCATCCTAGCACCAGGTGACTGAATGATGATAGGATGCTCTAAAGCAGTCACAGGCAAGTTATTACTCAACAAGCGATCTTTTGACATGAATGAATGAGTTGCACCGGGATCAAATAAAACAACTGAAATCTGAGAGGAGATCAAGAGTCTACCGATCACGACGTCAGTTGCCTCTCCTGCTTCTGCAGCAGTCACGAAGTTGAGTCTTCCTCCGGTGGTTGGTGTTCCTCTCCCTCTGCTGGCTTGGAATCTTCCTCCTCTGGCTTGTGGTGCTCCTCTGGCAACAGTTCGTGCAGGTGCAGGGGATTTGGCTGCCTGAGCTTTAGCAACGCTGGGAGGTAAATGTCGAAGTGGACAAGTCTCTCTGTGGTGTCCTCTTCTGCCACAATGGAAACACTCTGCATTCTTCAGCGTACAATCTTTATAGAGGTGACTCCCTTTGCATCCGGGACATGTTAGAGTTGTTGGTGATGAAGTCCTCTGGGGTCTTGGAGGTGCGGGTGCTCTAAAAGCGGCTCTGGCATATGGCGCTGGTCTTCCTCGGCTAGAATTTCCTTGAAAAGGGTATGCTACACTTTTCCTCTTGCGGTCTTCTTCTACTATGCCTCTTTTCTCCTCCATTTTGAGCACTCGATTCACAAGGACTTGGAAGTCCGTGAACTCGTGCGTTGACAAGTGGTATTGATATGAGTTTTGTAGGCCTTCGCAAAATCTGTCGATCTTCCGCTCTTCTGTCATGATATCTTCTGGTGCATACCTGGCCAATTTGATGAATTCATGCAAATACTGCTTCACCGTCCTTCCTCCTTGCCTTAAATTCAAGAATTCTCTGCGTTTGGCTTGGATAGCTCCTTTGGGGACATGGTATTTACGGAACTGTTCCTTGAATTCATTCCAGGTAATAGAACTCTGATTAGGGTGCACCGTCTTGTAATTTTCGCACCATGCTGCAGCCGATCCTGTGAGCTGATGGGGTCCATACAACAGCTTCTCTTCATCATTACACCTGACAGTATCCAATTTCCACTCAATTTCTCTTAACCAATCGTCTGCCACAATCGGGTCTTCAGTGCAGGAGAAAGTTGGAGGACGCGTCTTTTGAAAGTCTGTCAGTCTTACTCCAATGTTCGAACCTTCCTCGCGGCGTGTTGCGGAGTTTTGCATCAACTGTTCCAGAATTTGGCTCTGTACCTCTGCGGATCTCTGTCGGTTTTGCTCCATCCATATTAATACTTCCGTCAGATTTCCCCCTTGCGGTACTGAGGTCGATGAATTTGGCTGATCTGAGTCATCTCTAGTCCTTCTTGTTGATGTGTTCCTTGGGACTTCTTCCGAGCCTTGGATTCTACCTCTGGTGTTCACCATTCTGTTCTGACAAGATAATTGAGAAAAGACTACTAATTCAAGAGAGCACGATTGAACACAAGCTGAAATGAAAGATCAACCCAAGAGATTGGATTGGAACATGCAATTGTCATTTTCAAAGGTTTTCAAAAGATACAAGGTTTTCACCTTTACAGCCTTAGAGTTACCAACAAACAATACAAGTAAAGCAACTACCACAACAAGAGCTAAAAACTAACGATTACAAGGGCTAGAGCAGAAGGGTCAGGCTGAAAAAGAAAACTAGGATCTCCTGTCGGTCCTGGAAGAACTGCAAGGTTCCACTTCTTCAGGGTCTTCCTCTTCTTGATCTTCATCGGCATCCATAGGGTCCCATTCCATATCATTGTCCTCTTCTTCCTCGGATGAATCGTTGGTGTTGCATGTAGCAATCTCTTTTCCTTTGCCTTCAGGAATTTCCTTCCCTTTCGTGAGAGTAGGACATTCTGGTACAGGGGTGTTGATCACAATGCCACGCGAAGCAGGCGTGAAATAACCCAGGTAATCCCTAGGTCTTCCCACACTCTTGCGGGCTGTGAGTCTTATCTTCAAGCGGTTCTTCTTGTTCACCGATCCTTCGTCTTCGACTTCTCGTGCTCTGCTAGGTTCAGCCAACTCCTGAATCTGTTTCTCTTTCTCTTGGAGTTCTGAGCGAACCTTCGCAAGCGCTCCTTCGAGATTGTGACGGTCATCCCGAGCATTTTCATGCTCACGCAACAACCGAGTGTAGCTTGACTCCAAGACTTGGACTACATCTCTGGTTTTGGTCAGGATGGCGTCTCTCTGGTTGGTGGAGGGATGAACAGTTCGACGATCCGATCCGGGAACTTGGTAGGGTACAAAGCAGAAAGGAGAACCTATAAGAAAATCATCGTACAGCTGGCGGATGGTACCTATGGCACGACGAGCAGCGTCTTGGATAGCATCTTCTTCTTCTTCTCTACGAGCTTGCTTTCTTGTTGATCCTCTCCCGATCTCTGGAATCTCGTACACAATCACCGAGGCACGGAAACCAAAAGGTCTACCATCTACTTCTTCTCGACGGACGTAGTAGACGGGTCGCTGGTTGTCTCTTGCTCCCAGAAATTGTAACATCATCCAAAGCATCAACGCCCATGATCCCAACTCGTCTCCGTGAATTAGCTTCTTACCAGGGGCCATCTGCGATGATGAGACACGGAACACTTAAAAGTAGGAAAATGGTTTTGAAAATTTTCAAATAATACTCATTATGCTTTTCTTAAGCAAATTAGGTTTTTCGCAATTAGATTTTTACCAAATAATCTAGTGATTCTCTACTTTAGGGACGCCCGTTCTAGTAAGGGTCACGACCTACAGTCAAGCTTCATGCTCTGATACCATTCACTGTGAGACCCCCATTTGAGGATCACCTTGGTAACCGCCCAGGTAGGTTACACACAGCAGGATGTCACAAGAGCTCCAAACCACACAAGCATAGTAATAACATTAAACGAGTATCAGGCCAACATGGCCAATATTACATAGCCAAAGCACCGAAAATGGCGCTAAGTAGAGTTGCTAAGAAAATAACTAGTTTATCAGAACCAGAATCGGTATCCAAGTACCGAACACACAACATAAAGCACAAAGCAACAACAAACAGCTTGACTTCCATCCGCAGCGGGGTTGAAGGGGCGTCTCCCACATCTGACTTGACTTGGTGCGCAAACCCTCTAGAACGTGGGCTCGTCCGGGGCACTTCCATCTTCTGCCGGGTACTCATAACTGAAGGAATCGGGATCCTCGAATCCCTCTTCTACAGTTGGATATAAATGCAAGGGTGAGCACTTGGTGCTCAGCAACACTCATTCCGAGGACTAATGCAATTGTACTTACATGAGGGTGAAACATATGATTCCGGGGTTTTAGTTTCATATGGATAGAGATATATAGATTTCCAATCCATTTATTCAGTGAAACAGTACTTTTGTCAAGAAGATGATACTTTAAACATTAAACAGGCTTTCAATAAAACATTAGATGTAGTGGTCTCCCATGAGTCACTACTTTGTTAACCGCATTATGAAAACATTCCAAAACATTACTTGTGCTATAACCCATGGATAACATCCACTACGAAAAGACTCCTGAACCTGGGAGTACAGAGTATCTGATACTTCTTTTACACTTTGCAAAGGTGTACCTCTTTTTAAATCCACCAGTTCACTCGACTTTCAAGTCGGGCCAACTCCATGTGACTTATACACATGTGACAAGGCCGAGATCACACAACGCTTTTACAGTTCAGTATTAACAGTATCCCTGCCCGGTAAATAGACAGTTAAGTCTCAAGTACCGTTGTGGGTCTTCCCCACTGCCTTACTTCCTAGCCTCCCTGGTCTATGTTCCCGCAGGACACATAGCCTTGGTCTATGTCCACGCGAGACATACGACCATTTAAGATTACAGCCACTCACGGCTTAATCAGGTCTAGGGCGCCTTCCTTCATTTACGCCTTTTCCTCTCATTATTTTTCTGAACTCACATCACTCATGGCCGAACTTTGGCCTTCCAGTTTCCACGCGAGAAACCAGATCGTCAAACCATGCAGGGAACTGCTAATACCAAAAAGCTACTAAGTTGTGCATGTCCCATACCAGGCAAGTGGTTGGTACGTTTACAATTCGTATAGAGACACAGCACAAGGTTCTCGTCCTTATGAATCAATAGTGAGGAACATTCACATTCCCTGGTGCGCACCGCACCCTCTCCATACAAACCCATCCTCACTACTGATCCCTTTTTTCAGTTTTCTTGACAAAACGGTTTTCATTATAATTTCTCATGTATTTGACCATTCCAAGTTTAATGTGGATATTCAGTATATGAATCCTAGGGTGACAAAAGCATACATATGAAGGTTCAATAACAAAAAGGGGTTTCATGATTCATTAGGTAATATCTACTCATGTCATTCAAACATAGCTTGTATTTCAAATAAGCATGCATAGTAAGAAACAGTGAATATACTTCATATGAAAATATTGGGTGAGACATGATCAAAGGAATGAGGCTTGCCTTGCAATGTGGGGTCTAAGTACTCAGACGGATCTTCAAAGATTTCTTCCGCTCCTTCAGCTTCTGACTCTGCGGCAATCAAATAACACAAACACATACCATAAGCATACAGAAAATAGTTTCCATAGAAATTATTAAGTAAATAAGTCATGCATGCAGGGGAAAAGGTTAGGGTAAGGTCACAAGGGCTCTGGTCGAAGAAACGGCTAAAAAGGATTGAACGTCGAAGGGTCGACGGTTCATGGCTTTGGCATAACTTCAAACTAGTCTTAGGATGGTTTTCTGGAGAAGTGATAGAAGAGAAAGATGTAGAACACAACTCCAGGAACCTAGGGGACAAAGTGACATTTCCATTGCTCAACCAGAAGGGGTCAAACAAGGCTAATGCCAGTGGCTGACATGCACTGACATAGTGCTGGACATGGCCAAAAACTAGGGCATGGCTTAACTTTTGATCCAGGGCTCCAATTGATGCAACACTTTGTTTGGGAGGTAGGCATTACTAACAGGAGTAAAATACTCAACAGGGACAAGAGCTGAAAGTAGCCGGAGGGTGGCCAAATCCGGTGAGAAAACACGGTGGCCTGGATATGAACTAAGCTACTGGACAGTGATCTTGACATTGGAATAACTTTTGATTCAGGTCGATTCAGGGATCGAGCTAGTGGACAATATTGCTCAGGGTACTGGAGTCTATCTAAGGGACAAGGTTTCAGGTGCTAGATCGGCCGGGAAATAATTCTGGCGACCGGCGCTGGAGAAGACGACACTGGAGCTCGGGAATTTTTGATACAGGGCGAATGAGCTCAATTCCAAGCTTGGGAATGATCTCTAGGGCACAACAAGGCTACTGGAGGGGTCAATTTCATTGGAGATTGGCCGGAGAGGCTCGACGACGAGGTCCGGCGAACGGCTGAGGTTCCAGTTTGGGATTTCTTCGATTTGAGCTTAATTGGGGATCCTGATTCAATAGGCTTGTTAGAAAATGGCTAAGGATCACTTTCTACTACTGGGACGAAAGCTAATTCGGGATGAAATGGTTAGCATTGGGGAAACAGGGCAATTGGGCCTTTCCGGCGATCACAGGCGATGGAGATCGATCTGGTGCAATTGGCTGCTATGACACAAAGAGGGGAACGAGGGGAACTCACTGGTGAACTTGGATCGAAGAGAGGGGCTGTGGACAGGGCTAGCACCATGAGCTCACTCACTGGCTCGCCGGAGAAGAAAGCGAAAATGGCGAGGTTTGGGACTTAGCCGATTTTCTGGAGGTTTGAGGCTGTCAAAGTACAGGGAGGGTTTAAATAGGCACGGGGACGGAGCTTGCGAGGGTTTAAGCGACAGTGGTTGCTTGCGCCGGGGAGAAGTTTTGTCGGGCGCAGGCGCAACGACGGCGACGGCGATGCGATCGCGTTCAGGCGGTGCTGCAGCTTTGCCAGTTGCATTGGAACTTCACCTGGAACGGCGCAGATGCGGAGGCAACAGCAAAGCTCCGGCAACGACACGTAATGCCATGCAAATGCCACGGCAACGAGAGCGCGCGCGCGAAACGCTACTGGAGCGCGGCCGTTTAACCGCTGGGCAAGGCGATGCCACGGTGGCTAGCACGTGCGCGCGGGGTGGTTCAGCTGTTCACAACACAGGCGACAAGAGGCGGTGCTTGGCGGCGAGCAAACGCGGCGAAAACCACGGTGCGGCAACGGCGACACGCGCTGGTCGTGGGCAACGACCAGGGGCTAGTCGAATGGACCTGAAAAGAAGTTTGGGCCGTTCTGCAATTTCTGAAACTTGTTCCAGGGACTGTTTTGTGAGGAAAACTTGAATAGAACTTGGGCCTGTTTGCAAATTTGGAGATCTGAGGGTCCGATCTGAAATCTGATTTCGCAGCTAAGTTGCAAAAGATTAATAGAACTCATCTGGCCCAAGTTTGGTAAGATCAGGCAAGATCTGAAGGGTTTCGACAAAATTGGGGAAAACAGTTTAGGGTAAAATTAGGGTAATTAGGGTTTGAAAATGGGAAGGGTTGAAACTCAGCTTTAGGATGAGATTTTGGAGATGATCCCGAAGGGAAAAATGTTCTGAACAACATTTAGAAGGGAATGGCTGAAGCAGATTAGGGTTTGGGGTCAAGATGTGGATTTTGGCTATTTTAGGGTTTGGCAAAAACAGGGGTGTTACATTACACAACCCCCACTAAATTGGCATCTTCCCCTCAGGGTCAGCGTGCATCATCACATCCAGTGATTTGTGTAGGAGCGCACCCCGTGTAAATCGTGAGTTTGTCATATAGGGGTTTCATGTGTGATCCACATACTACTTGTTCAGGCCTGTCCCATACCAGGCTTGCGGTCGGCACGTTAATCATGCCACTAGACGCACAACACAAGGTTATAGTCCTTATATGCCAGTGACCAGATCATACCACAATCCATGCACTTCCAGTGCTGGCACATCCTGTGCGACCAAGCACCTCCAGTGCTTTCACCATTCCATACCAAAATACTGGTCACGGCTAAGGGTTTTATTTCATGAATATAAATATACTTAATATATTAATTCATGGCTCATTATTTGATCAATTCACATTTCACAGGCATCATCCTGATGCTGCCATTTCATAATTCAACTATTCTCAGTCTTTCTCATGCAATTTTATTATTTTGTAATCAAGGTATATTCTAGCAATTCATAAAATATAGGTTCAAGATGTTCAAGAATATGACTTGCCTTCCGCGTCGTAAGAAACGGCAGTTGATGTTGGGTTTGCGACGAAGTCTTTGAACTTGGACTCTTGCTCTGAACAAGGATCAAACAAGCAAACAGGCATTACAATCAATCCTACTCTTACTATTCCACTATATGCGGTAATGCAAGGAGAAACACTTAGGCGATACAAGATTTGAGAGTTCTGGGAAACGATTAGGGTTAAAATATGGAAACTAGGGTTAAGATTAGTCATCAAAGGTTTACAAGGTTCCAAAGGTTCCAAAATATCAGAGTGATATCAAGGTTGCGGCTGGTTCGCTCAAAAACAGCGAACGTCTTTAGGTCGACATTCGGTTCAGAGCATTGACATAGGGTCGATGGATGATAGAGGGCTCAACTCAAGTTGTGACAGTAGAATAAAATGTAGATCACAACATCAGGAGTCTAAGGGACAAGATTATGTTCAGTTTGCATACCCAGAAGGGGTCAAACTGGCCCAATGCCATTGACTGACATAGGCTGACAATGGCTGACAATGCCGAAGAATGGCATTGACATGGTTTGAATAGTTCCCAGTGGCCAAAATGAGTTTTGATTCAAGCATATGGTGCAAAAAGTAGTGAGGCAACTATTTGACAAAGTAGTTTTTGTTTTGCATGACCAGAGGTGGGTGAACAGGGCTAATGCCACTGACTGGCATAGTTTGACATAGAGTTGTCATGGCCAGAACCTAGGGTTTGCCATAACTTTTGATCTAGAGCTCCAAATGATGCACCACTTTGTCTGGTAGTTAGGAATTTGTAACAGGAACAAATGTCTCAACAAGATATAGGGCAGGAGATGGCCGGAAAGTGATGAAAACCGGCAAAAAAGTTGACTGGTCTGGAGAACATGCAACACAAACAGTACAACAACTAGGGCATAGCTATATCTCACAATCTAGGCCGAATTGGTAGTCGTGATAGAAGACAAAGTTGCTCAGAATGGTCCAAAACATCTAAATGGCAAAGTGGTTTGAGCTGGAGTGGCTGGATTTGGAAGATACTGGCTGGAGAAATGATGAACTCAAATCTGATTTCGGCATTTCTGATTTAAAGTGATTGAGTTTAATTCCTTGCTTGTGGATGGTCTCTAGGGCATTAGAAACATACTGGTGAAGTTAGATTGGCTAGAGATGCACCAGGAAAGCTTAAACAGAAAGTTCAGTGAACATGCAAGGTTCCAATTTGGGGATTTTCACATATCAGCAAATCTGTCGATTTTGGTTGCTTAGGGATGATACGAATGATCTATTGAGCATATTTGATCACTGGCTCGAGAGCTAATTCTATTTAGTTAAGGATTAATTGCTCACCGGAGTTCTAGATGAAACACGGCGATTGCCGGTGACAGAAAGCATTTGAACTAAATTCCAAGCTTGAAAAGCATGAGGGAGATGAGAGAAGCTCACTGGGGGTGTTGGATCGAAGTAGGAAGCAGTGGAGAAGCTTGGCACCGAAGCTCCCTTTGCTGCTCACCAGGGAAGAAGAAGAAGACGGCGAGTTTGAGGACTGAGGTGCTTCGGGTGGGTGTGTGGTGTTTCACTGAGGCCAGAGGCTATTTATAGAGGTTTTGGAGGCGATGCAACGGCTAGAAGTGCACGGGAAGTTGAAGCCGGCAAGGAAAAGACTAGATTGCGACTTCACGGCGAGCTGGCGTCGAGGTGACTTGGTTCAGCTGCCGTGAAGGCTTTTGCAAGTGATGTGAGGGCAAGTTGATGGCTGGCCGCGGCCAGTTCTCCACGTGGCGCAAAGCTCCTGTGTCGACCGTTGCTGGTGGCGTGCAAATGGGAGAAAACAATGGCAAATGGCGAGCACACACGCGGCGTCGAGGTACTGGCGAAGGTGGCAGCAGTGCAGCAAGTCGAAGAAAACACGAGCACAGCAATGTACAGGCCAAAGCTCCCGTGCTCGTGCGCTTGCTCCAGGTCGTGGTCGATGGCAGTAGCTCGAGGTCGAAGCAACAGTAGCTGGTCGATTGCACTGCTTTGGTCGAAGTCGAAATAGCCCATTTGGTCGTGAACAGCAGGTTTTGGTCGAATCAGGGGTATAAGTGTGAGAGTTTTAGTTGAAATCTGGATTGATTTGTAAATCTGGCTTTAAAGAGGTTTAATTTGGAATTTGATTTCATGGCTGAGTATAATATTTCTATTAATACTCATTTAGCTCAAATCTGGAGAAAGTTTGATAATATTTGAGGGATTTCACCTATTTTCGAAAATAGGGTAAAATTAGGGTAAAATAGATTTGGATTTTGTCGATCTCGAATTCTGGTAATTGGAGTGAGATTTTGAAGTTTAAACAGAAGGGAAATCTGTAATAAAAAGCATTTGGGAGGTGTTCCCTGAAGAAATTCTGAGGTTGGAGTTGATTCGTGGATTTTAGCCTTTTCAGGCTTCTAGGTAAACAGAGAAAGGACTTATTCGCAGTAAAATTTGGACTAAACTGCGAAAAGTACTTAGATGAAACAATCTGGTTTCCAACTTTTTGGAGCAAGTTGAGGATGCATCTAGGAACATATTCCAAAAGATACTTGAGTCTGGATAGGGTTACACCATGATAACTCAGTTATCTGGAAACTGGGGTACTTAGGGTAAATCTGAATTTCCTGTTTTCAAAAACAGAAAGAGACTTAGATACTGGGAGTTAGGGTTACAATTCAATCTGGCTCCTGAAGACTTTTATCTTCAGAATAACTGGTAGGTTAAATCTGGATGGTCAGATCTTGATCTGGATCTAGAGAATAGATTTGGAGATTTTTAGGGTTTGAGGGAGATTAGGGTTCAGCTGATTTGGCTACAACTACAGAGATACATGCATGCAGGATTTTATGCAAAAACTTTTCACCCCCAAAACTAGGGTGTTACAACTCCCCTGTTAAGAAAGAGTCAACCCTCGTTGGCGACCATGTGATCAAAACTGAAGATGTGGAAATTGGGCTTGACCATCTTCTCGGGTGTACCACATTGCCGCACGTGCTTACTGATCTTTCCTTCCAATTCAAAAAGACTCTGATGTGCCGCTGAGGATGGTTGTCACCTTCTTCTGTAAGATCACATCGTCAGATAGAGGTTCTTCTCATTGATAGACCAAGTCTTCAACAGACGGTACTATGGTAGTTGGCTCATCATCCAGCATTGAAGGCTTGAAGAGTTTAAGGTGCTCAACATTGACAATCGAGTAAATATCCATGTATGGAGGTAGCTCGAGCTAACAAGCATTAGTACCAACTTTCGGCAAAATCTGAAAAGGACCATAATGGATGGATTTAAGCTTTTTACCTTCACCTTTATGTCGCTCCTTATTCAAATGTAACCAGCCCATATCATCCTCTTGAAATTGAGCATCAACTTGGTGTCGATCATGTCGCACCTTGTACTTGAGTTGAGCTTTCAGCAAGTTTTGTTCAACCTCACCATGGGGCCGTTGAATACCTTCCAGGAACTTTTGTGCTCGATCCTGATTGGAGACTTCTGTACTGTTTTGCGCTGAGATAGGGATCACAAACTCCATGTCGAATGGACTCTGTGGTAGAAATCCCAAACAGACCTCAAAGGGCGACTTCTCAGTCGAACCATGCACTGCTCAATTAAAAGAAAATTGCAGGTATGGTATGTTTTCCTCCCAGGTCTTCGGATTCTTAGAGTTAAAGCCCCTCAAGACATGAACGACTGTTCGATTTACCACCTTGGTTTGACCATCAGTCTAAGGATGAAAAGCAGTACTCCTCTTTAGCTTTGTACCCATCGTCATCCAGAGTGATCGCCAAAAGTGACTATGGAACCAAGTATCACGATCAGACACAATAGAAGTTGGCAATCCGAAATGTGTCCAAACATGTTGAAAGAATACTCGAGCCACTTCTTCTCCCGTGATAGTCTTTCGACAAGGTATGAGAATTATCATTCTGGAGAACCAATCAATGACCACAAAGAGATAGTCATTGCCACGTCGGGTCTTAGGCAATCCTCCCAAGAAATCCATGGATATGCTTTCCCATGGTCGTGATGGAACTGGCAAGGAGTATACAAACCCGGTTTGCAGGTTTCGAGATGCTGCAAAGACCACAGCCTCGAACAAAACTTGCCACATCTTGCAGCATACGTGGCCAGAACACATGTCGATGAAGATTTTGCAAAGTCTTTGTAACCCCAAAGTGACCAGTAACCTTCAATGTATGCACTTCTCGCAGCCATTGAATTTGAGGTGCTCCACGAGGTATACAAAGTAAATTTTCCTTGTACAAGAGTCCTTCTTGCCGAACAAACTCTGTAGGTTTCCCTGTTTTGTGCTCAGCCATACTGATCAAAAATCAGGATCTTCATTGTACATTGTAGCATAGTCATCATGACATGAGGGCTCGATCTGCATAAACACTGATAAGCAGAGGGTCATAACTGGTGGTCGCGACAACATGTCAGCTAGTTTATTGTGTACCCCCTTTTTGTACTTAATCACCAAATTTAATTGCTGTAGATACGACATCCACTTCATATGTCGAGCTTGCGTAACTTCGACTGAGTTTACAAATATTGTAAACGTTGGTGGTTGGTGTGGACAACAGTCTCTTTAACCAAAAGAGAACACCGCCAATGTTTTACGGCCTCATGCAGTGCACACAACACCTTG
Organism: Pharus latifolius; assembly: GCA_019359835.1. Classification (NCBI taxonomy): domain Eukaryota; kingdom Viridiplantae; phylum Streptophyta; class Magnoliopsida; order Poales; family Poaceae; genus Pharus; species Pharus latifolius. Next base: position 24,662,347 of record CM033327.1, read on the forward strand.
TCGTAAGTCGGGTAATTCTTCTGAGCTCCCTGGAGTAGCTCATACTGATATACTATTGGTCAACTTTCTTGCATGAGCACAACACCCATTGCATAACCTGAGGCATCAGTTTCTAGCTCGAATGGCTTCTGTAGATTCGGGAAAGCTAGAATAGGAGCTTCACTGATCTTCTTCTTCAACAAGAGAAACGTGTCTTCATGTTTTCCTATCCACTCAAACTTCTGGTCGATCTTGGTTAATGCATGCAACGAAGAAGCCACTATCAAGAAGTGTCGTATGAACTTCTGAAGGTATTGGCATGCTCCCACAAAACTGTGCACTTCCGTAACTATTTGCGGTCGTGGTTGTGGCCACTTGCGAATAACTTTTATCTTATCTGGGTCGATTTGCAACGTACCATTGCTGACCACGAATCCCAGGTACAGTAGAGTTTGCTGGCCGAACTTGCACTTCTTACGGTTGAGGCGGAGTCGATGTTGCCGAAGCAATTTGAACACCTTTCCGACATGAATGAGGTGCTCGTCCAATGAACGATTATAGACCAATATGTCGTCGAGGTGAACGATCAAAAAGTCATCGATGAACTGTCGCAATACGTCATTCATGAGACACATGAAAGTTGCAGCATTATAGAGGCCAAACTAGAACAGGAGCTTCACTGATCTTCTTCTTCAACAAGAGAAATGTGTCTCCATGTTTTCCTATCCACTCGAACTTCTGGTCGATCTTGGTTAATGCATGCAATGAAAAAGCCACTATCAAGAAGTGTCGTATGAGCTTCCGAAGGTATTGGCATGCTCCCACAAAACTGTGCACTTTCGTAACTATTCGTGGTCGTGGTCGTGGCCACTTGCGAATTACTTTTACCTTATCTGGGTCAATTTGAAACGTACCATTGCTGACCATGAATCCCAGGTACAGTAGAGTTTGCTGGCCGAACTCGTACTTCTTATGGTTGAGGCCGAGTCAATGTTGCCGAAGCTATTTGAACACCTTTCCGACATGAATGAGGTGCTCGTCCCACGAACGACTATAGACCAATATGTCGTCGAGGTAAACGATTACAAAGTCATCTATGAACTGACGCAATATGTCATTCATGAGACACATGAAAGTAGCCGGGGCATTACAGAGGCCAAACGGCATGATCTGCCATTCGAACAAACCTTGTCGAATTTTGAACGCGGTTTTCCAAGTATCCTTCTCTCGAATGTTGACTTGATGATATCTTGATTTTAGATCCAATTTCGAGAAGATAGCAGCATGCTTCAATTGATCTAGCAGGTCGTCAATACGAGGAAGGGGGTATTGATTCTTGATGATGATCTTGTTTAGTGCTCGGTTGTCGATGCACATATGCCAAGTCCCATCTTTCTTTGGCATTACACCACAGGAGATCCACAAGGTGAACTATATGGTTGAATGACACTATCAGTCAACAATTCACCAAGCTATCTTTTGATCTCTTCATTCTCCAATATCGAGTTGCAATACGTACTTAGATTGGGAAGTGTCGCATCGGACACGAGCTGAATTTCGTGCTCGATTGGATATTTCGGTGGACAACCCTGGGTACATTCAGACAGATCACTGTATTTCTCCAGCAGTCCCGACAAATGACCAGAATCTTCTCAGCACACCAATGACAATGCTGCTTGAGTATTATCACTTTGACCAACTGGTCACATCATAACATGCACGTATTTATGACATACATTGATCATTCTTTTGGCCTGATTTGCGGTAATCAAGTTCGAAGTGTTGATGTGGATGTCTCTACCAATCTTGGATGGACTGGTCGTGATGCTGATACAATCTGTGCCAATGATGATGAAGACACGTATGCCCGATCTTCTGGTGAGAGGGATAGCTTCGATTTGATGGAGAGTGACCTTGGAGATCCGGCTACCAACCAAACAAGACTGTACGCCCTGGCAATCATTAAACCACACTCACGAGTCGTTATAAACCGTGCCAAGATGCGGCTGACCTAATCACGAGGATCGATTCCTGTAAGCAACCGAAGAACAAGAAAGAACAAGATAAAAGCAATCTGAAATTGCAAAGATGGATGAAGCACACGATAAATTTGAGGTTGTGTAACTTGTAGTTGTTGGTCTAGCCGACACAAAAACACAAGGATGAATTTACACATATGGGGAAAACTAATCTAAACAAACCCTGAGGAAGAACGAGAAGGGTGACGGCCATATGTAACAAGAGTGGCGGCCAAGGAGGTGGACGTGAAACCCTAGGGGTATGGGCCCAAGGTGGAGGTGACGCGGCACTCGGCAGGTTCTGTCCGTGGATTGTTTCATTGATTTCGGATGATCCAGAAGACATTTGGCTATGGGACTAATCCCATTGGAAAGGTGTTGTCGTGGGCTTCTCCGTGAAGCACTCATTTGCCCCAAACGGACTCCGTACGTGGCCTGGGCATCCGTTTGAAGTTGGAGTGCTGTTGGATGGCCGAGCTGGACTCGCGGACGAGTTGGGCTTGATCTTGAGCTGGCCTTGATTGTAACACCCTAGATTTTGCTATCTCTATAGTGTGCCAGTCAGTGCATCTCCATTGGATTTCCCGGATGTCTCGACCACATCTCAGATTAAACCCTAGGTTGATCCCTAAGTCTTGACCTGATTTAGATCAATTATCCCAGAATTGTGATCCAGGGAGGGTATGCCACTACCTTAATTTAAAAAGTTGGCTGCGGAACTCCACCATTTAGACCATTTTCGCATTTTAGTCCAAACTATCGCAGATTGATCCTTTTCAGATTTTCCCAAAGGCCTGAAAAGGTTAAAAGCCACAAATCAGCTCCAAATATTGATCTAAGTCAGGGAATAGTTCCCAATAGCTATTTTGAACAAAATCTTCTTCAGAGAGAATCTCAAAATCTCATCTTAGATCTCAGATTTTAGCCTCGACAAAATCCAAACCCTAATTACCCTAATTACTCTAACTTCCCTATTTTTGTTTTGCTCAAAACTTGATCAAAAACACCAAATTTGGTCATCTATCCTTGCAAACCTGCTTGTTGAATTTGGTAAGCCTAGCCGGTGAAATCAGTTTCAGCCAAATCAAAGTATTCTGCAAGATTTACAATTCAGTCCTAAAACCAAGTTTTAGAAATTGTGTTTCAGTCCTAGCCGCCTTTTCCAGCCCCTTTTTCGACCAGAGCCAAGTTGTTTCGACCAAGGCCTCGGCCAGCCGTCTTCGACAAGTAGCGCTGCTGTGATCTTTGCCGTCGGCCAGCATCCGCCTTCACCAGCGCTCGTGTCCGACGTGTCCGCATGTCGTGCCAAAGAATGCCACCGTTGTAGCGTCCATGACACTCAGCAGTAGTAGCGCCGTCTCGTCCCACTCGCGCGCGTGCCTGCAGCCATCAGAGCTTTTTCACCACGCCGTTGACGTGCCGAGGCCAGCCATCGCTTCACCTCGGCACCAGCCAAGAGCTTGTGTGATTCCCCCACGCCCAGTTGACAAAGCCGTGGCAGCCGCTGCAGCCGTCTCGTCGCCGCTGCACAACGTCACGATCGTTGTCACCGTCGCCAGTAAAATTTGATATCCTCCCGATTTGCTTCAAGTCTCGAGACAGTGCCAGCCTCTCCTATTTAAACCCCCTCCTCCTAGAGCTTCTTCACAACACCCAGAAACTCGCTAAGTCCCAGCTTCTGCCGTTTTCTTCTTCTCCGGCGAGCCGCCGAGGAGAGAAACGAGGCCAGAGCTCACCACTGCCCCTTTTCTTCATCTAGATGCACCGATATGCTCCTAGCGTCTATCTCCATGTTCAGTAGCATGCAATTAACCTCCAGTGAACCTCACTACCGGCAATCGCCGAGATTTCAATTTGCCTTGTTCCTGCAATTGATGCCATTCCCGACAAATTAGCTTTCCCTCCAGTGGAGTTAATTGATCCCTAGAGCCAATTGAGCAAGCTTGTTGAGCTACATTTTGAAATTAGCCCGTAGTTGTAGTTTTTCCATTCCATCCCGCGCCGCCGTGGACGTCTCACATCACCGACACGCCTCGCTGCATCCTCGATCAAATGGACTGCACCTACGGACTCCTTAGATCCCGTAGATGGTGTAGCAGCCTTCAGTTGCCCAGCATTGCTCTGAATCTCAGACGCCCTTTGCTACCGTCGTCTTCGCGTCCGGCGTCAGCGCCAGCGAGCCTCCAGACGCCGTTCCAACCGAATTCCCCACTCCAACACCATCAGCAACACTCCAGTAGTGAAACCCCTCCACCAATTTTGAGAATGATCAACCCCTGTGCCTTGCCACTGTAGCCCATCTTCTGTTCCAGCGGCCGACGAGTTTGACCTCGTCGTTCGCCGTCATATCGCCGCTGTTGCTCAATCCACTTCGCTAGTAGCTTCATCTTGGCCTCGCCTACCCAGTTGACAAGATTGGCAAAGCAACGCATGAGTAAATCGATCAAATGCTTAAGCCCTAGAAAATGGCAATGCTCAGGCACTCCGTTCACTGTGTCCAGGGGACTTTTTGCAAATCCTTGAACTTCTGGGATTTTTTGCAAAAACCAGTTTATCAATTAGCCCCCTCACTGTGTTTGGCACCTAATGCCCTAGTTTGAGCTATCTTGACATTTCGAGAGCCCTAGATTGACCCAATGCCACTCACTGACATTGTCAGGCCATGAACCAAATGTCGACCAACAGGCATTCATTGTGTCCGAGCCAATCCTTGTGTTCTTAGCCAAACCCCGAGTGTCTTCTCCCTCTCAAGATCATCCCCTATCAGATTATCTCACTTGCATACATATTTATACTTTACTTATAATTTTCCCTACAGCAAATATTTTCTGTATGCTTATGTAGTGCGATGTGTTGAGTTGTTTCATTGTTTGTGTATGAGAATAGAGCAAGAAGTGGAACAAGCAGTAGAAGTCTTCGAAGATCCCTTAGAGCAAGCAGACCCCGGATTGCAAGGCAAGTCTCTACCCTTTGATCATGTCTCTCCCAGTATTTTGAGTAAACTAGGTTAACTTCTGTTTTAAAGTATATGCATGCTCTATGTTCAAATTAAGTGCTATGTTGAAAGAATATGAATAGATATGACCTAATTCCTTGTAAAGCCCCTCATGTTCGTATGTCTCATGCACCCTTGTCACCCTAGGATATCATGCTTAGGCTATGCTTATGCTTAAATATATGTGTTAAATGCTAAATGGTCATGTGTATTAAAAATGTTCTTAAAACCTCTTTTGAGAAAGAAAATGTTATTAGAATCGATAGTGAGGATGGTTTGAATATTTGGTGTTGTATGCGCATCGGGAATGTGAATGGCTCATCACTAAAGATTCATAAGGACAAGAACCTTGTGTTGTACTTCTATGCGGCATGAAAAATGTACTAACCACTTGCCCAGTATGGGATGGGAACAAATAGTAGTTTTCCCAGTATTAGCTTTTCCCTGCACTGGTTATCGGTCTGGTTTTTCAAGAGGAAACTGGTGGGCCACAGAGGGCCATGAGCGGTGTGAGATCAGAAAAATAATGAGAGGATAAGGTGTGAGAAGGAAGGCACCCTACGCCTGGATTCTGAGTCGTGCGCGGCTGAATCCACAAGCTATGTGTCTCGCGGGACCATAGATCAAGGCTAGGTAGAATTGGCTGTGGGGAGTACCCACAACGGTAATGAGGACTGAAATGTCTATTTACCAGGCAGGGAATTATTAATGCTAGGATTACAAACTGTTGTGTGATCTCGGCCTTATCACAAGCATAAAAGTCGCATGGAGTGGTACCGACTTGAAAGCTGAGTGATCGGTGGATTAAAGTGATACACCTTTACAAAGTTATAAAAAGTATCGGATACTCCGAGCTCCCAGGTTAGGGAGTCTGCGCGCGGTGGATTCTATCCATGTCGATGCATCACAAGTAGCTTTTGAAAGATTTTTGTAATATTGATGACAGTGGTGACTCATGGAGGACCGCCATGCATAAGATCTTCTATAATTCTAGTTTAGGATTTTAAAGTCTCGCTTTTAAAAGAAAAACCTTTCCTCAAAACTTTAGAGTGAAAATCTATTCTATCCTTATCTATAAACCAAAGAGCCCATCTCTTGGAAATTCCCCTCATCTATATACGTGCATTCTTAACTTTGAGACTTGTTGAGCACCGTGTGGACAACGTCACTACTACAGAAGTGCATTCCACTAACCCATATTTTCTAACGGTTATAAGCAATCTGGGAAAAATCCGATAGAATAGGACGACAGCGGCGGAAAAGAGGCATTTTACTATCGGTTACACACTAGTCCAACGTTAGTGAAATGCAAATACTTTTTACTATCGGTCATTACTGTACAAACCGATATAATATATTAAATAGTACTATCGGTTTTCTATTTTTAACTGATAGTAAAATTACGCACTTTATACTATCAGTTATTACTGTACCAACCGATATAATATATTAAAATAGTACTATCAGTTTTTCATTCGTAACAGATAGTAAAATTACTCACTTTATACTATCGGTTAGTACTGTACCAACCGATATAATATATTAAATAGTACTATCGGTTTTTCTCGCGTAACTGATAGTGAAATTACTGACTTTTTACTATCGGTTATTACTGTACTAACCGATACAATATAGTAAAGTTTACTATCGGTTATATAAAACAAACCGATAGTAAAATGACTTCATATAAACTAATGGTTATGATAGTGAGGACCTTATTTTACTATCGGTTTGTGTTTTTGAACCGATAGTAAAATTGTACAACTTAATTAGGTCGACCCCTCCTCTGCGCTCTGCATGTTGGAATCATTTCAGCCGCGCACGACTCCAAGCTAGAGTGATCTGGAGAAGCTAGCTGAGAGGTTGATCATATTTCCATCCCCCTCGGTATTGTCATCTTCTCATCACCTCTCTCTCTCTCGATCACTCTTTCACACTCTCCCTCTCTCTCTACTTGCAATTCATTAAACTAGATACATGTAGCTCCAAACTAGCTAGAAGGCTAGGTTGGCTAGCTAGCTATAGTTTGCTGAATTTAAGCAGCTAGCTAGCTGGCTCTTCCAATTAATGCATGCATCAAGTTAATTAGGGTTTCATATATACAAATCCATTTAATGTAATTAAGCAGCTCATGTACACACATATGGCCTAGCTAGCTAATTATGTTTCATGCATATATGCATGCCCTGAGTCATTAATTATTTATTGGAATTTGTCAATTTTGTGAAATAATTGTAGATGGACTGAGAATATTGGATGTATGGAATAAAACGTACTACTGTTGAGTATTTGTAGGGTGTGAATGGGTTTATTAAATTTGCTGAGCAAGAAAAGGCGAAGAAGGGAGAGAAAGATATGCATTGTCCTTGTATAGATTGTATGAACTTAAAAAGGTTCGGCAACTCTGATCAGATTAGGAGTCATTTGATTCGTCGTGGTTTTAACGCACGCTATACCCGTTGGATATGGCATGGTGAAGATCTTGAGGAAACGAGCACCGCTACCACTCAGCAGCACCCGGAAGTGGATTGCAGTAATGATGATCATGATCAGAACATTGGTAATGTTCATTCCGAAGTCCATGTAGATGACGACAATTTAGATGAAATGTTACGTGATGTAGAAGAAGACTACAGCGAAAATGATTTAGTTAAATTTGAGAAATTAATTACTGATTCTGAGAACCCTTTATTCCCCGGATGTGCAAAATTTACAAAGTTGTCTTCTGTGTTGAGATTATATAACTTGAAGGCAAGCAACGGTTGGAGCGATAAGAGTTTCACGGCGCTATTGGATCTGTTAGCGGACATGCTTCCAGAGGGAAATGAGTTGCCAAGATCGGTTTACCAGGCCAAAAAACTATTGTGTCCATTGGGAATGGAAATTAAAAGAATACATGCATGCCCAAATGATTGTGTTCTGTACCGTAACGAGCACGAGGATTTGCATGTTTGTCCAAGATGCGGTGCATCGCGGTATAAGCATGGGACAGAATTTGTCACAATGGATGTGATGAGGTAAAGAAAGGGCCTCCGGCCAAAACTGTGTGGTATTTGCCTGTGATTCCCAGATTGAAACGGTTGTTTGCAAATCCGAAAGATGCGAAGTACTTGCGTTGGCATGTTGAAGGTCTGAAACAAGACGGAAAAGTAAGACATCCAGCTGATTCCATTCAATGGAGAAACATTAACAGAACATTCGGTGAGTTTGGCGGCGAAGTGAGGAATATAAGGTTTGGACTGAGTACGGATGGTATGAATCCACACGGAAATATGAGCAGCCGACATAGCACTTGGCCGGTTCTTTTATGCATCTACAATCTTCCTCTTTGGTTATGTATGAAGCGCAACTACATCATGATGTCGTTACTAATTTCAGGACCCAGACAACCCGGGAATGATATTGACGTGTTTCTATCACCGTTAGTCGAGGACTTACATAAATTGTGGAGCGAAGGGGTGCGGGTGTGGGATGCACATAAGCGAGAGAATTTCATGTTACGGGCCATGATATTTTGCACCATAAATGATTTCCCGGCCTATGGAAATTTATCGGGGTATAGTACGAAAGGAGGCAAAGCTTGTCCTATTTGCCTGGATGAAACTGAAAGCATGTGGTTATCGAACTGCAGAAAAATAGTGTACATGGGTCACCGCAGATTCCTTCCGATGCATCACGCCTACCGTAAGAAGAGGAAGTCATTCAATGGGAAGCCTGAGAAAGGATCAGCCCCAGTGTTTGTGACTGGTAAGGAGCTTTATTTGCGCGTGAAGGACATCAAAGTTGAGTTCGGTAAATGTTCTAAACCTCCAGGAAAAAATGTTTGGAAGAAGAGATCGATTCTTTGGGATCGGCCATATTGGGAGCACTTACAAGTTGAACATTGCATTGATGTCATGCACGTAGAGAAAATTGTTTGTGACAGTTTGACTGGTTTGTTGTTGAACATTCCAGGAAAGACGAAAGATGGAATCAACGTTCGCCGTGACATGCTCGACATGGGCATAAGGACTGAGCTTGCACCGTTGGAGAAGGGAAAGCGGACATATCTCCCCCCTGCCTGCTATACTTTGTCAAAAAGAGAAAAAACAGAACTCTGTCAGTGCCTACATGGTGTCAAAGTTCCATGCGGGTATTCTGCGACTTGAAAAAACTTGTGTCCATGAAAGACTTGAAACTGGTTGGTATGAAGTCCCATGATTGTCATGTACTGATGTCACAAATGCTTCCCATTGCTATCAGAGGCATTCTCCCAGTCAAAGTCAGAGAGACAATTACAAAGCTATGTTATTTCTTCAACACAATATCTGGCAAGGTACGTAAGCGTGTACTCCTAGCAAGTTAATTAGCTCAATTCGTGGAACTTGTCAGATTTTTTGGATCTGAATATTTCCTGCAACTGTGTCCTTGCAGGTAATTGATCTGGATGGACTGGACGATTTGCAACCCGATGTGACTACAACTCTTTGTCAGCTGGAGATGTATTTCCCTCCATCTTTTTTTGATGTTATGGTCCATCTAATTGTTCACCTTGTCAGAGAAATTAAGTTTTGTGGACCCGTGTTCCTGCGCTACATGTATCCATTTGAGAGATTTATGGGTATCTTGAAGGGATATGTAAGGAATCGACATCGGCCTGAGGGCAGTATCATTGAAGGTTATGCCGCCGAGGAGGTGATCAAATTTTGCACCAACTATATGGCCGGGGTTGACCCAATTGGCGTTCCTACGTCCCGGCATGAGGGCAGGCTTCAGGGCATTGGAACGATTGGATTTAAAGCAGTCGTCCCCTCTAGTGATCTGTATACAAAAGCCCATTTTTGGGTCTTACAGCACATGACGGGGGTGGAGCCATACATACACGAGCACAAGGAAATGTTACGGAAACAGAATCCCTCGAAGCCAGAGATTTGGGTCACCAGAGAACATAATAGGAAGTTTGCTGGGTGGATCGAAAATAGAGTCCTGCAAGCTTCTGAGGGCGACGTAGATAAAGTTGTTACATGGTTGGCCAGAGGGCCTAGATTTACTGTAGGGACTTGGCAGGGGTATGACATCAACGGCTATTCATTTTACACAAGAACTCAGGACGAGAAGAGTACTATGCAATGTAGTGGAGTGACACTACTTGCTATTTCGGAGGATGCCAGGGCAGTAAGGGCACTCAACACATATTACGGTGTTATTGAGGAAATATGGGTGCTCGATTATGTATTACTTAAGATTCCTTTGTTTCGATGCCAATGGATCGAAATCCTTCGAGGTGTTAAAGTCGACAATTATGGGTTTAGTCTCGTCGATCTCAGTAGAGTCGCACACCAAGATGATCCATTTATACTTGCTGAGCAAGCCACACAGGTGTTCTACATCGTTGACTCGGCCAACCCAAAGTTGCACGTTGTCCTTCACAGTAAGAGACGTATTGTTGGGGTCGACGACGTTGTGGATGAAGAAGAGTATGATCAGTTCGATGAACTACCTCCATTTTTAGATGGAATTCTTCAATCTGTCCCTACCGAAGATATTGACGAAACAAGTTACCTGCGAGACGACTACGAAGAAGGATTATGGGTGGACAACCTTTCTTGACTAATTTGCAATATGTAAGTGACGTATATTACTTGGATCTTTAATCGAAGAATTCTTCAAATCATTTTTCAAAAATTCTTTGGGAAAACATACATGATGCATTGAGAATCATTTATGCAAATTTTCATTTCAATTGGATTATATACTTGATTTGAGCAATAATTGATTCTTTTCACAAATCAATATGAAAATTGCAAATTTTCATTCCATCATTGGTCTTTACTGTTCATTTATTTCAAAATTATTGGAAGTCATTTGCATGGGGTTTCAGGTGTCTCTACAAGTGCAAAATGATGTACTGAGATCCATCTGTAATTGTTCTCAGGAAATCCCTTTAAGTCAATAACACAGTATTCTACTATCGGTTTCAACTTCCCAACCGATATGAAATTAACATGTACTATCGGTTTATTGTTAATAACCGATAGTGAAATAAAATGCAAAAATGATGTGCTGAGATCATATGTAATTGTTCTAAGGAAAATCCTTTAGGGTCAATAACATTATAATTTACTATCGGTTTCAACTTCCAAACCGATATGAAATTAAACTTTACTATCGGTTCATTGTTCATAACCGATAGTGATTTGTACTGTGTTATGATCCTCTGTTCTTAATTTACTATCGGTTAGTAATAATAAAACCGATAGTGAACAATCCCACACTCTAAACCCTAACTTACATGTATTTACTATCGGTTTTTATGGTTATGAACCGATAGTAAATATTCATATATTAGGGTATAACCTTGCTGTCTCGCACGATTTTCCGTCCAGTGCAACTAATCACATTCCAAATACTCACGCGCGGAAAACCCTAGCTTCCCCGACGTTCGTTTCTTCGCTCCTCTGCGGCACCATTGCCGATCGCAAGCCGGAAAACCCTAGCTTTTCCACCTCCTCCGGCCACTGCATCGCGCCACCGCCTCCGGCAACTCCACGAACGACTGTAAGTGTTCTTGACCAAACCGCTCGCGTCAATTGCTTAAATTTATATACAATGGTTCATATGTGGTTCAATGGTTTACAAATATAAAACTAGAGTAAAATTCGTGAACTACAAACTTGATAGCTATGAGAATGACAGACTTGATGATAATCACTAGGAATTTGCCATACAGTGTAGTCCACTATCGGTTTATTATGTAGAACCGATAGTAAATACCGTAAACTGAATTTTCTGTTAATTATTTCCCATTTTCTAATTTTCATATGAAATTTTTTATCATTTAAATTTTAACAGACTTTATGTTCCTGCAGAGAGACTAGCATAGTTTGCACTGCTACTTTTATATATTTTACAGAATATAAACTTGATTACTATCGGTTTGACGTGGAAAACCGATAGGAAATAGACTAATCTGAATTTTCTGTTAATTATTTCCCATTTTCTAATTTTCATCTGACATTTTTGATCATTTAAATTTTAACAGACTTTATCTTCTTGTAGAGCGACTAGCATAGTTTGCACTGCTACTTTTATATATTTTACAGAATACAAACTTGATTACTATCGGTTTGACTTGGAAAACCGATAGGAAATAGACTAATCTGAATTTTCTGTTAATTATTTCCCATTTTCTAATTTTCATCTGAAATTTTTGATCATTTAAATTTTAACAGACTTTATGTTCCTGCAGAGAGACTAGCATAGTTTGCACTGCTACTTTTATATATTTTACAGAATACAAACTTGATTACTATCGGTTTGACTTGGAAAACCGATAGGAAATAGACTAATCTGAATTTTCTGTTAATTATTTCCCATTTTCTAATTTTCATCAGAAATTTTAGTTCATTTAAATTTTAACAGACTTTATGTTCCTGCGGAGAGACTAGCATAGTTTGCACTGCTAATTTTATATATTTTACTGAATACAAACTTGATTACTATCGGTTTGACTTGGAAAACCGATAGGAAATAGACTAATCTGAATTTTCTGTTAATTACTTCCCATTTTCTAATTTTCATCTGAAATTTTAGTTCATTTAAATTTTAACAGACTTTATGTTCCTGCAGAGAGACTAGCATAGTTTGCACTGCTAATCTTAGAAGTTTTCCTGAATATAAACCTGAGTACTATCGGGTTTACTTGGAAAACCGATAGGAAATAGTGTATGTCATAGTTTGCACTGCTAATCTGAATTTTCTGTTAATTACTTCCCATTTTCTAATTTTCTTCTGAAATTTTAGTTCATTTAAATTTTAACATACTTTATGTTCCTGCAGAGAGACTAGCACAGTTTGCACTGCTAATCTTATAAATTTTCCTGAATACGAACTTGAGTACTATCGGTTTTACTTGGAAAACCGATAGGAAATAGAGTATGTCATAGTTTTCACTGCTAATCTAAATTTTCTGTTAATTACTTCCCATTTTCTAATTTTCATCTGAAATTTTGGTTCATTTAAATTTTAAAAGACTTTATGTTCCTGCAGAGAGACTAGCATAGTTTGCACTACTAATCTTCATATCAATTGATGGTCTGTTCATGGAATTTTAGGTAAAGCCATGTCGGCATCTTCCTCGGCTGATAGTAGTGATTCGGGGAGGGAGAATGTAGATGGCACTGCCTCGTCCCAGCGCAAGAGGAAGGCGCGAGGCGCGACGATGTTGGGTCGTTTGGCCAAACGCGCGGATCTTTCATGTGAGTTCAACCAGTTCGGGAGACCGATTAGGAAGAACGCCGGCCACTATGCTGCCTATGTTGCCTTGTTGGCGAAGGAAAGGGTGAAGATCACCGTTCAGAGCTGGAAGGAATCAAAGCCGACGAGAGGGATAGGCTGTGGGTGGAAGGGAAGGTAAAATTAATCAAAATCACTGAACTCTTGAGTAATCACATTCGCTTGGTTTATCCCAGAGATTAGGTAAGTCCTGCTTATATGCACCATTCGAAACAGGCCAAGTAGAACATCCCCGACGATGGTCCCAAGATAGCTTGCTTGAAGGACATGAACAACACGTGGAAAACCTTCAAGAGCGTCCTCGTCAGTACCTTCCTCGCTAAAGGCAAATCTCCATGCGAGAAGTACCCCTTCATAACGGAGGAGGTATGGGAGCAATTCGCCCAACAGAAGGGGACTCCTGAGTTCAAGGTATGTATGGTTCCTTTGCTTGGTTACACCATTGTATGCAGTAAGCAGCGGTGCATTAATTTTCTTGTTTCTGGTATGAAGGCCCTCAGTGAGAAGAACAAGGCAATCCAGAGGAGGAACGACCACCCACACCGGCTCGGCTCTCGCGGCTATGCGGGGAAGGAGGAGAAGTGGAAGAAGGCTGAAGACGAGGCTTCGAATTTCGTCGACTCCCCTAACCTACCGCTCTCCGAGATCCGCGATCAGCAATGCAAGCGCTGGTGGCTGGCCAGAGGGACCGTGTCGGCCACGGGGACTGTGGCGTTCCCAAACCCCAGGGACGTCGAGGTCGTGCAGCGACTCGTAAGTTGGCTAACTTCCTGGTTGGAATCATAGAGTGTGGTAGAAAAACTATGATCACTAGTGTGCGCACAAGTTTGTATATATTTCTTCCTCACAATGGAGAGCTTTCAATGTAACAGATCTCTTGCTCGAAGGAGGCGACCGAGGGATTGTTCACTCCCCATAGGGAGAACGACATCCTTACCCGGGGTCTAGGGAACAAGGAGCATCCAGGGCGGACGCGAACCGTGGGGGCTGTGGTGCCATGGAAGGAAGGCTTCTTGGAGCCCGGGCAAAAGGCGAAGAAGGCTGGCAGCTGGAAGGAAAGGGAAGTGGAGCTATCTCAAAAGATACGGGCAGATGTGACTGCACAATTCGCGGACATGTTCGCTCAAATGAATGAGAAGTATGAATGCCTCAGCTGAGTTGTGCAGTCCAAGGGTTTAGATCCAGCTGCCGAGGTCGACGCTGCCAGGCCGAGTAGTTACGGCTCGATGGTTCACGTGGATCCGGTGGACCTGATCGAGGTATTGCAACTCTTGAGCTATATATGCAGTTCGGTTGATGCCACTCCCGTTACGTTAGAATTGTTTCACTAACCTGTTATAATTGTTGCAAATTGCAAAAGCCGGAGAACTGTAGCCTATTGATCAACATAGGCGACAAACCTGTTGCGGTTGCAAACGGGGTCGTATACCAGTCTTGGGAGGATGTCAAGATCCACTGCGTACCTCTGGAGCCTGGATTCGCAAAGGTACAGGTGGACATGGCCCTCTCGGGCTACAGCTCTTTTCCGTTGCCCGTCCCAACGGACGAAATGCGGACAATTGGCAAGGCATTGGGCTCGTACATATAGTGGCCCAAGAAGGGTGTTAGACTACAGGAGGTAAACCCTAGCCATTCTAGCTTACAACTCAGTTAATATACTCAATTTGCAAAATTTCACTTATGCGTTTGTACTTAAAGTGGACGATGGATACCAGCTCACTTCCTGAGGACACCACCCCCACCACAACGCATGAGCGAACTCCTTCGGCCCCCATGCCTCCTCCGACGGCCTCAAACCCTTCGCCATCAAATGAGACCGGCGGCACCACACCCCAACCTTCGAAGGTATACACTCGCTCCCCACCCAAAGGCAAGGGCAAGGCCAAAGGCAAGGCCAAACAAAGCCAGCCGGGTACGTTCAAGAACAGGTCCCCACTAGTGTCGGAGTACCTTCTGCGCAATATGGATCAAATAACCAGAAGTCTCCACGAGTGGTACCTGACCCGGTCTAGGCGCCACATCAACTTCTTGGTTCACTTCAGGCCAGCCCATTTTCACCGTGAGCCCGGGAGCATATCGGTGGCCCACGAGGATTTGTTCGACCTCCTCAACTGCCGGGAGCTTGATATGTCCATCATACGGACTGGAGTCCTGTGAGTTTGCTGTTGTCTGAAGTTATCACAGCTCGTTTCATAAATCTAATCACTTTGTATGCACTACTTACTAATGTCTACTTTGCATCCAGGTGCATGTATAGGCTGGCGTCGATGAGGGCATGTGACAAGGTGGGTTTCCTCGACCCAGAGAAAATAAGCCTCACGATGCTAGAGCACGACCAAGCACATGCGGAGGAATACATATCAAGGGCATTACTAGCGCAGCAGGACCGAGAGTTCATCCTTGCGCCGTACCACCAAAGGTTAGTGCATTTCCTACTAATTTAACTCATTCTTGTATGTTACGCCTAACATATGTATGAAACGGTTCGCTTATATATGCAATGTAGGGGCCACTGGGTCCTCTCCGTCATTTGCCCATGGATTAATGAGGTCTATTACCTCGATTCGATGAGCGACAAGATGGCGCATGTTTTCACCCTCACATGGCACATAGACGCGTAAGTAACATAGTTGTTTTAAATTTTTCTCTGACTAGCTAATTAATGATAACATATTAACCTGCAATGCTAAATTAAATAGAGGGCTTTCAAAAATTATGCTAGTGCTGGAGGGAGGCATGACGCGTCGAAGGGCACAACAATTTCTTGGAAAGAATATGAGGTAATTAATACGGATGGAAGTACCCATGATGAGTCTTTTAATTTAAGTTTAATTAGTTCTTTCGAGTTAATGTGGATTTATGTCTTTGCATATGCAATTTTCCCAGTGTCATCAGCAGCCACAATCTTGGGAATGTGGCTTCTATGTCATGAGATTCATGTATGACCTGATCAGGAGAAACTTTGCCCAATTCCCTAAGGTAACCATTTTTCCTGACTCAAAGTCAAACTTTAATTGGATGTGACGTACGATACTAACTTCATACACGCTTATATGCATAGCGCCATGTTGAAAGAGCAATATGAGTTGCCTCAATTGAGGGAGCTGCGAACAATTCGGGCTCAATATGTCATGGAAGAAGTGGCTATCAACGATCGATTGTAACTGACTTGTGTAATATATATTGAATGTGTTGATTGTTGTATTTGTGAATATACTCAATATATATGTGAATAGATTCATTGATGTATTTGTGAATAAACTGTATAAATATGTGAATAAATTCAATTTGTCCAATGCATGTGTATATTACTGTATTAGTGTATCTGTGAACAAATTCAATATGTGAATATTGGTGTATATTTGTAAATATTGGTGTATTTGTGAATGATCCAATGTATCTCTGTATTGCTGTATGTATAGGTACAAGATTCCAGTACTAACCGTGTCGAGTACATAACCGATAGGAAACACTATACAGTACTATCGGTTATATACTACAACTGATAGAATAAATATTACAGTACTATTGGTTCATATACAACAACCGATAGAATAAAGTTTCCAGTACTAAACGTGTCTACACAATACTATCGGTTTAGATCCCAGCCGATAGAAAAAAACATACACATTACTATCTGTTTAGATCCTAGCCGATATACCTACACAATACTATTGGTTTATATTCGAGCCGATAGAAAAAAAACTACACAATACTATCGGTTTAGATCCGAGCCGATAGAAGAAATAGTCGATAGCGATTAGTGAACGTTGGGAATGTAGATGTTTTACTAACGGTTTTCAACCGATAGTAGTGTGCTACGTTTCTACTATCGTGCCGATCACTATCGGTAAGAGAACCGATAGTAGAGTGGATTTTTAACCGATAGTGAAAAGCATTTCTGTACTAGTGCGTGCTCACCCTTGCTTTTGCAAACAAATTTATAGGAAGGATTCGTTGATCCTGACTCCTACGGCCTTGAACCCAATGAGGAAGAAGGAACCATCCCAGAAGATTCAGCTCACTAGAGGGTCACTCACCAAGTGAAGTCCGATGTGGAGGAAGCCCACGCAACACCGCTACCAATGAAGACGAAGACCATTGTAGTCTTATCTGCCTGTTGTTGTTCCCACGCCAACCTTTGTGTCGGAAGAAAACTCCTTATTTTTATATCAACTTTAAATTGCGTCATCTTCGGAGCTATGATATTGTAATATTGGTCCTTGTGACCCGGTACTTGTTTTAATCATTTGCATTGCAATATAATGTATTCTGTTGTTGTGCGCTTGCGATGTATCATTCTGAGTACAACCCACCTGGGTGGTTGCCACTGGATTCCTCAAATGATGGTCCCACATTGATGCATCGTGGGTTGCTCCACCTTTGATGTAGCTCGCTGATCCTCCGGTGTGGGCGTAGTGAATGGTTCAGCACATGGATTCATGCCGATTCGCCATTCTCCTTGATCTTCTCGTGGCGGCGAGGAAGTAGTGGAAGTAGTGGATGGAGTGGATGGAGCCTTGTTCATATCCGAGTTGGTGATGTCCTCATCATTCTCCCCTTCTTTAATTTGAGTCGTCCTCGACTCAAGCATAATCTCCTGCAAAAGGTTAGTACCAACACGAGGCAAAGCAACATGCATATACTCCCCTTCTTGAAAGCTATCTTGTAGGTTCAAAGGAAAACTAGAGGAACTTGATGTGAAATGATTAGTGCTATTGCAATCCTCTAGTTGATCACATTGTTGCACAACAAAAGGAGGTTTCAGATTTGAACATATGTAAACTCGATGTGCCATATACTCTCCTTTATCACTAGGTTTGCCAATGACATGAAAATTATTTGTAGATAAACATGGCAAATCAGAATGACAAAAAGTCTCTCCTCTAAACTATTTAGATCACACAGAACATCAAATTCAATATAACCCAAAGTATTTAAAAAAGACAACAATTTCAGCTCATCTTTTTCACTAGCAATGTGAAGAACATGTCTATTTTCAGCACAAATATTTGGTTCAAAAACAGAAATAACATGTTCGTTCACGACGGTTGGCATGGAAATAACTGAAGCATTATCACACAACTCTTCTTTCTCACAAGAAATAGGAAGAAAATCATTTTGTGAAAAAGGAAAATCATCAATGAGTTCCATTAATGGTTGCTCTACAATATCATGATTGGTGGAAAGTTTCAACACATCAAAATTATTCTCACCATGAGTAAGTGTAGCACCATTCTCAATACCTTCTAATTCCTCTTCAGCTGATGTAGGTGCTTTATCCATTATTGGATCTTGAGTTACATATGGAACAACAAGTACTTCTCTCTCCATCTCATCCTCCTCCTCTTGCTTGTTATCATTTTCCTACAAAAGATTAGTCACAAGTGGAGACACGGCAAGAGGCCGTTTTTCCAAAGAAAATTCTTCACCCTTGCAATTATAGACATTAATTTCAGATATATATCTTTCATGTTCAATTTTTTTTTGACAAAGACTATAGGGTACCGCCAATTCGGCCCCACAGGATTTTTTTTATTTTTTAAATGGTAGAGGTGGGAAGTTGGACTCAAGACCTCTAACTTTCCACCAAGTGACTTTAACACTACACTAGAGGCCCACTTCTTCTTTCATGTTCAATTTGATTTTCAGCATCACAAGCAAGATTAAACAATTGAGACAAAGAATTATATTCCTTATCAACAAGAATGTCCTAAATTTCCTTATCAAGCCCACCTATGAATCTAATCTCCTTAGCTTCCTCTAAACCACAACGCAACAAGCATGTTTCTAATTCTTGGTAGTATCCTTTTACAGTGTTATTACCCTATTTTACATGTTGTAGTTTCTTAAACAAACATTCAACATAGGGTTTACTGAAAAATCTATGTCTCATAAGCCTTTTCACACTACCACAGAAACAGACATCCAGGACGGCACATCACAGACGGTTATGAACTTTTGAATGGAACACCGTCTGCGAAGGCTTGTCGGGAGAATATGTTAAGTTATCACAGTCGGTTCTAATGTCAAAACCAACTGTGATAGTCAACCAGACGGTTCTGAACACAAAACCGTCTGTAATAGTCTACTTATCACAGACAGTTTTAAACTAAAACCCGACCCGTGATAGATACAATCGGTTCTCAACTGAGAACCATCTGCGATAACTAGAATATCACAGACAGTTCCGTTATCAAAACCGACTGTGATATATACAATCGGTTCTGAACTCAGAACCGACTGTGATAGTGTAGTATTAGAGACGGTACTAATATCAGAATCGACTGTTCTAAACAGTGCCGGCGCTTCGAATTCTCAACTGTGTTCATTTTGGTCTCCGATCTTCGCACGGCGCCTAGGCGAACACGAAGCGTTGCCTTGGAAATTCTATAAATAGCTTGATAGTGGAATAATTGCCATTTACTTTACAAGTTTTTATAATTCTCAAACTGTTTAACTCCTTAGCTTCTCTGCGCCAATGGCATCCTCAATGGCATCGTCAGCCTCACCCTCCCCGGTAAGAACTCTCAATCTTTTGGACTTACCCCTATATTGTTAATCCCTATTCAGTACATTCTTGACCTTTTGATTTGCACAGGGAAGGGGAGCCGTGGAAGACTCGGGCAAGGTGAAAGCCAAGCTGAGGGCCCTCCAGGAGGCGTCTTCGCGAGGAGAAGCAAACCGCTGATATGACCATCGCTGGCTGCAGTTTGACTATGAAGGATACCATCGCGAAGCTGAGGGAGGTCGCAGGCCTTCTCGACGCCGTAGTAGTTGATCCTAAGAAGGACAACTTGTCACTGGAGGACTCCTGCGTCCTGCTGCAAGTCAAACTGACTTTATTCTAAATGCAGCCAGGGCTAAGACCACTCCTTGACCTAGCATTTTGTATTTTTACTTTTTTTTGTAAGTGATGAAAAAAATTAATGAAAAATTTGTTCTTATGTCAATTTTTCAATTTTCCAGCACATTCTTTGACTGCATGCTATCTTTCCTCTTTCTTTAGCTTTTGGCGAACATTCGACCATACAAAGGTATGTGCACTGTGTGCGATCAAGGAACGACTATCGCGATCATATACATAGAAGCGGCAATCTTTGGCGCGTGAGGGTAGTCCTTCGGAGCCCTGCAAATAATATAGAAACAATATAGAAGTTGCAGGTCCCATGCCAATAATATAGAAAGAATATAGAAGTTGGGCTTATTTGGCTGGATGGTATTGTGGCATGCCAAACGCGAGTGTGGTGCAACATATTTTTTATGGCGAACAAAAAAAATTTAGAAACAATATAGAAGTTAGGCCTATTTGGTTGGATAGTCCCAAAAGTGTCCGACGCTTCGAGTTCTCAACGTGCTTTGAATATCACAGACGGTTCTGAGGTAAAAAAAGTCTGTGATAGTCACATTACAGACAGTTTTTATGTAAGGACTGACTGTGATAGTCCTAACAGTGACCGACACTTCGAAATCTCAACATTCTTTCAATATCGCAGACGGTTTTTAACTCAAAACCGACTGTGATAGCCACATTATAGATGGTTTTTATGTAAGGACCGACTGTGATAGTCCCAACAGTGATCAACGCTTCAAATTCTCAACAGTGTGTTGTGTCATTTCGGGTTCTGATGTTCGCGCGGCGCACTAGCCTAGGAACATGAAGCGTCGCCTTGGAAATTCTATAAATAGCTTGTTTTCCATTAATGATGAAAAAAATTAATTAAAAATTTGTTCTTATGTCAATTTTCCAATTTTCCAGCACGTTCTTGGAATATCACAGACGGTTCTGATTTAAAAACCATCCGCGATAATTATATCACAGACGGTTTTGAGGTAAAAACCATCTGTTATATCACCGTTTGAAGTCAGACGGTTATGATTTAAAAATCGTCTATGATGTTCTATCACAGACGGTTTTCACCACAAAACCGTCTGTAATAGTGTTGTATTACACACGGTTCTGATATGATAACAATCTGTGATATTTTTGCGATAGTTATACATAAATAGGCCAGTTCACACATTGAAGTATATGTCTGAAACAGCAATACAAATACACAAATATACACCAATACAAATATACAAATACACCAATTCACACATTCAAGTACATGTTCCAAATAGCAATACAAATACACAAATATACACCAATACAAATACACCAATTCACCCATTTGATGTATATTACAAAAGTCACATCTGAAAGAGAACCTTTGCAATCAAACAACAAATGTAACTACCGACTGCAAGTCACACCTGATACATCACAAATCCATTCATCTGAAACAACAAATGTATGAACCACGTTTGACTTAACCATAGGAGTTCAGTTCAGAGACGCCCGAGGAACTGGAACTAGCGTTGAGTTACATTTGTCTTCGTGATCTCTTCTGGTTCAAACTCAACTCAGTTGAGTTGAGTTGGAGCCTGAGGAAATCACCAATACAAATGTAAGATGCTTTCTATAGGTCCTGATTTGAGAAACACACCGGGCTTGAGGATCTTCTCGACCGAGCCAACTAAGATCTCGTCCTTCACTAACTTCCAGCTCTCCACGATGATCTTCACCTTTTTTTCGCCAACAAGCCAACGTACGCAGAGTACTGTGACGAAGAACCGTGAACTACATTGCCCCTCGTGAACATCGTCCAAGGACTTGCACAGAATCATGTTGAAAAGAAGACATATAAAAATGGAAGATCCAGGAACCGCAGGATAATTGCCATCATAGGATTAGGATAATCTAACAATGCCGAAATTTTACTTCCCTTACTTGCAATGCCTAAATCTAGCCGAGGGAGTTGAAGCTACGATCGATTTTGGACTTGATTCACCAGAGAAACTAGTGGTCATCGATGGAGGTGTGGTGGCCATCAATGGAGGTTACAGGTTAAGGCTTGTCGTGCCCAAGGAGAACAAGAAGTGGAATGGTTCGACTGGAAGCAAAACTCCAGGGAGGGAACAAGTATTTGTAGAAGTGGAACGGTTCGACTTCAAGCAAAATTCCAGGCATATTATAGACGATTCGGACATCAGAACCGTCTGTAATAGTAAAGCAGACGGTTTTGATCTCCCAACCGTTTGTGATAGTCCCAACAGTGTTCAACGCTTTGAATTCTCAACATGCAATGGTGGATAACCACATATAATAACTGTGCAGATGAATTTTGTAATCTGACGCTTCAACTTCTTAAGTGGGCACTGTTCCGCCGTGTGGCAGTTTATCTCTCGAGAAATAATCATGAATTTATTGACCTTGAAAACCAGTAGTGCGCTTTTTGAAACTCGAGGCACCCATGCATATGAACCGTCACCTTTTGGTTCTATAAATAGCGAGGCTCTTCAATCCTTAAGACTTACAAATTCTTTGCTAAGTTTTTTAGGAATTCTGCTCCTAAATCCCTGTCTTTATTCCCTCCTCAACTCCCCACCTTGATGGCGAGCCGAGATTCCAATGAGGTTATTGAAATTGAGAGTGATGAGGAAGAGATAAGGAATAAACTCAATCAGGATCTTCAGAAAGTAAGTCCTCTCTGAAACTCTAATGCAGATCTTTCTTTTATGACTTGATTACCTCCAAACAAATGCATTTCGAAATCCACAGGTGCCTGAGGAAATGCTCCCTCCAAAGAAGAGACTCAGAAATGATGAAAGATCCTCCAGTGGAGCTACAGCGAAGACTCTAGAGGGTGCTGAGGCTTGTGTTGCCACATTGCCCCTTGCAACCCCTCCAGTTGCAACGACTCCACCTTTGGAGATCCACAACAATCCTTCCAATATCCCCTCTTCAACACCTTTGGATCATCAGCTTTTCTTGGATGATCAACTTTCTGGGAAGAGTCGCACACTTCCACGTCAAATCCACTCCGAAGCTTGGCAATCATCTTCACCCTCTCTGCTAGTCATTATGTCTTTCAAAACTAACCCATGCATGTGCAGGAGGAGAAAGTTGCCTTATGCAGAACTCTCCAAGAAGAAAAAGAGGCACTGGAGAAGCGTTCTGAGGAGATGTCTTCTGCCATTCTGCACTTGGCAGAGTGCTATGAGGGTTCTCACGAAGAAGTGCGCAGGTTTCGGTCGGAGAGAGATTACGCTCGGCAGCAGCGAGAACTCTCTGATACAATAAGGAACTGCTGCACTCCTTTGCTGAGAGATGATGTAGATAGGCTTAGAGCTATTGCTAATTCTCTTGGGGTGGCCAGTGTAGATCCTACTGATGCCAATACGTCCCTAGGATAACTTTGTAAATTACTTTCGGATTAGGTCGACGCTTTGGTCGCTTGTATCCCTTATGTATGCAAAGATCGTAAGAAATAAGAAATTTCTTTTCCTTATATATCTAGCCTGTCGAATGATTATGTATAACTGATAATCACCAAATGATGTTCTCTGTGTGAAAATGTTAACAAGAAAATACTTCTGGAATCAAGACAGTTTTTAACTCAAAACCGTCTCTGATAGTAACATTACAGACGGTTTTAATGTCAGGACCGACTGTAATAGTCTCAACGTTCTTTGAACATCCACAGACATATATATACACCATAACACCATAATATATCATTTTTTTAAATACTAACATTGAAAATAAGATAAAACCAAATATGAAAAACATTTTATTCAATCATTTGGTCACGTTTCTAATATTATTGCTACCTGTCGATTGGTATTGGTGGCTCTTACATGTAGATTCATCATCATATACTAATTCACTAGAGAAACTAGTGGCCGTCGATGGAGTTGCGGCAGCCATCAATGGAGGTTACAGGTTAGGGCTTGTCGTGTCCAAGGAGAAAAATAAGTGGAACAATTCAACTAGTCGAACGGTTCGACTGCAAGCAATCTAGGATATTATAGACGGTTCGGACCTTATCACCGTCTGTGATAGTAGAGCAGACTGTTGATTTTATAATTGTCACAGACAGTTATGAAGTAAACATCGATTGTGATAGTAAAGCGGACGGTTTTGAGCTCAGAACCGTCTGTGATATTCTAATTATCACCGACGGTTCAGAAGTCAAAACCATCTGTGATATTTCTGTCATAGTTCTACACAAATGCACCGATATTACCGACGGTTTAAAGTGAAACCCGTCAGTGATAGTTTCTGTGATATTCTGTTCTACAAAAATGCACCGATATTACCGACGGTATTATATAGAACCGTCTGTATTGAACCTGGTATAAAAGGTCTTTTGGCGGATGTTTTGAGCTAGTCGTACACTCTTGCTCGACATACTGTCCAGTTGGAAGAGATCTAGGGTAAGGAAGAGCCATATCTCAAAAGGGGAGCATTTGGGGGCAACAAATTTGAAGATCCATGGTTGGTACTTGCTCCTAAGGCATACACATTACTTGATTTCATCATCAATATCGATCTCCATTAATTGATCAAATTAGAGGGAGAGGGAGGGGACACTACTATCGGTTGAAAACCGTTAGTAAAACATCTACATTCCCAACGTTCACTAATCGCTATCGACTATTTCTTCTATCGGCTCGGATCTAAACCGATAGTATTGTGTTGGTTTTTTCTATCGGCTCGAATATAAACCGATAGTATTGTGTAGGTATTTTCTATCGGCTAGGATCTAAACCGATAGTAATGTGTATGTTTTTTCTATCACCTGGGATCTAACCCGATAGTATTGTGTAGACACGTTTAGTACTGGAAACTTTATTCTATCGGTTGTTGTATATGAACCGATAGTACTATAATATTTATTCTATCGGTTGTAGTATATAACCGATAGTACTGTGTAGTGTTTCCTATCGGTTATGTACTCGACACGGTTAGTACTGGAATCTTGCACCTATACATACAGCAATACAAAGATACATTGGATCATTCACAAATACAACAATATTTACAAATATACACCAATATTCACCTATTGAATTTGTTCACAGATACACTAATACAGTAATATACACATGCATTGGACAAATTGAATTTATTCACATATTGATAGAGTTTATTCACAAATACATCAATGAATCTATTCACATATATATTGAGTTTATTCACAAATACAGCAATCAACACATTCAATATATATTACACAAGTCAGTTACAATCGATCGTTGATAGCCACTTCTTCCATGACATATTGAGCCCGAATTGTTCGCAGCTCCCCCAATTGAGGCAACTCATATTGCTCTTTCAACATGGCTCTCTGCATATATGCGTGTATGAAGTTAGTATCGCACGTCACATCCAATTAAAGTTCGACTTTGAGTCAGGAAAAATGGTTACCTTAGGGAATTGGGCAAAGTTTCTCCTGATCAGGTCATACATGAATATCATGACATAGAAGCCACATTCCCACGATTGTGGCTGCTGATGGCACTGGGAAAATTGCATATGCAAAGACATAAATCCACATTAACTCGAAAGAACTAATTAAGCTTAAATTAAAAGACTCATCATGAGTACATCCATCCGTATTAATTACCTCATATTCTTTCCAAGAAATTGTTGTGCCCTTCGACGCGTCATGCCTCCCTCCAGCACTAGCATAATTTTTGAAAGCCTTGTATTTAATTTAGCATTGTAGGTTAATATGTTATCATTAATTAGCTAGTCAGAGAAAAATTTAAAACAACTATGTTACTTACGCGTCTATGTGCCATGTGAGGGTGAAAACATGCGCCACCTTGTCGCTCATCGAATCGAGGTAATAGACCTCATTCATCCATGGGCAAATGACTGCGAGGACCCAGTGGCCCCTACATTGCATATATAAGCGAACCGTTTCATACATATGTTAGGCGTAACATACAAGAATGAGTTAAATTAGTAGGAAATGCACTAACCTTTGGTGGTACGGCGCAAGGATGAACTCTCGGTCCTGCTGCGCTAGTAGTGCCCTTGATATGTATTCCTCCGCATGTGCTTGGTCGTGCTCTAGCATCGTGAGGCTTATTTTCTCTGGGTCGAGGAAACCCACCTTGTCACATGCCTTCATCGACGCCAGCCTATACATGCACCAGGATGCAAAGTAGACATTAGTAACTAATGCATACAAAGTGATTAGATTTATGAAACGAACTACGATAGCTTCAGACAACAGCAAACTCACAGGACTCCAGTCTGTATGATGGACATATGAAGCTCCCGCCAGTTGAGGAGGTCGAACAAATCCTCATGGGCCACCGATATGCTCCCGGGCTCACGGTGAAAATGGGCTGGCCTAAAGTGAACCAAGAAGTTGATGTGGTGCCTAGACCGGGTCAGGTACCACTCGTGGAGACTTATGGTTATTTGATCCATATTGCACAGAAGGTACTCCGACATGAGTGGGGACCCGTTCTTGAACGTACCCGACTGGCTTTGTTTGGCTTTGCCCTTGCCTTTGGGCGGGGAGCGAGTGTATACCTTCGAAGGTTGGGGTGTGGTGCCGCCGGCCTCATTTGATGGCGAAGGGTTTGAGGCCGTCGGAGGAGGCATGGGGGCCGAAGGAGTTTGCTCATGCGTTGTGGCGGGGGTGGTGTCCTCAGGAAGTGAGCTGGTATCCATCGTCCACTTTAAGTACAAACGCATAAGTTAGATTTTGCAAACTGAGTATATTAACTGAGTTGTAAGCTGGAATGGCTAGGATTTACCTCCTGTAGTCTAACACCCTTCTTGGGCCACTGTATGTACGAGCCCAATGCCTCGCCAATTGTTCGCATTTCGTCCGTTGGGACGGGCAACGGAAAAGAGCTGTAGCCCGGAAGGGCCATGTCCACCTGTACCTTTGTGAATCCAGGCTCCAGAGGTACGCAGTGGATCCGGACATGCTCCCAAGACTGGTATATGACCCCGTTTGCAACCGCAACAGGTTTGTCGCCCATGTTGATCAATAGGCTACAGCTCTCCGGCTTCTGCAATTTGTAACAATTATAACAGGTTAGCGAAGCAATTCTAACGTAACGGGAGTGGCATCAACCGAACTACATATATAGCTCAAGAGTTGCAATACCTCGATCAGGTCCACCGGATCCACGTGAACCCTCGAGCCGCAACTACTCGGCCTGGCAGCGTCACCTCGGCAGCTAGATCTAAACCCTTGGACTGCACAACTCGGCTGAGGCGTTCCTACTTCTCGTTCATTTGAGTGAACATGTCCGCGAATTGTGCAGTGACATCTGCCCGTATCTTCTAAGATAGCTCCACTTCCCTTTCCTTCCAACTGCCAGCCTTCTTCGCCTTTTGCCCGGGCTCCGAGAAGCCTTTCTTCCATGGCACCACAGCCCCCACAGTTCGCGTCCGCCCTGGATGCTCCTTGTTCCCTAGAGCCTGGGTAAGGATGTCATTCTCCCTATGGGGACTGAACAATCCCTCGGTCGCCTCCTTCGAGCAAGAGATCTGTTACAATGAAAGCACTCCATTGTGAGGAAGAAATATATACAAACTTGTGCGCACACTAGTGATCATAGTTTTTTCTACCAAACTCTATGATTCCAACCAGGAAGTTAGCCAACTTATGAGTCGCTGCACGACCTCGACGTCCCTGGGTTTGGGAACGCCACAGTCCCCGTGGCCGACACGGTCCCTCTGGCCAGCCACCAGCGCTTGCATCGCCGATCGCAGATCTCGGAGAGTGGTAGGTCAGGGGAGTCGACGAAATTCGACGCCTCGTCTTCAGCCTTCTTCCACTGCTCCTCCTTCCCCGCATAGCCACGAGAGCCGAGCCGGTGTGGGTGGTCGTTCCTCCTCTGGATTGCCTTGTTCTTCTCGCTGAGGGCGTTCATACCAGAAACAAGAAAATTAATGCACCGCTGCTTACTACATGTTGGGGGAAATCTCCGCAGAACTAAGTCCAGGTAAGTTGCATCACATTGGCCCGGGGACCTGGCTCCCGGGACTTGGCCTCTGGTGCCGTCTCGGGCGCCACCATTCGCCCGGGGACCTGGCCTCCGGGACCCCCCCGGGCGCCGCCTTTTGGCCCCTTGGACTTGGCCTCCAGTGGCGTCCCGGGCGCCGCTATTCGCCCGGGGACCTGGCCTCCAGGGCCTCCCCGGGAGGCGCCTTTTGGCCCCCAGGACTTGGCCTCCAGTGCCATCCCGGGAAGCAAAATAAGATTTTGAAGTCAACATTTTTATAGGAGCAAGAACATCTTTTGCAAAATAAAGTTTTTCAGAAATAATTTTTAAATAATTTACGAGGTCCTGGCGCTACCAAGCCCTAAGGGTACCGTCCTACAGTCAAGGTCTGTGCTGCTCTGATACCACTATTATATGTCACGTCTGCCACGACTGTAACATCACCTGTGAGGAGCCCAGCTCGGTGCAGCTGGTCCCTTAAACCACTTGACTTCCCAGGATGAGTCAATCACAGGGTTACATTGAAGCAGCAAAAATAATACAGTAGTCATAAATGTATGGTCATCGGGCCTTAGTACAAAACGATGGTACAGTGCCTTACAAGGCACAAGGGTCTAACAAAATAATACATCTAGTCGGCGGAAGCTAGGCCCAAAAGCAATCCACAGGAAACAGAGGTTGACAGCAGACAGCACCACATCAGGGCTCCGGAGGAAACTACTCATCATCTCCTGGGTCCGCAGCATCTTCAGGGTATCCTCCAAGGTCGTAGAACGCTCCATCTATTGAGGAGTTGTTGCAAGGGTGAGTACTTATGTACTCAGCAAGTCATAGGGGAGGTAGAGATATAGTTACAGTATAAATGACATGAGCCTATGCTATTGGGGAAAGAGTGAAGGGTTTTTCCCAAAATACATTTCTTTCTCAATTCTTACTCAACTTCTGATCATACCCATGGCAGTAATTAAATCATATTGATGGTGATACATATATCCCATATCCAAGGCGATATAACCTCATATCACATTATTTTTATTCAAGCCTTTCAATCTTATACTCATAACAGTATTTCGTATACTTTAGGGCATAAACCACATGCCTCTTAATTATCATATGTTTGCTAGATTATGGTTTTACCGCGACACGTCAACACATGACAGCCCACGGCAACGCCCCTTATCGTGACAACACATGCCACTTGGGTAATCTTGAGCTAACAAATTTTAGTTTATAAAACAATACTTGTGTCACACCCCGTGGATTTAATCCACCGCGGCATACTCCTAAAACTCGGGAGCACGAAGTATTCGAATACATTTTTAAACTCTGCAGAGATGTACCTCTTTTTAAATCCACTTTTTCACTCGACTTCCAAGTCGGGCCAACTCCATGCGACTTATACGCATGTGACAAGGCCGAGATCACACAACGTTTTTGCAGTCTGGTATTAACAGTATCCCTGCCCGGTAAATGGACAATACCGTCCCAAGTACCGTTGTGGGTCCTCCCCACTGCCTTACTTCCTAGCCTGGGTCTATGTTCCCGCAGGACACATAACCTCTTTTGATTACAGTCGCGCACGACTTAATCTGGCGTAGGGCGTCTTCCTTCTTTACACCTTATCCTCTCATAATTTTTCTGATCTCACATCACTCATGGACGAACTGCGTCCCACCAGTTTCCACGCGAGAAACCGGATCGACAAGCCATGCAGGGAACTGATAATACTAAGAAAGCTACTAGGTTGCGCCTGTCCCATACCAGGTAAGTGGTTGGTACGTTTTTCATGCCACTAGACGCATAACACAAGGTTCTAGTCCTTACATGCCAGTGACCAGATCATACCACAAACCATGCACCTTCAGTGCCTACACATTCAGTGCAGCCAAGCACCTCCAGTGCTACCACCATTCCATACCAAAATACTGGTCACGGCTAGGGGTTCTATTTCATGAATATAAATGTACATGTTTATACTTTTATTAGTTCGTGGCTTGCTATCTTATCAAGTTCACATTTCTCAAGTATTCAATCTATCACTGCCATAATATCATTGATCTCAACACATGCAATATTAATGAGATATCTACTCATGGAATAGCATAGCAATTCATAAAATATGGGTTTCAATATGATCAAAGTATGACTTGCCTTCCGCGTCGTAAGTATCAGCAGTTGATGATGGTTCAGCGACAAGATCTTCAACCCCGGACTCTTGCTCTGAACAAGATCAAACAAGCAAACAGGCATTACAATCAATCCTATTCTTACTAATCCACTACATGCAAAGATGCAAGGAGAAAATACTCTGGTGATACAAGGTTTTGAAGGCGATTTGAGTTTAACTATGGAAATCAGGGTTAAAATTAGCTGTTAAGGTTTACAAGGTTCCAAAATATCAGGGTGATATCAAGGTGGTGACTTGTTCGCCCAAAAACAGCGAATGTCTTTTGGTTGGCATTCGGTTCAAGGCATCGACATAAGGTCAATGGATGATAGAGGGCTCAACTCCAGTTGTGACAGTAGAGAAAAGTGTAGATCACAATATCAGGAGTCTAAGGGACAAAGTTATTTCCAAAGTTCATGGCTGGAAATGGGTGAAAAGGCTTAATGCCACTGGCTGACATAGGCTGACAGTGCTCTAGAATGGCATTGACATGGTTTGAACAGTTTCCAGTGGCCAAAGTAGGTTTTGATTCAAGCATATGGTGCACAAGGTAGTGAGGCAGCTATTTGACAAAGTAATTTCTGTTTTACATGACCAGAGGTGGGTGAACAGGGCTAATGCCACTGGCTGACATAGCCTGGCATAGGCTTGACACGGCCAGGAACTAGGGTTAGCCATATCTTTTGACTCAGGGCTCCAAATGATGCACCACTTTGTCTGGTGGTTAGGCATTTGTAACAGGAACAAATGTCTCAACAGGACCTAGGGTAGGAGATGGCCGGAAAGTGATGAAAACCGGCGAAGAATACGGTGGCCGAGCTGTTCTCAACAGTTTCTGGTCAAAACTTTGGCATGGCGATACCTCTTCACCTGGGCCGATCCAGGTGTCGAGCTAGAAGGCAAAAATACTCATGGGGTCAAGGCACATCTACTAGACAAGGTGGTTGGGGTTGAAACGGCCGGGAACAAAATCCGGCGACCGGAGCTAGGGAAGAAGACACCAAAATTGGGCATTTCTGTTCTAGGGCAAACGAACTCGAATCCTTGCTTGAGGATGGTCTCTGGGGCATAACAGAGCTAGGTGTGAAGTCAATTTAACTGGAAAATCACCACAGAAGCTTAACGGCGAGTTCCAGTGTGCATGCAAGGTGTAAACTTGGGGTTTTTCATATTTTAGCGAAATTGGTGATTCTGGTTGCTTAGATGTGTTCTAAACAGTCCACTGATCATGTTTGATTACAGGCTCGAGAGCTAATTTGACTTAGTTAAGGATTAATTGCTCGCCGGAGTTGTCGGGGAAAAACAGCAATTCCCGGCGATGAGGTGCAATAGAACTCAATTGGCTGCTACTACACAGGTAAGTGGTTGAGAGTAACTTACTGGTAGCTTCAATTTGGAGTTTGGTGCAGTGGTTTGGCCTGGCACCGTGAGCCTCTTCTCGAGCTCGCCGAAGAAGACGAAGACGACGGCGAGTTGAGAATTTGAGTGGTTCTGGCGTGTGAGTGCGTTTGAGCTGGGCTGGGGTGGCTTTTATAGGCGCAGCAAGGAGCTCGCAACGGCTGGAATTGCCTGGAGAATTGAAGCGGGCTGGAGGTGACAACACGGCTGCATCCCGGCGAAGTGACGCGCTCCAGCGGCCGTGCCGGCTTTTGGAGCCTGGCGCACAGTCCTGGTTGATGCAACGGCGAGTTGATGCTTCCCCCAGGCATGCTTGCAACGTGGCGCAACTGTGCTGCCGTTGTCGGGCGCGCGTGCGGGAGAACGAAGGCGCTGCTGGCGGGCGAGGCGATTCCACGGTGGCCAACACGGTGCGCACACGCGGCAGGAAGACAGTGGCGGAGGTGGCGACGCTGAAGATCGCCGGCGACGAAGCCACGGCAGTGGCAACGGCAACGACGAAAATCCGGCGCTCGTGGTCGATTAAACGCCCTGGTCGTGCACAGTAGCCTGGTCGAACCAGGGACTGATTTGCGATGGTTTTCGGTTTGGCTTTGGACTAAACTGCAAATCTGGTCTTTGAGAGGTTCGATTTGGAATTTGACTCCATGGCTGAGTATAATATTTCTATTAATACTCATCTAGCTCAAATTTGGGGAAAGTTTGATAAGATTTGAGGGATTTCACCTATTTTCGAAAATAGGGTAAAATTAGGGTAAACTAAATCTGGATTTTGTCGATCTCGAATTCTGGTGATTGGAGAGAGATTTTGAAGTCTGATCAGAAGGGAAATATGTATCAAATAGTATTTGGGAGGTGTTCCCTGAAGAAATTCTGAGGTTGGAGTTGATTCGTGGATTTTAGCCCTTTTCAGGCCTCCAGGTAAACAGAAAAGGACCTATTCGCAGTAATATTTGGACTAAACTGCGAAAAGTGTTTAGATGAATTAATCTGGCTCCCAACTTTTTGAAGTGAGTTGAGGATGAACCTAGGAACATATTCCAGGGGTTACTTGAGTCTGGATAAGGTTAAATCAAGATAACTCAGTTATCTAGAAACTGGGTACTTAGGGTAAATCTGAATTTTCTTGTTTTCGAAAACAGAGAGAGGCTTAGGTACTGAGAGTTAGGGTCAGAATTTGATCTGGCTCCTGAAGACTTTTATCTTCAAGGTAACTGGTAGGTTAAATCTGGATGGTCAGATCTTGATCTGGATCTAGAGAATAGATTTGGAGATTTTTAGGGTTTGGGAGAGATTAGAGTTCAGCTGGTCTGGCTACTACTACAGAGATACATGCATGCAGGGTTTTTATGCAAAACTTTTCACCCCCAGAACTAGGGTGTTACAAGCCTACCCTCCTTAAAGAAATCTCGCCCCGAGATTTACCTAGAGAAGGGAAGAGGTAGGGATAAGCCTGCCGCAGATCATCCTCTTTCTCCCAAGTCGCTTCTTCCTTTGAGTGATCTTCCCATTGAACCTTGCAAAGCTCAATTTTCTTTCTTCTGAGTTGACGCTCATCACTAGCCAGTATTTGCAGTGGTTGAGTGTGGTAAGTGAGATTCTTCTGAAGTGGGATCCCCTGGTGTTCTATCTGATCCGTTGGTTCCTAGAGGCACTTACGGAGTTGCGAGACATGAAACACGTCATGAATTTCTCCGAGATCTGATGGTAAATCCAGTTTGTAAGATACCTCTCCTTTCCTCTTAAGGACTTTGAATGGTCCAATGTACCTTGGGGACAGTTTTCCTCTCTGATGGAATCGTCTCAATCCTTTTAACGGTGTAACCTTGAGATAAACTGATTCGCCCGGTGCAAACGACAATTCCCTTCTTCGGTTGTTGGCATAGCTCTTCTGGCGTGACTGTGCTGCCTTTAATCGTTCTCTGATGAGCTTGACGTGTGCTTCAGCTTCTTCGATTAGTTCGGGTCCAATGACTTGCCTTTCTCCTGGCTCGTCCCAATGTAGTGGAGTTCTGCACTTGCGCCCATACAAAGCTTCAAAGGGTGCCATTTGCAGACTAGCTTGGTAACTGTTATTATAAGTAAACTCCGCAAATGGTAAGCACTTTTCCCAAGAGGTTCCATAATCTAAGATGCAAGCTCTGAGAAGGTCTTCCAAGATTTGATTTACACGTTCAGTCTGTCCCCCTGTCTGTGGATGATATGCAGTGCTGAACTGCAATTGGGTCCCCAATGCTTCGTGGAGTCGGTTCCAGAATTTGGATGTGAATTGTGTTCCTCGATTTGAAACGATCTTCTTCGGGATACCATGCAGTGTCACTATTCGCTGCAGGTATAGCTCCGCTAATTTGTTGCCATTATACGTTTTCTTGACTGGTATAAAATGAGCAACTTTCGTGAGTCTGTCCAGAATGACCCATATGGAATCATATCCCCCTTGTGTTCTGGGAAGTCCTGTGATAAAATCCATACCAATCTCTTCCCATTTCCAAGTTGGCACTGGTAAGGGCTGCAGCTTTCCGGCTATCTTCTGATGATCGGCCTTAATCCTTTGGCAAGTGTCACATCTTGCGACATATTCCGCGATTTCCCTCTTCATTCCATTCCACCAGAATTGCGTTCTCAGATCCTTGTACATCTTGGTGTTTCCAGGGTGTAGTGAATATGGGGTTTTATGAGCTTCGAAAAGAATTAATTCCTTAAGGTCTGTATTTCGGGGCACAGAAATCCTTCCCCGATACCATACAATTCCTTGATGATCTTCAATGAAATCCTGGGTTTTTCCTGATCTGATGTGGCTCTTGATCTTATGTATCTCCTCATCTTCTTTCTGAGCATCCTCAATCTGCTTTTGGAGTTGAGACTCCACAGTCACTGTAGCTAACATCCCAGATGGCACTATGGTTACTTCAAGATTCTGAAATTCCTGCCGTAAGCACGGGTTTTTGGGTGTAGCTCCTTGTAGGGTATAAGCCTTTCTGCTCAAGGCATCTGCCACTACGTTGTCTTTCCCTGGATGGTAGAGTATGCTGAGGTCGTAGTCCTTGATCAGCTCGAGCCATCGGCGCTGACGCATATTGAGCTCCGTCTGTGT
This sequence comes from Pharus latifolius, assembly GCA_019359835.1. Lineage (NCBI taxonomy): Eukaryota > Viridiplantae > Streptophyta > Magnoliopsida > Poales > Poaceae > Pharus > Pharus latifolius. The sequence continues at coordinate 24,697,080 of CM033327.1, forward strand.
GAAGATATACTTGAGGCTTTTATGATCGGTAAAGATCTCACACTTATGTCCAATGAGATAATGCCGCCATATCTTTAAAGCGTGCACCACTGCTGCTAACTCCAAATCATGAGTCGGATAATTTTCCTCATGTGGTCTCCATTGACGTGAAGCATAAGCTACTACTCGACCTTGCTGCATTAACACACAACCTATTCCTTGCTTTGAAGCATCACAGTAAACTACAAAATCTTCTTTGCTGTCTGGTAATGTGAGGACCGGTGTTGTTGTCAATTTCTGCTTCAGCTTCTGGAAACTTTCTTCACACTTGATGGTCCATTCAAAAGTAACATCCTTCTTTAGCAGGTTCGTAAGAGGTTTGGCTATTTGGGAGAATCCTTCAATGAATCTCCTATAATATCCTGCTAATCCCAAGAAACTCCTAATTTCTGAAACTGAGGTAGGTTGCTTCCACTCCTTGATTGCAGAGATTTTAGCTGAATCCACTGAAATTCCTTCTGCTGTCAACACATGTCCAAGAAATGAAATTCTTGACATCCAAAATTCACATTTGTCAAACTTGGCATAAAATTGCCTCTCTCGTAGCCTTCCCAAGACTAGGTGTAGATGTTGTTCATGTTCTTCCGTACTCTTGGAATATATCAGAATGTCATCTATGAATACTATGACAAACTTGTCAAGATAATCCATAAACGTACTGTTCATGATATTCATGAAAGCTGCCGGAGCATTGGTCAATCCAAAGGGCACTACTGTGAATTCATATAGCCCGTATCTTGTAGTGAAAGCAGTCTTCGGTATATCTCCCTTCTTGATTTTCAGCTGATGATATCCAGATTTCAAATCTATCTTAGAAAATACTTTGGCTCCTCGAAGTTGGTCGAACAAGTCATCAATTCTTGGTAATGGGTACTTGTTCTTAATAGTGACTTCATTCAAAGCTCGGTAATCTACACACATCCGTAAAGTTCCGTCCTTCTTCTTCACGAACAATACCGGAGCTCCCCAAGGTGAAGCACTGGGTTGGATAAATCCTTTACCCTCCAGTTCCTCTAACTGATTTTTCAACTCTTCTAAGTCCGTTACCGGCATCCTATATGGTCTCTTAGCTATAGGTGCTGCTCCTGGTTTAAGCTCAATGGTAAACTCTATCTCCCTGTCAGGTGGCATCCCTGGGAGTTCTTCTGGGAATACATCCGGGTATTCCTGTACTGTGGGCACTTGATCCAAGCATACTTCCTGAAGTGCATGGACTGACCCTTGCAATTTTTTGACCGATGATCTTTCCGCATGGAATAGAACTTCCTTCCCTTGGTTACTAACAAGGCTTAGAGTTTTCTTCTCACAATCCACTAGACCTTTATGCTGGGATAACCAATCCATCCCTATTATAATGTCTAGGCCTTGCAGTTCTAGGACTAATAGATTAGCCCAGAACTCTACCCCTTCTATTTTGAAGGTTATATGACGACAAGCTGAATATACAGGCAGCTTAGCTCCTGGGGTCTGTATAGCCATAGGGTACTCTAGAGGTACCTTAGGTATTCTTACTTTGAATGCAAAATCTTCGGATATGAATGAGTTTGTAGCTCCAGGATCAAATAGTATTAAAGCAGATGCAGACTGGATCAAGAATCTACCTAGGAGAATGTCAGAGGCATTGTCCGCTTCTTGAAGGGAGGTGAAGTTCAGTCGGCCTCCTCGGCCTGCCATTTGTCTTCCTCCTCGCCCTCGTCCTCGGCCTGCTACATTTCCCCCTCTGTTGGGCAAACCTCCTCTGGGGCTCTGCAATGGTGGTGAGGCTGTGGTTGTAGGTGCCATCGCTTGTGTTCCAGCTTGCGATCTTGCTATCGCCATTGGGAGTTGGATCCACGGGCAACTGTCTTTGCGGTGTCCCATCTGTCCGCAATGATAGCATTGAGTCCTTGTCTGAGGGCAATCCCGTTGATAGTGTGCTCCTCTGCAGTTGGGGCACGTCGGCGTGAATGGTGGTCTTGGCGCCGGGTAGGGCGGGCGAAAATTTGGAGATGTTGGGGCCCTTCCCCTAGATGAGCTGGCTAGCAGTCGCGACTGTTGCATCATCTTCCTCTTCTGATTTTCTTCTCCGAGGCCTCGCTTTTCTTCTATCTTTAATACTCGATTCACCAGGGTCTGGAATTCTGTGAACTCATGGGAGGCAATCTGATACTGCAAATAGTGCTGAAGTCCCTCGGTGAAGCGTTCAATCTTCTTATCTTCCGTGTCGATGTCGTTGGATGCATACCGAGCTAGATGGTGGAATTGGTGCAGGTACTCAGTGACAGTTCGGTTCCCTTGAGTCAAGTTCCGGAATTCTCGGCGTTTGGCTGCCATGACGCCTGTAGGGATATGGAATTTTCGGAACTGATCCTTAAATTCCGTCCAAGTGATGTTGTCTTTGTCCAAGTGTGCTTCTTGATAATTCATCCACCAAGCAGCTGCTGCTCCAGTGAGTTGGTGTGATCCGAACAGCACCTTCTCTCGATCATTGCAACGAACAGTATCCAGTTTCCTTTCAATGTCCCGCAGCCAGTCGTCTGCGACGATTGGGTCGGTCGCGCTTGCGAAGGTTGGCGGTCGCGTCTTCTGGAAGTCTGAGAGTCGAGTTCCGACAGCAGTACCTTCAGCAGTCCCTGGCATTTTCTGAATGACTTGAGCTAGCAACTGGGTATGTGCAGCCTGGGCTTCTTGGCGGCTCCTCTCCATTGAAAGAAGAATTTCCTGGAGACTTGGTGAGTCTTCTTGTGGTGGTAGTGAGCTCTGCGATCCTGGATGAGGTGTGGTTCCTCTTCGTGGTGTAACTGGGTCTTGGCCCTCTTGGTCATCTTGGGTCCTTCTCCTTGTGTGAACCATTCTGGTCTTCTGAAGAGAGAAGCAGACAGGTCTAACTAACTAGAGAGAATTAGGGTACTAATGCAGAAATTAATGCGAAGCTGATTCATTAATGCACAAGTAGTTGATACAAAAGCTGCTAAACGCCTTAGTCTGATACAATCAAAATACAAGTAATGGTGATGATAACAACCCAAAAGCATCACCAAACCTAGAAGATCTACCCTGGCCTGAGGATCTAAAAGAACAGGCAACTAACTGCTCCCACAGGGCTCAACCTCCTCTGGCTCCATCTCGTCGTCGGACTCCTCCAGAGTGACAAACCCGGGTGGTCCAGACTCATGGAACAGCAGAGCAGACCCACTGCCCTTTGCCTGGCGGGTGCTAGGGGTAGAGAATGAGCGTCGGTACCCAGCTGCACTAGCAACCCTCCGAGGAATCAAGCTAGGTCCCGCACTGGGTCCAAAGGTATGAGCTGGGGAGACAACTGTCGGAGCAACCTCCTCAACTGTGCGGCGTCTCTGAGCTGCAGGCTGAGAAGTCAACGACGGGGAAGCGGTTCGGCCACGTTTCTTCTGCTCCTCCAACTCCTTGCGGAGCTCCTGATGCTCAGCAAGCAAAGTAGAGTAGCGCGAGTCGAGGGTCCTCAACAGACCTACGGTGCCTGCCAGACACGGGTCCGGGTACTCCACGATGGGTGACAACCCAGAGGGAGATGAAGGCACGTGACGGAAAGGTGACTCCTGGAGCCGACATGAGTACACCTGGCGTACCCGATGCACCGCCTCTCGAGCTGCGTCCTGGATAGCATCCAGTCGGCTTGCCCTACTGGCCTCCACCCTGATCACCTGTCCCTCACGACTATCGAGAGCGTGCACCAGCACTTTGGCCTTGAAGCCATAGCGACGCCCCTCATAATAGTCCCAAATAGTCTCGCAGATCGGGCGCTCATCAATCCCTAGGAATTGAGCAATATGCCACAGCAATGTGGCCCATCCACCGAGACGCTCGATGTAGCTGAAACGCTCCTTGGCCATCCTGCCGAGAAATTTTGGAAGCAAAATAAGATTTTGAAGTCAACATTTTTATAGGAGCAAGAACATCTTTTGCAAAATAAAGTTTTTCAGAAATAATTTTTAAATAATTTACGAGGTCCTGGCGCTACCAAGCCCTAAGGGTACCGTCCTACAGTCAAGGTCTGTGCTGCTCTGATACCACTATTATATGTCACGTCTGCCACGACTGTAACATCACCTGTGAGGAGCCCAGCTCGGTGCAGCTGGTCCCTTAAACCACTTGACTTCCCAGGATGAGTCAATCACAGGGTTACATTGAAGCAGCAAAAATAATACAGTAGTCATAAATGTATGGTCATCGGGCCTTAGTACAAAACGATGGTACAGTGCCTTACAAGGCACAAGGGTCTAACAAAATAATACATCTAGTCGGCGGAAGCTAGGCCCAAAAGCAATCCACAGGAAACAGAGGTTGACAGCAGACAGCACCACATCAGGGCTCCGGAGGAAACTACTCATCATCTCCTGGGTCCGCAGCATCTTCAGGGTATCCTCCAAGGTCGTAGAACGCTCCATCTATTGAGGAGTTGTTGCAAGGGTGAGTACTTATGTACTCAGCAAGTCATAGGGGAGGTAGAGATATAGTTACAGTATAAATGACATGAGCCTATGCTATTGGGGAAAGAGTGAAGGGTTTTTCCCAAAATACATTTCTTTCTCAATTCTTACTCAACTTCTGATCATACCCATGGCAGTAATTAAATCATATTGATGGTGATACATATATCCCATATCCAAGGCGATATAACCTCATATCACATTATTTTTATTCAAGCCTTTCAATCTTATACTCATAACAGTATTTCGTATACTTTAGGGCATAAACCACATGCCTCTTAATTATCATATGTTTGCTAGATTATGGTATTACCGCGACACGTCAACACATGACAGCCCACGGCAACGCCCCTTATCGTGACAACACATGCCACTTGGGTAATCTTGAGCTAACAAATTTTAGTTTATAAAACAATACTTGTGTCACACCCCGTGGATTTAATCCACCGCGGCATACTCCTAAAACTCGGGAGCACGAAGTATTCGAATACATTTTTAAACTCTGCAGAGATGTACCTCTTTTTAAATCCACTTTTTCACTCGACTTCCAAGTCGGGCCAACTCCATGCGACTTATACGCATGTGACAAGGCCGAGATCACACAACGTTTTTGCAGTCTGGTATTAACAGTATCCCTGCCCGGTAAATGGACAATACCGTCCCAAGTACCGTTGTGGGTCCTCCCCACTGCCTTACTTCCTAGCCTGGGTCTATGTTCCCGCAGGACACATAACCTCTTTTGATTACAGTCGCGCACGACTTAATCTGGCGTAGGGCGTCTTCCTTCTTTACACCTTATCCTCTCATAATTTTTCTGATCTCACATCACTCATGGACGAACTGCGTCCCACCAGTTTCCACGCGAGAAACCGGATCGACAAGCCATGCAGGGAACTGATAATACTAAGAAAGCTACTAGGTTGCGCCTGTCCCATACCAGGTAAGTGGTTGGTACGTTTTTCATGCCACTAGACGCATAACACAAGGTTCTAGTCCTTACATGCCAGTGACCAGATCATACCACAAACCATGCACCTTCAGTGCCTACACATTCAGTGCAGCCAAGCACCTCCAGTGCTACCACCATTCCATACCAAAATACTGGTCACGGCTAGGGGTTCTATTTCATGAATATAAATGTACATGTTTATACTTTTATTAGTTCGTGGCTTGCTATCTTATCAAGTTCACATTTCTCAAGTATTCAATCTATCACTGCCATAATATCATTGATCTCAACACATGCAATATTAATGAGATATCTACTCATGGAATAGCATAGCAATTCATAAAATATGGGTTTCAATATGATCAAAGTATGACTTGCCTTCCGCGTCGTAAGTATCAGCAGTTGATGATGGTTCAGCGACAAGATCTTCAACCCCGGACTCTTGCTCTGAACAAGATCAAACAAGCAAACAGGCATTACAATCAATCCTATTCTTACTAATCCACTACATGCAAAGATGCAAGGAGAAAATACTCTGGTGATACAAGGTTTTGAAGGCGATTTGAGTTTAACTATGGAAATCAGGGTTAAAATTAGCTGTTAAGGTTTACAAGGTTCCAAAATATCAGGGTGATATCAAGGTGGTGACTTGTTCGCCCAAAAACAGCGAATGTCTTTTGGTTGGCATTCGGTTCAAGGCATCGACATAAGGTCAATGGATGATAGAGGGCTCAACTCCAGTTGTGACAGTAGAGAAAAGTGTAGATCACAATATCAGGAGTCTAAGGGACAAAGTTATTTCCAAAGTTCATGGCTGGAAATGGGTGAAAAGGCTTAATGCCACTGGCTGACATAGGCTGACAGTGCTCTAGAATGGCATTGACATGGTTTGAACAGTTTCCAGTGGCCAAAGTAGGTTTTGATTCAAGCATATGGTGCACAAGGTAGTGAGGCAGCTATTTGACAAAGTAATTTCTGTTTTACATGACCAGAGGTGGGTGAACAGGGCTAATGCCACTGGCTGACATAGCCTGGCATAGGCTTGACACGGCCAGGAACTAGGGTTAGCCATATCTTTTGACTCAAGGCTCCAAATGATGCACCACTTTGTCTGGTGGTTAGGCATTTGTAACAGGAACAAATGTCTCAACAGGACCTAGGGTAGGAGATGGCCGGAAAGTGATGAAAACCGGCGAAGAATACGGTGGCCGAGCTGTTCTCAACAGTTTCTGGTCAAAACTTTGGCATGGCGATACCTCTTCACCTGGGCCGATCCAGGTGTCGAGCTAGAAGGCAAAAATACTCATGGGGTCAAGGCACATCTACTAGACAAGGTGGTTGGGGTTGAAACGGCCGGGAACAAAATCCGGCGACCGGAGCTAGGGAAGAAGACACCAAAATTGGGCATTTCTGTTCTAGGGCAAACGAACTCGAATCCTTGCTTGAGGATGGTCTCTGGGGCATAACAGAGCTAGGTGTGAAGTCAATTTAACTGGAAAATCACCACAGAAGCTTAACGGCGAGTTCCAGTGTGCATGCAAGGTGTAAACTTGGGGTTTTTCATATTTTAGCGAAATTGGTGATTCTGGTTGCTTAGATGTGTTCTAAACAGTCCACTGATCATGTTTGATTACAGGCTCGAGAGCTAATTTGACTTAGTTAAGGATTAATTGCTCGCCGGAGTTGTCGGGGAAAAACAGCAATTCCCGGCGATGAGGTGCAATAGAACTCAATTGGCTGCTACTACACAGGTAAGTGGTTGAGAGTAACTTACTGGTAGCTTCAATTTGGAGTTTGGTGCAGTGGTTTGGCCTGGCACCGTGAGCCTCTTCTCGAGCTCGCCGAAGAAGACGAAGACGACGGCGAGTTGAGAATTTGAGTGGTTCTGGCGTGTGAGTGCGTTTGAGCTGGGCTGGGGTGGCTTTTATAGGCGCAGCAAGGAGCTCGCAACGGCTGGAATTGCCTGGAGAATTGAAGCGGGCTGGAGGTGACAACACGGCTGCATCCCGGCGAAGTGACGCGCTCCAGCGGCCGTGCCGGCTTTTGGAGCCTGGCGCACAGTCCTGGTTGATGCAACGGCGAGTTGATGCTTCCCCCAGGCATGCTTGCAACGTGGCGCAACTGTGCTGCCGTTGTCGGGCGCGCGTGCGGGAGAACGAAGGCGCTGCTGGCGGGCGAGGCGATTCCACGGTGGCCAACACGGTGCGCACACGCGGCAGGAAGACAGTGGCGGAGGTGGCGACGCTGAAGATCGCCGGCGACGAAGCCACGGCAGTGGCAACGGCAACGACGAAAATCCGGCGCTCGTGGTCGATTAAACGCCCTGGTCGTGCACAGTAGCCTGGTCGAACCAGGGACTGATTTGCGATGGTTTTCGGTTTGGCTTTGGACTAAACTGCAAATCTGGTCTTTGAGAGGTTCGATTTGGAATTTGACTCCATGGCTGAGTATAATATTTCTATTAATACTCATCTAGCTCAAATTTGGGGAAAGTTTGATAAGATTTGAGGGATTTCACCTATTTTCGAAAATAGGGTAAAATTAGGGTAAACTAAATCTGGATTTTGTCGATCTCGAATTCTGGTGATTGGAGAGAGATTTTGAAGTCTGATCAGAAGGGAAATATGTATCAAATAGTATTTGGGAGGTGTTCCCTGAAGAAATTCTGAGGTTGGAGTTGATTCGTGGATTTTAGCCCTTTTCAGGCCTCCAGGTAAACAGAAAAGGACCTATTCGCAGTAATATTTGGACTAAACTGCGAAAAGTGTTTAGATGAATTAATCTGGCTCCCAACTTTTTGAAGTGAGTTGAGGATGAACCTAGGAACATATTCCAGGGGTTACTTGAGTCTGGATAAGGTTAAATCAAGATAACTCAGTTATCTAGAAACTGGGTACTTAGGGTAAATCTGAATTTTCCTGTTTTTGAAAACAGAGAGAGGCTTAGGTACTGAGAGTTAGGGTCAGAATTTGATCTGGCTCCTGAAGACTTTTATCTTCAGGGTAACTGGTAGGTTAAATCTGGATGGTCAGATCTTGATCTGGATCTAGAGAATAGATTTGGAGATTTTTAGGGTTTGGGAGAGATTAGAGTTCAGCTGGTCTGGCTACTACTACAGAGATACATGCATGCAGGGTTTTTATGCAAAACTTTTCACCCCTAGAACTAGGGTGTTATAGCGGCGCCTTTTGGCCCCCGGCACTTGGCCTCCGGTGCCGTTCCGGGCGCCGCCATTGGCCCGGGCACCTGGCCTCCGGTGCCTCCCCGGGCGCCGCCTTTTGGCCCCCGGGACTTGGCCTCCGGTGCCGTCCCGGGCGCCGCCATTGGCCCGGGAACCTGGCCTCTGGGGCCTCCCCGGGCGCCGCCTTTTGGCCCCTGGGACGTGGCCTCCAGTGCTGTCCCGGGCGCCGCCACTCGCCCGTGGACCTGGCCCCCGGCGCCTCCCCGGGCGCCGCCTTTTGGCCCCCGGGTCTTGGCCTCCGGTGCCGTCTCGGGCGCCGCCATTTGCCTGGGGACCTGGCCTCCGGTGCCTCCCCCGGGCGCCGCCTTTTGGCCCCCGGGACCTGGCCTCCGGTGCCGTCCCGGGCGCCGCCATTTGCCCAGGGACATGGCCTCCGGTGCCTCCCCGGGCGCCGCCTTTTGGCCCCCGGGACTTGGTCTCCGGTGCCGCCCCGGGCGCCGCCATTTGCCCGGGGACCTGGCCTCCGGTGTCTCCTCGGGCGCCGCCTTTTGGCCCCCGGGACTTGGCCTCCGGCGCATGTCCCGAGCCTCATCGCCCTCCTCAAGGTAAGAGTCTCGAGTTGTTTATCACGTGCAGGTCACGCGACGAGCGCCTCGGGAATCAGCGGCCACCTGTCAAGCATCGAAGACGTTTGACCGGGAGAAGGATGTTCCTACCCCTTAATCCGACGGTGGCTTCCGGGTAGTTTAGGCTTTTTGATTCTTTTTGGGGCTATAAATAGCCCTTGTACCCCTCAGTTGTGAGCAGGTGATTTATTGTTATTGGAATAGCTAAACTCACAGGTGTGCTCCGGAAGCCTCTCCCCCGGAGAGAGCCTCCCCAGCCGACTCCGGTCGGGAGCTCACTGACAGGACTAGGGCCCCCACCGGGACCCAAACCTGTATAAATCCTCGTGTCAATTCTTGTGTTTGTCCGGCGGGGGAGGACTGGTCACCCAGTCAACCCGCGCCGCGTAATCTTCGCTAGGATCGTTCACAAAACCTGCCGGGGTATTCTCAATACCACGACACTGCATACAATGGTGTAACCAAGCAAAGGAACCATACATACCTTGAACTCAGGAGTCCCCTTCTGTTGGGCGAATTGCTCCCATACCTCCTCCATTATGAAGGGGTACTTCTCGCATGGAGATTTGCCTTTAGCGAGGAAGGTACTGACGAGGACGCTTTTGAAGGTTTTCCACGTGTTGTTCATGTCCTTCAAGCAAGCTATCTTGGGACCATCGTCGAGGATGTTCCACTTGGCCTGTTTCGAATGGTGCATATAAGCAGGACATACCTAATCTCTGGGATAAACCAAGGGAATGTGATTACTCAAGAGTTCAGTGATTTTGATTAATTTTACCTTCACTTCCGCCCACAGCCTATCCCTCTCATCGGCCTTGACGTCCTTCCAGCTCTGGACGGTGATCTTCACCCTTTCCTTCGCCAACAAGGCAACATAGGCAGCATAGTGGCCGGCGTTCTTCCCGATCGGCCTCCCGAACTGGTTGAACTCACATGAAAGATCCGCGCGTTTGGCCAAACGACCCAACATTATCGCGCTTCGCGCCTTCCTCTTGCGCTGGGACGAGGCAGTGCCATCTACGTTCGCCCTCCCCGAATCACTACTATCAGCCGAGGAAGATGCCGACATGGCTTTACCTAAAATTCCATGAACAGACCATCAATTGATATGAAGATTAGCAGTGCAACTATGCTAGTCTCTCTACAGGAACATAAAATCTTTTAAAATTTAAATGAACCAAAATTTCAGATGAAAATCAGAAAATGGGAAGTAATTAACAGAAAATTCAGATTAGCAGTGAAAACTATGACATACTCTATTTCCTATCGGTTTTCCAAGTAAAACCGATAGTACTCAAGTTTATATTCAGGAAAATTTATAAAATTAGCAGTGCAAACTATGCTAGTCTCTCTGCAGGAACATAAAGTATGTTAAAATTTAAATGAACTAAAATTTCAGAAGAAAATTAGAAAATGGGAAGTAATTAACAGAAAATTCAGATTAGCAGTGCAAACTATGACATACACTATTTCCTATCGGTTTTCCAAGTAAACCCGATAGTACTCAAGTTTATATTCAGGAAAACTTATAAGATTAGCAGTCCAAACTATGCTAGTCTCTCTGCAGGAACATAAAGTCTGTTAAAATTTAAATGAACTAAAATTTCAGATGAAAATTAGAAAATGGGAAGTAATTAACAGAAAATTCAGATTAGTCTATTTCCTATCGGTTTTCCAAGTCAAACCGATAGTAATCAAGTTTGTATTCAGTAAAATATATAAAAGTAGCAGTGCAAACTATGCTAGTCTCTCTGCAGGAACATAAAGTCTGTTAAAATTTAAATGAACTAAAATTTCAGATGAAAATTAGAAATTGGGAAGTAATTAACAGAAAATTCAGATTAGTCTAATTCCTATCGGTTTTCCAAGTCAAAATGATAGTAATCAAGTTTGTATTCAGTAAAATATATAAAAGTAGCAGTGCAAACTATGCTAGTCTCTCCGCAGGAACATAAAGTCTGTTAAAATTTAAATGAACTAAAATTTCAGATGAAAATTAGAAAATGGGAAGTAATTAACAGAAAATTCAGATTAGTCTATTTCCTATCGGTTTTCCAAGTCAAACTGATAGTAATCAAGTTTGTATTCAGTAAAATATATAAAAGTAGCAGTGCAAACTATGCTAGTCTCTCTGCAGGAACATAAAGTCTGTTAAAATTTAAATGATCAACAATTTCAGATGAAAATTAGAAAATGGGAAATAATTAACAAAAAATTCAGATTAGTCTATTTCCTATCGGTTTTCCAAGTCAAATCGATAGTAATCAAGTTTATATTCTGTAAAATATATAAAATTAGCAGTGCAAACTATGCTAGTCTCTCTGCAGAAATATAAAGTCTGTTAAAATTTAAATGATCAAAAATTTCATATGAAAATTAGAAAATGGGAAATAATTAAAAGAAAATTCAGTTTACGGTATTTACTATCGGTTCTACATAATAAACCGATAGTGAACTACACTGTATGGCAAATTCCTGGTGATTATCATCAAGTCTGTCATTCTCATAGCCATCAAGTTTGTAGTTCATGAATTTTACTCTAGTTTTATATTTGTAAACCATTGAACCACATATGAACCATTGCATATAAATTTAAGCAATTGACGCGAGCGGTTTGGTCAAGAACACTTACAGTCGTTCGTGGAGTTGCCGGAGGCGGTGGCGCGATGCAGTGGCCGGAGGCGGTGGCGCGATGCAGTGGCCGGAGGCGGTGGAGAAGCTAGGGTTTTCCGGCTTGCGATCAGCAATGGTGGCGCAGAGGAGCGAAGAAACGAACGTCGGGGAAGCTAAGGTTTTCCGCGCGTGAGTATTTGGAATGTGATCAGTAGCACTGGAGGGAAAATCGAACGAGACAGCAAGGTTATACCCTAATATATGAATATTTACTATCGGTTCATAACCACAACTGATAGTAAATACATGTAAGTTAGGGTTTAGAGTGTGGGATTGTTCACTATCGGTTTTATTATAACTAACCGATAGTAAATTAAGAACAGGGGCTCATAACACAGTACAAATCACTATCGGTTATGAACAATAAACCGATAGTAAAGTTTAATTTCATATCGGTTTGGCAGTTGAAACCGACAGTAAACTTCAATGTTGTTGGCCCTAAAGGATTTTCCTTAGAACAATTACATATGATCTCAGCACATCATTTTTGCATTGTATTTCACTATCGGTTATTAACAATAAACCGATAGTATATGTTAATTTCATATCGGTTGGGAAGTTGAAACCGATAGTAGAATACTGTATTATTGACTTAAAGGGATTTCGTGAGAACAATTGCAGATGGGTCTCAGTACATCATTTTGCACTGGTAGAGACACCTGAAACCCCATGCAAATGACTTCCAATAATTTTGAAATAAATGAACAGTAAAGACCAATGATGGAATGAAAATTTGCAGTTTTCATATTGATTTGTGAAAAGAATCAATTATTGCTCCAATCAAGTATATACTCCAATTGAAACGAAAATTTGCATAAATGATTCTCAATGCATCACGTATGTTTTCTCAAAGAATTTTTGAAAAATGATTTGAAGAATTCTTCGATTAAAGATCCAAGTAATATATGTCACTTACATATTGCAAATTAGTCAAGAATGGTTGTGCACCCATAATCCTTCTTCGTGGTTGTCTCGCAGGTAACTTGTCTCGTCAATATCTTCGGTAGGGACAGATTGAAGAATTCTATCTAAAAATAGAGGTAGTTCATCGAACTGATCATACTCTTCTTCATCCACAACGTTTTCGACCCCAACAATACGTCTCTTACTGTGAAGGACAACGTGCAACTTTGGGTTGGGCGGGTCAACGATGTAGAACACCTGTGTGGCTTGCTCAGCAAGTATAAATGGATCATCTTGGTGTGCGACTCTACTGAGATCGACGAGAGTAAACCCATAATTGTCGACTTTAACACCTCGAGAGATTTCGACCCATTGGCATCAAAACAGAGGAATCTTAAGTAATACATAATCGAGCTCCCATATTTCCTCAATAACATCGTAATATGAGTCGAGTGCCCTTACTGCCCTGGCATCCTCTGAAATAGCAAGTAGTGTCACTCCACTACATTGCATAGTACTCTTCTCGTCCTGAGTTCTTGTGTAAAATGAATAGCCGTTGATGTCATACCCCTGCCAAGTCCCTACGGTAAATCTAGGCCCTCTGGCCAACCATGTAACAACTTCATCTATGTCGCCCTCAGAAGCTTGCGGGACTCTATTTTCGATCCACCCAGCAAACTTCCTAGTATGTTCTCTGGTGACCCAAATCCCTAGCTTCGAGGGATTCTATTTTCGTAACATTTCCTTGTGCTCGTGTATGTATGGCTCCACCCCCGTCATGTGCTGTAAGACCAAAAAATGGGCTTTTGCATACAGATCACTAGAGGGGACGACTGCTTTAAATGCAATCGTTCCAATGCCCTGAAGCCTGCCCTCATGCCGGGACGTAGGAACGCCAATTGGGTCAACCCCGGCCATATAGTTGGTGCAAAATTTGATCACCTCCTCGGCGGCATAATCTTCAATGATACTGCCCTCAGGCCAATGTCGATTCCTTACATATCCCTTCAAGATACCCATAAATCTCTCAAATGGATACATGTAGCGCAGGAACACGGGTCCACAAAACTTAATTTCTCTGACACGTTGAACAATTAGATGGACCATAACATCAAAAAACGATGGAGGGAAATACATCTCCAGCAGACAAAGAGTTGTAGTCACATCGCGTTGCAAATCGTCCAGTCCATCCAGATCAATTACCTGCAAGGACACAGTTGCAGCAAATATTCAGATCCAAAAAATCTGACAAGTTCCACGAATGGAGCTAATTAACTTGCTAGGAGTACACGCTTACGTACCTTGCCAGATATTGTGTTAAAGAAATAACATAGCTTTGTAATTGTCTCTCTGACTTTGACTGGGAGAATGCCTCTGATAGCAATGGGAAGTATTTGTGACATTAGTACATGACAATCATGGGACTTCATACCAACCAGTTTCAAGTCTTTCATGGACAAAAGTTTTTTCAAGTTCACAGAATACCCGCATGGAACTTTGACACCATGTAGGCACTGACAGAGTTCTGTTTTTTCTCTTTTTGAGAAAGTATAGCAGGCCGGGGGGAGGTATGTCCGCTTTTCCTTCTCCAACAGTGCAAGCTAGTCCTTATGACCATGTCGAGCATGTCACGGCGAATGTTGATGCCATCTTTCGTCTTTCCTGGAATGTTCAACAACAAACCAGTCAAACTGTCACAAACATTTTTCTCTACGTGCATGACATCAATGCAATGTCAAACTTGTAAGTGCACCCAATATGGCAGATCCCAAAGAATCGATCTCTTCTTCCAAACATTTTTTCCTGGAGGTTTAGAACATTTACTGAACTCAACTTTGATGTCCTTCACGCGCAAGTAAAGCTCCTTACCAGTCGCAAACATTGGGGCTGATCCTTTCTCAGGCTTCCCATTGAATGACTTCCTCTTCTTACGGTAGGCGTGATGCATTGGAAGGAATCTGCGGTGACCCATGTACACTGTTTTCTGTAGTTCGATAACCACATGCTTTTAGTTTCATCCAGGCAAATACGACAAGCCTTGCCTCCTTTCGTACTATACCCTGACAAATTTTCATAGGCCGGGAATCATTTATGGTGCAAAATATCATGGCCCGCAACATGAAATTCTCTCGCTTATGTGCATCCGACCCCGCAACCCTTCGCTCCACAATTTATGTAAGTCCTCGACTAACGGTGATAGAAACACGTCAATATCATTCCCAGGTTGTCTGGGTCCTGAAATTAGTAACGACATCATGATGTACTTGCACTTCGTACATAACCAAGGAGGAAGATTGTAGATGCATAAAATAACCGGCCAAGTGCTATGTCGACTGTTCATATTTCCGTGTTGATTCATACCATCCGTACTCAGCCCCACTACTACAGAAGTGCATTCCACTAACCCATATTTTCTAACGGTTATAAGTAATCTGGAAAAATCCGATAGAATAGGATGACAGCGGCGGAAAAGAGGCAATTTACTATCGGTTACACACTAGTCCAACGTTAGTGAAATGCAAATACTTTTTACTATCGTTCATTACTGTACAAACCGATATAATATATTAAATAGTACTATCGGTTTTCCACTTTTAACTGATAGTAAAATTGCGCACTTTATACTATCGGTTATTACTGTACCAACCGATATAATATATTAAAACAGTACTATCGGTTTTTCATTCATAACAGATAGTAAAATTACTCACTTTATACTATCGGTTCGTACTGTACCAACCGATATAATATATTACATAGTACTATAGGTTTTTCTCGTGTAACTGATAGTGAAATTACTGTCTTTTTACTATCGGTTATTACTGTACTAACCGATTCTATATATGA
Source organism: Pharus latifolius (assembly GCA_019359835.1). Classification (NCBI taxonomy): domain Eukaryota; kingdom Viridiplantae; phylum Streptophyta; class Magnoliopsida; order Poales; family Poaceae; genus Pharus; species Pharus latifolius. The sequence goes on from CM033327.1 coordinate 24,712,743, forward strand.
AATAGTACTATCGGTTATATAAAACAAACCGATAGTAAAATGACTTCATATACACTAATGGTTATGACAGTGGGGACCTTCTTTTACTATCGGTTTGTGTTTTTGAACCGATAGTAAAATTGGACAATTTAATTAGGTCGACCCCTGCTTTGCGCTCTACATGTTGGAATCGTTTCAGCCGTGCACGACTCCAAGCTAGAGTGATCTGGAGAAGCTAGCTGAGAGGTTGATCATATTTCCATCCCCCTCGGTATTGTCATCTTCTCATCACCTCTCTCTCTCTCTCGATCACTCTTTCACATGCACTCTCTCAATCTCTCTCTACTTGCAATTCATTAAACTAGATACATGTATCTCCAAACTAGCTAGAAGGCTAGGTTGGCTAGCTAGCTATAGCTAGCTGAATTTAAGCAACTAGCTAGCTGGCTCTTCCAATTAATGCATGCATCAAGTTAATTAGGGTTTCATTTATACAAATCCATTTAATGTAATTAAGCAGCTCATGTACACACATATGGCCTAGCTAATTATGTTTCATGCATATATGCATGCCCTGAGTCACTAATTATTTATTTGAATTTGTCAATTTTATGAAATAATTATAGATGGACTGAGAATATTGGATGTATGGAATAAAACGTACTACTGTTGAGTATTTGGAGGGTGTGAATGGGTTTATTAAATTTGCTGAGCAAGAAAAGGCGAAGAAGGGAGAGAAAGATATGCATTGTCCTTGTATAGATTGTATGAACTTAAAAAGGTTCGGCAACTCTGATCAGATTAGGTGTCATTTGATTCGTCGTGGTTTTAACGCACGCTATACCCGTTGGATACGGCATGGTGAAGATCTTGAGGAAACGAGCACCGCTACCACTCAGCAGCACCCGGAAGTGGATTGCAGTAATGATGATCATGATCAGAACATTGGTAATGTTCATTCGGAAGTCCATGTAGATGACGACAATTTAGATGAAATGTTACGTGATGTAGAAGAAGATTACAACGAAAACGATTTTTCTAAATTTGAGAAATTAATTGTTGATTCTGAGAAGCCTTTGTTCCCCGGATGTGCAAAATTTACAAAGTTGTCTTCTGTGTTGAGATTATATAACTTGAAGGCAAGCAACGGTTGGAGCGATAAGAGTTTCACGGCGCTATTGGATCTGTTAGCGGACATGCTTCCAGAGGGAAATGAGTTGCCAAGATCGGTTTACCAGGCTAAAAAACTATTGTGTCCGTTGGGAATGGAAATCGAAAGAATACATACATGCCCAAATGATTGTGTTCTGTACCATAACGAGTACGAGGATTTGCATGTTTGTCCAATATGCGGTGCATCGCGGTATAAGCATGGGGACAGAATTTATCACAATGGATGTGACGAGGTAAGGAAAGGGCCTTCGGCCAAAACTGTGTGGTATTTGCCTGTGATTCCCAGATTGAAACAGCTGTTTGCAAATCCGAAAGATGCGAAGTACTTGCGTTGGCATGTTGAAGGTCGGAAACAAGATAGAAAACTAAGACATCCAGCTGATTCCATTCAATGGAGAAACATTAACAGAACATTCGGTGAGTTTGGCGGCGAAGTGAGGAATATAAGGTTTGAGCACTACTACAGAAGTGCTTTTTACTATCGGTTAAAAATCCACTCTACTATCGGTTCTCTTACCGATAGTGATCGGCACCATAGTAGAGGGGCAGCACACTTCTATCGGTTCAAAAACCATTAGTAAAACATCTACATTCCCAACGTTCACTAATCGCTATCGAGTATTTCTTCTATCGGCTCGGATTTAAATCGATAGTATTGTATACGTTTTTTTATCTGCTCGTATATAAACCGATAGTATTGTGTAGGTTTTTTTCTATCGGCTAGGATCTAAACTGATAGTAATATAAATGTTTTTTCTATCGGTTCTTATATAAACCGATAGTATTGTGTGGACACAGTTAGTACTGGAAACTTTATTCTATCGGTTGTTATATATAAACCGATAGTATTGTGTAGACACAGTTAGTACTGGACCGATAGTACTGAAGTGTTTATTCTATCAGTTATATTATATAACCGATAGTATTTTGTACACATGTTTAGTACTGGAAACTTTATTCTATCGGTTTCAGCATATGAACCGATAGTACTGTAATATTTGTTCTATCGGTTGTAGTATATGTGGGACCCTCCTTTGAGGAATCCCGTGACAACCGCCCAGGTGGATTGCGCACAGGTAGGTTCATCACAAGCTCACAACAACAGGATTCACTTTAAACAATAAAACAAGTAGATAAAACAAGTACAAGGTCACGAGGACCACTATTACAATATCATAATGCCAAGGATGGCATTAATTAAAGTTGATACAAAAGTAGAGAGTTTTTCAAAATCAAGAATCGGTATCGAAGTACCGAACACAGAAAAACAACACAAAAAGCAACCACAAAGGTCTTCACTTCCTTCTGCAGCGGCTCTGGAAGGGCTTCCTCCACATCGGACTCAACTTCGCTCATGACCCTCCTAGAAGCTCAAATCATCTGGAAAGGCTCTTTCCTCTTCTTGGTGCTCAAGGCCAAGGAAATCGGGATCCTCGAATCCTTTCTTCTGAATTTGTTTGTAAAGGCAAGGGTGAGCATGGTTTTACACAATGCTCAGCAAGTCTCGTTACAAGAATGCAGGTATATAGATGAGGAGTGATCAAGAAAAGGCTTAAGTCTTATAATCATAAATAGTATAGATTTCAATTCTTTGATTTCTTAAATAAGGGTTTTATTTTCAACAGCGGGATTTTGGAAATCTTATAATAGACTTTAAGAAATTGTTATGTGATGGTCTCTCATGAGTCATCACTTTTATCAACCCATATTATCAAAACATTCCAAATAGTTACTTCTGCTGAACCACATGGATAAATCCACCGCGAACATACTCCATGACCTGGGGTACAGAGTATCCGATACTTTTCGTACACTTTGCAAAGGTGTACCTCTTTTTAAATCCACTTCTTCACTCGGCTTTCAAGTCGGATCAGCTCCACGCGACTTATACGCATGTGACAAGGCCGAGATCACACAACGCTTTTGCAGTCTAGTATTAACAGTATCCCCACCCGGTAAATAGACAATTAAGTCTCAAGTACCGTTGTGGGTCCTACCCACTGCCTTACTTCCTAGCCTTTGGCCTATGCTCCCGCAGGACACATAGCCTTGGTCTGTCCACGCGAGACATTTGACCGTCACGATTACAACCGCGCACGGCTTAATCGGAGGCATAGGGCGTCTTCCTTCTTTCCACCTTTTCCTCTCATGCTTTTTCTGAACTCACATCACTCACGGACGAACTGCGCCCAACCAGTTTCTCAGTGGAGAAACCAGACCGACAAACCATGCAGGGAACTGCTAATACCAAAAAGCTACTAAGTCGTGCCTGTCCCATACCAGGCAAGTGGTTGGTACGTTTTTCATGCCGCATAGGGGCACAACACAAGGTTCTAGTCCTTATGAATTAATAGTGAGGAGCCATCCACATTCCCTGGTGCGCACCGCACCCTCTCCATACAAACCAATCGTCACTATCAATACTAATTTGTATTTTCTTTCACAAAAGGGGTTTTCAAACATGTTTTTCTTATAAGCGACCATTTGATATTTAGCATACGTTTTCAAGCATAAGCATAATTCTAAGCATATATCCTAGGGTGACAAGGATGCATGGGTATTCAATCACAAGAGGGGTTTCACAATCATTTAGGATATATCTAACCACATTATTTGAACATACTCTCATTTGAATATAAGGCATGCATATAATTTGAAAACAACTAATATACTTCATTTGAAAATATTAGGCGAGACATGATCAAGGGGTTGAGACTTGCCTTGCACTGCTGGGTCTAATTATTCGGACGAATCTTCAAAGACTTCTTCCGCTCCTTCAGCTTCGGCACTGCGGTGGACACAAGCAATACAACACATACGCTACATAAGCATACATAAAATAGTTGCAATAGAAAATAATAAGTACATATATCATGCATGCAAGGGAAAAGATTTGGACAGAGTCACTTGGGTGCTGGTCGAAGAGATGGGCTCAAAAGAAGTTGAATGTCAAAGGCCGACATTCAGTCCACGGCAAGACATAGCCATAAGTTGGTCTTAGGTAGGTTTTCTGGAGAAGTGGCAGAAGGGAAAGATGTAGAACACAACTCCAGGAATCTAGGGGACAAAGTGACATTTCCATTGCTCAACCAGAAGGGGTCAAACAAGGCTAATACCAGTGGCTGACATGCACTGACATAGTGCAGACATTGCCAAAAACTAGGGCAAAGTACAACTTTTGATATAGGGCTCCAATTGATGCACAACTTTGTCTGGGAGGTAGGCATTGATAACAGGATCAAATCCTTCAACGGGATCTAGGGCAGGAAATGGCTGGAAGGTAATGAAATTCAGTGATGAATTGTGGTGACTTGGACATGAACTGGGCTTCTGGACAGTGATCTTGGCAAGGGCATAACTCACAATCTAGGCAGATCCAGATGTCGAGCTAGTGGAAGAAAATGCTCAAGGAGGTGAGGCAAAGCTAAGGGACAAAGTTTCAGGAGCTAGATCGGCCGGGGAAGAATTCCGGCGATCGGTGCTGGAGAAGACGACACTGGAGATTGGGGATTTTTGATACAAGGCGAATGAGCTCAATTCCAAGCTTGAGAAGGATCTCTGGGGTATGAAAAGGCTACTGGAGGGGTCAATTTCACTGGAGGATGGCCGGAGAAGCTCGGCGACGAGGTCCAGCGAACTGATGAAGTTCCAAATCGGGATTTCTTCAATTTGTGCACAATTGGGGATTTTGATTCTACAGGCTTGCTAAGAAATGGCTAAGGATCAGTTTCTGCTACTGGGACGAGAGCTAATTCGGGCTGAATCTGATAGCATTGAGGGAACAGGGCAATTGGGCTTTTGCGGCGATCACCGGCGATGGGGATCGTCGGGATGCAATTGGCTGCTACTACACAGAGAGGGGAAAGAGGGGAACTCACTGATGGTATTGGTTTGAAGAATGGTGCAGCGAGCTGGGCTGGCACCGTGAGCTCACTTGCTGGCTCGCCGGAGAAGAAGAAGAAAACGGCGAGAGCTCTGGAAAAATGGCTAAGTCCTGAGATGAGGCTTAAGCACAGCACTGGAGGGTTTAAATAGATCCTGGGGCGGAGCTTGCGAGGGGAAATCTGACAACAAGGCTTGTGTCGGGGAGAAGCTTTGTCGGGCGCAGGAGGAACAGCTGCGACGACGACGTGATATACGCGGCTGTGCAGTAGCTTTGCCAGCGTTGTCGGGGCGCCTTGGAACTGGGTTTGAAACGGCGCGGATGCGGAGGTAGCAACGCAGCTCCGGCGATGACACGTACACGCATGCAAGTGCCACGGCCACGGGCGTGCGCGCGCGAAAACGCTGCTGGAGCGCGGGCGTTTAACCGCTGGGTTTAGCAGGGTCTTTGGTCACTGGCACGTGCGCGCGGGGTGACTCAACTGACCATGAGCACGGGCGACCGGAGAAGATGGCCGGCGGCGAGTTCTGTGGCGAGGCAAGGATGAACGGGGCACTGGTCGAATGCAAACTGGTCGAACAGGGACTGGAAAAGAAGGCTTGGGCTGATTTGCAATTTTGAAACTTGCTCCAGGGACTGATCTGTGAAGAAAGTTTGAATAGGAAAAGGATCTGATTGCAAATCTGGAGATTTGGAGGGCTGATCTGAAATCTGATTTCAGGAATGAGTTGCATAAGATTAATGGAACTCATCTAGCCAAAGTTTGACAAGATCGGGCAAGATCTGAAGGGTTTCGACAAAAGTGGCGAAAACGACTTTAGGGTAAAACAGGGTAATTAGGGTTTCAAAAACGGCGAGGGTCGAAACTCAGGTTTAGGGCAGGATTTGGAAATTCTTCCAGAAGGGAAAAATATTCAGAATAGTGAATGGGAGATATTCACTGAATCAGATCAAAGTTTGGAGGTGGTCTGAGACTTTTAGTCTTTTTTGGGGCTTCTGACAAATCTGAAAAGGGCTGATTTGTGAAAAAGATCTGAACGAAAGAGTTTGATTTCCAACTTTTTGGGGCAAGCTGCTGGCACAACTGGGATCTCATTTGGAAATAGAGAGAGACGAGGCAGGCCAGGATTTGGAAAAATCGGGGTGTTACAGTATATAACCGATAGTAATATCAGTTTTTCCTATCGGTTATGTATTGGCACAGTTAGTACTGGAATCATGCACATATACATACAGCAATACAGAGATACATTGGATCATTCACAAATACACCAATATTTACAAATATTCACCAATATTCACATATTGAATTTGTTCACTAATACACTAATACAGTAATATACACATGCATTGGACAGATTGAATTTATGCACATATTGATCGAGTTTATTCACAAATACATCAATGAATCTATTCACATATTGAGTTTATTCACAAATACAGCAATCAACACATTCAATATATATTCACAAATACAGCAATCAACACAAGTCAGTTACTATAGATCGTTGATAGCCACTTCTTCCATGACATATTGAGCCCAAATTGTTCGCAGCTCCTTCAATTGAGGCAACTCATATTGCTCTTTCAACATGGCACTCTGCATATATGCGTGTATGAAGTTAGGATCGTACGTCACATCCAATTAAAGTTCGACTATGAGTCAGGAAAAATGGTTACTTTAGGGAATTGGGCAAAGTTTCTCCTGATCAGGTCATCCATGAATCTCATGACATAGAAGCCACATTCCCGCGATTGTGGCTGATGATGGCACAGGAAAAATTGCATATGCAAAGACATAAACCCACATTAACTCGAAAGAACTAATTAAGCTTAAATTAAAAGACTCATCATGAGTACTTCCATCCGTATTAATTACCTCATATTCTTTCCAAGAAATTGTTGTGCCCTTCGACGCGTCATGCCTCCCTCCAGCACTAGCATAATTTTTGAAAGCCCTGTATTTAATTTAGCATTGCCGGTTAATATGTTATTATTAATTAGCTAGTTAGAGAAAAATTTAAAACAACTATGTTACTTACGCGTCTATGTGCCATGTGAGGGTGAAAACATGCGCCACCTTGTCGCTCATCGAATCGAGGTAATAGACCTCATTCATCCATGGGCAAATGACGGCGAGGACCCAGTGGCCCCTACATTGCATATATAAGCGAACCGTTTCATACATATGTTAGGCGTAACATACAAGAATGAGTTAAATTAGTAGGAAATGCACTAACCTTTGGTGGTACGGCGCAAGGATGAACTCTCGGTCCTGCTGCGCTAGTAGTGCCCTTGATATGTATTCCTCCGCATGTGCTTGGTCGTGCTCTAGCATCGTGAGGCTTATTTTCTCTGGGTCGAGGAAACCCGCCTTGTCACATGCCCTCATCGACGCCAGCCTATACATGCACCTCGATGGAAAGTAGACATTAGTAAATAGTGCATACAAAGTGATTAGATTTATGAAACGAACTCTGATAACTTTAGACAACAGCAAACTCACAGGACTCTAGTCTGTATGATGGACATATCAAGCTCTCGCCAGTTGAGGAGGTCGAACAAATCCTCGTGGGCCACCGATATGCTCCCGGGCTCACGGTGAAAATGGGCTGGCCTGAAGTGAACCAAGAAGTTGATGTGGCGCCTAGACCGGGTCAGGTACCACTCGTGGAGACCTCTGGTTATTTGATCCATATTGCGCAGAAGGTACTCCGACACGAGTGGGGACCCGTTCTTGAACGTACCCGGCTGGCTTTGTTTGGCCTTGCCTTTGGCCTTGCCCTTGCCTTTGGGCGGGGAGCGAGTGTATACCTTCGAAGGTTGGGGTGTGGTGCCGCCGGCCTCATTTGATGGCGAAGGGTTTGAGGCCGTCGGAGGAGGCATGGGGGCCGAAGGAGTTCGCTCATGCGTTGTGGTGGGGGTGGTGTCCTCAGGAAGTGAGCTGGTACCCATCGTCCACTTTAAGTACAAACGCATAAGTTAGATTTTGCAAATTGAGTATATTAACTGAGTTGTAAGCTAGAATGCCTAGGGTTTACCTCCTGTAGTCTAACACCCTTCTTGGGCCACTGTATGTACGAGCCCAATGCCTCGCCAATTGTCCGCATTTCGTCCGTTGGGACGGGCAACGGAAAAGAGCTGTAGCCCGGGAGGGCCATGTCCACCTGTACCTTTGCGAATCCAGGCTCCAGAGGTACGCAGTGGATCCGGACATCCTCCCAAGACTGGTATACGACCCCGTTTGCAACCGCAACAGGTTTGTCGCCTATGTTGATCAATAGGCTACAGCTCTCTGGCTTCTGCAATTTGCAACAATTATAACAGGTTAGCGAAACAATTCTAACGCAACGGGAGTGGAATCAGCCGAACTGCATATATAGCTCAAGAGTTGCAATACCTCGATCAAGTCCACCGGATCCACGTGAACCTTCGAGCCGACACTACTCGGCCTGGCAGTGTCGACCTCGGCAGCTAGATCTAAACCCTTGGACTGCACAACTCGGCTGAGGCGTTCGTACTTCTCGTTCATTTGAGCGAACATGTCCGCGAATTGTGCAATGACATCTGCCCGTATCTTCTGAGATAGCTCCAGTTCCCTTTCCTTCCAGCTGCTAGCCTTCTTCACCTTTTGCCCGGGCTCCGAGAACCCTTCCTTCCATGGCACCACAGCCGCCACGGTTCGCGTCCGCCCTGGATGCTCCTTGTTCCCTAGAGCCCGGGTAAGGATGTCGTTCTCCCTATGGGGACTGAACAATCCCTCGGTCGCCTCCTTCGAGCAAGAGATCTGTTACACTGAAAGCTCTCCATTGTGAGGAAGAAATATATACAAACTTGTGCGCACACTAGTGATCATAGTTAGCCAACTTAAGAGTCGCTGCACGACCTCGATGTCCCTGGGGTTTGGGAACGCCACAGTCCCCGTGGCCAACACGGTCCCTCTGGCCAGCCACCAGCGCTTGCATCGCTGATCGCGGATCTCGGAGAGTAGTAGGTCAGGGGAGTCGACGAAATTCGACGCCTCGTCTTCACCCTTCTTCCACTGCTCCTCCTTCCCCGCATAGCCGCGAGAGCCGAGCCGCTGTGGGTGGTCATTCCTCCTCTGGATTTCCTTGTTCTTCTCGCTGAGGGCCTTCGTACCAGAAACAAGAAAATTAATGCACCGCTGCTTACTGCATACAATGGTGTGACCAAGCAAAGGACCATACATACCTTGAACTCAGGAGTCCCCTTCTGTTGGGCGAATTGCTCCCATGCCTCCTCCGTTATGAAGGGGTACTTCTCGCATGGAGATTCGCCTTTAGCGAGGAAGGTACTGACGAGGACGCTCTTGAAGGTTTTGCACGTGTTGTTCATGTCCTTCCAGCAAGCTATCTTGGGACCATCGTCGGGGATGTTCCACTTGGCCTGTTTCAAATGGTGCATATAAGTTGGACTTACCTAATCTCTGGGATAAACCAAGGGAATGTGATTAATTACTCAAGAGTTCAGTGATTTTGATTAATTTTACCTTCACTTCCGCCCACAGCCTATCCCTCTCATCGGCCTTGACGTCCTTCCAGCTCTGGACGGTGATCTTCACCCTTTCCTTCGCCAACAAGCCAACATAGGCAGCATAGTGGCCGGCGTTCTTCCCGATCGGTCTCCCGAACTGGTTGAACTCACATGAAAGATCCGCGCGTTTGGCCAAACGACCCAACATCGTCGGGCCTCGCGCCTTCCTCTTGCGCTGGGACGAGACAGTGCCATCTACGTTCGCCCTCGCCGAATCACTACTATCAGCCGAGGAAGATGCCGACATGGCTTTACCTAAAATTCCATGAAGAAACCATCAATTGATATGAAGAAAGGTACATGACAAAGTTCATAACTAAAATTGTTGTGCCCTACGCTAGTCTCTCTGCATGAACATAAAGTCTGTTGAAATTTAAATGAACCAAAATTTCAGATGAACATTAGAAAATGGGAAATAATTAACAGAAAATTCAGATTAGCAGTGCAAACTAAGACATACTCTATTTCCTATCAGTTTTGAAAGGAAAACCGATAGTACTAAGGTTTGTATTCAGGAAATTTAAAAGATTAGCAGTGCAAACTATGCTAATCTCTCTGCAGGAAAATAAAGTCTGTTAAAATTTAAATGAACCTAAATTTCAGATGAACATTAGAAAATAGGAAGTAATTCACAGAAAATTCAAATTAGCAGTGCAAACTATGATATACAATATTTCCTATCGGTTTTCCAAGTCAAACCGATAGTAATCAAGTTTGTATCCAGTAAAATCTATAAGATTAGCAGTGCAAACTATGCTCGTCTCTCAGCAGGAACATAAAGTATGTTAAAATCTAAATGAACCAAAATTTCAGATGAAAATTAGAAAATGGGAAATAATTAACAGAAAATTCGGTTTAAGGTATTACTATCGGTTCTAAATAAGAAACCGATAGTGGACTACACTGTCCGACAAATTGCTAGTGGTTTTCATCAATTCTGTCATTCTCATAGCTATCAAGTTTGTAGTTCATGAATTTTACTCTAGGTTTATATTTGTAATCTATTGAACGGGATATAAACCATTGCATACAAACTTAAGCAATACACACGAGCGATTTGGTCAAGAACACTTACAGTCGATCGTGGAGTGGCCGGAGGCAGTGGCGCAATGCAGTGCCGGAGGCGGTGGAGAACCAGATTCTAATCGGCAATGGTGGCGCAGAGGAGCGAAGAAGCGATCGTCGGGGAATCTAGGGTTTTCCGCGCGAGTATTTGGAAATTGGAATGTGATCAGTTGCACTGGAGGGAAAATCGTGCAAGGTTATAACCTAATGTATGAATATTTACTATCAGTTCATAACCACCAAACCGATAGTACAAACATGTAAGTTAGGGTTTTCCATCTGGGCACTTTTCACTATCGGTTTTATTACACCAAACTGATAGTAAACTAAGAACAGGGGCTCATAACACAGTACAAATCACTATCGGTTATAAACAATAAACCGATAGTAAAAACATGTAAGTTAGGGTTTTCAGTGTTGGCACTGTTCACTATCGGTTTTATTATACCAAACCGATAGTAAACTAAGAACAGGGGCTCGTAACACAGTATAAATCACTATCGGTTATGAACGATAAACCGAGAGTATAGTTTAATTTCATATCGGTTTCACAGTTAAAACCGATAGTAAAATACAATGTTATTGACCCTAAAGGATTTCCCTTAGAAGAATTACAGATGATCTCAGTACATCATTTTGCATTGTATTTTACTATCGGTTTTATGAAAATAAACCGATAGTATATGTTAATTTCATATCGGTTTGGAAGTTGAAACCGATAGTAGAATACTGTTAAATTGATCTAAAGGTATTTCCTGAGAACAATTACAGATGGGTCTCACTACATCATTTTGCACTTGTAAAGATACCTGAAACCCCATGCAAATGACTTCCAATAATTTTGAAATAAATTAACAGTAAAGACCAATCATAGAATGAAAATTTGTAGTTTTCATATTGATTTGTGAAAAGAATCAATTATTGCTGAAATCAAGTATATACTCCAATTGAAATGAAAATTTGCATAAATGATTCTCAATGCATCACGTATGTTTTCCCAAAGAATTTTTGAAAAATGATTTGAAGAATTCTTCGATTAAAGATCCAAGTAATATACGTCACTTACATATTGCAAATTAGTCAAGAATGGTTGTCCACCCATAATCCTTCTTCGTGGTCGTCTCGCAGGTAACTTGTTTCGTCAATATCTTCGGGAGGGACAGATTGAAGGATTCCATCTAAAAATGGAGGTAGTTCGTCGAACTGATCGTACTCTTCTTCATCCACAACGTCTTCGACCCCAACAATACGTCTCTTACTGTGAAGGACAACGTGCAACTTTGGGTTGGCCGGGTCAACGATGTAGAACACCTGTTTGGCTTGCTCAGCAAGTATAAATGGATCATCTTTGTGTGCGACTCTACTGAGATCGACGAGAGTAAACCCATAATTGTCGACTTTAACACCTCGAGGGATTTCGACCCATTGGCATCGAAACAGAGGAATCTTAAGTAATACATAATCGAGCTCCCATATTTCCTCAATAACACCGTAATATGAGTCGAGTGCCCTTACTGCCCTGGCATCCTCCGAAATAGCAAGTAGTGTCACTCCACTACATTGCATAGTACTCTTCTCGTCCTGAGTTCTTGTGTAAAATGAATAGCCGTTGATGTCATACCCCTGCCAAGTCCCTACAGTAAATCTAGGCCCTCTGGCCAACCATGTAACATCTTCATCTACGTCGCCCTCAGAAGCTTGCAGGACTCTATTTTCGATCCACCCAACAAAATTCCTATTATGTTCTCTGGTGACCCAAATCTCTGGCTTTGAGGGATTCTGTTTCCATAACAATTCCTTGTGCTCGTGTATGTATGGCTCCACCCCCGTCATGTGCTGTAAGACCCAAAAATGGGCTTTTGCATACAGGTCACTAGAGGGGACGACTGCTTTAAATCCAATCGTTCCAATGCCTTGAAGGTTGCCCTCATGCCGGGACGTAGGAACGCCAATTGGGTCAACCCCGGCCATATAGTTGGTGCAAAATTCGATCACCTCCTCGGCGGCATAACCTTGAATGATACTGCCCTCAGGCCGATGTCGATTGCTTACATATCCCTTCAAGATAACCATAAATCTCTCAAATGGATACATGTAGCGCAGGAATACAGGTCCACAAAACTTAATTTCTCTGACAAGGTGAACAATTAAACGGACCATAACATCAAAAAAGGATGGAGGGAAATACATCTCCAGCTGACAAAGAGTGGTAGTCACATCGCGTTGTAAATCGTCCAGTCCATCCATATCAATTACCTGCAAGGACACAGTTGCAGCAAATATTCAGATCCAAAAAATCTGACAAGTTCCACGAATGGAGCTACTTAACTTGCTAGGAGTACACGCTTACGTACCTTGCCAGATATTGTGTTGAAGAAATAACATAGCTTTGTAATTGTCTCTCTGACTTTGACTGGGAGAATGCCTCTGATAGCAATGGGAAGCATTTGTGACATCAGTACATGACAATCATGGGACTTCATACCAACCAGTTTCAAGTCTTTCATGGACACAAGTTTTTTCAAGTTCGCAGAATACCCGCATGGAACTTTGACACCATGTAGGCACTGACAGAGTTCTGTTTTTTCCCTTTTTGACAAAGTATAGCAGGCCGGGGGGAGGTATGTCCGCTTTCCCTTCTCCAACGATGCAAGCTCAGTCCTTATGCCCATGTCAAGCATGTCACGGCGAACGTTGATGCCATCTTTCGTCTTTCCTGGAATGTTTAACAACAAACCAGTCAAACTGTCACAAACATTTTTCTCTACGTGCATGACATCAATGCAATGTCGAACTTGTAAGTGCTCCCAATATGGCAGATCCCAAAGAATCGATCTCTTCTTCCAAACATTTTTCCTGGAGGTTTAGCACATTTACCGAACTCAACTTTGATGTCCTTCACGCGCAAGTAAAGCTCCTTACCAGTCACAAACACTGGGGCTGATCCTTTCTCAGGCTTCCCATTGAATGACTTCCTCTTCTTACGGTAGGCGTGATGCATCGGAAGGAATCTGCGGTGACCCATGTACACTGTTTTTCTGCAGTTCGATAACCACATGCTTTCAGTTTCATCCAGGCAAATAGGACAACCTTGCCTCCTTTCGTACTATACCCCGACAAATTTCCATAGGACGGGAAATCATTTATAGTGCAAAATATCATGGTCCGCAACATGAAATTCTCTCACTTTTGTGCATCCCACACCCGCACCCCTTCGCTCCACAATTTATGTAAGTCCTCGACTAACGGTGATAGAAACACGTCAATATCATTCCCGGGTTGTCTGGGTCCTGAAATTAGTAACAACATCATGATGTACTTGCGCTTCATACATAACCAAGGAGGAAGATTGTAGATGCATAAAAGAACTGGCCAAGTGCGATGTCGACTGCTCATATTTCCGTGTGGATTCATACCATCCGTACTCAACCCAAACCTTATATTCCTCACTTCGCCGCCAAACTCACCGAATGTTCTGTTAATGTTTCTCCATTGAATGGAATCAGCTGGATGTCTTAGTTTTCCGTCTTGTTTCCGACCTTCAACATGCCAACGCAAGTACTTCGCATCTTTCGGATTTGCAAACAGCCGTTTCAATCTGGGAATCACAGGCAAATACCACACAGTTTTGGCCGGAGGCCCTTTCTTTACCTCATCACATCCATTGTGATAAATTCTGTCCCCATGCTTATACCGCGATGCACCGCATCTTGGACAAACATGCAAATCCTCATACTCGTTATGGTACAGAACACAATCATTTGGGCGTGCATGTATTCTTTCGATTTCCATTCCCAACAGACACAATAGTTTTTTGGCCTGGTAAACCGATCTTGGCAACTCATTTCCCTCTGGGAGCATGTCCGCTAACAGATCCAATAGTGCCGTGAAACTCTTATCGCTCCAACCGTTGCTTGCCTTCAAGTTATATAATCTCAACACAGAAGACAACTTTGTAAATTTTGCACATCCGGGGAACAAAGGCTTCTCAAAATCAACAATTAATTTCTCAAATTTAGCTAAATCATTTTCGTTGTAGTCTTCTTCTACATCACATAACATTTCATCTAAATTGTCGTCATCTACATGGACTTCCGAATGAACATTACGAATGTTCTGATCATGATCATCATTACTACAATCCACTTCCGAGTGCTGCTGAGTGGTAGCGGTGCTCGTTTCCTCAAGATCTTCACCATGCCATATCCAATGGGTATAGCGTGCGTTAAAACCACGACGAATCAAATGACTCCTAATCTGCTCAGAGTTGCCGAACCTTTTTAAGTTCATACAATCTATACAAGGACAATGCATATCTTTCTCTCCGTTCTTCGCCTTTTCTTGCTCAGCAAATTTAATAAACCCATTCACACCCTCCAAATACTCAACAGTAGTACATTTTATTCCATACATCCAATATTCTCGGTCCATCTACAATTATTTCACAAAATTGACAAATTCAAATAAATAATTAATGACTCAGGGCATGCATATATGCATGAAACATAATTAGCTACGCCATATGTGTGTACATGAGCTGCTTAATTACATTAAATGGATTTGTATATATGAAACCCTAATTAACTTGATGCATGCATTAATTGGAAGAGCCAACTAGCTAGCTACTTAAATTCAGCAAGCTATAGCTAGCTAGCCAACCTAGCCTTCTAGCTAGTTTGGAGCTACATGTATCTAGTTTAATGAATTGCAAGTAGAGAGAGAGAGGGAGAGTGTGAAAGAGTGATCGAGAGAGAGAGAGAGGTGATGAGAAGATGACAATACCGAGGGGGATGGAAATATGATCAACCTCTCAGCTAGCTTCTCCATATCACTCTAGCTTGGAGTCGTGCGCGGCTGAAATGATTCCAACATGCAGAGCGTAGAGCAGGGGTCGACCTAATTAAGTTGTACAATTTTACTATCGGTTCAAAACTACAATCCGATAGTAAAATAAGGTCCCCACTGTCATAACCATTAGTTTATATGAAGTCATTTTACTATCGGTTTGTTTTATATAACCGATAGTAAACTGTACTCTATTCTATCAGTTTGTACAGTAGTAACTGATAGTAAAAAGTCTGTAATTTCACTATCAGTTACGAAAAACAAACCGATAGTACTATTTAATATATTATATCGGTTGGTACAGTAATAACCGATAGTATAAAGTGAGTAATTTTACTATCTGTTACGAATGAAAAACTGATACTACTTTTTAATATATTATATCGGTTGGTACAGTAATAACCGATAGTATAAAGTGAGTAATTTTACTATCTGTTACGAATGAAAAACCGATAGTACTATTTAATATATTATATCGGTTGGTACAGTAATAATCGATAGTATAAAGTGCGTAATTTTACTATCAGTTAAAAATGGAAAACCGATAGTACTTTTTAATATATTATATCGGTTTGTACAGTAATGACCGATAGTAAAAAATATTTGCATTTCACTAACGTTGGACTAGTGTGTAACCGATAGTAAAATGCCTCTTTTCCGCCACTGTCGTCCTATTCTATGGGATTTTTCCCAGATTGCTTATAACCGTTAGAAAATATGGGTTAGTGTAATGCACTTCTGTTGTAGTGGGAAGCTATAGTAGCAAATCCTGATTGTAACTCATTTTCGACCTGTAGCTATTTAATTGCTTTATGATGTGTGTTATCCACGCCCCCAACTAATTGGTTGCAGTTCAAGTAGTAGTTAACTAGTTATACCGCAAACTCCACATCAAACAATAGCTAGCTAGATTTATAATTTATTGCGTGTCGACCGTACATAGAGTATTACTAATTACCATGTGTATGAATTTAATTAATTGCATATGGTACATCGAGACTGGATGTATAATGAAAATCGAGTGAGTGAGGAATACATGAAAGGTGTTTTAGATTTCCAAAAAGTTGCTGAGCAAGACATGGCGAAGAAGGGATTACCATATATGTACTGTCCTTGCGTAGATTGCCAGAATCTTAAGATGTTCACCAACTCATCTCAAATTGTCGCCCACTTGATCCGACGTGGTTTCAAAAAGGGGTACACGTGTTGGGTCCACCATGGAGAAGAGCCAACTACAAAAACAAGTGCCACTCAGGTTGAGGAACAGGACATGTCAGATCCCAACAATGACTTCGATGAGGATATGCCAGAGGATGACAATTTAGATGATATGTTGCTTGATGTGGAAGAAAATTACAGTGAAAGGGAGTTTGGCAAATTCAAGCGTTTGATTGAGGACTCAGAAACGCCATTGTTCCCTGGTTCCAAGTCGAAGTATACAAAGTTGGCCTCCGTGCTTGAACTATTAAAATTGAAGGCAAGTAACAGCTAGACTGACAAGAGTTTCATGGCGCTGTTAGATCTTTTGGCAGATATGCTTCTGGAAGGAAACGAGTTGCCAAAAAATGCCTACCAAGCGAAAAAGCTGTTGTGTCCTTTGGGAATGGAAGCAGAAAGGATACACGCATGTCCTAATGATTGCATCCTTTACTGTAACGACTACAAGGATATGCATGTTTGTCCGGTGTGCGGCGCATCCCGCTATAAGCGTAAGGACCAAACCGACAATAGCGACTGCGCTGAGATAAAGCAAGGACTTCCTGCTAAGGTGTTGTGGTATTTGCCCGTAATTCCCCGCTTGCAGCATTTGTTTACAAACCGTAAAGAGGCAAAATTATTGCGTTGGCACTCGGAAGACTGGAAGAAGGATGGAAAGTAGAGACACCCCGCTGATTCTTCGTAGTGGAGAAACATCGACAAGGAATTTGTTAACTTCGGAGTGGAATTGAGGAATATAAGGTTCGGGTTGAGTACCGATGGAATTAATCCTTTTGGTAACATGTGCAGTCAGCATAGCACTTGGCCGGTTCTTTTGTATATCTACAACCTTCCTCCTTGGTTGTGTATGAAGCGCAAGTACATCATGATGTCTCTACTTATCTCAGGACCAAAACAACCCGGAAACGATATTGATGTGTACCTAGCTAGCACCATCGATAGAGGATCTCCTAACGATGTGGAATGAAGGGGCGCAGGTATGGGACGCATACAAATGAGAGACCTTCATCCTACGTGCTATGATATTATGCACCATCAACGATTTCCCTGCCCTTGGAAATTTGTCGGGCCGTAGTACGAAAAGAGCCAAAGCCTGTCCCCACTACAAAGATGAGACTGAGAGCGTGTGGCTGAAGAATTGCAGGAAAACAGTGTACATGCGTCACCGTAGGTTTCTTCCGAAGAATGACGCGAATCGTAAGAGGAAGAGGGAATTTGACGGCCACAAGGAAGATGGTTCAGCCCCGAAGCCTACGCGCGGGAAAGAAGTTTACTCACTGGTGAAGGACATAGATGTTGTGTTTGGAAAGGGTCATAAATTGAAACCTCACACGAAGAACACTTGGAAGAAGTGATCGATATTTTGGGACTTACTGTATTGGGAGCATTTAGAGGTTCGTCATTGCATTGATGTCATGCATGTAGAGAAGAATGTTTGCGACAGTTTAATCGGCCTATTGCTCAACATTCTGGGGAAGACAAAGGATGGCGTCAATGTGTGGCGTGACATGATCAAAATGAAAATCAGGCCCGAGCTAGCACTGAGAGAGGGAGATAAAGGCCGTATATACCTCCCCCCTGCATGCTACACTTTGTGCAAGGCTGAGAGGACAGAACTTTGTAAGTGTCTCTATGGTGTTAAAGTTCCATCGGGTTACTGCGCAAATATGAAAAAGCTTGTGTCCATGGGCAATTTGAAATTGCTGGGTATGAAGTCTCATGATTGTCACGTGTTGATGACACAAATGCTTCATGTTGCCATCCGGAGTATTCTGCCGCATAAGGTGAGAGAGATGATCACGAGGCTGTGTTATTTTTTCAATTCAATTTCTTGCAAGGTCTTTGATCCCGAGGGACTGGATTCTCTACAGAGCGAGGTGGTTCGAACTCTCTGTCAGCTTGAGAAGTATTTTCCTCTGTCGTTTTTTGATATCATGGTCCATCTCACCGTCCACCTTGTAAGAGAAATCAAGATATGTGGACCCGTGTTCCTACGTTATATGTATCCATTCGAGAGGTACATGGGCGTACCTAAGGCCTATGTGAGGAATCGGTCTCGGCCCGAGGGTAGCATTGTCGAAGGTTATGCAGCGGAAAAGGTTGTTGAGTTCTGCGTCGATTACATGGCCGAGGTAGAAGCAATAGGAGTTCCTGTGTCTCATCACGAGGGGAGCCTTGATGGTGTTGGCACTATTGGACAGAGAGCCATCACTCCTAATTTCGATATGTACTCGAAAGCTCTTTTTTGGGTCTTGCAACACGTGACGGAGGTGTCTACATACATCGACGAGCGCAAGGAGATGCTACGAAAAGACAATCCTCGCCGATCCGAGGTTTGGATCATGGGAGAACATAACAGTCAATTCAACGTGTGGATGAAAGTGCAAATCACCAGAGAGTCCGCAAGTGAGAACCTTAAATGGTTGGCAAAAGGGCCCACGTTTACTGTACAGAAATGGCAGGGATACGACATCAATGGGTACACATTTTACACGAAAGCTCAAGATCGAAAGAGCACTGTGCAAAATAGTGGAGTGAGCGTAGAACCTTTTCATGAGGAGTTCGGCGAGACAGGCCCAACAAGGGTAGTACATGGATTGAACTCGTACTACGGGTTCCTTGAAGAAATTTGGGAGCTCGATTATGTACTGTTCAAGATTCCCCTTTTTTGATGCCGATGGGTCCAAATCCCACAGGGTGTGAAGGTTGACAGTTACAATTTCACTTCTGTGGATCTCGATCGAGTTGCTTATAAAGATGAGCCATTCATACTTGCAAAGCAAGCCATTCACGTCATTTATATAACTGACCTGGTCAATAAGAAGTGGCACGTCGTCAATAATGACAATATCCCAGATGGTTTTGACCTCAAAACCGTCTGCGATACTCATACTATTACTGACGGTTCTGAGATTACAACCGTCTGTGGTAATATGAGTATCACAGATGGCTTTGATCTTATAACAGTCTGTGTAGTTAGAGTATCAAAACGGTTTTGATTTTAAAATAGTCTGTGTATTATGAGTATCACAGACGGTTTTGATCTTATAATAGTCTGTGAAGGGAAATCACAGACGGTTCAAAACCGTCAGTGATAGTACTCGATTATCACTGACTTGAATATCCCTGACAGGTCAGAACCATCTGTGATGACTGTTTTGACCCGACTGTGATAATGAATTCTGTAGTAGTGTCATGTCTTTCTGTCGTGTCTGCCACGACTGTGACATCACCTGTGAGGAGCCCAGCTCGGTGCAGCTGGTCCCTTAAACCACTTGACTTCCCAGGATGAGTCAATCACAGGGATACATTGAAGCAGCAAAATAATACAGTAGTCATAATTGTATGGCCATCATGCCTTAGTACAAAACGAGGTACAGTGCCTTACAAGGCACAAGGGTCTAACAAAATAACACATCTAGTCGGCGGAAGCTAGGCCCAAAAGCAATCCACAGGAAACAGAGGTTGACAGTAGACAGCACCACATCAGGGCTCCGGATGAAACTGCTCATCATCTCCTGGGTCCGCAGCATCTTCAGGGCATTCTCCAAGGTCGTAGAACGCTCCATCTATTGAGGAGTTGTTGCAAGGGTGAGTACTTATGTACTCAGCAAGTCATAGGGGAGGTAGAGATATAGTTACAGTATAAATGACATGAGCCTATGCTATTGGGGAAAGAGTGAAGGGTTTTTTTCCCAAAATACATTTCTTTCTCAATTCTTACTCAACTTCTGATCATACCCATGGCAGTAAATAAATCATATTGATGGTGATACATATATCCCATATCCAAGGCGATATATCCTCGTATCACATTATTTTTATTCAAGCCTTTCTATCTTATACTTATAACAGTATTTCATAACTTAGGGCATAAACCACATGCCTCTTAATTATCACATGTTTACTAGATTATGGTATTACCGCGACACGTCAACACATGACAGCCCACGGCAACGCCCCTTATCATGACAACACATGCCACTTGGGTAATCTTGAGCTAACAAATTTTAGTTTATGAAACAATACTTGTGTCACACCCCATGGATTTAATCCACCGCGGCATACTCCTAAAACTCGGGAGCACGAAGTATTCGAATACATTTTTAAACTCTGCAGAGATGTACCTCTTTTTAAATCCACTTTTTCACTCGACTTCCAAGTCGGGCCAACTCCATGCGACTTATACGCATGTGACAAGGCCGAGATCACACAACGTTTTTGCAGTCTAGTATTAACAGTATCCCTACGCGGTAAATGGACAATACCGTCCCAAGTACCGTTGTGGGTCCTCCCCACTGCCTTACTTCCTAGCCTGGGTCTATGTTCCCGCAGGACACATAACCTCTTTTGATTACAGTCGCGCACGACTTAATCTGGCGTAGGGCGTCTTCCTTCTTTACACCTTATCCTCTCATAATTTTTCTGATCTCACATCACTCATGGACGAACTGCGTCCCACCAGTTTCCACGCGAGAAACCGGATCGACAAGCCATGCAGGGAACTGATAATACTAAGAAAGCTACTAGGTTGCGCCTGTCCCATACCAGGTAAGTGGTTGGTACGTTTTTCATGCCACTAGACGCATAACACAAGGTTCTAGTCCTTACATGCCAGTGACCAGATCATACCACAAACCATGCACCTTCAGTGCTTGCACATTCAGTGCAGCCAAGCACCTCCAGTGCTACCACCATTCTATACCAAAATACTGGTCACGGCTAGGGGTTCTATTTCATGAATATAAATGTACATGTTTAAACTTTTATTAGTTCGTGGCTTACTATCTTATCAAGTTCACATTCCTCAAGTATTCAATCTATCACTGCCATAATATCATTGATCTCAACACATGCAATATTAATGAGATATCTACTCATGGAATAGCATAGCAATTCATAAAATATGGGTTTCAATATGATCAAAGTATGACTTGCCTTCCGCGTCGTAAGTATCAGCAGTCGATGACGGTTCAGCGACAAGATCTTCAACCCCGGACTCTTGCTCTAAACAAGATCAAACAAGCAAACAGGCATTACAATTCATTCTATTCTTACTAATTCACTACATGCAAAGATGCAAGGAGAAAATACTCTGGGAAAACAAGGTTTGGAAGCGATTAGAGTTAAACTGTGGGGATCAGGGTTAAAATTAGCTGTTAAGGTTTACAAGGTTCCAAAATATCAGGGTAATATCAAGGTGGTGACTGGTTCGCCCAAAAACAGCGAATGTCTTTAGGTTGGCATTCGGTTCAAGGCATCGGCATAAGGTCGATGGGTGATAGAGGGCTCAACTCAAGTTGTGACAGTAGAGAAAAGTGTAGATCACAATATCAGGAGTCTAAGGGACAAAGTTATTTCCAAAGTTCATGGCTGGAAATGGGTGAAAAGGCTTAATGCACGGTTGAATTTGGGGTTTTTCACATTTTAGCAAAATTGATGATTCTAGTTGCTTAGATGTGTTCCACACAGTCCACTGATCAATATTGATCACAGGCTCGAGAGCTAAATCGGTTTAATTGGGATTTAATTGCTCGCCGGAGTTGTCGGGGAAAAACAGCAATTCCCGGCGAGATGGTGCGATAGAGTTCAATTGGCTGCTACTACACAGGTAACTGGTTGAGAGTAACTCACTGGTAGCTTCAATTTGGAGTTCGGTGCAGTGGATTGGCCTGGCACCGTGAGCCTCTTCTCGAGCTCGCCGAAGAAGACGAAGACGACAGTGTGGTTAGGGATTTTGGGTGGTTCTGGTGTGAGTGTGTTTGAGCTGAGCTGGGGTGGCTTTTATAGGCACAGCAAGGGGCTTGCAACGGTTGGAAATGCACGGGGAAGTGAAGCGGGCTGGAGGTGACAACACGGCTGCATCCCGGCGAAGTGACGCGCTCCAGCGGCCATGCCGGCTTTAGCCTGCTGCTCTGGTGGAGGTGAAGGCGAAGTGATGCTTCCCCAAGGCAGGCTTGCGACGTGGCGCAACTGTGCTGCCGTTGTCGGGCGCGCGCGCGGGAGAGCGAAGGCGCTGCTGGCGGGCGAGGTGATTCCACGGTGGCGAACACGATGCGCACAGTAGCGGAGGTGGCGGAGGTGGCGACGCTGGAGATCGCCGGCGACGAAACCGCAGTGGCGGCAATGGCGACAACCAACTCCGGCGCTCGTGGTCGTTTGAACGGCCTGGTCGTGCACAGTAGCCTGGTCGAACCAGGGACTGATTTGCGATGATTTTTGGTTTGGCTTTGGACTAAATTGCAAATCTGGTCTTTGAGAGGTTTAATTTGAGATTTGATTTCATGGCTGAGTATAATATTTCTATTAATACCCATTTAGCTCAAATTTGGAGAAAGTTTGATAGGATTTGAGGGATTTCACCTATTTTCGAAAATAGGGTAAAATTAGGGTAAACTAAATCTGGATTTTGTCGATCTCGAATTCTGGTGATTGGAGAGAGATTTTGAAGTCTGATCAAACAGGAGATCTGTATCAAATAGCATTTGGGAGGTGTTCCCTGAAGAAATTCTGGAGTTGGATTTGATTCGTGGATTTTAGCCTTTTCAGGCTTCCAGGTAAGCAGAAAAGGACTTATTCGCAGTAAAATTTGGACTAAACTGCGAAAAGTGTTTAGATGAATTAATCTGGCTCCCAACTTTTTGAAGTGAGTTGAGGATGAACCTAGGAACATATTCCAGGGGTTACTTGAGTCTGGATAAGGTTAAATCGAGATAACTTAATCATCTGGAAACTGGGGTACTTAGGGTAAATCTGAATTTTTCCTGTTTTCGAAAACAGAGAAATGCTTAGGTACTGGGAGTTAGGGTCAGAATTTGATCTGGCTCCTGAAGACTTTTATCTTCAGGGTAACTGGTAGGTTAAATCTGGATGGTCAGATCTTGATCTGGATCTAGAGAATAGATTTGGAGATTTTTAGAGTTTGGGAGAGATTAGAGTTCAGCTGATCTGGCTACTACTACAGAGATACATGCATGCAGGGTTTTTATGCAAAACTTTTCACCCCCAAAACTAGGGTGTTACACTTTCCAAGTTTGAGGTAACTTATTACATGCACACAAATTCTTCCACCACATTGATGCAAAAATAGTTAAATCACTAGCGGCACTCCTAATCTTTCGTTTATCATAGATTTTATATCGAGCAAAAAATTTGTCTAGATTTTACCCTTACTCGTGGGGAAAGATGCAGCAATGGTGGTGTGGCTCTCTTGCAATCTCTCCCTGTGGCGGAACATATCAATTTGTGTTTCAATCTCCTTCTTAAATTCATCACCTGCCATTATTAGTAGAAAACAAGAAACACACAAGAGTATATTTCCCTATCAACTACTAGGTTGCGGACAAGGAACAAAAGTCACTCTTGCTCAAGCTTCTTACCTAGCTCTTACAAGTTCTTACCAAAGCAAACAAGTGGTCCAACCGGTGGCTGGTTCGTGATAACTTAAACTCGAGTGTGTGCAAAGCGATTGCAAGGTGCCGTACTTGTATGGTTAGTAGATGGTGGAGCTTGGATAGGCTATTACATGTGTAGCAGCTATTCAAGATCAATAATGCAAGATTGAAAATTAGTCCAAAGTAATAGTCAATGTGCTAGAACTAGTCTAGACTTAGACCTAGCTCAAGCAAGCAACTAGCAACACAAAGGACTAGAATCAAAAGATGCACGACAGAAAATTTTTCTCTTTTGCTACACACATTTTTCTTCTCTGATTTTTTTTTGTGCTGCTCTTTTTTTTTGCACTTGTCTATTTCTTACTTCTTTTCTTTTTATGAATAGTGCGACTTTTGTTGCACTTTGCCTTTTTCTTTTCGGCTACACAACTAGGACAGAAATGTTGTTTAGCAATTTGGAACATGAAGAACTCCAAATTAGAGGATCTGGTCAGCATCAAAGTTGTAGAGGATCATTTTATCTTTTCAACAAGTATAAGAATGTCAAAACCGGTGTTGGAAATCAAAAGATATGGCAATTTTACCGAAGCTGTCTCAGATTGAGCAAGTCAAATCCGAATTGGACTAGAGTTTGCCCAAATTTTAGCGTGATGAAAACGGCCGAATTTGAAGATTACCCCAACTAACATTTTGTGGGATTTCTCACAACGATTCTACAAAGTGTAAATTTATTCCAATCCGAGTTTGGATGAAAGAATTATAAGAAAATACCAAAACGGATCTATTAGATTCAAACTCTACACTGTCGACATTAACGGCCCAATATCTCATAGATGAAAGCCAAATCTGACTTTGACCTCAACAGAAAAGTTGTAGAGCACGATCTGAGGTTTCTAGAAGTACACGAATGTGAAAATCCGAGTTTGTATGAAGAAAATATGATGAAAACAATGAACTGGACAGCGGCAGATTAGAATTGGACGCAACAACAAGGAGATCGACGTGGAATTCGACTCCGCGACGAGATGCAAGACTAAAACTAGGCCAAGACTAAAATTAAGAACCAGCACTCGACAACGATGGATGAAAATTCAAAGTTGCAAACTGACAAGAATGATGCAAGGCTAATGACGATGGTTTTGACAGCGGAAAATAAATCTTTTTGTAGGGAAATTTTCTGGACTCTAGGTATGAAATAAATCTACTAAACTAAGATAGATAAATTCTCACCAGTCAACCTGAAGCTCTGATAAGAACTGATGAAGACACATATGCCCGATCTTCTGGTGAGAGGGATAACTTCGATTTGATGGAGAGTGACCTTGGCGATCGGCTACCAACCAAACAAGACTGGACGCCCTGGCAATCGCTAAACCACACTCACGACTCGTTATCAACCATGCCAAGACGCGGCTGACCTGATCACGAGGATCGATTCCTGCAAGCAACCGAAGAACAAGCAAGAACAAGATAAAAGCAATCTGAAATTGCAAATATGGATGAAGCACATGATAAATTTGAGGTTGTATAACTTGTAGTTGTTGGTCTAGTCGACACAAGAACACAAGAATGAAGTTTCACACATGGGGAAAACTAATCTAAACAAAACCTGAGGAAGAACGGGAAGGGTGATGGCCATATGTAACAGGGGTGGCGGCCAAAGAGGTGGAAGTGAAACCCTAAGGGTACGGGCCCAAGGTGGAGGTGATGTGGCACCTGGCAGGTTCTGTCTGTGGATTGTTTCATTGATTTCGGATGATCCAAAAGGAATTTGGCTATGGGACCAATCCCATTAGAAAGGTGTCATCGTGGGCCTCTCCGTGAAGTACTCATTTGCCCCAAACGGACTCCATACATGGCCTGGGCATCTGTTTGAAATTGGATTACTGCTGGATGGCCGAGTTGGACTTGCGGACGAGTTGGGCTTGATCTTGGGCTGGGCTTGATGCGTCGTGGGTTGCTCCACCTTTGATGTAGCTCACTGATCCTCCAGTGTGGGTGTAGTGAATGGCTCAGCAGAAGGATTCATGCTGACTTGCCATTCTCCTTGATCTTCTTGCGGCAGCGAGGAAGTAGTGGAAGTAGTGGAAGGAGTGGATGGAGCCTTGTTCATATCTGAGCTAGTGATGTCTCATCAAACGATCCCATCTCTCCTCGAGATAACCCATCAGGTAAAGTTCTTGTCGTATGAGTCATTGGAACTGACCCCAATAGCAACAAGGGCCTTCCACCATGTCTTAGCGTGGTCCTTCATCATCAAAGGTGCAAATTTCACCTTTGAGCACCACTGAACTCTCGTAGGTTAAACTAGGTCTCAAGCTGGTCGATCCAAGAATCCATCTTCTCAGCATC
Organism: Pharus latifolius; assembly: GCA_019359835.1. Taxonomy (NCBI): domain Eukaryota; kingdom Viridiplantae; phylum Streptophyta; class Magnoliopsida; order Poales; family Poaceae; genus Pharus; species Pharus latifolius. The sequence goes on from CM033327.1 coordinate 24,739,206, forward strand.
GATCACTCCATCATATATAGGTATGTCAACTTTGGCTTCAACCTTGAAAAATCCTATAGCTAAGGAGGTGTTGGCGAGGTGGTCGGCCTTATGGTCGTCTTCGTCTTCATCTTTGTCTGCCTTGCGCAAGTCATCACTAATCTTCACTCCCTTAACCTTGCCTTCTGAAGCATCAACTTCAGAGGGTATAGCCATGGCCTGCTGCTTAATCCAAGCAAGCACAGTATCCATGTCGATTGAAAACTTCGCCACTTGATCGGATAGGTTAACTTGAACGGAGGTATCGTCAGACATCTTTGGAGATGCGACGGTAGGAACCATCGAATGACCGCCTGGAGTTTCACCGGAGGTTTTGTAATCCTGGAGAGTCTTCACCATCCACAGGACAGGGTAGTTGCTCTAATACCAACTTGATCTGATTACAGGCTGGACCGAGTTTCAATCTAGCCTCGACCAGATGTTGCTTTGCTCTTATTGAAGTATAGACGAGTTTCAACTATACTCGATCAGATGCTAATATGCAGAATAACGGGATCTTACTCGGAATTACTGAAACCCAAGTTGATATAAAACACAGTTCAAAAGATAGCACGCTCTTTATTTCAAAGAGGGATCTTGTACACGTCGAATTTTAGGACGCACTCGCATACGTCAATGAACTATGTGTTTAAGACTTAAATAAGTTCAATGACTCTTCGATGATCTAAACTAGAGCTATTAGAAATTATTTATAGTCGAATCATATAAGTACGTATCAGACTCAATAACTTAAACATATTAGACTTGGACAACTAACTAAACCTGAATACATAAGACTTAGTTATAGGTATATTGATCGAATTACAATTCCGACCAAAGTTCGAATCGAGGTCGCAGAACCTTTTAAGGTCAAGAACCCTTCCGAGGTCGTGAAACCTTGCCGAACTCAAATAGGTCGTGATCGCGAAGCCTTTGCGAACTCATCCTGGAAGACCCAAAGATCCTCCCGGATCAGACCTAGTTCAAATGCATTTGTTTTTTGCTAACTGACAGCTACTCGAGTGATCAGAACATACTAGTAAGTCCCTTATGCGGTAAGAGCTGCTTAGGAAGAGATGTCTTAGCTAGATGCAATTATGAGTTTGCAGCAAATCCCTTTACACATCAAACCAAGACACTTACCATATGTCATGACCAGCCCCCAGGTGTGACCTGGTAAAAAGTAAGGTTAAGAATGAGAATGCAATCATAACATAGACTGATAAATATACTTATTTAGTGATAAAGAATTTAAAATGGAACAAAAAGAACTTACACATAAAACTTACGCAATTGGTCTATATTCCAGGCATTTGATAATATTCTTCCGTCGTCCATAGCCAACCGAACTGATCCTAGTCACAGGATAGCGACCATACTAAAGGGACCTTCCCACCGAGGGGAGAATTTGTTGCAACCAGACTTGTTTTGAATTTTCCTCAAAACCATGTCTCCCACGTTTAGCGTACGTGGTCGCACCCTTATACTATGCTGCTAAGCGAATCAGTGCTTGATTACGTTTTTCTTCAAGGAAAGTAATATTGTCCTGGGACATGATCTCAAGCATTCTCCCCAATAATAAGGTAAGGATTTTCATTTCATTCTTCTTCCATTGTTACAAAAAATCGCAATGAGAGGAGATACATCAAGAAAGGCCGAGGTCATGCAATAGTTTCTCTATCAAAGGCCTAACCTTGGCCATGATCGCTCTCAATTGGTCTTGGCTATCAAAGGTCGCATCTCCTACCACTAGATTTAGATCTAAACTCGGACCATGGCGATGTCTAAGTTTGCAAAGGATGGCTGACGCTACAGTTGAAACATCGCTCTCCAGTGCCTCCTTGTGCCTCCTCGCAATTTCAGGAATACCTGTGACCAGAAGAGCCACGACCATCTTGTACGACTCACCAAAAATATGAGGAAGAACGACCAAAAATTACATTAACGTGACTATTGGGTACCTGGTATGGCATATCCTCATCTCCATCAGTGTCTTTACTCCCAGCAGGCTGTCCTTTTTCTGGTATTGTTGGCATAGGGGCTTTACCCTGGTAAAACTCCTCCATACGCTTTAACCAGTTTCAACGGTTCTTTAAGTTGTGTCCCGAAACTTCATGCAACGGACACCACTTCTTGCTTCCTCGTGGGTTAGATTGTTTCTTCGTGTGGTCGCTATTGCATCCACCAGAAGAAAGCTAATTATTTTTTAATGGAACTTTGTTACCTTTGTCATGTGGTCTCTTTTCCATGTTTACGAACTCGCGGCTAGGGTTCACTCCATCCCTTTTTGATTTCTTCCCGCTAGAAGGTGGCCCAGACTTCTTCTTAGAATTTTCCTTCTTGGAATCTAGTCCTAGTTGTGGTGGCAGATAACCTTTATCCACCATCCTATCACATTCCACTGCCTCAGCAACATCGGAATAATGATCAACCATGTCAAAGAGTTCTAACACTGATCTTGGCGGGTGTATACTGAGATTCTCCTTGAACGTTCAGTATTGAATGCCATGTTTAAAGGCTCTGATAACCGAATTATTAGAGATGTTGGGGATAGTATTTCTTACCCCCACAAATCTCTTCACAAACTGCTAGAGTGTTTCACTCGAGGTCCAGCATAAACGATGAAGGTCATCCTCCTTGCTAGGTTTCTGATAACAATTTTGGAAATTGCTAAGGATAGCATCGCATAGTATTTCCCAATTTTAAATAGATCCTTCTGGCTGGTTGAACAACCAAGTTCGTGCCGGACCTTCAATAAATGTACGTTGGCAAGTAATTTGCCATTACTTTCTCATTCCCACCTGCCGCCTGGATAGCAGTAACATAGATCTGGAGAAATTCAGATGGATTTTGTGTTCCATTGAATCGTTCAATTGTACCTGGCTTGAATTTATCAGGCCAGGTTATTGCTCTCAATCCTGGCGAGAAAGCCTTACAGCCAACATAAGAGGTACGCGTTTGCTGATCATCATTACCATCCTCCTGGTTACGGGAAAGACTTGCAGGTGGAGGACCACGATGTGGTCCCAAACATGAAGGTATTGGCTCACGATCATGATCACACAATCGGCCAATTCTCCAGTAGTTGTCATGTTATGATGAGTCAGGGAGGGTCGAGCATGATCACGACTTCTCTGGCTATGTCGAGCACTATTACCTTCCCGTGAGTTCGTTACCGAATGTGATGAGGTAGTTAGAGCTACATATCATGCAACTGCATCAAGATACACCATGAGAACTTGCAAAAATGGCCCCATCATCATTAGTAAAACCGGCAGGAGGATTTCAGAGCGTTTTCATGATCACACAGATACACTCCTACGTGCTTCTTTTTGGAGCCAAAGGAGTTTTTGCCATCATCACCTCACCCATCGAAGAACACTTTGGATCTGTGAGGGGTGATTTGTCGCATCTACGACCAACAGGTTCTTGTTGGCAAGACGTGCCGGGGCTGAAGTTCACAGTGTCTGGGCAAAGTTGCGCAAGACGCAGAGTTTCCTTTGTTGTTTTGCGAACCTCATCCTCTCAACGTATGCGAGCTTCATCTTCCAATAGTTTGCGGTCTCTTTCCTCCATAGCAAGCCATTTCTCGAGAGTTTCCTCAGAAAGTATTGCAACTTCCCATGGATCTGAGACCACAGACGTGGAGAACATCTCCTCTTTATCCGAGTCACACTCGAAATCAAAGAGGGAATTTAAATTATCTGGAGGGGAATCTCCCAGATAAGGCGAATGGTGATCATCAAGATCATCCATATTAGACATGGATGCATCGAGATCCTCATTGCCTCCATTGTGTAGAGACACATATTCACCTTCAAGTGCAATAAGATTCTCTGAAAGCGAATGATTTGCTTTCCCAGGTTCTTGGTCAATGGTCGTAACCAAAACTGGAGAAGAATCTTCCTCTCTGCAAGGCTCGAAATCGACATCGGCCTCTTCCATGGGAATGTCATTTTCATCCAGGAGATCGACGTAGTCGGCGAGGTCGAAGTCATTTCTGGAGTTGTATGCATAGGGTAATGGATCCATAAATACAAATTACTTCCATGAAGAAGAAAATACCTTGTAAGATCCCCACAGACGGTGCCAACTATTGACGATTGGAAGAAGATCCCAAGTTGAACTTACGCAGAATTTATGTGTTTAGTAGGGAGGTATTATCTATCAATCACTAAAGGGAAATTATTGTAAATATGGACATATGAATACGCTGTTTTTATACAGGTTTAGGCCCTTGTAGAATGAGTAATAGTCGTACTCCTGTTGTTTTCTCACTATATGAATAATGGAATTACAGAGCATATGTTCACTCTAATCCTTTCTTCCTATTATAGGCTTCATGGATTCATCTTGTTCTTTCTGATCTCCCTCGACATCTCCTCGGGCTTCCCTTTTATGGTTGATGAAGAGACGCCAGTTGCTTGATCAAAGAGATGCTTCGGCCATAACTGTAGTATGGTTGTAAGCAGTTACCATTAGCCGGTTAAAATGTGCAGTTTATAGATTACCACACATCCTTTTTGATGGTTTGAGGATTACCGCATGGCATAATTATACTCATTTTATCACTAAGTGGAGTATTACACTGGAAGTATTGACTAAGGTGTGGTTATAAGATAACCATGCAACTCTTAGTTTATGGTTGGCAAGTCTTGACCAAACCTTCTTTGACTTAGAAGTATTTCCAGTGTTAAGCCTTCTTTTGTTTCGAGGTCAGGCATAGACTATGACTACGGATTGAGAATTTTGATATCTCCGCGACCATATAACTGCGGGCAGGAATCTCCACAATTATAGTGATCACAGGTAGTATAATGATGTTGTCGTGGTATTGCGAATACCCCGGCAGGTTTTGAGAATGATCCTAGCGAAGATTACGCGGCGCGGGCTGACCGAATGACCAGTCCTCCCCCGCCGGACAAGCACAAGAAATGACATGAGGATTTATACAGGTTCGGGTCCCGGTGGGGGCCCTAGTCCTGTCGACACGCTCCCGACCGGAGTCGGCTGGGGAGGCTCTCTCCGGGGGAGAGGCTTCCGGAGCACGCCTGTGAGTTTAGCTATTCCAATAAAAGTGATCCGATCCTTTACAACAGAGGGGTACAAGGGATATTTATAGCCCCAAAAAGAAGCAAAAAAGCCTAAACTACCCCGGAAAGCCACAGTCGGATTGAAGGGTAGGACCGTCCTTCTCCCGGTCAAACGCCTTGGATGCTTGACAGGTGGTCGCTGATTCCCGAGGCGCTCCTCGCGTGACCTGCACGTGACAAACAACTCGAGACTTTACCTTTAGAAGGGCGTCGAGGCCCGGGACGGCGCTGGAGGCCAGGTCCCGGGGGCCAGAAGGCGGCGCCCGGGGAGGGGCTGAGGCCACGTCCCCGGGCAAATGGCGGCGCCCGGGATGGCGCCAGAGGCCAGGTCCCGGGGGCCAAAAGGCGGCGCCCGGGGAGGGGCCGGAGGCCACATCCCCGGGCAAATGGCGGCGCCCGGGACGGCGCCGGAGGCCAGGTCCTGGGGGCCAAATGGCGGCGCCCGGGGAGGGGCCGGAGACCACGTCCCCGGGCAAATGGCGGCGCCCGGGACGGCGTCGGAGGCCAGGTCCCGGGGGCCAAATGGCGACGCCCGGGGAGGGGCCGGAGGCCACGTCCCCGGGCAAATGTGACACGACTTACCTGGACATAGCGCCGCTGAGATTTCCCCCAACAGATGTGCAATTGCGACGACGGAAGTCCTTATTTCTTAATCTCTCTCCATGATCTCCCACAACCATAGAGAGGCACGAACAAGTTGGTTCTCTTCCCATGGTCTCCTGCGACCTCGAGAAGGCATAGACTTAAATCTCTTTCTGCGGTGTCCTGCGATCAAACAAAGGCACATATAAAGGACTCAAATCTCCCCCTGTGGTCTTCTACAATCATGGAGAGGTATAAATGAAGGACTTGGTAAAAATCTTCGTCATAATGGTTCACCCAAGGTAGGGGAAACCAATACTGGAGCACTGGCTAAATATGTTTTTACTTCCTGAAAGGCTTTGTTGGCTTGACCCAAACACTGGAAACCATTGTGCTTTCATAAAATCTTAAAGAAAGGTAATCCACGTTCACTTAACCTTGAAATGAAACGACTCAAAGTCGCCATTTGACTGGTTAGGCTTTGTACCTCCTTCATGGTCGAAGGAGATCACATTTGCTCAATAGCCTGAATTTTTCAGGATTGACCTCAATGCCTCATGAACAAACAAGGAAACCCAAAATTTTACCAAAAGAAACTCTAAAAGAGCACATTTTCAGGATTCAAATTTATCCCATGTTTATTCAAATTACAGAAAGTTTCATCCAGGTGATCTATATGACTAGAGCTTTTCACACTCTTTACAACCAGGTCATCTACATAAGCTTCTAAGTTATGCCCTAATTGTAGTTGAAAGATCTTCTGCATCAAGCGCTAATACGTGGAACCAACATTCTTGAGCCCAAATGGTATCTTGACGTAGCAGTACGTGCCAAATGGTGTGATGAACGCAGTTTTAGCCTCATCTTCTTCTGCTATGCTAATTTGATGGTACCCTGAGTAGGCATGTAGGAAGCTCATCAGTTTGCAACCCACTGTTGAGTCAACCAACTGATCAATGTAGGGAAGCGGAAAATCATCCTTCGGGTAGGCAGCATTAAGACTAGTGTAATCGATGCACATATGCTACTTACCATTAGATTTCAGGACCATGACCGAGTTTACGAGCCATTCGGAATGGTCAACCTCGTGAATGAAGCCAGGCTCTTGGAGTTTATCTAACTCTGCACGAATAGCTTCTCTCTGGTCAGAGGCAAAGTGTTTGAGCTTTTGCTTTATTGGTTGCTGTCCAAGCTGAATAGCTAGCCTGTGCTCGATCACTTCCCTTGGGACTCCTGGTATGTCAAATGGTTTCCACGCAAACACATCTGGATTAGCTTGAAGGAAAGAGATGAGCGCAAGTTCCTATTTGTTCTCCGATTCTGACCCAATCCGAACAATTCTAGATGGGTCTTCTAGGAATAAGGGAACTTGTTTAAGATTTTCTTCTAGCCGCGGAGTTACCTTGACCGCATCTGGTTTTTTGGTCGCAGCCTTGACATCCCTGAGGGAAAGCTGGTCAACCAATTCCAGGGAAATGCGATCGCAAGTGGGGGCGAAATTTTGGTTGCCCCCTCACTGTGATCGTGCCTTTTGGTCCTGGCATCTTGATGCATTGAGAAGCATAGTGCGTTGCTGCCATGAATTTGGCAAGCGAGAGCCTACCAAGAATCATGTTATGTGCAGAATCAAAATCAATTACATCGAAAGTAACCAATTCTATTCGAAAGTTCTTTGCTTCTCCGAGCATTACCAGTTGTACAATCTGGCCGATAGGAGTGTAAGAAGGACCAGGTATAATCCCCAAGAATGGGTGGACCACATTTTTAATCCTGGAACGAGGAAGTTGCATTTCGTCAAGTGTTTTTGTAAAAAGTAGGTCGAGAGAACTACCTCCATCAACTAGGACTCTGCCCACTTTAGCATTGCTAATCGTGGGGGTTATAACTAGAGGGAGTCGCCGTGGTCGCGGTAGTGCTCTAGGGCAATCTTCCTGGTTGAAGGTTAGGGATGTCTCCGACAGTGATGGAGGCTCTCCTGGGGGAGCTTCAACATTATTCACCTGTCGGTGAACAGACTTAAAATGAAGCTTGGAAAAGTAGGATGAAGAACCATAAAAAATAACCATAACATGATTATTTGGTACTTGGCATGGTATGTCCTCATCTCCATCGGCATCTTTATCCCCACTGGGTTGTCGTTTTTCTGGTATAGTAGGCATAGGGGCTTTACCTTGGTAAAATTCTTCCATGCGCTTCAACCAGTTTCGATAATTCTTAAGGTCGTGTCCCGGAACCCCATGCAATGGACACCACTTCTTGCTTCCCTATGGGTTAGTCTGCTTTTCCATATGGTCGCTTTTGCACCCACCAAAAGGAGTTTTATTACCTTGTTCTCTGGTCACTTATCCATGTTCACGACCTCTCGGCAATGGTTTGCTCCATCCTTTTTGAATTCTTGAATTTCCCGCCCATGGATGGCAGAAACTTCTTGTTAGAATTATCCTTCCTTTCAGAATCTAAACCAGATTGTAGTGGTAAATCACCCTTATCAACCATCCTATTCCATTCCACTACATCAACAGTGTCGGAATAGCGATCAACCATGTCGAAGAGCTTTGACAATTTTCTTGGCGAGTGAATACTGAGATCCTCTGTGAATCTTTGATATCGAACTCAATGTTTAAAGGCTCTTATTACTGAACTGTCAGAGATGTTGAGGATAGTATTTCTTACCCCCACAAACCTCTTTACAAACTATCAGAGAGTTTCACTTGAGGTTTGGCGTAAACGATGAAGATCATCTTTCTTGCCGGGTTTGTCGTAACAGTTTTGGAAATTGCTACAGATAGCATCGCATAGCATTTCTCAATTGTAAATGGATCCTGCAGGTTGGTTGAAAAGCCAGGCCCGTGCTGGACCTTCAAGGACCGTTGGCAAATAATTGTCGCGGCCCGCACAGGGTACCACGACTACTCCCGTGGAGACCTAGCTCGCTGCAGCTGGCCTCATACATACATACCACTGACTTCCTAGGATAAGTCAAGCACAGGAGTTCATTGCAGCAGAGTAACTTACAAAATATCATTCATAAACAGTATGGCCTGCTGGCCTGATACAACAAGAGTAATACAATGCCTTCACGGCACAAATGGTCTAATTAAAAAAAAAAGACAACTACTGGGCAAAAGCTAGGCGAAACCCCCACAGTCGTGAGAAGTTGACAGGAGAACAGCACACTTCAGGGCTCTGGCAGAATTGGCTCCCTTCCTTCTGGATCCACGAAATCTTCCAAGCCTTCGTCTTGGTTATTGTAGCACTCCATCTATTGTTGATAAGTTGCAAGGGTGAGCACTTACATACTCAGCAAGTCATAGGTAAGAGTAGAGATACGTATAGTAGAGATGACATGCTCCTATGCTACTGAGGGAAAAGAGGTGAGAGGGTTTTCCAAAAATACTTTTCTTCCAAGATTTTCAAATCTCATGCTCATGGCAACATTTCATATACTTAGGGCACAATCCACGTGCCTCTTAGTTATCATATGATCACTAAATTATGGTACTACCGTGACTCATCAACACATGACAGCCCTCGGCAGCACCCCTTATCATGACAACACATGTCATTTGGGTAATCTTGACTTAACAAATTTTAATTTATAAAACAGTACTTGTGTCACACCCCGTGGATTTAATCCACCGCGGCATACTCCTAAAACTCGGGAGCACGAAGTATTCGAATATATTTTTAACTCTGCAGAGCGGTACCAATTTACCCGCAAGATATATCCACTTGCATGCCCTTCCTATCACAAGGATTGGACCCCTGACTCACTTCATACTGTGAGTGGCAAGGTGGAGATAACAAGAACTTTTGCCATGTTTCACACACAATTCACCCCGGACCCCGTGGTTTTCTTCACGCAAACCACAGTTGTGGCAGAGTTACACAACCCCCACTAAATTGGCATCTTCCCCTCAGGGTCAGCGTGCATGATCACATCCAGTGATTTGTGTTGGAGCGCACCCCGTGTGAATCGTGACGTTGTCCTATTGGGGTTTCATGTGTGATCCACATACTACTTGTTCAGGCCTGTCCCATACTAGGCTTGCGGTCGGCACGTTAATCATGCCACTAGACGCACAACACAAGGTTCTAGGTCCTTATATGCCAGTGACCAGATCATACCACAATCCATGCACCTTCAGTGCCTGCACATCCAGTGCAGCCAAGCACCTCCAGTGCTACCACCATTCCATACCAAAATACTGGTCACGGCTAGCGGTTTTATTTCATGAATATAAATATACATAATATATTAGTTCATGGCTCATTATTTGATCAATTCACATTTCACAGGCATCAGCCTGATGCTGCCATTTCATAATTCAACCATTCTCAATCTTTCTAATGCAATATTATTTTATAATCAAGGTATATTCCAGCAATTCATAAAATATAGATTCAAGATGTTCAAGAATATGACTTGCCTTCCGCGTTGTAAGAAACAGTAGTTGATGTCGGGTCTGCAACGAAGTCTTCGAACTCGGACTCTTGCTCTAAACAAGGATCAAACAAGCAAACAGGCATTACAATCAATCCTACTCTTACTATTCCACTATATGCGATAATGCAAGGTAAAAGCGTCTCGGCGATACAAGATTTGAGAGCGATTAGGGTTAAAATATGGAAACTAGGGTTAAGATTAGTCATCAAAGGTTTACAAGGTTCCAAAGGTTCCAAAATATCAGAGTGATACCAAGACTGCGACTGGCTCGCTCAAAAACAGCGAACGTCTTTAGGTCGACATTCGGTTCAAGGCATCCACATAGGGTCGATGGATGATAGAGGGCTCAACTCAAGTTGTGACAGTAGGATAAAATGTAGATCACAACATCAGGAGTCTAAGGGACAAAGTTATGTTCAGTTTACATACCCAGAAGTGGTCAAACTGGCCCAATGCCATTGGCTGACATAGGCTGACAATGCCCAAGAATGGCATTGACATGGTTTGAACAGTTTCTAGTGGCCAAAATGGGTTTTGATTCAAGCATATGATGCACAAGGTAGTGAAGCAACTGTTTGACAGGGTAGTTTTTGGTTTGCATGACCAGAGGTGGGTGAACAGGGCTAATGCCACTGACTGGCATAGTTTGACATAGAGTTGACATGGCCAGAAACTAGGGTTTGCCATAACTTTTGATCTAGGGCTCCAAATGATGCACCACTTTGTCTGGTAGTTAGGAATTTGTAACAGGAACAAATGTCTCAACAGGATCCAGGGCAGGGGATGGCCGGAAAGTGATGAAAACCGGCAAAGAAGTTGACTGGCCTAGAGCACATGCAATATGAAATACAGCAAACTAGGACATAGCTATATCTCACAATCTAGGCCGAATTGGAAGTCGTGATAGAAGACAAAGTTGCTCCGAATGGTCCAAAACATCTAAATGGCAAAGTGTCTAGGGCTAGATCGGCCAGAATCGACGGCCGGCGACCGGAGCAGAAGAAGATGACATGAAAATTGGGGGTTTTCGATTTAGGGCAATTGAACTCAATTCCTTGCTTGTACATGATCTCTAGGGCATTAGAAACATATTGGTAAAGTTAGATTAGATAGAGATGCACTTGAAAAGCTTAAACAATAAGCTGAGTGAACATGCAAGGTTCCAATTTGGGGATTTTCACATTTCAGCAAATCTATTGATTTTGGTTGCTTAGGGATGTTAAGAAAGGTCTACTGAGTATATTTGATCACTGGCTCGAGAGCTAATTCTGTTTAGTTAAGGATTAATTGCTCGCCGGTGATACTGGAGAGAAAAGGAAATCGCCGGCGACTGGAGAGGTTTGAAGTTAATTCCATGCTCGAGTATGATGAGAGAGGTAAGAGGAGCTTACTGAAGTAGCTGGATTGGAGGGGGAAGCAGTGGTTGAAGCTAGCACCGGAGCTCCCTTTGCTGCTCACCGGGGAAGAAGAAGAAGACGGCGAGGTTGAGAACTTAGGTGTTTCTGGTGGGTGTGTGATGTTTCACTGAGACCAGAGACTATTTATAGAGGATTTGGAGGTGATGCAACGGCTAGAAGTGCTCGGGAAGTTGTAGCCGGCAAGATGTGCCTGGATAGGACTTCACGGCGAGCTGGCGTCGAGGTGACCTGTTTCAGCGGCCGTGAGGGCTTTTGCAGGTGATGCGAAGGTGAACTGACGGCTGGCCGCGGCGAGATCTCCACGTGGCATTGTTTTGCTGCTGGAGCCGTTGCCGGTGGCGTGCAAACGGGAGAAAATCTGCTGGCTGCGATCCTCGCTGGAGAAGATCCACAGTGGCAAGTGGCGAGCACACACGCGGCGTCGAGGCACTGGCGAAGGTGGCGACCATGGAGTACTGTAGCAGTGCAGCAGCTCGTGCGGTTGTTCCAGGTCGTGGTCGAAGCAACGGGTGCGGTCGAAATTGTTCCCAAGTTCTGTGGTCGAGAACTGAAGCCTGGTCGAAGACAGTAGCTGGTTGGTTGCACTGGTTGTGGTCGTGAACTGAGGTGAGGTCGAATCAGGGGCATAATTGTGATGATTTTGGTTGAAGTCTGGACTGATTTGTAAATCTGGTTTTAAAGAGGTTTAATTTGGGATTTGGTTTCATGGCTGAGTATAATATTTCTATTAATACTCATTTAGCTCAAATTTGGGGAAAGTTTGATAAGGTTGGAAGGATTTCACCTATTTTCGAAAATAGGGTAAAATTAGGGTAAAATAGATCTGGATTTTGTCGATCTCGAATTCTGGAAATTGGAGTAAGATTTTGAAGTTTAAACAGAAGGGCAATTTGTATCAAATAGCATTTGGGAGGTGTTCTCTGAAGAATTTCTGGATTTGGAGTTGATTCGTGGATTTTAGCCTTTTCAGGCTTCCAGGTAAACAGAGAAAGGACTTATTCGCAGTAAAATTTGGACTAAACTGCGAAAAGTGTTTAGGTGAAACAATCTGGTTTCCTACTTTTTGGAGCAAGTTGAGGATGTACTTAGGAACATATTCCAAAAGTTACTTGAGTCTGGATAGGGTTAGACCATGATAACTCAGTTATCTGGAAACTGGGGTACTTAGGGTAAATCTGAATTTCCTGTTTTCGAAAACAGAAAGAGGTTTAGATATTGGGAGTTAGGGTTAGAATTCAACTTGGCTTCTGAAGACTTTTATCTTCAAAGTAACTGGTAGGTTAAATCTGGATGGTCAGATCTTGATCTGGATCTAGAGAATTGATTTGGAGATTTTTAGGGTTTGGAAGAGATTAGGGTTCAGCTGATCTGGCTATAACTACAGGGATACATGCATGCAGGATTTTATGCAAAAACTTTTCACCCCCAAAACCAGGGTGTTACAATAATTCACCATTACTTTTTCGTTTCCGCCTGCCGCCCAGATAGTAGTGACATAGATTTGGAGAAATTCGGAGGAGTTTTGCATCCCATCAAATCACTCGATCATGCCTGGCTTAAATTTGTCAGGCCAGACCACTGCTCACAATCCTAGCGAAAAGGCCTTGCAACCAACTTACGAAATACATAGTTGTCGTTCATGGAGACCATCCTCCTGGTCAAGGGAAAGGTTGGCAAGTGGAACATCACGATGTGGTCCCAAATGTGAGTGTATTAGCTCACGGTTGCAATCACAAGAATGGCCAATTCTCTGAATCTTTCCACGACTACAATGAGTTGCTCAACCATCTTTAGCTATCTCCTTCCTGTGAGTTGGTCAACCATCACGATGAGGCAGTTGGAGTTACATCTGATACAACTCCATCGAGATTTTCTACAAGAACTCTTGAAAATGTTACCCCATCGTCATTGGTGAAACCAGCAGGAGGGTTACGGAGTGCTTCCGTGATCACACGGATGCACTCCTATGTGCTTCTTCTAGGAGCCAGAGGAGTTCTTGGCACTGTCGCCTCAGCCACCGGGGAACACTTCGGATTTGTGAGGAGCGATTGGTCGTGCCTACGACCACCAGGAGGTCGTTGGCAGGATGTTTTGGGGCCAAAGTTCGTGGCATCATGGTGAGTTGCACAAGACACAGAGTTTCCTCTGTGGTCTTGTGAAACTCGTTTTCTCAGTGCACGTGAGCTTCATCTTCCAACCGTTTGCGGTCTTCTTCCTCTCTGGCAAGCTACTGCTCAGGGGTTTCCTCGAAAAGTCCTACAACTTCCTGTGGAGCCGAGACCATAGATAGGAAAAACATCTCCTCTTTGTCTGAGTCACACTCAAAGTCAAAGAGGGAATTCAACTTATCTAGAGTAGACTCTTCCAGACAGAATAAATGGTGATCGTCGTGATCATCCATAGCTAATGTGGGTGCATTGGGATCCTCATTGTCTTCATTGATCAAAGCAATGGTTGGGGTTCATACTCACCTTTGAATGTGGCACGGCTCATAGAAGGCGAATGGACAGCCTTCTCAGGTTCTTGGTCAATGGATGTGACCAGAACGAGAGAGGATTTCTCCTCGGCACATGGCTCAAAAGTGGCATCAATCTCTTCCATGGGAACGGTGTCTTCATCCATGACATCGATGTATTCAGCGAGATCAAAGTCATTCTCAGAGTCGTATGTGCAGGGCAAAGGATCCATAGATATAGATAACTTTGGTGAAGAAGAAAAGACCTTGTCGTTCCCCACGGTCGGTGCCAGTTCTTGATGATTGGGATAATTTCCCAAGCCGAACTTACATGAATTTAGATTGTTCAGCAGGGAGGTAGTATCTAAAAATCATCAAAGAGAATCATTGTAAATAAGAACACATGAACACGCTGTGTTTATATAGGTTTGGGCTCTCGTAGTTTGAGTAACAGCCCTACTCCTGTTGTATTCTCACTATAAGAATGAGCTACTTTGGAATTACAAAGTTTACTTGTTGAGTCTAGTCCTCTTGTATAGTTTTAGACTTCCTACTCTCGAATCCCCCCTCCCTTCAAGCCCTAACCCACTTTATACTTGTTGAGAAGGACTCCAGTTGCTTGACTGAAAGGATGATTGGCGATAACTGTACAACGGTTGCAAGCGGTTGTTGTTCGCCGGTTAGGAAGTGCAATTGCTATCGCCAGTTATAGTGTATAGTTATGGATAACTGCACAGCCATGAACAACCGTGTAATTATCTTTATCCTTTCAATGAAGAGAGTATAATCTTGGGAACATTGGTCAGAGTTCGATTATCGTGCAACCATACAACCTTTATGCCATGGTTAGAAAGTCTCAACTAGACCTTCTTGATTGGAGGTACTTCCAGTTTTAATAACTTTTGTTTTTGTGGTCACGTATGAGCTACGAACACATATTGGGATTATTATATCTCTATGACCAGGGCGACTGCAGGCAAATATCTGCGCGACTAGAGAGACGGCGGGTAGTGTAATATGGGAGACCACAAACTCTGCAACAATAGGTATTGTGAGCTCAATGATCCGCCTTTGGGAGATAAAAAGCGAAGATAGTGCCATCGACAAGGAATCATCATGATGTACTATAGACCTCTTCCTCAGAACAAACAGAGAAGAGTCCGTTTCCTCCTCCACATCGCTCCCTTCTCCCTGGACGACCATGAAATAGTTCCTAGTCATATTTTCAAAAAATTAAGGGATAGGGGTCCTTACCGAAACAACCCTCGTAGCCGAGGGACCGGTTGTTGACTTGACCATATCAAGGCTCGAGCTTTTCATCGATGCCCTTGCTGTCATGGTGGCATGGATTCTTGTAGTCACAACCGGTTGAGAGGGGGCTTGTGTGCATGAAGGCCATGCAATTGGTGGCTGTGGATTCGCAGCCTTTTCGAAAAAGAGATGAGCAGGTTGTCTACCCATGCTCTTGGTCGAACTTTTGGTCGTAGAGTGGGCGTTCTTCAATTTTTTCGATGAGGGGCCACTTGAGGACCCAACATCCTCGTCGGTCCTCCTTTTTTGGAATGCCTGGAGCTTGAACAACTTTACGAACAAAAATGAGCTACTTTGGTAACTCTTGTTCGAAATAAAGACATGTGTAAACTTCCCAAAAGAGAATTACCTTTTGAAGTCATCAGTGTTGTTGACCATGCTTCCAGCCTTGGCACACTGACTTCGCCTGCTGTGACCACATTGTAGGCCTTCAGGAGAGAGTTTGTCCTCCTATCGAACTCTGAGGTAGGAAAATATGTCAAGAAAAGGACAATCAATAATTTTTCCAAAATGCTTCAGTTCAGATAAATCAAAAATGAACTGAAAGAATATACCAATTTGAGTGATTGGACAATTACCGGGGGTGATAATCCCTAGAGCCATCCTCAGTTGTCTTGACCTCCCAGGCAAGATGTACCCTCTTCCTTAGAGGGCTGATCTGGTTCTTCACAAAGTACCAGATCACATCGCAAGTGGTGAGACCCTCGCTGACTAGGTGAAGGATGACCTTGGGCCTGCCTTTTCTGCTTCTCGTTGAGAAGAGGGGCAAAGTCCCGCTCTCTGCTCTCCTTCGGTCAATGGCTTTCGAACCAGAGGTGGCTCTCTTCAAAAGTCGAGCAGTAGAACTACCACTGGCTCCATCCATGGACAGAGTGGCAGAGGGGGAGGTATGGGTTGTCTTTTTTTCTCTCGCAAGCGGAAGTACAAACACCCAGAAGCATTGGAGATTTTCGACCACACCAGAAAATAAAACTAGCAAAAAAGGGGAATGCTGAGCAAAACTCCAACATATGCCTCGCACAGGTACTGAAAGACGGTGAGGATCAGAATAGAATTGGGATGGAGGTTCACCAATTCTAAGTCGTAATGGGCAAGGATGCCCAGGAGGAATTCGCTCTCCAAGAGACGAAACCGGCAGCACAAGAAATCCTCAAAAATCACCAGCTCGCTCGATTGGAAGACTGGAGTTTCTTCTTCTCCGGCGGGGCACCACAGGATGAATGACCTGGAGGGGAGATATCGTTACCTCTCCAGGGTCAGCAAGTTCTTGACCGAATTGAGAAGAGAACGGGTCCAGGATGCCATTTGGATGAATAAAGTGAAGAACAAAGAAGAGCTTGACTATTGAAGTTTTGGGACTTAGGCGATTCTGAAGAAAAATTCTTTGGAGGATAAGCATATAAAGCCACTGAAGCGATGCTTCATGTTCCCAGTAGTGGATCATGATGAGCAGTTTCAAAATTTTCCATTTAATGTCCGTCATGATGGTCTGACACATGCAGCAAGAGGACTTTTCGAACTTTCATTGGAATTCGAAACGAGAAGGCTTCTCTTTGGAATCGAAAACATCATTTTTAAAGAGCCTTGTTGTTTCAAATTTGGGGGCTAGATGACGAGGATTTTTACCATGTCCTTTGTATATGCCTTTCTGTGATCACAGGAGACCATGGAGAGAGATCCAAGCTCTTTGTTTATACTTTTCCATGGTCGTAGGGGACCACAGAGAGAGAAAGCTAGCTTATCTGCTTATGCCTTTCCGAGGTCGCGGAACACCACGAAAAGAGGGCCAAGCTATTCAGTCATGCCTTTCCATGGTCGCAGGAGATCACAGAGAGAGATCTTAGAATAGTCGAAGTTATTCTGGACATACCTCAGCCCATTTTTTCAATTAGACAAAAGGGCCCATCACAAATGAGTATTACTCCGGACATTAATATATTGTGGCCGCGGTCTTCTATGGTCACAATCATTTATAATTTCACTATCCGTGACCTCTCTGGCCGCGGAGATATCCGCTCATGGTCACCTTGGTTGCGGAGATATGATAAAGACCTATACACGGTCGCAGTCCATGCGTGACCAAGGAATAAAAGTGTTATTGGAACTAGAAGCACCTCTAAATCAAAAGGGTATGGTTGAGACTTGCCGACCATGGCCCAAGAGTTGTGTGGTTACATCATAATCGCACTCTGGCCAATATTCTCACGATAATGCCCTTTTCATTGACAAGATAAGAATGATTACATAGTTATACATGACTCTGTAGTTATTCAAAACTGTCAATTAGGTGTGAATGGGTGTGTAGTTATCAATAACCACACACCATGACCGGCGAATAGCAACTGCATCTTTTAACCAGCGAACAACAACTCAACTGCAGTTATCTCCAAGCACCCTTTAAGTCAAACAACTGATGGACTCCTCTATTAAATTTAAACCTAATTAAGGTTTATTTGTTTCAGTGATTAATAACAAAGAATAGAATTGTTGACAGAGCTCAGAATTAATGATAACAACCACTTAATGACAACAATTTGAATTAACACGCTTATCATTAAGTATTGTCAAGTTGCGGATCAAAGCATGATGGAATTCATGACAAAAGCAATGAACTGAAAATCCTCAGAAAAAATGAAGACAAACCCCGAGAAAAACATTCGAACACAAACCTGGTCTAGGTTTGAGGAGGCGGTCAAGTACAAACTCTACAGGGAGTTTGTTGAATATATTCCCACTCAAAGGTTTGAGGAAATTTGATAAAGCTTTAGAATCTCAATGCTAAATGACAACTGATAGAACTAACCTGTTTATTATAAGTGTTGTCAGATGTTAGATCGAGCATGATGAAGAGTGATGAAGAAAAATGCTAAGAATCCTCGAGAGACAAGGAAGATAACCAAAGTTGGTAGCTACGACATCTATGATCGAAGTATCCAGTCGCAGCATCTATGGTCTCAAGATCAAGAAGGACGACCTCTATGATCGAAGGTTCCTTGGCGATGACGCATGATAAAGAATGAAGTTCTTTCAACAGTCATCTGCGATAAAGATTGAGGCTTGTCTCTAAATCTTTCGTAGTATCTTCTAAAGGCTACTCATGGTATAGTTGACCTTGTTTAAGATTTTCGGTTTTAGATTTTATGGTCGTACTATCGAGAGAGGTATAGTTGCCTGATTTATCATATACACTTGAAGCTCAAAATGCATTTCATATAGCTAAGGTTTTTATTTAACTTATCTGCATAGATTTGAGTATCTACTACACAGTTCGTGCTTTTCACTATCCATAGTCGCACAGTCTTTGTGTACATGATCGCACAGCAGGTGGTCTGAGCGACTGATACTGTGACCTATGTGGTTTCAGTAGTTGTGTGTGATAGAGATGGTCTCAGTGATTTGTTGCGACCTTTGTGGTCGAAGACTGTGTTGCGACCTTAGTGGTCAGACTATGTGAACGACCTTCATGGTCGAATGACTGTGTATGCGACCTTTGTGGTCTCATGGCCGAGTCTTTCATTGTTGCGGTCGTAGTGACTATGTGCGGCCTGAGTGGCCTTGGTGTCGGTCTTGAGGCTAGTGTGGTCTCATTACCTTCAGTCATTGTGTCCATGGTCGAATAAAGACTCATTCATGTTTGTAGTGTACTAAGCATGTCATAACAGTTGTGATCTTGATCGAGGTTGTATCAGCTCATACTGGTTATGGTCGCGCTTGTACTAAGAACTGCGTGTGGTCGACTAAGATCAGTTTCGTTCCTGATCCCGTCTTACTGAACTCCGTCATATTTACTCCAGATGGGTTCTGGGTAGCATTCAGTTCAGCAAGTGTATGACAAGAGAACATTCGTTGTACCGGCCACAGTTCGTCGGAGTTTGCACCAAGCTTCTCCTACAAGCTTGTGTTCAAACGGATACTGACAAGTGCATTTAATGCTAGCGGCTGGTGGACGTCTTGTCAGGATGGACAAAGCAGCTAGTGGACGTTGTGCTTGTGAGGGGAAAACGGCTAGTTTCCAGTCTAGGGCTATAAATGCAACTTGTGTGGCCTTCAAAAATAGTGCTAATGCCATTGAATTAAAAAGAAAATCTTTCTTGCATTTAAGTGCTTAGTTGCATTCATTCCAAATCAATTGAGAGCATTCAATCTGTCGTTAGTTGTTGCTAGCAGAGGGCAGAGAGCTCAGAGCATTCAAGTCTCTCTCACTTTCTCTGATATCTGGAGTTGGCGTAACTGTACTCAATTCATGTGTTGTCTTGAGGAGCCTATCTAGGGACTATAGTGAAGAGCATTGAGAGAGACACTAGTACAGAAATGCAGTCTACTAACCCCTATCTTCTAACGGTTATTAGTGATTTAGAAGAAAACAATTAGAAAAGGTGCTTCGCAGTCGCAAAAGGCATGTGGGAGGTATTTTGACTATCGGTTTCTATGAAAATTACCGGTAGAAGAAGCTATGCGGGTTTTTCTAACGGTAGAGAATTTATATACCATTAGAAGAGGAACACAATTACTAATGGTAGTATTTTTCATACTGTTAGAAAAAGTGAAATGATTTACTCTAGTGGTGTTGAACATATTTACTGTTAGAAGAGATTCGGAACTACTAACGGTACTCTGTTGGGTACTATTAGAACCGTTCGACTTCTACAAATATTTTTATTCTATCGATACTGCATATTTCTACCGTTAGAATAGATCCCAAATTACTAATGGTAGTCTGTTGTGTACCGTTAGAACTGTTTGACTTCTACAAATACCTGGGTATGTCTCTTCCATTCGAACAGTTCCTCGGGCGCGACTAGCCCTAACCCGTAACCTCCATGGGCGGCCGCCGCACCTCCACCGACAGCCGCCGCACCTCCACCGACAACCGCTACACCTGCGCACCTCCATCGATGGCAACTTGTTTCTCATGTGAATCAAGTCCAAGATGGATCGTAGCCTCAACACTTTTGACTAGATTGCGGCATGGCAAGCAAGACAAGTAAAATTTCGGCAATATTGTTAGATTCTTCTAAACCTACGATGGCAATTATCCTGCAATTTTTTTATCATTCATATTAATTGATGTGTCTTCTTTTCAATATGATTATGTACGGTGTCTTATTTCTTTTTTTTACTAAAACAACTAAATAATATCATTGTGGGACAGATAATATTCAATTGTTTGAAATTCAAATGAAGAAAATGATCAGGATATTTGTAAGACAAACACTAGATAACATAGTCAAATAGCAATAAGAGTAGAAATGTAATATCTTGATCTCTCAGTAGGTTGCTCAATGCCAACTTGGACTTACAAACAATTGAAATTGAAAGATCATGAGATATAGTAGCTAGTGTAATATCTCGATCATGAAATTGAAATTGAAATATAACGAAATTGAAATTGAAATTGAAATTGAAAGATCATGAAATTGAAAATGAAATTTAAAGATCATGAAATGCAAATTGAAATTGAAAGATATTTTTAATTGAAATTGAAATTGAAGTTGAAATTGAACGATCTTGGAATTGAAATTGAAATTGAAATATGTACTTTACAAGTATCCTGAGATACACAAATATCTCATGAAATTGAAAGATCAGGAAATTGAAATTGAAAGATCATTAATCAAGATATTTACAAATATCATGAGATACGCAAATATCTTGATCTCTTAGTAGGTTGCTCAATGCCAATAACATAGTCAAATGCCAACTAACTTGCTCAATGATCAAGATATTTGTAAAAAGTTCATTGAATAATTAATGTATATTGGGAAAGTAATTTCTTCTGATGAAATAGAGTAGAAATGTAATATCTTGATCTCTCAGTTGCAAGTTGATGTTACAGCGTGGACATGATCTCCACCAGACATACGCAATGCTTTAGCTAGTACACGAAAATGCATACCATGATATTTCTGTCTATCAATAACTACATGCATTGCTCGGTGGATGTGAAGAAGTAGGCCATTGTCATGGCAATAATGAGCCAAAGTTGTATTTGCTATAAATCCTCCGGTTAAGTAGTCATGCATCACGATAGGTACCCCCAATTCCCTCGTAAATACAGCTCTCTTAAGCATTTCTTCGCATGTACCTGCAGTCGCATTCAAGTAATGCCCTTTGATTTCACCTGTTTTGGCTTGTGCTTTATAAATTACTTTAGCACAAATGCAGAAACGGTCCCCCCAGCGCATAAATGGTTGTGAGTTTACGTTTTCATCATCTTTAGTAAAATCAAGTCCACCACGTAGACACTCATAACACGCTCTACCATAATTTTTTGCGGATAATCCCAATTTTGGTTTAATCGTACATCCCAATAAGGGACGACCATACTTGTTCAACTTATCCCTTTCAACTTGGATACCATGAGGCGAAACTTGGAAAGTTTTTGTATAAGCAACGGGAATTCACAGATCCTCCAGACGTGGAGCACATAGGGCTTTGAAACCAAATACGTTACCCACTATGGAAGTAAACATGTTAGTAATAGAACCCTCTTCAAATAGGTCTAACGGATAAGCTACATAAGCGATATATTGATTTTCCTCCCCAAGAACGGGCTTGATGTGATAGCATCGTCCTTTGTAACGATCAAGACTGGTAAGTCCATCAGTCCAAACAGTGGTCCATGTACCAGTAGAAGATTCAGCAGCTACCACAGCCCCTGCTTCTTCAGGTGGACCCCGGCTGAGGAGTTACTCAGAATGCTGCCAAGATATCAGTATCCTTGGTTTCGTACTCTGGGGTGTAGTAAGTCAATTTATAGTCCTTAACACCAACTTGAAATCCAACAAAAGCTTTAGTTTCTGTTTGTGGTGAAATAAGTCCCTCCCTACAACTCAAGAATTAAGAATTCTCACAACAATAGGGTCTACTCGATATGGATTAGGCGTAAATGAAACCTTTGCAAAAATCTTTTAAAACAAAAAGGATATTCAATTAATATCAACTCATTAAATAAAATAAAGGGATTCATATAGAATAGAACATACACAGGGTGTACGCATTATATATGAATGAAACATATTCATTAACTTAAGCATACCCTCTATATGAATTCGATAGGAATTGAGTTGTTGTTATGGTAAGTTAAAAAGGTTCGTTATTAAATCATGGATTTGGTGAATCAAATCCATCATTATGGTATACTCTTTGATATATATAGCGCAACCCAAACCAATCCCTAATTCTTATTTTGCAAACTCTTAACAAGTTCTTAATAGGCCCTTTCTTATTTTGAATCTAAATACCTAACTAAATACTAAGAAAATTCTCTGTTGACAACAATCTATTCTTCACAGTAATATATTGTATATCGAAGTCCTAGATAGGAAAATAGGCACAGATTCTCCATAAAAGGGAAAACTATATGAAAAAAAGATTGATTGAACTTTCCAATTGACTTATTCCATGAGTAAACGATTGGATGGGATTCCCTTGGGTAACGAAATCAAGTACTGGCTCCCTTTTCTCTCTTATTGAATTAACTAGTAATTTTCCTTTTTACTTTTGGATTTTTGGATATTCATTTGGTTTTATTTTGGCATTATTCAACAAAAAAAAGAAAAATTTTGACAAATTCCATTTTTTGATAATTATTTGATAATTATGAGAACCAATCCTACTACTTCTCGTCCCGGGGTTTCCACAATTGAAGAAAAAAGCACAGGGCGTATCGATCAAATTATTGGACCAGTGCTGGATGTCACTTTTCCCCGGGCAAGTTGCCCTATATTTATAACGCTTTGGTAGTCAAGAGTCGAGACACTGCCAGTAAGCAAATTAATGTTACTTGTGAGGAACAACAATTATTGGGAAATAATCGAGTTAGAGCTATAGATATGAGTGCTACAGATGGGCTGATGAGTGGAATGGAAGTGATTGACACAGGAGATTCTCTCAGTGTTCCAGTCGGCGGAGCTACTCTCGGACGAATTTTCAACGTTCTTGGAGAGCCTGTGGACAATTTGGGTCCTTTAGATACTAGCACAACATTCCCTATTCATAGATCTGCGCCTACCTTTATCGAGTTAGATACAAAATTATCTATCTTTGGAATAGGTATTAAGGTGGTCGATCTTTTAGCTCCTTATCGGCGTGGAGGAAAAATCGGACTATTTGTGGGGGCTGGAGTAGGTAAAACCATACTCATCATGGAATTAATCAACAACATTGCTAAAGCTCATGGAGGCGTATCCGTATTTGGCGGAGTAGGGGAACGGACTCATGAAGGAGATGATCTTTATATGGAAATGAAAGAATCCGGAGTAATTAATGAAAAAATATTGTGGAATCAAAGGTAGCTCTAGTCTATGGTCAAATGAATGAACCGCCGGGAGCTCGTATGAGAGTTGGTTTTACTGCCCTAACTATGGCAGAATATTTTCGAGATGTTAATAAGCAAAACGTGCTTCTATTCATCGATAATATCTTTCGTTTTGTTCAAGCAGGATCGGAGGTATATGCCTTATTAGGGAGAATGCCCTCCGTAGTCGGTTATCAACCTACCCTTTGTACAGAAATGGGTTCTTTGCAAGAAAGAATTACTTCTACCAAAAAGGGATCTATAACTTTGATCCAAGCAGTTTATGTGCCTGCGGATGATTTGACCGACCCCTCTCCTACAACGACATTTGCACATTTAGATGCTACTACCGTACTTTCCAGAGGATTAGCTTTCAAGGGTATTTATCCAGCAGTAGATCCTCTAGATTCAACCTCAATTATGTTACAGCCTCGGATTGTTGGCAATGAACTTTATGAAACTGCGCAAAGAGTTCAGCAAACTTTACAACGTTACAAGGAACTTCAGGAAAGAGAATTTCATCTTGCGGGCCTTGATATTTTGCACCATAAATGATTTCCCGGCCTACGGAAATTTGTTGGGGTATAGTACGAAAGGAGCCAAGGCTTGCCCTATTTGCCTAGATGAAACTGAGAGCATGTGGTTGCGAAACTGCCAGAAAATAGTGTATATGGGTCATCGCAGGTTTCTTCCGGTGCATCACGCCTACCATAAGAAGAGGAAATCATTTAATGGGAAGCCTTAGAAGGGATCAACCCCAGTGTTTCTGACCGGTAAGGAGATTTACTCGCGCGTGAAGGACATCAAAGTTGAGTTCGGCAAGTGTTGTAAACCTCGAGAAAAAAATGTTTGGAAGAAGAGATCGATTCTTTGGGATATACCATACTGGGAGCACTTACAAGTTCGACATTGCATTGACGTCAGGCATGTAGAGAAAAATGTCTGTGATAGTTTGATCGGTTTGTTGTTGAACATTCCGGGAAAAACAAAGGATGGTGTCAAAGTTCGCTGTGACATGGTAGAAATAGGGATAAGGACTGAGCTTGCACCTTTGTAGAAGGGAAAGCGTATATACCTCCCCACGGCCTACTATACTTTGTCCAAAAGCAAAAAAACAGAACTCTATCGGTGCCTGCACGGTGTTAAATTTCCATGCGGGTATTCCGTGAACTTGAAAAAACTTGTGTCCATGAAGGACCTAAACTGGTTGGCACGAAGTCCCACGATTATCATATGCTGATCTCACAAATGCTTCCCATTGCTATCAGAGGTATTCTCCCAATTAAAGTCAAAGAGAAAATCACAAAGCTATATTATTTCTTCAACGTAATATCTTGCAAGGTAAGTACGTGCACTCCTACTATAAGTTAATTAGCTCCATTTGCGGAGCTTAATTAGAAGTTTTTCTGAGATGAATATTTGGCGCAACTGTGTCCTTGTAGGTAATTGATCCGGATGGACTAGATGCTTTGCAACGCGACGCGGTTACAACTCTTTGTCAGTTCGAGATGTATTTTCCTCCATCCTTTTTTGATGTTATGGTCCATCTGATTGTTCACCTTATCAGAGAAATTAAGTTTTGTGGACCCGTGTGCCTGTGCTACATGTATCAATTTGAGAGATTTATGGGTGTATTGAAGGGATACATAAGGACTCGTCATCGGCCCGAGAGGAGTTTCATGGAAGGTTATGCCGCCGAGGAGGTGATTGAATTTTGCACAGATTATATGGCCGGGGTTGACCCAATTGGTGTTTCTAAATCCTGACACGAGGGCAAGCTTAAGGGCATCAGAACGATTGGATTCAAAGCTATCATCCCCGCCCGTGATGTGTATGCGAAATAACAATTTTGGGTCTTACAACACATGATAGAGGTCGAGCCATACATACACGAGCAGAAGGCAATGTTACGGTGTCGCGCCCCGAAACTGGGACAACGACTACTCCTGTAGAGACCTAGCTCGCTGCAGCTAGTCCCATTCTCACAAACCTTTGACTTCCCAGGATGAGTCAAACACAGGAGTATATTACATTGCAACAGAGTACTCACAAAATATTAAGCAGTGTGGCTTGCTGGCCTTAATATTACATAAAGAGGATTACAACGCCTACAAGGCATTCAGGGTTTAGCAAAATATTTAACTACACAGCAGAAGATAGGTGACCCTCCCACAAAAGAAGTTGACGGCAGAACAACACACTTCAGGGCTCTGGCGGAACTAATTCTCCTCCTTCTGGATCCATGAAGTACTCCGTGCCATCATCTTGATCAAGGTAGGTTCCATCTATTGAGTTGAATGTTGCAAGGGTGAGCACTTACGTACTCAGCAAGTCATAGGTAAGAATAGATACATATAGTAGTGATGATATGAACCTAGACTAGTCAAGAATTATGGATATTTGTAAAATAATCTTTTTTCTTTCTCATCTCATCTTATTTCAGCTCATGGCAGCACTTTTCATAATATAACATCATCAATCATGTTCACTAGATTATACCACTACCGCGACACGTCGACACACGACAGCCCACGGCAGCACTCCTTATCATGACAACACATGTCATTTGGGTAATCTTGATTAAACATATTTTATTTAGAAAATAGTACTTGTGTCACACCCCGTGGATTTAATCCACCGCAGCAGACTCCTATAAACCCGGGAGCTCGGAGTATTCAAATACGTTTTTAACTCTGCAGAGAGGTACCAATTTACCCACAAGATATTCCACTTTGAAGCCCATCCTATCAAAATGATTAGACCCCTCCTCACAACCATGTGTGAGTGGCAAGGTGGAGATAACAAGAACTTTTGTTATGCATCACTTACAATTCACCCCCGACACTGTGGCTCTCAGCGAGACACAGTTGTGGCAGGTTGTATCCAAACCTCCACCCCTTTGCTTATTCCCATTACTGGGTCAGCGTGCTTGATCACCTTCAGTGATATGTGTGGGAGCTGCGCTCCGTGTTTATCGTGCATCACTACACATCTCATGCAGGGGTTTCATGTGTGATCCACATAATTACTTGTTCAGGCCTGTCCCATACCAGGCTTGCGGTTAGCACGTTGTTCATACCACTAGACGCACAACACAAGGTTCTAGTCCTTATATGCCAGTGACCAGACCATCCACAACCCTACACCTTCAGTGCCTGCATATCCTTTGCAGTCTAGCACCTCCAGTGCTACAGCCATTGCACACCATTTTTCTGGTCACGGCTAGGGGTTTTATTTCATGAATATAAATATATAAATACATATAATAGTTCATGGCTCAAAACTTGTTTATTTCACATTTCACAAATAATCAGTTTAGTACTGCCAATTCATAAATCAACCATTCTCAATCTTTCACATGCAATATTGCCTATATTCAAGGTTATATTATAGCAACATTTAAAATATAGGTTCAAGATGACCAAGGATATGACTTGCCTTCCGCGTCGTAAGATACAGTAGTTGATGACGGGTCAACAGCAAAATCTTCAAAGTTAGCTTCTGAATCTGCTCGACGACAAACAAACACACAATGATTACTTATAATATTAAAATGTTTTATGACTTATATGCAGAAATGCTCAACAAGAATGATTGAACTATACTGGAGATAATTTAAACTATAAACTGAACTGAGTCAAGATTCTAGGGTTTCAAGGAATTTGGGCTAAGGATGGTGATTAGATAATCTTAGGGTTTCAGGATTACAATAGGGATAACAATTTTGTGGTTGGTTTAATCAAAACAGCGAATGTCAACAGATCGACATTCGGATCAAAGCTTGGACATAGCTTTGAGAAAAGCTAGAGTGCTTATCTCAACTTGTGGTAGTAGAAGAAAATGTAGATCACAACTCTACCAATTCAGTGGACAAAGTGGTTTTCAAGTTACACATCCAGAAGTGGGTAAACAAGGTCAATGCCACTGACTGACAAGCTCTGGCATAGAGCTGACAATGCCAAAAACTAGGGCTTAGCATAACTTTTGATCTGGAGCTCCAAATGATGCACCACTTTGTCTGGGAGGTAGGCATTGATAACAGGAACAATTAAGTCAACAGGATCTAGGGCAGGAAATGGCTGGAAAGCAAGAAATTTGATCATGAACTGAGATGAACTGGCTGCACTGGAGCAGTTCTGGACAAAAACTTGGCAAAGCTATATCTTTTGATCTAGGCTGATTTAGGTGTCGGGCTAGAAGACAAAAGTGCTCAGGAGGCTAAGGCACATCTAAAAGACAAAGTGATTTGGGCTGAAACGGCTGGGAAAAGTTTTCCGGTCATCGGCGCCGGAGAAGAACACTGCCATTTGGGCATTTTCAACACAAGCCGATTGAACTCGATTCCTTGCTCTAGGAGTGATAGAAGGGTATGAGTAAGCTACTGGCGACGTCAATTTGGCCGGAGGATCGCCGGTGTGGCTTGGCGACGAGAGCCAGCAACTGATAAATTACAAAATCGGGAAAAGCTTCAAGTTGGGATCAACTGATTGTTCTAAGTTCACAGGCATGCTTGATTTAGCTTACTGATCAATTTTGTTTACAGAATCGAAGGCTAACTTGTACTGGATTGAGCCACATTACAGGAACAGGGCAATTGACAATTCCGGTGATCGCCGGCGTTGGGGGTCACCGGTGAGCAATTAAATAGTACTACACAGAGAGAATGAGTAGGGGAACTCACTGATGGCTTTAATTTGGCAGGAGATTAAGTGTAGAGCGCTGGCACCGTGAGCCTCCTCGACGGCTCGCCGGAGAAGAAAACGAAAACAGGAATTCCAGCACTTGGCTGATTTCTGGTGAAGTGTGGAGAAGCTGCTGAACACAGTGGGGTTTAAATAGACCAGGCGAAGCTTGCAAGGAGGAGACAACGAAGTGATTGGCTGCTGTGATGAGGTTGCTTGCGTGCTGGACATCAGCGGCGAAGACACAGCAAGGAGCGGTGATGCGACGGCGACAAGCTTGCAGCTGATCACAGTGTCGCCTCATCGGGACCTGGCAAAGCTTGTAGCAAGCGGTGGTGACAACCACTGGCGCGGCAAAGCGACGTGGCGAGGGGTTGCTGACAAAAAGCCGTTGATCGCGCGCGGGAGCAGGCACTGGTCGTCGACGTAGCAGCGACCTTGCCACGGCACCAGCTGGAGCGAGGACACGTGCGCACAGGCATGCACGGTCACAAGCGCGGCGAAGCCTCACCGGCGACGAGCAACCACGGCGCACAAGCACGGCGGTTTCTGGTCGTGCGCACAGTAATTGGCCTTGTCGAAAATGGACTGAACTGCAGTTTCAATTCTTTGAGTTTGGACTGAAATGTAAATCTGGAATTCTGGGAGGTTTAAACTGAAATTGATTTCACTAATCTGGTAGATTATATTCAACAGGATATTTGGCAAAGGTTATTGATAAGGTTTGGCACATTTGAATAGTTTTCGATACAAACTGAAAATAGGGTAATTTAGGGTAAAGTAAGATTTAAGTTTTGTCGATTTCGAATTCTGGCATTTAGGGTTCGATTTTGATATCTGCACAGAAGAGAGACTTGTGGCAAATAGCATTTTGAGGAGATTTGCTGAAGAAATTCTGAATTTGGAGTTAATCTGGAGATTTTAGCCTTTTTGGGTTTTCAGATCTCAGATAAGGACTAATTTGCGATAACTCTTGGATTGATTTGTGAAAAGAGTCTAGATGGTGAAATCTGGCTGTCAACTTTTTAGATTAAGGTATTGACATACCCATGATCATATTCCAGGAATAATCTGGTCTGAACTTGGTCAAGATTTTGATTAAATCTGGATTTCTGAAACTTAGGGTATTTGGGTAATATAGGATATTCTGTTTTCGAAAACAGAATGGAGTTGATAATTCTGGAAGTTAGAGATAGAATTGGATCTGGGTTCTGAAGGCTTTTAGATTCAGGATAACTAATAGATCACCTCTGAACAATCTGATCTTGATTTGAGGTTACAGGATAGATTTTGGAGATTTTAGGGCTTAGGATAGATACTGAGCTGGCTATTACTACAGATACATGCATGCATGCTATTGATGAAAAAGGAAATTTTCACCCCTAACTCAGGGTGTTACATACGGTCATGGAATCCTTCGAAGCCAGAGATTTTGGTCACTAGAAAACATAACAGGAAATTTGCGGGGTGGATCCAAGAAAGAGTCATGTGACCTGCGAGGGCTCCATAAGTGAAACTGTGACATAGTTGGCTAGAGGCCCAAGATAAAATGTAGGGACTTGGCAGGGGTACGACATCAATGGGTATTCATTTTACACAAGAGCTCAGGATGCCAAGAGCAGTACGCAATGTAGTGGAGTGACACTATTTGCTATTTCCAAGGATGCCAGGGCAGTAAGGGCGCTGAACTCATATTACGATACTATTGATGAAATATGGGAGCTCGATTATGGATTATTTAAGATTCCCTTGTTTCGATGCCAATGTGTCGAAATCCCTCGAGGTGTTAAAGTTGACAATTACGGGTTTACTCTCGTCGATCTCGATAGAGACGGACACCAAGACGATCCATTCATACTTGCAAAGCAAGCCACCAGGTATTCTACATCATTGATGATCCAGAAGGATCTTCAGGTCGAGTCGTATACGGCTTCGTGACCTTAACCGTGTTAGGAAAGGTTTCGCGACCATAGTTTGGTTCGTGACCTTAAAAAAGAATTCGTTCTCTGTTTGGGATTGTAATATGATCCGAATAGATATTACTAAGCTTATCTGTTTAGGGTTAGTTAGTTATATGAGTCTAATACGTTTAGGTTATTGAGTCTCATACATACTCATACGATTGGACTATAAATACCTTATAATAGGTCTAGTTTAGATCATCGAATATTATTACAGCTTTGGATCATATATCCAGCTTATAGTTCCTTCGACATAAGCAAGTGTGTCTAACGTTCGACGGATAAAGCCCTCTTTGAAATAAAGAGTTCTGCAATTTCTTTGAGCTGTGTTTTCGATCATCCTTTGGGTTTCTGTATTTCCCAGTAAGATCTCGTTATTCCGCATATTAGAATCTGGGCGAGCCTAGTGCGGAAACCAAGGCTAGGTCTCAAACGGATTAGTTGACCCAGCCAATCCAAAGTTGCACGTTGTCCTCCACAGCAAGAGACGTATGTAGGGATCGAAGACGTTGTCGACAAAGAGGAGTATAACGAGTTCCACGAAATACCTCTGTTTTTAGAGGACATTCAATCTATCCCTACTGAAGATATCGACGAAACAACTTATTGCGAGATGATCACGAAGAAGGCTTATGGGTTGAGAACCATTCCTGACTATTTTCTAATTGAAGGAAAATGCCAGGAAAACAACCCACAAGTTGGGCATCAAGGTGAGGAACTTATCATTAATACATCAGGCTATACATTTTTGTTTAGAACTTAATGATAAGCTAGTTCACAACATTAATATATCTCAATTTTAGTCCACAGCATGAGTTATAACATGTACAGTACACTTATATTCTAAGAGCTTAATTCTTGCCTTCAAATTTTCTTGCCAAAATCCCATTGCAGCCTTTTGCTTCTTCAATAGGCCTGAAACATCATGTTCCAATGCCCTGCCCACTTAAAAAATGAAGCTCTGGAAAAAATTTACTTGTTCTAACGGTATTTTGTGGTCATACCGTTAGAAAAAGTGCGCAAGTCTGATGGAATTTTCTCAAACTACCATTCGAAAAGTGCACATACATGGTCTGACGGTATTGTTGGGTTCTACTGTTAGAACAAATATTTTAGTCTGATGGTATTTCTTGTTTGTACCGTTAGAAAAGGCCTTACTACTTTATTAAACTTCGCCCGAGAGTTTCCCTCCAGTCGAACTGTTCCAACTTACATCTCTATGTCTCTTCGAGCGCGAATACCCGTACCCTTGCCGATGATCACTTCCTCACTGCCACACCACGATCGCCGCCTGGATTACGGTTCACCACTACCGTCAGTCTTTATTTTCGTCCATCACCGGCCGCCGCTCCATTGTACACCGCCTCTCCATCGCCACAATTGATTGCCGCAAAATACCCTAGTTCGTCGTTCTTTTTCCATCATCTTCCTTATTTGATCTTTGTGTTTTTTACACTATGGTTTGCTATTTTTCTCCACTCATCTTTTGGATGTAAACTAGGGTTTGCTATTGTGTAGGATTTAGTAAACTCCACAGGCATTGTTAATTTAAACTAGGGTTTACATAATATGTTTCAGTGATGTAATGAACCTATTTTGAAATTTGAAATTATCTATACAACGCTATGTGTGATCATCTATATTGAATTACCATATACTGTACTTTATATGTTGGAGCTATTTATAAACATCTTCTATCGGTATCTCATGTCTTTACCAATAGAAAAAAGTTATCTTCTATTGGTAGCTCATGTGTTTACCGATAGAACAACTTTTTTGAGACAGTATGTGTGATCATTTGTATCAAATTGCCATATACTTTACTATATATGTTGAAACATGTTCTAACGGTAGTCCATGTTTGTACCGTTAGAAGAAAGCTTATCTTCTATCAGTAGTTGATGTGTTTACCGATAGAACCAATATTGAAAATAAGTCCTTTTGCTTTGTAATACTATTTTCTTTTGACAACCTTTTCAGCAATCCTATTTAGAACTAGTCCTCAACTAATTAAGTTATACCATATATGTTGTCTTATGCCTATGACAATGTCTAGATCAAAAGTACACATTTCCTTCTGTTGTCAACTCTAAAATTAAAAGACCCTAAACTTGAGAGACAAAATTGGTGCATGCCTTTTTTGCTTTCTGTTTCCATTAAATTTTTGATGGTTTGTTGATGAAATTTTAGGGAAATGTCATCGTCTTCCTCGGATGATAGTAGTGCTTCGACAAGGGGCAACGTAACTGAAGATGCTGGTTCATCCCAGCGCAAGAGGGTGGGGCGAGGCGCGACGACGTTGGGCCGTTTGGCGAAACGCGCCGACCTTCCTTGTGAGTTCAACCAATTTGGGAGGCCGATCGGAATGAATGCTGGGAAGTACGCGGCCTATGTTGGCCTGTTGGTGAAAGAAAGGGTGAAGATCACCATCCAGAGCTGGAAGGACGTGACGGTGGACGAGAGGGATAGGTTGTGGGCGGAAGTGAAGGTATAATTAATCAAAATCGTTGAACTCTTTCGTAATCATGTTCCCTTGGATTATCCTAAAGTTTACTAACTCGTGCTTGTATGCATTGTTTGAAAATAGGCTAAGTCGAACATCCCCGATGATGGACCTAAGACGGCATGCTTGAAGGACATGAATAGAACATGGAAAACCTTTAAGAGCTGGCTGGTCAGTAGCTTCCTCGTTGCGGGGAAATCTCCTTGTGAGAAGTACCCCTTCATATCAGAGGATGTATGGGAGGAATTCACCAAGCAGAAGGGGACTGACGAGTTCAAGACCCTTAGAGAGAAGAATAAGGTGATCCAGAAGAGGAACGACCACCCGCATCGGCTCATATCCCAGGGCTATGTGGGAAAGGAGGAGCAGTGGAGGAAGGAAGATGAGCAAAATTCTCTCGTCTACTCCCCTAAGTTGCCGTTCTCCGAGATTCGGGATGCGAGGTGTAAGCGGTGGTGGAGGGGGAGAGGGTCCGTGTCATCCACGGGGTCTGTGGAGTTCCCAAACCCTAGGGACGCCGAGGTTGTGAAGCAAATGATAAGTTGGCTAACCTGTCAAACTGTGTGCGCACAAGTGTATATATGTATTTGTCTCACAATATAGTTTCAAATGTAACAGATCTCTTTTGAGAAGGAGGCAATGGAGGGATTGTTTACCGCGCAGAGGGAGAACGACACCCTCACCTAGGCTCTAGGAAATAAGGAGCATCCCGGGTTGACACGGACCGTGGGACTTGTCGTGGAAGGCCGGTTTCGCAGATCCGGCTCCACTGAGGAAGAAGGCCTGCTCCTGGAAGGAGAAGGAAGTGGAGCTCTCTGAGAAGATACGGGCTGAGGTGCAGGCTGAGGTCGCACATATGAGTGAAGAGTTTGCACAGCTGAAACATGCATTGATGGCCAAGAGTGCAGATCCAGATCCCCAGGACGACGGTACCCCGCAGGGTCAGATGTGCAACTGCTCTTCGAAGGTCCTCGTGGATCCAATGGATCTGCTTGAGGTATTGTAAGCCTTCAATTGTGCACTTAAGTTGATGCCACTCCCGTTCTGTTAGAGTTGTTTCGCTAACATGTTTTAATTGTTACAAATTTGCAGAAGTCGGAGAGCTGCAGCCTACTGACTCACCTAGGCGACCGGCAGGCAGTGGTTGCCCACGGGTTCGTATATCCATCTAGGAAGGATGTCCAGATCCACTACGTACCTCTGCCGTTGGGGTTTGCAAAGGTCCAGGAGAACATGGCCATGCCGGTCTACAACGCTTTTCTGTTGCCAGTCCCAACGGAGGAAATGCAGACACTTGCTGAGGCAGTGGGCTCTGATGTACAGTGGCCCAAGAAGTGTGTTGTAATACAACAGGTAAATCCTACACACTTTAGATTACATCCTACTCAGTACACTCAACTTGCAAAATCTAACATACTTGTTCATTAATTGAAATTGTCTATCGGCGTACTACCAGGGGACTGCGCCCCCAGCGCAGGGCATGAGGGATCTCTTGTGGACCTCAACACTGCAAAGGCGGCCTCGAGCCCAGCCAGAGGATCCACGCCTCCCAGCAAAGCCCCTTCACCTCCGAAGAAAGCCACTAGCAGCCCGCCCTTGTCTTCGTAGGTACATGCTCAATCCCCAGCAAAAGGCAAGGGCAAAGGCAAGGGCAAAGGGTGAAAGGGACAACCGGAGAGGTTCAGGTACGGGTTCCCACTCTCAGCGGAGGTAGTTTTGCACAAATTGGATCGATCAACCAGAGACCTCCACGTGTGGTACATACACCGGGCCCAGCACAACCTGAACTTCTTAGTTCCCTTCGGGCAGGCCTGGGCAGTTCCACCGTGAGCCCGGGACCGTATCCGTGGCACACGAGGATTTGTTTGACCTCTACAACTGGCAGAAGCTCGATATGTCCATCATACGGACTGGAGTCATGTGAGTTTGCTGATCCTACATATTACTGTAGTTCATTTAAAATGTAGTAACTTTCTGTGCAATACTAATGCCAACCACACGCGGGCAGGGGCATGTACAAGCTAGCATCGGAGGCAGCGTGTGACAAGGTGGGTTTCCTCGACCCAGTGAAAATAAGTCTCACGATGCTAGAGCACGACGCAGCCTACGTTGAGCAGTACATATCCAGGGCGCTGATGGCGCAGCAAGACAGGGAGTTCATTCTAGTGTCGTACCACCAAAGGTTAGTGCATTTCATACTAATTAACTCAATCTAGTATGTTACACCTGAGATATACTTTGAGCTAGCAGTTCTCTTTTACGTACAATGTAGGGGCCACTGGGTCCTCCTCGTGATCTGTCCATGGAGGAATGAGGTGTACTACCTCGATTCGATGCATGACAGGTTACCGAACGAATACGTGGTCAAGGGGAATATGGACGCGTAAGTAACATGTTTGATTTAAATTTTGACCTCACTAGCTAATGATAACACATTAACCGGCAATGCTAACTGAAATGCAGGACTTTTTAAAATTGTGTGTCCACTGGAGGGAGGCATGCCGCACCGTAGGGCTGCTGAATTTCTTGGAAAGAATATGAGCTACTCACGAATCTTTTAGTTTATGCTTAATTAGTTTATAGAAAGAATATCTAACATGTCTTCGCATATGCAATTATCTTAGTGCCATCAGCAGCCAGACTCGTGGGAATGTGGGTTTTATGTGTTGTGGTACATGTATGACCTAGTCAGGACAAACTTTGCCCAATTCCCCCAGTTAAGCATCTTAGATAACTCCAATTTGAAAATTGGATGTCACGTTCAAAACTAGGAAGTTAATTACTAAATATTCACACATGTTTTGCAGACTGCCATGTCCAAAAGACAAATAAAAAAATGCAAAGATTAGAGAGCTGTGACAAATTTGGGCTCAATATGTTATGGACGAAGTTGCGCGCAACCAACCACCATGACAAGCTTGGCTCACTTATTGTAATTTTTCTCTTTTTCGTGTACTCTCTGTGAATTGGGGTACGTCACTAGAATGAACTCAAATGTAAATAACTGTGAATAACTTTTTTGTGCTAGTGTGTGCGTCACTATACACCTAACTTAGTAGCTCCCTAAGCTTCTTGTCGATTTGCATATGTTGTCTAGAGCCAAGTAGCCATAGTTGCAAAATTGCTCGAGTGGTTACATGGTGTGCATAGATTGTTTATAGTCTTATTGGTTAGTATTTGTATGCAATAATTGTGAATAACTGTCCATTGGTCAGTATTTGTATTGGTTCGTATATATATGAATAAATTGAATTTGTATAAATGTGAATAACTGTTCAATGTATGTATATGTGAATGTACCATTTTTTGCATCTGTATTGTATTGTGTATCCAAACTTTTCTAACGGCTAAATAGCAAATAGAGTTGGAAAAAAACAACATGTTCTAACGGTAAACTACTATACAACCGTGATAATACTACATTTTTTCGAATGGTATACTGTTAATTAACCGTTAGAGGAGTGTAAGTTTTTCTGACGATAAATTACTACACAACCATGAGAATACTATTATTTTTTCTAACAGTATACTCTTAATTAACCGTTAGACGAGTGTAAGTTTTTCTGTCGTTAAACTACTAAACAATCATGAGAATACTATTTTTTGTTCTCACGGTATACTCTTAATTAACCGTTAAAAGAGTGTAAGTTTTTCTGACGGTAAACTTAAACACAACAGTGAGAATACTATTTTTTTCTCACAGTATACTCTTAATTAAACGTTAGAAGAGTGTAAGTTTTTCTTATGGTAAACTCAAACACAACCGTGAGAATACTATTTTTTTCGAACGGTTCAGTACTCGTTACCGTCAGAAAATATTGAAATGTTCTAATGGATAGTGCTAGTTAACCGTTAGACTATATAAATTTTTCTACCGGTTATATCGGAAAATGCCGTTAGAATAGGCCACTTTTTCTAATGGTTATTTACCGTTAGAAAATGGCTTGTTTTATTCTATCATGTCTATCTCTAATGGTACAAAAATCGTTAGTAGAAGTGTGTTTTTTACCGTTAGAAGAAAGCTTTTCTGTACTAGTGAGAGTACATTTGCATAGCATCTTGAGCTTCTTGTGTAGAAATATATCAAGGGATTGTGCTATACTTATTACTCTTTGTGATTGCCATCACCTATACGACCGGTAGAGACCAGTGACCTTCTCACAGACGGACTTGTCGAAGAGGTGTGGTATTCGATTGTGAAGGTTTGGTGCTAAGCCTATCCCGGGAGGAGAAAATCAACAAATAGTGGAATCGAGGCAATACTCTTGTGTAGAGTGCTTCAACGAGGACTAGTGGAACTCGGCAAGCTTCCGATACCTCAAAAAAATCTGTGTCATGGGTTATCTCTTTCTATCTCTACTTTACATTAAATTGTATTTCCGCTGCTTTATTGTTTTCGATCATATCTTTGTACTATTTGGTTGTCGAACGTGTTTTAGTTGTTAGACTTAATTCTGTTCTGTGGTCGAATCGTGCTGATCAAATTAGAATCTATTTTTTGGGGTTAAAATTTTAACATCTCCTATTCACCCCCCCTCTAGTCGACATCCTTCGACCAACATCTTCAACAAATATAAAGAGAGGGCAAGAGAGATCGATAAAAAGGGGACAATGTTAGAGGATTAGACTAGTCAATACACACTCTGTAATACCATTATTCACATAGTGAGATTATAACAGGAGTATGGGCTATTATTCAGATTATGAGGGCCCGAACTTGCATAAACATAACATGCCTTTATGTTCATAGTGATCCGTTTGAGACCTAGTCTTGGTTTTCGCACTAGGCTTGCCCAGATTCTAATATGCGGAATAACGGGATCTTACTCAGAAATACCGAAACCCAAAGTAATTGCACAACCCTTTATTTCAAAGAGGGCTTTACACGTCGAACGTTAGGCACACTTGCCTACGTCGAAGGAACTATAAGTGTTTAAAACTCAAATAAGTTCTATGACTCTTCGATGATCTAAACTAGACCTATTACAAGGTATTTATAGTCCAATCGTATGTGTACGTATCAGACTCAATAACCTAAACGTACTAGACTCATATAACTAATCCTAAACAGATAAGCTTAGTTATACACATTCGGATCGGATTACAATTCCGAACAGGGAACAAATTCCTTTTCCTGGTCGCGGACCAATCCATGGTCGCGGACTCATCCAGGTCGCGAATCCTTATGCGATCAGGACTTGGTCGCGAAGCCACATGCAATCAGGACTTGGTCGCGAAGCCGCATGCGATCAGGACTTGGAGATCCTCCCGGATCATGACTCCCTTCTTGAGAAGGAGCCAACCCCCGTTGCGACCTCTCGATCAAACTGGAGATGTGGAAATTGGGCTTGTCCATCTTCTTTTGTGTACCACTTTGCCGCACGTGCTCGTTGATCTTTCCGACCGATTCAAAAAGTCTCCTTTGTGCCACTGCAGGTGGTAGTCACCTTCCTCTCCAGAATCACATCTTCACGTAAAGGTTCGCCTCGTTGATAGACCAAGTCTTCAACAGATGGTACTATGGTATCTAGCTCATCATCCAACATTGAAGGCTCGAAGAGTTTGAGGTGCTCAACATTGACAACCGAGTAAATATCCATGTATGGAGGTAACTCAAGCTGACAAGCATTATTACTCACTTTCCGCAAAATCCTAAAAGGACCATAACGAATGGGTTTGAGCTTCTTACCTTCACCTTTAAGTCTCTCCTTACTCAAATGTAACCATACCATATCACCTTCTTGAAATTGCGCATCAACTCGGTGCCGATCATGTCGCGCCTTGTACTTGAGTTGAGCTTTCAGCAAGTTCTGTTCAACCTCACGATGGAGTCGTTGAATACCTTCCAGGAACTTTTGTGCTCTATCCTGATCAGATGCTTCCTTGCTGTTCTGTGCTGAGGTAGGGATCATAAACTCCATATCGAATGGACTCTGTGGTAGAAATCCTAAACAGACCTCAAACGGTGACTTTCCAGTCGAACCATGCACTGCTCAATTAAAAGCAAACTGTAGGTACGGTATGCTTTCATCCCAAGTCTTCGGGTGCTTCGAGTTATATCCTCTCAAGAGATGAACGACTGTGCGATTAACCACCTCGGTTTGACCATCAGTTTGCGGATGAAAAGCAGTACTCCTCTTTAGCTTGGTGTCCATCATCGTCCAGAGCGATCACCAAAAGTGACTAAGGAACCGGGTATCGCGATCAGACACAATAGAAGTCGGCAGTCCGAAGTGTGACCAAACGTGTTGAAAGAATACCCGAGCTGCCTCTTCTCCCGTGATAATCTTCCGACAAGGTATAAGAACAATCATTTTGGAGAACCGATCAATGACCACGAATAGATAGTCATTGCCACGTCGGGTCTTAGGCAATCCTCCCAAGAAATCCATGGATATGCTCTCCCATGGTCGTGATGGAACTGGCAAAGGAGTGTACAAACCTAATTTCCGGTTTGCCGGTTTCGAGATGCTGCAGAGACCACAGCCTCGAACGAAACTAGCCACATCTTGCTGCATACGCGGCCAGAACGCATGCCGGTGAAGATTTTGCAACGTCTTTGTAACCCCAAAGTGACCAGCTACCTTCGATGTGTGCGCTTCTCGCATCCATTGAGTTCGTGGTGCTCCACGAGGTATGCAAAGTAAATTGCCCTTGTACAAGAGTCCTTCTCGATGAACGAACTCTGTAGGGTTCCCTGTTTCGACCTCAGTCAGTGCTGTTTGAAAATCAGGGTCTTCACTGTACATAGTGACATAGTCATCATGACATGATGGCTCGATCTGCATGAACGCTGATAAGCAGAGGGTTGTAACTGGTGGTCGTGACAACATATCCTCCAATTTGTTGTGTACGCCCTTCTTGTACTTAATCACCAGATTAAATTGCTGCAGATACGACATCCACTTCATGTGCCGAGCTTGCTGTAGCTTGGACTGAGTTTGCAAATATTGCAATGGTTGATGGTCGGTGTGGACAGCCGTCTCTTTCCCCAAGAGATAACACCGCCAATGTTTCACGGCCTGATACAGTGCGCATAACTCCTTATCATAAGTCGGGTAGTTCTTCTGAGCTCCCTGGAATAACTCGGAGTGATATGCCACTGGTCGACCTTCTTGCATGAGCACTGCGCCCATCGCATAACCTGAGTCATCGGTTTCTAGCTCGAACGGTTTCTGGAGATTCGGCAAAGCTAACACAGGCGCCTCGCTGATCTTCCTTTTCAGCAAGAGAAACGTGTCCTCATGTTTCCCTGTCCACTCGAACTTCTGATCGATCCTGGTTAATGCATGCAATGGAGAAGCCATAATCGAGAAGTGTCGGATGAACTTCATAAGGTATTGGCATGCGATCAGGACTTGGAGATCCTCCCGGATCACATAGATTTAGTCATTTCTCTTTGGTGAATGTTAGATACTACCTACCTACAAAAGAAACTAAATTCGTGTAAGTTCGACTTGGGATCTTGTTCCAATTGTCGACAAAGACGTCACATAGCCATCTTCAGACTTAAATTTAGTGATGTTAACCTGCATATCAAAGAAAGGAAAACAATCTCTTTCTTTGGAGTGTCGGGGTAAATCCTTCCCAAAATGAAGAGCATCAAAGAAAGGAAAGGGCACATCTTTCTTTGAAACTTTGGGGTAAAACCATCAAAGAAAGGAAAGAAACTTCTTTCTCTGGAACATTGGGGTATGAAGAGCATATCAAAGAAAGGAAAACAACATCTTTCTTCGGAGTTTTGGAGTAAAACCCTCCCATCATAAAGAGCATTAAAGAAAGGGAAGAACACATCTTTTTTTAAAAATGTATTGGGGTAAAACCTTCCCATAAAGAGCATAAGAAAGGAATAACACCTCTTTCTTTGGAATATTGGGGTAAAATCTTCCCACAATAAAGAACATTAAAGAAAGTCTTTCTTTGGAATATTGGGGTAATACCTTGCCATAAAGAGCATCAAAGAAATGAAAGTGTCGTGGTATTGCGAATACCCCGGCAGGTTTTGTGGAAGATCCTAGCGAAAAAAATACGACGCGAGATGACCGGGTGACCGGTCCTCTCCCGTCGAGCAAACACAGCGAGTGACACGAGAATTTATACAGGTTCGGGCCTCAGTGGAGGCCCTAGTCCTGTCGGCGTGCTCCCAACCGGAGTTGGCTAGGGGAGCTCTCTCGGGGGAGAGAAGGCTCCGGAGCACACCTATTGTCGTGGTATTACGAATACCCCGGCAGGTTTTGTGAACAATCCTAGCGAAAATACGACGCAAGCTGACCGGGTGACCGGTCCTCTCCCGTCGGACAAGCACAACAAATGACACGACGGTGTATACAGGTTCAGGCCTCAGTGGAGGCCCTAGTCCTGTCGGCGTGCTCCCAACCGGAGTTGGCTAGGGGAGCACTCTCGGGGGAGAGATGGCTCCGGAGCACACCTATGAGATTGTCTATTCCCAGCAATAATGAAAACTTGTCCTTTACATGAGGTGTACAAGGGCTTATATAGCCCCAAAAGACGCAAAAAGACTAAACTACCCCACCTGCCACCGTTGGATCGAGGGGGAGCAACGTCCTTCATTCGGCTAGGGCCCTCGGATGCTTGACAGGTGTCCGCCGATTCCTGAGACGCTTCTCGCCTGACCCGGGATCGGAGACCTCTGCCTCCGGAAGGACGGGAGTGCACGGGACAAGCCACCGGGGGCTTTGTCCCAGGGCAAACGGCGGCGCTCGGGACAGCCACCGGGGGCTTTGTCCCCAGGCAAAAGGCGGCGCCCGGGACAGCCACCAGGGGCTTTGTCCCTGGGCAAAAGGCGGCGCTCGGGATAGCCACCGGGGGCTTTGTGTAACATCCGAAATTTTGCCATCTCTTTAGCTTGCCAGTCAGCATATCTTCATTGGATTCTCGGATGTCTCAACCCTATTTTTGATCCTTATCTTAGAATTATGATCTCAGGTATGCCACTACCTTAATTTAAAAAGTTGGCAGATAAACTCCGCCTTTCAGACCATTTTCGCTTTTTAGTCCAAAAGTATCGCAGATCAGTTCTTTTTAGATTTGTCAGGAGCCCAAAAAGACCAAAAGTCTCAGATCACCTTCAAATTCCATCTGATTCAGTGAATATCTCCCATTCACTATTCTGAACACCTTTCCCTTCTGGAAGAATTCCAAAAGATCAACCGAATCCCTAGTTTCAGCCTCGCCAAAGTTTCAAACCCTAATTACCCTATTTTCGATTTTTGTCAAAACCAACAGATCTTATCGGATTTCACCGTTTTTCCTGCTAGATGAGTCCAAGAGATTTAGCAATACTCATCTACAAAACCAGAACTCAGATCAGCCCTTTAGATCTCCAGATTTGCAAATAGGCCCAATTCCCGAACTAAATTCCTTGCAGTTTAGTCCAAACCTTCACAAATCAGTCCAAACTTCGCAACCAGGCCCCTGTGCCATTTTCTACCACGACCAGTGCCATTCGACCGCACCCGCCACTTAGCCTCGACGCAGGAACTCGCCGCCGGCAAAGTATCCCACGCAGCCACCACCGCAGCCACGTAGCCACCACCTGTGCGCAACCGTGCCGCCACCATGGAGCCACCGTAGCCGCGCCTGTGCCGTGATTCTCCCGCGCGCGCGCGTGCTCTAGCAGCAGCAAAGCAACGCCACATTGCAGCCATGCTGAAGCCAGTGATCCCGTCGCCCTGCTCCAGCTGATTTGCCGTGATCCCCCCTTCTCTCGCTCAGTCGCTGCCCTGTCCCAACGTCGCCTCGAACCCTTCTCCGGTGTCAGCCGCGAATCCCACTTGACATGCTTCAACTCCCGAGAGCTCAACCCATCGCCTATATAAGCACCCCCTTGCCCAGCATTTCTTCACACCACCCGTAGCTGCAAGCTCCAACTTCTAGCACCAGAGAGCAACCGATTTTCCTTAGCGCCGCCGTGAAGACCTTCTTCTCCGGCGAGCTGCTTTCGAGGCCACCGGTGCCAGCTTCGCCCGCAGCTTCCCACTCCAAACCAAGGCCACCAGTGAGCTACTCTCATCCCCCTCTCCGTATCATAGCATCCAATTGGCCCCCGGCGAACCTCAACGCCGGCAATCGCCAGAAAAGCCCAAATGCCCTGTTTCCTCAATGCTGCCCGATTCGATCCAAATCAGCCCTCGTACCAATGATGAAAATTGATCAGAACACTCCTTTGAGCAAGCCTACGAATTTCGATTTCAAAATCGAGCTAAGATTGTAGCCTCCCGTAGTTTGCACGCCACCAGCAAATCAGCCCACGTCGCCGAGCTTCTCCGGTCATCCTCCGGTCGAATTAACCCCACAAATAGTTCCCTCACCTCACCCTCTCACTCCCTGAGCAATGAATCGAGTTCAAACTCTTTAAATCGAAAACCCCCCATCTCCAGTGTCGTCTTCTCTAGCGCCGGTCGCCGGAATTTCTCCCCGGCCGATCTAGCCCCGTACACTTTGTCCCTTAGATAGATCTCAGTACCCTGAGTAACATTGTCTACTAGCTCGACTCCTGAATCAACTTGAATCAAAAGATATTCCAATGCCAAGATCACTGTCCAGTAGTTCAGGCCACCGTGTTTACTCGCCTGATTCGGCCACCCTCCGGCCACTTTCTGCCCTTGAGCCTATTGAGTACTTTGTTCCTGTTATCAAGGCCTAACTCCTAGACAAAGTGGTTCATCAATTGGAGCCCTGAGTCAAAAGTTATGCCATGCCCTAGTTTCTGGCCATGTCCAACACTATGTCAATGCATGTCCACCAGTGGCATTGAGTGATTTAGACCTGTTTCACTTGAGCAATTGAAATGCCACCTTGTCCATTAGATTCCTGGAGTAGTACTCTACAGCTTTCCCTACTGTCACTTCTCCAGAAAACCTACCTGAGACCAGCTTAAGGCTATGTCTTGCCGTAGACCGAATGTCAGCCCTTCGACATTCAACTCCTTTCGAGCCCATCTCTTCAATCAGCATCCAAGTGACTTTGTCCAAACCTTTCCCCTGCATGCATGATATATTTTACGTATCATTTCCCATAAAGACTATCTTTTGTATGCTTATATAGTGTATGTATGTATTATCTGTATCCGCCGTGGAACCAGAGATTGAAGGAGCGGAAGAAATCTTCGAAGAATTGTCTGAGTAACTAGACCCAGCATTGCAAGGCAAGTCTCAAACCCTTGATCATGTCTAGCCTAATATTTTGAAATGAAATATGTTAACTGTTTTCAAGTATGTGCATGCCTTAG
Source organism: Pharus latifolius (assembly GCA_019359835.1). Lineage (NCBI taxonomy): Eukaryota > Viridiplantae > Streptophyta > Magnoliopsida > Poales > Poaceae > Pharus > Pharus latifolius. The sequence goes on from CM033327.1 coordinate 24,783,226, forward strand.
ATTCAAATAAGAACGATATTCAACTAAAGTGATTAGATATGACCTAAATGATTGTAAAGCCCCTTTTGACATTGAATATCCATGCACCCTTGTCACCCTAGAATATCATGCTTAGGCTATGCTATACTCAAGATTATATATTAAATGTTGAATGGTCACATATGAGAAAAGCATGTTCAAAACCCCTTTTGTGAAAGAAAATATGATTAGAATCGATAGTGAGGATGGTTTGATTGGATGGTGCTGTGTGCACACAGGGAATGTGAAAGACTCCTCACTAGAGATTCATAAGGACTAGAACCTTGTGTTGTGCTTCTATGCGGCATGAAAAACGTAACAACCACTTGCCCGGTTATGGGACGGGTGCAACTTAGTAGCTTTCTTTAGTATTAGCTTTTCCCTGCAATGGTTGTCGATCCAGTGTCTTGCGAGACCTGGTGGGCCGCAGAAGGCCATGAGTGATGTGAGTTCAGAAAAAACATGAGAGGAAAAGGTGGAAAGAAGGAAGACGCCCTATGCCAGACTAAGTCGTGCGCGGCTGTAATCAAGAGAGGCTATGTGTCTTGCGAGAACATAGACCCAGGCTAGGAAGTAAGGCAGTGGGGAGGACCCACAACGGTACTTGAGACTTGACTGTCTATTTACCGGGCAGGGAATAGTTAATGCTAGGACTGTAAACTGTTGTGTCATCTCAGCCTTGTCACATGCGTAAAAGTCGCATGGAGCTAAGCCGACTTGAAAGCCGAATGATCGGTGGATTAAGGTGGTACACCTTTGCAAAGTTCAAAAAGTATCGGATACTCTGAGCTCCCAGGTTATGGAGTCTGCGCGCTGTGGATTCTATCCACGTCGATGCAGCAGAAGTAGCTTTTGGAAAGTTCTTCACAAAATCTGAGTAAAGTGGTGACTCATGAAAGACCGCCACATGTAACATTTCTGAAAATCTAGCTTAGGATTTTAAAAGCCTCGCTTTTGAAAACAAAGACCTTTTTTTTTTTCCAAAACTGAGAGTGAAAATCTATTCTATTCCTATATATATATAAAACCAAGACCCCTTTTCTTGAAAACCCCTCATGTAAGTATCTGCATTCTCATAACGTGACTTGCTGAGCATCGTGGAAAAATATGCTCACCCTTGCCTTTTCACACAAATTTAGAAGAAAGGATTTGAGGAACCTGATTCTCTTGACCTTAGCACCAAGAAGAGGAAGGAACTTTTCCAGACGATTTGAGCTTCTAGGAGGATCATGCGCCAAGTTGAGTTCGATGTGGTAAAGGCCCGAGCTGAACCGCTGCAGAAGGAAATGAAGACCTTTGTTATTGCTCTCGTGTTATTGTTTTTGATTCTTGATTTATGAAAAACTCTCTACTTTGTATCAACTTTAATTAATGCCATTCTTGGCATTATGATAATGTAATGGTGGTCCTCGTGACCTTGTACTTGCTTTATCTATTGCTTTATTGTTTAAAGTAAATCCCGTTGTTGTGAGCTTGTGATGTACCTTTCTGTGTGCAATCCACCTGGGCGGTTGCCATCGGAATACTCAAATGAGGGTCCCACACTTTGTTCCTGGGCAAATGGCGGCGCCCAGGACAAGCCATCGGGGGCTTTGTCCCCAGGCAAATGGCGGCGCCCGGGACAGCCACCGGCCATCGAGGGCTTTGTCCCCGGGCAAATGGGGGCCTCTTCCCCGGGCAAAAGGCGGTGCCCGGGACAAGCCACCCGGGGGCCTTGTGCCCGGGCAAAAGGCGGTGCCCGGGACTGCCACCGGGGGCTTTGTCCCTGGGAGAAAGGTGTAGCCCCTTACCAAGACTTAGTCTCTCGGAGATTTCCCCCAACAGCAGCCCCCCATGCCCTGCGGGGACGAAGCTCGAGTCCCCGGAGGGGATGGTTCATGTTATCGGGAAAATCTCCGGGACAAGCTACCGGGGGAGTGACGTTTTGATTCCCGTGCCGCGCGTTTATGACCGCATCGTTGTCTCGATGGGAGCGCTCCGTTCGGCCATAATGGCCTCTCGCGGTTCAAACCGGCGACGCCTCGTTTTGTGCACCCGTCCCTACATTTCCCGCGCGCTGTTTGAATTTCAATGGCGCGGGTGCACCACGAAGGGCCACGTGGCGCCCATCGGAGCCTCGCTTGGCCCCTATAAATAGGGCCTCGGGGGGCCCAGAGAACTCATTCCAAACTTCAAACTTCAAACCTTTAGCGCCCTTAGCTCTGCCGGTAGCCCTCTCCCGGAAGTTTGTTCCCGGAAGCTTAGCCTCTGGAACCTCTAAGTCCCCCCTTTTCCAAAGCCTAAGCCACCGGAAAAAACAGATGGGACCCAAGGGCCGTGCCAAGGCCGCGGAGGTGCCTCTGGAGGAAGTCACTGCGGACTTGCTCTGGGCCTCTAAGTTCACAACCGGGGACCTGGAGTCCCTGGTCGACCGGGGAGTTGACGCGGATGGGGACGTCCGGATCCTCGCAAAGAAGGATGGAGCCCCCCGCCCCAGGCCCGGAGAAGTAGTTGCCTTCGAGGCTTTCCTCGAGGCGGGGCTCCGGCTCCCGGTGCATCCATTGCTCCGGGAGTTTTTGACGGAGTATGGGCTGGCACTGAACCACCTCACGCCGAACGCGATCGTCCAGATGGGCTTGTTCATCTGGCTCTTCGAGCCAGCCACCGGACTGGAGCCCACGCTCCGGTTGTTCCGGTACTTCTACGAGCCGGCGGCGAGGAGCTCCCACCTAGTCAAGGAAGGGCCAAAGTCCCCCTTTGGCTCGGTGATGATTCAGCTGCTGCCGTCCCAGGTAGCGGAGTACGCAGTGGCAGCCTCCCGGGACCACTGGAGGGATTGGATCCGGAGGTGGTTCTACCTCCGCGTCCGGGACGATGAGGTAGTGTATCCGCCGGAGGCCCCCACCTACAGCCAGTCGTCCGCCCTCAAGCCCCCGGTGTGGACGGAGGAGGAGTTCAAGCTCCTCAGCAAAGTCGTTGGCTCCCGGGGCGCCCGCTCTGTGCGAGACGCCGCCGAGGAGCTGACGCTTCTGAAGATCTCCCCCTTCTCGCACGGGAGGAGGGGGATCGGGATGTGCCCGGCCCAGTGGCCCCCGCAGAAGCCGGTGACCCAACGTAAGTTCCCGGTTACCTTCCTTGTTTCCTTCGTAAATTTTTCTAACTCTTACCTTTTGCAGTTCGGCCGTATCCGGCCGCCCCGGAGAAGGCGGAGAACCTCCTCTGGAGGTACTATGCCGATGAGCATGAGCGCATCGTGCGCATCGTGGGGGAGGGCCCTCCCCGGAACTTGGTGGCCGAGGCCTTTGCGCTAAGGCTACCGGCAAGCCTTTGGGCTAAGGCTACCGGCAAGAAAGCCCCTCCCCACTCTCGGTTCCCACAAGAGGGGAAGGGAGACTACCGGGGGCTTTGAGCCGAAGAAGGCCAAGACATAGAAAGCCCCCGGTCCATTAACGACGCCGGGCTCCATGCCCGTGAAGGCCCGGGACGCAACCCCCGGGTCAGGGCGCGCACGGATGTCGGCCCGGAAGGAAACAATGCCCCCTCCCCTGGAGAGCCCCGCAGAGGCTCGGGGGAAGGGACCAGCCATCGACGGGGGGGGGGGGGGGGGGGCGGGCGTCTGATTTGGCGGACTACACCCCCTCGCCACCTTCAGCGATAGCCCTCCCGGCGGCCCTGGCGCCACCGGAGCCAGAGAGGCCGGAGGTCCGGTTCGCAGAGACCTTGCCCCCGCGTGTGCAGTGGCTGGTAGACGAGGGGGGAAGCCCCTCGGTCTATGAGGCTCCCCCGGAGACGGAGGTCCCGAGGGCCCCGCCACCTCTTCGGCGGCCACTTCCTCGGCGGCAAAGACGCCAGCCACTACCACCCCGGTCCACATCACCCCGGCGACTCATGTGCGGGGGCCCGTCGTGGGCCGTGACGGGTCCAGCGCCGGGAGGGAGAGGCCCCTGCTGTCCGCGGGGGAGTTTGACCGGTACGCGGAGAGCCTACAGACCCGGAAGGTCCAGGACTACGTCTCGCAAGGGACGTTCCGCGAGCGCTTCGGGGAGCTTCAATCTCTCTAGATCCAGGTACTTCCCCGAGCCGGTGGGTGTTTCCTTCGGCCCCCCAACTCGAATTTTTTCTAACTCTTGAGCTTGTAGGGGGCGGGCATTACTTGGGGGATCGAGATGCACTTTGGTTGGGCGCTGAAGGAAGCGGAGGAGAGGGCCGCCGCATACCAGGAGCAGCGGGACGATGCCCTCCGGGAGCTTGGCTGGGTCCGGGCCCAAATCCATGCCTACAAGACTGCCAACGACCGACTCCGGAGGGAGGCCAAGGGGAAGGAGGACGCCCTCCGGGAGCTCGAGGGCTCAAGCGTCTGGGCGGTGATGGACGCAGGCCGCTCCGTTCGCTCAGCCCTCGAGGGGCTTGGCGTGAGCTTAGTCTCTGGGAGCAGCTCCGAGGTGGCCCTGGTGCGACGCTCACGGAGGCTGTGCGTTTTCACCACGCACAAGTCTGCGTGATTCCAGAGGATGCCAACGGCCGGGCCCGGGGCTGGGTGATCCCGGTTGTCGCTGCCACGGCCGGGCTCGTGGAGCACCGGGGGCTTGGCGCCTGGGCAATCGGGGGCCGGATCCCCCGGAGCTTCCCGAAATTCTTCGAGCCATCAAGGCAAGAGGTGGAGCAGCTCACCGGCGGTTTCTACGACCGGATAAACTGGGTGCGATTCCCGGCACCGGCGCCTCCGGGAGCGGATGCTCCGGCTACGGCGGGAGCCCCCCGGGGGGAGGACGCCATTGACCAAGTATGAGCCTCCCCCCGGGTCTAGATAGGACCCTTTTTGCTTTTTTAGGTTTTTGCTCCCGGTAGCTTCTTAGAGGAAGCCCCGGACACTTGTACGAAAATATTTTGATGCAATAGAAATTTAAATTTTTTCTAAGTCTATATGAATGCAATGTACCAAGTTTCCCGAGGGGTTACCCCCAGGCGAAGGTCCTGGAGAGACTCCCCGGGGGCGAGGCCTCCGAGACCCGGTGGGTGCCACCCGGGGGATCCCCAGGCCGCCTTAACTTTGTTGAGTCTCTTCTCCGGGGGACGCTGCGGGGGCGTTGTCCGGGAGCCAATCCGGTTGTGATGGCATCCGGAGTGGGACCTGGACAACTTCGATAATCATCGCGCTGAACTACCCCCTCCGTGACCAGAGTCTCGGATGGTTCCCCCTCTTCGGATACTTCCGCCGGCGGGCGACGAGTATTGGCCCGAGGACCTACTCCGAGAAGCCCAGCATCGCATACGCGGCTTGTACCGGGACCTGGCCCGGGAGCTATCGGAAGGTCTACGAGATTATTAGACATAGGATTTTTAGGACGTAGAGACTTTCCAGGTTATAACCTGGGCTGTATCATATCCGATGTAATGATGCCCACCGGAGGGGGAAGATGTCCTCCGGTTGAAAGATCTCCAACAAAGCTAAGTGTTTGCTTGTGTAAGATTTCTATGATAGAGCTAAGTTTGCTTGTGTTTATCTTAGATTGTCCGGAACGGGGTGATTCCCGGGCACTCCTTATCCCCCCCCACCACAGTGGGCCGGAGGTTAGCTCCGCGCACTGTGGGGGTGACAAAGCTCCCAGGACAAAGACCCATTAAGAATTTTTCCAAGTTTTCCCGAGGTTCTAAAAATTTCAATTGTTCCGGGAGAGCTCTCCGATTGCCGTGAAAACGGGGAGCCAGGATCGAGGTCTCCGGGAAAAATAGAATTTTTTGGGAGAACTCTCCGGTCGCCGTGAGAACGGGGAGCCGGGAGTGAGGTCTCCGGGAAAAAGCGTCCGAGAAAATCCAAGACGAAATTTCTGGAGGTAATTTTTCCGGGAGACAACCATCCGGTCGCCGTAAGAACGGGGAGCCGGGTGTCTTGCAGGAGGACAAATTTTCCGGGAGAACTCTCCGGTCGCCGTGAGAACGGGGAGCCGGGAGCGAGGTCTCTGGGGGAAATATCAGAATTCCGAAATTCCAAAGAATTCTCCCTGGCGGAAAACCTTCCGGTCACCATGGAAACGGGGAACCGGGTTTCCGGGAAGCCCAATATCTCTGGGAAATTTCCCAGTAGGGAACCCCCCAGTCACCGTGAAAACGGAGAGCTGGGAATAAGGTCTCCGAGAAAAAATTTATCCAAGAAAATCCAAGGAATTTCTGGGGATGATTTTTCCGGGAGACAGCCCTCCGGTCGCCGTGAAGACGAGGAGTCGGGAACAATGTCTTCGAGAAAAAATATCTGAGAATTCCGCCTCACTGAGGAGAGAATCGACTCCCGGAGGAGGATATGCCTAATGACGGGTCTGAGTGTTTGGGTAGGGGACTAGTCTCCCAAATTGACTCGTTACCGTGGTCCTTGAGGACCGGGTTGCCGCTTACACCCTCAGTCCACGAGGAGTGATCGTAAGCTGCCCTACGGGAGTGGGACTCCCGTTGTAGGGATTTGTTGGGTCGTGATAGCCCACTTCGTCACTGGGAGGGCATCGCCATGAGAGACGGTAATGTAAAGAACCTGCATTGAGAGAGCTGAAGAAAAAACCAGTTGTATTGATAATGAACCGAAGTACAATGCCTCCCCTTGGGAAATCCCAATGGGGGAGGGAACGGTGATTACAACGTCCCCCCTCCCCCTCTGGTGTAATCGCTCCGGGGGGGGGGGGGGGCAGTGTGTACAAAGTCCCCCTTCCCCCTCCGGCGTAATGGCTTCGGGGGAGGGGACGAGCCCGTAGATTAGACGTAGAACTTGCGAAGTAAACGCACATTCCACGTGTGCTTCAACTCCTGCTCTTGAAGGTTGGAGAGCTTGTAAGCCCCCGAGCCCAGGACTGCGGAGATCCTGTAGGGGCCCTCCCAATTGGGGAGAGCTTGCCCTGGGCTTGGGGGTCTGTGACGCACTTGAGGACAAGGTCCCCAAGTCGAAAAGCCCTCTCGCGCACGCGCTGGTTGTATGCGTGCAACATTTCGTGCTCGTAGATGGCGTGGCGGAGGAGCGCTCGGTCACGTTCCTGCTCCACGAGATCGACCTCCAGTTGTTGATTTGCCTTGTTGGCTTGGTACGCCGCGGTCGTAGCTCCGTCTAGGAGCTCGACTCACAGCGACCGAAAGCCAATCTCTAGGGGGAGGACTGCCTCAGCCCCGTATACCAGGGAGAAGGGAGTACGTCCCATCGCCCAGCTCGGAGTCGTGCGCACGGAGCAGAGGATCTAGGGAGCTCCTATGCCCATGCACCCCGCTTGGAAACGGCTTGCTCGAGCCGCCGGCGTAACCCTTGTAGGATTACGCCGTTGACCCTTTCGACGGCCCCGTTGCTCTGGGGATGGGCCACTGAAGCGAAGTGGATGGTGAGCCCCAAGCCTTCGCAGAATTCCTGGAAATAAGCTGAGTCGAATTGGGTCCCGTTATCGACAGTGATCTCTCAGGGGACGCCAAAACGACAAACGACATTTTTCCAAAAAAATCGCTGTATAGCCCGGGACGTGATGCTGGCCAAAGGTTCAGCCTCTGCGCACTTAGTAATGTAGTCGACCGCGACCACCGCATACTTGTAGCCCCCGGGCGCTGGGGGGAAGGGCCCTCGGAGGTCCATCCCCCAGCGCGCAAAGGGCCAAGTAATGAGGATAGTCTGCAGTGCTACGGGGGGTAGGTTCGAACCCTTGGCCATCTTCTGGCAGGCCTCGCACGAGGAGACAAGGTCTCGCGCGTCACGCATCGCCGTGGGCCAAGAAAAGCCCTGGCAAAGGGCCTTGGCCGCGATGGCGCGCGGGGCTAGATGAGACCTACAGCTTCCCGCGTGGATGTCTTCGATAAGCCGGAGTCCTTCCGGCCATGGGAGGCATCGAAGCAGGGCAGAAGCCCCCTACTCTTAGAGCTTCCCCTCCAACAGGAGGTATGCCCGAGCTTTGGCCCGGAGGCGCTTAGCCTCGGTCACGTTGGGAGGATCCCCCTCCCCCCTGATGAAGGAGATAAGGGGGTCCATCCAGGACGAAGTCCGAGTGATCTCGGCGACCTCCAGACGAGGGGCTCATCGCCCGCATTCGGGGAGGTCACCGACGGCTTCGCAATAATCTCCAAGAAGGCCCCTTTGGGGAGATGTTCTCGGGCGCTGGCGGCCCGGGCTGGGGCATCGGCCTGGTCGTTGTCCCTTCGGGGGATGTGCCGGGCCTCTAGGCCATCGAAGTGCTTCTCAATCTTGCTCACTTCCTGCAAGTAAAGCCTCAAGTTTGCGTCATGGCACAAGTAGGACTTGTCCATTTGGCAAACTACGAGCTGGGAGTCTTTTTTTACTAGGAGGCGTCGAATCCCCAGGGAGCACTCAAGACGCAACCCAAGGAGCGAAGCCTCATATTCGGCGATGTTGTTCATGGCGGGGAACTAGAGCCGCGCAGCGTACTCGAGTTCCCTCCCCACAGGGCTCCGGAGGACTACTCCCGCACCAGCCCCCGCAAGACATAGCGAGCCATCAAACATGAGTGTCCAATGGTCGCTGCGTTGGGGCAGCGCGGGGAGGTCTTCATCCCCGGGCCCAGAGGCAGGAGTCCATTCCGCCACGAAGTTGGCGTGGACCTGTGACTTGATGGCGGAGCGGCCCATTAGGGAAAGGGAAAAGGGGGCGAGCTTGGCCCCCCACTTCCCTATCCGGCCGATGGCTTCTTTGTTTTGGAGCACCTCCCCCAAGGGGAGGGATGACGGGACGGTAATGGGGGTGCACCAGGAAGTAATGACGAAGCTTCCGGGACGCCATCAAGAGGGCGTAGCAGATCTTCTCCATCTCCGCGTACTGAGTTTTGGCCCCTTGGAGGGCTTCACTCACGTAGTACACAGGACACTGCTGCCCGTATTGCTCCTTTACCAATACCGCGCTTACGGCGACCGGGGTCGCGGCGAGGTAGAGGAGCAAGGGTTCTTCAGGAGATGGGCTCACGAGCATTGGGGGGCTCGTGAGGTAGTTATTCAGGTCGTCGAAGGCTCCATGGGCCACGGGGGTCCACCGGAACCCCTCGAGCCGCCGGAGAATTTTGAAGAATTGGAGGCCGCGTTCCCCCAACCGCGAGACGAAATGACTTAGCGCGGCTAAGCGGCCGGTGAGTCGTTGAACATCCGTCACCGAGCGCGGCGGGGGCATATCTAGGAACGCCCGGATCTTCTCGGGATTTTCTCAAGAGCAGGCCCCCGCGCACGCCGAAGGCGCATTTCTCCGGGTTGAGCTTCAACCCATACGCGCGGAGGTTGCGGAACGTCTCCGCTAAGTCCCACTTTTGATGACCGCGTCGTCGACGTAGATTTCGACATTGCGACCAATTTGGTCCTTGAAGACCAACATCATGAGCCGCTGGAAGGTCGCTCCAGCGTTCTTCAGCCCGAAGGGCATGTGGACGTAGCAGAAGGTTTCGAGGGGAGTTATGAAACTCGTCTTTTCCTCGTCCCCTTCCACCATCTGGACTTGATGATAGCCCGAGTACGTGTCCAGGAAGCTCATCAACTCGCACCCCGCGGTCGAGTCGACCAACTGGTCAATTCACGGGAGCCGGAAGTTGTCCTTGGGGAAGGCGCGATTGAGGTCAGTGAAGTCCACGCACATCCGCCACTTGCCGTTCGACTTCTTTACGAGAACGGGGTTCGCAAGCAATTCGGGGTGCAAGACTTCCCGAATGAACCCCACCTCTCGGAGTCGGGCGATCTCTACCTTGTCGCGCCCCAAAACTGGGACTACGACTACTCCTGTAGAGACCTAGCTCGTTGCAGCTAGTCCCATATATGCATAGCATACACATACCCTTGACTTCCCAGGATAAGTCAAGCACAGGAGTATATTCACATTGCAGCCGAGTAACTGACAAAATAGTTAAGCAGTGTGGCCTGCTGGCCTTGATATTACATAAGAAGATTACAATGCCTTCACGGCATTCAGGGTTTAGCAAAATAACAACTACACAGCAGAAGATAGGTGACCCACCCACAATGAGAAGTGGACGGTAGAACAACACACATCAGGGCAATGACGGGACTAACGCTCCTCCTTCTGAATTCAAGAAGTTCTCCATGCCTTCATCTTGATCATTGAACACTCCATCTACTGATTTGTAGATTGCAAGGGTGAGCACTTACGTACTCAGCAGGTCATAGGTAAGAGTAGATACATATAGTAGTGATGATATGAACCTAGACTAGTCAAGAATTATGGATGTTTGTAAAATAATCTTTTTCTTTCATACCTCATCTCATGGCAGCACCTTTCATAATATAACATCATCATTCATGTTCACTAGATTATAGCACTACCGCGACACGTCGACACACGACAGCCCACGGCAGTGCTCCTTATCATGACAACACATGTCATTTGGGTAATCTTGATTTAACACATTTTATTTAGAAAATAATAGTTGTGTCACACCCCGTGGATTTAATCCACCGCAGCAGACTCCTATAAACCCGGGAGCTCGGAGTATTCGAATACGTTTTTGACTCTGCAGAGAGGTACCAATTTACCCGCAAGATATTCCACTTTCAAGCCTTTCCTATCATAACAAAATGATTGGACCCCTGACTCACTTCATATTGTGAGCGGCAAGGTGGAAATAACAAGAACTTTTGTTATGTCTCACTCACAATTCACCCCCGACCCTGTGGCTCTCCGCGAGACATAGTTGTGGTAGGCTGTACCCTAACCTCCACCCCTTCATATATTTCCATTACTGGATCAACGTGCGATATCACCTTCAGTGATATGTGTGGGAGCCGTCCTCCGTGCCCAAACGTGCATCACTACACAATTCCAGCAGGGGTGTCATGTGCGATCCACATAAGTACTTGTTCAGGCCTGTCCAATACCAGGCTTGCGGTTAGCACGTTGTTCATGCCACTAGACGCACAACACAAGGTTCTAGTCCTTATATGCCAGTGACCAGACCATCCACAGCCCTGCACCTTCAGTGCCTGCATATCCTTCGCAGTCTAGCACCTCCAGTGCTACCACCATTCCATACCATTTTTCTGGTCACGGCTAGGGGTTTTATTTCATGAATATAAATATATAAATACATATATAATAGTTCATGGCTCAAAACTTGTTTATTTCACATTTCACAGATAACCAGTCTAGTACTGCCAATTCATAAATCAACCATTCTCAATCTTTCACATGCAATATTATCTATATTCAAGGTTATGTTTTAGCAACATTTAAAATATAGGTTCAAGATGACCAAGGATATGACTTGCCTTCCGCGTCGTAAGAAACAGCAGTTGATGACGGGTCAACAGCGAAGTCCTTGAACTCAGCTTCTGGATCTGCTCGACGACAAACCAAACAATACACACAAATATTACTTATATATTAAAATGTTTTAGGATCTATATGCAGATATGCTTTACAAGAGTGACTGAACGATATTGGAGATAATTGAGATTGCAAGCTGAACTGAGTTGAGATCTAGGGTTTCAAGGAATTGGCTAAGAATGGTGTTAGATGCTCTTAGGATCTCAAGGTTGCAATAAGAACATCAGTTTTGTGGCTGGTTTGATCAAAAACAGCTAATATCAGCAGATTGACATTCAGATCAAGACTCTGACATAGCTTTAAGGAAAGCTAGAGAGCTTATCTCAAGTTATGACAGTAGAAGAAAGTGTAGATCATAACTCTACAAATTCAGTGGACAAGGTGGGTTTCAAAATGCACAATCAGAAGTGGGTAAACAAGGCCAATGCCATTGGCTGGCATGCACTGGGACAATGTCAAAAACTAGGGTTTAGCAGCAAATATAATTCAAGGGCTCAAATCAAGTAGTGATAAAAGAAGAAATTGTAGATCACAACCTCAGGAATCTAGGGGACAAAGTTATGCTCAAAATGCATAGCTGGAAGGGAGTGAAAAGGGCTAATGCCACTGACTGACATAGTCTGGCATTGAATCTGACATGGCCAGAAACTAGGGCTTGGCATAACTTTTGATCTAGGGCTTCAAATGATGCACCACTTTGTCTGGCAGGTAGGCAATGATAACAGGAACAAATCATTCAACAGGATCTAGGGCAGAAGATGGCTGGAAGGTGATGAAATTCAAAGGAGAAGTGTGGTGGCGACACGGCACAGTGAAGCCACTGGACAAGGTTTTTGGCATGGCGATAACTTGAAATCTGGATAGTTTCAGAGATCAGGCTAGAAGACAAATATGCTCAAGAGGTTGAAGCACACTTGAATGACAAAGTTTTAGAAGCTGAAACGGCCGGGAATAGGTTTCCGGTGAACTGTGCCGGAGAAGATGACATGGGATTTGGGGGTTTTCGATTTAGGCCGAATGAACTTAATTCCAAGCTCAGGGAGTGATAGATGGGTAAGAGGAAGTCACCTGCACAATCAATTTGCCCAGAGGATGGCCGGTGTGGCCTGGCGACGATCACCGACAACGGGTGAAGTTCAAAATTGGAGAAAGCTTCGATTGAAGCTCAATCTGGAGATTTAAGTACACAGGCTTGCTGGAAATGGCTCATTGATCATCTTCTTCCACATAATCGAAATCCAATTTGGGGTAATTTGGCCTGCATTGCCGGAACAGGGCAATCGGGAATTTCCGGTGATCACCGGCGTTAGAGGTCACCGGTGAGCAATTAAATGATACTACACAGAGAGGATGAGTAGGGGAACTCACTGATAGCTTCAATTTGGTGAGACGTGCAGCAGATTGTGCTGGCACTGTGAGGCTCCTCGACGGCTCGCCGGAGAAGACGACTGGAGCAGAGGTAATTTGGAGATTTGGTTAAGTCCTAGTGAAGAGGAGATGATACAAGGCACTGGTGGCTTAAATAAATCAGTGGGCGAAGCTTGCAAGGGGATAGCAGCAATGAATTGGTGTCAGTTGACATGATTTGCCGGGCGCAGATGCAACAACGGCGAGCGCTGACGCGACGGCGCACAGGCGGTGCAAAGCTGTTCATTGTTGTTTCATCGGGACTCAACAATGTCGGGCGGTGCAAGGTGGTGGCGACAAGGGCTGGCAAAGCAAGCAACGTGGCAAGAAGATGCTGACAATGGCTACTGTTGGTCGCACACAGGAGCAAGTGTTGTTCAATGGCGCTGCTACCGCGTTGCCACGGCGAAGGCTAGGACACGGACACGTGCGCACAAGCATGCACGGTCACAATTTCAGGCGAGGCTTGGGCGGCGGCGAGCAAGCACAGCGCAAACGCACGGCGAGGCTCTGGTCGTGAACTGGCTGCTGCCCTGGTCGAATTAGGGGCCTGATTGCAATTTCCAATTCTTGATTTGGACTGATCTGTAAATCTGATGATTTGGAAGGTTAAATCTGAGATTGATTGCATTAATCTGGTAGACTTGATTCAACAGATGATTTGGCACATATAGAAGATAAAATTTGAGATGTTCGGATGATTTTTGATATGAACTAAAAACAGAGTAGATTAGGGTAAAATAAGTCTGATTCTTATTGATCTCGAATTCTGGGATTTAGGGTTTGATTTTGAGATACTCATAAAAGAAGAATTTGTGTTGAAAAGCATTTGGGAGGTGTTCCCTGAATCAGATTTGAATTTGGAGATGATTTGCAACATTTTGCCTTTTTAGTCTTCTGGAAAATCTGGAAAAGGACTGATCTGCGATACTCTTGGACTGATTTGCGAAAAAGGTTTAGATGGTAAAATCTGGCTGCCAACTTTTTGGATTAAAGTATTGGCATACCCTTGATCATAATCCAAGAATAATCTGGTCTGAACTTGGCTAAGATTTTGATTAAATTTGAATTTCTGAAGCTTAGGGTATTTAGGTAATAAAAGATATTATGTTTTCGAAAACAGAAAAGAGTTGAAAAATCTGGAAGTTAGAGATAGAATTGGATCTGTGTTCTGAAGGCTTTTAGGTTTAAGATTACTGATAGATCAAATCTGGAAAGTCAGATCTTGACTTGGGGTCACAGGATAGATTTTGGAGATTTAAGGGCTAAAACTGGAGCTGATTTGGTTGATCTAGAAGAGACATATGCATGCATGATTTTTAAGAAAGAACTTTTCACCCCAAAACTCAGGATGTTACAACAGCCACCGGGGGCTTTCTCCCCGGGCAAATGGCTGCGCCCGGGACAGCCACCGGGGGCTTTGTCCCCGAGCAAAATGCGGCTCCTGGGACAGCCACCGGGGGTTTTTTTTCCCCGGGAAAATGGCAGTGCCAGGGACAGCCACTGGGGTCTTTGTCCCCGGGCAAATGGCGGCGCCCGGGACAGCCACCGAGGTCTTTGTCCCTGGGCAAATGGCTGCGCCCGGGACAGCCACCGGGGGCTTTGTCCCAGGCAAAAGGCGACGCCTGGGACAGCCACCGGGGGCTTTGTCTAACACCCTGTTTTGCCAAACCCTAAAATAGCCAAAATCCACATCTTGACCCCAAACCCTAATCTGCTTCAGCCATTCCCTTCTAAGTGTTGTTCAGAACATTTTTCCCTTCGGGATCACCTCCAAAATCCCATCCTAAAACTGAGTTTCGACCCTTGCCGTCTAAGAACCCTAATTACCGTAATTTTACCCTAAACTGCTTTTCCCCAAATTTTGTCGAAACCCTTCAGATCTTACCCGATCATACCAAACTCTGGCCGGATAAGTTCTAATAATCTTTTGCAACTTATCTGCGAAATCAGATTTCAGATCGGACCCTCAGATCTCCAGATTTGCAATCAGGCCCAAGTTCTATTCAAATTTTCCTCACAGATCAGTCCCTGGAGCAAGTTTCAAAAATTGCAGAACGGCCCAAACTTCTTTTCAGGTCCATTCGACCAGCGCCTGGTCGTTGCTTTCGACCAGTGCAATTTGCCGTAGCCGCGCCGTGGTTTTCGCCGCGTTTGCTCGCCGCCGGCCACCGCTTCTTGTCGCCTGTGTTGTGAACAACCGAGCCACCCCGTGCGCACGTGCCAGCACCTTTGCTTCGCCTTGTCCAGCGGTTAAACGGCCGCGCTCCAGCAGCGTTTTCGCGCGCGCATGCTCGTTGCCGTGGCATTGCATGCGTGTACGTGTCGTTGCCGGAGCTACGTTGTCGCCTCCGCATCTGCGCCGTCCCGGACGAAGTTCCAAGGCACCCTGGCATTACTGGCAAAGCTGCAGCACCGCCTGAAGCAAATCACGTCGCCATCGCCGTCGTTGCGCCTGCGCCCGACAAGTTTCTCCCCGGCGCAAGCAACCGCTGTCGTGTTTTCCCTCGCAAGCTCCGTCCCCATGCCTATTTAAACCCTCCCTGTGCTTTGAGAGCCTCAAGCCTCCAGAAATTCGGCTAAATCCCAAACTCCACCGTTTTCACCTTCTTCTCCGGCGAGCCAGTGAGTGAGCTCACGGTGCCAGCCCATCTCGCTGCACCATTCTCCAATCCAAGTTCACCAGTGAGTTCCCCTCTTCACCCTTTCTGTGTAGTAACAACCAATTGCACCAGATCGATCCCCATCGCCGGTGATCGCCGGATTCCCGATTTGCCCTGTTCCCCCAATGCCGTTCGATTCCCTCCAAATTAACCCTCGATTCTGTAAAAGAAGTTGATCAGTAAGCTTAGTAGAGCAAGCCTGTAGAATCAAAATCTTCAATTGAGTCCAAATCGAAGAAATCCCAAACTGGAACCTCAGCCGTTCGCCGGACTTCGGCGCCAAGCTTCTCCGGCCATCTCCCAGCAAAATTGACCCCTCCAGTAGCCTTGTTGTGTCCTAGAGATCATTCCCAAGCCTGGAATTAAGCTCATTCGCCTTGTAGCAAAATCCCCTAGGCTCCAGTGTCATCTTCTCCAGCGCCGGTCGCCGGAATTCGTTCCCGGCCGATTCAGCCGACACCACTTTGTCCCTTAGCTTCGCCTCACCTCCCTGAGCAATTTCTTCCACTAGCTCGACACCTGGATCTGCCTAGATTGTGAGTTATGCCTTTGCCAAACGTTTGTCCAGATCAATGTCTGTGCCGCGTCGCCACCGCAGTTCATCGCCGGATTTGGCCACCCTCCGGCCACTTTCAGCCTTTATTCCTGTTGAGTATTTTGTTCCTGTTAGTAATTCCTACCTCCCAGACAAAGTGTTGCATCAATTGGAGCCCTGGATCAAAAGTTAAGCCATGCCCTAGTTTCTGGCCATGTCCAGCACTATGTCAGTGCATGTCAGCCATTGGCATTAGCCTTGTTTGACCCCTCTGGTTGAGCAATGGAAATGTCACTTTGTCCCCTAGATTCCTGGAGTTGTGTTCTACATCTTTCCCTTCTATCACTTCTCCGGAAAACCATCCTAAGATCAGTTTGAAGCTATGCCAAAGCCATGAACCGAATGTCGACCTTTCGACGTTCAATCCTTTTAAGCCGTTTCTTCGACCAGAGCCCTTGTGACCTTGCCCTAACCCTTTCCCCTGCATGCATGACTTATTTGCTTAATAATTTCTATGGAAACTATTTTCTGTATGCTTATGGTATGTGTTTGTGTGTTATTTGATTGCCGCAGAGTCAGAAGTTGAAGGAGCGGGGGAAGTCTTCGAAGATCCGTCTGAGTACTTAGACCCAGCATTGCAAGGCAAGTCTCATTCCTTTGATCATGTCTCACCCAATATTTTCATATGAAGTATATTCATTGTTTCTTACTATGCATGCTTATTTGAAATACAAGTTATGTTTGAATGACATGAGTAGATATTACCTAATGGATCATGAAACCCCTTTTTGTTATTGAACCTTCATATATATGCTTTTGTCACCCTAGGACTCATATACTGAATATTCACATTAAACTTGAAATGGTCAAATACATGAGAAGTTATGATCAAAACCGTTTTGTCAAGAAAACTGATAAAAGGGATCAGTAGTGAGGATTGGATTGTATGGAGAGGGTGCGGTGCGCACCAGGGAATGTGAATGTTCCTCACTATTGGTTCATAAGGACAAGAACCTTGTGCTGTGTCTCTATGCGAATTGTAAACGTACCAACCACTTGCCTGGTATGGGACAGGCACAACTTAGTAGCTTTTTGGTATTAGCAGTTCCCTGCATGGTTTGTCGATCTGGTTTCTCGCGTGGAAACTGGTAGGCCAAGGTTCGGCCATGAGTGATGTGAGTTCAGAAAAATAATGAGAGGAAAAGGCGTAAAAGAAGCAAGGCGCCCTAGACCTGATTAAGCCGTGAACGATTGTAATCTTAAACGGTCGTATGTCTTGCGTGGACATAGACCAAGGCTATGTGTCCTGCGGGAACATAGACCAGAGAGGCTAGGAAGTAAGGCAGTGGGGAAGACCCACAACGGTACTTGAGACTTAACTGTCTATTTACCGGGCGGGGATACTGTTAATACTGAACTGTAAAAACGTTGTGTGATCTCGGCCTTGTCACATGTGTATAAGTCACATGGAGTTGATCCGACTTGAAAGCCGAGTGAACCAGTGGATTTAAAAAGAGGTACACCTTTGCAAAGTGTAAAAGAAGTATCAGATACTCTGTACTCCCAGGTTCAGGAGTCATTTCGTAGTGGTTGTTATCCATGGGTTATAGCACAAGTAATGTTTTGGAATGTTTTCATAATGCAGTTAACAAAGTAGTGACTCATGGGAAATCACTACATCTAATGTTTTATTGAAAACCTGTTTAATGTTTAAAGTATCATTTTCATGACAAAGTACTGTTTTACTGAACAAATGACTTGGAAATCTATATATCTCTATCCATATGAAACTAAAACCCCGGAATCATATGTTTCACCCTCATGTAAGTACAATTGCATTAATCCCCGGAATGAGTATTGCTGAGCACCAAGTGCTCACCCTTGCATTTATATCCAACTGTAGAAGAGGGATTCGAGGATCCCGATTCCTTCAGTTATGAGTACTCAGCAGAAGATGGAAGTGCCCCGGACGAGCCCACGTTCTAGAAGGATTACGCACCAAGTCAAGTCAGATGTGGGAGAAGTCCCTCCAACCCCGCTGCTGATTGAAGTCAAGCTGTTTGTCGTTGCTTTGTGCTTTATGTTGTGTGTTCGGTACTTGGATACCGATTCTGGTTCTGATAAACTAGTTATTTTCTTAGCAACTCTACTTAGCGCCATTTTCGGTGCTTTGGCTATGTAATATTGGCCATGTTGGCCTGATACTTGTTTAATGATATTACTATGCTTGTGTGGTTCGGAGCTCATGTGACATCCTGCTGTGTGTAACCTACCTGGGCGGTTACCAAGGTGATCCTCAAATGGGGGTCTCACACTTTGTCCCCGGGCAAAAGGCGGCGCCCAGGACATCCACCTGGGGCTTTGTTCCCGGGCAAAAGGCAGCGCCCGGGACAAGCCACCGGGGGGCCTTGTCCTCGGGCAAATGGCGGTGCCCGGGACAAGCCACCTGGGGACCTTGTCCCCGGGCAAATGGCGGGGCCCGGGACAGCCACCGGGGGCTTTGTTCCCGGGCAAAAGGCGTAGCCCCTTACCTGGACTTAGTCTCGCGGACATCTCCCCCAACACCTGTGAGATTGTCTATTCCAAGTAATAATGAAAGATTGTCCTTTATATGAGTTGTACAAGGGCTTATATAGCCCCAAAAGAAGCAAAAAGACTAAACTATCCCGCCTACCACCGTTGGATCGATGGGTAGCAACGTCCTTCTTCCGGGCAGGGCCCTCGGATGCTTGACAGGTGTCCGCCGATTCCCTAGGCGCTTCCCGCATGACCCTCACGTGACCTAGAGCCGGGGGGCCTTGTCCCTGGGAAAACGGCAGCACTCGGGATGAGCCACCATGGGCCTTGTCCCCGCGCAAATGGCGGCGCCTGAGACAAGCCAATGGGGTCCTTGTCCCCGGGCAAATGGTGGCGCCCGGGACAAGCCACCGGGGGCATTGTTCCCGAGCAAAAGGCGTTGCCCGGCACAAGCCGCCGGGGGGCTTGTCCCTAGGCAAATGGTGGCGCCCGAGACAAGCCACCAGGGGCCTTGTCCCCAGGCCAAAGGCAGCGCCCGGGACAAGCCATCGGGGGCCTTGTCCCCGGGCAAATGGAGGCGCCCGGGACAAGCCACCGGGGGGCCTTGTCCCCGGGCAAAAGGTGGTGCCCGGGACAAGCCACCAAGGGCCTTGTCCCTGGGCAAATGGCGGCGCCCGGGACTAGCCACCAGGGGCCTTGTCGCCGGGCAAATGGCCGCGCCCGGGACATGCCACCGAGGGTCCTTGTCCCTGGGCAAAAGGCGACGCCCGGGACAAGCCCTCGAGGGCCTTGTCGCCGGCAAAATGGCGGCGCCAGGGACAATCCACCGGGGGCCTTGTCCCCGGGCAAATGGCGGCGCCCGGGACAAGCCACCGGGGGGCCTTGTCCCCGGGAAAAGGCTGCGCCTGGGACAAGCCACCGGGGGGCCTTGTCCCCGGGCAAATGGCGGCGCCCGAGACTAGCCTCCGGGGGCCCTGTCACCAGGCAAATGGCGGCGCCCGGGACAAGCCACGAGGGGCCATGTCACCGGGCAAATGGTGGCGCTCGGGACAAGCCGCTGGGGTCCATGTCACCGGGCAAAAGGCGGCACCTGAGACAAGCCATTGGGGGCCTTGTCCCTGGGCAAATGGCGACGCCCGGGACAAGGCACCGGGGGCCTTGTCCCCGGGCAAATGGTGGCACCTGGGACAAGCCACCGGGGGCCTTGACCCCGGGCAAAAGGCGTTGCCCGGCACAAGCCGCCGGGGGCCTTGTCGCTAGGCAAATGGTGGCGCCCGAGACAAGCCACCGGCGGCCTTGTCCCCAGGCAAAAGGCCGCGCGCGGGACAAGCCACCGGGGGCCTTGTCCCCGAGCAAATGGAGGCACCCGGGACAAGCTACAGGGGGGCCTTGTCCCCGGGCAAAAGGCGGTGCCCGGGACAAGCCACCAGGGGCCTTCTCCCTGGGCAAATGGGGGCGCCCCGGACTAGCCACCGGGGGCCTTGTCGCTGGGCAAATGGCGACGCCCTGGACAAGCCACCGGGGGCCTTGTCCCCGGGCAAATGGCGGTGTTCAGGAGAAGCCACAGGGGGGGCCTTGTCCCCAGCCAAAAGGCGGCGCCCGGGACAAGGCACCAGGGGCCTTGTCGTCGGCCAAATGGCGGCGCCCAAGACTAGCCACCAGGGGCCTTGTCCCGGGCAAATGGCTGCGCCCGAGACTAGCCACCGCGGGCCTTGTCCCCGGGCAAATGGCGGCGCCCGGGACAAGCCATCGGGGGGCCTTGTCCCCGAGCAAAAGGCGGCGCCTGGGACAAGCCACGAGGGGCCTTGTCCCCGGGCAAATGGCGGCGCCCGGGACAAGTCACCGGGGGGCCTTGTCCCCGGGGAAAAGGCGGCGCCCTGGACAAGCCACCGGGGGGCCTTGTCCTCGGGCAAAAGGTGGCGCCCGGGACAAACCACTGGGGGCCCTGTCCCCAGGCAAATGGCGGCACCCGGGACAAGCCACCGGGGGGCCTTGTCCACGGGCAAATGGCGGCGCCCGGCACTAGCCACCGGGGGCCTTGTCGCCGGGAAGATGGCGACGCTCGGGACAAGCCACCGAGGTCCTTGTCCCCGGGCAAATGGAGGCGCCTGGGACAAGCCACCGGGGGGCCTTGTCCCCGTGCAAATGGCGGCACCCGGGTCAGACCATCGGGGGCCTTGTCCCCGGGCAAAATTGAACAGCCTCTTAGCTGGACTTAGTCTCGTGGAGATTTCCCCCAACACCAGGCCCCCATGCCCTCCGGGGACGATGCTCGAGTCGCCGGAGGGGATGGTATATGTCACCGGGAAAATCTCCGGGACAAGCCACCGGGGCCGTGACGCTTCGATTCCCGCACCACGCGTTCATTACCGCGCCGTCGTTCATTAAGGTCTTGTCTCGATGGTAGCGCGTCGTTCGGCCATAATGGCCGCTCACGGTTCGAACCGGTGACACCTCGTTTCGCGCGCCCGTCCCTTCGTTTCCCGTACGCCGGTTGAATTGGACGCAAATGGCCACGTGGCACCCATCGGGGTCGCGCTTTGGGGGCCCGGAGAACTCATTCCAAACTTCAAACCTTCAAACTCCAACGCGTTTAGTTCGCCCGGTAGCCCTCTCCCGGAAGCTCACTCCCGGAAGCTTAGCCTCCGGAACCCCTAAGCCCCCCCTTTTTCCTGGAGCCTCAGCCACCGGAAAAATTAGATGGGACCCAAGGGCCGTGCTAAGGCCACGGAGGTGCCCCCAGAGGAAGTCACCGCGGTCTTTCTCTGGGCCTCCGAGTTTACATCCGGGGACCTGGAGTCCTTGGTAGATTGGGGGGTTGTTACGGACGGGGACATCCGGATCCCCGCGAAGAAGGACGGTGCCCCCCACCCTAGGCCTGGGGAAGTGGTGGCTTTCGACACTTTCCTCCAGGCCGGGCTCCGGTTCCCGTTGCACCCGCTGCTCCGGGAGTTTTTGAAGGAGTACCGGGTGGCCTTGAACCACCTGATGCCGAACGCATTCGTTCAGATAGGGCTGTTCATATGGCTATTCGAGACAGCCACCGGACGGGAGGCGAAGCTCCTACTGTTCCAGTATTTCTACGAGCCAGCGGCGAGGAGCTCCCAACTGGTGATGGTAGGACCGAAGTCGCCGTTTGGTTCGGTGATGTTCCAACTCCTGCCATCCTGGGTAGCAGAGTACCCCGTGGCAGCCACCTAGGACCACTGGGGGGATTGGATCCGAAGGTGGTTCTACCTCCGGATCAGGGACGACGAGGTGGTGTTCTCGCTGGAGCCTCCCTCCAACAGCCGGTCGTCTGCTCCCAAGCCCCCGGTGTGGACCGGGGAGGAGCTGAAGCTCCTCAACAAGGTCGTGGGCTCCCGGGCCGTCTGCTCCATGAGGGACGCCACCGAGCAGCTAACGCTGCTGAAGATTTCCCTCCTCGCGCACCGGAGGAGGGGAATCGGGATGTGCCCGGCCCAGCGGCCTCCGCAGAAGCCGGTGACCCGACGTAAGCTCCCGGTTATCTCACTCATTTTCTTTCGTGAATTATTCTAAGTCCTTACCTCTTGCAGTCCGGCCGTATCCGGCCACCCGGGAGAAGGCGGAAAATCTCCCCGGGAGTTACTACGCCGACAAGCACGAGCGCATCGTGCGCGTCATGGGGGAGGGCCCTTCCCCGAACCTGGTGGCCCAGGCCTTCGGGCTGAGGATACCGGTGAGAACTCCCCTCCCCACCCCCGGTTCCCACAAGAGGGGGAAGGAGGCCACCGGGGGCTCTGAGCCAAAATGGGCCAAGGCTTAGAAAGCCCCCGGTCCATCGACGACACCGGGCTCCATGCCAGTGAAGGCCCAGGACGCAGCCCCCAGATCAGGGTGCGCGCAGGCGCCTCCCTTGCTAGAAGCAACGCCACCTCCCCCGGAGAACCCCGGAGAGGCTGGGGGAAAGGACCATCCAACGACGAGGGGGCGTCCGATTCGGCGATAGCCTTGCCGGCGGCCCTGCCGCTACCGGAGCCGGAGAGACCGGAGGTCCGATTCGTGGAGGCCTCTCCTCCGCGTGTCGAGTGGCCGGTAGACGAGGGGAGGAGCCCCTCGGTCTACGAGCCTCCCCTGGCGACGGACGTCCCAAGGGCCCAGCGGCCTGGAAAAGGGAAGGGGCTCCTGATCCCCCCGGGGAGGGACCCCCTCCAAAAGTTCTTCGGCCACCTCCTCTTCGGCGGCCACTTCCTCGGCGGCGAAGACGCCAGCAACAGCCACACTGGTCCACATCACCCCCTGACTCTTGCAAGGTGGCCCGCTCCATTCGCCCAGCCCTCGAGGGGCTTGGAGTGAGCTTGGGCTCAGGGAGCAGCTCCGAGGCGGCCCCGGCGACGCTCACGGAGGCTGTGCGTTTTCTCAACGCACAACTCTCCGTGATTCTCGAGGCTGCCGACGCTCGGGCCCGGGGCCGAGTGATCTCGGTCGTCGCTGCCGCGGCCGGGCTCGTGGTACACCGGAGAGTTGGCGCCCGGGCAATTGGGGGCCGGATCCCCCGGAGCTTCCCGGAGTTCTTCGAGCCATCAAGGCAAGAAGTGGAGCAGCTCGCCGGCGGCTTCTACGACCGGATAATCCGGGTGTGATTCTCGGCACCGGCGCCTCCGGGAGCGGACGCTCCGACTCCGGCGGGAGCCCCCCAGGGGAAGGACGCCAATGACCAACTATGAGCCTCCCCCGCGTCTAGATAGGACCCTTTTTGTTTTTAGGTCTTTTGCTCCCGGTAGCTTCTTAGAGGAAGCCCCGGACACTTGTACAAAAAATATTCTATGCAATACAAATTGAATTTTTTGCTAAGTCTTTGAATGAAATGTACCGGGTTTCCCGGGTGGTTACTCCCGGGCGAAGGTCCCCGAGGCCGTGTGGGGCCTCTCCGGAGGTGGGGCCTCTGTGCCCCAGTGGGTGTCACCCGGGGGATGCCCAGGCCGCATTTATCTTGTTAAGTCTCCTCTTTGGGGGACGCGACAGGGGCTTCTCCAGGGAACCAATCTGGTTAAGGTGGCATCTGGAGTGGCACCTGGACAATGTCGACAATCACCGCGCCGAATGTCCCCCCCATGATCGGGGTCCCGGAGGGTACCCCCGCTTCGGAAACCTCCACCGGCGGGCTATGAATATTGGCCCAAAGAATTGCTCCAGGAGGCCCAGCGTCGTATACGAAGCTTGTGCCAGGACTTGGCCCGTGAGATATCGGAGGGTCTCTGGGATTATTAGACGTAGGAACTTCCCGGGTCACACCCTGAGTTGTATCATGTTTGATGTAATGATGCCCACCGGAGGGGGAAGATGTCCTCCGGTTAAATGTTTCAATAATAAAGCTAAGTTTGCTTGTGTTTTGATTTCTTTGATAGAGCTAAGTTTGCTCGTGTATTTTTCCTTCTTAGATGGTTCGGAACGGGGTGATTCCCGGGTGCTCCTTATCCCCCCTCCACAGCGGGCTGGAGGGGAGCTCCGCGCGCTGTGGTGGTGACAAAGCTCCCAAGGTAAAGACCCATCATTTAAGAATTCTTCCAAGTTTTCCCAAGGTTATTCTGTTCAGCTCAACTTTATTCTGTTCTAGCCCTAAAATCTCCAAAATCTATCCTGTGACCCAAAGTCAAGATCTGACTTTCCAGATTTAATCAAAATTTTAGCTAAGTTCAGACCAGATTATTCTTGGATTATGATCAAGGGTATGCCAATACCTTAATCCAAGAAGTTGGCAGCCAAATTTTATCATCTAGACTCTTTTCGCAAATCAGTCCAAGAGTATCGCAGATCAGTCCTTTTCCAGATTTTCTCGAAGCCAAAAAAGGCAAAATGTTGCAAATCATCTCCAAATTCAAATCTGATTCAGGGAACACCTCCCAAATGCTTTTCAACACAAAATTTTCTTTTATGAGTATCTCAAAATCAAACCCTAAATCCCAGAATTCGAAATCAATTGAAATTCAGATTTTAATTACCCTAAAATACCCTATTTTCAGTTCATATAAAAAATCATCCAAACATCTCAAATTTTATCTTCAATCTGTGCCAAATCATCTGTTGAATCAAGTTTGCCAAATCAGCAGAATCAAAATCAGATCAAACCTTCCAAATCTCCAGAATTACAGATCAGTCCAAATCAAGAATTGGAAATTGCAAATGAATCCAGATTCGACCAGGGAAGCAGCCAGTTCACGACCAGAGCTCGCCGTGCGTTTGCGCCGTGCTCGCTCGCCGCCGGCCACGCCTCGCCTGCGCCTAAGCTCGTGCTCACTTGAGTTTGCATGTGCACACGCGTCTGTGTACTAGCTATCGTCGTGGCAGCGCCGTTGAACAGCCTTGCTCCCGTGCGCGATCGTTGTCAGCAACTCCTCACCACGTTGCTTGCTTTGCCAGCCGTCGTCGCCACTATTTTGCACCGCCCGACACCATTGCGTCCCGATGAAGCAACAGTTTCATCAACCGTTCCATCACCTGTGCGCCATTGCTTCACCGTCACTGTTGATGCGCCTGCGCCCGGCCAGTCAAGTCCCCGGCGCCAATTTCCTTGCTGCTACCTCCTTACAAGCTCCGCCTCTGGCCTATATAAGCAACCCCATACCTTGTAACAGCTTCACTTCACCTGGACTTAGCCAAATTTCCAAATCTTTTCGCCGTCGTCTTCTTCTCCGGCGAGACCAGCTTGAGGCCTCACGGTGCCAGCACAATCTGCTGCACCTCTCACCAAATTAAAGCTATCAGTGAGTTCCCCTACTCATCCTCTCTGTGTAGTATCATCTAATTGCTCACCGGTGACCTCTAATGCCGGCGATCAGCGGAAATTCCCGATTACCCTGTTCCGGCAATGCAGGCCAAATTACTTCGAATCAGCTCTCGATCCTGTGAAGAAAGATGATCAGTGAGCCATTTCCAGCAAGCCTGTGTACTTAAATCTCCAGATTGAGCTTCAATCGAAGCTTTCCCCAATTTTGAACTTCACCCGTTGCCGGCGATCGTCACCAGGCCACACCGGCCATCCTCCGGCAAAATTGATTGTTCAGGTGACTTTCTCTTACCCTTCTATCACTCCTCAAGCTTAGAATTGAGTTCACTCAGCCTGTATCAAAAAGCCCCAAATCTCATGTCTTCTTCTCCGGCACAGTTCATCGGAAATCCTTTCCCGGCCGTTTCAGCTTCTTAAACTTTGTCATTCAAGTGTGCTTCCACTTCCCGAGCATATTTGTCTTCTAGCTCGATCTCTGAAACTGCCCAGAATTCAAGTTATAGCCATGCCAAGATTTTTGTCCAGTGGCTTCACTGTGCCGTGTCGCCACCACACTTCTCCTTTGAATGTCATCACCTTCCAGCCATTTTCAGCTTTGGATCCTGCTGAATGATTTATTCCTGTTATCATTGCCTACCTCCCAGACAAAGTGGTGCATCATTTGGAGCCCTAGATCAAATGTTATGCCAAGCCCTAGTTTCTGGCCATGTCAGATTCAATGCCAGACTATGTCAGTCAGTGGCATTAGCCCTTTTCACTCCCTTCCAGATGTGCATTTTGAGCATAACTTTGTCCCTTAGATTCCTGAGGTTGTGATTTACATTTTCTTCTTCTATCAGAACTTGATTTGAGCCCTTGAAATGCATGTTATGCTAAACCCTAGCTTTTGACACTATCTCAGTGCATGCCAGCCAATGGCATTGGCCTTGTTTACCCACTTCTGATTGTGCATTTTGAAAGCCACTTTGGCCACTGAATTTGTAGAGTTATGATCTACATTTTCTTCTACTGTCATAACTTGAGATAAGCTCTCTAGCTTTCCTTGAAGTTATGTCAGAATCTTGATCCGAATGTCAATCTGCTGACATTCGCTGTTTTTGATCAAACCAGCCACAAAACTGATGTTCTTATTGTAACCTTGAAATCCTAAGAGCATCTCACAACCATTCTTAGCCAATTCCTTGAAACCCTAGATCTCAACTCAGTTCAGTTTGCAATCTTAATTATCTCCAGTATCGTTCAATCATTCTAGTAAAGCATATCTGCATATAGATCATAAATCATTTTAATATATTAAGTAATATTTGTGTGTATTGTTTGTTTGTCGTCGAGCAGATCCAGAAGCTAAGTCCGAGGACTTCGCTGTTGATCCGTCATCAACTACTGTTTGTTACGACGCGGAAGGCAAGTCATATCCTTGGTCATCTTGAACCTATATTTTAAATGTTGCTAAAACATAACCTTGAATATAGATAATATTGCATGAGAAAGATTGAGAATGGTTGATTTATGAATTGGCAGTACTTGACTGGTTATCTGTGAAATGTGAAATAAATAAATTTTGAGCCATGAACTATTATATATGTATTTATATATTTATATTCATGAAATAAAACCCCTAGCCGTGACCAGAAAAATGGTATGGAATGGTGGTAGCACTGGAGGTGCTAAACTGTGAAGGAATGCAGGCACTGAAGGTGCAGGGTTGTGGATGGTCTGGTCACTGGCATATAAGGACTAGAACAAGTACTTATGTGGATCGCACATAAAACCCCTGCATGAGTTGTGTTGTGATGATTGACATAAGGGACGGTTCCCACACTATCACTGAAGGTGATCTGGAATTTGACCCAGCAATGGGGAAATGAGTAAGGGTGGGGGTATAGCCCGCCACAACTGTGTTTCGCGAGAGATCCACAGGGTCAGGGGTGAATTGTGAGTGATACATAACAAAAGTTCTTGTTATTTCCACCTTGCCGCTCACAATATGAAGTGAGTCAGGGGTCCAATCATTTTGTTATGATAGGAAAGGTTTGAAAGTGGAATATCTTGCGGGTAAATTGGTACCTCTCTGCAGAGTTAAAAACGTATTCGAATACTCCGAGCTCCCGGGTTTATAGGAGTCTGCTGCGGTGGATTAAATCCACGGGGTGTGACACAAGTACTATTTTCTAAATAAAATGTGTTAAATCAAGATTACCCCAAATGACATGTGTTGTCATGATAAGGAGTGCTACCGTGGGCTGTCGTGTGTCGACGTGTCGCGGTAGTGCTATAATCTAGTGAACATGAATGATGATGTTATATTATGAAAGGTGCTGCCATGAGATGAGGTATGAAAGTAAAAGATTCTGACAGTCTTGTCCCCGTCGTCTGGGGACAGTGGGATCTTCCGGAGGCCCCCTTCCGGACGCGGCTTGGGAAGGGGCCTCCCGGAAGGTATCACGGCGGCGTCTGACTCCGCGGGGGACGCCTCGCCCCCGTGGTATTGATGATGTTGACGCTCCCAATCATTGCAGCGGCGCGCTCGTACAGAGCACGGGCCACGTCTTGGTCTCCCCGGGCGGTGATCACGCCGTGAGGCCCGGGGATCTCACGCAGAGGTAGTTCTGGTGGATCGCGGCCCCCAAGCGGTTGATTGTGGTCCTCCCCATGATCGCTTTGTAAGAAGAGGGGAGGTCAACCACGTCGAACCGGACCATCTATGTCCGGTAATTGTCCGCAGTGCCGAAGGTCATGGGGTGATCCACCTTCCCCACGGGGTCGATCACCTTCCCCGGGACGAACCCATGCAAGGGCCCTGCTGTGGGCTACAAGAGCTTCTCATCCACCTGCATCTCTCCTTTAAGTAGAGGACGTCGGTGGAGCTCCCTCCGTCCATTAGGATGCGGGCCAGATGACAGTTGTATATGGTAGCAGAGACGATGAGCACGTCGTCATGGGGGAAGTGAACCCCACGCGCGTCTTCTGCCGTGAAGGTGAGGGGGACGTCCGACCACTCGGGTGGCTGGGACGTATGCAGCACCCCCACCACCTTCACCTCGCGCGCGTACTCCTTGCGCTGATGCTTAGAGTCCCGCACAGAAGCGAACCCCCCTTTGATGACGTTGACACACCTTTGGGAAGTTTGGAAGGGGAGAATTTCTGATGGCTCCCCCTCCTGCTTTCGTCCCTGCTGTCCCCCAGCGGGAGCAGGAAGGGCCGGTAAAGCCGGCTGAGAGGGCAAGGAGGCCGGAGTCCCCCTCCCCTGCCCATGCTGGTCAAGGAATTCGGTGAATTGTTGGAGCAGTTGATGGCATTCCCGGGTGGCATGGGTATCGGACCTGTGGAAGGTACACGACTGACCTTCCCTGTTTCCCGTCGCGGGGCCTTCTCGACCGCGGGATGACTGTCCTCCCCCATGGCCTTTCGGCTTGGGGGAGGGGCGGTTGCCCTGGAGGCGTCGCGCGAGCCTCCTCCG
Source organism: Pharus latifolius (assembly GCA_019359835.1). NCBI lineage: Eukaryota > Viridiplantae > Streptophyta > Magnoliopsida > Poales > Poaceae > Pharus > Pharus latifolius. Next base: position 24,811,843 of record CM033327.1, read on the forward strand.
CCCTCGAGGACAAAGGTGTCCCGAGGCCGTGGCTCACTACGACCCCCTTCTTAGGGCGTTTGAGGGGGTCCTTGGCCCCCCAGTCAGCGAGGACTGGAGCCCCCTGGTTCTTCTTCCAGAGGTCATCCTCCTTCGCCCGAGCGTACTTCTCAAGTACGTTGAAGAGCTCGTCGGCGAAGGAGGGGCAGCTCCAGGAGAGCCTCCGATGGAGCTCCCCGGTGAGGATCCCTCTCTTGCACGCCTCAATGACTGTGGAGACGGGGACGTGAGCCACTTTGCTCTTAACCTGAGCGAAGCGCTTAAAGAAGTTGTAGATGGTCTCCCCTGTCCTCTGTCGGATGGTATAAAGCTGCGAGGAATCCAGGGGACGCACATTGTTCCCCTGAAAGTTCGCGCAGAATTTGCGCTTGAGCTGCGCGAAGGACTTGATGGAGCCGGCCTTCAGGTTGTAGAACCACGAGTGGGCGATCCCAGTGAGGTAGAGGGGGAAGACGTTGCATTGTACCGTCTCGTCCCCCCCAGCCACCGAGATGGCTGTGGAATACACCTGCACAAATTCGTAAGGATTGGCCTCACCGTTGTAGTGTTCGATGTGCGGCGAGCGGTAAGGCTGAGGCCATCCAATGCTCCGTAGCCTGCGGCACAGCGGCTGGTTAGCCCCCTCCACTTCTCGAGGAGAGGTCCGGTCGCTGTCTCCTTTGATAGGGGACGTGCGCTCGTTGTCGGAGTCGGGAAGGGGCCCAAGAGGTCCGCCGGCATGGCGGTAACGGCGCTTTTCTTATGGGTTGGTGGAGCTGACTTCCAAGACGTCCGGGCGCTCCCCCAGAGAGGTTGGTTCTTCGGTGGGTCTCTTCCCCAGGCCAGAGCGGGAGCGAAGCTCTCCGCGTCCGCAACCCGGGGGAAGTTCCTCCCCGGACTTAGTTGCACACATTCGCTCAACCTCCTCCCGGGCGAAGCGGACTTGATCCGCCGGAGGCGCCCTTGGGGGCGGCCCTGGGGGAGGGGGGAGCTCGTGCGCTGTAGCTACCGGCCCTGGTGCTACCGGGGCCGGTGAGGGGGAGACCCCTGTGGCGACGTCCGGAACCAGAAAGGGGGAAACCCAATATTATCCGGAACCAGGGAGGGGGGAACCCCTATGGCAACATCCGAAACCAGAAAGGGGGAAACCCCTGTATTATCTGGAATCGAAGAGGGGGGAACCCCCGTGGCGACGTCCGGAACCTGGGCGCCGTTGCGGGGGGAGGCCTGTTGTGACGCGGGAGCCGCTCTGTCAACCACCCCTGGTGTGGTAAACGCAACCTGCGGTGCGGGACTGGCTCCCTGCGCATGGAAAACCCCCGGCGCCGGTAATGGGCCCGGAACAGGGTGTCCCCCCAGTACCGCGAAGGCCACGGACATGAGGTAACCCCCCGGCATCGGGAAGGCTCCCGGTGCCGGGAAGGCTCTAGACGGATGGCCCGCCCAGGGAGGATACCCTCCAGCGGGATCGTACGGAGCGGCCGGGCCTCTGGGGGCCAGAGGGGTCACCGAGTGACCCGTAAACGGGGGCATAGGCCCCAGGAACGGGTCCGGTGCCTAGGTGGGGGCCACTGGCCGCGCCAAGACACGGAGCAGCTCGTCCATCGAGCACTGGGCGCGGAGCTGGCCCTCCACTAGAGCCTCAAGCAAGGCGTCCCTGGGAGCCGGGGAAGCCGTCGGGGGGAGACTGGCCCCGGCCGAGGCGACCGCGGTCACTGGGACTGACCCGGAGGTCGAATCACCGAAATTGACAGGGAAGGTGGGAGGCGGTACTTGGGTCTGGCCTCCTCCGGGCGGAAGTGCCGAGACGGTCGTGTCCCAGACGGACGGCTCCAGGTCGCCAACACCGGCGTCACCGGGAAGGGCGCGAGCCCTCATTCATGGGGGAGCCATGGCGTCTTGTCACGAGTCCCCACGAACGGCGCCAACTGTCGTGGTATTGCGAATAGCCTGGCAGATCCTGTGAGAAAATACGACGCGAGCTGACCTGGTGACCGGTCCTATCCCGTCGAGCAAACACAGCGAGTGACACGAGGATTTATACAGGTTCGGGCCTCAGTGGAGGCCCTAGTCCTGTCGGTGTGCTCCCAATCGGAGTTGGCTAGGGGAGCTCTCTCGGGGGAGAGATGGCTCCGGAGCACACCTGTGAGATTGTCTATTCCAGGTAAAAATGAAAGATTGTCCTTTACATGAGGTGTACAAGGGCTTATATAGCCCCAAAAGAAGCAAAAAGACTAAATTATCCGACCTGCCACTGCTGGATCGAGGGGTAGCAACGTCCTTCTTCCGGCCAGGGCCTTCGGATGCTTGACAGGTGTCCGCCAATTCCCGAGGCGCTTCTTGCATGACCCTCACGTGACCTGGAGCCGGGGACCCCTGTCTTCGGAAGGACGGCAACGCCTGGGACAAGCCACCGGGGGCCTTTATAACACCCCTGTTTTTTGCCAAACCCTAAAATAGCCAAAATCCACATCTTGACCCCAAACCCTAATCTGCTTCAGCCATTCCCTTCTAAATGTTGTTGAGAGCATTTTTCCCTTCGGGATCATCTCCAAAATGTCATCCTAAAGCTGAGTTTCAACCCTTCCCATTTTCAAACCCTAATTACCCTATTTTACCCTAAACTGTTTTCCCCAATTTTGTCGAAACTCTTCAGATCTTGCCTGATCTTACCAAACCTTGGCCAGATGAGTTCTAATAATCTTTTGCAACTTAGCCGCGAAATCAGATTTCAGATCGGACCCTCAGATCTCCAAATTTGCAAACAGGCCCAAGTTCTATTCAAGTTTTCCTCACAGAACAGTCCCTGGAACAAGTTTCAGAAATTGCAGAACGGCCCAAACTTCTTTTCAGGTCCATTCGACCAGCCCCTGGTCGTTGCCCACGACCAGCGCGTGTCGCCGTTGCCGCGCCGTGGTTTTCGCCGCGTTTGCTCGCCGCCGGCCACCGCCTCTTGTCGCCTGTGTTGTGAACAGCTGAACCACCCCGCGCGCACGTGCTAGCCACCGTAGCATCGCCTTGCCCAGCGGTTAAACGGCCGCGCTCCAGTAGCGTTTCGCGCGCGCGCTCTCGTTGCCGTGGCATTTGCATGGCATTACGTGCCATTGCCGGAGCTACGCTGTCGCCTCCGCATCTGCGCCATCACTGGTGAAGTCCCAAGGCATCTGGCAAAGCTGCAGCACCGCCTGAGCGCGATCGCATCGCCGTCGCCGTCGTTGCGCCTGCGCCCGACAAACTTCTCCCCGGCGCAAGCAACCACTGTCGTGTAATCCCTGGCAAGCTCCGCCCTTGGACCTATTTAAACCCTCCAGTGCTGTGCTTAAGCCTCATCTCAGGACTTAGCCATTTTTCCAGAGCTCTCGCCGTTTTCGCTTTCTTCTCCGGCGAGCCAGTGAGTGAGCTCACGGTGCTAGCCCATTCCACAGCCCCTTTCTCCAATCCAAGTTCACCAGTGAGTTCCCCTCGTTCCCCTCTCTGTTTAGTAGCAACCAATTGCACCAGATCGATCCCCATCGCCGGTGATCGCCGGAAAGGCCCAATTACCCTGTTTCCCCAATGCTAACCATTTCATCCCGAATTAGCTCTCGTCCCAGTAGTAGAAATTGATCCTTAGCCATTTCTTAGCAAGCCTGTTGAATCAGGATCCCCAATTAAGCTCAAATCGAAGAAATCCCAAACTGGAACCTCAGCCGTTCGCCGGACCTCGTCGCCGAGCCCCTCCGGCCAATCTCCAATGAAATTAACCCCTCCAGTAGCCTTGTTGTGCCCTAGAGATCATCCCCAAGCTTGGAATTGAGCTCATTAGCCCTGTATCAAAAATTCCCGAGCTCCAGTGTCGTCTTCTCCAGCGCCGGTCGCCGGAATTCTTTCCCGGCCGATCTAGCCCCTGAAACCTTGTCCCTTAGCTTCGCCTCACCTCCCTGAGCAATTTCTTCCACTAGCTCGACACCTGGATCTGCCTAGATTGTGAGTTATGCCTTTGCCAAGATCACTGTCCAGTAGCTCAGTTCATGTCCAGGCCACCGTGTTTTCTCACCGGATTTGGCCGCCCTCCGGCCACTTTCAGCTCTTGTCCCTGTTGAGTGTTTTACTCCTGTTAGTAATGCCTACCTCCCAGACAAAGTGTTGCATCAATTGGAGCCCTGGATCAAAAGTTAAGCCATGCCCTAGTTTCTGGCCATGTCCGGCACTATGTCAGTGCATGTCAGCCACTGGCATTAGCCTTGTTTGACCCCCTTCTGGTTGAGCAATTGAAATGCCACCTTGTCCCCTAGATTCCTGGAGTTGTGTTCTACATCTTTCTCTACTATCACTTCTCCAGAAAACCATCCTAAGACTAGTTTGAAGTTATGCCAAAGCCATGAACCGAATGTCGACCCTTCGACGTTCAATCCTTTTTAGCCGTTTCTTCGACCAGAACCCTTGTGACCTTGCCCTAACCTTTTCCCCTGCATGCATGACTTATTTACTTAATACTTTCTATAGAAACTATTTTCTGTATGCTTATGGTATGTGTTTGTGTGTTATTTGATTGCCGCAGAGTCAGAAGCTGAAGGAGCGGAAGAAGTCTTTGAAGATCCGTCTGAGTACTTAGACCCCACATTGCAAGGCAAGCCTCATTCCTTTGATCATGTCTCACCCAATATTTTCATATGAAGTATATTCACTGTTTCTTACTATGCATGCTTAATTGAAATACAAGTTATGTTTGAATGACATGAGTAGATACTACCTAATGGATCATGAAACCCTTTTTGCTATTGAACCTTTGTATATATGCTTTTGTCACCCTAGGACTCATATACTGAATATTCACCTTAAACTTGAAATGGTCAAATACATGAGAAGTTATAATGAAAACCGTTTTGTCAAGAAAATTGATAAAAGGGATCAGTAGTGAGGATTGGATAGTATGGAGAGGGTGCGGTGCGCACCAGGGAATGTGAATGTTCCTCACTATTGATTCATAAGGACGAGAACCTTGTGCTGTGTCTCTATACGAATTGTAAACGTACCAACCACTTGCCTGGTATGGGACAGGCACAACTTAGTAGCTTTTTGGTATTAGCAGTTCCCTGCATGGTTTGACGATCTGGTTTCTCGCGTGGAAACTGGAAGGCCAAGGCTCGGCCATGAGTGATGTGAGTTCAGAAAAATAATGAGAGGAAAAGGCGTAAATGAAGGAAGGCGCCCTAGACCTGATTAAGCCATGAGCGGCTGTAATCTTAAATGGTTGTATGTCTCGCGTAGGCATAGACCAAGGCTATGTGTCCTGTGGGAACATAGACCAGAGAGGCTAGGAAGTAAGGCAGTGGGGAAGACCCACAACGGTACTTGAAACTTAACTGTCTATTTACCGGGCAGGGATACTGTTAATGCTGAACTGTAAAAGCGTTGTGTGATCTCGGCCTTGTCACATGTGTATAAGTCACATGGAGTTGGCCCGACTTGAAAGCCGAGTGAACTGGTGGATTTAAAACGAGGTACACCTTTGCAAAGTGTAAAAGAAGTATCAGATACTCTGTACTCCCAGGTTCAGGAGTCTTTTCGTAGTGGATGTTATCCATGGGTTATAGCACAAGTAATGTTTTGGAATGTTTTCATAATGCGGTTAACAAAGTAGTGACTCATGGGAGACCACTACATCTAATGTTTTATTGAAAACCTGTTTAATGTTTAAAGTATCATTTTCATGACAAAAGTACTGTTTTACTGAATAAATGACTTGGAAATCTATATATCTCTATCCATATGAAACTAAAACCCCGGAATCATATGTTTCACTCTCATGTAAGTACAATTGCATTAATCCCTGGAATGAGTGTTGCTGAGCACCAAGTGCTCACCCTTGCATTTTTATCCCACTGTAGAAGAGGGATTCGAGGATCCCGATTCTTTCAATTATGAGTACTCAACTGAAGATGGAAGCATCCTGGGCGAGCCCACGTTCTAGAAGGATTGCGCACCAAGTCAAGTCAGATGTGGGAGAAGCCCCTCCAACCCCGCTGCGGATGGAAGTCAAGCTTTTTGTCGTTGCTTTGTGCTTTATGTTGTGTATTCGGTACTTGGATACCGATTCTGGTTCTGATAAACTAGTTATTTTCTTAGCAACTCTACTTAGCGCCATTTTCGGTGCTTTGGCTATGTAATATTGGCCATGTGGCCTGATACTTGCTTAATGATATTACTATGCTTGTGTGGTTTGAGCTCGTGTAACATCCTGCTGTGTGTAACCTACCTGGGCGGTTACCGAGGTGATCCTCAAATGGGGGTCTCACAGCCTTGTCCCCGGGCAAACGGCGGCCCCCGGGACAAGCCACCGTGGGCCTTGCCCCCGGGCAAATGGTGGCCCCCGGGACAAGCCCCCGGGGGGGCCTTGTCCCTGGGCAAATGGCGGTGCCTGGGACAAGCCACCGGGGGCCGTGTCCCCGGGCAGGGGTCCTTGTCCCCGGGCAAATGGCGACTCCCGGGACAAGCCACCGGGGGGCCTTGTCCCCAGGCGAAAGGCGGCGCCCGGGACAAGCCACTGGGGGCCTTGTTGTCGGGCAAAATTGAACAGTCTCTTACCTGGACTTAGTCTCGTGGAGATTTCCCCCAACAGAAAGACACATCTTTCTTTGGAAATTGAAGTAAAACCTTCCCACAATAAATGATTTTAATTTTTAAAGAAAAGAAAAGAAAAAAGGAAAAGAAATATCTTTCTTTGGAAAATGTGGGAAAAACCGTCCCAAAATTTTTTCTTTAAAATGATTAAAGAAAAGAGGCACCATTCTTTAAAATGTTGGGAAAACCATCCCAAAAATAACTTGTTTGAAATGGTTAAAGAAAGGAAAATAAGCATCTTTCTTTAAAACATTAGGGTAAAACCCTCCCAAAATAAGAGAACATCAAAGAAAGGAAAGACACATCATTGCTTTGTTGAAGGATTGCTTGAATGTGCTTCTTGAGATTTCTTGGAACCTTCTTTTGGGTATTGCCCATTGAGGGTTGTTTCTTTACTTCACTTTGATTAGTGCTTCTTTGTTTTGAGACTTCAAAAGTAGCCAATCCACATCTTACCATGACTAACTAATCCCGGCAAGCTTCATTTTTTTAAAAAAGGACCCTTATTGATGCCTCACAAGAGTGGCAAGCGACTGCACATTGAACTATGACTTGTGCAGAGTCAAATAGCCCTTTCCTGCTCTTCATCTTATAGTTTCTCCAGGGGTTTGACGTCTCCATGAATCTGAAGTGAGGCATTGGTTAGCAAAGTACATGGTGAACTAGTTGCTTCAGATATGACAAGAATTGGCATCCTACTGCCGTTAGTTACATATACTTTACACCTGCTATGTGCTTTTTGTGGAGGTCATTCCGCAACAAACAAAGTCAAGTTGATTCATTCTTTGCTCAGTACATAAATCCTTCAATCGCAAAACTAGGGGCGATTGACTTGACAAAACTGGACAAAGTCTTTCAATGTTGGGTATTGACACCTGTAAAAGAAAACACTTTTGAAAAGTTTTTTTTAACACAAAAAAGAACTTAATCAAAATCAAAGGTGTAAAAGAAAGAGAAGAAGGGGTGAAGAGATCATGCTGAAGGCACAATCATGCAAAGTACATCTACAAGAATTTGCCATTGATCGGAGGTATTGGGCGGTTCCCATGTTGATCAATGAGTTGGTACGCACCACCATCATATGCCTACCAATGGCGTACTGTTCTTCCCATTTAGGCTCAAACTTGTCTTCGACCTTGGTTGTGATCACAATGGGGCGTCGAAGAACAAGTACTTGTTCACCCTTCCTGAAGACACGTGGCTTGACAAGTTTGTCATATGCCTGTGCCATGTTTTGATGGTACAACTCGATGTTTTGAAGTGCATGAAGACAATCTTTCTCCAAGGTATCCAGCTCTTGAAAACGAATCCGAATTTGTTCGTCATGTGTGAGTACTTCCTGAAGAGCGATTCTTAATGAGGGAATCTCAACCTCTAGTGGAAATACGGCTTCACTCCCAAACACTAAGGAATATGGTGTTGCCTGTGTTGGAGTGTGTACTGTGACACGATAAGCCCATAACGCCACAAAAAGATGACCATGCCAGTCTCTTCGGTATCTTCCGACTGTCTTTTTCAAGACCTTGCCCAATGTCTTGTTGAAAGTTTCAAACAATCTATTGCCTTGAGGATAATATCCGGTAGACTAATTCCACTGGATCTTGTACTTCGCTGCAAAATTATGAATCTTCTATGACTTGAAGGCTTTCCCATTGTCGGAGATGATGCAATGAGGTATCCCGAAGCATTAAAGGATGTTGCTCTCCAAAAAGTTGATGACAGTGTCACACTTCACTTCTCGTAATGGGATTGCTTCGGCCCACCTAGAGAAATAATTAGTCACCGCCAAAATTAACGATGTCCGATGAAGAAGGCTCAATGGGGCCAATGACATCAATGCCCAGGTGTCAAACGGCCATGAAGGGACAGTGGGATGAAGAGGAACCAATGGTCGATACTTGATATCTCCATGTATTTGACAATCATGGCAAGACTTGGTCATCTTGAGACAATCAACCATGATACTGGGCCAATAGTAACCAGCAAGTTTAATGTTTCGGTACATTTTTGGTCCACTTTAATGGCCACTACAAACTCCATGGTGAACATCCTGTAGAACTTTGTCAGCTTCTCTTCGGGAAAGACATCGAAGGAGCATTTAACCAAATAGAACACCGACATTGTATGTGTATGTTGGGAGAAGTCGTTGCAGCTAGCGCCTCTTCACAGGGTCATCTGGTAGAGTGCCATGATTGAAATAATCAAGGAAGGGTTTACGCCAGTCTTCCTCTTCAACATCAGAAGTGACAACAATGTCAACTTCGACTTCTTATGAATGAGCTCCAAAACCGTAAGAAGTAACCACCTTTCTTCAATGATGACTTGCGTGGACTCTCCGTCTGGAAAAACGAGTGCCGCAGCAAGCTTTGCCAAAGCATCAGTTGATGCATTGTGACTTCGAAGCACATGAGAAATCTCAATGTGATCAAATTTCTTTATAAGCCTTCGTGCCACAAGTTCAGGCTTCTGGACTTCATAAATGCCATTGACTTGGTGCACAATGAGCTAAGAATCACCAAATGCATGGAGACAACGAATATCCATAGAAAGTGCCAATAATAGGCCGAAGATAAGTGCTTCATACTCAGCTTCATTATTTGAACATTCTTCTTTCAGGAGAGAGAAAGAATGATGTATCGTCCCACCTTCTGGTGTCTTGAACATGAGACTTACCCCAACTCGCCTTCTTGGCATACCATCAGGATCTAATTTAGTTTGGGAGGCACCATCAAAGTACAACTCCCATTCCTTCATGTTGATGTGAAGACTTCTTCATCAGGCAAGTCGATGACCAAAGGAGAATTGTCCGGCATAGGATGTGCTATGAGAAAATCAGCTAAGGCCTGACCCTTAACTGCCTTCTGTGGGACATAGGTGATGTCATACACCATCATAAGCAGAGCCCAATTGCCGAGTAACCCCATGAGAATTGGCTGACCCAATGAGCTGGATCTCATGTGATAACATATAGTGTCGTAGCTTCTTCAAAGCAAAAATAAGGGCCAAACACAATTTTTCAATAGGTGAATAATTGTGTTCAACACCTGCCATGGTGAGGCTCAAATAATAGCACGCCACCTCCTTTCCTTCATCATCATGCTGGGCAAGAAGTGCACCTAATGAGTTAGGCTGTGCGGCTACATAGAGGATGAGAGGTCGCCCTTTAATTGGTGTTGATAAAATGGGTGGATTGAACAAGTATTCTTGAATGCTGTCAAAAGTATCTTGACACAGCTCGTCACACTCGAATTCCACTCCCTTCTTCATCAATCTAGTGAAAAATTGGATGCGACTTGAAAGGTTAGAAATAAAATGCCTTATGTAGGTAAGTTGGCCTTGGAGTGACTTCAACTCCTTCAGGTTCCGTGGAGGGGGCATATGTAGAATCGCATTGATCTTCTTTGGGTCAATCTCGATGCCGCGGTGGTGCTCAATAAATTCCAGAAACATGCCAGACTGGACAGCAAATGCACACTTGAGGGGATTCATCTTCAGTTGAAGCTTGCTCAGCCTTTCGAAGACAATGCAGAGGTCATCTTGATGATGTTCACACTTTTGATCTTCACCACCAAGTCATCAACATAATATTCTACCGATTGATGAATTAATTCATCAAAGATGAATGTCATGGCTCGCTGATAAGTGGCACCGGCATTCTTCAATCCAAAGGGCATCACTGTATAATAGAAATTCCCTTTTGGAGTACAAAAGACGGTATCGATGGCATCATGTTCATCCATCTTGATTTAGTTGTAGCCTAATGATCCATCCATGAAGGAGAGAGCTCCGTAGCCCGTAGTGGCATCAATGATGATCTCTATGATGGGCAAGGGGAAGTCATCTTTTGGACAATCTCGGTTCGGATCCCTGAAATCAACACAAGCAAGTACCTGCCCATTCTTCTTCCGCAGTGGGGCGATGTTAGCTAGCTAGTGCGGGTATTGTACTTCCTTGATGAAGCCAGCTATGATTAGCTTATCCACCTCAGTGACAATTTGCTTTTGTAACTACAGGCGAAAACATCATGGTTGTTGCTTCACAAGGAGAAATTGTTGATAAATCACCAACTTACACGTGGTGACACGAGGGTCAAGCCCCGGCTTCTCTTTATAAGACAAAGCGAAGTAATCCTTGTACTCCATCAAGAAGCTTTGATAGCCTTCGCGCTCCTCAGGTGTGAGGGTCGCGCTGATAAAGATGTGATGCGAATCCTCCTCACTTCCCAAGTTGATATTTATAAGCTCATCAACAATGAGTTGTCCACCATATTCAAGTTGTTGAGGTGCAAGTGCAGCATTTAGCACTTCATGTTCAGAAGGCATTGCTTCATGCATCCTGGCCAAGAGATGTTGCTCGTCTTCATCCCAATGACATTGATTTGCAGCAACTCCAAAGGACCAAGGTTGGTGAAGAGTCTAGTAGTACTGGTTAGCATCATCTTCGTTGGAACCTAAAAATTCAAATTCACGATACCTTTGTGGGCTGATGTCATGTTAGTCACTATGGTATGACATGTGACTCTTTGTGCATCACCAGCTTCATCATCTTCATCGTCAGGGTTGACATAACCCAAGCAATACTTCGGGCGGAGATCACAAAACTTGTACCCCTTCCGAATAAGCTTTTCTGATTGCTCCCACCATTCTTCACAGATTGAAAGAGGAGGTGGCAATCTTTGATCTTTTCTAGCTTCACTCCAACCCTTTTGAGCATATTGGCCATTTGGGGCTCAACCCTCATGGCGATCAAAACTGCTTCAGAGTCAATTAAAGGATTGGGCTATTCGACAATAGAGTTGTACTCCTACTTTTTCTTGGAACTTTATAGAATATGGTGGGTGAAGCACAACCATTCGGGTCCGGAAGATGCTAGACTTCCAAGAGTATTTTCACAGATGTATGGCGCGATAAAGGCTGCTTGATTTGGGGTTTTCGGTTACAGCGTGATTGAACTCGATTCCTTGCTAAGAGAGTGAGAGGGGGACAAGGGCAAGCTACGGACACGGCCAATTTGACCGGAGGGTCGCCAGTGTGGCCTGGCGACGTGAGCCCAGTCACTGGTGGCGCACAAAAAGGGAAAAGCTACAAGGGTTGCTGTAATTTGAAATCCATGCTAACAAGCTTGCTAAGGGTGATGTGCTGACGAATTTAGCCTACTAGCACGAAGGCCAATTCGGGCTAAATCAATTGGCATTGGAGGAACAGGGGTTTTAGGCATTTCCGGTGATCGCCGGTGCTAGGGTTCGCTGGGGTCCAATTAAGTGCTATAATACAAAGAGGGGGATAAGGGAAGCTTACTGGAGAGTTTGGACAGAAGAGGGAAGCAACAGGTGAAGCTGGCGCCGTGAGCTCCAGAAACAGCTCGCCGGAGACGAAGAAGAAACGCGAGAGCTGAAGCTTTGTGGCTGCTGGAGTGGTGTGAAGAACTCTGGGTGAGGGAGAGGGCTTAAATAGGCAGTGGCTAGGCTCTCGAGGGTTGAAGCGGATCAAAACGGGATACGTAGGACTGGCACCGGAGCAGAATCGAGACGGCGTGCACAGCGTTGGGACGTGGCAGCGACTCTGCCAGAGGAGAAGATTGCGCCAAGTCTGGTTGGAGCAGAGTGACGGGGTGGCTGGCTTCGGCATGGCGGCGAAGTGGCAAAAAGTTTCTGACAGCAACAGGCATGCGTGCGCACAAAACAAACGGCGCTACTGGCGGTCATCAGTCGTCGTCACGATGGAGGGTTTTGGCGCGACGTGAGCACCATGCGCGGACATGTCGAACACAACCGAAGGTAGAGATGGATGCTGGTCAGCGGTGAAGATCACGGAGGCGAATCACGGCGAACGGCACTAGTCACGGTCGAAACGGCTGCTGGTCTGGTCGTGGTCGAAATGACCTGGTCGAAGGAAGGGCTGAAAAAGAGGTCTTGGGCCGATCTATAATTTATGGAACTTGTTTCTTGGACTGAAATGTAAATCTGGAGATATTCTTGGTTTCGGCTGAAACTAATTTTGCCAAATGGGTTTACTAAATTCAACAAGCAGGTATACAAGGATAAAAGATCCTTGATCAGGCTTTGAGCAAGATGAAAACAGGAAGATTAGGGTAATTAGGGTAATTAGGACCTGAATTTTGGCGAGGCTGAAAATTGAGGCTTAGGATAAGATTTTGAGAATTTGTCTGAAGAGGATTCTGTTCAGAATAGCGATTGGGAGACATTCCCTTAAATAGATCAAGGTTTGGAGCTGATTTGTGGCTTTTAGCCTTTTCAGGCTTCTGAGAGAATCAGAAAAGGATCAACCCGAAATTCTTTTGGACTAAATTGAGAAAATGGTTTGAAAGGTGGAGTTCAGCTGCCAACTTTTAAAATTAAGGTAGTGGCATACCCAAGATCATGATTCTGAGATAAGAGATCAAAAATGGGGTTGAGACATCCGAGAATCCAATGAAGATATGCTAACTGGCAAGCTAAAGAGGTAGCAAAATTTGGGATGTTACAGATGGGACCCAGAATCCGTCGGAGTTCCTTCAAATTTACATTACCGCTATCCAAGCGGCAAGAGGGGATGATCGCATCATGGCCAACTATTTGCCGACGGTTCTTGTGGGAATAGCAAGGACCTGGCTATTCAATCAGCCCGAGGGTTCGATATATAACTGGAAAATGTCGTGCGATGCTATCCTCAATAATTTCCAGAATTGTTATCAAAAACCCGGGGAAGAAGACGATCTTCATCGTCTACGACAAACCTCTACGGAGACTCTCCGACAGTTTTTCAAAAGGTTTGTCGGGGTGAGAAATACCATCCCAAACATATCCGATAACTCTGTTATCAGGGCGTGTAAGCACACTGTTCGATATCGGAGATTTACGGAAGATTTACTTATCAACTCCCCTCGATCAGTCGCTGATCTCTTTAATATGGCTGATTGCAATTCAGACGCGGCTGAGGCCGTTGAATGGAATAGGTTGGTCGATAAAGGAAATTTACCGCCCCAACCAGGTCTCAAGGACGTGAAAAAAGAGGATGCAGGTAAGAAGCCGGAGTCTTCGTCGAGCGGGAAGTCAAAGAAAACCAAAAAGAATCAAACCGAACAGTACAGGGAGGTCGCAGTCGCGGAAAAGCCACCACTAGCGAATGGTAATAAGTTTTCATTTAAAAATAAAACTGTCTCTGGTGGTTGCAATTCCGACCAGCCAGAAAAACCAACTAACTAGCAGGAAGGCAAGAGTGGCGTCCGATCCACAACTCTGCGGGACACGACCTCAAAAATTGTTGGAGCTGGTTGAAGCAACTAGATGACCCCTATCAGGGAATTGGGCCGATGCCAACTTTGCCATCGAAAGAGCAGACTTGCGGGCTTAGAGACGCAGATGGGGACAAAGAAATGTCCTACCAGGTACCTCGTAATTATGTTAATGTCATTTTTGGAGGTTCCCCCTCTTTTGTTTCTAAACGACAGTTTAAAGCATTTCATCGAGAAGTTAACCAAGCGGAAGCTCCCCTTGGTGAACCTTAATACCCCCGTTGGTCGGACACTCCTTTGATGTTCGATCGCTCTGATTGTCCCGTTGGGCTTACTCGACCATTGAGATTACCTCTGGTCATTACCCCAATAATCAGTAATGCGAGAGTAGAAAGGGTCCTGATCGATGGAGGCAGTTCCTTGGACCTTTTACTGGTCAAGGCATTGGACGAGATGCAAATCCCTCGTTCAAAAATCAAACCCATAATCTATCCGTTTTATGGGATAATTCCTAGCTCCTCGATGATGCGAATGGAACAGGTGGTGCTCCCAGTCACGCTGGGTGAACCGAATAATTTCCAAACAGAGTTAGTTACTTTCGATGTAAATGATTGTGATTCGACTTATAATGCCATTTTTGGCAGGCCAACTCTCGCTAAATTTATGATGGTGACGCACTATGCCTATCAGTGCAGCAAGTTACCTTGCCCCAAAGGCGTAATCTCGGTCTGAGGTAGCCGCAATGTAGCATTGACTTGTGATCGGTTATCACTGGAGCTTGTGGATGAACTTCCCCCTCGGGATGTCAAGATTACTACCACGGGTGCGGATACGATCAAACTGGTTCCATTATGCTCAGATGATCCATCTAGGACAATTCGGATTGGGTCAGCCCTGGACAACAAATAGGAACTCGAACTCATTACCTTCCTCCGGGCTAATGCAGATGTGTTTGTGTGGAAACCATCCGACATGCCCGGTGTCCCAAAGGAGGTAATTGAGCCCAGGTTAGCAATTCGGCCTGGACAGCAACCAATAAAGCAGAAGCTTAGACGCTTTGCTGTTGATCGGCAAGAAGCTATCCGCGAGGAGTTAAACAAACTCCAAGCAGCAGGGTTTATTCGAGAAGTCGAACATCCAGAATGGCTTGCAAATCCACTCATGGTCCGTAAGTCAAATGGTAAGTGGCGCATGTGCGTCGATTACACCAGCCTAAACAGTGCCTTCCCGAAGGATGATTTTCCCCTTCCCCGCATCGATCAGTTGGTCGATTCTACTGCCGATTGCGAATTGATGAGTTTTTTGGATGCTTACTCAGGATATCATCAAATTAGCATGGCAAAAGAAGATGAAGAGAAGACTGTGTTCATCACACCATTTGGCACCTACTGCTACGTCAGAATGCCATTTGGTCTCAAGAACGCCGGTTCCACGTACTAGCGCTTGATGCAAAAGACCTTTCTTTCCCAGATGGGTTGTAATCTTGAAGCTTACGTAGATGATTTGGTTGTAAAAAGCGTGAAAAGCTTGACTCATTTAGATGATCTTACTGAAACCTTTTGTAATTTAAACCAATTTGGAATAAAATTAAACCCAGAAAAGTGTTCTTTCAGGGTTTCATCTGGTAAACTATTAGGCTTTCTCGTTTGTTCTAGAGGAATAGAGGTTAATCCTGAGAAAATCAGGACCATCGAGCAAATGAGATCTCCTTCAACCATGAAGGACGTCCAGTGCCTAGCAGGTCGCATGGCGGCTTTATGTCGATTTATATCATGACTAGGCGAGAGGGGATTACCTTTCTTCAAAGCTCTCCGCAAGCACCATGGTTTTACCTGGTCGGATGAAGTCGAGAAAGCATTCCGGGAGGTTAAAGCATACTTATCTAGTCCGCCGGTGTTGGTTTCCCCGGTCACAGGGGAACAACTACTTCTTTATTTGGCGGCCACACCTCATGTGGTCAGCGCTGTTCTGATCGCAGTAAGAGAAGGTATGCAACGACCCGTCTATTATGTGAGCAAGGTACTTCATGATCCCAAGGAGTGTTACCCTGAGGTCCAGAAGATACTTTACGTGCCACTGATGGCTTCCCGCAAGTTACGACATTACTTTCAGGCACATAAAATTAGAGTGCCCTCGTCCTTCCCCTTGGGAGATATTATCCAAAACCCGGAGAAATCTGGTCAAATTGCGAAGTGGACTGTGCAACTTGGAGCATTTGACATCCATTTCACCCCTCGCATTGCGGTCAAGTCTCAGATCCTTGCAGATTTTGTGGTCGAATGGACTAACCCTGACCCTCCAAGGCAAGAATCCGAAGACTTGTCATGTACCGACCATTGGGCGATGTATTTTGATGGCTGTGGAAGTTTCCAACACTCGGGGGCTGGAGTTGTCTTAGTAACGCCTCAAGGCGACCAACTCAAGTATGTCATTCAATTACATTTTGTTGCCACTAACAACACAGCAGAGTATGAAGGTCTTATTGTAGGGCTCCGGGCAGCGAAATTCCTTGGAGTCCGTTGATTAGTGGTGAGGGGAGACTCACAGCTAATCATAAACCAGGTAAACAAGGAGTACAACACCTCCCATGAGACAATGGCTCATTACCTGGGGGAGGTGAGGAGATTGGAAAAACACTTTAGTCATTTTGAAGTCCAATACATCCCGCAAAAGGACGATATTCTCGCAGACCAATTATCTGAAATTGGGTCCTCACGTACATCTGCTCCGGCAGTGGTGTTCGTTGAGCACTTAGAGCATCCTTCGATCATGACTACAGTCGAAGATGACCAGGTAACAGTCTTCGTTACCAACCTTGGACAAGAAGGGGATTGGACCCATCCATTGAGGGTTTATCTCAAACATGGGATGTTGTCCAACGACTAAACCGAAAGCGATCGGTTGATTCGAAAAGCGTGCCTATACAAACTTATAGAAGGAGTTCTATGTAGGAAGGGTACTCAAGGGGTATTCATGCACTGTATTTCTCAAGAGGAAGGTAAATCCCTCTTGAAAGAAATCCATGACGGTGTGTGTGGTGCGCACGCGTCATTTCGCACACTGGTCGGAAAAGCTTTCTGACAGGGTTTTTTCTGGCCTTCGGCACTCGATGATGCCAAGAATTTGGTCAAGACATGCCCCCTAGTGTCAATTTCATGCCAGACAGTTTCATCAGCCCGCACATGCCTTGCAAACTATCCCATTAGCATGGCCCTTCGCGGTCTGGGGGATGGATATTGTGGGACCTATGCCACAGGTCATTAATGGTAACAAATTTCTATTTGTAGCCATTGACACGTTCACAAAGTGGATTGAGGCTGAGCCAGCCCATAATGTCACCGCTGCTGCGGCACATAAGTTCTTTCATAAGAACATCGTTACTATATTTGGCGTTCCAAGTCGTCTCATCACTGACAACGGTTCCCAGTTTGCTAGCGGCCTCTTCCTGGACTATTGCGATAAAATTGGAACCAAGGTGTGCTTTGCTTCGGTAGCTCATCCACAGAGCAATGGTGCTGTTGAACGCGCCAATAGGCAGATATTACAAGCCGTCAAGAAACGTGTTTTTAATTGCCTTAAGATGCGCTCGGGGGCTTGGGTAGATGAACTCTACTCCGTTCTATGGGCACTACGCACTACCTGTAGTCGGGCCACTGGTGAGACATCTTTCTAGTTAGTATACGGAAATCCGTAGTGGTTCTATCCGAACAGATCAATTCAACCAGATTGATCAGATCGAACAACATACTCAGGATTTAACCATCCTCGAGGAAAAGCGTGATTGAGCGTTGATACGGTCAGCAGTATGTTTGCAGGCTTTGTGAAAATATCACAGCAGAAGGGTGCGGCCGCGTAGTCTTCACGTGGGTGATTTCATTTTACAAAAAATACAAAACCAGTCTAACCGCAATAAGTTCTCTCCTTAGTGGGAAGGCCCTTACGTTGTTGTTTCAGTACTGCGACCAGGATCGACTCAGTTTGCGATGGAGGACGGTAGAATCTTATCCAATACGTGGAACATTGATCAACTGCGCAAGTTTTATGTGTAAGTTTCCTAATCTTTTTCCCTGTACAATTAGCATGGTTTAACAAAAAACTTCGTGAGTACTCTTCTTTGGCTCATGTTATGTCCGTTTTCTTTATTTGCCATACCTATACCGAGCCTGGCTTGGGGGCTGATCGCCAATGATCATCTTGTTACAAATATCTTAACCGGATTCATTGGCCGATCTTGTGGTCGCATCCAGCTAAGACTTCCCTCAATAAGTCGTTTCTCAACGCACACGGGACTTACTAGCAAGTTCCTGATCATTCGAGTGGCTGCCAGTTCGTAATAAGGTCAGATGTTGTATTGAGGTTAGTATCGGTTTGATCGGATGATCATATCTAAGTTAAAACATTTCTTGGGTATTCATAATGCCCATATTTTTCCAAAGATTATAATACTAGATCTTCAGTATTTATGATCTCTAGAGGGGGCTAAAGAGGATATGGTCATACTATGAAACGAAGAAAGTATCAATTTTTCCAAAATTTAAGGAACGCATTTGCATGTTATAAATGTAATTTCACATGTATAATTACTAAGAGAGATCATTACAAGGAATCAAATAAGGCCTAGCTCTTTTAGTAGATCTTCGACTAGAGGCTTGACTTCTTCAGAGATGGCCTCAAGACGATCACTCTCGATCTCTGCATCTTCTACCACTAGCTTCAGATTCAAATTTGAGCCATGGTGGAATCGTAATCTGCAGAGAATGGCCGAGGCTACAGATCTAACATTTGACCTCAGTACCTCCTCCTGCCGTTTAGTATCTTCAGGAAGATACTCGAGGAGTGATTCGGCTTGGGCCGCGACCAGTGTGGCTAACTCGATAAGACTTGGATTGTCCTTTTGCGACTCGATCACATTTGCTTTTAGCAGAGTAGCCACCATCTTCATCATTTCGAGGATGTTCGATTGAGTACCACCGCAGGAGGAAATTGTTTCCTTTGACCTTCATTTTCCAGGCTAGCGGTATCAATTTTCGAGCTTTGCAACTTGATGGTCACCTGAAGATTTCTTTTCTCTTCTAAAAGACAGCTTATTTGATCCTCTTGTGCTGTATGAACACAGTGAACATTTACTATAAACAAGTTCATATGATGACAAGATTTCTTCTGGTCAGGAGTATACTAACAAGAAAGCTTTGACTGCGCTTCGTGAAGTTCCTTCTCCAGAAAAGAATATCTCGCAGCTGCAGTTTCTTCTTGATTCTCTCGATCAGCCATGCTATTGTTCAGAAAGGCATTTTCTTTGTAACAAGAAGGATGATCAGTTACGCTTAAATACGGATTCAAGTCAACATGAATAAAGAGCACTATACTTACTGTTGCAGCCGGCTGATCTCCCGTTGCGTGACCTCAATATGCTTTGCTATAGCTGTCGACTTGGTCGCCACCCAAGTCAAGTCCTGGAACACGATAAGAAATTGCTCTTAAGACTTGAATTATCCTAGATTTTTGCGGTTTTGAAAAAAAAATAGAGTTGTTCATACCTCTATGTAATTGCTGAAAGAGCCGCTCTCAACATCAACGTGAGGTCTAACCTTAGGACTTGTTGTGTCCGCGGTAGGGGCAGTAGATGATGTTTCCTGTTGTTCCCCCTCTATGACCGGGACTGCGGTTTTCGTCCCTTAGGATCGGATTTCCGCAGCCATTTCATCCACGATGGCCCGAAGAACCTCTTCGGCCAAGGGAATCGGACTTGGCTCTCCCGCGACGTCTGCAGTGGGAGTACCATGGCTCGTCGAGGTCGCCAGGGTACTAGGTGCAGCATCCCTGCGCCAACAGACAGACAAACATACTGTAAGATGAAGATGCCTCTCGTCAGTCTTATTTAGATGGCGATAGGAAAAGTTCTCACTTTATTTGAAACCCCACCCATGGTTTGGGTTCTGATGATGTGCTCCCAAGAGAGAGAAGCTTGATGGCTGCTCTCGGGAAAGAGTCTTCTTCTGTCCTCATTTTCCTTCTCTTAAAAAGGATAGTGTCCTCTTCTCCCTGTATTAACACAATTCAATGGCTGTGTATAGAGGAACGAAAACGTGCAAGATTGTGAGGATTCTTACCACAGTCGTTCCCTCTATCAATAGGAGAGGTGTTGTAAGCCATGGGGATTCATGAGCTTTAGGCACTAGGGTTCCACCCGAAACCACAAGATTGCCAGTGTTCATGGGGCCCATTATAGCCATTTCTGTCCCTGCTGTCAGGGACAAGGTTTCGTTGACCAGAAGGGAAGTCGACCTCTCTGGGACACTTGTTCCCAAGAGGTTAGTTATTTTTCTCTTACGACGAACTAGAGGAATGTCATCTTCCTCGTCCTCGCTCCCTTCGCCTTGTACGACGAAGAAGTAATTTCCGCTCGTACTTGGGGTTACAGGAGGTATCAAAAATCTTACTGTAGTATTTTTTACGATAATGTTTTTCTTTCGCGAGGAAGTTTCTCCCAGGATCTTCTTGGATTTTTTGGGAGCAGACTCCTTCGCTTCATGCTTTGAAGGGGTCCTTCTCACCCTCTTCGCAGTCGGTCTTCCCGAAGGACCAACGTCCTCACTTGGACGCATTGCCTCCGCAAATTTTCCCGGAAGCTGTATTATTCAACATGTTTTTGGTAATACAAGACAAATGGATGGTTTCCAACATAGCTTGTTTGAATAAATCATACCTTTCGGTGTTCTTGCTTAAGATCATCACCGGCGTTAATCAAGCTCTGGAGGCGAGGCGATCCTTTAGCTCCCTCCACAGCGGCGTTATAAGCCCGAAGGAGGTAGTTTGTCCGTTTCTCAATCTCAGACAAGGATAGTGCTGTATCACAAACTAGCGTGTTAATAAATGCAATGTCTTTTAATCAGTAAAAATGTATGTTTTGTTGATTAAAGGACATACCATCATTATAGTCCAGGGTGCTGTCCACCATGGACTCCACTTCCCAAGCTGGATGTGCCCTTTCACGCAGGGGCTTATCCTGTTCTTCACGAAGTCGCGTATGATGTCACGCGCTGTCAAGCTTTGCTGGACTAGGTGAAGAATAGCTTGAGCTTGTTTCTTCTGTTCTGTGCTCAGAATGGGAAGGGAGTCTAACTCACTGGCTTTCTCAGATCGGGCGTTCGCGAATCATAGTTCGCTCTCTGACGGAGGGGTGCAGTAGAACCATTTATGGTACCACCCATGAACAGAGTCCCATAGGTGCGGGAATGGGTACTCCTTCCCCCATATACGGAAGTGTCATAGCTTGCTATAGCTAGTCCCATATATGCATACCTTTGACTTCCCAGGATAAGTCAAGCACATGAGTATATTCACATTGCAGCAGAAAAACTCACAAAATATTTAAGCAGTGTGGCCTACTGGCCTTAATATTACATAGAGATTACAATACCTTCGCGGAATTCAAGGTTTAGTTAAAGAAAAATAAAACTTGTACACAGCAGATGATGGGTGTCCCTT
This sequence comes from Pharus latifolius, assembly GCA_019359835.1. NCBI lineage: Eukaryota > Viridiplantae > Streptophyta > Magnoliopsida > Poales > Poaceae > Pharus > Pharus latifolius. The sequence continues at coordinate 24,833,185 of CM033327.1, forward strand.
CCACAGTGTAACACCCCTATTTTTCCCAACCCTAGCCTGCCTTGTCTATCTACATTTCAGGATGAGATCTTGGTTATGCCGAGTGTTACCCTGAAAAGTTGGCAGCCAAACTCCTTCATTCAGGTCATTTTCGCAGATCAGTCCAAAAGTTTCACAAATCAGTCCTTTCAGATTTCTGAGAAGCCCAAAAAGGCTAAAAGTCACAGATCATCTCCAAATTCTAATTTGATTCAGTGAACATCTCCCCTTCACTTTTCTGAACATATTTCCCTTTTGGAGGAATTTCCAAATCTCGCTCGAAACCCTAGTTTCAGCCTTATCAAAATTTCAAAGTTCCAATTACCCAGATTACCCAATTTTCAGTTCATCCCAAAACATGTCTAAATCTTCAAATTCCATCATCCCTAGCTGCTAATCAATCTCTTGGACTTTGTGGATTAATTTGGCAAAGTCAAAACCCTTTTCATCTGTAACACCCTGAGTTAGGGGTGAAAATTTCCTTTTTCTTCAATAGCATGCATGCATGTATCTGTAGTAATAGCCAGATCAGTATCTATCCTAAGCCCTAAAATCTCCAAAATCTATCCTGTGACCTCAAATCAAGATCAGATTGTTCAGATGTGATCTATTAGTTATCCTGAATCTAAAAGTCTTCAGAACCTAGATCCAATTTTATCTCTAAATTCCAGATTTATCAACTTCTTCTGTTTTCGAAAACAGAAATACCTTATATTACCCAAATACCCTAAGTTTCAGAAATACAGATTTAATCAAAATCTTGACCAAGTTCAGACCAGATTATTCCTGGAATATGATCATGGGTATGTCAATACCTTAATCTAAAAAGTTGACAGCCAGATTTCATCATCTAGACTCTTTTCACAAATCAGTCCAAGAGTTATCGCAAATTAGTCCTTATCTGATATCTGAAAACCCAAAAAGGCTAAAATCTCCAGATTAACTCCAAATTCAAAATTTCTTCAGCAAATCTTCTCAAAATGCTATTTGCCACAAGTTTCTCTTCTGTGCAGATATCAAAATCGAACCCTAAATGCCAGAATTCGAAATCGACAAAACTTAAATCTTATTTTACCCTAAAATTACCCTATTTTCAGTTGTATCAAAAGCTATTTAAATGTATCAAATTTTATCATTTACCTTTGCCAAATATCCTGTTGAATATAATCTACCAGATTAGTGAAATCAAATTCAACTCTAACCTTCCAAATCTCCAGAATTACAGATCAGTCCAAATCAAGATTTGGAAATTGCAAATGAATCCATTTTCGACCAGGACAACAGCAGCATTCGACCAGGCCGTTTGCTGTACACGACCAGGGCTCGCTGTGGTTTCTTGCGCCGTGCACGTTCGCCGCCGGTGAAGCTTCGCCTGCAACTTGATCATGCATGCTTGCTCTTCTTGTTGCGCACGTGTCCTCGCTCCAGCTGGTGTCGTGGCAAGGCCGCTACTACGTCGACGACCAGTGCTTGCTCCCGCGCGCGACCAGCAGCGACTTTGTCAGCAATCCATCGCCACGTAGCCTCGCCGCGCCAGTACTTGTCGCCACCGCTTTGCACCGCCCGACACGATTGAGTCCCAAGGTAGCAACAGCTTTACTTCGCCAGTGCGCCGTCGCATCACCGCTCCTTGCTGTGTCTTCGCCGCTGATGTCCAGCACGCAAGCAACCTCATCATAGCAGTCAATCACTTCGTTGTTCCCCTTTGCCATCTTTGCCTGACCTATTTAAATGCTCCTGTGTGCAGCAGCTTCTCCACACATCACCAGGACTTAACCAATTTCCAAATTTCACCGCTGCAGTCGTCTTCTCCGGCGAGCCGTCGAGGAAGCTCACGGTGCCAGCTCACTTCACTGCATCTCCTGCCAAATTGAAGCTAGCAGTGAGTACCTCTCATCCTCCTGATTGTACTGTAGCATCTAATTGCTCTCCGGTGGACCCTAACGCCGGTGATCGCCGGAAATGGCTGAAATTCGAAGAATGCCCTGTTCCGGCAATGTAGCTCGAATTACTCCAAATTAGCTCTCGATTCTGTAATAAAAATTGATCAGTAAACTAAATCAAGCATGCCTGTGAACTTAGAACAATCAATTGAGCCCAATTTGAAGCTATCCCCAATTTTACAATTTATCAGTTGCTGGCTCTCGTCGCCAAGCCACACCGGCGAACCTCCGGCCAAATTGACGTCGCCAGTAGCTTACTCATACCCTTCTATCACTCCTAGAGCAAGGAATCGAGTTCAATGGGCCTGTGTTGGAAATGCCCAAATCCAGTGATTCTTCTCCGGCGCCGATGACCGGAAAAGCTTGTTCCAGTCATTTCAGCCCTCGAAACCTTGTCATTTAGATGTGCCTTAGCCTCCTGAGTATTTTTGTCTTCTAGCCCGACACCTAGATCGGCCTAGATTGGAAGTTATAGCCATGCCAAGTTTGTGTCCAGAACTGCTCCAGTGCAGCCAGTTCATCTCTGTTCATCATCAAATTTCTTGCTTTCCAGCCATTTCTTGCCCTAGATCCTGTTGACTTAATTGTTCCTGTTACTCAAGCCTACCTCCCAGACAAAGTGGTGCATCATTTGGAGCTCCAGATCCAAAGTTATGCTAAGCCCTAGTTTTTGGCATTGTCAGCTCTATGCCAGAGCTTGTCAGCCAGTGGCATTGACCTTGTTTACCCACTTCTGGTTGTGTAATTTGAAAACCACTTTGTCCACTGAATTTGTAGAGTTGTGATCTACATTTTCTTCTACTACCACAACTTGAGATAAGCACTCTAGCTTTTCTTAAAGCTATGTCCAAACCTTGATCCGAATGTCGATCTGTTGACATTCGCTGTTTTGATTAAACCAGTCACAAAATTGTTATCCCTATTGCAAACCTGAAACCCTAAGATTATCTAATCACCATCCTTAGCCCAAATTCCTTGAAACCCTAGAATCTCGACTCAGTTCAGTTTGCAGTTCAACTTATCTCCAGTTTAGTTCAATCATTCTTGTTGAGCATTTCTGCATATAAGTCATAAAACATTTTAAATATTATAAGTAATTATTGTGTGATTGTTTGTCGTCGAGCAGATCTAGAAGCTGAGATCGAGGACTTATATGCAACCCGTCATCAACTGCTGTATTTTACGACGCGGAAGGCAAGTCATATCCTTGGTCATCTTGAACCTATAATTTAAATGTTGCTAAAACATAACCTTGAATATAGGCAATATTGCATGTGAAAGATTGAGAATGGTTGATTTATGAATTGGTAGTACTAGACTGGTTATCTGTGAAATGTGAAATAAACAAGTTTTGAGCCATGAACTATTATATGTATCTATATACTTATATTCATGAAATAAAACCCCTAGCCGTGACCAGAAAAATGGTATGGATGGCTGTAGCACTGGAGGTGCTAAACTGCAAAGGAATGCAGGCACTGAAGGTGCAGGGTTGTGGATGGTCTGGTCATTGGCATATAAGGACTAGAACCTTGTGTTGTGCGTCTAGTGGCATGAACAACGTGCTAACCGCAAGCCTGGTATGGGACAGGCCTGAACAACTAATTATGTCGATCGCACATGAAACCCCTGCATGAGATGTGTAGTGATGCGCGATAAACACGGAGCGCGGCTCCCACACATATCACTGAAGGTGATCAAGCACGCTGACCCAGTAATGGGAATAAGCAAAGGGGTGGAGGTTTGGATACAACTTGCCACAACTGTGCCTCGCTGAGAGCCACAGGGTCGGGGGTGAATTGTGAGTAAAACATAACAAAAGTTCTTGTTATTTCCACCTTGCCGCTCACAGTATGAAGTGAGTCAGGGGTCCAATCATTTTGTTATGATAGGAAAGGTTTGAAAGTGGAATATCTTGCGGGTAAATTGGTACCTCTCTGTAGAGTTAAAAACGTATTCGAATACTCCGAGCTCCCGGGTTTATAGGAGTCTGCTGCGGTGGATTAAATCCACGGGGTGTGACACAAGTACTATTTTCTAAATAAAATATGTTTAAATCAAGATTACCCAAATGACATGTGTTGTCATGATAAGGAGTGCTGCCGTGGGCTGTCGTGTGTCGACCTGTCGCGGTAGTGCTATAATCTAGTGAACATGATTGATGATGTTATATTATGAAAAGTGCTGCCATAAAATGAGATGAGAAAGGAAAAGATTATTTTACAAATATCCATAATTCTTGACTAGTCTAGGTTCATATCATCACTACTATATGTATCTACTCTTACCTATGACTTGCTGAGTACGTAAGTGCTCACCCTTGCAACATTCAACTCAATAGATGGAGCCTACTTTGATCAAGATGATGGCACGGAATACTACGTGGATCCAGAAGGAGGAGAATCAGTTCCGCCAGAACCCTGAAGTGTGTTGTTCTGCCGTCAACTTCTTTTGTGGGAGGGTCACCTATCTTCTGCTGTGTAGTTAAGTAATTTGTTAAACCCTGAATGCCTTGTAGGCATTGTAATCCTCTTTATGTAATATTAAGGCCAGCAGGCCACACTGCTTAATATTTTGTGAGTACTCTGTTGCAATGTAATATACTCCTGTGTTTGACTCATCCTGGGAAGTCAAAGGTTTGTGAGAATGGGACTAGCTGCAGCGAGCTAGGTCTCTACAGGAGTAGTCGTTGTCCCAGTCTCGGGGCGCGACATCATCTAAGCCATTCACCAAATTCACAAATTAGTCCCTGGAATCAAATTATGTAATTACAAATCGGCCCTTCTATTCTTTTTAGCCCATTTTCGACCAGGGCTGGTCGTTGCTTCGACCAGTGCTGTTTCACCGTTTGACCGGAGCCACTCCGTTCCTTCTTACCGTGTTTCCTCACCGCCGGCCATCGCCTCTTGTCGCCTATGCTAGTGATCAACTGAGCCACCCGCGCGCATGTGCCAGCAACCAGAGTCCCATTGAAACCAGCGGATAAACGCCCGCGCTTCAGCACCGTTTTCGCGCGCGCACGCTTGTGGCCGTGGCATTTGCATGTAGTTATGTGTCATCGCTGGAGCTGCGTTGTTGCCTCCGCATCTGCGCCGTCCCAAGCACAGTCCCAATGCACCCGACAAAGCTAGCCGAGCTGCTACACCGCCTGCGCGCCATCACGTCGTCGTTCGCCGCTATCACGCCTACGCACGGCCGGTCTCGTCCCTAGCACAAATTCCCTCGCTGTTTTCCCTCGTTGGCTCCGTCCCTGTGCCTATTTAAACCCTCCAGCACTGTGAAGAAACCACAACTCCAGGAATTAGCCAAATTTCCAGTTTCTCGCTGTTTCTTCTTCTTCCCCGGCGAGCCAATTTTGAGGCCACCATCGCCAGAGCAAACCGTAGCTCCTCTCTCCAATCCAAGTTCACCAGTAAGCTCCCCACACCCATCTTCCTGTGTCAAAGCAATCAATTGCATTCAGGTGATCTCCATCGCCGGTGATCGCCGGAAAACCAAAAATCCCTGTTTCTGAAATTAAACCCACTCCAGTCCTTTTCACCACCCCTTTTTTTATAATGAAATGATCCTTGGCCACTTCTCAGCAAGCCTATTCAGCCAGTTTTCAAATTGGTGTAGCACCGCGTGATTTCTAATTTTTCGCGCGCCACCGTGGACGTCACACGTCGCCGGCGTGCCTCGCTGCAGCTATCCCCAAATTGAAGCCACCTACACCTTCCCTGTAACCCCTGGGTGGTGTAGCCCAGAGCTTTTAACCTGCATTGTTGTGTAGCCCCAGTTCATCGTTCACCATCTTCTCCAAGTCCGGCAACAACGCCGACGAGCTCGCACACTTAACCTCTGTTCAATTCCCTTCTCCAGAACGATTAGCACCACCCCAAGAGTATTTCCCCCCAATCAATTTCAAGTTCAATCCACCCCAGTTCTCTGTCACCGTGGCTCGTCCATGTCTCAGGCGGCCGAAGAATTCGACCTCGTCATTCATCGCCAATGAGCCACCCCAGCCAAATTCCTTTCACCAGCAACCTTGTTTTGATCCCGCCTACATCCCTGACATTTTTGGCGAAGCAACGCATGCGTGGTTTGTCCAGACGCATGTGCCCCAGCTCACTGCTGTACAGTGGCATTCGATTTCCTGTGTCCTGAGCCTTGCTGTGATTTTCTGTTAATTCTAGGGCCTTTCTGAAAAATCCACTTTGTCATTTAGGTCCCTCACAGCATTTGGCACAGAATGCCACCCCTTGCACCAGTTTTGATCATCTAGAAGCCCCAAATCATTCTTGTGTCCTTTTCGGACATCGTCTGTTTGTGAACCGAATGCCAAGCCTTTGACTTTCGTCGCATTCGAGTCCTGTCCAGTGAATCTAACCCTAATATCCTTTTCTCCGCTATTCTGTCCCTGACCAAATCCCCTCATTTGCATACATGTTTATATTTTACATATATTTTGTATAAAGCCTATTTTCTGGATGCTTATGTCTTGTATCTTTTGTGTGTGCTTTCGTGCGAATGCAGAGCAAGGAGCGGAAGATTTGGAAGGAACATTCGAAGACCCAGCAGATTTCTTAGACCCAGCTTGGCAAGGTAAGTCGCCACCCTTGATCATGTCTCATTTAGTATTTTGATATAAAGTAGATTAACTGTTTTTAAGATATATGCATGCTGAGTATTTGATAAAAAAACTATGTTTAGAAACATGAGAATAGATATGACCCAAGTCTCATGTGGAAACCCCCGTTTGAGATTGAATCATCATGCAACCTTGTCACCCTAGGATGCTATGCTTAAACTCTACTCTTATTTAAATGTACATGTTGGGTGTGAAATGGCTAATATGTGAGAAATGAATTTGAAACCTCTTTTATGAAAGAAAATGTGAAATTAAGGATTGATAGTGAGGATGGTTTCATTGGTTGGCTGCTGTGTGCGCATTGGGTATGTGAATGTCTCCTCACTATTAATTCATCAGGACAAGAACCTTGTGTTCTGCCTCCATGCGGCATGAAAAACGTACCAACCACTTGCCTAGTATGGGACAGGCACAACTTAGTAGCTTTCTTGGTATTAACAGTTCCCTGCATGGTATGTCGGTCCGGTTTCTCGCGTGGAAACTGGTGGGGCGCAGTTCGTCCATGAGTGATGTGAGATCAGAAAAATTATGAGAGGAAAAGGTGGAAAGAAGGAAGTCACCCTACGCCTGATTAAGTCGTGCGCGGCTGTAATCATAAGGTCATATGTCTTGCGAGGACACAGACCAAGGCTAGGAAGTAAGGTAGTGGGGAGGACCCACAACGGTACTTGAGACTTAATTGTCTATTTACCGGGCGGGGATACTGTTAATACTAGATTGCAAAAGCGTTGTGTGATCCCGGCCTTGTCACATGCGTATAAGTCGCATGGAGTTGGCCCGACTTGAAAGTCAAGTGAAGAAGTGGATTTAAAAAGAGGTACACCTTTGCAAAGTATAAGAAAAGTATCAGATACTCTGTACTCCCAGGTCATGGAGTATGTTCGCGGTGGATTTATCCATGTGGTTCAACACAAGTAAAATTTGGGAAAGCTTTCATAATATGGTTAATTCAAAATGGTGGATCATGGAGGATCGCCATCCACAATGTTTTCTTAAAGTCTATCATAGGATTTCCAAAACCCCGTTGTGGAAAATAAAATCCTTATTTAACAGATTAAAGAATTGAAATCTACACTATTTATGATTATAAGACTTAACCCCTTTTCTTGATCAGTCCTCAGCTATATAATTGCATTTCTAAGTAAAAAACTTGCTGTGCATTGTGTAAAAGCATCCTCACCCTTGCCTTTGCAAACAATTCAGAAGAGGGATTCGCCGATCCCAATTCATTTGGTTATGAGTATGAAGCAGAAGATGGGAACGCCCCAGATGATTCAGAGTTCTAGGAGGGTCTCGCACCGAGTTGAGTCTGATGTGGAGAAAGCCCTACCAGAACCGTTGCCGCCAGAAGTGAAGATCTTCGTTGTTGCTGTCTGCTTTGTTTTGTGTGTTCGGTATCTCGATACCGACTCTTGTATGGATAAACTTGTTATTTTCATAGCAACTCTAAATAGCGTCATTCTGGGTGCTATGTTAATGTAATATTGGTCCCTGTGACCTCGTACCTGTTTATTTATATTTTATGCAGTTACTGCTTTCCGCTTGTTGTGAGCTTGTGATGAACCTATCTGTGCACAATCCACCTAGGTGGTTGCCACGAGATTCCTCAACTGAGGGTCCCACAGAAGATGGTATCAGAGCAAAGGCTCGACTATAGGCCGTGACCCTTAGATAGATATTGGCGTGCCTAGAGCGAAAATCGTTAGTATATTTGATTAAAAATTAATTTTGAAAACCTAATTTCTTTAAACAAAAATATGCTGAATAATTTATCTTCTCACCTTGTCTCTTTGAAAAGGATTTGAAAATTGTTTTAACTTCTAGGAGTTCTGTGTTTTATCTCCTCAGATGCTCTTTCAGGAAGAAGTTCATGCACGGAGATGAGCTAGGATCATGGGCATTACTTTTATGGATGATGCTGCAGTTCTTGGGAGCTTTGAATAGCCAGCGGCCAGTGTACTATGTCTGACAGGAAGAAGTAGACAACAGACCCTACGACTTTCGTGCCTCTGTGGTGGTCTATGAAATTCCAAGACTTGGATGAGGTCCCGTGAAACAAGAAGCCCATAGAGCGGAAGAGGAAGACGCTATTCTAGATGCTGCTCGTGCGCTATAGGTACCATCAGACTATTCTACGAGGATTTCCTTGTAGATTCCCCTTTTTGTTTTGTACCTTGTCGGATCCCCAGGACAGATCGCCAAGTTGTCCATCCATCAAGTGACCAAAGAGATGCAGTGCTAACAAAGACCAGGGATATTGTTCAAGCTCTAGAAACCAGATACAACCGTTTGTTACTCGAGCATGAGAACTATAACACCCTGAGTTTGGGGGTAAAAACTTTCTTTTCATGAACACCATGCATGCATGATACCATGGATCTGTAGCAGTAACAAGATCAGTTCAACCCTAATCTATCTCAAACCCTAAAATCTCCAAATCTATCCTGTGAACCCAAATCAAGATCAGATTATTCGGATGTGATCTATTAGTTACTCTGAACATAAAAGTCTTCAGAAGCCAGATTCAAATCCATCTCTAACTCCCAAATCTATCAATTCTTTTCTGTTTTCGAAAACAGAAATTCTAATTACCCTAATTACTTTGAACTCAGATTTAGCTAAATCTTCACCTAATTCAGATCAGATTACTCTTGGACTATGATCATGGGTATGCCAATACCTTAATCTACAAAGTTGGCAGCCAAATCATATCATCTAAGCCTTTTTCACATATCAGTCCAAATTATATCGCAATTTAGTCCTTTATCTGATATCTGGAAACTCAAAAAGGCCAAAATCTCTAGATTAACTCCAAATTCAGAATTTCTTCAGCAAATCTTTTCCAAATGCTATTTGATACAAATTTCCCTTCTGCCCAGATTACAAAATCTCATCCTAGATGCAAGAATTCGAAATCGACAAAACTCAGATCTTATTTTACCCTAAAGTACCCTATTTTCAGTTAATATCGGAAATCATCAAATCATGCCAGATTTTACCAAACCTCTTGCTAGATGAGTATAAGGTATAAGTTTATACTCAGCTGTGAAATCAGATTGCAAATTAACCATTTCCAAACCAGAAATTACAATTCAGTCCACAGCCAATTTTTAGAATTTGCAAATCAGTCCAAATGGCTGTTTCGACCATCAGCCACCAGCTGCTGCGACCAGGGGACCTGCAATTCACGACCAGTGCACGCCATCGACCTCGGCCAACGGTGCACAGTACCTCCCTTCGAAAGAGAACACAGCACAGCATTGCTTCGGCATCGACCGCGCCCAGAACTCGCCATCGACCTCGTCGCTGTGTTTCAAGTCTCGCCGTTGAGCAGCGCCGCTTTAGCCATGATTTCGCAACCGCCTTTGCTTGCACACGTGTTAGCGTCTCAGACATCACCGTGGCAACCCCATCCAGCTCACCAGCAGCTTGCACACCAGCTCGCCGTTGCTTCAGCCCGAAGGTACACCGGCGCAAGTACTTCACTTCCAGGCAGTGATCAGTGAGCCTTGTTTCACCTTGCTTCGTCCCTAAATAGCAGCTCTGGATCAACTCAACCTTCACCATCTTCACTAGAGCTTCCTTAGTCTTTTTAACCCGAAACTCCTCGCTGTCGTTTTCTTCTCCGGCAAGTCCAGCACAGAGGCTCACGGTGACACCCTCAACCACAGCCTCAACCCTCAAATTGATATCATCAGTGAGTAACCCTCATCCATCTCATCGTTCTGTACCAATTAATTGAACTCTCATGCATCTCATCACTGGTGATCGCCGGCAATTGCTGAATTTCTACAAATGCCCTGTTCCAGTTGCACAACTCAAATCAGTCTGAATTAGCCTTTGATTCAATAGACCAAAATGATCAGTGAGCTATTTTAAGCAAGCCTGTGACGTCAGATTTCAAAATTTAGCAAGAATTGAAGCTTTTCCCTAGCCCGAGCTTCACCAGCCGCCGGTGATCGTAGCCAGGCTTCTCCGGTGATCTTCTGGCCAATTTAATCGTACCAACAGCTTCCTTATATCTCTTAGATACTCCCTGAGCAAGGAATCAAGTTCAAACTTTGTGTAGCTAAAACCCCCAATCTCAATGCCTTCTTCTCCGGTGCCGGCCACCGGAAATCTATTCCTGGCCGATCCAGCTTCAGCAACCTTGTCCACCAGATGCGCCTTGATCTCCTAAGCAACTTTGTCTATTAGCTCGACCCCTGAATCTGCACAGAAATTCCAGTTATTGCTATGCCAAGATATTGTCCAGTGACTTCATTGTGCCGTGTCGCCACCATATTTCTTCACTGATTTTCACCATCATCCAGCAATCTTCAACCTTGGAACCTATTGAATCATTTGCTGCTGTTATCAAGGCCTACCTCCCAGACAAAGTGGTGCATCAATTGGAGCCCTAGATCAAAAGTTTTGGCAAGCCCTAGTTTCTGGCCATGTTAGTCAATTGCCAGGCTATGTCAGTCAGTGGCATTAGCCCTTTCCACTTGCTTCCAGATGTGCATTTTGAGAATAACTTTGTCCCTTAGACTCCTGAGGTTGTGATCTACAATTTCTTCTTCTATCACAACTTGGTTTGAGCCCTTGAACTGCATTTTATGCTTAGCCCTAGATTTTGACATTGTCAGCTCTATGCCAGAGCCTGTCAGCCAGTGACATTAGTTCTTTTCACCTCTTTCCAGTTGTGCAAATTGGAAATAACCTTGTCCCTTAGACTTGTGGAGTTGTAATCTATATTTTATTCTACTGCCACAAGTTGAGATAGTCCTTCTATCATCCATCGACCCTATGTCGATGCCTTGAACCGAATGTCGACCTAAAGACGTTCGCTGTTTTTGAGCGAACCAGTCGCAACCTTGATATCATTTTGATACTTTGAGACATTTGGAACCTTGTAAACCTTTGAAAACTAATCTTAACCTTGGTTTCTATAACTTAACTCTCATCAACTTCTAAACCCAATCATTTCGGAATCATCCAATCATTTCAGAATCATCGAGACATTCATCTTTGCATTATTGCATATAGTATAATAATGTATTGAAAAGATTGTAATTCTTGATTGCTTGTTTGATTGGAGAATAGATCAAGAGCCAGAGTTCAAGGACTTCACTACTGATCCTACGACAACTGCTGTCTCTCACGACGCGGAAGGCAAGTCATAGTCTTGATCATCTTGAACCTATATTTTATGAATTGCTATGATATGACCTTGAATATAAGTAGTATTGCATGTGAATAGATGAATTATCAATTGGCAGTACTAAACTGGATGCCTGTGAATTGTGAATTGATCAAATAGTGAGCCATAAACTATTATAAATGTATTTAAATATATTCATAAAATAGAACCCTTAGCCGTGACCAGAGTTTTGGTATGGAATGGTGGTACTAGCACTGGTTGTGCTTGGCTGCACTGGATGTGCAGGCACTGTAGGTGCATGGTGTGTGGTATGATCTGGTCACTGGCATATAAGGACTAGAACCTTGTGTTGTGCGTCTAATGGCATGAACAACGTGCTAACCGCAAGCCTGGTATGGGACAGTCCTGAACAAGTACTTATGCGGATCGCACATGAAACCACTGCATGAGTTGTGTAGTGATGCATTATTGACATGGAGAATGACTCTCACATATATCACTGAAGGTGATCTGGTACATTGAGCCAACAATGGGGAAATACGAGTAGGGGTGGGGGTATAGCCCACCACAACTGTGGTTCGCGAGAGATCCACAGGGTCGGCGGTGAAATGTGAGTGAAACATAACAAAAGTTCTTGTTATCTCCACCTTGCCACTCACACATGGTTGTGAGGAAGGGTCTAATCATATTGATGGGATGGGCTTGGAAGTGGATTATCTTGCGGGTAAATTAGTACCTCTCTGCAGAGTTTAAAAACGTATTCGAATACTCCGAGCTCCCGGGTTTATAGGAGTCTGCTGCGGTGGATTAAATCCACAGGGTGTGACACAAGTATGTTTTCTAAATAAAATTTGATAAGTAAAGATTACCCAAATGACATGTGTTGTCATGATAAGGGGTGATATCGTGGGCTGTCGTGTGTCGACGTGTCGCGGTAGTACTATAATCTAGTGAACATAAATAGTGATGTTATGTTATGAAAAGTGCTGCCATGACATGAGGTGTGATGAGATATGAAAGAAAAGATTATTTTACAAACATCCATAATTCTTGACTAGTCTAGGTCCATAACAATACTACTATATGTATCTACTCTTCCCTATGACATGGTGAGTACGTAAGTACTCACCCTTGCAACTTACAACCCAGAAGGTGGAGCGTACCAAGATCAAGAAGAAGTCATGGAGAACTTCTTGGATCCAGAAGAAGGAGAGCCAGATCCACCAAATCCCTGATGTATTGTTCTGCCGTCAACTTCTTACTGTGGAAGGGACACCCATCATCCGCTGTGTAGAAGTTTTATTTTGCTTTAACTAAACCTTGAATGCCGCTAAGGTATTGTAATCTTTTTATGTAATATCAAGGCCAGCAGGCCACACTACTTAAATATATTTTGTAAGTTCTTCTGCTGCAATGTGAATATACTCCTGTGCTTGACTTATCCTGGGAAGTCAAGGGTATGCTTGTATGGGACTAGCTATAGCAAGCTAGGTCTCCACGGGAGTAGTCGTAGTCCCAGTTTCGGGGCGCGACAAGAACACTCGGGATGATCGCCACTACCTCGAAGGCATGCTTGCAAGAGCTCGTGCGGATCTCCAAGAAAAAGAGAAGCGGATCCAAGAATTAGTCGGTCCAAGCAAAGATAGGGACCCCAGGACATCAGAGTCCATCAACAAGAGAAGCCGTCCGAAGCTGAGGACTACCGCTCGCAAGACTGTGGGAATGCCTAAGGATTACCTTGGCCAATTCACACCCGGGTCGTGTGGAATCGTCATCAGTTCTCAAGACCCTGAACGCCTCAACACTGGAGGAAGAAAAGAAGCACCTATTGGTAAAGGGAAAGAAGTTGTCGAAGACGACACCGACACTTCATCTGATGATGAGGAAGAAGACGACGACATGGAGTTAGATCCGATGGATGCGGATGAAGACCCTGAAGAAGAGGATCTAGAAGAGGTGGAACCCTGTGGTTCTTCCGAGACCGACGAGTGATCTTAGACTCCCTTTGGCTTGACCCCTTTTTCTGTACCTGACCCCGGCAATCGTTAGATTTCTTTGTTTGTCTGTTGCTCTTGTTTGTGGCTGTTTCAGTTATGTTGGTTGTATATTGTACTTGTAAGCCGTAGAGGCAAAATTATGTATCTTATGAAAAACTAATTTATGAAAACATCTTGGATGTTTGCCTCCCTATCCCCTGACTTAATCCTTCTGTGCTCTACCAAAATCCCTCTAAATCAGCAGCTGTTCCTTTGATCCCCAATCAGAACAGAATGGTTAACACCCGCGGAAGATCTCAAGGAAGAATGTCCGAAGGAAATGCTGAGAATGCAAGAGATGCACCTGGAAGCAAAGTTCGTACTGGTCCGAACCAGCCAGAGTCATCTTCTATGCCGCAGGGAAGTGATATCAATGAAGTATTGATATGGATGGAGTGGAACAGGCAATAGTCCATGGTTGCACAGAACCAGATGTGGGAACAGATGATGCAACAATTCTCATCAGGACAGACCGGAGGATCGACAATCGGAGCCAGATTGTCAGATTTTCAGAAGACACGCTGTAACATCCTGAGTTTAGGGGTGCAAAGTTTCTTTCTTAAAAAGTCATGCATGCATATGTCTCTTCTAGATCAGCCAAATCAACCCCAGCTTTATTCTGTTTTAGTCCTAAAATCTCAAAATCTATCCTATAAACCCAAATCAAGATCAGATTTCTCAGATGTGATTTATCAGTTACTCTAAACATAAAAGTCTTCAGAAGCCAGATTCAATTCTATCTCTAACTCTCAGATCTATCAATCCTATTCTGTTTTCGAAAACAGGATTCTATTTACTATTCTAATTACCCTAAATACTCAGAACTCAGATTTAGCCAAATCTTGACCTAATTCAGACCGGATTATTCTTGGACTATGATCATGGGTATGCCAATACATTAATCCAAAAAGTTGGCAGCCAAATCATATCATCTAAGCCTTTTTCACATATCAGCCCAAATTATATCACAAATTAGTCATTTATCTGATATCTGGAAACCCGAAAAGGCTAAAATCTTCAGATTAACTCCAAATTCAAATCTGCTTCAGGGAACACCTCCCAAATGCTAATCAATACAAAATCTTATTTTATCAGAATATCCAAATCTCATCCTAGATGCCAGAATTCGAAATCGACAAAACTCAGATCTTATTTTACCCTAAAGTACCCTATTTTCAGTTTATATCGAAAATCATCAAATCATGCCAGATTTTACCAAATATCTTGCTAGATGAGTATAAGGTATAAGTTTATACTCACCTATGAAATCAGATTGTAAATCAACTATCTCTAAATCAGAAATTACAAATCAGTCCAAAATTCAATCAAAAATCTTTGCAATTAGGTCCCTGGTTCGACCTCAGCTGCTGTACACGACCAGGGATCACCTCCTTCGAGCTCGCTTACTGTTGCGACCAAACCAACAGTGCACGGTGACCTCGACCGCAGTGCACAGTGTTTGCTTCGACCTCGGCTAGCGTTGAACGGTGCCTTTGCGACCGCGACCACGCCGTTTTTCGCCGCCTAGCAGCGCCGCTTTAGCTGAGATTTCGCAACCGCCTTTGCATGCACACATGTTTGCATCTCAGTTGTTGCCATAGCCATCTACATGCAGCTCACCAGCAGCTACACGCCAGAGAGGAGCTTGCTGCTCACCGTTGCTGCAACCCGAAGCTTTCTTCTCCACCAGCGCAAGCAAGCGAGTAGTGAGCTTCGTTATACTTTCCTTACCTATAAATAACAACCCCAGAGCAGCTTCTTCACCTTTAGCAGTACTCTCCAAAGTCCTCCAGCAATTAAAACCGTACCTTCTTACTCACCGTCGTCTTCTTCTCCAGCGAGCTCAGCACGGAGGCTCACGGTGACAGCTTCAACCGCAGCCTCAATTCCCAAATTGACACCACCAGTGAGTTTCCCGTATCTTACTCTTTGTTCTGTACCATTTAATTGAACTCTTATGCACTTCATCGCCGGTGATCGCCGGCAATTGCTGAATTCAGTGAAATGCCCTGTTCCAGTTGCACAACTCAAATTAATCTGAATTAGCTTTCAATTCTGTAGAACAAATTGATCTGTGAACTGAGCTTAGTAAGACTGTGAAGTCAGATTGTGAAATTGAGCAAGAATCGAAGCATTTCCCAAACTCGAGCTTCACCAGAAACCCGCGATCGTCGCCAGGCTTCTCCGGTGATCCCCCGGCCAATTCAATCATACCAAAAGCTTTATTATAGCTCTCAGATACTCTCCAAGCAAGGAATTGAGTTCAAATTGTGTATAATGGAAAACCCCAATCTCAGTGCCTTCTTCTCCGGCGCCGGCCAAAGGAAATCCATTCCCGGCCGATCCAGCTTCAGCAACCTTGTCCACCAGATGCGCCTAGATCTCCTGAGCAACTTTGTCTACTAGCTCGACTTCCAATTCGGTCTAAATCAGAAGTTATAGCTATGCCCTAAATCCCTGTCCAGTACTGTGATTTAGAACTTCAGCCACCGAGTTCATCGCCGGTTTTCATCACTTTCCGTCCATCTCCTGCCCTAGATCCTGTTGAGTGAATTGTTCCTCTTACTGAGGCCTACCTCCCAGACAAAGTGGTGCACTAATTGGAGCCCTAAATCAAAAGTTATGGCAAGCCCTAGTTTCTGGCTATGTCAGTGCAATGCCAGGCTATGCCAGCCAGTGGCATTAGCCCTTTTCATTTCCTTCCTGATGTGCATTTTGAGCATGACTTTGTCCCTTAGACTCCTGAGGTTGTGATCTACAATTTCTTCTTCTATCACAACTTGATTTGAGCCCTTGAACTGCATTTTATGCTTAGCCCTAGATTTTGACATTGTCAGCCCAATGTCAGAGCATGTCAGTCAGTGGCATTAGCTCATTTCACCTCTTTTCAGTTATGCAAATTGAAAATAACTTTGTCCATCAGACTTGTGGAGTTGTAATCTACATTTCATTCTGCTGCCACAAGTTGAGATAATCCCTCTATCATCCATCAACCCTATGTCGATACCTTGAACCGAATGTCGACCTGAAGACATTCATCGATTTTGGGCAAACCAGCCGCGGACTTAATGTCAATTTCCATATCCTGGAACCCTAGAAGTTCCTAGCACTCATTTTCAGCCCTAATTCTATGATTTAACCCTAATCAGCTTCTATGGTACCTAAATTCAATTATTTCAGAATCATCAAGACATTCATCTTTGCATTATTGCATGTAGTATAATAATGTATTGAAAAGGTTGTGATTCTTGGTTGCTTGTGTGATCTTTGCTCAGAGTCGGAGCCAGAGTTCGAGGACTTCACTGCTGACCCGACATCAACTGCTGTCTCTCACGACGCGGAAGGCAAGTCATAGTCTTGATCATCTTGAACCTATATTTTATGAATTGCTATGATATGACATTGAATATAAGTAATACTGCATGTGAAAGAATGGTTGAGATATATTTTGGCAGTACAAGCTGGATGCTTGTGAAATGTGAAAAGTTCAAATAGTGAACCATGAACTACTATATATGTATTTATATATATTCATGAAATAGAACCCTTAGCCGTGACCAGGGTTTTGGTATGGAATGGTGGTACTAGCACTGGTTGTGCTTGGCTGCACTGGATGTGCAGGCACTGTAGGTGCATGGTGTGTGGTATGATCTGGTCACTAGCATATAAGGACTAGAACCTTGTGTTGTGCGTCTAGTGGCATGAACAACGTGCTAACCGCAAGCCTGGTATGGGACTGGCCTGAACAAGTACTTATGCGGATCGCACATGAAACCCCTGCATGAGATGGAAAACAATACACTAAACTCACGGGGTTTAGCTCCTCCACGTATCACTGAATGTGATTTGATCAAGCACGTTGACCCAGTAATGGGAAGAGGCATTCGGGTGTGGGGGTAATCCCGCCACAACTGCGGTTTGTGTGAAGAAATCTGCAGGGTCAGGAGTGAATTGTAAGTCAAACATAACAAAAGTTCTTGTTATCTCCACCTTGCCACTCACAGTATGAAATGAGTCAGGGGTCCAATCCTTGTGATAGGAAAGGCTTGAAAGTGGAATATCTTGCGGGTAAATTGGTACCTCTCTGTAGAGTTAAAAACGTATTTGAATACTCTGAGCTCCCGGGTTTATAGGAGTCTGCTGCGGTGGATTAAATCCACGGGGTGTGACACAAGTATTATTTTCTAAATAAAATTTGATAAGTCAAGATTACCCAAATGACATGTGTTGTCATGATAAGGGGTGCTACCGTGGGCTGTCGTGTGTCGACGTGTCGCGGTAGTGCTATAATCTAGTGAACATAAATAGTGATGATATGTTAAGAAAAGTGCTGCCAAGAGATGAGGCATGAAAGTAAAGACTACTTTATAAACATCCATAATTCTTGAATAGTCTAGGTTCATAACAACATTACTATAAGTATCTACTCTTCCCTATGACTTGCTGAGTGCGTAAGTACTCACCCTTGCAACTTATAACCCGGAAGATGGAGCGTACCATGATCAAGAGGAAGGCGTGGAGAACTTCTTGGACCAACAAGAAGGAGAGCCAAAACCGCCAAATACCTGATGTGTTGTTCTGCCGTCAACTTCTTGCTGTGGAAGGGACACCCATCATCCGCTGTGTAGAAGTTTTTATTTTGCTTAAACTAAACCTTGATGCCGCGAAGGTATTGTAATCTTTTTATGTAATATTAATGCCAGCAGGCCACACTGCTTAATACTTTGTAAGTTTTTCTGCTGCAATGTGAATATACTCCTGTGCTTGACTTATCCTGGGAAGTCAAAGGTATGATTGTATGGGACTAGCTATAGCAAGCTAGGTCTCCACGAGAGTAGTCGTAGTCCCAGTTTCGGGGCGCGAAACACGCCCTCCGACCTTTTCATGTACCAAGGACCCTATTGTGGCCGATGACTCGTTAAGGGATGTGGAAAGAAAATTGAACACAGTGAAATGTAGTAACGAAGAAAAACTTTTGTATGGACCACACCAACTATCTGGACCCACCGCAGCTTGGTGGGAGAATTACCAGTCCGTACACCCCAATCCGGACACAATCACGTGGGAAGAATTTAAGGAGCAATTCCGTAAATATCATGTTCCGAAGGGCGTCATGCAAGCAAAGCGCTGAGATTTTAGGAATTTCAAGCAAGGGGATAAACCAATTAAACAATACCAGCATGAGTTTATCCAGCTCGCAAGATATGCACCAGAGGATGTAGCAAATAAAGAGAAGAAGATCGATCGATTTTGTGAAGGCGTGTAGAACTTTTTGCAGTATCAGATAGCTTCACAGGAATTTACAGATTTTCATGTCTTGGTTGACAGACTGCTCAAGATGGAGGAAAAGCGAGGAATAGTTGAGGAGGACCAGAAGAGAAAAGCTTCGTCTAGCCCGTATCAAGGCAATACCAGTCGAGGAAGACAAGCACCAAGTTTTAGACCAAATTTCAGACAGCTCCAGAGAGCTTCAAGACCGATATCAACCTCAACACCACAATGCACCGGATGCAAGGGAAATCATCTTTACAAGGATTGCACTTTGAAGAATGTCAAATGCTTTCACTGTGGGAGAAGAGGTCATCGCAAAGAGACCTGCTCGCTCCAACACTTGCCATTCAGTGTTGCTAGAGCTAGAGCTGAAGGATCCACTACCCTAGTTCAGAACCCTGGCAGAAGCATTCCACCATCAAGAGGAGGAAGAACTCAGAATAGCAGAGGAAGAGGAATGTCAACAACAAGCTGAGGCAAACTAAATTATGCATCCACAGCTGAAGCTGGAGAAGCCTCCGATGTCGTGATCGGTAGAATTCAAATCCATTCTAAACTTGCTGTTACTTTGTTTGATTCGGGTGCTACGCATTCATTCGTGTCAAGATCTTTTGCTTTGGGAAGTGAACTGCCTGAGTCTGCACTAGAATCTTCCATCCTAATCCAATCCCCTAGAGCTAGAATGCTAGTGAAATCTATTTGTAGAGATATTGCCTTCTGTATCGGCAACCTAGGATTCCTAGCAGATTTGCTAGTTTTGAATCTCCAAGGGTTCGGAATGGACTGGCTAGCCAAACACAAAGGTCAGATAGACTATGAGAAGAAGACCGTCACCTTGACCAATGCCGAGGAAAGACAAGTTACTTTCAGTGCAAGTAGAACTCCATTGAGTGATCATATGGACTGCCTGAATAACGCTGAAGAGATCAAAGTAGAGGATGTTCCAGTGGTCAATGAATTCCCAAAAATTTTCCCTGAAGAACTCCCCAGAATGCCACCGGACCGGGATATAGAATTTGCCATTGAGCTGAAGCCTGGATCAGCTCCATATGCAAGAAAACTTGCACGCATGACAAGCCAAGAGCAAGAAGAACTGAGAAAACAAGTAGAAGAATTGGAAGAGAAAGGATTTGTCAGGACAAGCTCTTCACCTTGGGGAGCCCCAGTGCTATTGGCCAAGAAGAAAGACGGCAGCCTAAGACTTTGTATTGATTACCGAAAATTGAACGATATGACGATCAAAAACAAGTACCCTCTGCCGAGGATTGATGATCTTTTTGATCAACTCAGAGGAGCCCAAGTATTTTCAAGGATTTCCATGTTTACTGTGACGCATGTAAGCAAGGATTAGGTTGTGTCCTGATGCAAGAAGGAAAAGTTGTAGCGTACGCGTCAAGACAGTTACGACCCCATGAGGAGAACTACCCAACGCATGATCTGGAGCTAGCTGCTGTCGTCCATGCATTAAAAATTTGGCGACACTACTTACTGGGTAATAAGTTGACATCTACACAGATCATAAGAGCTTAAAGTACATCTTCACACAACAAGATCTGAACATGAGATAGAGAAGATGGTTGGAACTTATTACCCAGTAAGTAGTGTCGCCAAATTTGATCTTCTATCACCTACTGTAGCCAAGCAAAGAATCTGGGTTTACCACCCCAACTGCTCAAGGATTTCGAAAGACTACAATTGGAATTGGTTGAACAAGGAACTATTGCTACCTTGAGGATGGAATGCGAGTTAAAAGATCAAATCCGAGAAGCTCAAGTAACAGATCCAAATATCCAGGAGCTGAAAGAGGACATGAAGCACGGAGACGCAATCAATTTCAGAGAAGATGAACAAGGGATTCTATGGCACCATGATCAGATCTGCGTTCCAGATAATAAGGAAATCAAAGATGCAAATTTACATGAAGCTCACCATACCCCGTACTCAATCCACCCGGGTAGTACAAAAATGTATCGAGATTTGAAGAGTCAATTTTGGTGGAGAAAGATGAAGAGAGAAATTGCCGAGTTCGTAGCATCTTGCAACACCTGTCAAAGGGTGAAAGCAGAACACCTGAAGTCTGCAGGACCGCTACAACCCCTACCAATCCCAGAATGGAAATGGGACGAAATCGGAATGGACGACGTAACAGGATTACCGAGGACCAGGAAAGGTTATGACTCCATATGGGTCATAGTAGATAGACTGACAAAGGTAGCACATTTTCTACCAGTAAAAACCCAGTACTCAACCAAGCAATTGGCAGAACTATACCTTTCCAGAATTGTTAGCATGCATGGAGTGCCAAAAGCAATAGTCTCTGATAGAGGACCCCAGTTTGTATCAAAGTTCTGGGAAGAACTACAAGAAATCTCAGGAGCCAAATTAAAGTTCAGTACAGCTTACCATCCACAGACTGGAGGACAAACCGAAAGAGTGAACCAAGTTTTGGAGGATATGCTGAGAGCTTGTACTTTGGAATATGGAGATTCTTGGGAGTCATTCCTACCATATGCTGAGTTCACATATAACAACAGCTACCAAGCAAGCATAAAGATGGCACCATTCGAAGCACTCTATGGGAGGAGATGCCGTACTCCCTTATATTGGACTGAAGTAGGCCAAAAGCAATTTTTAGGACCATGACTAGTGGAAGAGGCCACAAAAAGCTACGCTGACCACAGAAGAAGAGAACTATCATTCGAAAAAGGTGACTACGTCTATCTCAAAGTGACGCCTTACAAAGGGGTACGTCGATTCCAAATGAAAGGAAAATTGAGCCCGAGATATGTTGGACCTTATAAGATTCTGGAGAAGCAAGGAGAGGTAGCATATAAGTTAGAACTACCACCTGAACTAGCAGGAGTCCACAATGTCTTCCATGTGTCTCAACTAAGGAAGTGTTTAAAGAAACCAACAGAACAGATATCTCCAAGAGAAACAGAAGTACAACCAGATTTGTCTTATCAAGAATACCCCATCAAGATACTCGAAGTCAACGAAAGGAAATTGAAATCAAGAACCATCCGATTCTGCAAAGTCCAATGGAATAACCATTCAGAGGAAGAATC
This sequence comes from Pharus latifolius, assembly GCA_019359835.1. NCBI lineage: Eukaryota > Viridiplantae > Streptophyta > Magnoliopsida > Poales > Poaceae > Pharus > Pharus latifolius. The sequence continues at coordinate 24,855,294 of CM033327.1, forward strand.
GACTTGGGAAAAGGAAGAAGAGCTACGCCGAAACTTTCCATACCTATTCTCAGACCTACCAGAATCTTGAGGACGAGATTGTTTTTAAGGAGGTTATGTTGTAAAGCCTATTTTCTGGGTGCTTATGTCTTGTATGTGTTGTGTGTGCTTTCGTGTGAATGCAGAGCAAGGAACGGAAGATTTGGAAGGAGCATTCAAAGACCCAGCAGATTTCTTAGACCCAGCTTGGCAAGGCAAGTCTCCACCCTTGATCATGTCTCACCTAGTATTTTGATATAAAGTAGATTAACTGTTTTTAAGATATATGCATGCTGAGTATTTGATAAAAAACTATGTTTAGAAACATGTGAATAGATATGACCCAAGTCTCATGTGGAAACCCCCTTTTGAGATTGAATCATCATGCAACCTTGTCACCCTAGGATGCTATGCTTAAACTCTACTCTTATTTAAATGTACATGTTGGGTGTGAAATGGCTAATATGTGAGAAATGAATTTGAAACCTCTTTTATGAAAGAAAATGTGAAATTAAGGATTGATAGTGAGGATGGTTTCATTGGTTGGCTGCTGTGTGCGCATTGGGTATGTGAATGTCTCCCCACTATTAATTCATAAGGACAAGACCTTGTGTTGTGCCTCTATGCGGCATGAAAAACGTACCAACCACTTGCCTAGTATGGAACAGGCACAACTTAGTAGCTTCCTTGGTATTAACAGTTCCCTGCATGGTATGTCGGTTCGGTTTCTCGTGTGGAAACTGGTGGGGTGCAGTTCGTCCATGAGTGATGTGAGATCAGAAAAATTATGAGAGGAAAAGGTGGAAAGAAGGAAGTCGCCCTACGCCTGATTAAGTCGTTCGCAGCTGTAATCATAAGGTCATATGTCTTGCGAGGACACAAACCAAGGCTAGGAAATAAGGCAGTGGGGAGGACCCACAACGGTACTTGAGACTTAATTGTTTATTTACCGGGCGGGGATACTGTTAATACTAGATTGCAAAAGCGTTGTGTGATCTCAGCCTTGTCACATGCGTATAAGTCGCATGGAGTTGGCCCAACTTGAAAGTCGAGTGAAGAAGTGGATTTAAAAAGAGGTACACCTTTGCAAAGTGTAAGAAAAGTATCAGATACTCTGTACTCCTAGATCATGGAGTATGTTCGCGGTGGATTTATCCATGTGGTTCAACACAAGTAAAATTTGGGAAAAGCTTTCATAATATGGTTAATTCCAAATGGTGGATCATGGAGGATCGCCATCCACAATGTTTTCTTAAAGTCTAGGATAGGATTTCCAAAACCCCGCTGTTGAAAATAAAATCCTTATTTAAGAGATTAAAGAATTGAAATCTACACTATTTATGATTATAAGACTTAATCCCTTTTCTTGATCACTTCTCATCTATATAATTGCATTTCTAAGTAAAAGACTTGCTGAGCATTGTGTAAAAGCATGCTCACCCTTGCCTTTGCAAACAATTCAAAAGAGGGATTTGCCGATCCCAATTCGTTTGGTTATGAGTATGAAGCAGAAGATGGGATCGCCCTAGATGATTCGGAGTTCTAGGAGGGTCTCACGTCGAGTTGAGTCTGATGTGGAGAAAGCCCGACCAGAACCGTTGCCGCCAGAAGTGAAGATCTTCGTTGTTGCTGTCTGCTTTGTTTTGTGTGTTCGGTATCTCGATACCAACTCTTGTATGGATAAACTTGTTATTTTCATAGCAACTCTAAATAGTGTCATTCTGGGTGCTATGTTAATGTAATATTGGTCCCTGTGATCTCGTACCTGTTTATTTATATTTTATGCAATTACTGCTTCCGCTTGTTGTGAGCTTGTGATGAACCTGTCTGTGCGCAATCCACCTGGGCGGTTGCCACGGGATTCCTCAAATGAGGGTCCCACACACAGTAAGAAGTTGATAGCAGAATAACACATCAGGGATCTGGCGGAACTGGCTCTCCTTCATCTGGGTCCAAGAAGTTCTCCACGCCTTCTTCTTGATCATGGTACACTCCATCTACTAGGTTGAAAGTTGCAAGGGTGAGTACTTACGTACTCAGCAAGTCATAGGTAAGAGTAGATACATATAGTAGTGTTGTTATGAATCGAGATTAGTCAAGAATTATGGATGTTTGTAAAATAATCTTTTCTTTCATATCTCATCTCATCTCATGGCAGTACCTTTCATAGCATAGCATCACTATTTATGTTCACTACATTATAGCACTTCCGCGACACGTCGACACACGACAGCCCATGGCAGCACCCCTTATCATGACAACACATGTCATTTGGGTAATCTTGACTTATCAAATTTTATTTAGAAAACATACTTGTGCCACACCCCGTGGATTTATTCCACCGCAGCAGACTCCTATAAACCCGGGAGCTCAGAGTATTCGAATACGTTTTTAACTCTGCAGAGAGGTACCAATTTACCCGCAAGATATTCCACTTTCATGCCCTTCCTATCAAAATGATTGGACCCCTAGCTCACTTCATACTGTGAGTGGCAAGGTGGAGATAACAAGAACTTTTGTTATGTTTTGCTCACATTTCACCCCTGACCCTGTGGATCTCTCGCGAACCACAGTTGTGGCAGGTACTCCCTACCACCCCTATTGCATCTTCCCATTACTGGGTCAGTGTGCATGATCACATTCAGTGATATGTGTAGGGGCCGCACTCCATGCCAATCGTGCATCACATCACATCTCATGCAGGGGTTTCATGTGCGATCCTCATAAGTACTTGTTCAGGCTTGTCCCATACCAGGCTTGCGGTTAGCACGTGTTTCATGCCACTAGACGCACAACACAAGGTTCTAGTCCTTATATGCCAGTGACCAAACCATCCACAATCATGCACCTTTAGTGCCTGCACATCCAGTGCAGTCAAGCACCTCCAGTGCTACAGCCATCCATACCAAAATTCTGATCACGGTTAGGGGTTTTATTTCATGAATATATATATAAGTACATATAACAGTTCATGGCTCACTATTTGATCAATTCACATTTCATAGGCATCTAGCCTAGTACTGCCAATTCACAATTCAACCATTTTCACATGTAATATTACTTATATTCAAGGTCATATCATAACAACTCATAAAATATAGGTTCAAGATGATCAAGACTATGACTTGCCTTCCGCGTCGTAAGAGACAGCAGTTGATGTCGGATCAGCAATTGATGTCAGATCAGTAGTGAAGTCCTCGGACTCTGGCTCCGACTCTGAGCAAAGATCAAACAAGCATCCAAGAATCACAATCTTTTCAATATATTATTATGCGATAATGCAAAGAAGAAATGTTCTTGGTGATACTGGAATAGCTGGTTAGGGCTAAACTCATAAGATTAGGGTTGAAGATGGGTGCTAGAAACTTTTAGGGTTCCAGGGTATGGAAATGATATTAAGTCTGCGGTTGATTTGTTCAAAAGCGACGAATGTCTTTAGGTCGACATTCAGTTCAAGGCGTCGGCAAAGGATCAATGGTTGATAGAGGGCTCAATTCAAGTTGTGATAGAAGAAGAAATTGTAGATCACAACATCAAGAGTCTCAGAGACAAAGTCATGCTCAAAATCATGGCTGGAAGTAGGTAAAAAGGTTCAACGCCACTGACTAACATAGATTGGCATTGGGCTGACATGGCCAGAAACTAGGGTTTACCATATCTTTTGATCTAGGGCTCCAATTGATGCACCACTTCATCTGGGAGATAGGCCTTGATAACAGGAACAAATAATTCAACAGGTTTGAAGACTGAAGACGGCCCAAAAGTGGTGAAAACCAGCGAAGAACACGGTGGCTGGAGTTTCAAGTTATGGCACTGGACAAAAATTAGGGCATAGCCATAACTTTCGATTTGGACCGAATTAGATGTCGAGCTAGTAGACAAAATTGTTCAGGAGATTGAGACGCTTCTAGTGGGCAAGGTGGCTGGAGCTGGATCAGCCGAGAATAGATTTCCAGTGACCAGCTGACGAGGATTGACACCCGGGTCACTTCTAATAAACTTTTGGTTCAAGACAGGTTCGAACCAGACATGTATATGGCGATGCGAACTCAAGCTATTCTGAGGGGTATCGCCATGAGGTCGTAAGCTTTACGCGATCAGGTCGTGGGTTTCGTGCGATCAGGCCGACAGCTTTGCGCGGTCAGAAGTTCGTATGCTATACGCGAACTGGATATCCGGGATGTTGCGCGGTCAGCCCACATTCCGCGGTCAGAACATTCTCGACCAGGGTGCTTGGAGTTTATTCGGTTATCCTCATAACAGGATATTCCAAGCATCCCGAGGATTCCTCCACGTTGAAGACCAATCGTCAGACGTTAATATATGCGGTTATTCATGATTAACACGTGTTAATAATCTCCGTGGAAGTTAGCAGCAGTTCTCCTAAAACCGCATCCAACCGTTTGATGCAGTTTCTTCATATGGCACCCTTTCGACCAGTATAAAAGGGTGGCATAAAAGTCCGAGGGGGGGATCCGATCCATTTGGAAGAACAAGACTCCTGATACAAGTGAGATACAACGTATCTCAACCACTCAAACAGCCAAGTCTACGGCTTATATTAGATAATATTCACAAGTTTCCAGAGCTTCTTTTTGTACACTTATATAGGAAAAACTTTCGCCTGTGAAGGTTTCTTCCTGCTAGTTTGTAAATCTTTATCACATATAGTGAAATCCTAACAGGACGTAGGGCTTTTACTCCCACCATCGAGGGCTCGAACCTGTATAAATCTCTTTGTGCTCCTGTTCACCATTGTTCTACATACCTTCCCGGAGGGTCATCTTGAAAGGTCTCACAATTACAAATTTTGCATAAGTTCGGTTGAGGACCCCGAGTCCGAATCGTCGACAGCTGGCGCCCACCGTGGGGCCTTTCTCAAGGCGTCCTGATTGAAATCCGGAGGTTCGCTGAAACATGGCTGGAGCATATGATTCCGAGAATGATTTCGATCTCGAGGATTATGCCCATATACCAATGCCTTCTCCAAGCGATCCTGTTCCGATGGAGGAGGTCGAAGGCTAGAATCTTCCACAGGTTGAATCGTCTCTCTAGGTCATGTCAATCGACCAGGGAGCAACTGGCGCAAGGTCAGAACCCACGGAGGTTCTTAATGTGCTAGGCGATGAATCCGGCCCGTCATACGACCCCGCTGAGGGAAAATATGATGATGACCCGGAAATTAGCCCAGGAAGGTTCGACCCTGATAACCTTCACTGTCTCTTTGATTTCGAGTCCGACTCGGAACAAACTGAGATGTTTTCCCCATCGGCAACCTCTCTCCCTAGGCAGTTTGCTGCGCTGTCGGAAGAAACTCCCGATCAACAGGCTGCCAGGGAAGAACAAGATCGCAAACAGGAGGAGGATCAAGATCTCGAGCAACAAAACAACGAATTGCGCAGAACTGCCCTAGAGGCTCTTCAAGATGCGCAGGCTCGTTACGATGCTGCCCCGAGTTCTTCTCGACGGTCACGTGGTCGAAAACGTGACCAGCCCCCTTCTTTACCACTGGAGCGTTTCCCGGTGGACGAAGAAACGATAACACCTGGTGCCCCTAGGAGAAGTACCCATGGTCGACTGTGATCTATCGCGGAAGTCATGCGTAATTTTCCTCCTACGGCCATGGATGCGCAGAAACCGGCCTTTTTCAGGATCCTGGCGGAGAGACTGGATGCGGTCGCGTCCGAGGCGACCCCAACGGCCTCCTCCCGCTCCGTAACGTATTCTCGTGAGCGAGATGGTCCTCATTCTGGTTCCGGCCGGCGGAGTTACCCGCCGCCCGTACCGTCCCGACAGGACAAATACCGGCGAATGCAGGATTCTCGTAGTAGGGATCGAGTTCCTGTTCACTCTCATTTGGGACCACGAGTAACCTCGCCATTGCGTGAGGTCGCTCGAGACCCAACCGAGAGCCACAGGGCAATTCACGGTCCTTATGTTGGTTGTAAAGCTTTTTCTCCTGGCCTACGAGCAGTCGTTTGGCCCGATAAGTTTCGACCAGGGGCCATTGAGAGGTTTGATGGAACTCAGAACCCATCCGAGTTCCTTCAGATCTATATCACTGCCATCCAAGCGGCGGGAGGCGATGACAAGGTCATGGCCAACTACCTGCCTACAGTCCTCGCAGGACCGGCTAGAACCTGGCTGTTTAATCAACCTGAAGGTTCCATCTACAATTGGGAAATGCTATGCGATGCCATCCTCAGCAATTTCCAAAATTGTTACCAAAAGCCGGGTAAGGAGGACGACCTACATCGGCTGCGGCAAACTTCAACCGAAACACTTCGGCAGTTTGTCAAGAGGTTTGTCGGGGTGAGGAATACGATCCCGAACATATCTGAAGGCTCCGTAATCAGGGCATTTAAGCATGCCATTCGATACCGAAGATTCACTGAGGACTTGCTTATCCACTCTCCTCGATCAGTGGCCGATCTGTTCGACATGGCTGATCGATATTCCGATGCAGCAGAAGTGGTCGAATGGAACCGAATGGTCGACAAGGGGGACCTACCACCCCAACCAGGCTTCAAGGACACCAGGAAAGAAGATTCAAGAAAGAAGCCGGAGTCTTCACCGGGTGGGAAGTCAAAGAAGTCAAAGAGGAATCACTCTGGACAGTACCACGAGGTCGCAGTCGCAGAGAAGCCACCTTCGACCAAAGGTAATAAGTCTTCATTTAAAAATAAAACTGCCTCTGGTGGTCGAGATTCCGACCAGCCAGAGAAATGCACTAATCCGCAGGAAGGCAAGAAGTGGTGTCCACTCCACAACTCCGCAGGCCACGACCTCAAAAACTGCAGGAGTTGGTTGAAACAATTGGACGATTTCTACCAAGGAGTTGGGCCAATGCCAACCTTACCGCCTAAAGAGCAGGCGTGCGGGATTAGAGACGTCGACGGAGACGAAGAAATGGCTTACCAGGTACCTCAAAATCATGTTAATGTCATTTTCGGGGGTTCTTCCTCTTTCGTTTCCAAAAGGCAGTTTAAAACCTTCTGCCGAGAGGTTAACCAAACGGAGACATCCCTTGGTGAACCTAAATACCCCCGTTGGTCCAATATGCCTTTGACGTTCGATCGCGCAGACTATCCTGTGGGGCTAACCCGACCATTGAGGCTACCTCTGGTCGTTACCCCAATCATCAGTAACTCGAGAGTCGAAAGGGTCCTGATTGACGGGGGAAGTTCCCTTGATCTTTTATTAGTCAAGGCACTCGACGAGATGCAAATCCTCGTTCGAAGATCAAGCCCATAATCCATCCGTTTTATGGGATAATCCCGGGCCCCTCCATGATGCCATTGGGACAAGTGGTCCTCCCGGTCACTCTAGGAGAACCAGACAACTTCCGGACAGAATTGGTTACTTTCGATGTAATCGATTGTGATTCAGCTTATAATGCAATGTTTGGCAGGCCGACTCTTGCTAAATTCATGATGGCAACGCACTATGCTTATCGGTGCGGGAAATTGCCTGGCCCCAAAGGTGTCATCTCGGTCCGAGGCAGTCGTAACGTGGCACTCACGTGCGACCGGCTATCTTTGGAGATGGTCGATCAGCTTCCCCTCCGGGACGCTCAGGTCGCCACCGTCGCCGCCGATGCGATCAAGGCTGCTCCTCGACCGGATGAAAAACTCAAACAAATTCCTTTATACCCAGATGATCCATCCAAGACAATTCGGGTTGGATCAGCCCTGGATGACAGATAGGAACTCGACCTCGTTGCTTTCCTCCGGGCTAACGCAGACGTGCTTGCGTGGAAGCCGTCCGAGATGCCCGGTGTCCCAAGGGAAGTAATTGAGCACAGGTTAGCAATTCGACCTGGACAACGACCAATAAAGCAAAAGCTCAGGCGTTTTGCTGCTGACCGACAGGAAGCCATCCGAGACGAGTTGGACAAACTCCTACAGGCCGGGTTTATCCGTGAAATAGATCGCCCGGAATGGCTCGCCAATCCGCTCATGGTCCGCAAGTCAAATGGCAAGTGGCGCATGTGCGTCGACTACACTAGCCTCAACGCAGCCTGTCCGAAGGATGACTTTCCCCTTCCCCGCATCGACCAGCTGGTCGACTCGACTGCGGGTTGCGAACTGATGAGTTTTCTGGACGCTTACTCAGGATATCATCAAATTAGCATGGCAGAAGACGATGAAGAGAAGACTGCCTTCATCACCCCGTTCGGCACATACTGCTACGTCAGAATGCCGTTCGGTCTCAAGAACGCACGTTCCACGTACCAGCGCTTGATGCAAAAGACCTTTCTTTCCTAGATAGGGCGTAATCTCGAAGCATATGTAGACGATTTGGTTGTAAAAAGTACTAAGAGATTATCTCATTTGGACTATCTCGCTGAAACCTTCTGTAATTTGAATCACTTTGGAATAAAATTAAATCCGGAGAAATGTTCTTTCGGGGTTTCTTCAGGAAAGCTCCTTGGTTTTCTTGTGTGTTCCAGGGGCATTGAAGTTAATCCTGAGAAAATCCGAGCTATTGAACAAATGAGATCGCCCTCAACCATGAAGGATGTTCAACGCCTGGCTGGTCGCATGGCGGCTTTAAGTTGTTTTATATCACGACTAGGCGAAAGGGGATTGCCTTTCTTCAAAGCCTTGCGGAAGCATCATAATTTTACATGGTCAGATGAGGCCGAAAAAGCATTTCAGGAGGTAAAAACATATCTATCCAGTCCGCCAGTATTGGTGTCTCCCGACAAAGGAGAACTACTGCTTCTTTACCTGGCGGCCACACCGCACGCGGTCAGCGCCGTTCTGATCGCGGATAGGGAAGGAATACATAGACCCGTCTACTATGTGAGCGAAGTATTTCATGGTCCTAAGGAGCGCTACCCTGAGGTCCAGAAGATACTTTACGCGCTACTGATGGCTTCCCGTAAGCTACGACATTACTTTCAAGCGCACAAAATCACAGTACCCTCCTCTTTTCCTTTGGGGGATATTGTCCGAAACCCAGAGAAATCTGGTCGAATCGCCAAATGGGCGGTCGAACTCGGTGCCTTTGAGTTCCATTTCACGCCCCGCACGGCGGTTAAGTCTCAGGTTTTGGCCGACTTTGTGGTCGAATGGACCAACCCTGAGCCACCCGTGCGGTTGGCAGAGGAACTGGAGTGCCCCGATTATTGGACAATTTACTTTGACGGCTCCCGTAGTTTTCAACACTCGGGGGCTGGAGTGGTCTTAGTTACGCCCCAGGGCAAACAGCTTAAGTATGTCATTCAACTACACTTTGTTGCGACTAACAATGGAGCAGAGTATGAAGGTCTCCTTGTAGGGCTCCGGGCAGCAAAATTCCTCGGAGTCCGTCAATTAGTGGTGAGGGGAGACTCACAGCTGGTCGTAAACCCGGTAAACAAGGAGTACAGCACCTCCGATGAGACAATGGCTCATTACCTGGGGGAAGTGAGAAGATTGGAAAAATACTTCAGTCATTTCGAAGTCCAATACATCCCGCGAAGGGACAATATTCTCGCAGACCAATTATCCAAAATTGGGTCCTCACGCTCATCCGCTCAGGTAGGAGTTTTCATTGAACACTTGGACCATCCTTCGATCATGACTCCGGTCGAGGATGATCCGGTAAGAGCCTTCGTTACCAACCTCGGTCAGGAACAAGATTGGACTCATCCATTGAGGGTCTATCTTGAACATGGGACCCTACCCGAGGACGAAACCGAAAGTGATCGGTTAATTCGAAAAGCGCGTCTGTACAAACTCATAGATGGGATTCTGTACAGAAAGGGTACTCAAGGAGTATTCATGCGTTGTATATCTCAGGAGGAAGGAAAATCCGTCTTGAAAGAAATACATGACGGTGTATATCGGACACTGGTCGGAAAGGCTTTTCGACAAGGATTCTACTGGCCTTCGGCGCTTGATGATGCCAAACATATGGTCAAGACGTGTCCCCAGTGTCAGTTCCACGCAATACAAGTTCATCAACCTGCCTATGCGTTGCAAACCATTCCACTCGCATGGCCATTCGCGCGGTCTGGGGGATGGATATCGTCGGTCCTATGCCACAAGCGGTCAATGGGTACAAGTTCCTGTTCGTAGCCATTGACACATTTACAAAATGGATTGAGGCTGAACCAGTACGAAATATTACCGCATCAGCCGCACAAAAGTTCTTCCATAAGAACATTGTGGCACGATTTGGTGTTCCAAACCGTCTCATCACAGACAATGGTTCTCAGTTCACCAGCGGTCTTTTCCTGGAGTACTGCGATCAGGTTGGGACCAAGGTGTGCTTTGCTTCTGTGGCACATCCACAAAGCAATGGTGCCGTAGAACGGGCCAATGGGCAAATACTTCAAGGCATTAAAAAGCGTGTCTTTGATCGCCATAAGACCCGCTCGGGGGCTTGGGCAGATGAGCTCTATACTGTTCTATGGGCATTACGGACTACTTCTAGTCGAGCCACCGGCCAGACGCCCTTCCATCTGGTCTATGGGGCCGAGCCTGTGTTGCCTATGGAAGTAAGTATTGGTTCTGTTCGGACAGATCAATTCGAACAGGTTAATCAGTCCGAACAATGGGCGCAAGATCTCATCCTCTTAGAAGAACGGCGTGATCGCACCCTGGTTAAATCCGCGGCATACTTGCAGGCTTTACGCAGGTATCATAGTAAAAAGATGCGACCACGTGATCTCAACGTGGGCGACTTGGTTTTACGAAAAATTCAAGACCAGTCTAATCGCAGCAAATTCTCCCCAAAATGGGAAGGCCCTTATACTGTTGTCTCAGTGCCGCGGACAGGATCAGCGCGGTTAGCTATGGAGGATGGTCGGATTTTGTCCAATACTTGGAACATCGATCAACTTCGCAAGTTTTACGTGTAAGTATTCCAATCACTTTTTTCCTGTTCAATTAGCATCTTTTGATAAAATAAAATATGTTTGGCTTTCATACAATGAGTTTTTCTCTTTAAGCCCGTATCATATGCTTTCAACCTGGGGGCTGATCGCCGGCGATCAGATCATTACAACGATCTAATCGGATTCGCTGGTCGATCTCATGACCACTTCCAGATAAGTCACAGCTAATAAAGCCGTTTTCTCAGCGCCTACGGGGCTATCTGGCAAGTCCTTGGTCATCTGAGTGCCTACCAGTTCGCAATGAGATTGGATGTTACATTGATCCTGATCGTTGGTTTAAAACGCACACCCCTGGTCGTAACGCTTATGTTTTCTCCTCTGCTTATAACACTAATGCTTCAGTATTCATAAGAAGAGGCGGGGGCTAGGGGGGATGTGCTTATAGTATGGAACTCATAACATAAAAATGCAAAATATGTACTTTCTGTCAAAAATGGTTTTTTACATACATTGCATTATACACAATTGTTTGGATACAAAAATAAGGATCATTCGATCCCCAGCTCAGTCAGGAGCCTGTCTACGAAGGGCTTAACCTCCTCCATGACGGCATCGAGCAGCTCGTCACTCTCGACCTCAACCGGACCCACCAGTGCACTCAGATCTGCATCTGGGCCATGGTGAAGTCGAACCCGACTGAGTACGGCTACTACGGCTGATCGAACCCTGGTTCTGATCACCTCCTCGCGTCGCCGTGTGTCTCCAGGGAGATACTCAAGCAGTGATTCTGCCTGGGCAGTAAGCAGCGATGTCCAGTCGCTTACGCTGAGGTTATCCTTCTTCGGTTCTACCACATCGGTCTTCAAAAGATCAGCCACGGCCTTCAGTTTTTTGAAGACCAGGAGGCTCAGCTCTTTGATCGCCCGATCAGTGTGGCGAATCGAGGATTCAAGAATCCCCTTGTCCCGACTAAGCTGTGTAATTCGACCTGCTTGCGCTGTACAGAGAGAGGAGATTATTTGCATGTTATGAATTCAAGTCTTCTTAATCAGGAATCGACTTACCAGCATTTTCTGATCGAAGTTTGTTGATTTCGGCCTCTTGTTTCTTAAACATTGAGACTGAATTGAGCCTCATTTTGGCCACCTCTTTCTTCAAAAATGTAACCTCTCTGCAGCGAAATCAAGGCAGTCACAACCAAAATGCACCCATACTAACCAAAGGGTAATGATCCTCACCTGCGCAAGCTGTCGCGTTCTTTCTGAATGGCTTCTGTACTGGCCATCACAACATGCGACTGGCCTGTTAGCCAGGATAACCCCTGTGATGCAAAGGAAGAGGATCAAAGGTGTCCTAAGTACAATTCAGGCACGAGAGCAGAGGTTTATTATACCTTCATAAACTTTTGTAAGACAGCATCATCCAATCCAGCGGGGACAGTTGGAGGGAGTGCCGGTTGGGCGCTACACCCAGTAGTCATCGGTCGTGACTGGGTCCCTACATTTATTCCTTCCCCTGCGGTCTGGACGACTCCCTGGACCACAGGGGTGGAGCGTTCTTCGTTGGAAGCTCCTGTACCAGCTGCGGCTTCAACCCCTCCTAAGGCGGTTGTAGGGCTGGGCGCCGTCTTTCTTTGCCTGACAAGAAAGACAATTTGAGCAGTTTTTATTTAAGATTATTGCCGGTTCAAGGTTCTTACCTTATTTGAAATCCCATTCGCTCCTGGAATTTCTAGGAAGATTCCCCTTGGGAAGGAGAACCATCGTCGGTTCTTGCCTTCCTCATGGCAAACAAGGCAGCTCCCCCCTGGAAGTGTTCAGCTATGAGCATATTCCTAGAGAAAAAAAAATAAAGATGTATAGAAAGGTCTTTACCTGGGCTACCGTACTGACTGGTGGGGCTACATCCGAAGGCCTTGGCGACTCCTGGGTCGATGGAGCCACCGCAGCCGGCCTTTGCTCAACTACCTCCCCCTCTGTCCGCGGAGGAGGAGGATTTTCCTCCCTAGGACTCGCGGTAGTCGCGGGGAGAAGCTCTTCTCCCTGTATAAACATTGACTCGTCAAAATATACAGAAGGAATTGAAGAAAGTATGACCGTAAGGAATCCTTACCGAGGTCGTCCTTTCGACTAGGGAAGCGGAGACAATCAACCCTGAAGCCTCGGGGGCTTCAGGAACTTGGAGGTCATCCGCGATCCCAAGATTTTCCGCGGTGGCAGGATCTGTCACGACCACCTCTTCGGTAGCAGTGGTCTCTGCGGGGCAGCTTGGAGCATCGCCGGATGGGAGATCCGCGATCTTCCTCCTCCGAAGGACCAGAGGAACATCATCCTCTTCCTCCTGGCTTCCCTCTCCCTGTACGACGAAGAAGTGATTCCAATCTGCGCCTGGTGAAACAGAAGGGATGTGATATCTTACCGCCGTCTTTCTTGCGGTAGGAGGAACGCTCCGTGAAGACCCCTCCCCGGGATTTGGCCTGGCCTTCTTGGGAGCAGGACTCTTTGTCCTGGGTCTTTGGGAGACCTTCTTCACGTTCTTCACCGTTGGCTTCCCATGAGAGCCTACGTTCTCACTTGGGAAAGTCACCTCGGCGAACCTTCCTAGGAGCTGATTCACATTACCGATGGAAGTGTTTAACGCTGGACATGCATAAGACCTGAAAAACGGACGCCAGATAGAGAATGTACCTTTCGGCGCTACTGTTTAAGGTCGTCGCCGGCGTGAATCAGACTCTGTGGACGAGGTGATCCCTTAGGGCCCTCTACATCGGCATTGTAGGCCCTAAGGAGGGAGTTGGTCCGCCTCTCAATTTCAGATGAAGGCAGGACTGTTCCCAAATTCGAGTTAGAATTTGCACAATTCAAGAATGGCAAAGCTCAGCGCCAAAGAAGTAAATACCTTTACTGTAGTCCAAGGTGCTGTCCACCATGGACCTAATCTCCCATGCTGGATGAGCCCTTTCGCGCAGAGGACTCACCCGATTCTTCACAAAGTCTCGGATGACGTCTCGAGCTGTCAACCCTTGATTGACCAAGTGAAGGATCACCTCGGCATGCTTCGAAAGCTCCGAGTTCATCGCCGGGGGAGCATCTAACTCGCTCGATTTCTCTGGTCGCGAGTTTTCAAACCACAGGCTGCTCTCGGATGGTGGAGAGCAGTAAAACCACCTTTGGTGCCACCCGTGGACAGAGTCTCGCAGGGGTGGGGAGGGATACTCCTTTTTGTCCCTCAGCTGGAAGTAGATGCATCCGGTGGCGTTAGTACTCTTCGACCACGCCGAAAAGTAGAATCGCCGGAAAAGATCCACGCTGGGATACACTCCGACGAACGCCTCACAGAGATGCTGGAACACCGCAAGGATCAGCATCACGTTGGGGTGGAGGTTAATCAATTCCCACCCATAGTGCTCAAGGACATCTTTGAGGAACCGACTCTCAGGGAATCAGAACCCGCAGCGCAGGTACTCCTCAAAAACCACCAACTCGCCCTCTTGGACGGTTGGGGTTTCTTGGTCCTTCTCCGCGGGCCGCCAGTTGATGAGCAACCGCGGAGGAATAATCTCCTCCTTCTCCAACGCCACTAGGCTCTCCTCAGAGTGGTGAATGGATCGGCTCCAGGATGCCATCTTTGGTGGAAAATCAAAGGAAAAGTTGGCGATTTTGGGAAGACGAAGGCTAAAGAAAATGAGGGTTTTGTGCGGCGGGAATGATGAGGGTTTTTGGCTGTGTGGCTTCTTTGAGAAGGCATCTGCTCCTTTTATAGACCCAAGGCGGCGCATTAATGTGAGTAAACGTTTCATTTCAAACGTTCCATTGAATGCTTTATTCATTTCCCGTAATGGATACTGCCTCTGACGGACCCGATAAAGTGTTCAGGCATCGGATCTGAAACAAAAAGACTTCTTTGTTTCAGAAACTGAAAGTACAAAAGGACTGAAAAATTTTCAGTACTTTTCAGAATACGTTTTTCCTTTGTATGCTTTGAACATTTTTTATGGAAATGCTTTGCAACTCAATTTTTAACGTACTGGAATGTTTCTAATTGGGTTATAGTTTGATCGAAACCATGTTTTAGACTAAACTTCGATTCTAATCGGAGTGACAGTCTGACCGAGTTCCAACTCTGGTCGCAATTCAGTTCTGACCGTAGCCCTGAAACTGATCGCGGTATCAGGGCAGGTCGCGATGCTTTTGGAAGCATGATTCTGATCGCAGAACTAAAGTTTCCTGTGTATGAGTGGTCACGAACGTAAAGTTTATGGCCATATTTTCGCACAGAAGATGTGAAGAATATTCATGAGAAATAAGAAATTTTTATTTCTTACATTCTTTACATACAAAAGGGATACAGTCGATCAAAACGTCGACTTGCTCCGAAAGAAGCTTACAAAGTTCCCCAAGGGACATGTTGTTGTCAGTAGGATCTACACTGGCAACTCCCAGGGAACTAGCA
The DNA here is from genome assembly GCA_019359835.1 of Pharus latifolius. Taxonomy (NCBI): domain Eukaryota; kingdom Viridiplantae; phylum Streptophyta; class Magnoliopsida; order Poales; family Poaceae; genus Pharus; species Pharus latifolius. Next base: position 24,870,592 of record CM033327.1, read on the forward strand.
ACTACCCTATGTCTATCTACATCATCCCTAACAACAGACGCACTATTGTCCCTAATCAAGTCAGCGAGTTCTCGCTGTTGCTGAGCGTAATCCCTCTCTCGACGGAAATGGTGCGCCTCTTCCCGGGATCGATCAAGACATTCTGCTAGACGCAGAATCTTCGAGGCCATCTCCTCGGTCTTCTTCTCCAGGGCATTCTTCTCCTCCAGAAGAGTCTGTCCGGAAGGAAGAGATGGAGCAGCAGAAGGCTGATCGCTGGAGCCTCCAACCTCCTGCATTTTGCAAAAGTTAGTCGTACTAACTATAATTATCAGCAAAAGGGGAGAAGAATTGTTACCTGTCCCGGTGCATAACCCGTTGATATACCCATCTTGGGAGGAGGATCATCAGATGGTGGAAGTGCAACCTTCCCATCAGAAGATTGCTTCGCCAACCCAATATGGCAATCATCTGATCGAGGGATAGTCACCACTTGCCGACCAGAATGTTGATCACCCAAAAGGATGGGAGAATTGGATGTGATGGGATCTTTCTCCAAGGACAAAGGCCTAACTTGCCGAGAGGCATGAACGGGGAGGGTCAAAGGAACTGAAGGAAGAAAGAAATTTGCTACATTCTTCACCTTTGTTCCACTGGAAGATCCTTCGTCAACCTTGGGTTTCTTCCTTAAAGAAGACGGGTCTTCAATCGTTTGAGGCGTTTGCTCGACAACTTCCTCTTCATCACTCTCAATCTCGATGATGTTGTGATATGCCATCAGGAGGAGTATGTAAAAAGGAAGAAGGCAAGGTGACAAGAAAAAGACTTAGGCATGGGGAGAAATTGTGGAGTTTTACAAATCCAGGAGTCTGGTATTTATAGCCGCCTGGGTGACGGTTTGCATTCCAGACGCCTCGGGTTTCGTCAAAGCATTTACAATTTTACCTCGAGATAAAAACAGTTCTACGGCGCTATCATTGCCCGTCACATAATGTCAGAACCCGTCTTGGGAAACCAACCGTTTTTCACTTAGTGCGCTACTAAGTGGAAAAATTGAAGAGTCGGGTTAAAAATCCAATGCATGGTCTTAAAAATTCGAAATAAACACGTCTCTTCGTTTTCTTCGAATTTGGGGGCTAGCTGACGAGGATTGACACCTGGGTCACTTCTAATAAACTTTTGGTTCAAGACAGGTTCGAACCAGACATGTATATGGCGATGCGAACTCAAGCTATTCTGAGGGGCATCGCCATGAGGTCGCAAGCTTTACGCGATCAGGTCGCGGGTTTCGTTCGATCAGGCCGACAGCTTTGCGCGGTCAGAAGTTTGTATGCTATACGCGAACTGGATATCCGGGATGTTGCGCGGTCAGCCCACATTCCGCGGTCAGAACATTCTCGACCAGGGTGCTTGGAGTTTATTCGGTTATCCTCATAACAGGATATTCCAAGCATCCCGAGGATTCCTCCACGTTGAAGACCAACCGTCAGAGGTTAATATATGCGGTTATTCATGATTAACACGTGTTAATAACCTCCGTGGAAGTTAACAGCAGTTCTCCTAAAACCGCATCCAACCGTTTGATGTAGTTTCTTCATATGGCACCCTTTCGACCAGTATAAAAGGGTGGCATAAAAGTCCGAGGGGGGGATCCGATCCATTTGGAAGAACAAGACCGCTGATACAAGTGAGATACAACGTATCTCAACCACTCAAACAGCCAAGTCTACCGCTTATATTAGATAATATTCACAAGTTTCCTACAGCTTCTTTTTGTACACTTGTATAGGAAAAACTTTCGCCTGTGAAGGTTTCTTCCTGCTAGTTTGTAAATCTTTATCACATATAGTGAAATCCTAACAGGACCTAGGGCTTTTACTCCCACCATCGAGGGCCCGAACCTATGTAAATCTCTCTGTGCTCCTGTTCACCATTGTTCTACATACCTTCCCGGAGGGTCATCTTGAAAGGTCTCACAATTACAAATTTTGCATAAGTTCGGCTGAGGACCCCGAGTCCGAATCGTCGACACCTGCGCCGGAGACGAAGACACTAGATTTGAGGGTTTTTGCTATACAGGATTTGAACTTAATTCCAAGCTCAGGGAGTAAGAGGGATACATTTAGAAACTAATGGCATGATTAATTTGGTCATAGCATCACCAGAGAAGTCTGGCGACGAGCGCCGACGACTGGTGAAGCTCGAGCTTGGGAATAGCTTCAGTTCTTGCTTAATTTCGAAATATGGATTCACTGGCTTGCTAAATAAGGTTCACTGATCATTTACTCTACTGGATCGAGGGCTAATTTGGATTGAATCAAACAGCGAGGCTGGAACAGGGATTCTGGAATTTCCTGGCAATCACCGGCGTTGAGGGGCATGGGGGTTCAATCAAATGATACAGCACAGATAATAGGACGTGGAGAACTTCCAGGTGGCTTCAATCTGGAGTTTGGAGTAGTGGGTGAAGCTGGCGTCGTCGACCTCCTCGGCGGCTGGCCGGAGAAGAAGACAACAGTGAAGAAATGCGGTTTAAGGCTGAGGAGTTTTGGAGGGCTGTGCTGGTGACGATGAAGCTGCTATGGATTGCTATTTAAGGGCAAGGCGAAGCGAAGCAAAGCTCACTGCTTGGTGGCTAAGTTGCTTGCGCCGGTGTACCTTCGGGTTGAAGCAATGGCGAGCAGGCGAAGCTTCTCTCTGGCATGCAAGCTGCTGGTGAGCTGGACAGGAATTGCCACGGCAATAGCTAAGGTGCTAACACGTGCTCGCGTGCAAAGATAGCCGTGAACGAGCACTGGCGAGCGCGGCGCTGATCGGCCGTGAAAACACAGCGACACAGTGCTCTGGTCACGGTCGCAGCGGGGCTGATCGAAGCGAAGCACTGCATTGTGGTTGATGTCACTGTGCACTGCTGGCCGTGGTCGATGAAGCTGCTGATTTGGTCGTAGGAGTTTGCTCCAGTCGTGAACAGCAGGTGAGGTCGAAGATGCTGAGCCCTGGTCGTGAACAATGGGTGAGGTCGAGCCAGGGACGTGTTTGCAAGATTCTTTGTTTGCAACTTGGACTGATTTGTAATTTCTAACTTAGAGATAGTTGATTTGCAATCTGATTTCATAGATGAGTATAAACTTATTCCTTATACTCATCTAGCAAGAAATTTGATAAAATTAAGCATGATTTGATGGTTTCTGATATAAACTAAAAATAGGGTATTTTAGGGTAATTAAGATCTGAGTTTCGATCGATTTCGAATTCTAGCATCTAGGATGAGATTTTGAAATCTACACAAAAGGGAAAATTGTATCAAATAGCATTTGGATTTTTCTGAAGAGATTCCAGCCTAGATGATATAATTTGGACAAAAGGATTTGCTGAAGAAATTAATCTGAAGATTTTAGCCCTTTTAGGTTTCCAGATATCAGAAAAAGGACTGAATTGCGATACAATTTGGACTAATCTGTGAAAAAGACTTAAATGATATAATTTGGCTACCAACTTTATGGATTAAGGTATTGGCATACCCATGATCATAATCCAAGAATAATCTGGTCTGGATTAGGTTAATATTCGACTAAATCTGAGTTCAGGGTATTTAGGGTAATTAGAATATTAATTAGAATCCTGTTTTCGAAAACTGAAAAGAATTGCAGGATCTGAGAGTTAGAGATGGAATTGAATCTGGCTTCTGAAGGCTTTTAGGTTCAGAGTAACTGATAGATCATATCTGAGTAATCTGATCTCAATTTGGGTTCACAAGAAAGATTTTGAGATATTTGGAGCTTAGGATGGATTAGGGTTAAACTGATCTTACTACTACTACAGAGATACATGCATGCATGACTTTTATGAAAAAGAAAGTTTTTACCCCTAAACTCAGGGTGTTATAGGAAGTAGATACACCTAGCAGCATTGGCACTTGTTGACCATGCCAAAAAATAGAAGCGTCATAAAAGCTCCACGCTTGGAAGCACTCCGACAAAGGCTTCACAGAGGTGTTGGAAAATCACCAGGATAAGGACTGCATTTGGGCGGAGATTTACTAACTCCAACCCATAATGATCCAAGATTCCCCTCAGAAATTCACTTTCTGGGAATCAGAACCCGCAGTGCAAGTATTCTTCGAAGATCACCAATTCGCCCCCATGGACGATTGGGGTTTCTTGATCTTTTTCTGCTGGCCGCCAGTTCATCAGCCTTCCTGGGCGGAGAATCTCTTCTTTCTCTAGTGCCACCAGGCTCTCTTCTATATGGTGGACGGATTGGTTCCAGGACGCCATTTCTTATGAAGAATTGAGAAGAAAGGTGGTGTCTTTGGAGACGATGAAGACGAGGAATGCAAAAGAGGGTTTTTGTGCGGCAGGAGAGTCTAAGGCGACGAAGGGTTTTTGATTTCTCTAGTGAGCTACCTCTTCCTTTTATATGTCCGAAACAACCCTTCGCCGAGTATTTTATTAATTTCCCATAATTGGTGTCTTTCCTCTTGAAAACTGTTATCCATACCCAGTAATGAATCCGAAATGATATGTGTTTTTATCATTTTATTTCAAATTCGGGGGCTATGGTACAGATAAAAAATATATGAAATTCCTAAATCTTTGAATGGGAATAATTCTATATGGCTTTGGAATAAGTTTATGACCTCTATACTAATCGCAACATCATAATGGATATATGTGATCATAACAGCCGTGGTCTCTATATGGTGAAAAAACTGTTCTGTGATCGTTCTGATCGCAGTCTACGGCCTCAATGCTATTCTGAGACCGGAGAGCTGTTTTCTGATCGTTACTCTAGCTCAGATCGCAGTCTACGACCTTAATGCTATTCTAAGACCGAAGAACTGAGCCAGTTTCGGACAGAAGTTTACTTGTGTATTTTTGGTCGCAGAAGCATTCTCATGTAACTATTGCTCACAGAATGTAAAGAATCTTAATTCGAATTATAAGTTCTACATAATCCTTTTAAGGAATCAAGTATGTGAGGAGAAGAAATTATTTATTTCTGACAATCTTTACATACGAAAGGGACACAGGCGACCAAAGCGTCAACCTGGTCTGATAGCTTTTTACAAAGTTCACCCAGTGACGAGGATTGACACCCGAGTCACTTCTAATAAACTTTTGGTTCAAGACAGGTTCGAACCAGACATTTATCTGGCGATGCGGACTCAAGCCATTTCTGAGGGGCATCACCTTGAGGTCGCAAGCTTTACACGATCAGGTCGCGGGTTTCGTGCGATCAGGCCGACAGCCTAAGTGCGGTCAGAAGTTCGTATGCTATACGCGGACTGGACTGGATATCTGGGATGTTGCTCGGTCAGCCCACATTCCGCGGTCAGAACATTCTCGACCAAGGTACTTGGAGTTTATTCGGTTATCTTTATACCAGGATATTCCAAGTATCCCGAAGATTCCTCCATGTTGAAGACCAACCGTCAGAGGTTAATATATGCGGTTATTCATCATTAACACGTGTTAATAACCTCCGTGGAAGTTAATAGCGGTTCTTCAGGAACCGCTTCAAACCGTTTGATGCAGTTTTCTTCATATGGCACCCTTTCGACCAATATAAAAAGGTGGCAAAGTACATCAAACGGGGGATCCAAGACATTTGGAAGAACAAGACCCCTGATATAAGTGAGATACAAGATATCTCGACCACTAAAACAACCAAGTCTACGGCTTAGATTAGACAACATTTACAAGTCTCCTATAGTTTCTTTTTGTACACTTACATAGGGAAAACTTTTGCCTGTGAAAGTTTCCCCCCGCTAGTTTGTAAAGTTTTATCACATATAGTGAAATCCTAACAGGACGTAGGGCTTTTACTCCCACCATCGAGGGCCCGAACCTGTATAAATCTCTCTGTGCTCCTATTCACCATTGTTCGGCATACCTTCTCGGAGGGTCATCTCGAAAGGTCTCACAATTACAAATTTTGCATAAGTTCGGCTGAGGACCCCGAGTTCGAATCGTCGACAGCTGGCGCCCACCGTGGGGCCTTTCTCAAGGCGTCCTAATTGAAATCCGGAGGTTCGCCGAAACATGGCTGGAGCATATGATGCCGAGAACGATTTCGATCTCAAGGATTATACCCATATACCAATGCCTTCTCCAAGTGATCCTGTTCCGATGGAAGAGGTCGAAGGCCAGAATCTTCCACAGGTTGAATCATCTCTCCAAGTCATGTCAATCGACCAGGAGGTAACTGGCGCAAGATCAGAACCCACAGAGGTTCTTAATGTGCTAGGTGATGAATCCGGCCCATCATACGACCCCGCTGAGGGAAAATATGATGATGACCCAGAAATTAGCCCAGGATGGTTCGACCCCGATAACCTTCACCGTCTCTTTGATTTCGAGTCCGACAACAAACCGAGATGTTTTCCCCATCGGCAACCTCTCTCCCTAGGCAGTTTGCTGCGCTGTCGGAAGAAACTCCCGATCAATAGGCTGCTAGGGAAGAACAAGATCGCAAACAGAAGGAGGATCAAGATCTCGAGCAACAGAACAACGAACTACGCAGAACTGCCCTAGAGGCTCTTCAAGATGCGCAGGCTCGTTATGATGCTGCCCCGAGTTCTTCTCGACGGTCGCGTGGTCGTAGACGTGACCAGACTCCTTCTTTACCACCGGAGCGTTTCCCAGTGGACGAAGAAACGATAACACCTGGTGCCCCTAGGAGAAGTACCCATGGTCGACTGCGATCTATCACGGAAGTCATGCGTAATTTTCCTCCTACGGTCACGGATGCGCAGAAATCGGCCTTTTTCAGGATCCTGGCGGAAAGACTGGACGAGGTCGCATCCGAGGCGACCCCAACAGCCTCTTCCCGCTCGGTAACACATTCCCGTGAACCGGACAGTCTTCATTCTGGCTCTGGCCGGCGGAGTTACCCGCCGCCTGTACCGTCTCGACAGGACAAATACCGGCGAATGCAGGATTCTCGTAGTAGGGATCGAGTTCCTGTTCACTCTCGTTTGGGACCACGAGTAACCTCGCCATTGCGTGAGGTTGCTCGAAACCCAACCGAGAGTCACAGGACGGTTCACGGTCCTTACGTTGGTTGCAAAGCTTTTTCGCCTGGCCTACGAGCAGTCATTTGGCCCGATAAGTTTCGACCAGGGGCCATTGAGAGGTTTGATGGAACTCAGAACCCATCCGAGTTCCTTCAGATCTATATTACTGCCATCCAAGCAGCGGGAGGCGATGACAAGGTCATGGCCAACTACCTGCCAACAGTCCTCGCAGGACCGGCTAGAACTTGGTTGTTTAATCAGCCTGAAGGTTCCATTTACAAATGGGAAATGCTATGCGATGCCATCCTCAGCAATTTCCAAAATTGTTACCAAAAGTCGGGTAAGGAGGACGACCTGCATAGGCTGCGGCAAACTTCGACCGAAACACTTCGGCAGTTTGTCAAGAGGTTCGTCGGGGTGAGGAATACCATCCCGAACATATCTGATGGCTCCGTAATCAGAGCATTTAAGCATGTCGTTCCATACCGGAGATTCACTGAAGACTTGCTTATCCACCCTCCTCGATCAGTGGCCGATCTGTTCGATATGGCTGATCGATATTCCGATGCAGCCGAAGCAGTCGAATGGAACCAAATGGTCGACAAAGGTGACCTACCACCCCAACCAGGCTTCAAGGACGCCAGGAAAGAAGATTCAAGCAAAAAGCCGGAGTCTTCACCGGGTGGGAAGTCAAAGAAGTCGAAGAGGAACCGCTCTGGACAGTACCGTGAGGTCGCAGTCGCAGAGAAACCACCTTCGACCAAAGGTAATAAGTCCTCATTTAAAAGTAAAACTGCCTCTGGTGGTCGGGATTCCGACCAGCAGGAAAAATCAACTAATCCGCAGGGGGGCAAGAAGTGGTGTCCGCTCCACAACTCCGCAGGCCATGACCTCAAAAACTGCAACAACTAGACGATTTCTACCAAGGAGCCGGGCCAATGCCAACCTTACCGCCTAAAGAGCAGGCGTGCGGGATTAGAGACATCGACGGAGACGAAGAAATGGCTTACCAGGTACCTCAAAATCATGTTAATGTCATTTTCGGAGGTTCTTCCTCTTTCGTTTCCAAAAGGCAGTTTAAAACCTTCTGCCGAGAGGTTAACCAAACGGAGACATCCCTTGGCGAACCTCAATACCCCCGTTGGTCGGATATGCCTTTGACGTTCGATCGCACTGACTGTCCTGTGGGGCTAACCCGACCATTGAGGCTACCTCTGGTCATTACCCCAATCATCAGTAACGCGAGAGTCGAAATGGTCCTGATTGACGGGGGAAGTTCCCTTGATCTTTTATTGGTCAAGACACTCGACGAGATGCAAATTCCTCGTTCGAAGATCAAGCCCATAATCCATCCGTTTTATGGGATAATCCCAGGCCCCTCCATGATGCCATTGGGACAAGTGGTCCTCCCGGTCACTCTGGGAGAACCAGACAACTTCCGAATAGAATTGGTTACTTTCGATGTAATCGATTGTGATTCAGCTTATAATGCAATCTTTGGCAGGCCGACTCTTGCTAAGTTCATGATGGCAACGCACTATGCTTATCAGTGCGGGAAATTGCCTGGCCCCAAAGGTGTCATTTCGGTCCGAGGTAGTCGCAACGTGGCACTCACGTGCGATCGGCTATCTTTGGAGATGGTCGATCAACTTCCCCTCCGGGATGCTCAGGTCGCCACCGTTGCCACCGATGCGATCAAGGCTGCTCCTCGACCAGATGAGAAACTCAAACAAGTTCCTTTGTACCCAGATGACCCATCCAAGACAATTCGGGTTGGATCAGCCCTGGATGACAAATAGGAACTCGACCTCATTGCTTTCCTCCGGGCTAAAGCAGATGTGTTTGCGTGGAAACCGTCCGACATGCCCGGTGTCCCAAGGGAAGTAATTGAGCACAGGTTAGCAATTCGACCTGGACAACGACCAATAAAGCAAAAGCTCAGGCGTTTTGCCACTGACCGACAGGAAGCCATCCGAGAAGAGTTAGACAAACTCTTACAAGCCGGGTTTATCCGCGAAGTGGATCACCCGGACTGGCTCGCCAATCCGGTCATGGTCCGCAAGTCAAATGGCAAGTGGCGCATGTGTGTCGATTACACCAGCCTCAACGCTGCCTGTCCGAAGGATGACTTTCCCCTTCCCCGCATCGACCAGTTGGTCGACTCCACTGCGGGTTGCGAACTGATGAGTTTTCTGGACGCTTACTCAGGATATCATCAAATTAGCATGGCAGAAGACGATGAAGAGAAGACTTCCTTCATCACCCCGTTCGGCACATACTGCTACGTCAGAATGCCGTTCGGTCTCAAGAACGCACGTTCCACGTACCAGCGCTTGATGCAAAAGACCTTTCTTTCCCAGATAGGGCGTAATCTCGAAGCATATGTAGACGATTTGGTTGTAAAAAGTACCAAGAGATTGTCTCATTTGGACGATCTCGCTGAAACCTTCTGTAATTTGAATCGCTTTGGAATAAAATTAAATCCGGAGAAATGCTCTTTCGGGGTTTCTTCAGGAAAACTCCTTGGTTTCCTTGTGTGTTCCAGGGGCATTGAAGTTAATCCTGAAAAAATCAGGGCTATTGAACAAATGAGGTCGCCCTCGACCATGAAGCATGTTCAACGCCTGGCTGGTCGCATGGCGGCTTTAAGTCGCTTCATATCGCGATTAGGCGAAAGGGGATTACCTTTCTTCAAAGCCTTGCGGAAGCATCATAACTTCACATGGTCGGATGAGGCCGAAAAAGCATTCCAGGAGGTAGAAACATATCTATCCAGTCCGCCGGTATTGGTGTCTCCCGACAAAGGAGAACAGTTGCTTCTTTACCTGGCGGCCACACCACACGCGGTCAGCACCGTTCTGATCGCGGATAGGGGAGGAATACATAGACCCGTGTACTATGTGAGCGAAGTACTTCATGGTCCTAAGGAACGCTACCCTGAGGTCCAGAAGATACGTTACGCGCTACTGATGGCTTCCCGTAAGCTACGACATTACTTTCAAGCACACAAGATCACAGTACCCTCCTCTTTTCCTTTAGGGGATATTGTCCGAAATCCAGAGAAATCTGGTCGAATCGCCAAATGGGCAGTCGAACTCGGTGCCTTCGAGATCCATTTCACCCCTCTCACGGCGGTTAAGTCTCAGGTTTTGGCCGACTTTGTGGTCGAATGGACCAACCCTGAGCCACCCGTGCAGTTGGCAGAGGGACTGGAGTGCCCCGATTATTGGACAATGTACTTTGACGGCTCCCGTAGTTTTCAACACTCGGGGGCTGGAATGGTCTTAGTTACGCCCCAGGGCGAACAGCTTAAGTATGTCATTCAACTACACTTTGTTGCAACCAACAATGCAGCAGAGTATGAAGGTCTTCTTGCAGGGCTCCGGGCAGCAAAATCCCTCGGAGTCCGTCGATTAGTGGTGAGGGGAGACTCACAACTGGTCGTAAACCAGGTAAACAAGGAGTACAGCACCTCCGATGAGACAATGGCTCATTACCTGGGGGAAGTGAGGAGATTGGAAAAACACTTCAGTCATTTCGAAGTCCAATACATCCCGCGAAAGGACAACATTCTCGCAGACCAATTATCTAAAATTGGGTCCTCACGCTCATCCGCTCCGGTAGGAGTGTTCATTGAACACTTGGACCATCCTTCGATCATGACTTCGGTCGAGGATGATCCGGTAATAGCCTTCATTACCAACCTCGGTCAGGAACAAGATTGGGCTCATCTATTGAGGGTCTATCTTGAACATGGGACCCTACCCGAGGACGAAACCGAGAGTGATCGGGTAATTCGAAAAGCGCGTCTGTACAAACTCATAGATGGGGTTTTGTACAGAAAGGGTACTCAAGGAGTATTCATGCGTTGTATATCTCAGGAGGAACGAAAGTCCCTCTTGATAGAAATACATGACGGTGTATGCGGTGCGCACTCGTCATATCGTACACTAGTCGGAAAGGCTTTTTGACAAGGATTCTACTAGCCTTCGGCACTTGATGATGCCAAACATATGGTCAAGAAGTGTCCCCAGTGTCAGTTCCACGCAAGGCAAGTTCATCAACCTGCCTATGCGTTGCAAACCATTCCTCTTGCATGGCCATTCGTGGTCTGGGGAATGGATATCGTCGGTCCTATGCCACAAGCGGTCAATGGGTACAAGTTTCTGTTCGTAGCCATTGACACATTTACAAAGTGGATTGAGGCCGAACCGATACGAAATATTACTGCATCAGCCGCACAAATGTTCTTCCATAAGAACATTGTGGCACGATTTGGTGTTCCAAACCGTCTCATCACAGACAATGGTTCTCAGTTCGCCAGCGGTCTTTTTCTGGACTACTGCGATCAGGTTGGGACCAAGGTGTGCTTTGCTTCTGTGGCCCATCCACAAAACAATGGTGCCGTAGAACGAGCCAATGGGCAAATATTGCAAGGCATTAAAAAGCGCGTTTTTGATCACCTTAAGACCCGCTCGGGGGCTTGGGCAGATGAGCTCTATACCGTTCTATGGGCATTACGAACTACTTCTAGTCGCGCCACCGGTGAGACGCCCTTCCATTTGGTCTATGGGGCCGAGGCGGTATTGCCTATGGAAGTAAGTATTGGTTCTATTCGAACAGATCAGTTCGAACAGATTAATCAGTTCGAACAACGGATGCAAGATCTCATCCTCTTAGAAGAACAGCGTGATCGCACCCTGGTTAAGTCCGCGGCATACTTGCAACTTTACGCAGGTATCACAGTAAAAAGGTGCGACCACGTGATCTCAACGTGGGCGACTTGGTTTTACGAAAAATTCAAGACCAGTCTAATCGCAACAAATTCTCCCCAAAATGGGAAGGTCCTTATACTGTTGTCTCAGTGCCGCGGACAGGATCGGCGCGGTTAGCTATGGAGGATGGTCGGATTTTGTCCAATACTTGGAACATCGATCAACTTCGCAAGTTTTACGTGTAAGTATTCCAATCACTTTTTTCCTGTTCAATTAGCATCTTTTGCCAAAACAAAATAGGTTTTGCTTTCATACAATGAGTTTTTCTCTTTAAACCCGTATCATATGCATTCGACCTGGGGGCTGACCGCCGACGGTCAGATCATTACAACAATCTAATCGGATTCGCTGGTCGATCTCATGACCACTTACAGATAGGTCACTCCTAAATAAGCCGTTTCTCAACGCATACGGGGCTATCTGGTAAGTCCTTGGTCATCCGAGTGGCTACCAGTTCGCAATCAGATTAGACGCTATATTGATCCTGATCGCTGGTTTAAAACACACACCCCTGGTCGTTACGCTTATGTTTTCTCCTCTGCTTATAACACCAAGGCTTTAGTATTCATAAGCAGAGGCGGGGGCTAGGGGGGATGTGCTCATAGTATGGAATTCATATTATGAAAATGCAAAATATATATTTCCTGTCAAAAATGATTTTTTACATACATTGCATTATACACAATTGTCTAAATACAAAAATAAGGATCATTCGATCCCCAGCTCAGTCAGGAGCCTATCTACTAGGGGCTTGACTTCTTCTATGACTGCATCGAGCAGCTCTTCACTCTCGACCTCAACCGGACCCACCAGTGCGCTCAGATCTGCATCTGGGCCATGGTGAAGTCGAACCCGGCTGAGTACGGCTACTGCGGCTGATCAAACCCTGGTTCTAATCACCTCTTCGCGTCGCCGTATATCTCCCGGGAGATACTCAAGCAGTGAATCCGCCTAGGCAGTAAGCAGCGATGTCCAGTCACTTATGCTGAGGTTGTCTTGCTTCGGTTCTACCACATCAGTCTTCAAAAGATCAGCCACGGCCTTCAGTTTTTCGAAGATCCGAAGGCTCAGCTCTTTGATCGCCCGATCGGTGTGGCGAATCGAGGATTCAAGAATCCCCTTGTCCCGACTAAGCTGCGTAATTCGACTTGCTTGCGCTGTACAGAGAGAGGAGATTATTTGCGTATTATGGATTCAAGTCTTCTTAATCAGGAATCGGCTTACCAGCATTCTCTGATCGAAGTTTGTTGAGTTCAGTTTCTTGTTTCTTAAACATTGAGACTGAACTGGCTACCTCTTTTTTCAAAAATGTAACCTCTCTGCAGCAAAATCAAGGTAGTCACAACCAAAATGCACCCATACAAACCAAAGGGTAATGGTCCTCACCTGCGCAAGCTGTCGCGTTCTTTCTGAACGGCTTCTGTACTGGCCATCACAACGTGCGAATGGCTTATTAGCCAGGACAATCCCTGTGATGCCAAGGAAGAGCATCAAAAGTGTCCTAAGTACAATTCAGGCACGAGAGTGGAGGTTTATTATACCTTCATAAACTTTTGTAAGACAGCATCATTCATTCCAGCGGGGATCCCCGCTAGAGCCCCGGATGCGCTTACTACAGGGACAGTTGGTGGGAGTGCCGGCTGGGCGCTACCCCCAGTAGTCATTGGTTGTGACTGGGTCCCTGCATTTATTCCTTCCTCTGCGGTCTGGACGACTTCCTGGACCACAGAGGTGGAGTGTTCTTCGTTGGAAGCACCTGTACCAGCTACGACTTCAACCCCTTCGGAGGCAGTTGAAGAGCTGGGCGCCGTCTTTCTTTGCCTGACAAGAAAGACAATTTGAGCAGTTGTTGTTTAAGATTATTGCCAGTTTAAGGTTCTTACCTTATTTGAAATCCCATTTGCTCCTAGGATTTCTGGGAAGGTTCCCCTAGGGAAGAAGAACCATCATCGGTTCTTGCCTTCCTCATGGCAAACAAGGTAGCTCCCCCCTGGATATGTTCAGCTATGAGCATATTTCTAAAGAAAAGATAGAGACAAAAAGCAAGGTCTTTACCTGGGCTACCGTACTGGCTGGTGGGGCTACATCCGAAGGCCTTGGCAACTCCTGGGTCGCTGGAGCCACCACAACCGGCCTTTGCTCAACTACCTCCTCTTCTGTCTGCAGAGGAGGAGGATTTTCCCCCCTGGGACTCGCAGTAGTCACAGGGAGAAGCTCTTCTCCCTGTATGAGCATTAATTTGTCAAACATACAGAAGGAATCATAAAAAGAATGACAGAAAGGAATCCTTACCGTGGTCGTCCTTTCGACCAGAAGAACAGAGACAACCGGTCCTGAAGTCTCGGGGGCTTCAGGAATTAGGGGGTCACCCGCGACCACAAGATTTTCGGTGGTCGCAGGATCTGCCACGACCACCTCTTCGGTAGTAGTGGTCTCTGCGGGGCAGCTTGGGGCATCGCCGGATGGGAGATCCGCGATCTTCCTCCTCCGGAGGATCAGGGGAACGTCATCTTCTTCCTCCTCGCTCCCCTCTCCCTGTACGACGAAGAAGTGATTCCAATCTGCACCTGGTAAAACAGAAGGGATGCGATATCTTACCGCCGTCTTTCTTGCGGTAGGAGGAACGCTCCGTGAAGACCCTTCCCCGAGATTTAGCCTGGCCTTCTTGGAGGCAGGACTCTTTGTCCTGGGTCTTTGGGAGACCTTCTTCACGTTTTTCACCGTTGGCTTCCCATGAGAACCTACGTTCTCACTCGGGAAAGTCCTCTCGGTGAACCTTCCTAGGAGCTGATTCACATTTTCAATAGAAATGTTTAAAGCTGGACATGCATAAGATCTAAAAAATGGAGGCTGGATAGAGGATGTACCTTTCGGCGCTCCTGTTTAAGATCGTCGCCGGCGTGAATTAGACTCTGTGGACGAGGCGATCCCTTAGGGCCCTCTACATCGGCATTGTAGGCCCTAAGGAGGGAATTGGTCCGCCTTTCAATTTCGGATGAAGGCAGGACTGTTCCAAAACTCAAGTCAGAATTTGCACAATTCAAGAATGGGAAAGCTCAGCGCCAAAGAAATAAATACCTTGACTGTAGTCCAGAGTGCTATCCGCCATGGACCTAATCTCCCACGCCGGATGAGCCCTTTCACGCAGAGGACTCACCCGGTTCTTCACGAAGTCTCGAATAATGTCTTGAGCCGTCAATCCTTGATTGACCAAGTGAAGAATCACCTCAGCATGCTTCGAAAGCTCCGAGTTCATCGCTGGGGGAACATCTAACTCGCTCGACTTCTCCGGTCGCGAGTTTTCAAACCATAGACTGCTTTCGGATGGTGGAGAGCAGTAAAACCACCTTTGGTGCCACCCGTGCACAGAATCTCGCAGGGGTGGGGAGGGATACTCCTTTTTGTCCCTCAGCCGGAAGTAGATGCATCCGGCGGCGTTGGTGCTCTTCGACCACGCCGAAAAGTAGAATCGCCGGAAAAGATCCACGCTGGGATATATTCCGACGAATGCTTCGCAAAGATGCTGGAACACCGCAAGGATCAGCATCGTGTTGGGGTGGAGGTTGATCAGTTCCCACCCATAGTGCTCAAGGACATCCTTGAGGAATCGACTCTCGGGGAATCGGAACCCGCAGCGCAGGTACTCCTCAAAAACCACCAACTCGCCCTCTTGGACAGTTGGGGTTTCTTGGTCCTTCTCCGCAGGCCGCCAGTTAATGAGTAGCCGCGGAGGAAGGATCTCCTCCTTCTCTAACGCCACTAAGCTCTCCTCGGAATGGTGGATGGATCGGCTCCAGGACGCCATCTTTGGTGGAGAATCAAAGGGAAAGCTGGCGATTTTAGGAAGACGAAGGCTGAAGAAAATGAGGGTTTTGTGCGGCGGGAATAATGAGGGTTTTAGCTGTGTGGCTTCTTTGAGAAGACATCTGCTCTTTTTATAGACCCAAGGCGACGCATTAATGAGTAAGCGGCTCATTTCAAACATTCCATTGAATGCTTTATTCATTTCCCATAATGGATACTGTCTTTGATGGACCCGATAAAGTACTCAGGCGTCGGATCTGAAACAAAAAAGACTTCTTTGTTTTGGAAACTGAAAGTGCAAAACGACTGAAAAATTTTCAGTACTTTTCAGAAGACGTTTTTCCTTTTTATACTTTAAACATTTTTTTCGAAAAAATCATGTAACTCAATTTTTGACCTACTGGAATGTTTCTAATTGGGTTATGGTTTCATCAAAATCGTGTTTTAGGCTAAAACTTCAATTCTAATCGGAGGGACAGCCTGACCGAGTCCCAACTCTGGTCGCACTTTAGTTTTGGCCGCGGCTCTGAAACTGATCGCGGAATCAGGACAGGTCGCGGTACTTTTTTCTTACAAGCGATTCTGATCGCAGAACTAAAGTTTCCTGTGTATGAATGGTCGCAAACATAAAGTTTATGGCTATATTTTCGCACAGAAGATGTGAAGAATATTCATGAGAAATAAGAAAATTTTATTTCTTACATTCTTTACATACAAAAGGGATACAGTCGATCAAAACATCGACTTGCTCCGAAAGAAGTTTACAAAGTTCCCCAAGGGACATGTTGTTATCAGTAGGATTTACACTGGCAACCCCCAGGGAACTAGCAACTACCCTAAGTCTATCTACATCGTCCCTAACAACAGACGCACTATTGTCCCTAATCAAGTCAGAGAGTTCTCGCTGTTGCTGAGCGAAGTCCCTCTCTCGACGGAAATGGTGCGCCTCTTCTCGGGATCGATCAAAACATTCTGCTAGACGCAGAATCTTCGAGGCCATTTCCTCGGTCTTCTTCTCCAGGGCATTTTTCTCTTCCAGAAGAGTCTGTCCGGAAGGAAGAGATGGAGCAGTAGAAGGCTAATCGCTGGAGCCTCCTACCTCCTGCACTTTGCAAAAGTTAGTCATACTAACTAAAATTATCAGCAAAAGGGGAGAAGAATTGTTACCTGTCCCGGTGCATAACCCGCTAATATACCCATCTTGGGAGGAAGATCATCATATGGTGGAAGAGCAACCTTCCCATCAGAAGATTGCTTCGCCAACCCAATATGGCAATCATCTGATCGAGGGACAGTCACCGCTTGCCGACCAGGATGTTGATCACCCAAAAGAATGGGAGAATTGGATGTGATGGGATCTTTCTCTAAGGATAAAGGCCTAATTTGCCGAGAGGCATGAACGGGAAGGGTCAAAGGAACTGAAGGAAGAAAGAAACTTGCTACATTCTTCACCTTTGTTCCACTGGAAGTTCCTTCGTCGACCTTGGGTTTCTTCCTTAAGGGAGACAGGGCTTCAATCGTTTGAGGCCTTTGTTCGACAATTTCCCTTTCATCACTCTCAATCTCGATGGTATCGTGATCTGCCATTGGGAGGAGTATGTGAAAAGGAAGGAGGCAGGATAACAAGAAAAGGACTTAGGCATGGAGGGAAATTGTGGAGTTCTACAAATCCAAGAACCTGGTATTTATAGCCGCCTGGGTGATGGTTTGCATTCCAGGGGCCTCGGGTTTCGTCAAAGCATTTACAATTTTACCTCGAGATAAAAACAATTCTACGGCGCTATCATTGCCCGTCACGAAATGTCAGAACCCGTCTTGGGAAACCAACCGTTTTCACTTAGTGCGCCACTAAGTGGAAAAATTGAAGAGTCGGGTTAAAAATCCAATGCGTGGTTTTAAAATTCGAAATAAACACGTCTCTTCGTTTTCTTCGAATTTGGGGGCTAGCTGACGAGGATTGACACCCGGGTCACTTCTAATAAACTTTTGGTTCAAGACAGGTTCGAACCAGACATTTATCTGGCGATGCGGACTCAAGCCATTTCTGAGGGGCATCACCATGAGGTCGCAAGCTTTACACGATCAGGTCACGGGTTTCGTGCCATCAGGCCGACAGCCTAAGTGCGGTCAGAAGTTCGTATGCTATACGCGGACTGGACTGGATATCTGGGATGTTGCGCGGTCAGCTCACATTCCGCGGTCAGAACATTCTCGACCAAGGTACTTGGAGTTTATTCGGTTATCTTTATACCAGGATATTCCAAGTATCCCGAAGATTCCTCCACGTTGAAGACCAACCGTCAGAGGTTAATATATGCGGTTATTCATGATTAACACGTGTTAATAACCTCCGTGGAAGTTAATAGCGGTTCTTCAGGAACCGCATCCAACCGTTTGATGCAGTTTTCTTCATATGGCACCCTTTCGACCAATATAAAAAGGTGGCAAAGTACATCAAACGGGGGATCCAAGACATTTGGAAGAACAAGACCCCTGATATAAGTGAGATACAAGATATCTCGACCACTAAAACAGCCAAGTCTACGGCTTAGATTAGACAACACTTACAAGTCTCCTATAGTTTCTTTTTGTACACTTACATAGGGAAAACTTTTGCCTGTGAAAGTTTCCCCCCGCTAGTTTGTAAAGTTTTATCACATATAGTGAAATCCTAACAGGACGTAGGGCTTTTACTCCCACCATCGAGGGCCCGAACCTGTATAAATCTCTCTGTGCTCTTATTCACCATTATTCGGCATACCTTCCCGGAGGGTCATCTTGAAAGGTCTCACAATTACAAATTTTGCATAAGTTCGGCTGAGGACCCCGAGTTCGAATTGTCGACACCCAGGGACATATTAACATCAGTGGGATCAACACTGGCTACCCCTAGAGAACTGGCTATGGCTCTAAGCCTATCTACATCATCCCGAATCAAAGAAGCGCTATTATTCCTTATTGTATCGGAGAGTTCTCACTGCTGCCGAGCATAGTCCCTCTCCAAGCGGAATTGGCGCGCCTCTTCGTGGGAGTTGTCATAACATTCTGCCAGATGCAGAATGGCCGAAGACATTTCATCGGTCTTCTTCTCTAGGGCCTCTTTTTCTTTTCTGAGAGTTCGCTCGAGGGAAACACTCTCACCAAAAGGAGGTTGGACCTCAGCAGGCTAATCACTGGGGGCACCAGAGATTTTCGTCTCCTGCACATTATGCGTTAGTTTTACAAGGTAAAACGAGCAGCAGAGAGAATGAAAATAATTACCAATCCTCGCAATAAGATTGGACGGGAGGATGAAGCACTTCCCCCCGGAAGTAGATCACCCGACAAAAGTCGAGGACCATCTGGTCACGGGAATGCAACCTTCCCACCAGAAAATTGATCACCCAACAAAAGCTGGGGATCGCTTGGTCACAATAGAGAAAACTGATCAGAAGAAGAAAGCTTTGAAGGATTATTATGGATCTCCAAAGGTGGAGATGATGCGACCGGAGGAGCTGATGGGGCTGAATAATAAGGTAATGTGACAGCCCAGGTGTCGTGTCTGCCACGACTGTGACATCACCTGTGAGGAGCCCAGCTCGGTGCAGCTGGTCCCTTAAACCACTTGACTTCCCAGGATGAGTCAATCACAGGGATACACTGAAGCAGCAAAATAATACAGTAGTCATAATTGTATGGCCATCAGGCCTTAGTACAAAACGAGGTACAGTGCCTTACAAGGCACAAGGGTCTAACAAAATAACACATCTAGTCGGCGGAAGCTAGGCCCAAAAGCAATCCACAGGAAACAGAGGTTGACAGCAGGCAGCACCACATCAGGGCTCCGGAGGGAACTGCTCATCATCTCCCGGGTCCGCAGCATCTTCAGGGCATCCTCCAAGGTCGTAGAATGCTCCATCTATTGAGGAGTTGTTGCAAGGGTGAGTACTTATGTACTCAGCAATTCATAGGGGAGGTAGAGATATAGTTACAGTATAAATGACATGAGCCTATGCTATTGGGGAAAGAGTGAAGGGTTTTTCCCAAAATACATTTCTTTCTCAATTCTTACTCAACTTCTGATCATACCCACGGCAGTAAATAAATCATATTGATGGTGATACATATATCCAATATCCAAGGCGATATAACCTCATATCACATTATTTTTATTCAAGCCTTTCAATGTTATACTCATAGCAGTATTTCGTATACTTTAGGGCATAAATCCACATGCCTCTTAGTTATCACATGTTTACTAGATTATGGTATTACCAGACACGTCAACACATGACAGTCCACGGCAACGCCCCTTATCGTGACAACACATGCCACTTGGGTAATCTTCAACTAAAAAATTTTAGTTTATAAAACAATACTTGTGTCACACCCCATGGGTTTAATCCACCGCGGCATACTCCTAAAACTCGGGAGCACGAAGTATTTGAATACATTTTTAAACTCTGCAGAGATGTACCTCTTTTTAAATCCACTTTTTCACTCGACTTCCAAGTCGGGCCAACTCCATGCGACTTATACGCATGTGACAAGGCCGAGATCACACAACGTTTTGCAGTCTAGTATTAACAGTATCCCTGCCTGGTAAATGGACAATACCGTCCCAATTACCGTTGTGGGTCCTCCCCACTGCCTTACTTCCTAGCTTGGGTCCATGTTCCCGCAGGACACATAACCTCTTTTGATTACAGTCGCGCACGACTTAATCTGGCGTAGGGCGTCTTCCTTCTTTACACCTTATCCTCTCATAATTTTTCTGATCTCACATCACTCATGGACGAACTGCGTCCCACCAGTTTCCACGCGAGAAACCGGATCGACAAGCCATGCAGGGAACTGATAATACTAAGAAAGCTACTAGGTTGCGCCTGTCCCATACCAGGTAAGTGGTTGGTACGTTTTTCATGCCACTAGACGCATAACACAAGGTTCTAGTCCTTACATGCCAGTGACCAGATCATACCACAACCATGCACCTTCAGTGCCTACACCTTCAGTGCAGCCAAGCACCTCCAGTGCTACCACCATTCCATACCAAAATACTGGTCACGGCTAGGGGTTCTATTTCATGAATATAAATGTACATGTTTAAACTTTTATTAGTTCGTGGCTTACTATCTTAACAAGTTCATATTCCTCAAGTATTCAATCTATCACTGCCATAATATCATTGATCTCAACACATGCAATATTAATGAGATATCTACTCATGGGATAGCATAGCAATTCATAAAATATGGGTTTCAACATGATCAAAGTATGACTTGCCTTCCGCGTCGTAAGTATCAGCAGTTGATGATGGTTCAGCGACAAGATCTTCAACCCCGGACTCTTGCTCTAAACAAGATCAAACAAGCAAACAGGCATTACAATTCAATCTATTCTTATTAAATCACTACATGCAAAGATGCAAGGAGAAAATACTCTGCGAAAACAAGGTTTGGAAGCGATTAGAGTTAAACTGTGGGGATCAGGGTTAAAATTAGCTGTTAAGGTTTACAAGGTTCTAAAATATCAGGGTAATATCAAGGTGGTGACTGGTTCGCCCAGAAACAGCGAATGTCTTTAGGTTGGCATTCGGTTCAAGGCATCGACATAAGGTCGATGGGTGATAGAGGGCTCAACTCAAGTTGTGACAGTAGAGAAAAGTGTAGATCACAATGTCAGGAGTCTAAGGGACAAAGTTATTTTCAAGTTTCATGGCTGGAAGTGGGTGAAAAGGCTCAATGCCACTGGCTGACATAGGCTGACAGTGCTCTAGAATGGCATTGACATGGTTTGAGCAGTTTCCAGTGGCCAAAGTAGGTTTTGATTCAAGCATATGGTGCACAAGGTAGTGAGACAGCTATTTGACAAAGTAATTTCTGTTTTACACGACCAGAGGTGGGTGAACAGGGCTAATGCCACTGGCTGACATAGCCTGGCATAGGGTTGACATGGCCAGAAATTAGGGTGAGCCTTATCTTTTGACTCAGGGCTCCAAATGATGCACCACTTTGTCTGGTGGTTAGGCATTTGTAACAGGAACAAATGTCTCAACAGGACCTAGGGCAGGAGGTGGCCGGAAAGTGATGAAAACCGGCGAAGAACACGGTGGCCGAGCTGTTCTCAACAGTTTCTGGACCAAACTTTGGCATGGCGATACCTCTTCATCTGGGCCGATCCAGGTGTCGAGCTAGAAGGCAAAAATACTCATGGGGTCGAGGCACATCTACTAGACAAGGTGGTTGGGGTTGAAACGGCCGGGAACAAAATCCGGCGGCCGGAGATAGGGAAGAAGACACAAAAATTGGGCATTTCTGTTCTAGGGCAAACGAACTCGAATCCTTGCTTGAGGAGGGTCTCTGGGGCATACAAGAGCTATGTGCCAAGCTAGATTGTCTAAAGAAACACCAGAGAAGCTTAACAGCGAGCTCCAGCTTACATGCAAGGTGCAAAGTTGGGATTTTTCATATTTTAGCGAAATTGGTGATTCTGGTTGCTTAGATGTGTTCTAAACAGTCCACTGATCATGTTTGATTACAGGCTCGAGAGCTAATTTGACTTAGTTAAGGATTAATTGCTCGCCGGAGTTGTCGGGGAAAAACAGCAATTCCCGGCGATGAGGTGCGATAGAACTCAATTGGCTGCTACTACACGGGTAAGTGGTTGAGAGTAACTCACTGGTAGCTTCAATTTGGGGTTCGGTGCAGTGGATTGGCCTGGCACCGTGAGCCTCTTCCCGAGCTCGCCGAAGAAGACGAAGACGACGGCGTGGTTAGGGATTTTGGGTGGTTCTGGTGTGAGTGTGTTTGAGCTGAGCTGGGGTAGCTTTTATAGGCACAGCAAGGGGCTTGCAACGGCTGGAATTGCCTACAGAATTGAAGCTCGAATCGATGGCAAATTGACCGGCCGGGCGTGACAGCAGCGAAGCGACGCGCTCCAGCGGCCGTGCCGGCTTTTGCAGCCTGGCGCACAGTCCTGGTTGATGCAACGGCGAGTTGATGTTTCCCCCAGGCATGTTTGCGACGTGGCGCAACTGCGCTGCCGTTGTCGGGCGCGCGCGCGGGACAACGAAGGCGCTGCTGGAGGGCGAGGTGCTTCCACGGTGGCGAACACGATGCGCACACGCGGCAGGGAAACAGTGGCGGAGGTGGCGACGCTGGAGATCGCCGGCGACGAAACCACAGCAGTGGCAACGGCGACGACCAACTCCGGCGCTCGTGGTCGTTTGAACGGCCTGGTCGTGCATAGTAGCCTGGTCGAACCAGGGACTGATTTGCGATGATTTTTGGTTTGGCTTTGGACTAAACTGCAAATCTGGTCTTTGAGAGGTTTAATTTGAGATTTGATTTCATGGCTGAGTATAATATTTCTATTAATACCCATTTAGCTCAAATTTGGAGAAAGTTTGATAGGATTTGAGGGATTTCACCTATTTTCGAAAATAGGGTAAAATTAGGGTAAACTAAATCTGGACTTTGTCGATCTCGAATTCTGGTGATTGGAGAGAGATTTTGAAGTCTGATCAAACAGGAGATCTGTATCAAATAGTATTTGGGAGGTGTTCCCTAAAGAAATTCTGGGGTTGGAATTGATTCGTGGATTTTAGCCTTTTCAGGCTTCCAAGTAAACAGAAAAGGACTTATTCGCAGTAAAATTTGGAGTAAACTGCGAAAAGTGTTTAGATGAATTAATCTGGCTCCCAACTTTTTGAAGTGAGTTGAGGATGAACCTAGGAACATATTCCAGGGGTTACTTGAGTCTGGATAAGGTTAAATCAAGATAACTTAATCATCTGGAAACTGGGGTACTTAGGGTAAATCTGAATTTTTCCTGTTTTCGAAAACAGAGAAAGGCTTAGGTACTGGGAGTTAGGGTCAGAATTTGATTTGGCTCCTAAAGACTTTTATCTTCAGGGTAACTGGTAGGTTAAATCCGGTTGGTCAGATCTTGATCTGGATCTAGAGAATAGATTTGGAGATTTTTAGGGTTTGGGAGAGATTAGAGTTCAGCTGATCTGGCTACTACTACAGAGGTACATGCATGCAGGGTTTTTATGCAAAACTTTTCACCCCCAAAACCAGGGTGTTACAAGCCTACCCTCCTTAAAGAAATCTCGCCCCGAGATTTACCTAGAGAAGGGAAGAGATAGGGATAAGCCTGCCGCAGATCATCCTCTTTCTCCCAAGTCGCTTCTTCCTTTGAGTGATCTTCCCATTGAACCTTGCAAAGCTTGATTTTCTTTCTTTTGAGCTGACGCTCATCACTAGCCAGTATTTGCAATGGTTGAGTGAGGTAAGTGAGATTCTTCTGAAGCGGGATCCCCTGGTGTTCTATCTGATCCGTTGGTTCCTTGAGGCACTTACAGAGTTGCGAGACATGAACCACGTCATGAATTTCTCCAAGATCTGATGGTAAATCCAGTTTGTAAGATACCTCTCCTTTCCTCTTAAGGACTTTGAATGGCCCAATGTACCTTGGGGACAGTTTCCCTCTCTGACGGAATCTTCTCATCCCTTTTAACGGTGTAACCTTGAGATAAACTGATTCGCCTGGTGCAAACGACAATTCCCTTCTTCGGTTGTCGGCATAGCTCTTCTGGCGTGACTGTGCTGCCTTTAATCGTTCTCTGATGAGCTTGACGTGTGCTTCAGCTTCTTCGATTAGTTCGGGTCCAATGACTTGCCTTTCTCCTGGCTCGTCCCAATGTAGTGGAGTTCTGCACTTGCGCCCATACAAAGCTTCAAAGGGTGCCATTTGCAAACTGGCTTGGTAACTGTTATTATAAGTAAACTCCGCAAATGGTAAGCACTTTTCCCAAGAGGTTGCATAATCTAAGATGCAAGCTCTGAGAAGGTCTTCTAAGATTTGATTTACACGTTCAGTCTGTCCTCCTGTCTGTGGATGATATGCAGTGCTAAACTGCAATTGGGTTCCCAAAGCTTCGTGGAGTCGGTTCCATAATTTGGATGTGAATTGTGTTCCTCGATCTGAAACGATCTTTTTCGGGATACCATGCAGTGTCACTATTCGCTGCAGGTATAGCTCCGCTAATTTGTTGCCATTATACGTTTTCTTGACTGGTATAAAATGAGCAACTTTCGTGAGTCTGTCCACAATGACCCATATGGAATCATATCCCCCTTGTGTTCTGGGAAGTCCTGTGATAAAATCCATACCAATCTCTTCCCATTTCCAGGTTGGCACTGGTAAGGGTTGCAGCTTTCCGGCTATCTTCTGATGATTGGCCTTAATCCTTTGGCAAGTGTCACATCTTGCGACATATTCCGCGATTTCCCTCTTCATTCCATTCCACCAGAATCGCGTTCTCAGATCCTTGTACATCTTGGTGTTTCCAGGGTGTAGTGAATATGGGGTTTTATGGGCTTCGAAAAGAATTAATTCTTTGAGGTCTGAATTTCGGGGCACACAAATCCTTCCCCGATACCACACAATTCCTTGATGATCTTCACTGAAATCCTGGGTTTTTCCTGATCTGATGTGGCCCTTGATCTTAAGTATCTCCTCATCTTCTTTCTGAGCATCCTCAATCTGCTTTTGGAGTTGAGACTCCACAGTCAATGTAGCTAACATCCCAGATGGCACTATGGTTACTTCAAGATTCTGAAATTCCTGCCGTAAGCACGGGTTTTTGGGTGTAGCTCCTTGTAGGGTATAAGCCTTTTTGCTCAAGGCATCTGCCACTACGTTGGCTTTCCCTGGATGGTAGAGTATGCTGAGGTCGTAGTCCTTGATCAGCTCGAGCCATCGGCGCTGACGCATATTGAGCGCCGTCTGTGTGAAGATATACTTGAGGCTTTTATGATCTGTAAAGATCTCACACTTATGTCCAATGAGATAATGCCGCCATATCTTTAAAGCATGCACCACTGCTGCTAACTCCAAATCATGAGTCGGATAATTTTCCTCATGTGGTCTCCATTGACGTGAAGCATAAGCTACTACTCGACCTTGCTGCATTAACACACAGCCTATTCCTTGCTTTGAAGCATCACAATAAACTACAAAATCTTCTTTGCTGTCTGGTAATGTGAGGACCGGTGTTGTTGTCAATTTCTGCTTCAGCTTCTGAAAACTTTCTTCACACTTGATGGTCCATTCAAATGCAACGTCCTTCTTTAGCAGGTTCGTAAGAGGTTTGGCTATCTGGGAAAATCCCTCAATGAATCTCCTATAATAACCTGCTAATCCCAAGAAACTTCTAATCTCTGAAACTGAGGTAGGTTGCTTCCACTCCTTGATTGCGGAGATTTTAGCTGAATCCACTGAAATTCCTTCTGCTGTCAACACATGTCCAAGAAATGAAATTCTTGACATCCAAAATTCACATTTATCAAACTTGGCATAAAATTGCCTCTCTCGTAGCCTTCGCAAGACTAGGTGTAAATGTTGCTCATGTTCTTCCGTACTCTTGGAATATATCAGAATGTCATCTATGAATACTATGACAAACTTGTCAAGATAATCCATAAACGTACTGTTCATGATATTCATGAAAGCTGCCAGAGCATTGGTTAATCCAAAGGGCACTACTGTGAATTCATATAGCCCGTATCTTGTAGTGAAGGCAGTCTTCGGTATATCTCCCATCTTGATTTTCAGCTGATGATATCCAGATTTTAAATCTATCTTGGAAAATACTTTGGCTCCTCGAAGTTGGTCGAACAAGTCATCAATTCTTGGTAATGGGTACTTGTTCTTAATAGTGACTTCATTCAAAGCTCGGTAATCTACACACATCCGTAAAGTTCCGTCTTTCTTCCTTACAAACAAAACTGGGGCTCCCCAAGGTGAAGCACTGGGTCGGATAAATCCTTTACCCTCCAGTTCCTCTAACTGATTTTTCAACTCTTCTAAGTCCGTTACCGGCATCCTATATGGTCTCCTAGCTATAGGTGCCGCTCCTGGTTTAAGCTCAATGGTAAACTCTATCTCCCTGTCAGGTGGCATCCCTGGGAGTTCTTCTGGGAATACATCCGGGTATTCCTGTACTATGGGCACTTGATCCAAGCATACTTCCTGAAGTGCATGGACTGACCCTTGCAATTTTTCGACCGATGATCTTTCCGCATGGAATAGGACTTCCTTCCCTTGGTTACTAACAAGGCTTAGAGTTTTCTTCTCACAATCCACTAGACCTTTATGCTGAGATAACCAATCCATTCCTATTATAATGTCTAGGCCTTGCAGTTCTAGGACTAATAGATCAGCCCAGAACTCTACCCCATCTATTTTGAAGGTTATATGACGACAAGCTGAATATACAGGCAGCTTAGCTCCTGGGGTCTGTATAGCCATAGGGTACTCTAGAGGTACCTTAGGTATTCTTACTTTAAATGCGAAATCTTCTGATATGAATGAGTTTGTAGCTCCAGGATCAAACAGTATTAAATCAGATGCAGACTGGATCAAGAATCTACCTAGGAGAATGTCAGAGGCATTGTCCGCTTCTTGAAGGGAGGTGAAGTTCAGTCGGCCTCCTCGGCCTGCCATTTGTCTTCCTCCTCGCCCTCGTCCTCGGCCTGCTACATTTCCCCCTCTGTTGGGCAAACCTCCTCTGGGGCTCTGCAATGGTGATGAAGCTGTGGTTCTAGGTGCCATTGTTTGTGTTCCAGCTTGCGATCTTGCTATCGCCATTGGGAGTTGAATCCACGGGCAACTGTCCTTGCGGTGTCCCATCTATCCGCAATGATAGCATTGAGTCCTTAATTGAGGGCAATCCCTTTGATAATGCGCTCCTCTGCAGTTGGGGCATGTCGGCGTGAATGGTGGTCTTGACGCCGGGTAGGGCGGACGAAAATTTGGAGATGTTGGGGCCTTTCCCTAGATGAGCTGGCTGGCGGTCGCGACTGTTGCATCATCTTCCTCTTCCGATTTTCTTCTCCGAGGCCTCGCTTTTCTTCTATCTTTAATACTCGATTCACCAGGGTCTGGAATTCTGTGAACTCATGGGAGGCAATCTGATACTGCAAATAGTGCTGAAGTCCCTCGGTGAAACGTTCAATCTTCTTATCTTCCGTGTCGATGTCGTTGGATGCATACCGAGCTAGATGGTGGAATTGGTACAGGTACTCAGTGACAGTCCGATTCCCTTGAGTCAAGTTCCGGAATTCTCGGCGTTTGGCTGCCATGACGCCTGTAGGGATATGGAATTTTCGGAACTGATCCTTAAATTCCGTCCAAGTGATGTTGTCTTTGTCCAAGTGTGCTTCTTGATAATTCATCCACCAAGCAGCTGCTGCTCCAGTGAGTTGGTGTGATCCGAATAACACCTTCTCTCGATCATTGCAACGAACAGTGTCCAGTTTCCTTTCGATGTCCCGCAGCCAGTCGTCTGCGACGATTGGGTCGGTCGCGCTTGCGAAGGTTGGCGGTCGCGTCTTCTGGAAGTCTGAGAGTCGAGTTCCGACGGCAGTACCTTCAGCAGTCCCTGGCATTTTCTGAATGACTTGAGCTAGCAACTGGGTATGTGCAGCCTGGGCTTCTTGGCGGCTCCTCTCCATTGAAAGAAGAATTTCCTGGAG
Organism: Pharus latifolius; assembly: GCA_019359835.1. Taxonomy (NCBI): domain Eukaryota; kingdom Viridiplantae; phylum Streptophyta; class Magnoliopsida; order Poales; family Poaceae; genus Pharus; species Pharus latifolius. Next base: position 24,898,692 of record CM033327.1, read on the forward strand.
ACTTGGTGAGTCTTCTTGTGGTGGTAGTGAGCTCTGTGATCCTGGATGAGGTGTGGTTCCTCTTCGTGGTGTAACTGGGTCTTGGCCCTCTTGGTCATCTTGGGTCCTTCTCCTTGTGTGAACCATTCTGATCTTCTGAAGAGAGAAGCAGACAGGTCTAACTAACTAAGGGAGAATTAGGGTACTAATGCAGAAATTAATGCGAAGCTGATTCATTAATGCACAAGTAGTTGATACAAAAGCGGCTAAACGCCTTAGACTGATACAACCAAAATACAAGTAATGGTGATGATAACAACCCAAAAGCATCACCAATCCTAGAAGATCTACCCTGGCCTGAGGATCTAAAAGAATAGGCAACTAACTGCTCCCACAGGGCTCAACCTCCTCTGGCTCCATCTCGTCGTCGGACTCCTCCAGAGTGACAAACCCGGGTGGTCCAGACTCATGGAACAGCAGAGCAGACCCACTGCCCTTTGCCTGGCGGGTGCTAGGGGTAGAGAATGAGCGTCGGTACCCAGCTGCATTAGCAGCCCTCCGAGGAATCAAGCTAGGTCCCGCACTGGGTCCAAAGGTACGAGCTGGGGGGACAACTGTTGGAGCAACCTCCTCAACTGTGCGGCGTCTCTGAGCTGCAGGCTGAGAAGTCAACGACGGGGAAGCGGTTCGGCCACGTTTCTTCTGCTCCTCCAACTCCTTGCGGAGCTCCTGGTGCTCAGCAAGCAAAGTGGAGTAGCGTGAGTCGAGGGTCCTCAACAGACCTACGGTGCCTGCCAGACACGGGTCCGGGTACTCCACGATGGGTGACAACCCAGAGGGAGATGAAGGCACGTGGCGGAAAGGTGACTCCTGGAGCCGGCATGAGTACACCTGGCGTACCCGATGCACCGCCTCTCGAGCTGCGTCCTGGATAGCATCCAGTCGGCTTGCCCTGCTGGCCTCCACCCTGATCACCCGTCCTTCACGACTATCGAGAGCGTGCACCAGCACTTTGGCCTTGAAGCCATAGCGACGCCCCTCATAATAGTCCCAAATAGTCTCGCAGATCGGCCGCTCATCAATCCCTAGGAATTGAGCAATATGCCACAGCAATGTGGCCCATCCACCGAGACGCTCGATGTAGCTGAAACGCTCCTTGGCCATCCTGCCGAGAAATTTTGGAAGCAAAATAAGATTTTTAAGTTAACATTTTCATAGGAGCAAGAACATCCTTAGCAAAATAAAATTTTTCAGAAATAATTTTTAAATAATTTACGAGGTCCTGGCGCTACCAAGCCCTGAGGGTACCGTCCTACAGTCAAGGTCTGTGCTGCTCTGATACCACTATGTTATGTCGTGTCTGCCACGACTGTGACATCACCTGTGAGGAGCCCAGCTCGGTGCAGCTGGTCCCTTAAACCACTTGACTTCCCAGGATGAGTCAATCACAGGGATACATTGAAACAGCAAAATAATACAGTAGTCATAATTGTATGGCCATCAGGCCTTAGTACAAAACGAGGTACAGTGCCTTACAAGGCACAAGGGTCTAACAAAATAACACATCTAGTCGGCGGAAGCTAGGCCCAAAAGCAATCCACAGGAAACAGAGGTTGACAGCAGGCAGCACCACATCAGGGCTCCGGAGGGAACTGCTCATCATCTCCCGGGTCCGCAGCATCTTCAGGGCATCCTCCAAGGTCGTAGAATGCTCCATCTATTGAGGAGTTGTTGCAAGGGTGAGTACTTATGTACTCAGCAATTCATAGGGGAGGTAGAGATATAGTTACAGTATAAATGACATGAGCCTATGCTATTGGGGAAAGAGTGAAGGGTTTTTCCCAAAATACATTTCTTTCTCAATTCTTACTCAACTGCTGATCATACCCACGGCAGTAAATAAATCTACTCATGGGATAGCATAGCAATTCATAAAATATGGGTTTCAACATGATCAAAGTATGACTTGCCTTCCTCGTCGTAAGTATCAGCAGTTGATGATGGTTCAGCAACAAGATCTTCAACCCCGGACTCTTGCTCTAAACAAGATCAAACAAGCAAACAGGCATTACAATTCAATCTATTCTTATTAAATCACTACATGCAAAGATGCAAGGAGAAAATACTCTGGGAAAACAAGGTTTGGAAGCGATTAGAGTTAAACTATGGGGATCAGGGTTAAAATTAGCTGTTAAGGTTTACAAGGTTCTAAAATATCAGGGTAATATCAAGGTGGTGACTGGTTCGCCCAGAAACAGCGAATGTCTTTAGGTTGGCATTCGGTTCAAGGCATCGACATAAGGTCGATGGGTGATAGAGGGCTCAACTCAAGTTGTGACAGTAGAGAAAAGTGTAGATCACAATGTCAGGAGTCTAAGGGACAAAGTTATTTTCAAGTTTCATGGCTGGAAGTGGGTGAAAAGGCTCAATGCCACTGGCTGACATAGGCTGACAGTACTCTAGAATGGCATTGACATGGTTTGAGCAGTTTCCAGTGGCCAAAGTAGGTTTTGATTCAAGCATATGGTGCACAAGGTAGTGAGACAGCTATTTGACAAAGTAATTTCTGTTTTACACGACCAGAGGTGGGTGAACAGGGCTAATGCCACTGGCTGACATAGCCTGGCATAGGGTTGACATGGCCAGAAATTAGGGTTAGCCTTATCTTTTGACTCAGGGCTCCAAATGATGCACCACTTTGTCTGGTGGTTAGGCATTTGTAACAGGAACAAATGTCTCAACAGGACCTAGGGCAGGAGGTGGCCGGAAAGTGATGAAAACCGGCGAAGAACACGGTGGCCGAGCTGTTCTCAACAGTTTCTGGACCAAACTTTGGCATGGCGATACCTCTTCATCTGGGCCGATCCAGGTGTCGAGCTAGAAGGCAAAAATACTCATGGGGTCGAGGCACATCTACTAGACAAGGTGGTTGGGGTTGAAACGGCCGGGAACAAAATCCGGCGGCCGGAGCTAGGGAAGAAGACACAAAAATTGGGCATTTCTGTTCTAGGGCAAACGAACTCGAATCCTTGCTTGAGGAGGGTCTCTGGGGCATACAAGAGCTATGTGCCAAGCTAGATTGTCTGAAGAAACACCAGAGAAGCTTAACAGCGAGCTCCAGCTTACATGCAAGGTGCAAAGTTGGGATTTTTCATATTTTAGCGAAATTGGTGATTCTGGTTGCTTAGATGTGTTCTAAACAGTCCACTGATCATGTTTGATTACAGGCTCGAGAGCTAATTTGACTTAGTTAAGGATTAATTGCTCGCCGGAGTTGTCGGGGAAAAACAGCAATTCCCGGCGATGAGGTGCGATAGAACTCAATTGGCTGCTACTACACGGGTAAGTGGTTGAGAGTAACTCACTGGTAGCTTCAATTTGGGGTTCGGTGCAGTGGATTGGCCTGGCACCGTGAGCCTCTTCCCGAGCTCGCCGAAGAAGAAGAAGACGAAGACGACGGCGTGGTTAGGGATTTTGGGTGGTTCTGGTGTGAGTGTGTTTGAGCTGAGCTGGGGTAGCTTTTATAGGCACAGCAAGGGGCTTGCAACGGCTGGAATTGCCTGGAGAATTGAAGCTCGAATCGATGGCGAATTGACCGGCCGGGCGGGACAGCAGCCAAGCGACGCGCTCCAGCGGCCGTGCCGGCTTTTGCAGCCTGGCGCACAGTCCTGGTTGATGCAACGGCGAGTTGATGTTTCCCCCAGGCATGTTTGCGACGTGGCGCAACTGCGCTGCCGTTGTCGGGCGCGTGCGCGGGACAACGAAGGCGTTGCTGGCGGGCGAGGTGCTTCCACGGTGGCGAACACGATGCGCACCCGCGGCAGGGAAACAGTGGCGGAGGTGGCGACGCTGGAGATCGCCGGCTACGAAACCACAGCAGTGGCAACGGCGACGACCAACTCCGGCGCTCATGGTCGTTTGAACGGCCTGGTCGTGCACAGTAGCCTGGTCGAACCAGGGACTGATTTGCGATGATTTTTGGTTTGGCTTTGGACTAAACTGCAAATCTGGTCTTTGAGAGGTTTAATTTGAGATTTGATTTCATGGCTGAGTATAATATTTCTATTAATACCCATTCAGCTCAAATTTGGAGAAAGTTTGATAGGATTTGAGGGATTTCACCTATTTTCGAAAATAGGGTAAAATTAGGGTAAACTAAATCTGGACTTTGTCGATCTCGAATTCTGGTGATTGGAGAGAGATTTTGAAGTCTGATCAAACAGGAGATCTGTATCAAATAGCATTTGGGAGGTGTTCCCTCAAGAAATTCTGGGGTTGGAATTGATTCGTGGATTTTAGCCTTTTCAGGCTTCCAAGTAAACAGAAAAGGACTTATTCGCAGTAAAATTTGGACTAAACTGTCAAAAGTGTTTAGATGAATTAATCTGGCTCCCAACTTTTTGAAGTGAGTTGAGGATGAACCTAGGAACATATTCCAGGGGTTACTTGAGTCTGGATAAGGTTAAATCAAGATAACTTAATCATCTGGAAACTGGGGTACTTAGGGTAAATCTGAATTTTTCCTGTTTTCGAAAACAGAGAAAGGCTTAGGTACTGGGAGTTAGGGTCAGAATTTGATCTGGCTCCTGAAGACTTTTATCTTCAGGGTAAGTGGTAGGTTAAATCTGGATGGTCAGATCTTGATCTGGATCTAGAGAATAGATTTGGAGATTTTTAGGGTTTGGGAGAGATTAGAGTTCAGCTGATCTGGCTACTACTACAGAGGTACATGCATGCAGGGTTTTTATGCAAAACTTTTCACCCCCAAAACCAGGGTGTTACACCAGGTCTCGGCTCCTTTTACAAATTTTGATGCAGTCCCACTGGAGGATCCTTCGTCATTCTTCGATCTCTTCTTTGGAGGAATTAGTTCTTCGCACACCTGTAAGTTTCAAAAAGCATTACTTTGGAACCGACCAGAATGCAGGAAAAAAGTTGAACCAGGACTTTCAGAAAAAGACTTACTTCCGGAGAGTCTTGATCAATTTCTAATAGCACTTCTGTTCTTTCCTCATCACTCTCAATCTCAATGATGTTCTTGGGGTCTTGATTTGCCATCGGAACAAGAACTAAGGCTCAGAGGGAGTGGCCGGAGAAAAAGAGAAACTCTAAAAAAGACTTAGACGTGGTGAGAAATTCGTGAGTTCAAAGAACCAAAAGGCTCTTCAATTTATAGAGCCAGAAGGTGTCGTTTCGTTTCCACACACGTCTCGGGTTCTTAAACCGCACTTACGGTTGCCATCACGATGAGTCGCCTAAGTCATCATTACCATCCAAGAAAGTCTCAGGGTTTTCTCGGGATATGAACCGTCACACGGTGAAACAGTATCAGTTGAAGTTAAAATGTCGGGTTCATAATTTGATGTAGGACAAAAATTTGAAGTAAATATGTTCTTTCATTTTCTTCAAATTTGGGGGCTAGCTGACGAGGATTATCACCCAAGCTAGTTCAAAGTAATATACATCTGGTTTAAGACAGAATCAGATTAGACGTGTGTTTATAGATCCGTCTCTATGGTCTCAGATGACCTAAAGGGCGCGGACACAGAGATATTGCGTGATCGCAGCCCCTGCGCGATCATGAGGTTGTAGACAGTGCGTGATCAAGAAACTGCGGACAGTACGCGGTCAGAGGGTCATTGATTATCTGCGACCAGAACAATTTGGGAAGGCCTAACTCTTTGAACAGGCATATCCCGAGAATCATGAAGATATTTCCACGTATGAAGACAACTGCCAGGAGGTAACATGTGCGGTTATCCCTTGATTGCACGTGTTAAGCCTGCATGGAAGTTAAGTGCGGTTAACAAAACTGCATCTTAACAACTGTCTAAGGCCATTTCATATTGGCGCCCTTTTGTCCAATATAAAAAGGTAGTCAATACACGTTCTAAGGACAGAGAATAATTCAGTCAAGCATACAAGCACTACCAGGCGTTCAACAAACCTGAAGACTTAGATATAGTTGGGTAGACACTATATTGAAGAGATCATCGCCTGTGATCATCTCTTCTTCCCACTTGTAAAACATCTTATTACATATAGTGAAATCATAACAAGACATAGGGCTATTACTCCCACCATCGAGGGCCCGAACCTGTATAAAATATTTTGTGCCTCTATAGACTTGATTCATCCTACCTTCCCGGAGGAGCGCCCTGAAAGGTCCTGCAACTCACAAATTTGCATAAGATCGACTAAGGACCCCGAGTCCAAATCATCGATAGACGATCTTCATCGTCTATGACAAACCTCTACGAAAACTAATCGCCAGTTTGTTAAATGGTTTGTTGGGGTGAGAAATATCATTCCAAACATATCTGATAACTCCATTATCAGGGCGTTTAAGCACGCTGTTCGGTATCAGAGGTTTGTAGAAGATCTACTTATCCACCCTCCTCGGTCAGTAGCCGATCTCTTTGATATGGCCGACCGCTGCTCTGATGCGGCCGAGGCCGTTGAGTGGAATAGGATGGTGGATAAAGGGAATTTTCCGCCCAACCAGGTCTCAAGGACGTGAGAAAAGAAGATACGGGCAAGAAGCCGAAGTCTTCATCGGGCGGGAAATCAAAGAAGTCTAAAAAGAATCAAACCGGACAGTACCGAGAGATCGCAGTCGTGCAAAATCCTTCACCAGCGAAAGGTAATAAGTTTTCATTTAAAAATAAAACTGCTTCTGGTGGCCGCAATGCCGACCAGCCAGAAAAACCGAGTAACTCACAGGAAGGGAAGAAGTGGTGTCCGATCCACAACTCTCTGGGACACGACCTCAAGAACTGCCAGAGCTGGTTAAAGCAACTAGATGACTTCTACCAGGGAATTGGGCCGATGCCAACTTTGCCATCGAAAGAGTAGACTTGCGGGCTTAGAGACGCCGACGGGGATGAAGAAATGTCCTACCAGGTTCCTTGTAATTATGTTAACGTCATTTTTTGATGTTCCTCCTCTTTTGTTTCTAAACATCAGTTTAAAGAATTTTATCGAGAGGTGAACCAAGCGGAAGCTCCCCTTGACGAACCTCAATACCCCCGTTGGTCAGATACTCCTTTGACATTTGATCGCTCTGATTGTCCTGTTGGGCTTACTCGACCATTGAGTCTACCTCTGATCATTACCCCAATTATCAATAACACGAGAATCAAAAGGGTCCTGATCGACGGAGGTAGTTCCTTGGACACTCTATTGGCCAAGGCATTGGACGAGATGCAAATCCCTCGTTTGAAAATCAAACCCATAATTCATCCATTTTATGGGATAATTCCTGGTCCCTCGATGATGCCGATGGGACAGCTGGTGCTCCCAGTCACGCTGGGTGAACCAAATAATTTCCGAATAGAATTGGTTACTTTTGACGTAATTGATTGTGATTCGGCTTATAACGCGATTTTTGGCAGGCCAACTCTCGCTAAATTTATGAGGGCGACGCACTATGCTTATCAGTGCGGTAAGTTACCTGGCCCCAAAGGCGTTATCTCGGTCCGAGGTAGCCACAATGTGGCATTGACTTGTGACCGGTTATTCCTGGAGTTGGTAGATCAACTTGCCCTTCGGGATGTCAAGATCACCACCACAGCTGCGGACACGATCAAGGTTGCACCTCAACCAGAGGTAAAGCTGAAACTAGTTCTGTTATGCCCAGATGATCCATCTAGAACAATTCGGATTGGTGAGGCCTGGATGACAAATAGTAACCAAACTCATTACTTTCCTCCGAGCTAATGCAAATGTGTTTGTGTGGAAACCATCCGACATGCCCGGTGTCCCAAGGGAGGTAATTGAGGTTCGCAATTGGACCTGGACAGCGACCAATAAAGCAGAAGCTCAGATGCTTTGCTGTTGATCGGCAAGAAGCTATCCGCACGGAGTTATATAAACTCCAAACGGCCGGATTTATTCGAGAAGTCAATCATCCGGAATGGCTTGGAAATCCGGTCATGGTCCACAAGTCAAATGGTAAGTGGCGCATGTGCGTCGATTACACCAGCCTAAACAGTGCCTGCCCAAAGGATGACTTCCCCTTCCCCGCATCGATCAGTTGGTCGACTCTACTACGGGTTGCGAACTAATGAGCTTCCTGGATGCTTACTCAGGATATCATCAAATTAGCATGGCAGAAGAAGATGAAGAAAAGACTGCCTTCATCACACCATTTGGCACCTACTGCTACATCAGAATGCCATTTGGTCTCAAGAACGCCGGTTCCACGTACTAGCGCTTGATGCAAAAGACCTTTCTTTTCAAGTTGGGGCGTAATCTTGAAGCTTACGTAGATGACTTGGTTGTAAAAAGCTTAAAAAGCTTGACTCATTTATATGATCTTGCTGAAAGCTTCTGTAATTTAAACCGATTTGGAATAAAATTAAACCCAAAAAAGTGTCTTTTCGGGGTTTCATCTGGTAAACTTTTAGGCTTTCTTGTCTGTTCTAGAGGAATCGAGGTTAATCCAAAAAAATCAGGGCCATCGAGCAAATGAGGTCTCCTTCGACCATGAAGGATGTCCAGTGCCTGACCGGTCGCATGGAGGCTTTAAGTTGATTTATATCACGACTAGGCGAGAGGGAATTACCTTTTTTCAAAGCTCTTCGAAAACACCATGGTTTTACTTGGTCGGATGAAACCGAGAAAGTGTTCCAGGAGGTTAAAGCATACTTATCCAGTCCGCCAGTGTTGGTTTCTCCGATCACAGGGGAACCAATACTTCTTTACTTGGCGGCCAAACCTCATGAGGTCAGCACGGTTCTGATCGCAGAAAGAGAAGGAGTGCAACAACCCATCTATTACATAAGCGAGGTACTTCATGGTCCTAAGGAGCGTTACCCCGAGGTCCAGAAGATACTTTACACGCTACTGATGGCTTCCCGCAAGCTACGACATTACTTTCAGGCACATAAAATTATAGTGCCCTCATCCTTTCCTTTGGGAGATATTATCCGAAACCAGAGAAATCTGATCAAATTGCGAAGTGGACTGTGGAACTTGGATCATTCGACATCCATTTCACCCCTCGCACGGCGGTCAAGTCTCAGATTTTTGTAAACTTTGTGGTCGAATGGACTAACCCTTACCCACCTATGCAAGAATCTAAAGACTTATCATGCACCGACCGCTGGACAATGTATTTGACGGCTCTCACAGTTTTCAACACTCGGGGGCTGGAGTGGTCTTAGTCACGCCTTAAGGCAACCAACTCAAGTATGTCATTCAATTATATTTTGTTGCGACTAACAACCCAGTAGAATATGAGGGTCTTATTGTAGGGCTTTGGGCAGCAAAATTCCTCGGAGTCCGTCGATTAGTGGTGAGGGGAGACTCACAGCTGGTCATAAACCAGGTAAACAAGGAGTACAACACCTTCGATGAGACAATGGCTCATTACCTGGGGGAAGTAAGGAGATTGGAAACACGCTTCAGTCATTTCGAAGTCCAATACATCCCGCGAAAGAACAATATTCTCGCAAATCAATTATCTAAAATTGGATCCTCACATACATCTGCTCCGACAGGAGTGTTGGTCGAACACTTAAAACATCCTTCGATCATGACTACAGTCGAAGATGACCCAGTAATAGTCTTCGTTACCAACCTTGGACATGAAGAAGATTGGACGCATCCATTGAGGGTCTATCTCGAACATGGGACCTTGCCCAAGGATGAAACAGAAAGTGATCGGTTGATTCAAAAAGCGCGCCTATACAAACTTATAGAAGGGGTTTTGTATAGGAAGGGTACTCAAGGAGTATTCATGCGTTGTATGTCTCAAGAGGAAGGTAAGTCCCTCTTGAAAGAAATTCATGACGGTGTGTGCGGTGCGCACGCGTCATTTCGCAGGCTGGTCGGGAAAGCTTTCCGACAAGGTTTTTACTGGCCTTCGCCACTCGACGATGCCAAAAACTTGGTCAAGATATGCCCTCAGTGTCAATTTCATGCAAGACAGGTTCATCAGCCCGCATATGCCTTGCAAACTATCCCTTTAATGTGGCCCTTTGCGGTTTGGGGGATAGATATTGTGGGACCTATGCCACAGGAGGTTAATGGTTACAAGTTCTTATTCGTAGCTATTGACACGATTACGAAGTGGATCGAGGCTGAACCGGTCCGTAATATCACCGCTGCTGTGGCACAGAAGTTCTTTCATAAGAACATCGTCACTTAATTTGGTGTTCCAAGTCGTCTCATTACCAATAACGGTTCCCAATTCGCTAGCGGTCTCTTCTTGGACTATTGTGATAATATTGGAACCAAGGTGTGCTTTGCTTCTGTAGCTCATCCACAGAGCAATGGTGCCGTCGAACGTGCCAACGGGCAGATACTACAAGGCATCAAGAAACGTGTTTTCGATCACCTTAAGATGCGCCCAGGGACTTGGGTAGATGAACCCTACTCCGTTCTATGGGCACTACGTACTACCTGTTGTCGAGCCACCGGCGAGACACCTTTCCAATTGGTATATGGCGCCGAGGCTGTACTACCTATGGAAATTTGTATTAGTTCTGTCCGAACAAATCGATTCGATCAGATTGATCAAGTCAGACAACGAACTCAGGATTTAACCCTCCTCGAAGAAAAACGTGATCGAGCACTGATAAGGTTAGCAGTATATTTGCAAGCTTTGCGAAAATATCACAGCAAGAGGGTGCGGCCACATAGTCTTCATGTGGGTGAGCTGGTTTTATGAAAAATACAAAATCAGTCTAACCGCAATAAGTTCTCTCCTCAGTGGGAAGGCCCTTACGTTGCTGTTTCAGTACGCGACCAGGATCTGCTCGGTTAGCAATGGAGGATGGCAGAATCTTGCCCAATACTTGGAACATCGATCAACTACACAAGTTTTACGTGTAAGTTCTCCAATCATTTTTCCTATTCAATTAGCATGGTTTAACAAAAATCGTGAGTACTTTCATTTGGCTCATGTTATGTTCGTTTCTTTGCCATACCTATAACGAGCCTTGCTCGAGGGCTAATCGCCGATGATCATCTTGATACAATATCCTGACCGGATTCGCTGGCCGATCTCATGGTCGCATCCATATAAGACATCCCTGAATAAGCCGTTTCTCAACGCACACAGGACTTACTGGCATGTTCCTGATCATTTGAGTGGCTGCCAGTTCGTAATAAGGCCAGGTGTCGTACTAAGGTCAGTATCGGTATGATCGGATGATTGTATCTAAGTTGAAACATTTCTTAGAACACCAATATTTCTTCCTGAGATTATAATACCAAGTCTTCAGTACTTATGATCTCAGGAGGGGGCTAAGGGAATATGGTCATAACATGAAATGAAGAGAAGTACTTTCTTTTTCAAAATTTAAGGCATGCATTTGCATTGTATAATCACATGTTTGCAGGTACAAAAATTGTTACATCAACAATTAAGATAAGCCAAGTTCTTTCAAGAGGTTTTCTATCAAGGGCATGATCTCCTCCATTATGGCCTCAAGCTGATCTTCATTCTCGATTTCTGCATCTCTGACCACTGGATTCAAATCAAGATCAGGGCCGTGGTGAAAATGAAGTCTGCAGAGGATGGCGGAGGCTATAGATTGCACTTTTGTCCTCATCGCCTCTTCCTGTCACCTTGTATCTTCAGGAAGATATTCGAGAAGTGATTCAGCCTGAGTCACAACCAATGTGGCTAACTCGCCAAAGATAGGATTGATCTTTTGAGATTTGACCACATTAGCTTTGAGCAGAGTTGCCACCGTTTTCAGCTTTCCGAAGACGGAAGATTGAACATTGCTGCCGGATTCAATCGTTGTTCTCAAATTATCATTCTCCGTGCAGACCATATAAATCTTCGAGCTTTGGAGCTCGATGGTTGCCTGAAGGTCATTCTTTTCTCTTGAAAGAAGGCTTATTTGATCCTCTTGTGCTGCAAGAACATAGCAGTTCACGTAACGAAATAATTCCTTCTGGTCGGAAGTAGACTTACAAGAAAGCTTTGACTGCGCTTCACGAAGTTCCCTCTCTAGAGAAGAACATCTCGCGGCAGCAGCTTCTTCTTGATTCTCTCGATCAGTCATGCTCTTGTTCAAAAAGGCATTTTCTCTGTAACAAGAAAAGCGATCAGCTACGCTTAAATACGGATTCAAGTTAGCACGAATAAAGAGCACCACACTTACTGTTGCAGCCAGCTGATCTCTCATTGCGCGACCTCGATATGCTTTGCTATAGCTATCGACCTGGTCGCCACCCGGGTCAAGTCCTGAAACACGATAAGAAATTGCTTTTAAAACTTGGATATTCCTAAATTTCTGCGAGCTCAAAAATAATAAAAAGAGTTTTTTGCGTACCTCTATGTAATCGCTGAATGAGCTGCTCTCCACGTCAGCATGAGGTCGAGCCTCAAGACTTGTTGTGTCCATGGCAGGGGTAGTAGATGATCTTTCCTGCTGATCACCAGCTGTGGCCGGGACTGCGGTTTCCATCCTTTTGGATTGGATCTCCGCTGCCATTCCCTCCACGATGGCCTGAAGAACTTCTTCGACCATGGGAGTAGAACTTGGCTCTCCCGCGACCTCTACTATAGGTGTTGTGCCAAGGCTTGTCGAGGTCACGGGAGTACTGGGCGCAGCATCCCTGCGCCTAAAAACAAACAAACAGATTGTGAGGTAAAATGCCTCATGTCGATCATTTCTAGATGGCGATAGGGGAAATTCTTACTTTATTTGAAACCCCACCCATGGTTTGGGTTTCGATGATGAGCTCCTGGGAGAAAGAAGCCCACTCGGTGCTCCTAGGAAAGAATCGTCTCTGTCCTTGTTTTCCTTTTCTTAACAGGACAGTGTCCACTGCTCCTTGTATGTACACAATCCTATGGGTATATGCAGAAGGATGACAAAATACAAGACTGTGAGGATTCTTACCACGGTCGCTCCCTCAATCAGTAAGGGAGGACTTATCAGTCCTGGGGCTTCACAAGCTTCAGGCACAGGGGTTTCGCCCGTAACCACATGATTGTCAGTGGTTGCGAGGCCATTGTAGCCGTCCCTGTCCTTGTAGTCAGGGACAAGACTTCGTCGGTTTGGGGGGAGGGTGACTTCTATGGGATACTTGTCTCCAGAAGGTCAGTCGCCTTCCTCTTGCGATGAATTAGAGGAATTTCGTCTTCCTCGTCCTCACTCCCCTCACCCTGTACGACTAAGAAGTAATTTGTATTCACACTCGAGGGTACATGGGGGAAAGAGAATCTTACCACGGTCTTCTTCGCGATTGTGGTTTTCTTCTTTGAAGAAGCCCTTCCTAAGACCTTCTTAGGTTTTTCGAGAGTAGGCTTCTTCATCTTGCGCTTTGAGGGGGTTCTCTTCGCCTTCTTCGTGGCTGATCCCCCCAAAGGACCAGCATCCTCGCTTGGGCGTTTCGCCTCAGCGAACTTTCCAAGTAGCTGTATTATTTAAAATGCTTTGGTAACTCTTGGTGATTTACAACAGAGCTTGTTAGGAAAGATCATACCTTTCAACGCTCTTGTTTAGGATCATTGCCGGCATTAATTAAGTTCTAGGGGTGAGGCGACCCTTTAGCTCCCTCCGCTGCGGCATTATATGCCTATAGGAGGTAATTTGTCTTTTTTTCGATTTCGGACAAAGAAAACACTACGTCACAAACAAGCATATTACTTGATACGATATCTTTCATCAGTAAAAAATGCATATTTCGTTGACCAGAAGACATACCGGTGTTATAATCTAAGGTGTTATCTGCTATGAACTCCACCTCCCAAGTCGGATGTGCCCTCTCGCCCAGGGGGCTCATCCTATTCTTCACAAAGTAGCGGATGATATCACGCGCGGTCAAGCCCTGCTGGACTAAGTGAAGGATGGCTTGAGCTTGCTTCTTGAGTTCCGCGCTCAGGGAAGGAATGGAGTCTAACTCACTGTCCTTCTCCGATCGAGTGTTCGTGAACCACAATCCGCTCTTCGACGGAGGGGTGCAGTAGAACCATTTGTGGTGCCACCCGTGCACAGAATCCCGCAGAGGCGGGAATGGGTACTCTTTCTTCTCCCTTATACGGAAGTAGATGCACCCAGCGGCATTGGCACTCTTTGACCATGCCGAGAAGTAGAAGCGTCGGAAAAGCTCCACGCTTGGAAGCACTCCGACGAAAGCTTCACACAGATGCTGAAAAATCGCCAGGATGAGAACCGCATTTGGGTGGAGATTCACCAACTCCAACCCATAGTGGTCCAAGATTCCCCGTAGGAACTCACTCTCTTTGAATCGGAACCCGCAGCGCAAGTACTCCTCGAAGATCACCAGTTCACCCTCATAAACGGCTGGGGTTTCTTCATTCGATCAGCAGCCGTGGGGGGAGAATCTCTTCTTTCTCTAGTGCCACTAGACTCTCCTCTGTGTGATGGACAAATCGGCTCCAGGACGCCATTACTGCAAAGGATTGTGGAAAAAGGTGATGGCTTTGGAGACGACGAAGACGAGGTGAGCAGAAGAGGGTTTTGTGCGGCAAAAATGCCTAAGGCAACGAAGGGTTTTTGGTTGTGGAACTTCTCCAATAAGCTACCTTTTCCTTTTATATGCCTGAGACAACCCTTTGCCAGATATTTTATTAATTTCCCATAATGGGTGCCTTTCCTCTTGAAATGAAATGTATCATTATCATTTTATTTCACATTCGAGGGGCTATGGTACAGATAAAAATATTAGAAGGAAATAATCCCTTATGACTTTGAGTAAGCTTATGTCCTGTATACTGATCGCAATGCAATTCTATGATCGCTACAATATATGTGATCACAACAGCTGTGGCCGCCGTATGGTCAAGATACTGTTCTGTGATCGTTACTCTAGTTCTGATCGCAGTCTACGATCTCAATGCTATTCTGAGATCGAAGAACTATTCTGAGATCGAAGAACTGTCCTGAGCCGGTTTCAAACAGAAACCTACCTGTGTATTTTTGGTCGTAGAGGCATTCTTGTGTAACCATTTCTTTGCACAGAATATAAAGAACCTTAATTCGGATTATAAGGTTTACATAATCCTTTTAAGAGATCAAGTATGTAAGGAAAAGAAATTCTTTATTTCTGACAATCTTTACATACAAAAGGGACACAGGCGACCAAAGCGTCAACCTAGTTCGACAGCCATTTACAAAGTTCTCCCAGGGACATGTTAACATCAGTGGGATCAACACTGACCGCCCCAAGGGAACTGGCTATGGCTCTAAGCCTATCTACATCATCCCAAAGCAAAGAAGCGCTATTATGCCTTATCGTATTGGAGAGTTCTCGCTGCTGCCGAGCATAGTCCCTCTCCAAGCCGAATTGGCACGCCTCTTCGCAGGAATTGTCATAACATTCTGCCAGATGAAGAATGACCGAAGACATCTCATCGGTCTTCTTCTCTAGAGCCTCTTTTTTCTTTTTGGAGAGTTCGCTCGAGGGATACACTCTCACCAAAAAGAGCCTCGACTTTAGCAGGCTGGTCACTGGGGGCTCCAGAGATTTTCATCTCCTGGACATGCATGCGTTAGTTTTAAAGATAAAACGATCAGCATAGAGAGAATGAAGATGATTACCAATGCTCACAATAAAGTTGGATGGGAGGATGTGGTACTTCCCCTGGGAAGTAGATCACCCGAGGAGGACCCGTGAATGATGCATCCCCAACCTTTGCACCCGTGAATGAAGCTCCATTGGAGGATCCTTCGTCAACCTTCGACTTCTTTGAAGGAATCAGTTCCTCAGTCACCTGTAAGTTCCCAAAATGCATTTGGAAACGATCAGGGTGTAAAACGACGACTTGAACTAGAGTTCCAGAAAAGTCTTACCTTCTAGAAGTCATGGTCGAGTTGAGTATCAGTTCTTCTTCATCACTCTCAATCTCGATAATGTTCTTGGGGTCTTGATCTATCATCGAGACAAGAATAGAGGATTAGAGGGAGTAACCGGAGAGAAGTGGCTCTAAAGAATTAGTCGAGATGTTAAACTCGTGAGTTAAAAGAACCTAAAAGCTCTTCTATTTGTAGAGCCAGAAGCCGTCGGTTCATTTCCACACACGTCTCGGGTTCTTAAAACACACTTACAGTTGCCATGGGTCAATTAAGTCATTATTACCTGACAAGAAAAACTCAGGGTTTTTCTCGGCATATGAACCATCACACGGCGGAAGAGTTTCAATTGAAGTTGAAGTGTCGGGTTCGTAATTTTGATGCAGGATTAAAATTTGAAGTAATACGTCTCTTCATTTTTCTTCAAATTTGGGGGCTAGCTGACGAGGATTATCACCCGAGCTAGTTCAAAATAATATACATTTGGTTTAAAGATAGAGTCAAATTAGACATGTGCCTATAAGTTCATCGTTATGGTCTCAGACAACCTAAAGGGCGCGGACACAAAGATGATTTATGATCGCAGCCCTTGCGCGATCATGAGGCCGCAGACAGTGAGTGGTCAGAAGACTGCAGATGGTGCACGGTCAGAAGGTCGTTGACTATTTGTGACCAGAATAACTCGAGAATGTCTAACCCTTTGAATAGGCATATCCCAAGGATCATGAGGATTTCTCCACATATGAAGACAACTGCCAGGAGGATAACATGTGCAGTTTTCCCTTGATTGCACATGTTAAGCCTGCGTGGAAGTTAACTGTGGTTAACAAAACTGCATCCTAGCAACCGTCCAAGGCCTTTTCGCGTTGGCGCCCTTTTGTTCAGTATAAAGAGGTGGTCAGTGCACGATCTAAGGGACAATTGAGCATACAAGCATTACCAGGAGTCAGAATAGCCTGAAGACTTAGACATAGTTAGATAGACACTAACATACGAGAGATCTTCGCTTGTGATCATCTCTTCCTCCCTGTTGTAAACATCTTTTCTCATATAGTGAGATCATAACCGGATGTAGGGCTATTACTCCCACTATTGAGGGCCCAAACCTGTATAAATTCTCTTGTGCCCATACAAATATTACTCTTCCTACCTTCCCGCAGGAGCGCCCTGAAAGGCCTCGCAACTCATAAATTTTCATAAGATCGACTAAGGACCCCGAGTCCAAATCGTCGACATTTTCTTCTATTAGGAGTTCTAGTAAGTCATGTCTAGGGCATACGAACGATTTTGATCTCGACGACTATGCTCAGATTCAGATGCCTTCGCCCAATGACCTCGTTCCTATGGAAGAGGTCGACGACGAGGACGTTCATGAATCACATCTAGAAGGTACATCTTCTCCAACACTAGTCATATCTGTCGACCAAGAGATAGAAAAGATGGATCTTTCCCCTCATGTGAATCCCACCACATCAGAGGCTGAGTACGTGCCTCAACATGTTATTCCAGAAGATGTGGAGGATGACAATCTTAAGTTTAGTCCTGGAAAGTTTGCTCCAGACAATCTCAAATCCCCTTTTGATTTCGAATCTGATTTGGAACAAGGAGGAATGTTTTGCCCATCTGCGACCTCGGTTCCTCAAGAATTTGCTGCACTATTGGAGGAAACTCTTGAGCAGCAAATTGCTAGGGACAAACAGGAGCACAAACAGAAGGAGGATCAGGATCGTTAACAATGAGAAAATGAGGTTTGTAAGACCACTGAGGAAACCTTTGGCCTTGCGCAATCTCTCCACGATGCCGTTGTTCGAGATCCCGCTCCTAGCACTTCCCGTTATCCGCATGGTTGTAGGCGCAACCAAACGCCATGTCGAGCCCCAAAACTGGGACTACGACTACTCCCGTGGAGACTTAGCTCGTTGTAGCTAGTCCCATATATGCATACCTTTGACTTCCCAGGATAAGTCAAGCACAGGAGTATAATCACATTGCAACAGAAAAACTTACAAAATATTTAAGCAGTGTGGCCTGCTGGCCTTAATATTACATAAAGAGATTACAATACCTTCGCGGCATTCAAGGTTTAGTTAAAGCAAAATAAAAACTTCTACATAGCGGATGATGGGTGTCCCCTCCACAGTAAGAATTTGATGGCAAAACAACAGATCAGGGATCTAGCGGATCTGGCTCTCCTTCATCTTGGTCCAAGAAGTTCTCCACGCCTTCTTCTTGATCATAGTACGCTCCATCTACTGGGTTGAAAGTTGCAAGGGTGAGAACTTACGTACTCAGCAAGTCATAGGTAAGAGTAGATACATATAGTAGTGTTGTTATGAACCTAGACTAGTCAAG
This sequence comes from Pharus latifolius, assembly GCA_019359835.1. Taxonomy (NCBI): domain Eukaryota; kingdom Viridiplantae; phylum Streptophyta; class Magnoliopsida; order Poales; family Poaceae; genus Pharus; species Pharus latifolius. The sequence goes on from CM033327.1 coordinate 24,916,805, forward strand.
AATTATGGATGTTTGTAAAATAATCTTTTCTTTCATATCCAATCTCATGGCAGCACTTTTCATAACATAGCATCGCTATTCATGTTCACTAAATTATAGCACTACTACGACACGTCGACACACGACAGCCCATGGCAGCACTCCTTATCATGACAACACATGTCATTTGGGAAATCTTGACTTATCAAATTTTATTTAGAAAACATACTTGTGCGACACCCCATGGATTTAATCCACCGCAGCAGACCCCTATAAACCCGGGAGCTCGGAGTATTCAAATACGTTTCTAACTCTACAGAGAGGTACCAATTTACCCGCAAGATATTCCACTTTCTTGCCCATCCTATCAATATGTAACACCCTGAGTTAGGGGTGAAAACTTCCTTTTTCTTCAATAGCATGCATGCATGTATCAGTAGTAATAGCGAGATCAGTATCTATCCTAAGCCCTAAAATCTCCAAAATCTATCCTGTGACCTCAAATCAAGATCAGATTGTTCAGATGTGATCTATTAGTTATCCTAAATCTAAAAGTCTTCAGAACCTAGATCCAATGCTATCTCTAACTCCCAGAATTATCAACTTCTTCTGTTTTAGAAAACAGAAATACCTTATATTACCCAAATACCCTAAGTTTCAGAAATACAGATTTAATCCAAATCTTGACCAAGTTCAGACTAGATTATTCCTGGAATATAATCATGGGTATGTCAATACCTTAATATAAAAAGTTGACAGCCAGATTCTATCATCTAGACTCTTTTCACAAATCAGTCCAAGAGTTATCGCAAATTAGTCCTTATCTGATATCTGAAAACCCAAAAAGGCTAAAATCTCCAGATTAACTCCAAATTCAGAATTTCTTCGGCAAATCTTCTCAAAATGCTATTTACCACAAGTCTCTCTTCTGTGCAGATATCAAAATCGAACCCTAAATGCCAGAATTCGAAATCAACAAAACTTAAATCTTGTTTTACCCTAAATTACCCTATTTTCAGTTTGTATCAAAAACTATTCAAATGAGTCAAATTTTATCATTTACCTTTGCCAACTATCCTATTGAATATAATCTACCAGATTAGTGAAATCAATTTCAGTTTAAACCTCCCAAATTTCCAGATTTACATTTCAGTCCAAAACTCAAAGAATTGAAATTGCAGATCAGTCCAATTTCGACCAGGCCGTATACTGCTGTACACGACCAGAAGCCTCGCCGTGGTTTCCTTGCGCCATGCACGTTCGCCGCCGGTGAAGCTTCGCCTGCAACTTGATCGTGCATGCTGTTGCGCACGTGTCCTCGCCTCAGCCGTCACTGTGGCAGCGCCGCTGCAACGTCGACGACCAGCGCCTGCTTCCCCGCGCGACCAGCAGTGACTGTTGTCAGCATCTTCTTGCCACGTAGCTTGCCTTGCCAGCCGTTGTCGCCACCGCTTTGCACCGCCCGACATGATTGAGTCCCAATGTAGCAACAGTTTTGCCTCGCCAGTGCGCCGTCGCGTCACCGTTCGCCGTTGCTACATCTGCGCCCGGCAACTCATATCAACTGACATCAAATTCAATGCTATTACTTCCTTGCAAGCTTCGCCCACTGCACTATATAAACAGCCATACCTTGTGTCACATCCTCATCACCAGAACTTAGCCAGATTTACAAACTTCTTCGCTGTCGTCGTCTTCTCCGGTGAGCTGTCGAAGTTCATCTACTCATCCTCTCTGTGTAGTACTGTCTAATTGCTCTCCGGTGGACTCTAACGCCGGTGATCGCCGGAAATGGCTGAAAGTCGAAGATTGCCCTGTTCCGGCAATGCAGACCAAATCACTTCGAATTAGCTCTCGATTCTGTAATAAAAATTGATCAGTAAGCTAAATCAAGCATGCCTGCGAACTTAGAACAATCAATTGAGCCCAATTTGAAGCTATCCCCAATTTTACAATTTATCAGTTGCTGGCTCTCGTCGCCAAGCCACACCGGCGAACCTCCGGCCAAATTGACATCTCCAGTAGCTTACTCATACCCTTCTATCACTCCTAGAGCAAGGAATCGAGTTCAATCGGCTTGTGTTGGAAATGCCCAAATCCAGTGATTCTTCTCCGGCGCCGATGACCGGAAAGCTTGTTCCAGCCATTTCAGCCCTCGAAACTTTGTCTAGTATGTGTGCTTTGATCTCCTGAACACTTTTGTCTTCTAGCCCGACACCTAGATCGGCCCAGATTGGAAGTTATAGCCATGCCAAGTTTGTGTCCAGAACTGCTCCAGTGCAGCCAGTTCATCTCTGTTCATCATCAAATTTCTTGCTTTCCAGCCATTTCTTGCCCTAGATCCTGTTGACTTAATTGTTCCTGTTACTCAAGCCTACCTCCCAGACAAAGTGGTGCATCATTTGGAGCTCCAGATCAAAAGTTATGCTAAGCCCTAGTTTTTGGCATTGTCAGCTCTATGCCAGAGCTTGTCAGCCAGTGGCATTGACCTTATTTACCCACTTCTGGTTGTGTAATTTGAAATCCACTTTGTCCACTGAATTTGTAGAGTTGTGATCTACATTTTCTTCTACTACCACAACTTGAGATAAGCATCCTAGCTTTTCTTAGAGCTATGTCCAAGCTTTGATCCGAATGTCGATCTGTTGACATTCGCTGTTTTGATTAAACCAGTCACAAAATTGTTATCCCTATTGCAAACCTGAAACCCTAAGATTATCTAATCACCATCCTTAGCCCAAATTCCTTGAAACCCTAGGATCTCGACTCAGTTCAGTTTGCAGTTCAACTTATCACCAGTTTCGTTCAATCATGCTTGTTGTGCATTTCTGCATATAAATCATAAAACATTTTAAATATTATAAGTAATTATTATGTGATTGTTTGTCGTCAAGCAGATTCAGAAGCTGACTTTGAAGATTTTGCTGTTGACCCGTCATCGACTGCTGTATTTTACGACGCGGAAGGCAAGTCATATCCTTGGTCATCTTGAACCTATATTTTAAATATTGCTAAAACATAACCTTGAATATAGGCAATATTGCATGTGAAAGATTGAGAATGGTTGATTTATGAATTGGCAGTACTAGACTGGTTATCTGTGAAATGTGAAATAAACAAGTTTTGAGCCATGAACTATTATATGTATTTATATACTTATATTCATGAAATAAAACCCCTAGCCGTGACCAGAAAAATGGTATGGATGGCTGTAGCACTGGAGGTGCTAGACTGCAAAGGAATGCAGGCACTGAAGGTGCAGGGTTGTGGATGGTCTGGTCACTGGCATATAAGGACTAGAACCTTGTGTTGTGAGTCTAGTGGCATGAACAACGTGCTAACCGCAAGCCTGGTATGGGACAGGCCTGAACAAGTAATTATGTGGATCGCACATGAAACCCCTGCATGAGATGTGTAGTGATGCACGATAAACACGGAGCGCGGCTCCCACACATATCACTGAAGGTGATCAAGCACGCTGACCCAGTAATGGGAATAAGCAAAGGGGTGGAGGTTTGGATACAACCTGCCACAACTGTGCCTCGCTGAGAGCCACAGGGTCGGGGGTGAATTGTGAGTAAAACATAACAAAAGTTCTTGTTATTTCCACCTTGCCGCTCACAGTATGAAGTGAGTCAGGGGTCCAATCATTTTGTTATGATAGGAAAGGTTTGAAAGTGGAATATCTTGCGGGTAAATTGGTACCTCTCTGCAGAGTTAAAAACGTATTCGAATACTCCGAGCTCCCGGGTTTTATAGGAGTCTGCTGCGGTGGATTAAATCCACGGGGTGTGACACAAGTACTATTTTCTAAATAAAATATGTTTAAATCAAGATTACCCAAATGACATGTGTTGTCATGATAAGGAGTGCTGCCGTGGGCTGTCGTGTGTCGACGTGTCGCGGTAGTGCTATAATCTAGTGAACATGAATGATGATGTTATATTATGAAAAGTGCTGCCATAAGATGAGATGAGAAAGGAAAAGATTATTTTACAAATATCCATAATTCTTGACTAGTCTAGGTTCATATCATCACTACTATATGTATCTACTCTTACCTATGACTTGCTGAGTACGTAAGTGCTCACCCTTGCAACATTCAACTCAATAGATGGAGCCTACTTTGATCAAGATGATGGCACGGAGTACTACGTAGATCCAGAAGGAGGAGAATCAGTTCCGCCAGAACCCTGAAGTGTGTTGTTCTGCTGTCCACTTCTCTTTTATGGGTGGGTCACCTATCTTCTGCTGTGTAGATGCTATTTTGCTAAACCATGTATGCCGTGAAGGCATTGTAATCTCCTTATGTAATATCAAGGCCAGCAGGCCACACTGCTTAATATTTTGTGAGTACTCTGTTGCAATGTAATATACTCCTGTGTTTGACTTATCCTGGGAAGTCAAAGGTTTGTGAGAATGGGACTAGCTGCAGCGAGCTAGGTCTCTACAGGAGTAGTCATTGTCCCAGTTTCGGGGCGCGACACAATATGATTAGACCCTTCCTCACAACCATGTGCGAGTGGCAAGGTGGAGATAACAAGAACTTTTGTCATGTTTCACTCACAATTCACCCCTGACCCTGTGGATCTCTCGCAAACCACAGTTGTGGCAGGTACTACCCCCACCCCTAATTCTCTTCCCATTACTGGGTCAACGTGCATGATCATATATGTGGAGGAGCCGTACTCCGTGAAATTAGTGTATTTTTTTTCCATCTCATGCAGGGATTTCATGTGCGATCCGCATAAGTACTTGTTCAGGCCTGTCCCAAACCAGGCTTGTGGTTAGCACGTGTTTCATGTCACTAGACGCACAACATAAGGTTCTAGTCCTTATATGCCAGTGACCAGACCATCCACAATCATGCACCTTCCGTGCCTGCACATCCTTTGCAGTTAAGCACCTCCAGTGCTATAGCCATCCATACCAAAATTCTGGTCACGGCTAGGGGTTTTATTTCATGAATATATATAAATATATATATATATATATATTAATTCATGGCTCACTATTTGATCATTCCACTTTTAACAAGCATCCAGCTTAGTACTGCCAAATTATATCTCAACCATTCTTTCACATGCAATATCACTTATATTCAAGGTCATATCATAGTAATTCATAAAATATCGGTTCAAGATGATCAAGACTATGACTTGCCTTCCGCGTCGTAAAATACAGCAGTTGATGTCGGGTCGACAGTGAAGTCCTCGAACTCTGGCTCTGACTCTACTCTAAGCAAAGATCAAACAAGCAACCAAAAATCACAACCTTTTCAATACATTATTATACTACATGCAATAATGCTAAGATGAAATGTCTCGATGATTCTGGAATAATTGGGTTTAGAAGCTGATTAGGGCTAACTCACAAAATTAGAGCTGAAGATGGGTGCTAGGGACTTTTAGGGTTCCAGAGTTTGGAAATGACACTAAGTCCGCGGCTGGTTTGCCCAAAATCAACGAATGTCTTCAGGTCGACATTCGGTTCAAGGTGTCGACAAAGGATTCATGGTTGATAGAGGGCTCAATTCAAGTTGTGACAGAAGAAGAGATTGTAGATCACAACATCAGAAATCTAAGAGACAAAGTCATGCTCAAAATGCATGGCTGGAAGTAGGTAAAAAGGTTCAATGCCACTGGCTGACATAGATTGGCATTGGGCTGACATGGCCAGAAACTAGGGTTTACCATATATTTTGATCTAGGGCTCCAATTGATGCACCACTTTGTCTGGAAGATAGTCCTTGATAGCAGGAACAATTTACTCAACAGGATCTAGGGCAGGAGATGGCCGGAAAGTGATGAAAACCGGCAAAGAACACGGTGGCTGGAGTTTCAAGTCATGGCACTGGACATAAATTAGGGTATAGCCATAACTTTCGATTTAGACCGAATTAGACATCGAGCTAGTAGACAAAATTGTTCAGGAGATCAAGATGCATCTAAGGGACAAGGTGGTTGGAGCTAGATCGGCCGGGAACAGATTTCTGGTGGCCGGCGCCGGTGACAAAGACACTGGATTTGGGGTTTTTCGTTATACAGGATTTGAACTCAATTCTTTGCTCGAGGACTAAGAGGGAAGCACAGGGAAGTTATTGGCACGGTCAATTTGGTCGGAGGATCATCGGAAAAGTTTGGCGACGAGCGCCGGCGACTGGTGAAGCTCGAGCTTGGGAATAGCTTCGATTCGAGCTCAATTCTAAAATCTGGATTCACTGGTTTGCTAATTAAAGCTCACTGATCATTTTACGTTACTGGATCGAAGGCTAATTTGGATTGGATCAAACAGCAAGGCTGGAACAGGGATTCTGGCATTTCCCGGCGATCACCGGCGATGAAGTGCATACGAACTTAATTCAAAGCTACAGCACGATAAGGGAGATGGGAGGACCTTACTGGTGCTGTTAATTTGGATGAAGGGGCTGCGGTTGAAGCTGTCACCGTGAGCCTCCTTTTGTGCTCGCTGGAGAAGACGACAACAGTGAAGAAATGCGGTTTAAGGCTGAGGGGTTTTGGGGAGCAGTGCTGATGACGATGAAGCTACTAAGGACTGCTATTTAAAGACAACACAAAGTGAAACAAGGCTCACTGCTTGGGGGCTAAGAAGCTTGCGCCGGTGAAGTCTTCGGATGAAGCAATGGCGAGCAAGCGCAGCTTCTCTCTAGCGTGCGAGCTGCTGGTGAGCTGGACAAGGACTGCCACGGCAATAGCTAAGGTCAAACACGGGTGCACATGCAAACACGGTTGTGAGAAAGAACGACTAGAGCGGTGCTGATCGGCGGCGAAAACACGGCGGCAAGGCGCTTCTGGTCGCGGTCGCAACAGCGCTGATCGAAGCGAAGCACTGCACGTTGCGGTCGAAGACGATGATGAGCACTGTGCACCGCTGGCCGAGGTCGAAGATGCTGAGCCTTGGTCGGAAACAACTACTCTGGTCGTGAACAGTAGGTGTGGTCGAGCCAGGGACCTAATTGCAAGAATCTTTGTTTGATTTCTAGACTGATTTGTAATTTCTGATTTAGAGATAGATAATTTGCAATCTGATTTCATAGATGAGTGTAAACTTATACCTTATACTCATCCAGCAAGAAATTTGGTAAAATCTGGCATGTTTTGATGGTTTTCGATATAAACCGAAAATAGGGTATTTAGGGTAAATTAAATCTTGAGTTTTGTTGATTTTGAATTCAAGGTAATAGGAGAGAGATTTGGGTATTCTGATAGAAGAAGATTTTGTATTAATTAGCATTTGGGAGGTGTTCCCTGAAACAGATTTGAATTTGGAGTTGATTTGAGGATTTTAGCCTTTTTGGATTTCCAGGTATCAGAAAAAGGACTCATTTGCGATACAATTTAGACTAATCTGTGAAAAAGGCTTAAATGATGAAATCTGGCTGCCAACTTTCTGGATTAAGGCATTGGCATACCCATGATCATAATCCAAGAATAATCTGATCTGGATTAGGTCAAGATTTGGCTAAATCTGAGTTCAAAGTATTTAGGATAATTAGGATATTAATTAGAATCCTGTTTTCGGAAACAGAAAGGGATCGCAAGATCTGAGAGTTAGAGATGGAATTAAATCTAGCTTCTGAAGGCTTTTATGTTTAGAGTAACTGATAGATCTCATCTGAGCAATCTGATCTTGATTTGGGTTCACAGGAAAGATTTTGAGATTTTAGGGCTTAAGATAGATTAGGGTTAAACTGATCTTGCTACTACTACAGATTCATGCATGCATGATGTTCATGAAAAAGAAAGTTTTTACCCCTAAACTCAGGGTGTTACACGCCATCTTTGGCCCCGGAGTATCCTCCGGTGGTTGAAGAGACAGTAACTCCAATGGCACCTAGAAGGAGCACACAAGATCGAATTCGTGTTATCGCGGATACACTGCGTAATCCTCCTCCTGATTTGGGAGATGCGGATAAAACAACCTTCGTTAGAGTCCTTGCGGATGTGCTTGATGAAGTTGCATCTGACACTACTCCAACAGCGTCGTCCCATTCCACGATTCGCTCCCATAAATGGAGTTATTCATACTCCAGCCATGGGAGGCATAATCAATTGCCAGCAGGGCTGATTTAGCATGACAAAGCCAAGCGAGTTGGAAGCTCCCGCGATCAAGATCGCGTACTAGTCCATTCTCGCCTGGGGCTGCGAGGTGTATCTCCTCAAGGTCATGTCGCCCGCGACCAAATGGAAGGTCGCGGTGACAGACATTTCCGCAGTTCCTATGTAGGTTATAAGGCTTTCTCGCCAATCCTCCGTGCTATGATCTGGCCAAATAAGTTTAAACCAGGGACGATTGAAAGGTTCGATGGAACGCAAAATCCATCAGAGTTTCTTCAAATCTACATTACTACCATCCAAGCGACAGGGGGAGATGACCGCGGGATGGCAAACTACTTGCCAACGGTTCTTGAAGGATCAACGAGGACCTAGTTGTTTAATCAACTAGAAGGGTCAATTGACAATGGGGAAATGTTGTGTGATGCAATACTCAACAATTTCCAAAATTGTTATCAGAAGCCTAGCAAGGAAGATAATCTTCATCGCTTGCGCCAGACTTCCACAGAAACTCTTTGGCAGTTTGTCAAGAGATATGTTGGAGTGAGAAATGCCATTCCTAACATCTCTGACAATTCCGTTATCAGGTCATTTAAACATGCCGTACGATATAGGAGATTCACCGAAGATTTACTTATCCATCTGCCTCAATCAGTAGCCAATCTCTTCGACACGGCTGATCGTTATTCTGATGCGGCCGAGGCCGTGGAATGGAATAGGATGGTGGACAAAGGGAATTCGCCACCTCAACCAGGTTTCAAGAACAACAAGAAAGATGATTCTAGCAAGAAGCCAGAGTCATCATTGGGCGAGAAATCGAAAAAGCCAAGAAGAATTGGGTTGGACAATACCGAGATGTCGCCGTTGCTGACAAACCACCATCAGGAAATGGTAATAAGTTTTCATTTAAAAATAAAACTCCTTCTGGTGGCTGCGACAGCGACCATTAGGGAAAACAGGCTAACCCGTAGGGAAATAAGAAGTGGTGTCCACTGCACAATTAATCCGGACATGATCTCAAGAATTGTCGCAACTGGTTGAAGAGCTTGGAAGACTTCTACCAGGGAACTGGACCCATGCTGACCATACCACGGCAAGATCAAGCTTGCGAGGTTAGAGACGCTAATGGAGATGAAGAAATGTCTTACCAGGTACCCCAAAATCATGTCAATATTATCTTTGGTGGTTCTTCTTCTTATGCTTCTAAGCGTCAGTTTAAAACTTTTTACCATGAGGTAAGTAAAGTTGGAGCTCCCCTTGGGGAGCCTCAATATCTTCGTTGGTCAGAAACTCCCATAACCTTCAACCGGGACGATTCTCCCAAGAGGCTTACACGACCATTGTGACTTCCTTTGGTCATGACCCCTGTAATTAGCAATGCTAGGCTCAAAAGGGTTCTGATCAACGGGGGCAGTTCTTTGGACCTATTATTGGTCAAGACTCTTGATGAGATGCAAATCCCTCGCTCAAAGATTAAACCCATAATTCATCTGTTTTATGGTATAATTCATGGTCCCTCAATGATGCCGATTGGACAAATTGTGTTACCGGTAACATTGGGAGAACCAGACAATTTCTGAACAGAATTAATTACATTTGATGTAATTGATTGCGATTCGGCATATAACACTATTTTTGGCAGGCCAACACTTACTAAGTTTATGGCGGCGGCACATTACTCTTATCAATGCGTCAAGCTACCAGTCCCAAAAGGTGTGATTTTGGTCCGAGGCAGCCGGAATACTGCTCTTACTTGTGATCGGTTATCTCTGGAGTTGGTGGATCAACTTCCCCTTCAGGATGTTCAAGTTGCGACCACGGCGTCAGATGTGATCAAAGTTGCCCCACGACCAGATGCAAAATTGAAGTTAGTTCCATTGCTCCTAGATGATCCATCCAGAATCAGTTGGATTGGATCAGGTTTGGATGACAAATAGGAGCTCATGCTCATTACTTTCCTCCGGGCTAACGCAGATGTGTTTGCGTGAAAACCATCCAACATGCCTAGGGTCCCAAGGGAAGTAATCGAGCACAGGCTAGCTATTCTACCTGAACAGCAACTAATAAAGAAAAAGCTAAGACGCTTTGCTGTTGATCGACAAGAAGCCATCCAGTTGGAGTTAGATATGTCGACGATTTGGACTCGGGGTCCCCTGTCGATCTTACGCAGATTTGTGAGTTTTATGTGAGACCTTTCAATGTGCCCTCAGGTAAGTTAGGATAAGCAATTTATATGGGGATGCAAATATTTATACAGGTTCGGGCCCTCGATGGTGGGAGTAACAGCCTTACGTCCTGTTGTGATTTCACTATGGGAAAAGGAGTTTACAGGGAGAAGAGATTATAACAGGCGATGATCTCTCCTTATACTTCTGTCTAACTAACTATGTCTAAGTCTTAAAGCGTAGATGACTTTTTGTCTGTTGATGTCTCCTGACTTCGTCCTCCCCTCATCGTGCATTTAGCCATCCTTTTGTACTGAATGAAAGGATGCCGACGTGAAGCAGTTCTGGACAGTTGCCATGATGCAGTTTGTGTAACCGCACTCCTTCTCTTGGACGGTTAAGCACGTGCAATCATGGATAACCGCACATGCTAACCTCCTGGCGGTTGTCTTCACACGTGGCAGAAGTTGCTTCGTGCCTGTGAACATGTCCAGTAAAAGCTTGTACACCTCTAGGCTATCTTGGTCGCGCATAGTTAGCGACCCTCTGACCACGCACTGCCTGCGGTCTTATGATCGCGCAAAGGCTGCGATCACAAACTAACTCTGTGTCCGTCCGCGACCATAGCGGCTGCTAAGACACAAAGACACATATCTCATTCGATCCTGACTTGAACCCGACATGCGTTAATCAAACTAACTTAGGTGATAATCCTCGTCAGCTAGCCCCCAAATTTGAAGAAATGATAAGACTTATTTACTTCAAATTTAGTTTGCATCGAATTATGTAACCTGACGCTTCAACTTCTTCAGTTGGCACTATTCCACTATGTGGAGGTTTATATCCCAAGAAAACCTTTGGGTTCTTCTTGATAGGTAATCATGAATTTATTGACCCGCTTAACCAATGCAAAAAGCTGTAAGTACATTTTAAGGACTCGAGGCACCCTAAAATGCGAACCGTCATCTCCGAGCTCTATAAATAGCGAAGCCTTTCAATTTTTTAAGACTTACAAATTTTTGGCTAAGTCCTTTAGGAAATCTACTTCTAACTTCCTGCCTCGCATTTCCTCCTTTACTCTCACCTTGTTGGCGAACCAAGATCCCAAGAAGGTTATTGAGATTAAGAGTGATGAGGAAGAAATAGTCAAGACACAAGATATCCAGAAGGTAGACTTCTTCCAAAACATCTTGTGATTTTCTATGTTAAGGATTTCCAAAGAAATTCATTTTGTATTTCACAGGTGATTGAGGAAATTATCTCTCCAAAGAAGAGATTCAAAGATGACGAAGGATCCTCCAGTGGAGCTGCATCAAAGATTCCAAAGGGTGCTGGTACCTGTGTTGCAACTCATCCAGGTGCATCTTCATCTCCACCTTTGGAGATCCACAACAATCCTTCCAACCATCTCATTTCTGGAGCAAGTCTCACACCCCGCAACCAAGTGATTCTCAGCTTTTGTTGGGTGATCAACTTTCTGGGAAAAGTCCCACATTTCCACGTCCAAACCCCCTCCAAAGCTTGGTTTTCTCCTCTGCTTCTCAGGTAACAACTCTCTTCACTCTCCCTGTTGGTTACATGTTTTATAAACTAACCATGAATACAAAGGAGGTGAAGGCCCCTAGAGCCCCCAGCGATCAGCTTGCTGAGATCCAGACTCTTCTTGGTGAGAGAGCAGCCTTGTGCAGAACTCTAAAAAGAAAAAGAGGGGCTGGGAAGCGTTCTGAGGAGATGTCTTCAGCCATTCTGCACTTGGCAGAATGTTATGATGGAACTTGCGAAGAGGCGCGCAAATTCCGTATGGAGAGATATCATGCTAGATAGCAATGAGAACTCTCCGATACAATAAGGAATGGCTGCACTCCCTTAATAAGGGATGACGTCAATAGGCTTAGAGACGTCGCCAATTCTCTTGGGGTAGCCAGTGTAGATCCCACTGATGCCAACATGTCCCTGGGTGAACTTTGTAAATTACTTTTGGATCAGGTCGACGCTTTGGTCACCTGTATCCCTTTTGTATGTAAAAATTGCAAGAAATAAGAAATTTCTTTTCCTTACATATCTAACTCTTTGAATGATTATGTATAACTTATAACCACTAATTGGAGTTTTTTGTAAATCTTCTGTGTGGAAAAGTGATTACAGAAAAATATTTCTGCGACCAGAACATACACAGGTAAAACATTTCTATCCAAAATCGATTTTGGACAATTCTTAGGTCTCAGAATAGCATTGAGGCCATACAGAGTATTGCGGTCACAGGATAGCACTGAGACCATAAGTAGTACTGTGGTCACAGAATAGCGTTGCGACCATATATTGCCCCGCAATCACATAATAGTGTTGCGATCAGTGCAGAAAATATGTCGTTACCCTAAAATCATAAGGTATTAATTCCTCAAAAATTCATAATAATTTCTCATATGATTATCTATACCATAGCCCCCGAATGTGAAATAAAATGACCTTTAGTAATTTGAAAAAGATACACTTAGCTTCAGATTCATAACAGGGTAAATGATATGATAACAGGTTCCAACTGGAGAGACACCCGTTATGGGAAATCATTAAAATAGTGCACCCGGCGAGGAGTCATCTCGGGCATATAAAAGGAAGAAGTGGCGTGTCTGAGAATCTTCAGAACCAAAGCCCTCTTTTGCTTTAGCCATTCTAGCCGCAAAAAACCCTCCTTGCATGCCTCGCTCTCATTGCCTCCAACAAAGCCATTGCCTTTTCACTAACCTCATCGTCAATGGCGTCCTGGAGTCGATCCATTCACCATAATGAGGACAACTTATTGGCACTCGAGAGAGAAGAAATCCTTCTCCCACGGTTGCTAATCAACTGGCAGCCAGCGGAGAAGAACGAAGAAACCCCAGTCGTTCGTGAGAATGAACTGGTAATCTTCAAGGAGTTCTTGCTATGCGGGTTCTAACTCTCGGAGAGCGGATTCCTCCAAGAAATCCTTGCACATTACGGACTGGAGCTGGTGAATCTCCATCCAAACGCCATTTTGATCCTAGTAATCTTTCAACACTTGTGTGAGGCTTTCGTCGGAGTGATGCCCAGTGTGGATCTCTTCCGATGCTTCTACTTCTCGGCATGGTCAAAGAGGTCCAATGCCGCGGGCTGCATCTACTTCCGCATAAGGGAGAAGAAAGAATATCCTTTTCTTCCTTTGCGGGATTCGGTGCACGGGTGGCATCACAAATGGTTCTACTGCACCCCTCCATCAGAGAGTAGCCTCTGGTTCAAGAACAATCGACCAGAGAAGAGCAGAGAAATGGACACTGTTCCTGCTCTAAATCAAGAACTGAAAATGCAGGCCCAAGCAATACTTCACCTAGTCCAACAAGGATTGACAGTGCGAGATATCATTCGTGACTTTGTGAAGAATAGGGTGAGCCCCCTGCAGAAGAGGGAACACCCTGCTTGGGTGATAGAATCCACGGCAGACAGTACCCTGGATTATTATACAAGTATGTCCTCTTGGTCTACAAAATGTGCATTTTTATCGATGAAAAATATCATACCCAGTAATTTGCCCTTTTGTGATGTAGTTTTATCATTGTCCGAGATCGAGAAACGGATGAATAGCCTTCCGCAGTCTTATAATGCCGCAACAGAAGGAGCTCAAGGATCACCCCATCCTCAGAGCTTAATAAATGGCAGCGACAATCTGAAACAAGAACGTCAAAAGGTATGACGTTTTTTTGTAGAACTCGTTTGAAATCGCCTATTGATTTGAGGATCACCAAGTCAAGTTTTTTGATATGATGCAGCTACTGAAGGGGCGAATCACCGGGAAAAAACGTCCTGGTGACGATGCTGGACCTTCTGGGGGGTCAGCGATGAAGAGGGCAAAGAGAACCTCTTCGAAGAAGAAGATGAAGGAGTCGGCCCCTGATACATCAAAGACGACCATAGGGGTAGCCTCTTCAAAAAAAGAAGAAAACAACCGCTAAGAAGACTGTGGTAAAGTTTTTGATTCCCCCTACTGTACCAAGTACAGATAAAAGTTACTTCTTAGTCGTACAGGGTGAAGGGAGCAAGGATGAGGAAGACGACATTCCTCTCATCCATCGTAAGAGAAAAGCACCGAACTTTCTGGAGATTAGCATCCCCGAGAGGTTAGCTTCTCCTACTATCGCTGAAGTATTATCCTCCATGGCAGAGGCAGAAATGGCGGCAAAGGGCCCCATGATCGCAGAAGATCTTGCGGTCACAGTGGAGACCTCCAATCCTGAGGCCTGCGCAGCCTCAGGGTTAGTAACCCCTCCTTCTATTAACGAAGGGACGACTGTGGTAAGGACCTCACAATCTTTTAATTTTCACTTCCCCGCATGTACCAATCATATTGTGAACATGCAGGGAGAAGAAGACACTATCCTGTTCAAGAAAAGGAAAACAAGGACAGATGTTGATGACACTTCAACAGGGGCACCCAGTGGGCTTCTTTCTCCCCAGAGCGCATCATCGAGACCCACATTTGCGTTGGGGTTTTGACTCAAGTAAGGATGTCATATCTTGTTACCTCGCATTTTTCCTGAGCACGAGGGAGTTACAAGTTATGATTTTTTCAGAAGTTCTGTGTCTGGCACCCCACCACCTCCTCGAAAATCGGTGCAACTCCTGCCTTAGGGGTCGAGGGAGACACAGGGGAAAACACAATGGCTGAGGAGTCCTCTCAGGCCATTGTGGAGGAATAATTGCGGACCTCCTATCCACTGGGATGGAAACTGCAGCTTTAACCTCAGGAGCGAGCCAACAAGAACAAACATTTGCTCCTCCTGTTGTTAAGGAAAAAACCAGCCTCGAGGTTCAAACTTTGAGCGAACCCGAGGATGCTTCTTTTAAGGACTTTATAGATGTAAGTAAACATTCCTTTACCCTCTGAGTTTGACAATCTTAGGAATGTTCAAGTTCAAACAACAGATTTTTATTGTATCCCAGGATCTGACCCGAGTGGTGACCAAGTCAAAAGCTCTAGCAACGCATATTGAGGTCACTCAACAGGAGATCACCCGGCTACAATAGTAAATATCTGTAGTTTATTTATCCCTGCCTTGAACTTTCGTCTAAGCAGCCACCTTCTTTGTCATAGGGAAAATGCCTCCTTGACAAAGAGCACGGCTAATCGGGAAAAACAGGAAAATGTGATGGCTCTGAAACTTTCCGGTAAGTCTTTCTTCCGATCAGGTGGAACTATATCATTACATGAATGGTTATAGAACTGAATAATTCACTCATGCTGCACAAGAGGAACAAATAAGCTCCCTTTCAAAAGAAAAGGTTGACCTTCATGCGACCATTAAGCTTCAAAGTTCCAAGATTGACGTTGTCTATGAGGAGAATAAGACCTTAAAGGCGACTATCTCGTCCTGCAGCAACGTTCAATCTGGAGTCTTCGAAAAGTTGAAGGCAATGGCAAGTTTGCTGAAGGTAGATATAGTCGAACCTCAAAAGAATGTCTTAAGCCTCAACGATTCATGCAAACTGGTCGTGGCTCTGGCTGAATCACTACTCGAGTATCTCCCTAGAGACACACAAAATGACAAGAAGAGGCAATGAAGATCGATGTAAGATCTATATCCTCCGCCCTTCTTTGCAAGTTAACACTTCACCATCGTCCAGATTTGGACTTGAATCCAGTGGTGGGAGATGCAGAAATCGAAAGTGATGATCAGTTTGAAGCCATTTCAGAAGAAGTCAAACCTCTGGTTGAAGGTCTTATGAAAGGATTGGGCTTATTGTAATTTATTTTAATTGTACCTGTAGACATATACTCATACTATGCAAATGCATGCCTTAGGTTTTTTGAAAAGGTGTACTTCATCTTATTTTATATTATGGCCATATTCTCATAGCCCCCTCCTAAGATCATAAGTACTAGAGACTTAGTGTTATAATCTCAGGAAAAATATGGGTTTTTGACAATCAGAAATATCTAGTGAGTTTCTTGCACGTTTAGGAACGGTTTATAAAGAAATGGCTCAACTTAGATACGATCATCTGGTCACACCGACACTGATCTTAATATAATATCAAGTCTTATTATGAACAGGCAGCCACCCGAATGATCAAAAACACGCTAGTAAGTCCCGTGTGTGTTTAGAAACGGCTTATTTAGAGATGTCTTATCTAGGTGTGACCATGAGATCGGCCCGCGAATCCAACATAGTTATCATAATAAGATGGTCATTGGCGACCAGCCCTCGAGCATAGCTCGGTATGGGTGTGGCAAGACAAAAAAGAAACCATAACATAATTTGAAGAAAGATACACATAATTTTTTAACAGATCATGCCAATTGAAAAGGATAAAAGAAATGAGAGGCTTACACATAGAACTTGCATAGTTGATCTATGTTCCAAGTATTGGACAAGATCCTTCCATCCTCCATCGCTAATTGAGCGATCCTGGTCATGGTACTGAAACCACAGTATAAGGGCCTTCCCACTGAGGGGAGAATTTATTGCAGTTAGACTGGTTTTGTACTTTCCGTAAAACCAAGTCACCCACATGAAGACTACGAGGCCAAACCCGTTTACTGTGACATTTACGCAAAACTTGTAAATATACCGTAGACTAGATCAGTACCCGATCTCGTTTCTCTTCGAGGAGAGTAATATCTTGGGTCCGCTGTTCGAGCTGATCAGTTTGATCGACTTGATCTACCCAAACAGACCCAATACGAATTTCGATAAGTAAGACAGCCTCAGCACCATATACTAGTTGAAAAAGTGTCTCACCCGTAGCCTGACTACAAGTAATAAGACGACTGGAACACCAAATCATGTGACTATATTCTTATGAAAGAATTTCTTCTCCGCAATGGCAGTAATGTTGCGAACTGGTTCAACCTCAATCCACTTCATAAACATATCAATGGCTACGAACAAGAACTTGTACCCATTGACCACTTGAGGCATAAGACCCACAATATCTATCCCCCAAACCGCAAAAGTCCATGTTAGAGGAATAGTTTGTAAGGTACATGCGGGCTGATGAACCTGTCTCGCATGAAATTGACACTGTGGGCACGTCTTGACCAAATGCTTGGCATCCTCAAGTGCCGAAGGCCAGTAAAAACCCTGTCGGAAAGTTTTTCCAACCAGTGTGTGAAATGACGTGTGTGCACTACATACACCGTCATGAATTTATTTCAAGAGAGATTTACCATCCTCTTGAGATATGTAACGCATGAATACTCGTTGGGTACCCTTTCGGTATAAAACTCCATCTATGAGTTTATACAGGCGCGCTTTCTGAATTAACTGATCACTCTCGGTTTCATCCTTGGGCAAGGTCCCATGTTCAAGATAGACCCTCAATGGATGGGTCCAATCTCCCTCATGCCCAAGGTTGGCGACACAAACTGTCACCGGGTCATATTCAATCGAAGTCATGATCGAGGGATGTTGTAAGTGTTCAATGAACACTCCTGCAGGAGCGGATGTGCGTGAGGACCCAACTTTGGATAATTGGTCTACCAGAATATTGTCCTTTCGCGGGATATATTGGACTTCAAAATGACTAAAGTATTTTTCCAATTTCCTCACTTCCCCCAGGTAATGAGACATTGTCTCATCAGAGGTGTTGTACTCCTTGTTTACCTGGTTTAGACTAGATGTGAGTCTCCCCTCACCAATAATCGACAGACTCCGAGGAATTTAGCTACCCGGAGCCCTGCAATAAGACCTTCATACTCTGCTGTGTTATTGGTTGCAACAAAGTGTAATTGAATGACATACTTGAGTTGGTTGCCCTGAGGTGTGATTAAGACTACTCCAGCTCCCGAGTGTTGAAAACTACGAGAGCCGTCAAAATACATCGTCCAGTGATTGGTGCAAGATAAATCTTTGAATTCCTGCACAGGAGGGTCAGGATTAGTCCATTCGACCACAAAGTCTGCGAGGATTTGAGATTTAACTGCTATGCGAGAGGTGAAATGGATGTCAAATGCTCCAAGTTCCACTGTCCACTTCATGATGCGACCAGATTTCTGCGGGTTCCGGATAATATCTCCCAATGGGAAGGACGAAGGCACAGTAATCTTATGTGTTTGAAAGTAATGTCGTAGCTTACGGGAAGCTATCAGAAGTGCGTAAAGTATCTTTTGGACCTCAGGATAACACTCCTTTGGACCATGAAGTACCTCGCTTACGTAATAGATTGGTTGTTGTACATCCTCTCTCTCCGCGACCAGAATGGCACTGACCGTGTGAGGGGTGGCCGCCAAATAAAGTAGTGGTTCCCCCAAATTCAGAGAGACCAATACTGGTGGACTAGACAAATACTTTTAACCTCTTGAAAGGCTTTTTTGGCTTCATCCGACCAGGTAAAGCCATTGTGTTTGCGAAGAGCCTTGAAGAAAGGCAGGCCTCGTTCGCCTAGTCTTGATATGAAATGGCTAAGAGCCGCCATGCTACCTGTCCGGCTCTGGATGTCCTTCATGGTCGAACGAGATCTCATTTGCTCAATGGCCTTGATTTTCTCAAGATTAACCTCTATTCCTCTCGAACAAACAAAAAAACCCAAAAGTATTCCAGAAGAAACCCCGGAGGAACATTTTTCCGGATTTCATTTTATTCCATGCTTATTTAAATTACAAAAGATTTCAGCAAGGTCATCCAAATGACTCAAGCTTTTCAAACTTGTTACAACCAAATCATCAACGTAAGCTTCAAGATTATGCCCCATCTGGGAAAGAAAGGGCTTTTGCATCAAGCGCTGGTACGTGGAACCGGTGTTCTTGAGATCAAATGGCATTCTGACGTAGCAGTAAGTGCCAAATGGTGTGATGAAGGCAGTTTTCTCTTCATCTTCTTCTGCCATGCTAATTTGATGGTACCCTGAATAAGCATCCAGGAAACTCATCAGTTCACAACCCACTATAAAATCGACCAACTGGTCGATGTGGGGAAGGGGAAATCATTCTTTGGACAGGCACTGTTTAGGCTGGTGTAATTAACGCACATGCACCACTTACCATTTGACTTTAAGACCATGACTGGGTTCGCAAGCCACTCAGGATGATCCACTTCATGAATAAATCCTACTTTCTGGAGTTTATCCAGCTCTACTCCGATGGCTTCTTGCTGATCAACAGCAAAGCGTCTGAGCTTCTGCTTTATTGGTCGCTGTCCAGGTCGAATTGCTAACTTGTGCTCAATTACCTCCCTTGGGACTCCAGGAATGTCAGATGGTTTCCACGCAAACACATCTGCATTAGCCCGGAGGAAAGTAACGAGCTCGAGTTCCTATTTGTCATCCAGGCCTGATCCAATCCGAATGGTTCTAGATGGATCATCTGGGTACAATGGAACTAATTTTAACTTTTCATCTGGTCACGGGGCAACTTTGATTGTATGAGAAGACGTGGTCGCAATCTTGATGTCCCAAAGGGGAAGCTGATCCACTAACTCTAGGGATAACCGATCACAAGTTAGCGTTGTATTGCAGCTGCCTCGGACCGAGATAACAGCTTTGGGGCCCTGGCAACTTGCCGCACTGATAAGTATAGTGCGTCGCCATCATGAATTTAGCGAGAGTTGGCCTGTCAAAAATAACATTATAGGCCGAATCACAATCAATTACGTCGAAATTAATCAATTCTGTTCGGAAATTATGTAGTTCTCCCAGTGTTACTGGAAGCACCACCTGTCCCACTGGCATCATGGAGGGACCACGAATTATCCTATAAAATGGATATGGGTTTAATTTTTGAACGAGGGATCTGCATCTCGTCCAGCGCCTTGACCAATAAAATGTCCAAGGAACTGCGCCCGTCGATTGGAACTCTTTGAACTCGAGCATTGCTAATAATTGGGGTAATGACCAAAGATAGTCCAATGGTCGCATAAGCCCATTAGGACAATCAGCCCGATCAAAAGTCAAAGAAGTTTCCGACCAACGGGGATATTGAGGCTCACCGAGGGGAGCCTCTGTTTGATTTACCTCGCGGTAAAACATCTTAAACTGACGCTTAGAAGCAAAAGAGGAGGAACCTCCAAAAATAATATTAACATGATTATGGGGTACCTGATAGGACATCTCTTTGTCTCCATCGGTGTCTCTAAATCCGCAGGCCTGATCTTTTTGCGGCAAAGTTGGCATCGGTCCAATAACATTAACTAGATCTTCGGTAAACCTCTGATATCTCACGACATGTTTAAATGCCCTAATAACGGAGTTGTCAAATATATTCGGAATGGTATTCCTCACTCCGACAAATCTTTTGACAAACTGCCGAAGAGTCTCCGTAGAAGTCTGGTGCAAACGATGGAGATCATCCTCTTTGCTAGGCTTCCCCGTTATAAATCGAACCCTCTGGTTGGTTGAACAACCAAGTTCTCGCTGGTCCTCAAGGACCGTTGGCAAGTAATTTTCCATGATACGATCATCTCCACCCGCAGCTTGAATGGCAGTAATGTAGATCTGAAGGAATTCAGACGGATTTTGAGTCCCATCAAATCTCTCAATCGTTCCTGGCTTAAACTTGTCTTGGCAAACCACCGCACGGAGGCCTGGCGAGAAAGCTTTGCTGCCAACATAGGAACTGTGGAGAGTTCTACGGCTTTCAACTTGATTGTGGGCGATCTCATGCTGTGGGGATACGCCTCGCAGCCCCAGACGAGAATGGACATGAACGCGATCTCGATCGCGAGAATTTCCAATTCGCCGGGCTTTGTCATTCCGAACTGATCCTCATGGGAGGGAATCATAGACCGGGATGAAGCAGCTGGAGTTGCATCAGATGCAACTTCATCTAGCTTATCCTCCAGGATTCTGGCAAGAGCCGGTTTGTCCGCGTCTTCGATATTAGGGGGAAAATTACGTAGGACTTCTGTGATAGAACGAAGTCGCCCATGCGTACTCCTCCTGGGTGCACCAGGTGTCATTGTTTCTTCGTCCATCGATGGATAGTCCGGGGGCAAAGAAGGTTTTTGGTTGCGTCTGCTACCATGAGGACGACGGGAAGAACTTGGGGCGGCATCATAATGAGACTATGCAAGCTGCAAAGCTTCCAATGCAATTTTGCGAAGTTCATTATCTCGTTGCTCATGATCTTGATCCTCCTTTTGCTTACTCTCTTGTTCCTCTTTTTGTCTGCGCTCTTGCTCCTCCCTAGCAATTCACTGCTCAGGAGTTGATGCGTCCTTTGGTCCTGATCTTCACGGCGTAGGATCATGAACACGATAACTTACTGAAAACATCCAAGATAACTATTGCAACCTGACAAATAAAACTCGAAGCCAACCACCGTCGCAATACGGCAACCTGAATCGAGGATTCGTCCAACCACACTCTTATGAAACCAACCAACACAACCTGCAATCAAACGGAGTAGGAGCACCGATTGGGAGTCGATGATGCGACCGCTTCTGTAATTTCGCGAGGAAATCACAAGAGCAAAG
Organism: Pharus latifolius; assembly: GCA_019359835.1. Taxonomy (NCBI): domain Eukaryota; kingdom Viridiplantae; phylum Streptophyta; class Magnoliopsida; order Poales; family Poaceae; genus Pharus; species Pharus latifolius. Next base: position 24,938,444 of record CM033327.1, read on the forward strand.
GGGTAGAGATCACTCTCGGAAATTGTTAGCACACAGCTGAACAAAAGGGATTGGTATTTGCTTCTCCAAAAAAAAATTCCTCTTAACACAATACATAGTGGATATTCATACTAGAGAACCACCCCTCTAGTTAGGTGTGAAAAGACTCTTAAGACTCTGAAGATAAGCTAGCTGAAAGGTCACCACGAAGTAATTCGCGCGCGGCTGTTTGACTTCTGTGCAGCCAACACTAAAATGGTGATTACTCCTAATTGGGAAGTCCAAAAGATGAGCCGTTTGTTGCGTTGGAAAGTAGACTCGATAAGCTTTCCATCCATGTAAATTATGCATCCAGAAACGTCAAAATATTGGGTCGTATGACTTGTGAAAGTTGCAGTACTTGTCACATGACACGTCTCAACTTTGGGCAGCACCCATGTTTGCCTCCACGCAATCTTCCTTATCCTCCATGTCCTCCACGTAGGCCTTCTTAGCTGGACCATCTTCTGTCTCCTCGTATGTGAACCTAAGTAGCAAAAGTGTAGAACTTTTAGGTAGTATAAAATTCTCATCATTTGTAATGTCAATTTCAGCAAGGAGTGAAGTCACCTCTTGTTGTGGATTCTTTGCACGACGTCGAGTGATCAGTCCATTGTATTCTTGATCAGATCTTTGGTCTACATGCGAAGGTGCAACACGTGCTGGGATGACCTCATCAGGAGTTTCCTCCGATAAAGTAACAAATTCTCGAGGGAGCGAAGTCGCAGAAGGAGAAAACATCTTCGTTGGTTCCAAATCGGATTCAAAGTCAAAAAGTGACTGGAGGTTATCGGGATCAAACCTCCCAGGGCTAAGCTCCAGGTTATCATCATCCACATCCTCAACGGCGAAGCATTGTGGTACATATTCAGCCTCCATGGTGGTAGAACTCACATGAGGCTCTTGGTCTATCTTCTCTGTCTCTTGGTCAATGGACATGACCTGAGTTGGGGAAGATGCATCCTCTGGATATTCCTCAGGGACATCTTCGCGATCCATCTCTTCCATTGGAACGGGATCACTGGATGAGGGCATCCGAATATAGGCATAATCCTCGAGATCAAAATTCTTCTCGGAATCGTATGCCCCAGACATGTCTTACCGGAACTCCTGATGAACAAAAGGCACCTTGAGAAAGGCCCCACGGTGGGCGCCAGCTATCGACGATTTGGACTCAGGGTCCCCTGTCGATCTTATGTAGATTTGTGAGTTGTATGTGAGACCTTTCAATGTGCCCTCAGGTTTTAGGATAAGCAATGTATATGTGGACACAAATATTTATACAGGTTCGAGCCCTCGATGGTGGGAGTAACAGCCCTACGTCCTGTTGTGATTTCACTATGTATGGGAAAAAGAGTTTACAGGGAGAAGAGATTATGGCAGGCGATGATCTCTACTTATACTTTTGTCTAACTAACTATGTCTATGTCTTAAAGCGCAGATGACTTGTTGTCTCTTGACGTCTCCTGACTTCGTCCTCCCCTCATCGTGCATTTAGCTATCCTTTTATATTGAATGAAAGGATGCCGACGTGAAGCAGTTCTGGACAGTTGCCATGGTGCAGTTTGTGTAAGCACACTCCTTCTCTTGGATGGTTAAGCACATGCAATCATGGATAACCGCACATGCTAACCTCCTGGCAGTTGTCTTCACACGTGGGAGAAGTTGCTTCATGCTTGTGAACGTGTCCAGTAAAAGCTTTTACACCCCCAGGCTATCTTGGTCGTGCATAGTCAGTGACCCTCTAACCGCGCACTGCCTACGGTCTTATGATCGTGCAAAGGCTGCGATCACAAACTACCTCTGTGTCCGTCTGCGACCATAGCAGCTGCTAAGACACAAAGACACATATCTCATTCGATCCAGACTTGAACCCAACATGTGTTAATCAAACTAGCTTGGGTGATAATCCTCATCAAGATAAACTCCAGAAGGCAGGATTCATTCATGAAGTCAATCATCCTGAGTGGCTTGCGAACCCTGTCATGGTCCTAAAGTCAAATGGTAAGTGGCGCATGTGCGTCGATTACACCAGCCTAAATAGTGCCTATCCGAAGGATGATTTTCCCCTTCCCCGTACCGATCAGTTGGTTGATTCTACTGTGGGTTGTGAACTGATGAGCTTCCTGGATGCTTGTTTAGGTTACCATCAAATTAGCATGGCAGAAGAAGATGAAGAGAAAACTGTCTTCATCAGACCATTTGGCACCTTCTGCTACGTCAGAATGCCATTCGGTCTCACGAATACTGGTTCCACGTACCAACGCTTGATGCAAAAGACCTTTCTTTCCCAATTAGGGCATAACTTAGAAGCTTATGTAGATGATTTGGTTGTCATGAGCGTCAAAAGTTCTAGTCACATAGATGACCTCGCTGAAACCTTTTGTCATTTGAATAAGCATGGAATAAAGTTGAATCCTAAAAAATGCTCCTTTAGAATTTCTTCTGGTAAACTTTTGGGTTTTCCTTGTTTGTTCGAGATGAATTGAGGTTAATCCTGAAAAAATCAGGGCCATTAAACAAATGAGATCTCCTTCGACCATGAAGGATGTCCAGAGCCTAACAGGTCACACGGCGGCCTTAAGACATTTCATATCATGATTAGGCGAACGAGGATTACCTTTCTTTAAGGTTCTTTGTAAACACAATTATTTACTTGGTCGGATGAAGCCAAAAAAGCCTTTCAAGAGGTAAAAGCATACTTATCTAGCGCACCAGTATTACTTTCTCCGGTTTTGGGACAACCTTTACTTCTTTACCTGGCCACAACCCCTCATGCGATCAGCGTAGTTGATGAGGACATCACCAACACAGATACGAACGCCACTCCATCCACTCCTACCACTGCGTCGAGCGAAGACCATGGAGAAAATCAAGTCGGCATGAACCCACATGTCAAGCCATTCAAGCCATCTACACTAAAGGTCCAGCATACCACGACGCTCCAAGACGAGCCCAAGAACAAGCCCAAGTTGTCCACGCTCCAAGACAAGCCCAAGATGAAGCCCAAGTCATCCGCGAGCCCGATTCGGCCATCCAGGAGCACACCAACTTCAGACGGACCTCCAGGCCACGTACGGAGTCCGTTTGGGGTGATGAGCACTTTAAGGAGAAGCCCACGACGCCGCCTTTCTAACAGACCTAGGCCCACTGCCAAATTCCATCTGGATCTCCTGCAATCTATGAAAAAATTCACAGACAGATTCTACCAGGTGCTGCGCCACCTCTACTTTGGGCCCAAGGCCCATGTATCCCTAGGATTACATGGGGGTGGGTTCTTTGGCCGGTGGCCTAACTCTGGCCGCCATACTCCTGCTACATATGGCCACCACCCCCTATCCTTTTCAGTGGGTTTTTCTTAGATTATACCGCTTAGACAGTTTTCGCTGTTCATCGGTTTGTGGAACCCCAACTCGTACTCTTCATTGGTAATTGGCAATATTCAGATTTCGTCTACCGTGTTCTTGCTTGTGTTCTCGATTCGCATGAGGGATAAATCAATTGATGGAGAACTCGACGTTGACAATCCAGCTTCCAATCAGAACTGATTCGAACCCCTGCAATCGCTACACCACGGCTCCGTTGGTTATCAACCATGCCAAGACATGGTTGACCTCACCAATAAGGCTTATCCCTGCATGCGAATCAAGAACACAAGCAAGAACACGTTAGACGCAATCTAAATATTGCCAATTGCCAATGAAGAGTACGAGTTGGGGTTCCACAAACCGATGAACGGCAAAAACTGTCTAAGCAGTATAATCTAAAAAAAAACTCACCAAAAAGGATAGGGGGTGATGGCCATATGTAGCAGGAGTATGGCGGCCAGAGGTAGGCCACCAGCCAAAGAACCCCCCACCTGATGGAGACACAAATGCCTGATCTTCTGGTGAGAAGGATAACTTCGATTTGATGGAGAGTGACCTTGGCGATCCGACTACCAACCAAACAAGACTAGACGCCCTGGCAATCGCTAAACCACACTCACAAGTCGTTATAAACCATGCCGAGATGCGGCTAACCTGATCACGAGGATCGATTCCTACAAGCAACCGAAGAACAAGCAAGAACAAGATAAAAGCAATCTGAAATTGTAAATATGGATGAAGCACACGATAAATTTGAGGTTGTGTAACTTGTAGTTGTTGGTCTAGCCGACACAAGAATACAAGGATGAAGTTTCACACATGGGGAAAACTAATCTAAACAAAACCTGACGAAGAACGAGAAAGGTGACGGCCATATGTAACAGGGGTGGCGGCCAAGGAGGTGGACGTGAAACCCTAGGGGTACACGGGCCTTGGGCCCAAATTAGAGGTGGCACAGCACTCGGCAGAATCTGTCCACAAATTGTTTCATCTATTACAGGCGATCCAGATGGAATTTGGCAGTGGCGCCAGATCCATTGGAAAGGTGGCGTCGTGGGCTTCTCCGTAAAGGCTCATTCACCCCAAACGGACTCCGTATGTGTCTTGGGCATCCGTTTGAAGTTGGATTGCTGCTGGATGGCCGAGTTGTACTCGCGGATGAGTTGGGCTTGATCTTGGGCTGGGCTTGATGCATCATGAGTTGCTCCACCATTGACGTAGCTCGCTGATCCTCCGGTGTGGGCATAGTGAATGGCTCAGCACATGGATTCATGCCGACTAGCCGTTCTCCTTGATCTTCTCATGGCGACGAGGAAGTAGTGGAAGGAGTGGAAGGAGTGGATGGAGCCTTGTTCATATCCAAGCTAGTGATGTCCTCGTCACCACCCCCATGTAACCCTAGGGATACACGGGCCTTGGGCCCAAAGTAGAGGTGGCACAGCACCTGGCAGAATCTATCCATGAATTGTTTCATCAATTGCGGGAGATCTATATGAAATTTGGTAGTGGAAGCAGATCCGTTGGATAGGTGGCGTCGTTGGCTTCTCCGTCAAGTGCTCATTCACCCCAAACGGACTCTGTACGTGGCCTGGACATCCGTTTGATGTTGGTATGCTCCTGGATGGCCGAATCGGGCTCGCGGATGACTTGGGCTTCATCTTGGGCTTGTCTTGGAGCGTGGAAAACTTGGGCGTCTTCTTGGGCTCATCTTGGAGCGTTGTGGTATGCTGGACCTTCAGTGTCGATGGCTTGAAAGGCTTGATATGTGGGTTCGTGTTGACTTGATTTTCTCCATGCTCTTTGGGTGACGCAGTGGGAGGAGTGGATGGAGCGGCATTCGTATCTGTGTTGGTGATGTCCTCATCATCCTCCCCTTCTCAAATTAGAGTCGTCCTCGACTCAAGTACATTATCCTGCAAAATATTAGGAGCAACAAGCGGCATAACAGGAGACATCATGCAAAATAGACGTAGCAGCTAGTGAAACAGCACCCTTCAATTTAATTTCAGATTTCATAGAACTAGGTTCTTTCTTGTGAAGTGGGTTTAGTTCTTTAGCTACAATGTGATTCTCACTTTTATCACATTCATTTTTATCTCTATTAGCTCTTTCTTTAGCACATTGCACAATTTCAGCAGGTGTAATAGGAAGCAAAGTGATTTTCTTTCCTTTGTGCATAAGAGTGTATTTATTATTTCTACCATGATGAGTTGCACCAGTATCAAATTCCCATGGACGAAATCAGCAAAATCATGGTATGTTCCAGTGGAAAAATGCACTCTCGCAGTTTTTGTTACCTTCTCCTTACCACTGTTGTTGAACCATCGGATATGGTATGGATGAGGATACGCACATGTGGTCAAGCCAAGCTTCTTGACCAAATCTGTACTCACCAAGTTGTTGTAGCTTCCACCATCAATTATGACATGAACACGTCGATCCTTGATGATGAGTAACATCTGAAACAAATTATGACGTTGTAGCTTCTCCGCATGCTCCATTTGAGTGCTCAATACTTGCTGCACAATGAGGGCCCTGTAACTCTCCGTGGCAGCAATGCCTAAAATATCCTCACCATCGCTGTTTGTCTCATGATCATCATCATCACCTGCAAGGTTAGCTGCAAGAGCATATTCATCCTCAACATCACTAGCACTAATGTACCCACTGTCTGCCGTTGAAATGTACGCTCGTTGACTTGGGCAATCCTTCATAACATGGCCCAGTCCCTTGCAACGGTGGCACACGATCCCTTTCATTCGACCCGTGGAAGCAACCGATGATGAACTCTTTGCTGGTACCTGCACACTAGCAGATTTACTCACCTCGGGCGCACGTGACGGCGGTGGCGGTGCTACTGAACGCTCCCTACTCGTGGAGGGGGTAGCAGACCAAACAAGAGGTGAATCTAATTTGGCTTGTTCCAGCGTCGAGCTTGGTGTAGATGTACTACCAAAGTTGCTCCTTGTCCTTTGCGGCCTTCCCTGCAATTCTTTTTCTTGACGGTTGTAATTGAAGTAGCGTTGTTGACATGCATGTTGGGCAGTGGTGAGTTCAGCGTCAGCATCGCGGGCTCGGCAAGCATCATCATCATCTCCCGCAACGGACTTCTCATTATCTTGTGCTGCATCGCGCACTTCCCCTCGTCTGGCACCGTTGTTCGGTGGCTGATTTTTTGCCATTCTTTCAATGCGTGTAGTGAGCGTGGCCAAGCTATCGGTGAGTGTCGCCATGTCTCGTCGCAAATTGTTCATGGTAGTTGTAGTATCTTCAAGCTTGCTATTAAGGTGCTCATTAATGGCATTGTGTTGTTCACCCAGGAGTTTCATGAGCTCTCCTTTTGTAATACACTCGTCTCCATCAGTGTATCACCTGTCATTGTTAGTAGAAAATAGAAGACAACACCAGAGTATTATCATTATCAACTACTAGGTTGTGGAGGGGGAAATCACACACTCTCAAGCATATTACCACGCTCTTACAAGTGTTCTTACCAAGGCAGTACAGGTGCAACCGGTGGCTGGTTCGTGATACCATTACGAGAGTGAGTGAGGCGATTGCAAGGTAAACCTGTGACTGAGTTGGAAGAAAATGGAGCTCGGAAGGCTAATATATGTGTAGCAACAATTCAATATCAGTAACGTAAAGTTGAAAATTAGTCCAAAGTAATAGTCAAAGTGTTGGAACTAGTCTAGACTCAAATCTAGCTCAAGCAAGCAACTATAATCACAAAGGACTATAACCCAAGATGCACCACTGAAAATTCTTCTCTTTGCTACACATATTTTTCTTCTATCCTTTTTTTTCAATAAACAGTGCGGCTTTTGTTTTTGCACTTGCCTCTTTCTTTTGCAATTGTACAACGAAATAGAAATATTGTTCGGCAACTTTGCACTCCAAAAGCTCCGAATCTGAAGATCTACCCAACAGATAAGTTGTAGAGGATCTTTTTATCTTTCCAAAAAGTACAAGAAAATCAAAAACAAAGTTGGGAATCAAAAGATATGATAGTTTTATCAAACATGTCTCGGATTGAACAATTCGAATATGAATTGGACTCGAGTTTGCCCAAAATTAAGCATCCCGAAGACGGCCAAATTTGAAAATGTTCACAACTAACTTTTTGTGGGATTTCTCGCTATGATTCTAGAAAGCATAAGAACATGAAAATCTGAGTTCGTATGAGAAAGATATGATGAAAAAAACTAACTGGACAGCAGCAGATTGGAATTTGGACGCGATGAGGAAACAAGATGGGTTTGCCCAAAATTAAACGTCCCGAAGATGGCCGAATTTGAAAATGTCCACAACTAACTTTTTGTGGGATTTCTCGCTACGATTCCAGAAAGCGCAAGAACATGAAAATCCGATTTTGTATGGGAAAGATATGAGAAAAAAAATGAACTGGAAAGCAGCAGATTGGAATTTGGACGCGACGAGGAAACAATATGGATTTTGAGTCGACTACTAGATGCAAAAGAGAAACCAGACCAAGACTAGAACTAAAACCAGCACTCGACAACGATGAAAAAAAATTCAAAGATGAAAACTGACAAGAACAATGCACGATAAATGGCTAGGGTTTGGACAAGGTAAACAATTATTTTTTATATGGCAAATTTTCTGGACTCTAGGGCCAAGAACATAATTAATCTAAACAAGGAGGGGATACAGTGTTACCTATCGGGCAACCTTCGCTCTGATACCAACAGATGTAAACGGTGTCCCGATCTTCCGATAGGTAGAGGTAAATCGATTGATGAAGAACTCGACGTTGACGATCCGGTTTCCAATCAGAACTGATATGAACCCCAGCAATCGCTACACCACGACTCCGTTGGTTATCAACCGCACCAAGACACGATTGACCTCACCAATAAGGCTTATCCCTGCATGCAAATCGAGAACACAAGCAAGAACACGGTAGACGCAATCTAAATATTGCCAATTACCAATGAAGAGTACGAGTTGGGGTTCCACAAACCGATGAACGGCGAAAACTGTCTAAGCAGTGTAATCTAAGCAAAACCCACCAAAAAGGATAGGGGGTGGCGGCCATATGTAGCAGGAGTATGGCGGCTAGATGTAGGCCACCGGCTAGAGAATGCACCCCCATGTAACCCTAGGGATACACAGGCCTTGGGCCCAAAGTAGAGGTGGCGCAGCACCTGGCAGAATCTGTCCACGAATTGTTTCATCGATTGCAGGAGATCCAAAAGGAATTTGGTAGTGGTGCCAAATCCGTTGGAAAGGTGGCATCGTGGGCTTCTCCGTAAATGCTCATTCACCCCAAACGGACTCCGTACGTAGCCTGGATGTCTTTTTGAAGTTGGTGTGCTCCTGGATGGCCGAATCTGGCTTGCGGATGACTTGGGCTTCATCTTGGGCTTGTCTTGGAGTGTGGACAACTTGGCCTTCTTCTTGGTAACGTCTTGGAGCGTTGTGGTATGCTGGACCTTTAGTGTAGATGGCTTGAAAGGCTTGACATGTGGGTTCCTGCCGACTTGATTTTCTCCATGGTCTTCGGGCGACGTAGTGGGAGGAGTGGATGGAGCGGCGTTCGTATCTGTGTTGGTGATGTCCTCATCAGCAGTTCTAGGCGCGGAGAGGGAGGGTGTGCAACAACCAATCTATTATGTAAGTGAAGTACTTCATGGGCCAAAGGAGTGTTACCCTGAAGTCCAGAAGTTACTTTACGCTCTTTTTATGGCTTCCCGAAAGCTTCGACATTACTTTCAAGCACATAAGATTATTGTGCCTTCGTCCTTTCCATTAGGAGATATTATGTGAAATCCGAAAAAAATCTGGTCGCATTGCGAAATGGGTAGTGGAACTTAGAGCATTTGACATCCATTTCACCCCTTGTGTCGTAGGTAAATCTTAAATTCTTGCAGATTTTATGATTGAATGGACTAATCCCGACCCTCCTATGCAAGAATCTGTAGATTTACAAGACACCGACCATTGGACGATGTATTTTGAAGGCTCCCGTAGTTTTCAACAATCGGGAGCTGGAGTGGTCTTAATTACACCTCAGGGAGACCAACTCAAGTATGTCATTCAACTACACTTTGTTGTGACCAACAACGCAGCAAAGTATGAAGGGCTTCTTGCTAGGCTTCGAGCAGCCAAATTCCTTGGAGGCCGTCGATTAGTGGTGAGGGGAGACTCGCAGCTAGTTGTAAACCAGGTAAACAAGGAGTACAACACCTCCGATCAGACAAGGGCTCATTACCTAGAAGAAGTGAGGAAATTTGAAAAGCACTTCAGTCATTTCGAAGTCCAGTTTGTTCCGCGAAAGGATAATATACTCGTAGGCCAATTATCAAAAATTGGGTCCTCATGTACATCCGCTCCGATAGGAGTGTTCGTCGAACACTGAAAATATCCTTCGACTACGTGTCCAGTCGAGGATGATGAGGTGAGTTCACATCACTGACCTCGAGCATGAAAGAGATTGGACCCGACCATTGCGGGTCTATCTCTAAAATGGGACCTTGCCCGAGGACGAAACTGAAAGTGATCGGTTAATACGAAAGGCGCATCTATACAAGATAATCGATGGTGTTTTGTATAGAAAGAGTACTCAAGGAGTGTCCATGCACTGTATGTCTCAAGAGGAAGGTATATCCCTATTGAAGGACATTCACGATGGTGTATGTGGCCTTCCGACAGAGTTATTATTGGCCTTCGGCACTTGACGATGCCAAGCACTTTGTCAAGACGTACCCACAGTGTCAATTTCATACATGGCAAGTTCATCAGCCTGCATATGAGTTACAAACTATTCCTCTAACTTGGCCTTTTGCGGTTTGGGGAATAGATATAGTGGGTCCTATGCCCCAAGCGGTTAATGGATACAAGTTCTTGTATGTAGCCATTGATACGTTTACTAAGTGGATTGAAGTTGAACCAGTCCGCAATATTACTGCCGCTATGGCGAAGAAATCTTTCATAAGAATGTTGTAACACTATTTGGTGTTCCAAGTCGTCTTATTACCGACAATGAATCCCAATTCGTTAGTGGTCTTTTCTGGACTATTGCGACGATATCGGGACCAAAGTGTGCTTTGCATTTGTGGCTCATCCACAGAGCAATAGAGCCATTGAACGTGCCAATGGGTAGATATTACAACGCATTAAGAAAGGGGTTTTCGATCCCTTAAATTGCGTTTGGGGGCTTGGGTAGACGAACTCTACTCCGTTCTATGGGCACTACACACTACATGTAGTCGAGCTACGGGTGAGACACCTTTCCAATTGGTATATGGTGCTGAGGCTGTCTTACCTACGAAAATTTGTATTGGCTCTGTTCGTGTAGATCAATTTGATCATTCTAATCAACATAAATAATGTGTCCAAGACATTACCCTCCTTGAGGAGAAATGCGATCGGGCGTTGATTAAGTCTGCAGTATATTTACAAGCCTTGCATAAATACCATAGTAAACGGGTGCGACCTCATAGTCTTCACGTGGGCGACCTGGTTTTACGAAAATCCAAAACCAGTCTAATCGCAACAAATTCTCCCCTCAGTGGGAAGTCCCTTATACTGTGCTCTCACTGCCGCGACTAGGATCAGCCCGATTGGTGATGGAAGATGGAAGGACCTTGTCCAATACATGGAATATAGATCAGCTACGCAAGTTTTACATGTAAGTTTTTCCATTTCCATTTTCCTTTTCAATTAGCATGATTTTGTTAAAAATAACATGTACCTTTTTTCGTGTTGCATTATGGTTTCATTCCTAACCTTTGTCCTCTCTTTATCGAGCTACGCTCAGGGGTTGGTCACCAATGATCATCTTATTATAGTAACCAAGGTGGATTCACTGACCGATCTCATGATCACTGACCGATAAGACATCCCTAAATAAGTCGTTTCTCAACACATACGGGACTTACTAATATGTTTCCGATCATTTGAGGGGTTGTCAGTTCATAATAAACTTTGGCATTATATTAAGATCAGTATTGATGCGACCAGATGATCACATCTAGTTGAGACATTTCTTTCTAAACCATTTCTTAACGTATAAGAAACTCACTAGGTATTTCTTGATCATCTTTCACCCATATCATTTTTTCCTTTTCTTGAGATATAATATAATGTCTTCAGTATATATGATCTCAGGAGGGGGCTAGGGGAATACGGCTGTAATATAATACTAGACTAAGTACATTTTTTCCAAAAGAAAAATACATACATCTGCATATTTTCTATTATAATTATATGTGTGCAGGTACATAACCTTGAACAGATCAAAAAGAGCTTTGTATTTACCATTGTCTACTTTACAAGGGTAAAAACAGCAAAAGGGAAGAAAGTACATTAGGCTAGGTTAAGCTCTCTCATGAGGTTTTCCATCAAAGGCCTGACTTCATCCATGATAGTGTCTAGCTGATCCTTGTTGTCAAAGATGGCATCTTCCGCCATTGGTTTCAGATTCAAATCTGGGCCACGGAAATGCCTAAGTTTGCATAGAATGGCAGAGGCTACAGATTCGACATTGGACTTCAGTGCCTTCTTCTTCCTATTCGTATCCTCTGGAATATATTTGTCGTGGTATTGCGAATACCCCGGCAGGTTTTGTGAACGATCCTAGCGAAGATTACGCGGCGCGGGCTGACCGGGTGACGGGTCCTCCCCCGCCGGACAAACACAAGAATTGACACGATGATTTATACAGGTTCGGGTCCCGGTGGGGGCCCTAGTCCTGTCGGCGTGCTCCCGACCGGAGTCGGCTGGGGAGGCTCTCTCCGGGGGAGAGGCTTCCGGAGCACACCTGAGAGTTTTCGCTATTCCAATAAATGAATCCCTTGCCTACAACTGAGGGGTACAAGGGCTATTTATAGCCACAAAAAGAACCAAAAAGACCTATCTACCCCGGAAGCCACCGTCGGATTGAGGGGTAGCAACGTCCTTCTCCCGGTCAAACGTCTTGGATGCTTGACAGGTGGTCGCTGATTCCCGAGGTGATCCTCGCGTGACCTGCACGTGATAAACAACTCCAGACTTTACCTTTAGAAGGGCGATGAGGCCCGAGACATGCGCCGGAGGCCAGGTCCCCGGGCCAAAAGGCGGCGCCCGGGACCGGCACCAGAGGCCAGGTCCCAGGGAAAATGGCGGCGCCCGGGACGGCGCCGGAGGCCAGGTCCCGGGAGACAAAAGACGGCGCCCGGGGAGGCACCGGAGGCCAGGTCCCCGGGCAAATGGCGGCGCCCGGGACGGCGCCGGAGGCCAGGCCCCGGGGGCCAAAAGGCGGCGACGGGGGAGGCCCCGGAGGCCTCGCCCACGGGCGAACGTGACGCAACTTACCTGGACTTAGTCTCTCGGAGATTTCCCCCAACAGCAGCCCCCATGCCCCCCGGGGACGATGCTCGAGTCCCCGGTGGGTATGGTACACGTCACCGGGAAAATCTCCGGGCCAAGCCACCGGAGCCACGACGCTTCGGGTTCCGTGCCTCGCGCTTAAGACCGCGCCGTTTCGCCATAAATGCGCTCGTGGTTCGAACCGGCGCCTCGATTCGTGAGCCAGTCCCTTCGTTTCCCGCGCATGGTTTGAACTTCAATGGTCCAGATTGCTCCGTGGGGTGCCACGTGGTGCCCATCTGGACCACGGCTCGCCCCTATAAATAGGGCCTTGGGGGGCCCGGGTTACTTCATTCCAAACTTCTCGTCCTTAGCGAGTTTAGCTCTCCCGGTAGCTCTCTTCCGGTAGCTCTTTCCCAGTAGCTAGTGCCCGGTAGCAAGCGTCCAGAACCTTTAGACGTAGCCTCCTGAAAAGTTAGCCTCCGGAAAAAACTAACCTGATGGCACCGAAGGGTCGAGCGAAGACGACCGAGGTGCCCCCGGAGGAGGTCGCCCCGGACTTCCTCTGGGCGTCCGAGTTCACGGCCGAGGACGCGGAGTCCATGGTCGAACAGGGAGTCGTGGAGGACGGGGACATCCGGGTCCCCGTAAAGAAGGACAGAGCCCCCCGCCCCAGGCCCGGAGAGGTCGTGGCCTTCGAGGCCTTCTTGGAGGCGGGGCTCCGGCTCCCGGTGCATCCCATGCTCTGGGAGTTTTTGAAGGATACGAGGTGGCCCTAAACCACCTCACCCCGAACGCGATCGTCCGGATGGGCCTCTTCATCTGGCTCTTCGAGACGGCGACCGGGAGGGAGCCCACCCTACACGTCTTCCGGTACTTCTACGAACCGGCGGCGCGGAGCTCCCACCTGGTGAAGGGGGCGCCCAAGTGCCCCTTCGGCTTGGTGATGGTGCAGATGCTGCCGTCCCGGGTGGCCGATTACCCGGCGGCAGCCTCCCGGGACCATTGGGGCGACTGGATCCGGAGGTGGTTCTACCTCCGGGTCCGGGACGACGAGGTGACGTACGCCCCGGAGCCCGCCTCTTACAGCAGGTCGTCCGCGCCGAAGCCCCCGGTGTGGACAGATGAGGAGCTCGAGCTCCTCGGCAAGGTGATCATCTCCCGGAAGACCCGCTCTATGCGGGACGCCGTCGAGGAGATGATGCTCCTAAGGATCTCCCCTTTCGCACGCGGGAGGAGGGGGATCGGCATGGGCCCAGAGCAGCGGCCCCCGGTCAAGCTGGTGACCCGACGTAAGTCCGCTACCTGCTTCATTGCATTTACAAGTTTTCGAAAATTTGACTAACTCTTTACCTCTTGTAGTCCGGCTGTACCCAGTGGCTCGGGAGAAGGCGGAGAACCTCCTGTTGAGGTACTTCGCCGACGAGCACGAGTGCGTCGTGCGCCTCGTGGGGGAGGGCCCTCCCCGGAACTTGGTGGCTGAGGCCTACGGGCTAAAGCTACCGGAGAGGAAGCCCCTCCCCACCCCCGGGTAGCACAAGCGAGGGAAGGACGCAGCCGGAGGCTCTGAGCCTAAGAAGGCCAGAGTCCAAAAAGCCCCCGGCCCGTCGACGACACAGGTGGCGACACCGGCGAAGCCCCGGGATGAGACCCCCGGGACCGAGCGCGCCCGGGCGCCGGCCCGGAAGGAAGCAACACTCCCTCCGCCAAAGAGCCCCGTTGAGGCTCGGGGGAAGGAACCGGCCGCGGGCGGGGCGGCCTCCGACTCGGCGGACTACGCCCCGTCGCCACCTTCGACAGCAGCCCCGCCAGCACCCCCGGCCCCCTTGGAGCCAGAGAAGCTGGAGGTGTGGTTCGCGGAGGCCTTACCTCCGCGGATGGAGTGGCCCGTGGACGAAGTGGGGAGCCCCTCGGTCTACAAGGTCCCGTTGGAAGTAGGGGCCCCAGGGGCCCTCCTGCCCGGGAAGGGGAAAGGGTTGATGATCCCCCCCGGGGAGGGACCCCTTCTGGGACTTCCTCGGCCACTTCCTCGGGGGGCACCTCCGCGACGAAGACGACGACCGCCACCCCGACCGAGGTCGTGCCGGGCGCCCAGGTCCGGGAGCCCGTTACCAGCCGCGGCGGGACCAGCGCCGGGCGGGAGACCCCCCTGCTTTCCGCAGGGGAGGTCAAGCGTTACTCGGAAGGCCAGCAGACCCCGAAGGTCCAGGCCTTCGTCGCGGGGGGGACGCTCCACGATCGCTTCGTGGAGCTTCGGTCCCTTCAAGCCCAGGTATTCACATGAAGAGATTGTCGCTTTCTTTTGGCTCCCTGCATCCAAAATTTTTCTAACTCTGGAGTTTATAGGGGGCGGCGATTACCTGGGGCGTCAAGCAGCGCGTCATCCGGCTGCTCAAAGATGAGGAGGACAAGGCCGCCGCCTACATGGGCCAGCGGGACGAAGCTCTCCGAGAGCTGCCCCAGGTCCGGGCCCAGGTTCACGTCTCGGAGACCGTGAACGGCCGCCTCCGAGAGGAGGCGAAGGCGAGCAAGGAGGCCTTCCGAGAGCTCGAGGGATCGAGCGTCCGGGCAGTGGTGGACGCAGGCTCCTCCGTCCTCTCGGCCCTCGAGAGCCTTGGCATAAGCCTAGGCTCCGAGGGTGGCTCGGAGGTGCCCCCGGCCACGCTCACGGAGGCTGTGTGTTTTCTTAACGCACAAGTCTCTGTGATCCCGGAGGCAGCGGACGCCCAGGCGCGGGGCCGGGCGATCCCCGTCGTCGTGGCCGCGGCCGGGCTCGTCGAGCACCGGGGAGTGGGCGCCCGGGCAATCGGGGGCCGCGTCCCGCGGAGCTTCCCCGAGTTCTTCGAGCCCACGCGGCGGGATGTGGAGCAACTCGCCGGGGGTTTCTATGACCGGATCATCCGGGTGAGATTCCCAGCACCGGCACCTCCGGCAGTGGATGCCCCAGCACCGGCCTCGAAGGAAGCCCCCCGGGGTGAGGACGCCAATGAAAGAGTATGAGCCTCCCCCCGGGTCTTTAGATAGGACCCTTTTGTTTTCTTAGGACATTTGATCCCAGTAGCTTCTTAGAAGAAGCCCCGGACACTTGTAAAAAGATATTTTGGAATGCAATAGAGTTAGAAATTTTTCTAAGTCTTTGAATTGAATGCAATGTTACCAGGGTTCCCGGGAGGTTACTCCCGGGCGAAGGTCCGAGAGGGGCTCTCCGGGGGACGCTCAAGCGGCTTTAATATTGCTAAGCCTCATCTCCGGGGAGCGCAGCGGGGACACCATCCGGGAGCCCGTCCGGTTAAGGTGGCATCCGGAGTGGCACTTGGAGAATTTTGACAATCATAGCGCCGAATTGTCCCCCCCGCGTCCGGGGTTCCGGATGATACCTCCTCTTCGGATACTTCCACCGGCGGGATACGAGTTCTGGCCTGAAGATGTGCTCCGGGACGCTCGGCGCCGCGTGCGCACATTGTACCGGGACTTGGCCCGGGAGCTAGCGGAGAGCCTCCGGGAGTATTAGGCGTAGGAGCCTTAGGATGTAGAGGATCCGCCGGGTTAGAGCCCGGGTTGTACCATTTCCGAAGCCCACCGGAGGGGGAAGATGTCCTCCGGGTTTGACAATCAATAAAGCTATTTGCTTGCTTCTTCTTTTGTCGTCTTTTTATTTTTTCTTCTTGGATGGTCTGGACGACTCCTTTTCACAAGAATGAGCTAAGTTTGCTCGTGGGTGGTGCGGTCGACACCCAGGGGTTCCTTATCCCCCCCGGCCCACAGCGGGCCGAAGGGTAGCTCCGCGCGCTGTGGGGGTAACAATTCGCCCGGGGTGGAAGTGACCTGTAGCATAGGAATGTTTCTAAGTTAGAAAATTTTAAAACAAGGTTTCCAAGGGAAAGACCTTCCGGGAGACAATCGTCCAGTCGCCGTGAGAACGGGGAGCCGGGAATGCGGCCTCGTGTGGAAGAAACATCCAAGAAAACCCGATGAGATTTCCGGAGGCAAGCTTCCTGGGAGATGATCGTCCGGTCGCCGTGAGAACGGGGAGCCAGGAATAAGGTCTCCAGGGGAAAAATGTTCGAGAAATCCGTAACTTCTCCGGGAGACAATCGTCCGGTCGCCGTGAAAACGGGGAGCCGGGAATAGGGTCTCCGGGAGGCATTCATCCGGTCGCCGTGAGAACGAGGAACCAGGAATAGGGTCGCCGGGAGGAAATCATCCGGTCGCCGTGAGAACGGGGAGCCGGGAATAAAGCCAGAAATCCTGATGAAGATTCCGAGTAAAATCCTTCCGGGAGACAATCGTCCGGTCGCCGTGAGAACGGGGAGCCGGGAATAGAGTCTCCGGGGAAAAGATATCCAAGAAAGTCATTGGACGTCCCACTGGGGAGAGCGTCTACTCCCGGAGGAGGAAGAGATATCCAAGAAAGCCATTAGATGTCCCACTGGGGAGAGCGTCTACTCCCGGAGGAGGAAGAGATATCCAATGTAACACCCAGATTTTTCGCAAATCCTGGCTTGCCTCGTCCCTCTCTATTTCAGAATGAGATCCCAGTTGTGCCAGCATCTTACCCCAAATAGTTGGCAATCAAACTCTTTCGTTCAGATCTTTTTCACAAATCAGCCCTTTTCAGATTTGTTAGAAGCCCCAAAAAAGACTAAAAGTCTCAGACCACCTGCAAACTTTGATCTGACTCAGTGAACATCTTCCATTCACTATTCTGAACATTTTTCCCTTCTGGAAGAATTCCCAAATCCTGCCCTAAACCTGAGTTTCGCCCTTGCCGTTTTTGAAACCCTAATTACCCTATTTTACCCAAAGTCGTTTTCCCCATTTTTGTCGAAACCCTTCAGATCTTGCCCGATCTTGTCAAACTTTGGCTAGATGAGTTCCATTAATCTTATGCAACTCATTCCTGAAATCAGATTTCAGATCAGCCCTCCAGATCTCCAGATTTACAATCAAGCCCAATTCCAATTCAAATTTTCCTCACAGAACAGTCCCTGGAGAGAGTTTTAAAATTGCAAAGCAGCCCAAACCTTCTTTTCAGGTCCCGTTCGTCGACCATGCTGGATGAGATAAAAACGATGTTCAAGGAGCATGCCACGACGACGAACAAGACCCTTGAGAGCATCGATCGACGAGTTTCCACCCTCACCGAGAGGATGGATGCCGTCGAAAAACACCCTCCTGCAACCATTGATGGAGATGCCTCCGTCAACAGCGGCGCCAACCACGACAACAACGACCACGATGAGGATGGTGATTTTGAGGAAGATGAAGATGAGCAGCAACGTGCCGCCAGGGAATGTGCTGCTCAATGAGACAGCCGTCTGCATGACCGTCTTCGCCGCAACCAGCACGGTATGGGAGGTAATAACCAGAACCGCAATGATGATCCTTTCGCTAAGGTAAAATTCACCATCCCTTCCTTTTCTGGAGCTTATGATGCTGATGCTTACTTAGATTGGGAGATGACGGTCGAGCAGCAATTTAATTCCCATCTAGTTCCCGAGATTCATAGAGTTAGACAAGCCACTAGTGAATTTAAAGATTTTGCTATAATCTGGTGGAATGAACTAGTAAATGCCCGTTTACAACCTGATTCTTGGGCGAGATTAAAAGATGCTATGCGTAATAGATTTGTTCCTCCTTCCTACCAACGTGATATGCGCAAGAGATTGCAACGATTAGATCAAGGTAGTATGACTATTCAGGAATATTACCAAGAGCTTCAAAAGGGTATGTTACGTTGTGGGGTAGTAGAGGAACCTGAGGATAAAATTGCTCGTTTTTACGGTGGTTTGCGTCCAGAAATTCAGGATATTGTTGATTATAAAGAATATACAACTGTCAATTGCTTGTTTCAACTTGCTATGTTAGCAGAGAAGGAGTTGCAGGGACGCCATTCTAAGAGCAGGAGCAACACCGGCAGCACCTTCACGCCCCGAATGACTACGGGACAAGCGAAGACAGTGCCTTCTTCCACCTTCCGACCAGCTGCACCGCCACCTTCGATGAGCACCCGACCGGCATCGACGGCACCACCCGCCCGTGTCGCGGACAGCAGCAAGTCAACCCCGCCAACACCGGTCAAGAGCTCCTCCTCCGTCGCTTCCACGGGCCGTACATCGACGGGAATTCGCTGCCACAAGTGCCAAGGGATTGGCCACGTCAAGAAAGAGTGCCCCAGCCAGCGGGCATACATTGCCACAGACGACGGAGGTTACATCAGCGCCTCCGATGTTGAGGATGAGATCGACGACACCAGGGTGGACGACGACGAGGTTGATGATGATGCCACCTTTGGCGCCGAGGATACCGCTGCGTACAGGTCCATCATTGTCCAGCGTGTCCTTAGCGCACAAATGGAGCAAGCCAAGCAGCAGCAGCACCACAACTTGTTCCAGATTTTCTTTGTCATCAACAACCGACGAGCGCGCGTGATCATTGACTCCGGCAGCTGCAACAACTTGGTGAGTACAGATTTGGTCAAGAAGCTTGGCTTGACCACACGCCCGCACCCACATCCATACCACATTCAGTGGCTGAATGATTCCGGCAGAGCTAAGGTAACACAAACAGTTCGGGTTCATTTTTCCATTGGTTCCTATTCTGATTTTGCTGATTGTGATGTGGTGCCGATGCAAGCTTGCTCTCTTTTATTGGGTCGCCCATGGGAATATGACACTGATGCACTTCACCACGGTAGAAGTAATAAATACACTTTTATGCATAAGGGAAAGAAAATTACACTTCTACCTTTGACCCCCGCTGAAATTGTTAACTCCGATAGGGAGCGGCTTGCTAATGACAAGAAAACCATTGATGAAAAATCTGAAATTCAGCATGTAGCCAACCAAATTAAATTGAGGAATCCCGTCTTGCTTGGTACAAAATCTGATCTTGCTGCAATTAATGAAAATGCCACTCATCATGTCTTGCCATGTCACTCTAATTCAATTTTCAAGGTATATGATAGTTTTCAAGAAAGGGAGTATATAAATGTTAATGGTTCTGTGTCTAATGATTTGATTATCAAAGATATGCATATTGCTGTGCTCTCTGTTGGTGCTAACATTTTGCAGAAAAACACAATGGAGTCGAGGACGACTCCACATCAAGAAAGGGAGAATGATGAGACCATGTACATCATGGTTATGACCAAGACGACATCAACATGGTGGTCATCAAGATGTCATCGTCCGCCACCTTGGCCAGGACGCGAAAGTTGGCAGCACGTACGTCGTCTGGATTTTGTGCTGTCGCCGCCACAAGTTCGGCCTGCACCTTGGCCACCTCCCCAAACACAAGACGTGCTCAAGAAAGGCGCCTCTACACCTCTAAGGTCGCACAAGCCACGTCGCTCCAAGGCCAGCCCACAAGTGAGCTCAATTCATCCGCGAGTCCGGTTCGGCCATCTGCGCGTAGTCCAACTTCAAACGGACGTACAGGCCACATACCAAGTCCGTTTTCGACGTTCTTGGACTCTACGGACAAGA
Organism: Pharus latifolius; assembly: GCA_019359835.1. Lineage (NCBI taxonomy): Eukaryota > Viridiplantae > Streptophyta > Magnoliopsida > Poales > Poaceae > Pharus > Pharus latifolius. Next base: position 24,958,629 of record CM033327.1, read on the forward strand.
GAACGACGAGAGCTTTCGAACGGATCCAGTCCCATGTCCAAATTCCTTACGAATCAACAGAAATCGTCAAAACAAGATTACGACCAGAATCTGACGTGCGCTGCGACGCTCCACTTTGGGCCCAAGGCCCATGTACCCCTAGGGTTTCCTCCTCCACCCCATGGCCGCCCCATACAGTATATATATGGCCGCCATGGCTGCCGTTTAGACTTGGGTTTTGCCTAGATCAATTCTGTCTTTGAACAGTGTCGCCGTTCATCGGTTTGTGAGACCCCAACTCGTGAGTTTTTATCCTCAATTGCAAATTCAGTTGCATCTTTCTTGTTCTTGCTTGTGTTCTCGATTCACTGGCAGGGATTAGCCTTCGTGGCGAGGTCAACCGGGCAGCGCACGGTTGATAACCAGAGGACGCGTGGTGCTGCGATTGCAGGGGTTTTGATCGTGCCGATCAAGAAGCCGGATCGTGTGTGTCTCGCGCCGCCTAATCGACTTATCCTCCACCTGACGGAAGTTCGGGCATCCCCGTTCCCATTAAGGCCTTCGACCAGTGCACGTCACCGGAGCCGCGCTGTGTTTTCGCCGCATTTGTTCGCCGCCGGCCATCGCTTCTTGTCGCTTGTGCCCGTGAGTTGCTGTGCCACCCCGCGCGCACGTGCCAGCCACCGTAGCATCACCATGTCCAGCGGTTAAACGGCCGCGCTCCTGCAGCCTTTCGCGCCCGCGCACCCGTTGCCGTGGCATTGCATGAACGTACGTGTCACCGCCGGAGCTTTGCTGTTGCCTCCGCATCCGCGCCGTTTCAAACCCAGTTCCAATGCGCTCCTGACAACGGTGGAAAAGTTACTGCACAGCCCGTGCACATCACGTCGTCGTCGCCGTTGTTGCGCCTACGCCCGACAAGCTTCTTCCCGGCGCAAGCAATCGTTGTCGTTTTATCCCTCGCAAGCTCCGCCCCAGGACCTATTTAAACCCTCCAGTGCTGTGCTTAAGCCTCATCTCAGGACTTAGCCTCTTTTTCCAGAGCTCTCACTGTTTCTCCTTCTTCTCCGATGAGCCGATTTCGAGGCCGCCATCGCCAGAGCTCTCCACAGCCCCAATCTTCAATCCAAGTTCACCAGTAAGTTCCCCTCTTCCCTCTCTCCGTGTCATAGCTCCCAATTGCACCCCGACGATCCCCATCGCCGGTGATCACCGGAAAAGCCCAATTGCCCTGTTCCCTCAATGCTATCCGATTCATCCCAAATTGGCTTCCCCTCCAGTAGAGTTTCTTGATCAGTAGGCCTCATCTAGCAAGCCTGTGTGCTCAGATTTCACAATTGAGCTGGAATCATAGTTTTTCCGTTCTAGCTCGCCACCGATGATCTGGCTCTCGTCGCCAGGCCGCACCAGTTCATCCCCAGCCAAATTGACTTAGGCATTAGCTTCCACACTTCACTCTCTCACTCCCTGAGAAAGCAATCGAGTTCAAATGCTTTGTATCAAAAATCCCCAAATTTCATAGTCGTCTTCTTCGGCACAGTTCACCGGATTTCGTCTCCGGCCGATTCAGCCGACACCACCTTGTCCCTTAGCTTTGCCCCAGACTCCTGAGAAACTTTGCCTTCTAGCTCGACATCTGGATCTGCCTAGATTTGAAGTTATGCCCTTGCCAAGATTACTGTCCAGAAGCCCAGTTCATGTCCAAGTGACCACAGTTCATCATTGAATTTCATCACCTTCCAGCCATTTCCTGCCCTAGATCCTGTTGAATGATTTGATCCTGTTATCAATGCCTACCTCGCAGACAAATTTGTGCAACAATTAGAGCCCTGTATCAAAAGTTAACCTTTGCCCTAGTTTTTGGCAATGTCTGCACTATGTCAGTGCATGTCAGCCACTGGCATTAGCCTTGTTTGACCCCTTCTGGTTGAGCAATGGAAATGCCACTTTGTCCCCTAGATTCCTGGAGTTGTGTTCTACACCTTTCTCTTCTGCCACTTCTCCAGAAAACCTACCTAAGACCAACTTATGGCTATGTCTTGCCGTGGACTGAATGTCGGCCTTTGACATTCAACTTCTTTTGAGCCCATCTCTTCGACCAGCACCCAAGTGACTCTGTCCAAATCTTTTCCCTTGCATGCATGATATATGTACTTATTATTTTCTATTGCAACTATTTTATGTATGCTTATGTAGTGTATGTATTGTATTGCTTGTGTCCGCCGCAGAGCCCGAAGCTGAAGGAGCGGAAGAAGTCTTTGAAGATTCATCCGAATAATTAGACCCAGCAGTGCAAGGCAAGTCTCAACCCCTTGATCATGTCTCACCTAGTATTTTGATATAAAAGTAGATTCACTGTTTTAAAGATATATGCATGCTGAGTATTTGATAGAACTATGTTTAGAAACATGTGGTTAGATATAACCTAAATGATTGTGAAACCCCTCTTGTGATTGAATACCCATGCAACCTTGTCACCCTAGGATGCTATGCTTGAACTCTACTCTTATTTAAATGTACATGTTGGATGTGAAATGGCTAATATGTGAGAAATGAATTTGAAACCCCCTTTTATGAAAGAAAATATGAATTAGTATTGATAGTGAGGATTGGTTTGGATGGTGAGGGTGCGATGCGCACCAGGGAATGTGGATGGCTCCTCACTATCAATTCATAAGGACTAGAACCTTGTGTTGTGCCTCTATGCGGCATGAAAAACGTACCAACCACTTGCCTGGTATGGGACAGGCACGACTTAGTAGCTTTTTGGTATTAGCAGTTCCCTGCATGGTTTGTCGGTCTGGTTTCTCGCATGGAGAAATTGGTTGGACGCAGTTCGTCCGTGAGTGATGTGAGTTCAGAAAAAGTATGAGAGGAAAAGGTGGAAAGAAGGAAGACGCCCTATGCCTCTGATTAAGCCGTGCGTGGTTGTAATCATGACGGTCAGATGTCTCGCGTGGACAGACCAAGGCTATGTGTCCTGCGGGAGCATAGGCCAAAGGCTAGGAAGTAAGGCAGTGGGGAGGACCCACAACGGTACATGAGACTGAATTGTCTATTTACCGGGCGGGGATACTGTTAATACTGAACTGCAAAAGTGTTGTGTGATCTCGGCCTTGTCACATGCGTATAAGTCCAATGGAGCTGTTCTGACTTGAAAGCCGAGTGAAGAAGTGGATTTAAAAAGAGGTACACCTTTGCAAAGTGTAAGAAAAGTATCGGATACTCTGTACTCCCAGGTCATGGAGTATGTTCGCGGTGGATTTATCCATGTGGTTCAACACAAGTAACTATTTGGAATGTTTCATAATATGGGTTGATAAAAGTGATGACTCATGGGAGACCATCACATAACAATTTCGTAAAGTCTATTATAAGATTTCCAAAACCCTGCTGTTGAAAATAAAACCCTTATTTAAGAAATCAAAGAATTGAAATCTACACTATTTATGATTATAAGACTTAAGCCCTTTTCTTGATCACTCCTCATCTATATACCTGCATTCTTGTAACGAGACTTGCTGAGCATCGTGTAAAAACATGCCCACCCTTGCCTTTACAAACAAATTCAGAAGAAAGGATTCGAGGATCCCGATTCCCCTAACCTTGAGCACCAAGAAGAGGAAGGAGCCTTTCCAGACGATTTGAGCTTCTGGGAGGGTCATCAGCCAAGTTGAGTCCGATGTGGAGGGAGCCCTTCCAGAGCCGCTGCAGAAGGAAGTGAAGACCTTTGTGGTTGCTTTTTGTGTTGTTTTTCTATGTTCGGTACTTCGATACCGATTCTTGATTTTGAAAAACTCTCTACTTTTGTATCAACTTTAGTTAGTGCCACCCTTGGCATTATGATATTGTAATAGTGGTCCTTGTGACCTTGTACTTGTTTTATTTACCAGCTTTATTGTTTAAAGTGAATCCTGTTGTTGTGAGCTTGTGATGTACCCTTCTGTGCGCAGTCCACCTGGGCGGTTGCCACGGGATTCCTCAAAGGAGGGTCCCACATCCAAGAAAGCCATTAGACGTCCCACTGGGGAGAGCGTCTACTCCCGGAGGAGGAAGTGCCCGAGGACGAGTCTTGCGTGTTTGGGCAGGGGACTAGTCTCCCAAAGTGACTCGTTACCGCGGCCGCTGGGGACCGGGTTGCCGCTTACACCCACAGTCCACGAGGGCTGATCGTAAGCCGCCCTACAGGAGGGACTTGCTGGGTCTGGGCCCACTTCCTCACGGGGAGGGCATCCTCACGGGGAGGGCTTCCTCGCGGGGAGGGCTTCCTCGCGGGGAGGGCATCCTCGTAGGGAGGGTATCCTCGTAGGGAGGGTGTCCTCGCGGGAAGGGCATCCTCGCGGGGAGGGCATCGCCGTTAGGGGCGGAAATGAGAAGAACCTGCAATGAGACAGTTGAAGAGCAAGACATATGTATTGCTAATAAAATGAAGTACAGTGCCTCCCCCTGCGAAGCTGCGAAAGGGGAGGAAAAGTAAATACAGTGTCCCTCCTCCCCCTCTGGCGTGACCACTCCGGGGGAGGGGACAGGCCTGTAAGGCTAAACATAGAACATGCGAAGTAAATGCAAGTTCCACGTGTGCTTCAGCTCCTGCTCTTGAAGGTTGGAGAGTTTATAAGCCCCCGAGCCCAGGACCGCGGAGATCCTGTAGGGGCCCTCCCACTTGAGGGAGAGCTTACCCTGGGCTTGGGGGTCTGTGACGCGCTTGAGGACAAGGTCCCCAAGGCGGAAAGCTCTCTCGCGCACGCGCTGGTTGTATGCGCGCGCCACCTCGCGCTCGTAGATAGCGTGGCGGAGGAGCGCTCGGTCGTGTTCCTCCTCCACAAGGTCGATCTCCAGGCGCTGGTTGGCCTCGTTGGCCTGGTACGCTGCGGTCGTGGCTCCCTCCAGGAGCTCGACCCGCAGCGACCAGAGGCCAATCTCCGGGGGGAGGACTGCCTCCGCCCCGTAGACCAGGGAGAAGGGAGTACGTCCCGTCGCCCGGGACGGGGTCGTGCGTATGGAGCAGAGGATGCTAGGGAGCTCCTCTGCCCATGCACCCCGCTTAAAAGCTGTTTGCTCGAGTCTCTGGCGCAACCCCTGTAGGATTACGCCGTTGACCCTCTCGACAGCCCCATTGCTCTGGGGATGGGCCACTGAGGCGAAGTGGATGACGAGCCCCAGGCCTTCGCAGAATTCCCGGCAATAAGCCGAGTCGAATTGGGTCCCGTTGTCCACGGTGGTTTCTCGGGGGACACCAAAACGACATACGACGTTTTTCCAGAAAAACCGCTGGACGGCCCGGGACGTGATGCTGGCCAAAGGCTCCGCCTCAACCCACTTTGTAAAATAGTCGACCGCGACTACCGCATACTTGTATCCTCCGGGCGCTGCGGGGAAGGGCCCTAAGAGGTCCATCCCCCAGCGCACGAAGGGCCAAGTGATGGGGATTGTCTGCAGCGCTATATGGGGACGGTTGGAGCCCTTGGCCATCTTATGGCATGGCTCGCACGCGGAGACAAGGTCTCGCGCGTTGCGCATGACCGTGGGCCAGTAGAAGCCCTGCCGGAGGGCCTTGGCCGTGATGGCACGCGGGGCTAGGTGAGAACCATAGCTCCCCGCGTGGATGTCTTCTAGAAGTTGAAGTCCTTCCGGCCGGGGGAGGCAGCGCAGGAGGGCGGAAGCCCCCCACTTGTAGAGCCTCCCCTCTAGCAGGAGATATGCCCGAGCTTTAGCCCGGAGGCGTTTAGCCTCGGTCTCACTAGGAGGGTCCCCCTCCCCCTTGATGAAGGAGATGAGGGGGTCCATCCAAGACGGAGTCCGGGTGATCTCGGCGACCTCCGGGACATGAGGCTCGTCGCCCGTGTCCGGGGAGGCCACCGAGGGCTTCGTGATGATTTCCAGGAAAGCCCCCTTGGGGAGCGATTCTCGGGCGCTTGCGGCCCGGGCCAAGGCGTCGAAATGCCTCTCCATCTTTCACACCTCCTGCAAATAAAGACTTAAGTTTGCGTCATGGCACAGGTAAGACTTGTCCATTTGGCAAACTACGAGCTGAGAATCTCCCTTGACTAGGAGGCGCCGGATCCCCAGGGAGCGCGCAAGGTGCATCCCGAGGACCAAAGCCTCGTATTCGGTGACGTTGTTGGTTGCGGGGAACTCGAGCTGCGCGGCGTACTCGAGTTCCTTTCCCTCGGGGCTCCGGAGGACTACTCCCGCACCAGCCCCGGCGAGACATAGCGACCCATCGAACATGAGAGTCCAATGATGTCGTGCCCCGAGACTGGGACTACGACTACTCCTGTAGAGACCTAGCTCGCTGCAGCTAGTCCCATGTATGCATAGCATACACATACCCTTGACGTCCCAGGAAAAGTCAAGCACAGGAGTATATCACATTGCAACAGAGTAACTTACATAATAGTTAAGCAGTGTGGCCTGCTGGCCTTGATATTACATAAGAAGATTACAATGCCTTCACGGCATTCATGGTTTAGCAAAATAACATCTACACAGCAGAAGATAGGTGACCCACCCACAAAAGAGAAGTGGACAACAGAACAACACACATCAGGGAAATGACGGGACTGACGCTCCTCCTTCTGGATCCAATAAGTTCTCCACGCCTTCATCTTGATTGTTGATCGCTCCGTCTATTGATTTGTAGGTTGCAAGAGTGAGCACTTACGTACTCAGCAGGTCATAGGTAAGAGTAGATACATATAGTAGTGATGACATGAACCTAGACTAGTCAAGAATTATGGATGTTTATAAAATAATCTTTTTCTTTCATACCTCATCTCATGGCAGCACTTTTCATAATGTAACATCATCATTCATGTTCACTAGATTATAGCACTACCGCGACACGTCGACACACGACAGCCCACGGCAGCACTCCTTATCATGACAACACATGTCATTTGGGTAATCTTGATTTAAACATATTTTATTTAGAAAATAGTACTTGTGTCACACCCCGTGGATTTAATCCACCGCAGCAGACTCCTATAAAACCCGGGAGCTCGGAGTATTCGAATACGTTTTTAACTCTGCAGAGAGGTACCAATTTACCCGCAAGATATTCCACTTTCAAACCTTTCCTATCATAACAAAATGATTGGACCCCTGACTCACTTCATACTGTGAGCGGCAAGGTGGAAATAACAAGAACTTTTGTTATGCATCACTTACAATTCACCCCCGACCCTGTGGCTCTCAGCGAAACACAGTTGTGGTAGGCTGTATCATAACCTCCACCCCACCTCATTTTCCCATTACTGGGTCAAATATCAGATCACCTTCAGTGATAGTAGGAGTCAGCCTCCAAGTCAATCATCACAACACATCTCATGCAGGGGTTTCATGTATGATCCACATAAGTACTTGTTCAGGCCTGTCCCATACCAGGCTTGCGGTTAGCACGTTGTTCATGCCACTAGACGCACAACACAAGGTTCTAGTCCTTATATGCCAGTGACCAGACCATCCACAACCCTGCACCTTCAGTGCCTGCATTCCTTTGCAGTCTAGCACCTCCAGTGCTACAGCCATCCATACCATTTTCTGGTCACGGCTAAGGGTTTTATTTCATGAATATAAGTATATAAATACATATAATAGTTCATGGCTCAAAACTTGTTTATTTCACATTTCACAGATAACCAGTCTAGTACTGCCAATTCATAAATCAACCATTCTCAATCTTTCACATGCAATATTGTCTATATTCAAGGTTATGTTTTAGCAACATTTAAAATATAGGTTCAAGATGACCAAGGATATGACTTGCCTTCCGCGTCGTAAGAAACAGCAGTTGATGACGGGTCAACAGCGAAGTTCTCGATCTCAGCTTCTAGATCTGCTTGACAACAAACCAAACAATACACACAAATATTACTTATATATTAAGATGTTTTAGGATCTATATGCAGATATGCTTTACAAGAGTGATTGAACTAAACTGGAGATAATTGAGATTACAAGCTGAACTGAGTTGAGATCTAGGGTTTCAAGGATTTGGCTAAGGATGGGTGGTAGATGCTCTTAGGATCTCAAGGTTACAATAAGAACATCAGTTTGTGGCTGGTTTGATCAAAAACAGCGAATGTCAGCAGATTGACATTCGGATCAAGAATCTGACATAACTTCAAGGAAAACTAGAGAGCTTATCTCAAGTTATGACAGTAGAAGAAAATGTAGATCACAACTCTACAAATTCAGTGGACAAAGTGGCTTTCAAAATGCACAATCAGAAGTGGGTAAACAAGGCCAATGCCATTGGCTGGCATGCACTGAGACAGTGTCAAAAATTAGGGTTTAGCGGCAAATATAATTCAAGGGCTCAAATCAAGTTGTGATAGAAGAATAAAATGTTGATCACAACCTCAGGAATCTAAGGGACAAAGTTATGCCCAAAATGCACATCTGGAAGGAAGTGAAAAGGGCTAATGCCACTGACTGACATAGTCTGGCATTGATCTTGACATGGCCAGAAACTAGGGCTTGGCATAACTTTTGATCTAAAGCTCCAAATTATGCACCACTTTGTCTGGGAGGTAGGCAATGATAACAGGAACAAATCATTCAACAGGATCTAGGGCAGAAGATGGCTAGAAAGCAAGAAATTTGATGATGAACAGAGATGAACTGGCTGCACTGGAGCAGTTCTGGACAAAAACTTGGCAAAGCTATAACTTGAATTCTGGGCAGTTTCAGAGATCGAGCTAGAAGACAAATATGTTCAGGAGGTTGAAGCACACCTGAATGACAAAGTGGATGAAGCTGAAACGGCCAGGAATAGGTTTTCCGGTGATCGACGCCGGAGAAGAAACACTGCCATTTGGGGGTTTTTGTTACAGGTCGAATGAACTCGATTCCAAGCTTGGAGAGCATCTAGGAGTTATAGGGAAGCTTCTGGTACAATTAGATGGGCCGGAGGATGGCCGGAGAAGACTGGCGACGATCGCCGGTTTCTGGAGAAGCTCAGAATTGGGGAAAGCTTTAATTGAAGCTCAATCGGGAGATCTTGATGCATAGGCTTGCTGGAAATGAGTCACTGATCATTTTCTTCCACAGGATCGAGAGCTAATTCGAGGTAATTTGGCCTGCATTGCCAGAACAGGGCATTCTTCAAGTTTCAGCAAATTCCGGTGATCGCCGGCGATAGGAGGCAAGGAAATCCAATTAAGTGATACAGCACGATGAGAGAGATGAGGGGAACTCACAGATGCTGTCAATTTGGCAAGAGATGATGTGGAATGAGCTGTCACCGTGAGGCCTCGAGCTGGTCTCGCCGGAGAAGACGACGACAGCGAGAGAATTTGCAAAATTGGCTAAGTCCTGATGAAGAGGAGATGATACAAGGCACTGGTGGTTTAAATAGAGCAGTGGGCGAAGCTTGCAAGGTTTAAACAGCATTGAATTTGTGCCAGATGACAAGATTTGCCGCGCGCAGCTGCAACAACGGCGAGCGGCGACGCGACTGTGCACTGGCAAGGCGAAGCTGTGCTACATCGGGTCTCCTCAATGTCGGGCGGTGCAAGGCAGTGGCGACAAGGGCTGGCAATGCAAAGCAACGTGGCGCAGTGTTGCTGACAAAAGCCTGTTGCTGGTCGCGCGCAGGAGCACATGCTGTTCAACAGCACTGCCACGGCGTTGCCACGGCACGGCTGAAGCAACGACACGTACACACAAGCATGCACGGTCACGAGTGCGGCGAAGCCTCACCGGCGGCGAGCAAGCGCGGCGCAATTGCACAGCAACTCTGGTCGTGCACAGCAGCTGCTGTCCTGGTCGAATTTGGGCTTGATTGCAATTTCCAATTCTTGATTTGGACTGAAATGTAATTCTGGAGATTTGGAAGGTTTGATCTGGAATTGATTCTGCTGTTTTGGTATACTTAATTCCATAGATGATTTGACACAGCTAGAAGATAAAATTTGAGACATTTGGATGACTTTTGATATGAACTGAAAACAGAGTAGATTAGGGTAAAATAAGTCTAAAACTTCTTGATCTCGAATTCTGGAATTTAGGGTTTGATTTTGAGATACTCATAAAAGAAGAATTTGTATTGAAAAGCATTTGGGAGGTATTCCCTGAATCAGATTTGAATTTGGAGATGATTTGCAACATTTTGCCTTTTCTGGCTTTTAGAAAATCTGGAAAAAGGACTGATCTGCGATACTCTTGGACTGATTTGCGAAAAAGGTTCAGATGGTGAAATCTGGCTGCCAACTTTTTGGATTAAGGTATTGGCATACCCTTGATCATAATCCAGGAATAATCTGGTCTGAACTTGGCTAAGATTTTGATTAAATCTGAATTTCTGAAACTTAAGGTAAAAGGTAATAACAGATATTTTGTTTTCGAAAACAGAAAAGAGTTGATAATTCTGGAAGTTAGGGATAGAATTGAATCTGGGTTCTGAAGGCTTTTAGATTTAGGATAACTGATAGATCAAATCTGGCAAGTCAGATCTTGACTTGGGGTCACAGGATAGATTTGGAGATTTTAGGGCTAGAACAGAATAAAGCTGAGGCTGATTTGGTTGATCTAGAAGAGACATATGCATGCATGATTTTTAAGAAAGAAACTTTTCACCCCAAAACTCAGGATGTTACAAATGATCACCGCGTCAGGGTGGCACAGGGAGGTCTTCGTCCCCAGACCCAGAGGCGGGAGTCCACTCTGCGACTTGATGGCGGAGCGGCTGGTAAGGGACAGGGAGAAGGGGGCAAGCTCGGCCCCCCACTTCCCAATCCGGCCGGTGGCTTCTTTGTTCCGCAGTACCTCCCCTAGGGGGAGGGACGACGGGACGATGATAGGGTGCCCCAGGAAGTAATGGTGAAGCTTCCGGGACGCCATCAGGAGGGCGTAGCAGATCTTCTCCATCTCCGTGTACCGAGTTTTGGCCCCTTGGAGGGCCTCACTCACGTAGTACACGGGACGCTGCTGCCCCCTTGCTCCTTCACCAAGACCGCACTGACGGCGACGGGGGTCGCAGCAAGGTAGAGGAGCAAGGGCTCTTCTGGAGACAGGCTCACGAGCATTGGAGGGCTCGTGAGGTACTTCTTGAGGTCGTCGAACGACTCCTGGGCCTCGGGGGTCCAGCGGAACCCCTCGAGCCCTCGGAGGATCTTGAAGAACTGGAGGCCTCGCTCCCCCGACCGGGAGACGAAGTGGCTGAGCGTGGCTAGGCGGCCGGAGAGCCGCTGGACATCCTTGACGGAGCGCGGCTGGGGCATGTCTAGGAATGCCCGGATCTTCTCGGGGTTTGCCTCAAAACCTAGGAGCTTCCCCCCGCGCACTCCGAAGGCGCACTTCTCCGGGTTGAGCTTAAGCCCAAACGCGCGGAGGTTGCGGAAGGTCTCCGCCAGGTAGTCGATGTGGGAGGCTGCGCGGGGACTTTTGACGACCGCGTCGTCTACGTAGACTTCAACGTTGCGGCCTACTTGATCTTTGAAGACCAGCGTCATGAGGCGCTGGAAGGTCGCCCCAGCGTTGTTGAGCCCGAATGGCATATGGACGTAGCAGAAGGTTCCGAGGGGAGTTATGAAGCTAGTCTTTTCCACGTCCCCTTCCGCCATCCGGACTTGATGGTAGCCCGAGTAGGCGTCTAGGAAGCTCATGAGCTCGCACCCCGCAGTGGAGTCGACGAGCTGGTCAATCCGCGGGAGGGGGAAGTTGTCTTTGGGGCAGGCGAGGTTAAGGTCAGTGAAGTCCACGCACATCCGCCACCTGCCGGTTGACTACTTGACGAGGACGGGATTCGCGAGCCACTCGGGGTGCAGGACCTCCTGAATGAACCCCGCCTCTCGGAGTCGGGTGATCTCCACCTTGATTGCCTCTTGGCGCTCGAGGGAGAGTTTCCGTAGCTTCTGTTTGATCGGGGGGTGACCGGGGGCCACTGCGAGCTTGTGCTCAATGACCTCCCAGGCGACGCCCCGCATGTCCGAAGGCTTCCACGCAAAAACATCGGAGTTTTCTCGCAGAAAAGCCGCAAGTTGCGCTACATTCTCCTCAGGGAGCTCCGCCCCAATCCGGACGGTTTTGTCTTCGTCGCCCGGGGACAGCAGGATCTTCCGGAGGCCCCCTTCCGAACGCGGCTTGAGGAGGGGCCTCCCGGGCGGTGGCGCAGTGGCGTCTAGTTCCGGGGGAGAAGCCTCCCCCCCGGGCGTCTTTATGAGGTTGACACTTCCGATTGTGGCCGCAGCGCGCTCGTATAGAGCACGGGCCATGTCTTGGTCTCCCCGGACGTTGATCAAGCCATGCGGCCCGGGGATCTTCATGCAGAGGTAGTTTTGATGGGTGGCAGCCCCCAGCCAGTTGATTGTGGTCCTCCCTATTATCGCGTTGTAGGAGGAGGGGAGGTCCACTACGTCGAAGCGGACCAGCTCGGTCCGGTAGTTCTCCAGGGCGCCGAATGTCGTAGGGAGGTCTACCTTGCCCACGGGGTGGATTGCCTTCCCCGGGACGAACCCTTGCAGGGGCCCTGCCGCGGGCTGCGGGAGCTTCTCATCCACCTGCATCTCTTTGAAAGCCTTCAGGAATAGGACGTCGGCGGAGCTCCCACCGTCCACGAGGATGCGGGCCAGGTGGCAGTTGTAAATGGTCGCGGAGACTATGAGCGCGTCGTCGTGGGGGAAGCGAACCCCCCGCGCGTCTTCCCCCGTGAAGGTGAGGGGGACGCCCGACCACTTGGGTGGCGGGGACGCGTCTAGCACCCCCACAACCTTGACCTCGCGCACGTACTCCTTATGCTGGCGCTTAGAGTCCCGCCCGGAGGCGGACCCTCCCACGATGACGTTGATGCGACGCTGAGAAGTTTGAAAGGGGAGAGCTTCTGAAGGCTCCCCCCCCTGCGTCTGCGTCTGCTGACCCCCCGCGAGAGTGGGAAGGGCCGGAACAGCTGGCCGAGGGAGCAACGAGGCCGGAGTATCCCCCCTGCCCGCGCTGGTCTAGGAATGCCGCGAAGTGCTACAGTAGTTGGCCGCAGTCTTGGGTAGCGTGGGTACTGGACCCGTGGAAGCTGCACCACGATCCTTCCCGCCTTCCCCCCGCGGGGCCTTCCCGGCGGCGCGAAGACTGTCCTCCCCCATGGCCTTTGGGCTTGGGGAAGGGGCGGTTGCCCCTCGGGGGGTCACGCGAGCTGCCTCCACCCTCGAGGACAAAGGTGTCCCGAGGCCGTGGCTCGTTACGCCCCCCTGCCTAGGGCGCTTGAGGGGATCCCTGGCCCCCCGATCGGCGAGGGCGGGAGCCCCCTGGGTCTTCTTCCAGATGTCGTCTTCCTCCGCCCGAGCGTACTTTTCGAGTACGTTAAAGAGCTCGTCAGCGGAAGAGGGGCAGCTCCGGGAGAGCCTTTGGTGGAGCTCCCCCGGGAGGATGCCGCTCTTGCAGGCTTCGATGACCGTAGAGTCGGGGACGTGGGCCACTTTGCTCTTCACCTGAGCAAAGCGCTTGAAGAAGCTTCTAATGGTTTCCCCAATCCTCTGCCGGACAGTGTACAGCTGCGAGGAGTCCAGGGGGCGCACATAGTTCCCCTGGAAGTTTGCGCGGAACTCCCGCTTGAGCTGCGTGAAAGACTTGATGGAGCCGGCCTTCAGATTGTAGAACCAGGAGTGGGCAATGCCGGTGAGGTAGAGGGGGAAGACATTGTATTGTACCGTCTCGTCCCCCCCGGCCGTGGAGATGGCAGTGGAGTAGACCTGCACAAATTCGTAAGGGTCTGCCTCACCGTTATAGTGCTCGATGTGCGGAGGGCGGTAGGGCCGTGGCCACTGGATGCTGCGAAGTCTTCGACACAGAGGATGGTTAGCCCTCTGCACTTCCCTGGGAGAGTCCCGGTCACTATCTTCTTTGAGGGGGACACGCCCTCGTTGTCTGAGTCAAGCAGCGGTCCAAGAGGTCCGCCGGAGTGGCGGTGGCGACGCTTTTCCTCCGGACCGGGGCTGAGTTCCCGGACGTCCGGGCTGTCCTCCGGAGAGGTTGGCTATTCAGCGGGTCTCTTCCCCCGACTGGTGCGAGACCGAGGCTCCCCACCCCCGCGGCTGGGGGGAAGTTCTTCCCCGCGCTCAGGTGAATGCATTCGCTCAACCTCCCCACGGGCGAAACGAACCTATCCCGCCGAGGGAGGGAGCTTATGCACTGTAGCTACCGGCCCGGAGGCTTCCGGGGCCGGCTGGGGGGAGTCCCCTGGGAGGACCCCTGGGGCCGGAAAGGGGGAAGCCCCTGTATTATCCGGAATCGGGGAGGGGGCGCCCACGGCGACGTTTGGAACCGAAGTGGAGGGAGCCCCTGTGGCAACGACCGGAACCAGAAAGGGGGAAGCCCCTGTATTATCCGGAACCGGCGAGGGGGGAGCCCCAACGGCGACGTCCTGGACCGGGGAGCCGATGCGGGGGGAAGTCCGCTGAGGCACGGGTGCTGCTCTGTCGACCGCCCCCGGTGCGGTAAACGCGACGCGAGTGGCGGGACTGGCTCCCGGCGTAGGGAAAACCCCCGGCATGAAATGGGCCCCCAGCCCCGGGAATGGGCCTGAAACGGGGTACCCCCCTGGTGCCACGAAGGGACCGACCAGGAAGTAGCCCCCCAGCACTGGGACGGGCCCGGGTGCCGGGAAGGGTCCGGACGTATATCCCGCAGTGTCCCGGAAGGGCGGCGCCGGGTCACTGAGACCGGCGTCACCGGGAAGGGTGCAAGCCCTTGTTCTTGGGGGAGCCATGGCGTCTTGTCACGAGTCCCCACGGTCGGCGCCAACTGTCGTGGTATTGCGAATACCCCGGTAGGTTTTGTGAACGGTCCTAGCGAAGATTACAACTGAGGGGTACAAGGGATATTTATAGCCCCAAAAAGAAGCAAAAAGACCTATCTACCCCAGAAGCCACCGTCGGATTAAGGGGTAGCAACGTCCTTCTCCCGGTCAAACGTCTTGGATGCTTGACAGTTGGTCGCTGATTCCCGAGGCGCTCCTCGCGTGACCTGCACGTGATAAACAACTCGAGACTTTACCTTTAGAAGGGCGATGAGGCCCGAGACATGCGCCGGAGGCCAGGTCCCCGGGCCAAAAGGCGGCGCCCGGGACCGGCACCGGAGGCCAGGTCCCCGGGAAAATGGCGGCGCCCGGGACGACGCCGGAGGCCAGGTCCCGGGGGCCAAAAGGCGGCGCCCGGGGAGGCACTGGAGGCCAGGTCCCCGGGCAAATGGCGGCGCCCGGGACTGTTGCGGTGGCCAGGTCTCAGGGGCCAAAAGGTGGCGCCCGGGGAGTCACCGGAGGCCAGGTACCCGGGCAAATGGCGGCGCCCTGGACGGCGCCGGAGGCCAGGTCCCGGGGGCCAAAAGGCGGCGACGGGGGAGGCCCCAGAGGCCTCGTCCCCGGGCGAACGTGACGCAACATACCTGGACTTAGTCTCGCGGAGATTTCCCCCAACAATATTCGAGGAGGGTGACGAGAATTATCACCTGGGCTAGTTTAGTTAACATATATCATGTTCAAGTCAAGTTCGGATGTGATATATGTCTATGTGTCCTAGCAGCCACTATGGTCGTAGACGAACAGCTTCCTGTGCATCAGAAGGTTGTGGACACAGAGTCAGTCCATGATCGCAGTATTTGCGTGGTCATAAGGTCGCAGGCTATGCGCGGTCAGAAGGTCGTTGGCTATGCGCGACCAAGACAACCTGGGGGTGCTCAAGCCTTTACTAGACACGTTCTCAGGGTCAAGATAACCTCTTCCACGTGGGAAGACAACCGTCAGGGGGTTAACGTGTGCGGTTATAGATAATTGCACGTGCTTAACCAACGAAGAAGATTGATGTGGTTATACGAACTGCACTATGGCAACCGTCTGGAACTGCCTTGTATTGGCATCCTTTCATTTAGTATAAAAGGATTGCTGGTGAATAACGAACAACAAGACACAGAAGGAAACAATGTTTGAAGACTTAGATATAGTTAATAGACAGAAGTGTAAAAGGAGATGATCACCTGTGACAATCTCTCTTTCCTGTAAACCCCTTCTTTCATACATAGTGAAATCACAACAGGACGTAGGGCTATTACTCCCACCATCGAGGTCCCGAACCTATATAAATCTTCGCGTCTCTATTTCATTGCTTGTCTTAACTTACCTAATAGCACTTTGAAAGGTCTCACATACAACTCACAAATCTACGTAAGATCGATAGAGGACCCTGAGTCCAAATCGTCGATAGGTGACGTCCCCCGTGCGGCTCTTTCTCAGGTGTTTTCCATTTATTGGGAGTTCTGACAAGTCATGTCTGGGGCGTATGATTTTGAGAACGATTTTGATCTCGATGACTATACCCATATTTGGATGCCCTCACCTAGCGATCCTGTTCCTATGGAAGAGGTTGATCGCGAGGATGTTCCTTAGGAACATCCCGAGGATGCATCTTCTCCGACTCAGGTCATGTCCATCGACCAGGAGACAGAGAAGATAGACTAGATGCCCCATGTGAGTTCTACCACTTTGGAAGCTGAATACGTACCTCAACACGTCGCTGCTGAGGAGGTGGATGATGGTAACCTAGATCTTAGTCCAAGGAGGTTTGACCCTGATAACCTTCAATCTCTCTTTGATTTCGAATCCGATTTGGAACAAACAGAGATGTTTTCTCCTTCTGCGACCTCGCTCCCCAGAGAATTTGCTGGTTTATCAGAGGAAACTCCTGAGCAGTGAATTGCTAGGGAGGAACAGGAATGCCGGCAAAACGAGGAACAAGAACGAAAGCAAAAGGAGGATCTGGATCGTGAGCAACAAGAGAACGAGGCTCGCAGTGCTACAAAGGAACCTTGGCAACTTCCGCAATCTCGTTATGATGCCGCTCCTAGTTCCTCCCTCGTCCGCATGGTCGCAGGCGCGACCAAACACCTTTAGCCCTAGTTTATCCATTGGCGGTTGAAGAAACGATGACACCTGGAGCGCCTAGGAGGAGTACACATGATCGGCTTTGTGTTATCGCTGATGCTATGCGTAATCCCCCTCCTAATGTTGAAGACACACCGACTTTTGCCAGAGTCCTGGCGGATACGCTCGATGAGGTTGCATCTGATGCAACTCCAACAGTGTCATCCCAGTCTATGATTTGCTCCCATGAAAGAGATTAGTCTCACTCCAGTCATGGTAGGCGTAATCGATTACCACCAGGATCAGTTTGGCATGACAAGGCCAGGCGAGTTGGAAGTTCCCGTGATCGATATCGCGTGCCCGTTCATTCTCGCCTGGGACATGAGGTGTATCTCCTCAGGGTGAGGTCGCCCGTGACCCAGTCGAAAGTCGTAGATTCCTCCATAGTTCCTATGTTGGTTGTAAAGCTTTCTTGCTAGGCCTCCGTGCGGTGGTCTGGCCGGACAAGTTTAAACCAGGAATGATTGAGAGATTTGATGGAACTCAGAACTCGTCCGAGTTTCTTCAGCTTTACATTACCGCTATTCAAGCGGCAAGCAGAGATGACCAAGTCATGGAAAATTACCTGTCAACGGTCCTTGAGGGACCAGCAACAACCTGGTTGTTCAATCAGCTAGAGGGTTCAATTTACAATTGAGAAATGTTGTGTGAAGCCATACCCAACAATTTCCAGAACTGTTACCAGAAGCCTGGCAAGGAGGATGATCTTCATCATCTATGCCAAACCTCTACCAAGTACCCCAAAACCATGTTAATGTTATTTTTGGAAGTTCCTCTTCTTTTACTTCTTAGCGTCTGTTTAAGACGTTTTACCGCAAGGTAAATGAAGAAGAGGCTCCCCTAGGTGAGCCTCAATATCCCAATTGGTCAAAAACTCCTTTGACTTTTGATCGAGCTGATTGTCCTTTTGGGCTTACACGACCATTGAGAGTACCTTTGGTCATCACCCCAATAATTAGCAATGCTCGAGTTGAAATAGTTCTAATCGACGGGGGCACTTCCTTGGGCATTTTACTAGTCAAGGCACTGGACGAGATGCAGATTCCTCGTTCAAAAATTAAGCCCATAATTCATCCATTTTATGGGATAATTCCTGGTCCCTCAATGATGCCGATGGGATAGGTTGTGCTACTGGTGACACTGGGAGAACCAGATAACTTCCAGAAAGAATTGATTACCTTTGACGTAATTGATTGTGATTGGACATATAATGTTATTTTTGGCAGGCCAACTGTCGCTAAGTTCATGGTGGTGACGCATTATGCTTATCAGTGCGCCAAATTGCCAGGCCCCAAAGGCATTATCTTGATCTAAGGCAGCCGTAACACAGCGTTAACTTGTGATCAGTTATCTTTGGAGTTAGTGGATCAGCTTCCCCTCCGGGACGTTAAGATTGCGACCACGGATTCTGATACGATGAGAAGTTAAAGCTAGTTCCATTGTAACCAAATGATCCATCCAGAACCATTCGGATTGGATCAGGCCCGAACGACAAATAGGAACTTGAGCTCGTTACTTTCCTCCAGGCTAATGCAGATGCGTTTGTGTGGAAACCATCTGACATGCCGGGAGTCCCAAGGGAGGTAATTGAGCACAGGTTAGCAATTCGACCTGGACAGCGACCAATAAAGAAAAAGCTCAGACGCTTTGCTGTCGATCGGCAAGAAACCATCCGATTGGAGTTAGACAAACTCCAAAAAGCATGATTTGTTCGTGGAGTCGATCATCTTGAGAGGCTTACAAACCCGGTCAAGGTCCTAAAGTCAAATGGTAAGTGGCGCATGTGCGTCGATTACACCAGTTTAAACAGTGCCTATCCGAAGGATGATTTTTCCCTTCTCCGCATCGATCAGTTGGTCGATTCTACAGCGGGTTGCGAACTAATGAGCTTCCTAGATGCTTACTCAGGGTACCATCAAATTAGCATGGCAGAAGAAGATGAAGAGAAAACTGCCTTCATCACACCATTTGGCACCTACTGCTACGTCAGAATGCCATTTGGTCTCAAGAACGCTGGTTCCACGTATCAACGCTTATGCAAAAGACCTTTCTTTCCCAGATGAGGTGTAATCTTGAAGCTTACATTTATGATTTGGTTGTAAAAAACTTGAAAAGCTCGAATCTTTTAGATGATCTTACTGAAACCTTTTATAATCTAAACAAGCATGGGATAAAATTAAACCCAAAAAAATGTTCCTTCGGGGTTTCTTCTGGCAAACTCTTGAGTTTCCTTGTTTGTTGGAGTGGAATTGAGGTTGATCCTTAAAAGATCAGGGCCATTGAGCAAATGAGATCTCCTTCGACCATGAAGAACATCCAAAGCCTAACAGGCCACATGGTGGGTTTAAGCCATTTCATATCACGACTAGGAGAACGAGGATTGCGTTTCTTTAAGGCTCTTCACAAACACAATGGTTTTACTTGGTCGGAGGAAGCCGAAAAGGCCTTTCAGGAGATCAAAGCTTACTTGTCTAGCCCGCCAGTGTTGGTCTCTCCAAATTTAGGGGAGCCACTACTCCTTTATTTGGCGGCCACCTATCACGCGGTCAGCGCAGTTCTGATCGCAGAAAGAGAAGGTGTACAACAACTAATCTATTACATAAGCGAGGTACTTCATGGTCCAAAGGAACGTTACCCTGAGGTCCAGAAGATACTTTACGCACTTCTGATGGCTTCCCGTAAGCTACGACACTACTTTCAAGTGTACAAAATTACTGTGCCTTCGTCCTTCCCATTGGGAGATATTATCTAGAATCCAGAGAAATTTGGTCACATCGCGAAGTGGACAGTGGAACTTGGAGCATTTGACATCCATTTCACCTCGCATAGCAGTTAAATCTCAAATTCTTGTAGACTTTGTGGTCGAATGGACTAATCCCGACCCTCCTGCGCAAGAATCCAAGAATTTACAATGCACCAACCATTAGATGATGTATTTTGACGGTTCTCGTAGTTTTCAACACTCGGGAGCTGGAGTGGTCTTAATCACGCCTCAGGGCGACCAACTCAAGTACGTCATTCAATTACACTTTGTTGCGACTAACAACGCAGCAGAGTATGAAGGTCTTATTGCAGGTCTCCGGGCAGCTAGATTCCTCGGAGTCCATCGATTAGTGGTGAGGGGAGACTCACAGCTAGTCGTAAACTAGGTAAACAAGGAGTACAACACCTCCGATGAGACAATGGCTCATTACTTGGGGGAAGTGAGGAAATTGGAAAAACACTTCAGTCATTTCGAAGTCCAATATATCCCTCGAAAGGACAATATACTCGCAGACCAATTATCTAAAATTAGGTCCTCACACACATCCGGGAAGGGATGATGAGCCAAAGTCGTTTGGAACACATAAAGATTTATACAGGTGCGGGCCCTCGATGGTGGGAGTAATAGCCCTACGTCCTGTTGGGATTTCACTATGTGTAGGAAAAAAGTTACAAAGTTGTGGAAAAGATCATCACAAGCGAAGATCTTTTCCTTGTGATTATCTAGAAAATAACTAAACTAGCCTATGAAAGCTTAATGTTGTCAAAGTTGTTCCAGATTATCCGGGATGATCCTCTGTCTGGTGCAATTGCTCACCCTTTTATACTGGCCGAAAGGGCGCCAATGCTCAACGGCTTTGAACGGTTGCTCGGGTGCAGTTTTGGCAACTGCACTCAACTTCCACGCAGGCTTAATACTTGCAATTAAGGGATAACCGCACATATTAACCTCCTGGTAGTTGTCTTCATACGTTGAAGAATCTCCGGGGTCCTCGGGATATGCTTGTTGTAGGGCCTAAGCAACCTCGAGTCGTCTTGGTCGAGAATAGTCCATGACCTTCTGATCGCGTATTATCTGCAATCACCTGACTGCGCACTGTTTGTGACCTCCTGTCCGCGCATCGCCTACGGGCTCCTGACCGCGCACTATCTGCGGCCTGATCACACCAAGCCTGAGACCATGTGTCCGCACTTCTCAGGCCATCTGAGATCACACCAACGGACACTTACCTGGTTCGAATCTGTCTTGAACCAGACGTGCAATTATTCTGAACTAGCTCGGGTAACAATCCTCGTCAGCTAGGCCCCAAATTTGAATGAAAGGACATATTTATTTCAAATTTAAATCTTACATCGGATAAAGTGACCCGACACTTCAACTCCTCCACTTAGTGGCGCACTAAGTGTGGCGGTTTATTTCCTGAGACGGACTTTGGGTTGTATTTGACAGGTAATGATGGCGCCGTGGAATTGTCTTTTAACCTGAGATAAAATCGTAAATGTTTTAAGAATTTGAGGCATTCAAAAAATGAACCGTCACCTCTGGGGGCTATAAATACCGAAGCCTCTTAACCCTAAAACTTGACAAGTCTTTTCCCGGCTAAGTCTTTCCCAAAGCCATCTTTTCTTCTCTTCTTTTCCATCTCAATGGCAGATCAAAACATCATTGAGATTGAAAGTGATGAAGAGGAAGTGGCACTTGAACTCGACCAGGACTCCCAGAAGGTAAGTCCTCTCCAGATGCCCTGATTCAAGTTGCCATCTTATGTTCTGATCATTTCCCGAATGCTGTTGGAAACTCACAGACGACCGAAGATCTGGTTCCTCCAAGGAAGAAACCCAAGGTTGACGAGGGATCTTCCAGCAGCACAAGGGTTAGGGATGCATCATTGCTCTCTCTTCCTGAGATTCAACCTCTTTCCCTCGAACAGAGTCTCCAGAAGGAGAAAGAGGATTTGGAGAAGAAGACCGAGGAGATGTCTTCGGCCATTCTGCACCTGGCAGAAAGTTTTGATAGATCCCGCGAAGAGGCGCACCAATTCCGCTTGGAGAGGGACTATGCTCGACAGCAGCGAGAACTCTCCGACTCGATCAGAAATGGTAGTGCTTCTCTGATTCGGGACGATGTAGATAGACTTAGAGTAGTCGCTAGTTCTCTTGCGGTGGTCAGTGTAGATTCTACTGACACCAATATGTCCCTAGGAGAACTTTGCAAACTTCTCTTGGATCAGGTCGATGCTCTGGTCTCCTGTATCCCTTTTGTATGCAAGGATTGTCAGAAATAAAGATTTCTTTTACCTTACATAACTTGCCATAAGAGTTAATTTGAATTAAAACTCCTCATAATCTCTGTGCGAAAATATGGTCATAAGTAATGTCTTCATGACCACACATACACAGGTAAATCTGAGGTAATAAATCTTACGAACAGAAACACATTAATTTGTCATACTGCGACCAGTACTGGTACTGCGATCAGAACCAAAGTCGCGATCAGAACTGAAATCCGATCAGAACTGACATCGCGATCAGGACTGAAGTCGTGATAACATAATGCTTTGACCGGATGATAACCGTCTGTATTGCGATTATCCATTTGCAACGATCACAGAATATCATTGTGATCAACATGCAAACTTTAAAGTGATCATAGAAACACATTGTGATCAATTCATGAAAATTTACAAAAAACATGAATGATAACTTCCTCCGAAAATTTTTGCAACATTTTCACATTCTTATGTACACCCTAGCCCTCGAATTCTAAACAAAGATTATAAAAAATACATTCCGTTTCGGATTCTTGGTGGGGAGTGCATAACGGGTCTCCCGAGAGAAGGCACCCATTATAGGAAATGAATAAAGTATTCAACGAAGTGTTGCCTCGGGCATATAAAAGGAGAAGGTAGCTTCCTAAGGAAGCCACACAAACAAAAACCCTTCACTTGCCTTAGAGCTTCCGCCGCACAAAACCCTCATTCCTCTTTCTCCATCGCCTCCAAAGTCGCCTTCTTTCTTCCCGATCATTTCCAAGAAATGGCGTCCTGGAGCCGATCTGTTCACCACACAGAGGAGAGTCTGGTGGCGCTAGAGTAAGAAGAGATCCTTCCTCTGCGGCTGCTAATCAATTGGCGGCCCGCGGAGAAGGATCAAGAAACCCCAATCGTCCAAGAGGGCGAGTTGGTGGTTTTTGAGGAGTACCTACGTTGCGGGTTCCGATTCCCTGAGAGTCAATTCTTGAAGGGAATCTTGGAGCATTACGGGTTGGAGTTGGTGAATCTCCACCCAAATGCTATCCTGATCCTGGCGATTTTTCAGCATTTGTGTGAAGCTTTCGTCGGAGTGCTCCCAAGTGTGGAGCTCTTCCGACACTTCTACTACTCGGAATGGTCGAAGAGCGCCAATGTCACCGGATGTATCTACTTCCAGATAAGGGAGAAGAAAGAGTATCCCTTCCCACCCCTCCGAGATTCCGTTCACGGGTGGTACCAGAAGTGGTTTTACTGCACCCCTCCGTCGGAGAGTGGGTTGTGGTTTGAGAACTCTCGGTCGGAGAAGTCCAGCGAGTTGGACTCTCTTCCTGCTCTGAGCGCTAAGCAGAAGAAGCAGGCCCAAGTAATTCTTCACTTAGTCCAGCAGGGACTAACTGCTCGCGACAGCAGCCGCGACTTTGTGAAGAACCGGGTGAGCCCCCTGCGTGAAAGGGCTCATCCGGCTTGGGAAATTCAGTCCATGGTAGACAGCAGCTTGGACTATAATAATGGTACGTCTTCCAGCTAGCAAAGCATACATTTCCTCTAAAAAAATGTCGTATTTGCTAACCTGCTTGCTTGTGATGCAGCTCTACCTTTGTCTGAAATTGAAAAGCGGACAAATTACCTCCTCAAGGCGTATAGCGCCGATGTGGAGGGAACCAGGGGATCACCTCACCCCCAGAGCTTAATCAATGCCAGCGACGATCTTAAACAGGAGTGCCGAAAGGTATAGACTTTCTCAACAGGCTTTGTTTTTAGACCATTCGCTCATCTTGCATTAACAAGAACATTTGGAATGACGTAGCTCCTGGGGAAATTCGCCGAGGTGACACGTCCAACCGAGGACGTTGGTCTCCTGGGGAAACCAGCTACGAAAAGGGTGAAGAAGATCTCTTTGAAGCGCGGGGCGAGAGCACCTGCTCCCAAGAAATCCAAGAAGATTCTGGGAGAGGCCTCCTCCCAAAAGACTCCCCTTACAACGAAAAGAGCTGCGGTAAGATACTCAATGCCTCCTATTACCCCAGGTATGAACTGGAATTATTTCTTCGTCGTACAGGGTGAAGGGAGCGAGGATGAGGAGGATGATGTCCCTCTAATTCGTCGCAAGAGGAAGACGATCGCTCCCTCTTCCAGTGAGGTCCTGTCTCTGCCCGCAGGAACTGAGACGACTGCAATGGGCCCTGAGACCACTGATACTCCTGTGGTTGTGGGTGAAATCCCAGTCCCTGAAGCCCAGGAAGCTTCAGGATCTGCAACACCCCCCCTTCTGATAGAAGGGGTGACTGTGGTAAGATTTCTCATAGTCCTGAATGTTGTTGTTCGTCTGTGTACATCCACTAAGTTATGCTCGTACAGGAAGAAGAAAACATCCCCCATATCCACCGCGAAGTGACTCCTGCCGTCCTGGGGCGGTGAGCACTCTACTCCTAGCGACAGGAGTGGGAATAACCGAGTAGGACACCGAGACCACTTCCAATCTCATGGTCGCGGACGAAGTCCCAACGCTAGTGGTCCAGGTGACGTTCGGACCAATGGCCTCATCCCTACGGACTGAAAAGGTTACCCCGGTAAGGATTCTTACAGCTTTGGTCTTTACCATTCCTCATGTATGTTCTTATAGGCTTGTACACACAGGGAGAAAAAGACAAAGTCCTATTTACGAAGAAGAAGACCAGGACAGATGACAACTGTCCTCTTTTCCTGAGGGAACCATCTTCGAAATCCCAAAAGTTGATGGGATTTCGAGTAAGGTAAGAATCTCTCCTGTTTGGATAGGGTCGGATTATAGTGATCGACTAAGAAGATTTTAACCGATGGTGTTTCTATTTGTTTAGGCACAGAGATACAGCACCAATTCCTCCAGCGGCCTCGGCTAGTGTTGAAGCTTCCCCCGCTACCAAGGTCTCTGGAGAGCAAAGTTCCATCCCTTCGGCCAAGGAAGTTTTTCGGGCCGTTATAGATGGGTTGGCCGGAGAAGTCCAATCGGAGTTATTGGCATCTGCAACCCCAGCAACAAATAAGGCTCAGCAGGAAAACTCATCCATTGCTCCTGCTGGGGATAAGGCGAGTCTAGCGACTCAGCCTTCCATTGAACTGGAAAGTGGCTCATTCTAGGAATATGTTGAGGTATGTCGAACACCCCTTGCGATTTTCAAGTTCGCATTTGCATAGGAATACCCAAGTTTTGAAACTGATATCCTTCCATGTCCTAGGAATTGACCCGTATGGCGACTAGGTCGATGGCTATGGCAAATAGCATCGAGGTCACGCAAGAGGAAACGGGTCGCCTGCAGCGGTAAGGAAGACGTTTCTTCATTTGCCCGAATGTAAGCCCTATCTTGACAATTGTCTCTTTTTTTCACAGAGAAAATGCCTATCTGATGAAAAGCCTCGCTGATCGGGAAGACCAGGAGTTCAGGGCGGCTACCAAGATTTCATTCCTGGAGACCGAACTCCAAAAGCTGCGGTCACAGCTCTCCTGTAAGTATACCTCCGACCAGAGTGAATTAATTTTGCCATATGAACTGTTTTGTAATGGTCTCTTATCGCAGCACGAGACGACCAAATAAGCTAGCTCAGCCAAGAGAAAAAAGATCCCCAAGCGACCATTGATTCTATCTGCAGGGAGAACAAAGACTTGAGTACGTCACTCTCAACCTACAGTAGCACTCAACGAGACATCTTCGAAAGACTAAAGATGGTGGCCGGTTTGTTGAGGGCTGATGTGGTCAAAAACGAGATGGACGACCTTAGCCTTAGCGACTAGACCACTCTGGTCGCGACCCAAGCAGAGTCACTTCTCGAGTATCTTCCCGAAGATACAAGGTGGCAAAAAGAGGCGATCAAGACCAGAGTACAATCAACAGCCTCCGCCATCCTCTGCCGGCTACGTCTTCACCATGGTCCAGATCTCGATCTGAATCCAATAGTGGGAGAGGTAGAGGTTGAGAGTGAAGACCAGCTTGAGGTTATCATGGAGGAAGTTAAACCTCTTGTAGAAAAACTCTTGAAAGAGATCGGCATAATGTAGATCTTTATACCTGTACAGATACAGTTTATACAATGCGAATGTATGCATTTTTTTGAAAAGAAGCACCTCTTTTTGTTTCATGTTGCGACCATATTCCCCTAGCCCCCGCCTGTGATTATGTATACTGAAGACTTAGTATTATAAGCACAGGAAAAATATGGGTGTAACGACGACCAGGGATACCTGACTAGGCTGACAATCATATTCTATACAATACCCAACCTTATTGCAAATAGGCAGCCACTCTGATGACCAAGGACATGCCAGCAAGCCCCGTGTGCGTTGAGAAATGGCTTATTGAGGGGTGTCTTGTCTGGAAGTGATCACGAGCTCGGCCAGCGAATCCGATCAGGGTATTATAGTACCATAATTGTCGGCGACCAGCCCCCGAGTCAGACTCGTAATATACTGGTGAAAGGAATAATTATCACATGAAACAACTACAAGCACTAGTTTTGTTAAATCATTCTAATTGAAAAGGAAAAGAGATTGTGAACTTACACGTAGAACTTGCGTCATTGATCGATGTTCCACGTATTGGATAACATCCGACCATCCTCCATCGCTAACCGAGCTGATCCTGGTCGCGGCACTGAGACAACAGTGTAGGGACCTTCCCACTGTGGGGATAACTTGTTGCAACTAGATTGGTTTTGTATTTTACATAAAACCAGATCGCCCACGTGAAGACTATGTGGTCGCACCCTTTTGTTATGGTATTTGCGCAAGGCTTGCAAATATACCGCGGACTTGACCAGAGCTCGATCACGTTTTTCTTCTAGGAGGATGAGATCTTGTAATCGTTGCCCGTCCTGATCAACTTGCTCAAACTGATCTGTTAGGACAGAACCAATATTAATTTCCACAGGTAACACAGCCTCAGCCCCGTATACTAGATGGAAAGGTGTCTCACCAGTGGCTCGACTAGAGGTAGTACACAGTGCCCACAGAACGGTATAGAGCTCGTCTACCCAAGCCCCCGAGCGTGTCTTAATGCGATCAAAAACACACTTTTTGATGCCCTGCAATATTCGCCCGTTGGCACGTTCGATAGCACCATTGCTCCATGGATGAGCTACAGAAGCAAAGCACACCTTGGTTCTAACCTGATTGCAATAGTCCAGGAAGAGACCGCTAGTGAACTGGGAACCATTATCAGTGATGAGATGATTTGGAACACCGAATCGAATTACAATGTTCTTATGAAAGAACTTTTGTGCAGTAGTAGCAGTAATGTTGCGTACTGGTTCGGCCTCAATCCACTTTGTAAACGTGTCGATGGCTACGAACAATAACTTGTACCCATTGACCGCTTGTGGCATAGGACCGACAATGTCCATCCCCCAGACCGCGAAGGGCCATGACAGAGGGATAGTTTGTAGAGCGTAGGAAGGCTGATGGACCTATCTCGCATGAAATTGTCACTGAGGAGACGTCTTGACCATATTCTTGGCATCATCAAGCGCCGAAGGCCAGTAAAATCCTTGTCGGAAAGCCTTTCCGACCAGTGTACGATATGACGCGTGTGCACCATATACACCGTCATGAATTTCTTTTAAGAGGGATTTACCTTCCTCTTGGGATACACAGCACATGAATACTCCTTGAGTACCCTTTCTGTACAAAACTCCTTCTATAAGTTTGTATAGACACGCTTTTCGAACCAACCGATCGCTTTCGGTTTCATCCTTAGGCAAGGTCCCATGTTCGAGATTGACTCTCGATGGATGGGTCCAATCTCGATCCTGTCCGAGGTTGGTAATGCAGACTGTTACCGGATCATCCTCGACTGTAGTCATGGTCGAGGGATGTTCCAAGTGTTCGACGAACACTCCTGCCGAAGCGGATGTGCGTGAGGATCCAATTTTGGATAATTGGTCTACGAGAATGTTGTCCTTTCGCGGGATGTATTGGACTTCGAAATGACTGAAGTGTTTTTCCAATCTCCTCACTTCCCCTAGTAATGGGCCATTGTCTCATCGGAGGTGCTGTACTCCTTATTTACCTGGTTTACGACCAGCTGTGAGTCTCCCCTCACCACTAATCGACGGACTTTGAGGAATTTTGCTGCTCGGAGCCCTGCAATAAGAGCTTCATACTCTGCTGCATTGTTGGTCGCAACAAGTGTAGTTGAATGACATACTTCAGCTGTTCGCCTTGAGGCGTGACTAAGACCACTCCAGCCCCCGAGTGTTGGAAACTACGAGAGCCGTCAAAATACATCGTCCAGTGATCATGGCATTCCAAATCTTCGGGCGCCTGCACGGGCGGCTCAGGATTAGTCCATTCAACCACGAAGTTGGCTAGGACCTGAGACTTGACTGCGGTGCGGGGCGTGAAATGGATGTCGAATGCTCCGAGTTCGACAGCCCATTTGGCGATCCAACCAGATTTCTCCAGATTGCGGACAATGTCCCCCAATGGAAAAGATGAGGGCACTGTGATCTTGTGTGCTTGGAAGTAATGTCGTAGCTTACGGGAAGCCATCAGTAGTGCGTAAAGTATCTTCTGGACCTCAGGGTATCGCTCCTTAGGACCAAGAAGTACTTCGCTTACGTAGTAGACAGGTTTGTGCACACCCTCTCTTTCCGCGATCAGAAAAGTGCTGACTGCGTGAGGTGTGGCCGCCAAGTAGAGGAGTAACGGTTCCTCTTTGTTGGGGGAAACCAAGACCGGTGGACTAGATAGATATACTTTTACCTCCTAAAATGCCTTTTCGGCCTCATCGAACTATGTAAAATTGTGATGTTTGCGTAGGGCTTTGAAGAAAGGCAATCTCCTTTCCCCTAGTCGCGATATGAACCGGCTCAATGCCGCCATGCGACCTGCTAGGCGCTGAACATCCTTGATGGTCGAAGGAGACCTCATCTGTTCGATAGCCCTGATTTTTTCAGGATTGACTTTGATCCCTCTGGAACAAACAAGAAAACTAAGAAGTTTTCCCGATGAAACCCCGAAAGAACATTTCTCCGGGTTTCAGCAAGGTCGTCTAAATGAGACGAACTCTTTAAACTTTTTACAACCAGGTCGTCTACATAAGCTTCAAGATTATGTGGAACCTGCATTCTTGAAACCAAACGGCATTCTGACGTAGCAGTAGGTGCCGAATGGTGTAATGAAGGCGGTCTTCTCCTCATCTTTTTCTGCCATGCTAATTTGATGATATCCCGAGTATGCGTCTAGGAAACTCATCAGTTTGCAACCTACAGTAGAATCGACCAGCTGGTAGATGCGGGGAAGGGGAAAGTCATCCTTCGGACAGGCACTATTTAGGCTGGTGTAGTCGATTCACATGCGCCACGTGCCGTTTGACTTGTGGACCATGACTGGATTTGTGAGCCATTCCGGATGTTCGACTTCACGAATGAATCCGGCTTTTTGGAGCTTATCCAGCTCCTCTCGGATGGCTTCCTGCCGATCAACAGCAAAATGCCTGAGCTTCTGCTTTAATTGTCGTTGTCCAGGTCAAATTGCTAACCTGCGCTCGATTACCTCCCTAGGGACACCAGGCATGTCGGATGGTTTCCACGCAAACACATATGCATTAGCCCAGAGGAAAGCAATGAGCTCGAGTTCCTATTTGCCATCCAAGCCTGATCCAACTCGACATGCCGGAGGAAAGCAATGAGCTCCGCGGGACTAAGTCCAGGTAAGTTGCGTCACATTCACCCGGGGACTTGGCCTTCGGGGCCTCCCTGGGCGCCGCCATTTGGCCCCCGGGATTTGGCCGCCGAGGCCTCCCCGGGCGCTGCCTTTTGGCCCCCGGGACTTGGCCTCCGGCGCCTCCCCGGGCGCCACCATTTGCCCGGGGACATGGCCTCCAGGGCCTCCCCGGGCGCCACCTTTTGGCCTCCTGGACTTGGCCTCCAGTGCCGTCCCGGGTGCCGCCTTTTGGCCCCCGGGACTTAGCCTTCGGCGCCGTCCCCGACGCCGCCATTTGCCCGGGGACATAGCCTCCGGGGCCTCCCCGGGCGCCGCCTTTTGGCCCCCGGGACTTGGCCTCCGGTGCCGTCCCGGGCGCCACCTTTTGGCCCCCGGGACTTGGCCTCCGGCGCCGTCCCGGGCGCCGCCATTTGCCCGGGGACAGGGCCTCCGGGGCCTCCTCGGGCGCCGCCTTTTGGCCCCCGGGACTTGGCCTCCGGTGCCGTCCTGGGCGCCGCTTTTTGGCCACCGGGACTTGGCCTCCAGCGCTGTCCCAGGCGCCGCCATTTGCCTGGGGACATGGCCTCCGGAGCCTCCCCGGGCACCGCCTTTTGGCCCCCGGGACTTGGCCTCCGGTGCCGTCCTGGGCGCCGCCTTTTGGCCCCCGGGACTTGGCCTCCGGCGCATGTCCCGGGCCTCATCGCCCCCCTCAAGGTAAAGTCTAGAGTTGTTTATCACGTGCAGGTCACGCGAGGAGCACCTCGGGAATCAGCGACCACCTGTCAAGCATCCAAGACGTTTGACCGGGAGAAGGACATTCCTATCCATCAATCCGACGGTGGCTTCCAGGGTAGTTTAGGTTTTTTGCTTCTTTTTGGGGCTATAAATAGCCCTTGTACCCCTCAGTTGTAAGCAAGTGATTCATTTGTTGGAATAGCTAGAAAACTAACAGGTGTGCTCCGGAAGCCTCTCCCCCAGAGAGAGCCTCCCCAGCCGACCCCGGTCGGGAGCACGCCGACAGGACTAGGGCCCCCACCGGTACCCGAACCTGTATATATCCTCGTGTCATTTCTTGTGTTTGTCCGGCGGGGGATGACTGGTCACCCAGTCAACCCGCGCCGCGTAATCTTCGCTAGGATCATTCACAAAACCTACCGGGGTATTCGCAATACGACGACAGTTGGCGCCGACTGTGGGGACTCGTGACAAGACGCCATGGCTCCCCCAAGAACAAGGGCTCGCACCCTTCCCGGTGACACCGGTCTTGGAGACCCGGCGCCGCCCATCCGGGACGCTGCTGTCCCGGTGCTTCCGCCCGGAGGTGGCCTGGCCCAGGTACCGCCTCCCTCCTTTCCTCTTAACTTAGGTGCTTCCGCCTCCGGGGACTGTCCGCCCCGTATGATCCCTCAGGGGGGTTCCCTCCCCCTGCGGGATATACGTCCGGGCCCTTCCCGGCACCCGGGCCCGTCCCGGTGCCGAGAGGCTACTTCATGCCAGGGCCCTTCGTGGCACCAGGGGGGTACCCCGTCCCAGGCCTATTCCTGGGGCCGGGAGCCCACTTCATGCCGGGGGTTTTCCCTACTCCGGGAGCCAGTCCCGTCCCCCGCGTCGCGTTTACCGCATTGGGGGCGGTCGACAGAGCAGCTCCCGTGTCTCAACGGACTTCCCCCCGTATGGGCTCCCCGGTTCCGGACGTCGCCGCGGGTGCTCCCCCCTTTCCAGTTCCGGTCGTTGCTACTGGGGCCCCCTCCACTTCGGTTCCAAACGTCGCTACGGGCGCCCCCTCCCCGGTTCTGAATGTTACAGGGGCTGCCCCCTTTCCGGTCCCGGGGGTCTTTGCAGGGGGCTCCCCCCAGCCGGCCCCGGAAGCCTCCGGGCCGGTAGCTACAGTGCATAAGCTCCCTCCCTCGGTGGAACAGGTCCGTTTCGCCCGGGGGGAGGTCGAGCGAATGCATTCACCCGAGCGCGGGGAAGAACTTCCCCCCGGCCGTGGGCGCGGGGAGCCTCGCTCTCGCACTAGTCGGGGGAAGAGACCCGCGGAAGACTCAGCCTCTCCGGAGGAGAGCCCGGACGTCCGGGAACTCAGTCCCGGTCTGGAGGAGAAGCGTCGCCACCGCCACTCTGGCGGACCTCTCGGACCGCTTTCAGACTCAGACAACGAGGGCATGCCCCAGTTAAAGAAGACAGCGACCGGGGCTCTCCCTGGAAGTGTAAGGGGCTAACCAACCCCTGTGCCGAACACTTCACAGCATCCAATGGCCGCGGTCCTACCGTCCTCCGCACATGGAGCACTATAACGGTGAGGCGGACCCTTACGAATTTGTGCAGGTTTACTCCACAGCTATCTCCGCGGCCGGGGGGGACGAGACGGTACAATGCAACGTCTTCCCCCTCTACCTCACCGGCATCGCCCACTCCTGGTTCTACAACCTGAAGGCCGGCTCCATCAAGTCTTTCACGCAGCTCAAGCGGGAGTTCTGCGCGAACTTCCAGGGGAACTATGTGGGCCCCCTGGACTCCTCGCAGCTGTACACTGTCCGGCAGAGGACTGGGGAGACCATCAGAAGCTTCTTCAAGCGTTTTGCTCAGGTGAAGAGCAAAGTGGCCCACGTCCCCGACTGTACGGTCATCGAAGCCTGTAAAAGTGGCATCCTCCCGGGGGAGCTCCACCGAAGGCTCTCCCGGAGCTGCCCCTCTTCCGCCGACGAGCTCTTCAACGTACTCGAAAAGTACGCTCGGGCGGAGGAAGACGACATCTGGAAGAAGACCCAGGGGGCTCCCGCCCCCGTCGAGCAGGGGGCCAGGGATCCCCTCAAGCGCCCTAGGCAAGGGGGGCGTAACGAGCCACGGCCTCGGGACACCTTTATCCTCGAGGGCGGAGGCGGCTCGCGTGACACCCCGAGGGGCAACGCCCCTTCCCCAAGCCGAAAGGCCATGGGGGAGGACAGTCTTCGCGTGGCCGGGAAGGCCCCGCGGGGAGAAGGCGGGAAGGACCGTGGTGCAGCTTCCACGGGTCCAGTACCCACGCTACCCGAGACTGCAACCAGCTATTGCAGCACTTCGCGGCGTTCCTCGACCAGCGCGGGCAGGGGGAGGGGACTCCGGCCTCCTTGCTCCCTCGACCAGCTGTTCCGGCCCTTCCCGCTCCCGCGGGGGGTCAGCAGACGCAGGAGGGGGAGCCTTCAGAAGCTCTCCCCTTTCAAACTTCTCAGCACCGCATCAACGTCATCGTGGGAGGGTCCGCCTCCGGGCGGGACTCTAAGCACCAGCGTAAGGAGTACGCGCGCGAGGTCAAGGTTGTGGGGGTGCTACACGCGTCCCCGCCACCTAAGTGGTCAGACGTCCCCCTCACCTTCACGGCGGAAGACGCACGAGGGGATGCAGGTGGATGAGGAGCTTCTGCAGCCCGCGGCAGGGCCCCTGCAAGGGTTTGTCCCGGGGAAGGCAATCCACCCCGTGGCCAAGGTAGACCTCCCTATGACGTTCGACACCCCGGAGAACTACCGGACCGAGTTAGTCCGCTTCGACGTAGTGGACCTCCCCTCCTCCTACAACGCGATAATGGGGAGGACCACAATCAACTAGCTGGGGGCTACCACCCATCAAAACTACCTCTGCATGAAGATCCCCGGGCCGCATGGTGTGATCAACGTCCGGGGAGACCAAGACATGGCCCGTGCTCTATACGAGCGCGCTGCGGCCACCATCAGAAGCGTCAACCTCATAAAGACGCCCGGGGGGGAGGCTTTGCCCCCGGAACTAGACGCCGCTGCGCCACCACCCGGAAGACCCCTCCTCAAGCCAAGTCTGGAAGGGGGCCTCCGGAAGATCCTGCTGTCCCCTGTCGACGAAGACAAAACCGTCCGGATCGGGGCGGAGCTCTCCGAGGAGCATGCCGCGCAACTTGCGGCTTTTCTGCGCGAAAACTCCGATGTTTTTGTGTGGAAGCCTTCGGACATGCGGGGCGTCGCCCGGGAGGTCATTGAGCACAAGCTCGCAGTGGCCCCCGGTCACCCCCCGATCAAACAGGAGCTGCGGAAGCTCTCCCTCGAGCGCCAAGAAGCAATCAAGGTGGAGATTACCCGGCTCCGATAGGCGGGGTTCATTCGGGAGGTCCTGCACCCCGAGTGGCTCGCGAACCCCGTCCTCGTCAAGAAGTCTACCGGCAGGTGGCGGATGTGGGTGGACTTCACCGACCTTAACCGCGACTGTCCCAAAGACAACTTCCCGCTCCCGCGGATTGACCAGTTCGTTGACTCCACTACGGGGTGCGAGCTCATGAGCTTCCTAGATGCCTACTCGGGCTACCATCAAGTCCGGATGGCGCGAGGGGACGAGGAAAAGACGAATTTCATAACTCCCCTCGGAACCTTCTGCTATGTCCATATGCCCTTCGGGCTCAAGAACGCGGGCGCAACCTTCCAGCGCCTCATGACGCTGGTCTCCAAAGATCAAGTCGGCCGCAACGTCGAAGTCTACATAGACGATGCGGTCGTCAAGAGTCCCCGCGCAGCCTCCCACATCGACGACCTGGCTGAAACCTTCCGCAACCTGCGCGCGTTTAGGCTCAAACTCAACCCGGAGAAGTGCGCCTTCGGGGTGCGCGGGGGGAAGCACCTAGGTTTCCTCGTGTCCCAGCGGGGCATTGAGGCAAACCCCGAGAAGATCCGGGCATTCCTAGACATGCCCCCGCCACGCTCCGTCAAGGATGTCCAGCGGCTCTCCGGCCGCCTAGCCGCGCTGAGCCGCTTCGTCTCCCGGTCGGGGGAGCGAGGCCTCCAGTTCTTCAAGATCCTCCGAGGGCTCGAGGGGTTCCGCTGGACTCCCGAGGCCCAGGAGGCGTTCGACGACCTCAAGAAGTACCTCACGAGCCCTCCAATGCTCGTGAGTCCGTCTCCAAAAGAGCCCTTGCTCCTCTACCTCACCGCGACCCCCGTCGCCGTCAGCGCGGTCTTGGTGAAGGAGCAAGGGGGGCAGCAGCGTCCCGTGTACTATGTGAGTGAGGCCCTCCAAGGGGCCAAAACTCGGTACACGGAGATGGAGAAGATCTGCTACGCCCTCCTGATGGCGTCCCGGAAGCTTCGCCATTACTTCCTGGGGCACCCCATCACCGTCCCGTCGTCCCTCCCCCTGGGGGAGGTACTGCGGAACAAAGAAGCCACCGGCCGGATTGGGAAGTGGGGGGCCGAGCTCGCCCCCATCTCCCTGTCCCTTACCGGCCGCCCCGCCATCAATTCGCAGGTCCTCGCCGACTTCGTCGCAGAGTGGACTCCCGCCTCTGGGTCCAGGGACGAAGACCTCCCTGTGCCGCCCCGACGCAGTGATCATTGGACTCTCATGTTCGATGGGTCGCTGTGTCTTGCCGGGGCTGGTGCGCGAGTAGTCCTCCGGAGCCCCGAGGGGAAGGAACTCGAGTACGCCGCGCGGCTCAAGTTCCCCGCAACAAACAACGTCACCGAATATGAGGCTTTGCTCCTCGGGATCTGGAGCCTCTTAGTCAAGGGAGATTCTCAGCTCGTAGTTTGCCAAATGGACAAGTCTTACCTGTGCCATGACGCAAACTTAAGTCTTTATTTGCAGGAAGTGCGGAAGATGGAGAGGCATTTCGACGGCCTCGAGGCCCGGCATATCCCGAGAAGGGACAATGACCAGGCCGACGCCTTGGCCCGGGCCGCAAGCGCCAGGGAATCGCTCCCTAAGGGGGCTTTCCTGGAAATCCTCACGCGGCCCTCGGTGGCCTCCCCGGACACGGGCGACGAGCCTCATGTCCCGGAGGTCGCCGAGATCACCCGGACTCCGTCTTGGATGGACCCCCTCATCTCCTTCATCAAGGGTGAAGGGGACCCTCCTAGTGAGACCGAGGCTAAACGCCTCCGGGCTAAAGCCCGGGCATATCTCCTGCTGGAGGGGAGGCTCTACAAGCGGGGGGCTTCCGCCCTCCTGCGCTGCCTCCCCCAGCCGGAAGGACTTCAACTTCTCGAAGACATCCACGCGGGGAGCTGTGGTTCTCACCTAGCCCCGCGTGCCATCGCGGCCAAGGCCCTCCGGCAGGGCTTCTACTGGCCCAAGGTCATGCGCGACGCGCGAGACCTTGTCTCCGCGTGCGAGGCATGCCAGAAGATGGCCAAGGGCTCGAACCTCCCCTTATAGCGTTGCAGACAATCCCCATCACTTGGCCCTTCGTGCGCTGGGGGATGGACCTCTTAGGGCCCTTCCCCCCAGCGCCCGGAGGATACAAGTATGCGGTAGTCGCGGTCGACTATTTTACAAAGTGGGTTGAGGCGGAGCCTTTGGCCAGCATCACGTCCCGGGCCGTCCAGCGGTTTTTCTGGAAAAATGTCGTATGTCGTTTTGGTGTCCCCCAGGAAATCACCGTGGACAACGGGACCCAATTCGACTCGGCTTATTTCCGGGAATTCTGCGAAGGCCTAGGGCTCATCATCCACTTCGCCTCAGTGGCCCATCCCCGGAGCAATGGGGCTGTGAGAGGGTCAACGGCGTGATCCTACAGGGGTTGCGCGGGAGACTCGAGCAAACCGCTTCTAAGTGGGGTGCATGGGCAGAGGAGCTCCCTAGCATCCTCTGCTCCATGCGCACGACCCCGTCCCTGGCGACGGGGCGTACTCCCTTCTCCCTGGTCTACGGGGCGGAGGCAGTCCTCCCCCCGGAGATCGGCTTCCGGTCACTGCGGGTCGAGCTCCTGGAGGGAGCCACGCCCGCAGCGTACCAGGCCAACGAGGCCAACCAGCGCCTCGAGATCGACCTCGTGGAGGAGGAACGCGACTGAGCGCTCCTCCGCCACACCATCTATGAGCAAGAGATGGTGCGCGCGTACAACCAGCGTGTGCGCGAGAGAGCTTTCCGCCTTGGGGACCTTGTCCTCAAGCGCGTCACAGACCCCCAATCCCAGGGGAAGCTCTCCCCCAAGTGGGAGGTCCCCTACAAGATCTCCGCGGTCCTGGGCTCGGGGGCTTATAAGCTCTCCAACCTTCAAGAGCAGGAGCTGAAGCACACGTGGAACTTGCGTTTGCATCGCAAGTTCTATGTTTAGCCTTACGGGCCTGTCCCCTCCCCCGGAGCGATCACGCCGGAGGGGGAGGAGGGACACTGTACTTACCTTTTCCTCCCCTTTCGCGGCTTCGCAGGGGGAGGCACTGTACTACATTTTATTAGCAATACATAGGTTTTGCTCTTCAACTGTCTCATTGCAGGTCCTTCTCATTACCGCCCCTAGTGGCGATGCCCTCCCCGCGAGGACGCCCTCCCCGCGAGGATGCCCTCCCCGCGAGGACGCCCTCCCCGCGAGGATGCCCTCCCCGCGAGGAAGCCCTCCCCGTGAGGATGCCCCCCCCCCGTGAGGAAGTGGGCCCAGACCCAGCAAGTCCCTCCTGTAGGGCGGCTTACATCAGCCATCGTGGACTGAGGGTGTAAGCGGCAAACCGGTCCCCAGTGGCCGCGGTAACGAGTCACTTTGGGAGAGTAGTCCCCTACCCAAACACTCAACGCCCGTCATCGGGCACTTCCTCGTCCGGGAGTAGACGCTCTCCCTAGTGGGACGTCTAATGGCTTTCATGGATATCTCTTTTCCTCCTCCGGGAGTAGACGCTCTCCCCAGTGGGACGTCTAATGGCATTCTTGGATATTTGGTCCCCGGCGACCTTATTCCTGGCTCCCCGTTGTCACGGCGACCGGATGATTGCCTCCCGGAGACCTTATTCCCGGCTCCCCATCCTCACGGCGACCGGGCGATTGTCTCCCGGAGAAGTTACGGATTTCTCGGGCATTCCTTCCCCGGAGACCCTATTCCCGATTCCCCGTTCTCACGGCGACCGGATGATCATCTCCTAGGAAGCCCGCCTCCGGAAATCTCATCGGGTTTTCTTGGATGTTTCTTCCACACGAGGCCTTATTCCCGGCTCCCCGTTCTCACGGCGACCGGACGATTGTCTCCCGGAATGTCTTCCCCTTGGAAACCTCGTTTTAAAATTTTCTAACTTAGAAAAATTTCTATGCTATAGGTCACTTCCACCCTGGGGGCCTTGCTACCCCCACAGTGCGCGGAGTTACCCTCCGGCCCACTGTGGGCGGGGGGATAAGGAACCCCTGGGTGTCGACCGTACCACCCATGAGAAAACTTAGCTCATTCTTGTGAAAAGGAGTCGTCCAGACCATCCAAGAAGAAAAAATAAAAAGACAATGAAAGAAGAAGCAAGCGAACAGCTTTTATTGATTGTCAAACCCGGAGGACATCTTCCCCCTCCGGTGGGCTTCGGAAATGGTACAACCCGGGGGATCCTCTACATCCTAAGGCCCCTACGCCTAATACTCCCGGAGGCTCTCCGCTAGCTCCCGGGCCAAGTCCCGGTACAATGTGCGCACGCGGCGCCGAGCGTCCCGGAGCACATCTTCGGGCCAGAACTCGTATCCCGCTGGTGGAAGTATCCGAAGAGGAGGTATCATCCGGAACCTCGGACGCGGGGGGGACAATTCGGCACGATGATTGTCAAAATTGTCCAAGTGCCACTGCGGATGCCACCTTAACCGGACGGGCTCCCGGACGGCATCCCCGCTGCGCTCCCCGGAGATGAGGCTTAGCAATATTAAAGCCGCTTGGGCGTCCCCCGGAGAGCCCCTCCCGGACCTTCGCCCGAGAGTAACCTCCCGGGAACCCTGGTAACATTGCATTCAATTCAAAGACTTAGAAAAATTTTTACCTCTATTGCATTCCAAAATATCTTTCTACAAGTGTTCGGGGCTTCTTCTAAGAAGCTACCTGGATCAAAAGTCCTATGAAAACAAAAGGGTCCTATCTAAAGACCCGGGGGGAGGCTCATACTCTTTCATTGGCGTCCTCCCCCCGGGGGGCTTCCTCCGAGGCCGGGGCCGGGGCATCTGTTGCCGGAGGCGCCGGTGCCGGGAATCTCACCCGGATGATTCGGTCGTAGAAGCCCCTGGCAAGCTGCTCCACCTCCCGGTGCGAGGGCTCGAAGAACTCGGGGAAGCTCCGCGGGATGCGGCCCCCGATCGCCCGGGCGCCCACTCCTCGGTGCTCGACGAGCCCGGCCGCAGCCGCGACGACGGGGATCGCCCGACCCCGCACCCGGGCGTCCGCTGCCTCCGGGATCACGGAGACTTGTGCGTTAAGAAAACGCACAAGTCTCCGAGAGCGTGGCCTGGGGCGCCTCCGAGCCACCCCCGGAGCCTAGGCTTACGCCAAGGCTTTCGAGGGCCGAGCGGACGGAGTGGCCTGCATCCACCACCGCCCGGACGCTCGATCCCTCGAGCTCCCGGAAGGCCTCCTCCCTCGCCTTCGCCTCCTCTCGGAGGCGGCCGTTCACCGCCTCTGAGACGTGAACTTGGGCCCGGACCCGGGCCAGCTCTCGGAGGCGGCCCTATCCTCCGCGTCCTTGAGCAGCCCGATGACGCGCTGCTCGACGCCCCAGGTAATTGCCATCCCCTACAAATTCCAGAGTTAGAAAAATTTTGGATGCAGAGAACCAAGAGAAAGCGACAACCACTTCGGGTGAATACCTGGGCTTGGAGGGACCGAAGCTCCACGAAGCGATCGTGGAGCGTCCCCCCCCCCCGACGAAGGCCTGGACCTTCAGGGACTGCATGCCTTCCGCGTAACGTTCGACCTCCCCTACTGTAACACCCTGGTTTTGGGGGTGAAAAGTTTTTGCATAAAATCCTGCATGCATGTATCCTTGTAGTTGTAGCCAGATCAGCTGAACCCTAATCTCTCTCAAACCCTAAAAATCTCCAAATCTATTCTCTAGATCCAGATCAAGATCTGACCATCCAGATTTAACCTACCAGTTATTCTAAAGATAAAAGTCTTCAGGAACCAAATTGAATTCTAACCCTAACTCCCAGTATCTAAGTCTCTTTCTGTTTTTGAAAACAGAAAATTCAGATTTACCCTAAGTACCCCAGATTCCAGATAACTGAGTTATCATGATCTAACCCTATCCAGACTCAAGTATCTTTTGGAATATGTTCCTAGGTATATCCTCAACTTACTTCAAAAAGTTGGGACCCAGATTGTTTCATCTAAGCACTTTTCGTAGTTTAGTCCAAATTTTACTGCGAATAAGTCCTTTCTCTGTTTACCTCAAAGCCTGAAAAGGCTAAAATTCACGAATCAGCTCCAAATCCAGAATTTCTTTAGGGACCACCTCCC
The DNA here is from genome assembly GCA_019359835.1 of Pharus latifolius. Taxonomy (NCBI): domain Eukaryota; kingdom Viridiplantae; phylum Streptophyta; class Magnoliopsida; order Poales; family Poaceae; genus Pharus; species Pharus latifolius. The sequence continues at coordinate 24,998,387 of CM033327.1, forward strand.
AAATACTATTTGATACAGATTTCCCTTCTGATCAGACTTCCAAATCTCACCCTAATTACCAGAATTCGAGATCGACAAAATCCGGATCTATTTTACCCTATTTTCGAAAATAGGTGAAATCCCTCAAACCTTATCAAATTTTCTCCAGATTTGAGCTAAATGAGTATTAATAGAAATATTATACTCATCCATGAAATCAAATTCCAAATTAAACCTCTTTAAAACCAGATTTACAAATCAGTCCACTCTTCAACCGAAATCATCACAATTATGCCCCTGGATCGACCAGCCCCTCTGTTCACGACCAGAAGCTGTCTTCGACCAGCGCCTGGGACTTCGACCACGACCTGGATGCAGCACACGAGCGCGCCACTGCTGTTTGCTTCGACCTCAAGCACGCCCTGCTGCACTGCTACAGTAGCCCGTAGTCGTTGAAGCCAGCCCGTGGTCGCCATCTTCGCCAACTGAACAGCGCCACGTGTGTGCTCGCCATTTGCCACTGTGGATCTTCCCCGGCGCAACTCACAGCCAGTAGTTTCTCCCGTTTGCACGCCACCAGCAACAGTCGACGCAGGAGCTTTGCGCCACATGGAGAACTTGCCGCGGCCAGCCATCAGTTCGCCTTCACATCGCAGCAGCTCCAGCTGCAAAAGCCCTCACGGCCGCTGAACCAAGTCACCTCGACGCCAGCTCGCCGTGAAGTCGCCATCCAGTCACATCTTGCCGGCTTCAACTCCCCGAGCTTTTCCAACCGTTGAGAACCTCCAGCTTGCCTATTTATACCCCCTGGGACTCAGCCAACTCCACCACACAGCAAAACGCCAGAAAAACCAGCAGTTCACTGTGTCTTCTTCTTCTCCGGTGAGCAGCAAAGAGGGAGCTTCGGTGCTAGCTTCAACCACTGCTTCCTTCTTCGATCCAGCACCCCCAGTGAGCTTCTCTCATCTCCCTCATGCTTCTCAAGCTTGGAATTTAGTTCAAATGCTTTCTGTCACCGGCAATCGCCGTGTTTCATCTAGAACTCCGATGAGCAATTAATCCTCACCTAAATTGAATTAGCTCTCGAGTCAGTGATCAAATATGCTCAGTAGACTTTACTTAACATCCCTAAGCAACCAAAATTGACCGATTTGCTGAAATGTGAAAATCCTCAAATTGGAACCTTGCATGTTCACTGAGCTTACTGTTTAAGCTTTTCTGGTGCATCTCTAACTAATCTAACTTCACTAGTATGTTTCTAATGCCCTAGAGACCATCCACAAGCAAGGAATTAAGCTCAATCACTTTAAATCAGAAATGCCCAAATAGGATTTGAGTTCATCTTTTCTCCAGCCAGTATCTTCCAAATCCAGCCACTCCAGCTCAAACCACTTTGCTATTTAGATGTTTTGGATCATTCTGAGCAACTTTGTCTTCTATCGCGACTTCCAATTCAGCCTAGATTGTGAGATATAGCTATGCCCTAGTTACTGTACTGTTCATATTGCATGTGCTCCAGGCCAGTCAACTTCTTTGCCGGTTTTCATCACTTTCCGGCCATCTCCTACCCTATATCTTGTTGAGACATTTGTTCCTGTTACAAATGCCTAACTACCAGACAAAGTGGTGCATCATTTGGAGCTCTAGATCAAAAGTTATGGCAAACCCTAGTTTCTGGCCATGACAACTCTATGTCAAACTATGCCAGTCAGTGGCATTAGCCCTGTTCACCCACCTCTGGTCATGCAAAACAAAAACTACTTTGTCAAATAGTTGCCTCACTACTTTTTGCACCATATTCTTGAATCAAAACTCATTTTGGCCACTGGGAACTATTCAAACCATGTCAATGCCATTCTTCGGCATTGTCAGCCCTTGTCAGCCTATGTCAGCCAATGGCATTGGGCCAGTTTGACCCCTTCTGGGTATGCAAACTGAACATAACTTTCTCCCTTAGACTCCTGATGTTGTGACCTACATTTTATCCTACTGTCACAACTTGAGTTGAGCCCTCTATCATCCATCGACCCTATGTCGATGCCTTGAACCGAATGTCGACCTAAAGACGTTCGCTGTTTTTGAGCGAACCAGCCGCAGCCTTGATATCATTCTGATATTTTGGAACATTTGGAATCTTGTAAACCTTCGACAACTAATCCTAACCCTAGTTTCCATAGTTTAACCCTAATCGCTTCCCAGAATCCAAATCTTGTGTCGCCGAGACACTTTCACCATGCATTATCGCATATAGTGGATTAGTAAGAGTAGGATTGATTGTAATGCCTGTTTGCTTGTTTGATCCTTGTTCAGAGCAAGAGTCTGAGTTCGAAGACTTCGTCGCAGACCCGACATCAACTGCTGTTTCTTACGACGCGGAAGGCAAGTCATATTCTTGAACATCTTGAACCTATATTTTATGAATTGCTAGAATATACCTTGATTATAAAATAATAATATTGCATGAGAAAGATTGAGAATAGTTGAATTATGAAATGGCAGCATCAGGCTGATGCCTGTGAAATGTGAATTGATCAAATAATGAGCCATGAGCTAATATATTATGTATATTTATATTCATGAAATAAAACCCCTAGCCGTGACCAGTATTTTCGTATGGAATGGTGAAAGCACTGGAGGTGATTGGTCGCACAGGATGTGCCAGCACTGGAAGTGCATGGATTATGGTATGATCTGGTCACTGGCATATAAGGACCTAGAACCTTGTGTTGTGCGTCTAGTGGCATGATTAACGTGCCGACCGCAAGCCTGGTATGGGACAGGCCTGAACAAGTAGTATGTGGATCACACATGAAACCCCTATATGACAAACTCACAATTAAACACGGGGTGCGCTCCAACACATATCACAGGATGTGATCATGCACACTGACCCTGAGGGGAAGAGGCCAATTTAGTGGGGGTTGTGAAACCTTGCCACAACTGTGGTTTGCGTGAAGAAAACCACGGGGTCTGGGGAGAATTGTGTGTGAAACATGGCAAAAGTTCTTGTTATCTCCACCTTGCCACTCACAGTATGAAGTGAGTCAGGGGTCCAATCCTTGTGATAGGAAGGGCATGAAAGTGGATATATCTTGCGGGTAAATTGGTACCCCTCTGCAGAGTTAAAAATGTATTCGAATACTTCGTGCTCCCGAGTTTTAGGAGTATGCCGCGGTGGATTAAATCCACGGGGTGTGACACAAGTATTGTTTTATAAATTAAAATTTGTTAGTTCAAGATTACCCAAATGACATGTGTTGTCATGATAAGGGGTGCTGCCGAGGGCTGTCATGTGTTGACATGTCGCGGTAGTACCATAATTTAGTGATCATGTGATAACTAAGAGGCACGTGGATTGTGCCCTAAGTATATGAAATGTTGCCATGAGCATGAGATTTCAAAAGCTTGGAAGAAAAGTATTTTTGGAAAAACCCTCTCACCTCTTTTCCCTCAATAGCATAGGATCATGTCATCTCTACTATACGTATCTCTACTCTTACCTATGACTTGCTGAGTACGTAAGTGCTCACCCTTGCAACTTATCAACAATAGATGGAGTGCTTCATGACCAAGACGAAGGCTTGGAAGATTTCATGGATCCAGAAGGAGAGCCAATTCTGCCAGAGCCTTGATGTGTGTTGTTCTGCTGTCAACTTCTTACGACTGTGGGGGTTTCGCCTAGCTTCCGCCGAGTAGTTGTCTTTTTGTTTTAATTAGACCATTTGTGCCGTGAAGGCATTGTATTACTCTTGTTGTATCAGGCCAGCAGGCCATACTGTTTATGAATGATATTTTGTAAGTTACTCTGTTGCAATGAACTCCTGTGCTTGACTTATCCTGGGAAGTCAGTGGTATGTATGTATGAGGCCAGCTGCAGCGAGCAAGGTCTCCACAGGAGTAGTCGTGGTACCCTGCTCGGGGTGCGACACCTACGGAAAGCAGGGGGATCTCCCGCCCGGCGCTTGTCCCGCCGCGGCCGGTAACGGGCTCCCGGACCTGGGCGCCCGGTACGACCTCGGTCGGGGTGGCGGTCGTCGTCGTCTTCGTCGCCGAAGTCCCCCCAGAGGAAGTGGCGGAGGAAGCTCCGGAGGGGGTCCCGCGCCGGGGGGGATCATCAACCCTTTCCCCTTCCCGGGCGGGAGGGCCCCCGGGGCCCCCACTTCCGGCGGGACCTCGTAGACCGAGGGGCTCCCCCCTCGTCCACGGGCCATTTAACCCGCGGAGGCGAGGTCTCCGCGAACCTCACCTCCGGTTTCTCCGGCTCCAAGGGTGCCGGGGGCGCCGGGAGGACCGCTACTAAGGGCGGCGACGGGGCGTAGTCCGCCGAATCGGACGCCGCCCCGCCCGCTGCTGGCTCCTTCCCCCGGGCCGGCCCCCGGGCGCGCTCGGTCCCGGGGCTGTCATCCCGGGACTTCGCCGGTGTCGCCGCCGGCGTCGTCGACGGGCCGGGAGTTTTTTGGACTCTGGCCTTCTTAGGCTCAGAGCCTCCGGCCGCGTCCTTCCCCCGTTTGTGCGACCTGGGGGTGGGGAGGGGCTTCCTCTCCGGTAGCTTCAGCGCGTAGGCCTCAGCCACCAAGTTCCGGGGAGGGCCCTCCCCCACGAGGCGCACGACGCGCTCGTGCTCGTCGGCGAAGTAGCTCCCCAGGAGGTTCTCCGCCTTTTCCCGCACTGCCGGGTACGGCCAAACTACAAGAGGTAAAGAGTTAGTCAAATTTTCAAAAATTTGTAAATGCAATAAAGCAGGTTACCGGGACTTACGTCGGGTCACCGGCTTGACCGGGGGCCGCTGCTCTGGGCCCATGCCAGTCCCCCTCCTCCCGCGCGCGAAGGGGGAGATCCTCAGGAGCATCATCTCCTCGGCGGTGTCCCGCATAGAGTGGGTCTTCCGGGAGATGATCACCTTGCCGAGGAGCTCGAGCTCCTCGTCCGTCCACACCGGAGGCTTCGTCACCTCGTCGTCCCGGACCCAGAGGTAGAACCACCTCCGGATCTAGTCGCCCCAATGGTCCCGGGAGGCTGCCGCCGGGTAGTCGGCCACCCGGGACGGCAGCATCTGCACCATCACCGAGCCGAAGGGGGACTTGGGAGCCCCCTTCACCAGGTGGGAGCTCCGCGCCGCCGGCTCGTAGAAGTACCAGAAGACGCGTAGGGTGGGCTCCCTCCCGGTCGCCGTCTCGAATAGCCAGATGAAGATCCCCATCCGAACTAAGGCGTTCGGGGTGAGGTGGTTGAGTGCCACCCCATACTCCTTCAGAAACTCCCAGAGCATGGGATGCACCGGGAGCCGGAGCCCCGCCTCCAGGAAGGCCTCGAAGGCCACGACCTCTCCGGGCCTGGGGCAGGGGGCTCCGTCTTTCTTCACGGGGACTCTTCATGGGATGCACTGGGAGCCGGAGCCCCGCCGCATTGGACCATGGACTCGGCGTCCTCGGCCGTGAACTCGGACTCCCAGAGGAAGTCCGGAGCGACTTCCTCCTGGGGCACCTCGGTCATCTTCGCTCGACCTTTCGGTGCCATCAAATTTGTTTTTTTCAGTGACTAACTTTTCAGGAGGCTAAGCCTAAAAGTCCCGGACGCTTGCTACCGGGCGCTAACTACCGGGAAGAGCTACCGGGAGAGAGCTACCGGGAGAGCTAAAACTCGCGAGCCGTGGAAGTTTGGAATGAAGTCACCAGGCCCCCCAAGGCCCTATTTATAGAGGCGAGCCGTGGTCTAGATGGGCGCCACGTGGCACCCCGCGGATCAATCTGGGCCGTTGAAGTTCAAACCACGCGTGGGAAACGAAGGTACTAGCGCGCGAATCGAGGCGCCGGTTCGAACCGCGAGTGCATTTATGGCGAAACGGCGCGGCCTTAAGCGCGGGGCACGGAAACCGAAGCGTCACGGTTCCGGTGGCTTGGTCCGGAGATTTTCCCGGTGACATGTGCCATACCCACCGGGGACTCGAGCGTCGTCCCCGGGGGGCATGGGGGGCTGCTGTTGGGGGAACTCTCCGCGGGACTAAGTCTAGGTAAGTTGCGTCACATTCGCCCACGGACTTGGCCTCCGGGGCCTCCCCGGGCGCCGCCATTTGGCCTCCGGGATTTGGCCTCCGGGTCCTCCCCGGGCGCCGCCTTTTGGCCCCCGGGACTTGGCCACCGGCGCCATCCCGGGCGCCGCCATTTGCCCGGGGACATGGCCTCCGGGGCCTCCCCAGGCGCCACCTTTTGGCCCCCGGGACATGGCCTCCGGTGCCGTCCCGGGTGCCGCCTTTTGGCCCCTGGGACTTGGCCTCCGGCGCCGTCCCGGGCGCCGCCATTTGCCCGGGGACATAGCCTCCGGGGCCTCCCCGGGCGCCGCCTTTTGGCCCCCGGGACTTGGCCTCCGGTGTCGTCCCAGGAGCCGCCTTTTGGACCCCGGGACTTGGCCTCCGGCGCCGTCCCGGGCACCGCCATTTGCCCGGGGACATGGCCTCCGGGGCCTCCCCGGGCGCCGCCTTTTGGCCCCCGGGACTTGGCCTCCGGGGCCTCCCCGGGCGATGCCTTTTGGCCCCCGGGACTTAGCCTCCGACGCCGTCCCGGACGCCGCCATTTGCCCAGGGACATGGCCTCCGGGGCCTCCCCGGGCGCCGCCTTTTGGCCCCTGGGACTTGGCCTCCGGTGCCATCCCGGGCGCCGCCTTTTGGCCCCCGGGACTTGGCCTCTGGCGCCGTCCCGGGCGCCGCCATTTGCCCGAGGACATGGCCTCCGGGGCCTCCCCGGGCGCCGCCTTTTGGCCCCCGGGGCTTGGCCTCCGGTGCCGTCTCGGGCGCCACCTTTTGGCCCCCGGGATTTGGCCTCCAGCACATGTCCCGGGCCTCATCGCCCTCCTCAAGGTAAAGTCTAGAGTTGTTTATCACGTGCAGGTCATGCGAGGAGCGCCTCGGGAATCAGCGACCACCTGTCAAGCATCCAAGACGTTTGACCGGGAGAAGGACATTACTACCCCTCAATCCGACGGTGGCTTCCGGGGTAGTTTAGGTTTTTTGCTTCTTTTTGGGGCTATAAATAGCCCTTGTACCCCTCAGTTGTAAGCAAGTGATTCATTTGTTGGAATAGCTAGGAAACTAACAGGTGTGTTCCGGAAGCCTCTCCCTCGGAGAGAGCCTCCCCAGCCGACCCCGGTCGGGAGCACGCCGACAGGACTAGGGCCCCCACCGGGACCCGAACCTGTATAAATCCTGATGTCATTTCTTGTGTTTGTCCGGCGGCGGAGGACCGGTCACCCGGTCAACCCGCGCCGCGTAATCTCGCTAGGATCGTTCACAAAACCTGCCGGGGTATTCGCAATACCATGATAGTATTATCAGTTCCCTGCATGGTATGTTGGTCTGGTTTCTCGCGTGGAAACTGGTGGGGCACAGTTCGTCCATGAGTGGTGTGAGATCAGAAAAATTATGAGAGGAAAAGGTGGAAAGAAGGAAGTCGCCCTACGCCTGATTAAGTCGTGCACGGCTGTAATCATAAGGTCATATGTCTTGCGAGGACACAGACCAAGGCTAGGAAGTAAGGCAGTGGGGAGGACCCACAACGGTACTTGAGACTTAACTGTCTATTTACCGGGCGGGGATACTATTAATACTAGACTGCAAAAGCGTTGTGTGATCTCGGTCTTGTCACATGCGTAAAAGTCACATGGAGCTGATCCGACTTGAAAGCCGAGTGAAGAAGTGGATTTAAAAAGAGGTACACCTTTGCAAAGTGTAAGAAAAATATCAGATACTCTGTACTCCCAGGTCATGGAGTATGTTCGCAGTGGATTTATTCATGTGGTTCAGCACAAGTAATATTTGGAATGTTTTCATAATGTGGGTTGATAAAAGTGATGACTCATGGGAGACCATCACACATAACTATTTCTAAAGTATAACTTAAGATTTCAAAGTATTGCTTTTGAAACTAAAACTTTTCTTTATAACTTTAGAGTGAAAATCTATTCTATTCTTACATATAAAACCAAAACCTCATTCCTTGAGAACCCCTCATCTATATACCTGCATTCTCATAACGAGACGTGCTGAGCATTGTGTAAAAACATGCTCACCCTTGCCTTTGCACACAAATTCAGAAGAAAGGATCCATGGATCCCGATTCCCTTGGCCTTGAGCACCAAGAAGAGGAAGGAACCTCTCCAGGCGATTCGATTTTCTAGGAGGGTCATGAGCCAAGTTGAGTCTGATGTGGTGGAAGCCCTTCCAGAGCCGCTGCAGAAGGAAATGAAGACCCTTGTGGTTGCTTTTTGTGTTCGGTACTTCGATACCGATTCTTGATTTTGAAAAACTCTCTACTTTTGTATCAACTTTAATTAATGCCACCCTTGGCATTATGATATTGTAATAGTGGTCCTCGTGACCTTGTACTTGTTTTATCTACCAGCTTTATTGTTTAAAGTAAATCCTGTTGTTGTGAGCTTGTGATGTACCTTTCTGAGTGCAACCCACCTGGGCGATTGCCACCGGATTCCTCAAATGAGGGTCCCACATATCCGACCAACAGGGGTACTGAGGTTCACCAAGGGGAGTCTCCGTTTGGTTGACCTCTCAATAAAAGGCTTTAAATTGCCGTTTAGAAACAAAAGAGGAGGAACCTCCGAAAATAACATTAGCATGATTACGAGGTACCTGGTAAGACATCTCTTCGTCCCCGCTGGCGTCCCTTAGCCTGCAGGTTTGTTCCTTCATTGGCAAGGTCGGCATAGGTCCGATCCCACTACCACAGAAACAGACATCCTGGACGGCACATCACAGACGGTTATGAACTGTTCAATGGAAAACCGTCTGTGAAGGCCTGTCGGGAGAATATGTTCAGATATCACAGACGGTTCTGACGTCAAAAACAACTGTGACAGTAAACCAGACGGCTCTGAACACAAAACCGTCTGTGATAGTATACTTATCACAGACGGCTCTAACCTAAAAACCGACTGTGATATATACAATCGGTTCCCAGCTAAGAACCGTCTGTGATAGTCTAATTATCACAGACGGTTCTAACCTAAAACCCGACTGTGATATATACAGACGGTTCTGAGTTCTGAACCGTCTGTGATAATTAGACTATCACAGACAATTCGGAACTCAGAACCGACTGTGATTTATACAGTCGGTTGTAAACCACGAAGCGTCTGTGATAGTGTAGTTATCACAGACGGTTCTGATGTATTAACCGACTGGAAAAGTACCGGCGCTTCGAATTCTCAACTGTGATCATTTCTGTCTCCGATCTTCGCGCGCGGCGCCTAGGAGAACACGAAGCATCGCTTTGGAAGTTCTATAAATTGACAAATGGAAAAATTGTCATTTACTTTACAAGTTTTTATAGTTCTCAGACTGTTTGACTCCTTAGCTTCTCTGCGCCAATGGCATCCTCGATGGCATCGTTAGCCTCGCCCTCCCCGGTATGAACTCTCAATCTTTTGGACTTACCCCTGTATTGTTAATCCATGTTCAATACATTCTTGACCTGTTGATTTGCACAGGGAAGGGGAGCCGTGGAAGACACTGCCAAAGTCAAGGCCGAGCTGAGGGCCCTCCAGGAGGAGCACAAGCTCCTCACGGAGAAGCACACTCGGCTACGGCTTGACCTTGACGATCTCTTCCAGCGCATTCAGCGCATGAAGACGGATGGTGACAATGCTAGGGCGAGGACGAGGCGTCTTCGCGAGGAGAAGAAAGCCGCGGATATGACCATCGCTGGCTGCGGTTTGACAATGAAGGATACCATCGCGAAGCTGAGGGAGGTCGCAGGCCTTCTCGACGCTGAAGTAGTTGATCCTGAGAAGGACAACTTGTCGCTGGAGGAGTCCTGCGTCCTGGCTGCAAGTCAAACTGACTTTATTCTAGATGCAGCCAGGGCTAAGACCACTCCTTGACCTAGCATTCTGTATTTTTACTTTTTTTTTGTAAGTGATGAAACAAATTATTGAAAACTTTGTTCTTATGTCAACTTTCTAATTTTCCAGCACATTCTTGGACTGCATGCAATTAATCTTCCCTCTTTCTTTATCTTTCGTTGGCTTTTGTCGAACATTCGACCATACAAAGGTATGTACATTGTGTGCGATCAAGGAACGACTATCGCGATCTTTGGTTTGTGATCGGAGCCCTTGAAATAATATAGAAACAATATAGAGGTCGCAGGTCCCATGCAAATAATATAAAAAGAATATAGAAGTTATATATCAACGTGCTTTGAAATATCACAAACGGTTCTGAGGTAAAAAACATCTGTGATAGTCACATTAGAGACGGTTTTTACGTAAGGCCCGACTGTGATGGTCCCAACAGTGTCCTCGAGTCGACTCGAATTCTTAACCTCTATCAATATCACAGACGGTTCTTAACTCCCAACCGTCTGTGATAGTCCCAACAGTGCAATTCTCTACATGCAATTGTTGATAACCGCACATAATAACTGAGCAGATGAAGAGACTTAATTATTTACTTCAAATTTATTTTGCATCGAATTATGTAATCTGACTCTTCAACTTCCTCTTCTCGAATTCTCGACCTCTATCAATATCACAGACGGTTTTTAACTCCAAACCGTCTGTGATAGTAAGACATATTAAAGACGGTTCGGACATCAGAACCGTCTATAATATTAAAGCAGACGGTTTTGATCTCCCAACCGTCTGTGATAGTCCCAACAGTGCAATTCTCTACAAGCAATTGTTGATAACGGCACATAATAACTGAGCAGATGAAGAGATTTAATTATTTACTTCAAATTTAATTTGCATTGAATTATGTAATCTGACTCTTCAACTTCCTCTCCTCGAATTCTCGACCTCTATCAATATCACAGACGGTTTTTAACTCCAACCCGTCTGTGATAGTAAGACATATTAAAGACGGTTCGGACATCAGAACCGTCTGTAATATTAAAGCAGTGTGGCCTGCTGGCCTTAATATTACATAAAGAGGAATACAATGCCTACAAGGCATTCAGGGTTAACAAAATATTTAACTACGCAGCAGAAGATAGGTGACCCTCCCACAAAAGAAGTTGACAGCAGAACAACACACTTCAGGGTTCTGGCGGAACTGATTCTCCTCCTTCTGGATCCACGTAGTACTCCGTGCCATCATCTTGATCAAGGTAGGCTCCATCTATTGAGTTGAATGTTGCAAGGGTGAGCACTTACGTACTCAGCAAGTCATAGGTAAGAGTAGTTACATATAGTAGTGATGATATGAACCTAGACTAGTCAAGAATTATGGATATTTGTAAAATAATCTTTTTTTCTTTTATACCTCATCTCATCTTATGGCAGCACTTTTCATAATATAACATCATCAATCATGTTCACTAGATTACAGCACTACCGCGACACGTCGACACACGACAGCCCACGACAGCACTCCTTATCATGACAACACATGTCATTTGGGTAATCTTGATTTAAACATATTTTATTTAGAAAATAGTACTTGTGTCACACCCCGTGGATTTAATCCACCGCAGCAGACTCCTAAAAACCCGGGAGCTCGGAGTATTCGAATACGTTTTTAACTCTGCAGAGAGGTACCAATTTACCCGCAAGATATTCCACTTTCAAACCTTTCCTATCATAACAAAATGATTGGACCCCTGACTCACTTCATATTGTGAGCGGCAAGGTGGAAATAACAAGAACTTTTGTTATGTTTTACTCACAATTCACCCCCGACCCTGTGGCTCTCAGCGAGGCATAGTTGTGGCAGGTTGTATCCAAACCTCCACCCCTTTGCTTATTCCCATTACTGGGTCAGCGTGCTTGATCACCTTCAGTGATATGTGTGGGAGCCGCACTCCGTGTTTATCGTGCATCACAACACATCTCATGCAGGGGTTTCATGTGCGATCCACATAATTACTTGTTCAGGCCTGTCCCATACCAGGCTTGCGGTTAGCACGTTGTTCATGCCACTAGACGCACAACACAAGGTTCTAGTCCTTATATGCCAATGACCAGACCATCCACAATCCTGCACCTTCAGTGCCTGCATTCCTTTGCAGTCTAGCACCTCCAGTGCTGCAGCCATCCATACCATTTTTCTGATCACGGCTAGGGGTTTTATTTCATGAATATAAGTATATAAATACATATAATAGTTCATGGCTCAAAACTTGTTTATTTCATATTTCATAGATAACCAGTCTAGTACTGCCAATTCATAGATAACCATTCTCAATCTTTCACATGCAATATTGCCTATATTCAAGGTTATGTTTTAGCAACATTTAAAATATAGGTTCAAGATGACCAAGGATATGACTTGCCTTCCGCGTCATAAGATACAGCAGTTGACGTCGGATCCGCAATGAAGTCCTCGAACTCGGGCTCTTGATCTGCTCTCCAATCAAACAAACAACCAATAATCATAATCTTTTCCATATATTATTATACTATATGCAATGATGCAAAGATGAAGTCTTGATGATTCTGAAATGATTGGGTTTAGAGGCTGATTAGGGTTAAGTTAAGGAAACCAATGTTAAGATTAGCTGTCAAAGGTTTACAAGGTTCCAAATGTCTCAAACTATCAGAATGATATCAAGGTTGCGACTGGTTCGCTCAAAAACGGCGAACGTCTTTAGGTCGACATTCGGTTCAAAGCATCGACATAGGGTCGATGAATGATAGAGGGGTTATCTCAACTTGTGGTAGTAGAATAAAATGTAGATCACAACTCTACAAATTTAGTGGACAAAGTGGTTTTCAATTTACACAACCAGAAGTGGGTAAACAAGGCCAATGCCATTGGCTGGCATATACTGAGAAAATGTCAAAAATTAGGGTTTAGCAACAATTATAATTCAAGGGCTCAAATCAAGTTGTGATAGAAGAAGAAATTGTAGATCACAACTTCAGGAATCTAAGGGACAAAGTTATGCTCAAGATGCACATTTGGAAGACAGTGAAAAGGGCTAATGCCACTGACTGACATAGCCTGGCATTAATCTTGACATGGCCAGGAACTAGGGCTTAGCATAACTTTTGATCTAGGGCCCCAAATGATGCACCACTTTGTCTGGGAGGTAGGCATTGATAACAGGAATAAATCATTCAATAGGATTTAGGGCTGAAAATGGCTGGACAGCAAGAAATTTGATGATGAACAGAGATGAACTGGTTGCACTGGAGCAGTTCTGGACAAGATCTTGGCATGGCTGTAACTTCCAATCTAGGCCGATCTAAGTGTCGGGATAGAAGACAAAAGTGTTCAGGAGACTAAGGCACATCTAAATGACAAGGTTTCGAGGGCTGAAATGGCCGGGATCACTTTTCGGACCATCGTCGCCGGAGAAGTGACACTGCCAGTTGGGGGTTTCTGCTACAGGCCGAGAGAACTAAATTCCTTGCTTGGAAAGCATCTAGGAGGTATAGGGAAGCTTCTGGTAACCTCAAATTGACCGGAGGATCACTGGAGAAGCCTGGCGACGATCGCCGGTTTTCTGGCGAAGCTCGGTTTAGGGAAAAGGTTCGATTCTTGCTAAATTTCGAAATCCAACTTCACAGGCTTGCTTGATTTGGCTCACTAATCAATTTGCTTCACAGGTTCGAGGGCTAATTCGAATTGGTTTGGCCTGCAGTGCCGGAACAGGGCAATCTTCGATTTTCAGCCAATTCCGGTGATCGCCGGCGTTAGGGGTCACCGGTGAGCAATTAAATAGTACTACACAGAAGGAATGAGTAGGGGAACTCACTGATGGATTCAATTTGAAGGTTGATGCAGCGGATGAAGCTGGCACCGTGAGGCTCCTCGACGGCTCGTCGGAGAAGAAAACGAAAACAGTAACTTCTGGAACTTAGCTGGTTTCTGGTGAAGTGTGGAGAAGCTGCTGCACACAGTAGGGTTTAAATAGGTCAGGCGAAGATGACGAAGGGGAACAACGAAGTGATTGACTGCTGGTGATGAGGTTGCTTGCGTGCTGGACATCAGCGGCGAAGATACAGCAAGAACGGTGATGCGACGGCGACAAGCCTTCAGCTGATCACAATGTCGCTTCATCGGGACCTGGCGAAACTTGTAGCAAGCGGTGGCGACAAGTACTGGCGCGGCGAGGCTACGTGGCGATGGATTGCTGACAAAGTTGCTGCTGATTGCGCGCGGGAGCAAACGCTGGTCGTCGACGTAGCAACGACGCTGCCACGATGACGGCTGAGGCAAGGACACGTGCGTACTGGCATGCACGGTCACAAGTGCGGCAAAGCTTGGCCGGCGGCGAACGTGCACGGCGCAAGAACCCACGGCGAGTCCTGGTCGCGTACAGCAAACGGCCTGGTCGAATGCTGCTGTTGACCTGGTCGAAAATGGATTCATTTGCAATTTCAATTCTTTGAGTTTTGGACTGATCTGTAAATCTAATGATTTGGAAGGTTTGTTCTGAATTTGATTCTGCTATTTTGGCACTCTTTATTCCACAGATGATTTGGCAAGGATTGAAAATAAAACTTGGCACATTTGGATAGCTTTTGATACAAACTGAAAATAGGGTAATTTAGAGTAATTGAAATCTGAATTTCATTTGATTTTGAATTCTGGTACTTAGGATGAGATTTTGGAATTTGAACAGAAGAGGAACTTGTGACAAATAGCATTTTGAGAAGATTTGCCGAAGAAATTCTGAATTTGGAGTTAATCTGGAGATTTTAGCCTTTTTGGATTTTCAGATATCAGATAAGGACTATTTTGCGATAACTTTTGGACTGATTTGTGAAAAGAGTCTAGACGGTGAAATATGGCTGTCAACTTTTTATATTAAGGTATTGACATACCCATGATCATATTCCAGGAATAATCTGGTCTGAACTTAGTCAAGATTTTGATTAAATCTGTATTTCTGAAACTTAGGGTATTTGGGTAATATAAGATATTTCTGTTTTCGAAAACAGAAGGAGTTGATAATTCTGGGAGTTAGAGATAGAATTGGATCTAGGTTCTGAAGACTTTTAAGTTCAGAGTAACTGATAGATCACATCTGAACAATCTGATCTTAATTTGAGGTCATAGGATAGATTTTGGAGATTTTAGGGCTTGAGATAGAAACTAATCTGACTAATACTACAGATACATGCATGCGTGCCATTTGTGAAAAAGGAAATTTTCACCCCTAACTCAGGGTGTTACACGTTGGCATCCTTTTAATCAGTATAAAAGAGAAGAAAACAAGACTCGAACAACTCAAGATATAGACAATAGACAGAAGCATTGAGAGAGATTGTCAACTTCTGTAACAATCTCTCCTTCCCTGTAAACATTCTTATACATAGTAAAAACACCACAGGACATAGGGTTATTACTCAATCCGTTGAAGGCCCGAACCTGTATAACTTTGTGTGTCTCCAATTCATACTTACCTTAACTTACCTGATGAACACCTTGAAAGGCTCCACTTCCTACTTACAAATCTGTGTAAGATCGACTAAGGATCATGAGTCCCAATCGTCGACACTTTTGAGAAGTTTTGAGCAGTTTTTATAAACACTTTTGAGCAGTTTTTACGAACATTTTTTAGCAGTTTTGCTAAACTTTTTGAGTATATTTTCTATACACCTTTGAGCAGTTTTTATACATATCTCGGAGCCATATTCATATATACACTTGAGCCAAAGTCTTCTAGCACTAAAGTCTTGATCTTTTGATCAAAATCATTATTTGTGATTGTGAAAGATCCTCCGAGAAAAATCATCTTGCATCATCTGCATCTCTAGAGTTTCTCGGTGTTTATTGAGGTGAAGAGAAGATCTTGCAACTTGTTACTCTTGGTGAACGCCATCACCTAGACGGTTCGGAGGTGTTCCCGTTGATCTCTCCATTGATGAAGCTTGTCGGAGAGGCTCGGTGTGTTTGTGAGAGGTTTGGTGCTCACCTTTCTGGAGAGGAGAAGGGGAAACTGACGAGGATTGACACCCGAGTCAGTTCAAATAAATGCATGACTGGTTCAGGATAGATTCGAACCAAACAAGTGCCTGATGGTGCGAACTCGAGTCATTCTGAGGAGCACAAGCCCGAGGTCGCAGGCTTTACGCGATCAGTCCGCAGCTAATGCACGGTCAGGAGTTCGTATGCTATACGCGAACAGAAGACTGTAGATGTTGCGCGGTCAGCCAACATCACGCGGTCAGAACATTCTCGACCAGGGAACGTGGGATTGATCTGCCCTCGTAATAGGAATATCCCGAGTATCCCGAAGATTCTTCCACGTAGGGGAACAACCGTCAGGAGGTTAATATGTGCGGTTATCCACGAATAACACATGTTAAACCTGCATGGGAGTTAAGAGCGGTTGATGAAACCGCAGCCAAGCAACTGTTTGATGCCGTTACGATTTGGCGCCCTTTTGACCAGTATAAAGGGATGACCCAATGCATCAAATAGGAGCATGATATCAAGAGAAGATCGAAACACTAAGACATCCAGTGATCGATTGATCGAACCAGATCAGACAAAAGCAACCCAAAGACAATAGTCTAGATTAGATAGCCTTCACAAAGCTGTCCAGGCTTTGTCTTGTACGAACATATGGAAAAAAATCTTCGCCTGTGAAGATCTTTTCCACGACTTTGTAAATCCTTTTACTATACATAGTGAAATCCCAACAGGAATAGGGCTATTACTCCCACCATCGAGGGCCCGAACCTGTATAAACCTCTCTGTGCTCTAGTTCTCCATAATTCATCATACTTTCCCAGAGGGACACCCTGAAAGGTCTCACAACCTACAAATTTTGCATAAGTTCGGCTAAGGACCCCGAGTCCGAATCATCGATAGCTGGCGCCCACCGTGGGGCCTTTCTCAAGGCGTCCTAATTTTCATCCGGAGGTTCGCTGAACTATGGCTGGGGCATATGATTCTGAGAACGATTTCGATCTCGAGGATTATGCTCACATTCCGATGCCTTCTCCGAGCGATCCTGTTCTAATGGAGGAAATTGGAGGCAAAAATCTCCCAGAGGTCGAATCGACTCTCCAGGTCATGTCCATCGACCAGGGGGCGACTAGCGCATGGTCAGGACCCACCGAGGTTCTTAATGCATTAGAGGATGAGTCTGGTCCATCATACGACCCCGCTGAGGGGAATGATGATGTCGACCAGGAGATCAACCCGGGGAGGTTCGACCCTGATAACCTCCATCGTCTCTTTGATTTCGAGTCTGACTCGAAACAAACCGAGATGTTTTCTCCCTCAGCGACCTCTCTCCCTAGACAGTTTGCCGCCTTATCAGAGGAAACTCCTGATCAACGGGCTTCTAGGGAAGAACAGGAATGCAAACAAAAGGAGGATCAAGATCTCGAGCAACAAGACAACGAACTACGCAGAACTTCCCTAGAGGCTCTTCAAGATGTGTAGGCTCGTTACGATGCTGCTCCGAGTTCTTCCCGACGATCACGTGGTTGCAGACGCGACCAGACCCCTTCTTTGCCTCCGGAGCGTTTCCGGGTAGACGAAGAAATGGTAACACCTGGTGCCCCTAGGAGAAGTA
The DNA here is from genome assembly GCA_019359835.1 of Pharus latifolius. NCBI lineage: Eukaryota > Viridiplantae > Streptophyta > Magnoliopsida > Poales > Poaceae > Pharus > Pharus latifolius. The sequence goes on from CM033327.1 coordinate 25,015,855, forward strand.
CACATGGTAGACTCCGATCTATCGCGGAGGTCATGCGTAATTTTCCTCCTACGGTCACGGATGCGCAGAAATCGGCCTTCACCAGAATCCTGGCGGAGAGGTTGGATGAGGTCGCATCTGAGGCGACCCCCACGGCCTCTTCACGGTCGATAACATGTTCCCACAACCGAGAGCATTCTCACTCTGGTTCTGGTCGACGAAGTTACCCGCCGCCTGTACCATCCCTCCAGGACAAGTCCAGGCAGGCACAGGATTCTCGTGATAGGGATCGAGTCCTTGTCCACTCTTGCTTAGGACCACGAGTGGCTTCTCCGTTGTGTGAGGTCGCTCGCGATCCGGTCGAAAGTCACAGGACAGTTCACGGTCCCTACATTGGTTGTAAAGCTTTCTCGCTCGGCCTTCGTGCGGTCGTTTGGCCGGACAAGTTTTGGCCAGGGGCCATAGAAAGGTTCGACGGAACTCAGAACCCATCCGAGTTCCTTCAAATCTACATTACTGCCATCCAAGCGGCAGGAGGCGATGACCGGGTCATGGCCAACTACCTGCCAACAGTCCTTGAAGGACCGGCAAGAACCTGGTTATTTAATCAGCCCGAAGGTTCTATCTATAACTGGGAAATGCTGTGCGATGCTATCCTCAGCAATTTCCAAAATTGTTATCAGAAGCCGGGTAAAGAGGACGACCTCCATCGATTACGGCAAACTTCGACTGAAACCCTTCGTCAGTTTGTCAAGTGGTTTGTTGGAGTGAGGAATACCATCCCGAACATATCTGACAGCTCCGTTATTAGGGCATTCAAACATGCCGTTCGATATCGGAGATTCACCGAAGACTTGCTCATCCATCCTCCTCGATCAGTAGCCGATCTCTTTGATATGGCTGATCGATATTCCGACGCAGCCGAGGCTATCGAATGGAACCGGATGGTTGATAAAGGTAACCTACCGCCTCAACCAGGTCTTAAAGACGCTTGGAAGGAAGATCCAAGCAAGAAGCTGGAATCTTCGTCGGGCGGGAAGTCGAAGAAGTCAAAAAGGAATCGCTCTGGGCAGTACCGCGAGGTCGCAGTCGCAGAGAAGCCTCCTTCGACCAAAGGTAACAAGTCTTCATTCAAAAATAAAACTGCTTCTGGTGGTCGTAGTGCCGACCAGCCAGAGAAGTCGACTAACCCACAGGAAGGCAAGAAATGGTGTCCGCTCCACAACTCCGCAGGCCCCGACCTCAAGAACTGCAGGAGTTGGCTGAAGCAGTTAGATGACTTCTACCAGGGGATTGGACCGATGCCGACCTTACGAACTAAGGAACAAGCATGCGGGCTTAGGGATGCCGACGGAATGAAGAGATGTCTTATCAGGTACCTCATAATCATATTAATGTCATTTTTGGAGGTTCCTCCTCTTTTGTTTCCAAAAGGCAGTTTAAGGCCTTCTATCGAGAGGTTAACCAAACGGAGACATCCCTTGGTGAACCACAGTACCCCCGTTGGTCGGATACACCTTTGACGTTTGATCGCACTGATTGTCCTGCGGGGCTTACTCGACCATTGAGGCTCCCTCTAGTCATTACCCCGATCATCAGTAATGCGAGAGTCGAAAGGGTCCTGATTGACGGAGGAAGCTCCTTGGACATTTTATTGGTCAAGGCGCTCGACGAGATGCAAATCCCTCATTCCAAGATTAAACCCATAATCCATCCGTTTTATGGGATAATCCCTGGTCCCTCCATGATGCCGTTGGGACAGGTGGTCCTCCCGGTCATACTGAGAGAACCGGATAACTTCCGAACAGAATTGGTTACTTTGATGTAATTAATTGTGATTCGGCTTACAATGCAATCTTTGGCAGGCCAACTCTTACTAAGTTCATGATGGCAACGCACTATGCTTATCAGTGCGGCAGGTTGCCTGGCCCCAAGGGTGTCATCTCGATTCGAGGCAATCGCAACGTGGCACTAACGTGTGACCGGCTATCTCTGGAGATGATCGACCAACTTCCCCTCCGGGGCACTTAGGTCGCCACAGTCGCCGCTGACGCGATCAAGGCTACTCCTCGACCAGATGAGAAACTCAAACTGGTTCTGTTGTACCCAGACGATCCATCCAAGACAATTCGGGTCGTATCAGGCCTAGATGACAAATAGGAATTCGAGCTCATTACTTTCCTCCGGGCTAACGCAGATGTGTTTGTGTGGAAACTGTCCGACATGCCCGGTGTCCCAAGGGAAGTAATCGAGCACAGGTTAGCAATTCGACCAGGACAATGACCAATAAAGCAAAAGCTCAGGCGTTTTGCTGTCGACCGACAAGAAGCCATTTGAGAGGAGTTGGACAAACTCCTAAAAGCCGGGTTTATTCGTGAGGTCGATCACCCAGAATGGCTTGCAAATCCGGTCATGGTCTGCAAGTCAAATGGCAAGTGGCGCATGTGCGTCGACTACGCCAGCCTCAACAGTGCCTATTCGAAGGATGACTTTCCCCTTCTCCGCATCGACCAGCTAGTCGACTCAACTGTGGGTTGCGAACTGATGAGCTTCCTGGATGCCTACTCAGGATACCATCAAATTAGCATGGCAGAAGAAGATGAAGAGAAAACTGCCTTCATCACCTCGTTCGGCACCTACTGCTACGTCAGAATGCCGTTCGGTCTCAAAAACGCAGGTTCCATGTACCAGCACTTGATGCAAAAGACCTTTCTTTCCAGATAGGGCGTAATCTCGAAGCATATGTAGACGACTTGGTTGTAAAAAGCACTAAGAGATTGTCTCATTTGGACGATCTCGCTGAAACCTTCGGTAATTTGAATCGCTTTGGAATAAAACTGAACTTGGAAAAATGTTCCTTCAGGGTTTTTTTAGGAAAACTCATTGGTTTTATTGTTTGTTCCAGAGGCATCGAAGTCAATCCTGAAAAATCAGGGCCATCGAATAGATGAGGTCTCCCTCGACCATGAAAGATGTTCAACGCCTAGCTGGTCGCATGGCGGCCTTAAGTCGGTTCATATCACGACTAGGCGAAAGGGGATTACCTTTCTTCAAGGCCCTGAGAAAACATCACAATTTTACATGGTCCAATGAGGCCAAAAAAGCATTTCAGGAGGTAAAGGCATATTTATCCAGTCCACCAGTCTTGGTGTCTCCCGACAAAGGAGAACCATTGCTTCTCTATTTAGCGGCCACCCCACACGCGGTCAGCGCTGTCCTGATCGCAGATAGGGAAGGAATACACAGACCCATCTACTATGTAAGCGAGGTACTTCATGGCCCTAAGGAGCGATACCCTGAGGTCCAGAAGATACTTTACGCACTATTGATGGCTTCCCGTAAGCTACGACATTACTTTCAAGCTCACAAGATCACAGTACCCTCCTCTTTCCCTTTGGGGGATATTGTCCGTAATCCAGAGAAATCTGGTCAAATCGCCAAGTGGGCGGTCGAACTCGGTGCTTTTGATATCCATTTCACGCCCCGCACGGCGGTTAAGTCTCAGGTCTTGGCCAATTTTGTTGTCGAATGGACCAACCCTGAGCCACCCGTGCGGGCACCCGAGGAATTGGAATGCCCCGATCACTGGACAATGTACTTTGACGGCTCCCGTAGTTTTCAACACTCGGGGGCTGGAGTGGTCTTAGTTACGCCTCAGGGCGAACAGCTTAAGTATGTCATTCAACTACACTTTGTTGCGACCAATAATGCGACAGAGTATGAAGGTCTTCTTGCAGGGCTCCGGGCAGCAAAATTCCTCGGAGTCCGTCGATTAGTGGTGAGGGAAGACTCACAGTTGGTCGTAAACCAGGTAAACAAGGAGTACAGCACCTCCGATGAGACAATGGCTCATTACTGGGGGAAGTGAGGAGATTGGAAAAGCACTCCAGTCATTTCGAAGTCCAATACATCCCGCGAAAGGACAACATTCTCGCAGACCAATTATCCAAAATTGGGTCCTCACGCACATCCGCTCCGGCAGGAGTGTTCGTTGAACACTTGGAACATCCTTTGATTATGACTTCGGTCGAGGATGATCCAGTAACAGTCTGCGTTACCAACCTCGGTTAGCAACAGGATTGGACTCATCCATTGAGAGCCTATCTTGAACATGGGACCCTACCCGAGGATGAAACCGAAAGCGATCGGTTCATTCGAAAAGCGCGTCTATACAAGCTCATAGAAGGAGTTTTGTATAGAAAGGGTACTCAGGGAGTATTCATGCGCTGCGTATCTCAGGAGGAAGGTAAATCCCTCTTGAAAGAAATACATGACGGTGTATGTCGTGCGCACGCGCCATATCGGATACTAGTCGGAAGAGCTTTCCGACAAGGATTCTACTGGCCTTCGGCACTCGATGATGCCAAGCACATGGTCAAGATGTGTCCTCAGTGTCAGTTCCACGCGAGACAGGTTCATCAACCTGCCTATGCATTACAAACCATTCCCCTTGCATGGCCTTTTGTGGTCTGGGGGATGGATATTGTCAGTCCTATGCCACAAACGGTCAATGGATACAAGTTTCTGTTCATAGCTATTGACACATTTATGAAATGGATTGAGGCCGAACCAGTACAAAATATTACCGCTGCAGCAGCACAAAAGTTCTTCCATAAGAACGTTGTTGCACGATTTGGTGTTCCAAACCTTCTCATCATGGACAATGGCTCTTAGTTCGCTAGTGGTCTTTTTCTGGATTACTGCGATCAGATTGGGACCAAGGTGTGCTTTGCTTCTGTGGCACATCCACAGAGCAATGGTGCCGTGGAACGTGCCAACGGGCAGATATTGCAAGGCATCAAGAAACGTGTTTTCGATCGCCTTAAGACTCGCTCGGGGGCTTGGGCGGACGAGCTCTATACCGTTCTATGGGCACTACGAACTACTTCTAGTTGAGCCACCAGTGAGACGCCCTTCCATCTGGTCTACAGGGCTGAGGCCGTATTGCCCATGGAAGTTAGTATTGGATCTATTCGGACAGAACAATTCGAACGAGTTGATCAGGCCGAACAGCGATCTCAGGATCTCATCCTTTTAGAAGAGAAGCGTGATCGCGCTTTGATCAAGTCCGCGGTATACTTGCAAGTTTTGCGCAAGTACCATAACAAAAGGGTGCGACCACGTAGTCTCCACGTGGGCAATCTGGTTTTACAAAAAATTCAAGACCAATCCAATCACAACAAGTTCTCCCCGAAGTGGGAAGGCCCTTACACTGTTGTTTCGGTGCCGCGACCAGGATCAGCTCGATTAGCGATGGAGGATGGTCGAATCCTGTCCAATACTTGGAACATCGATCAACTACGCAAGTTTTACGTGTAAGTATTCCATCTCTTTTCCTTTTCAATTAGCATTGTTTGATAAAACAAAAGCCTTTTTGTTTCATACGACGAATATTTCCTTTTATGCCCTTGTGTTACGAACTCGACTCGGGGGCTGGTCACCGGAGGTTATATCGACACAATGAACTAATCGGATTCGCTGGCCGATCTCATGACCACTTCCAGACAAGTCACTCCTAAATAAGCTGTTTCTCAAAGCACACGGGGCTTGCTGGCATGTCTTTGGTCATCCGAGTGGCTGCCGGTTAGCAATAAGGTTAGGCATTGTGTCACATATAATTCCTGGCCTGATCGCATATTCCTGGTAGTTACATTCGTATTCTTCCTGTACTTATAATACTAGGTCCCCAGTATATATAATCACAGGCGGGGGCTAGGGGAATATGATTATATGAAACAACTATGTTATGTGAAACAACTGTAATTTCTTTCAAATCAAAAAATACATGCATTGCATTCTATATGTTATGTCTGTACATTACAGTATAGGATTTACACAATCCCGAGCTCGGTCAGGAGTTTATCTACAAGAGGCTTGACTTCCTCCATGATGGCCTCAAGTTGTTCCTCACTCTCGATCTCTACCGTTCCTACCAGTGGGTTCAGATCCAGGTCTGGTCCATGATGGAGACGAAACCGGCAAAGAATGGCGAAGGCTGCTGATCGGACTCTTGTTCTGATCGCCTCTTGTCGTCGCCGTATATCTTCAGGAAGATACTCGAGTAGTGATTCCACTTGGGCTATGACCAGTTTCGACCAATCACTTGGGCTAAGGTCATATGTTGCGGCCTCGACCACATCAGCCCTTAGGAGACGGGCCACCATCTTCAGCTTTTCGAAGATGGATTGGCTCAGGTCTCTATTCGCCCTCCGGATTGAGTCAATGGTAAACTGGAGGATTATCTTGCCTTGACCAAGCAGTTTTATTTGATTCACTTGCGCTGCGACAAGGAGATTGTTACGCACAGTCTAAACAAACAAAGTCAAGTCGTTCTGGTCGGAAGTTGGCTTACCTGAGAGCTGCGATCGCAGTTCTTTGAGCTCGGCCTCTTGATGCGAAATCGTGGTGGCCGCCCTGAGCTCGTCATTCTCCCGATCGGCAAGGTTATTTTTCAGAGAAGCAACCTCCCTGCGATAAAAAGGATAATTGTCATAACAGATTTGTATCCATACAAACGGAAGGGCATTTATCCTTACGCTCGCAAGCAGTTTCTTTCCTCTTGTATGGCCTCGATACTTTCCACCATAGCAATCGATCTGGCCGTTATACGGGATAGTTCCTGCAACACAGAGGGAAGTCAGCTGAAATTCTATGCAAAACTCAGGTATTATGAGGGATGTTCAACCTACCTCTGTGTATTCCCGGAATGATGTATCCTTCGGGATGGCTGGAGGGACTTGCTTCCTCCGTGTTGGGAGCAGTAGGTGGACACGCCTGCTGGACCTCAGTTGCAGGTTTCGATGCCTGCAATTGGGTCTCCGCACCCGACTCGTCCCCAATGGCCCAGACGATTTCCTGGACCGAAGGGATAGAGTTTTCTTCATCGGAGGCTTCGGCACCAGTGGAAACTTCAACCCTCGCCAAGGCCGTTGGACGGTTAGGTGCTGCTGCTCTGCACCTAAGTAAGAAAAAGAAGTTATCAATCTCACCGATGGTTACCACAACCTGATCCAGAACGAGCAGAGTGGGATTCTTACCTTAACTGAAATCCCATCAGCTTTTGGGATTTCAAGGATGGTTCCTGTCGCGCCCCGAAACTGGGACAACGACTACTCCTGTAGAGACCTAGCTCGCTGCAGCTAGTCCCAAACCACAAACCTTTGACTTCCCAGGATGAGTCAAACACAGGAGTATATTACATTGCAACAGAGTACTCACAAAATATTAAGCAGTGTGGCTTGCTGGCCTTAATATTACATAAAGAGGATTACAATGCCTACAAGGCATTCAGGGTTTAGCAAAATATTTAACTACGCAGCAGAAGATAGGTGACCCTCCCACAAAAGAAGTTGACGGCAGAACAACACACTTCAGGGTTCTGGCGGAACTGAATCTCCTCCTTCTGGATCCACGTAGTATTCCGTGCCATCATCTTGATCAAAGTAGACTCCATCTATTGAGTTGAATGTTGCAAGGGTGAGCACTTACGTACTCAGCAAGTCATAGGTAAGAGTAGATACATATAGTAGTGATGACATGAAACTAGACTAGTGAAGAATTATGGATATTTGTAAAATAATCTTTTCTTTCTCATCTTATGGCAGCACTTTTCATAATATAACATCATCAATCATGTTCACTAGATTATAGCACTACCGCGACACGTCGACACACGACAGCCCACGGCAGCACTCCTTATCATGACAACACATGTCATTTGGGTAATCTTGATTTAAACATATTTTATTTAGAAAATAGTACTTGTGTCACACCCCGTGGATTTAATCCACCGCAGCAGACTCCTATAAACCCGGGAGCTCGGAGTATTCGAATACGTTTTTAACTCTGCAGAGAGGTACCAATTTACCCGCAAGATATTCCACTTTCAAACCTTTCCTATCATAACAAAATGATTGGACCCCTGACTCACTTCATACTGTGAGCGGCAAGGTGGAAATAACAAGAACTTTTGTTATGTTTTACTCACAATTCACCCCCGACCCTGTGGCTCTCAGCGAGGCACAGTTGTGGCAGGTTGTATCCAAACCTCCACCCCTTTGCTTATTCCCATTACTGGGTCAGCGTGCTTGATCACCTTCAGTGATATGTGTGGGAGCCGCGCTCCGTGTTTATCGTGCATCACTACACATCTCATGCAGGGGTTTCATGTGCGATCCACATAATTACTTGTTCAGGCCTGTCCCATACCAGGCTTGCGGTTAGCACGTTGTTCATGCCACTAGACGCACAACACAAGGTTCTAGTCCTTATATGCCAGTGACCAGACCATCCACAACCCTGCACCTTCAGTGCCTGCATTCCTTTGCAGTCTAGCACCTCCAGTGCCACAGCCATCCATACCATTTTTCTGGTCACGGCTAGTGGTTTTATTTCATGAATATAAGTATGTAAATACATATAATAGTTCATGGCTCAAAACTTGTTTATTTCACATTTCACAGATAACCAGTCTAGTACTGCCAATTCATAAATCAACCATTCTCAATCTTTCACATGCAATATTGCCTATATTCAAGGTTATGTTTTAGCAACATTTAAAATATAGGTTCAAGATGACCAAGGATATGACTTGCCTTCCGTGTCGTAAAATACGGCAGTCGACGTCGGATCCGCAGGGAAGTCCTCGAACTCGGGTTCTTGATCTGCTCTCCAATCAAACAAACAACCAATAATCATAATCTTTTCCATACATTATTATATTATATGCAATGATGCAAAGATGAAGTCTTGATGATTCTGAAATGATTGGGTTTAGAGGCTGATTAGGGTTAAGTTAAGGAAACCAATGTTAAGATTAGCTGTCAAAGGTTTACAAGGTTCCCAATGTCTCAAGGTATCAGAATGATATCAAGGTTGCGACTGGTTCGCTCAAAAACAGTGAACGTCTTTAGGTCGACATTCGGTTCAAAGCATCGACATAGGGTCGATGAATGATAGAGGGGTTATCTCAACTTGTGGTAGTAGAATAAAATGTAGATCACAACTCTACAAATTTAGTGGACAAAGTGGTTTTCAATTTACACAACCAGAAGTGGGTAAACAAGGCCAATGCCACTGGCTGACAAGCTCTGGCATAGAGCTGACAATGCCAAAAACTAGGGCTTAGCATAATTTTTGATCTGGAGCTCCAAATGATGCACCACTTTGTCTGGGAGGTAGGCTTAAGTAACAGAAACAATTAAGTCAACAGGATCTAGGGCAAGAAATGGCTGGAAAGCAAGAAATTTGATGATGAACAGAGATGAACTGGTTGCACTGGAGCAGTTCTGGACAAGATCTTGGCATGGCTGTAACTTCCAATCTAGGCCGATCTAGGTGTCGGGCTAGAAGACAAAAGTGTTCAGGAGATCAAAGCACACATACTAGACAAAGTTTCGAGGGCTGAAATGGCCGGAACAAACTTTCCCGGTCATCGGCGCCGGAGAAGAATCACTGGATTTGGGCATTTTTGCTACAGGCCGAGAGAACTTAATTCCTTGCTTGGAGAGTATGTAGGAGGTAAAAGAAAGCTTCTAGTAACATCAAATTGACCGGAGGATCACTGGAGAAGCCTGGCGACGATCGCCGGTTTTCTGGTGAAGCTCGGTTTAGGGAAAAGGTTCGATTCTTGCTAAATTTTGAAATGCAACTTCACAGGCTTGCTTGATTTGACTCACTGATCAATTTTGTTTACAGGATCGAGGGCTAATTCGAGGTAGATTGGCCAGCATTGCCGGAACAGGGCAATCTTCGATTTTCAGCCATTTCCGGTGATCACCGGCGACTGGATGCAATATAGCTTAATTAAATGGTACAGCACGATGAGGGAGATGAGATATACCTTCTGGTGCTGTTAAGTCGGTGAGGAGTGCAGCAGGGCGTGCTGGCACCGTGAGGCCTCAATCTGGACTCGCCGGAGAAGAAGACCAAGACAGGAGAATTTTGAGACTTAGCTGATTTCCAGTGAAACAAGAAGTTGCTGGGGTACAGTGGTGTATAAATAGGCCAGGTGAGGCTTGCAAGGAGGGAGCAGTGAATTGATTTGGCAGCTGGTGATGCGATTGGTTGCGTGCTGGAGCAACAGCGGCGAAGACACAGCGAAGAACGGTGATGCGACGGCGACAAGCTTGCAGTTGATCACAGTGTCGCCTCATCGGGACCTGGCAAAGTTGTAGCAAGCGGTGGCGACAACACTGGCGCGGCAAAGCGACGTGGCGAGGAGTTGCTGACAAACGCCGTTGATCGCGCGCGGGAGCAGCGCTGGTCGTCGACGTAGCAGCGGCCTTGCCACGGCACTAGCTGGAGTGGGGACACGTGCGCACCGGCATGCACGGTCACGAGCGCGGGCGAAGCCTCACCGGCGATGAGCAACCACGGCGCACAAGCACGGCGGTTCCTGGTCGTGCGCACAGTAATTGGCCTGGTCGAAATTTGGACTGAACTGCAGTTTCAATTCTTTGAGTTTTGGACTGAATTGTAAATCTAATGATTTGGAAGGTTTGTTCTGAATTTGATTCTGCTATTTTGGCAATCTTTATTCCACAGATGATTTGGCAAGGATTGAAAATAAAACTTGGCACATTTGGATAGCTTTTGATACAAACTGAAAATAGAATAATTTAGGGTAATATTAGATTTGAGTTTTGTCGATTTCGAATTCTGGCACTTAGGATGAGATTTTGGAATTTGAACAGAAGAGAAACTTGTGGCAAATAGCATTTTGAGAAGATTTGCCAAAGAGATTTTGAGTTTGGAGTTAATCTGGAGATTTTTGCCTTTTTGGGTTTTCAGATATCAGATAAGGACTAATTTGCGATAAGTCTTGGACTGATTTGTGAAAAAGGTTTAGATGATAAAATCTGGCTGTCAACTTTTTAGATTAAGGTATTGACATACCCATGATCATACTACAGGAATAATCTGGTCTGAACTTGGTCAAGATTTTGATTAAATCTGTATTTCTGAAACTTAGAGTATTTGGGTAATATAAGGTATTTCTGTTTTCGAAAACAGAAGGAGTTGATAATTCTGGGAGTTAGAGATAGAATTGGATCTAGGTTCTGAAGGCTTTTAGATTCAGGATAACTAATAGATCTTGATTTGAGGTCACAGGATAGATTTTGGAGATTTTAGGGCTTGAGATAGATACTGATCTGGCTAATACTACAGATACATGCATGCATGCTATTTATGAAAAAGGAAATTTTCACCCCTAACTCAGGGCGTTACAGTTCCTCGAGAGAAAAATGACAGTCGTCGTCCGTCCTGGTCTTTCTCTTCGTAAACAAGACCTTCTCTCCCTATACATCACCCTGTAAGCATATCTATAGGGAATGATCAAGACCTGAATGGTAAGAACTCATATCGGGGTAACCTGCTCGATTGGCAGGGATGCGTCCGGAGCTCCGGATATCTCCTGGACCGCTGGAGCTGACACCTCATCCGCGACCCTGGGGTTGGTCGCGGAGTCTTGCTCTGTCACATTCGCTCCTGTCGCCAGGGGTGGAGTATTTGCCTCCCTGGGACTCACAGGAGTCACGAGGGGAATTTCTTCTCCCTGTATAAGTATAACTTGGTAAGCACACATACAGATGAAATTGAAAATTCAAGATCGCGAGGAATTACCGTGATTGTCCCTTCGACCAGGGAGGGAGAGGTCACAGAACCTGAAGCCTCCAGGGCTTCAGGAGCAAGGATCTCGCCCACGACCACGGGATTCCCAGTGGTCGCGGGGTTCGTTGCAGCTACCTTCGTTTCGGCAGGGCAAGGTGGAGTCTCGCCAGATTGAGAAGTTGCTATCTTCCTCTTCCGACGAACTAAAGGAACGTCATCCTCCTCCTCCTCGCTACTCTCCCCCTGTACGACGAAGAAGTGATTCCAGTTTGTACCTGGGGGAACGGGAGGTATGTGATATCTTACCGCAGTCTTCCTTGCGGTAAGGGGAGTTCTGCGCGAAGACCCTTCCCCGAGAATTTTCTTGGATTTCTTGGGGGCAGGATCTCTCGCGGTGGGCTTCGAAGAGATCTTCTTCACATTCTTCACCATCGGCTTTCCCAGGAGACTGACGTTTTCGCTCGGGAACGTCGCCTCGACGAATCTCCCCAAGAGCTATGCCATTCCGGTATCCATATCAATACAAGGTGTGCATACGACTTGCGAATAGAACTTGACGAAAGGTAGCATACCTTTCGGCGTTCCTGTTTGAGGTGGTCGCCGGCGTGGATTAAGCTCTGAGGGCGACGCGATCCCTTGGGTCCCTCCACTACGGCACTGTAGGCCTTGAGGAGGTAATTTGTCCACCTTTCGATTTCGGATGAAGGCAGGACTGTGTCCCCAGCAGACCAGTTAGCAAATATGAAGCAAAGGTATAAGATTTCGCTATCGAGGTCACGTACCATTGTTGTAGTCCAGGGTGCTGTCCGCCATGGACTTTATCTCCCACGCCGGATGAGCCCTTTCACTCAGAGGGCTCACCCGATTCTTCACGAAGTCGCGTACAATGTCGCGAGCCATTAGTCCCTGTTGGACCAAGTGAAGAATCACTTCGGTGTGCTTCATGTATTATGCATTCACGGCTGGGAGAGAATCCAACTCGCTCAGCTTCTCTGGCCGCGATTTCTCAAACCACAACCCGCTCTCAGACGGAGGGGTGCAGTAAAACCACTTCTGGTACCACCCATGCACAGAGTCTCGCAGGGGTGGGAAGGGATACTCTTTCTTCTCCCTTATCCGGAAGTAGATGCATCCGGCGGCATTGGCGCTCTTCGACCACGCCGAATAGTGGAAACACCGGAAGAGATCCAAGCTGGGATACACTCCGACGAACACTTCGCACAGATGCTGGAACACTGCCAGGATCAAGATTGCATTCGGTGGAGATTTATCAACTCCAACCCATAATGCTCCAGAATCCCCTTCAAGAATCGACTCTCGGGGAATCGGAACCCGCATCGCAGGTATTCCTCGAAAACCACCAATTCGCCCTCTCGGACGACTGGGGTTTCTTGGTCCTTCTCCGCGGGCCACCAGTTGATTAGCAGCCGTGGAGGAAGGATCTCTTCCTTCTCCAGTGCCATGAGGCTCTCCTCGGTGTGATGGACTGATCGGCTCCAGGAAGCCATGTCTTGCGAAGGATTGTGAGGAAAGGTGGTGACTTTGGGGAAGATGGAGGCAGAGAACAATGAGGGTTTTGTGCGGCGGAAGTTCTAAGGCAATGTTTTTGGCTGTGTGGCATCCTCAAGAAGCTACCTGTTCCTCTTATAGGCCCGAGGAGGCGCACTGCTGTGAGTAACGTTCCATTTAATATTCTATTCATTTCCCATAATGGATACTCTCTCTGGCGGACCCGTTTAGCGTTCCTTGTATCGGATCCGAAACAAAAGGACTTCTTTGTTTCATATTTGAGAATACAAAAACATGACGAGTTTAACAAAGGTCTTCGGAGGACATTTTCCTTCATGTTTATTGTAAACTTTCATGGATTAATCATAAAAATGTCCTATGACCCGGTTGTTGGACGTACGGATATTTTTTGGTCACGTTACTGCATAATCAGAATCATGTCTTTGACTAAGCTCTGATTCTAGTCGGAGTAATGGTCCGATGGAATTTCGATTCTGATCGCGGTAATCTTCCAGATCGAACTTCAGTTCTAACCGCGGTTTTAGGTCTGATCGCAGTATCAGTACTAGTCGCGGTACAACTTTGAAATGTGATTCTGGTCGCATAACTGAAGTTTACCTGTGTATGAGTGGTCGTAAAGACATTGCTTATGGCCATATTTTTGTACAAAAGTTGTAAAGAATATCCATATGATATGAAGAAAAAGAAATCTTTATTTCTGACATTCTTTACATAGAAAAGGGATACCAGCGACCAGAGCGTCGACCTGGTCTGAGAGAAGTTTGCAAAGTTCTCCTAGGGACATGTTGTTGTCTGTAGGATCTACGCTGACAACCCCCTAGGAACTAGCAACTAATCTGAGCCTATCTACATCATCCCTAACAAGAGACGCACTATTGTTCCTAATCAAATTGGAGAGTTCTCGCTGTTGCTGAGTGTGATCCCTCTCCCGACGGAATTGGCGCGCCTCTTCACAGGATCTTTCAAAACATTCTGCCAGGTGCAGAATGGCCGAAGACATCTGTTCGGTCTTCTTCTCTAGAGCCTCTTTTTCCCCTTGGAAAGTCTGTCCGAAGGGGAGAGACAGGATCTCTGCAGGCTGGTCGCTGGGGCCTCCAATCTCCTACATTTGTAGAAGTTAGTCACACTAACTATAACAACAAGCAAAAGGAGATAGAGATTATTACCCGTCCTTGCATGTGACAGGTTGATATAGGCATCCCAAAAAGTAGATCACTTGATAAATTCGAGGATCATCATATGGTGGAAGTGCGGCTTTCCCACCATAAGATTGCTTCCCCAACACAAGTTGAGGATCATCTGGTCGTGGAGATGCAGCTTGCCGACCAGAAAATTGATCACCTGAACAAAAACGGGGAGTATTGGGATGAAATGGAGAAAACTGAGAAGAACGTCCTTCCAAAGGTGGAGATGAAAGTTCAACCTGCCGAGGTGCATGGATAGGAAGAACTAGAGGAACTGAAGGAAGAAATAACGATGATGTGTCTTTCACCTTTGTTCTGCTGGAGGATCCCTCGTCAACCTTGGGCTTCTTCCTTGAAGGAGATGGATCTTCGGGCGTCTGTAAATCTTGCTCAAAAACTTCTTCTTCATCACTCACAATCTCGATGATGTTGTGATCTACCATCGAGAAGTGTATGAGAAGAAAGATGGCTTTGAAAGAGACTTAGCTGAGAAAAGAAGTTGTGAAGCTTTAGAATCCGAAGGCTTCGGTATTTATAGCCGCCAGGGTGATGGTTCGGTTTTCAAACGCCTCGAGTTTTTAAAGCATTTACAATTTTACCTCGGGTTAAAAAAAACGTTTCAATGGCGCCATCATTACCCGTCACGTATTACCCAGAGCTTGCCTCGGAGAACCGACCGCCATACTTAGTGGGCCACTAAGTGGGAGATTTGAAGCGCCGGGTTAAATATCTGATGTAAGTATTGAAATTTGAAGTAAACACGTCCCTTCGTTCTCTTCAAATTTGGGGGCTAGCTGACGAGGATTGATACCCGAGTCAGTTCAAATAAATGCACGATTGGTTCAGGATAGATTCGAACCAAACAAGTGCCTGATGGTGCGAACTCGAGTCATTCTGAGGAGCATAAGCCCGAGGTCACAGGCTTTACGCGATCAGTCCGCAGCTAATGCGCGGTCAGGAGTTCGTATGCTATACGTGAATAGAACACTGTAAATGTTGCGCGGTCAGCCAACATTGCGCGGTCAGAACATTCTTGACCAGGGAACATGGGATTGATCTGCCCTCGTAATAGGAATATCCCGAGTATCCCGAAGATTCTTCCACGTAGGGGAACAACCGTCAGGAGGTTAATACTTGCGGTTATCCACGAATAACACGTATTAAACCTGCGTGGGAGTTAAGAGCGGTTGACGAAACCGCAGCCAAGCAACTGTTTGATGCCGTTACGATTTGGCGCCCTTTCGACCAGTATAAAGGGATGACCCAATGCATCAAACAGGAGCATGATATCAAGAGAAGATCGAAACACTAAGACATCCAATGATCGATTGATCGAACCAGATCAGACAAAAGCAACCCAAAGACAATAGTCTAGATTAGATAGCCTTTTCAAAGCTCTCCAGGCTTTTTCTTGTGTGAACATATGGAAAAAAATCTTCGCCTGTGAAGATCTTTTCCACGACTTTGTAAATCCTTTTACTATACATAGTGAAATCCCAACATGACGTAGGGCTATTACTCCCACCATCGAGGGCCCAAACCTGTATAAACCTCTCTGTGCTCTAGTTCTCCATAATTCATCATACTTTCCCGGAGGGACACCCTGAAAGGTCTCACAACCTACAAATTTTGCATAAGTTCGACTAAGGACCCCGAGTCCGAATCGTCGATAAAAACCTTAGTGGACATCGAAGCAAAACTCATTCATTTGAGTGCTTCAACAAGGAGTAGAGGAGACCAGGCGAGTCTCCGAGATCTCGGGATACATCGTTGTGTTAGATTTTCTTCCTCTCATTTTACTTGTATAATCTATTATTGTTTTTGGTTCAGTTCTTATTTGCTCTTAGTTTATTGTTTAGACTTTAATTGTGAAAAATTCATATTCATAAAAAGTTTGAAAAGCCTCCTATTCACTCCTCCCCCTCTAGTCGGCATCCTCGATCCAACACATGATATCAGAGCGTGGCAAGAACCGGAGACGGCTCTCCTTCGCAAGGGGAGTTGTCCCAGAAGTCCCAGGAACAAATGGGATTTCGAATAAGGTAAGAACTCTTATTCGACAGTAGTCTTATATAAAAACTATCTGACCCACTCTTCCTGTTAGGCAAAAGAAGACAGCGCCTATACCTTCAACCGCCACTGGGGAGGTTGAAGCTAGGGCTGATGAGGGAGCCTCTAATGAAGAGCGCTCTACTCCCGTGGTTCAGGAAATCGTCCGGACCGTGGGAGGTGAATCAAGCACAGGGACTAGGTCACCACCAGTGGCCTCTGGGGGTGGCGTCCGGCCGGCACTCCCATCAACTGTCCCTGTTGCAGGCACTTCAGGCGCGCTAGCAAGGATTCCTGCTAGCATGGATGATGCCGCTTTGAATAAGTTTATGAAGGTATGATTACCTCTGTTTCGGCGCTTGAATCGCCTTTAGAGCATACTTGACTCTCTTGCTTTGTGTCACAGGGCTTGTCATGGGTGACGAGCCAGTCGCATGCTGCAATGGCTAGCATGGCGGCTGTTCAAAAAGATCGTGACGGCTTGCGCAAGTGAGTATCGTCATCCTTCTGTTAATATAAGTAGGCTTTAATTGTGACTAACCTGATTTTGCTGCAGAGAGGTTACGTTCTTGAAGAAGGAGTTAACCAAGATAAAGCTGAACTCAGTTACAGAGTTTCAGAAACTATGGACTGAAATCAATAGACTTCAGTCTGAGAATGTTGGTAAGTCGATTACCAACTTGAGAAGACTTAAAGACATTTCTTGTTCATAACCTCTTTTCTTTGTGCAGCGCAAGCAGGTCGTATTAAACAGCTCAGCCAGGACAAAATGCTTCTTGAGTCCTCGCTCGACCACACCAATCAAGTGGTCAAAGAGTTGAGCCTACTGGTCTTCGAAAAACTGAAGGCCATAGCCAGCCTTTTGAATACCAATGTGGTAGAGTTGAGGAAGGACAACCCAGATATCAGCGATTGGGCATCACTGCTTACAACTCAAGCAGAATCACTGCTCAAATATCTCCCTGGAGATTTACGGCGACGTGAAGAGATGATCAGGATGAGAGTCCGATCAGCCGCATCCGCCGTACTCAGCCGGGTTCGACTTCACCATGGCCCAGATGCGAATCTGAGCGCGCTGGTGGGACTGGTTGAGGTCGAGAGTGACGAACTGCTTGACGCCGTTATTGAAGAAGTTAAGCCCTTCGTTGACAAGCTCTTGGCTGAGCTAAGGATCGAATGATCCTTGTATTTTGTAACCAAACAATTGTAATTACAATGCTATGTATGTAAAATTATTTTTTCAAGAGAAAGTGCATATTCACATCATAAGTTTCATACTATAAGTATATTCCTCTAGCCCCCGCCTCTGTTTTGTGAATACTGAAGCCTTAGTATTTTAAACAGAGGAAAACATAAGTATGATGACCAGGGATATGTGCTTCAAGCCGATGGTCAAGATTAAAGTAACATTTTAACCTTATTGCAAACTGGTAGCCACCCAAATGACCGAAGACTAGCCAGATAGTCCCGTGTGCGTTGAGAAACGGTTTATTTAGGAGTGACTTATCTGGAAGTGATCATGAGATTGACCAGCGAATCCGGTTGAAAAATGCTGTAATAACCTAACCGCCGGCGATCAGCCCCCAGGTCGAATTTGTATAATTTGGGCTTAAAGAAAAACACTCATTGTATGAAAACAAGACATGCTTTTTATGAAAAGATGCTAATTGAACAGGAAAAAAGTGATTGGAATACTTACACGTAAAACTTGCGAAGTTGATCGATGTTCCAAGTATTGGACAAAATCCGACCATCCTCCATGGCTAACCGCGCAGATCCTGACCGCGGCACTGAGACGACAGTATATGGTCCCTCCCACTTTGGGGAGAATTTATTGCGGTTAGACTGGTCTTGAATTTTTCGTAAAACCAAGTCGCCCACGTTGAGATCACGTGGTCGCACCTTTTTACTGTGATACTTGCGTAGAGCCTGCAAGTATACCGCGGACTTAATCAGGGCGCGATCACGCCGTTCTTCCAGGAGGATGAGATCTTGCGATCGTTGTTCGGATTGGTTGACCTGTTCGAATTGATTCGTGCGAACAGATCCAATACTCACTTCCATGGGCAACACAGCCTCGGCTCCATAGACCAAATGGAAGGGTGTCTCACCGGTGGCTCGACTAGAGGTAGTTCGTAGTGCCCATAGAACAGTATAGAGCTCGTCTGCCCAAGCCCCCGAGCGGGTCTTCAGGCGATCAAAAACACGTTTTTTGATACCTTGCAATACTTGCCCATTGGCCCGTTCTACGGCACCATTGCTTTGTGGATGTGCCACGGAAGCAAAGCACACCTTGGTCCCAATCTGATCGCAGTAGTCTAGGAAAAGACCGCTAGCGAACTGAGAACCGTTGTCTGTGATGAGACGGTTTGGAACACCAAATCGTGCCACAATGTTCTTGTGAAAGAACTTTTGTGCGGCTGATGCAGTAATATTTCGTACTGGTTCGGCCTCAATCCACTTTGTGAACGTGTCAATGGCTACGAACAAAAACTTGTATCCATTGACCGCTTGTGGCATAGGACCGACGATGTCCATTCCCCAGATCGTGAAAGGCCATGCGAGAGGAATAGTTTGCAATGCATAAGCAGGTTGATGAACCTGTCTTGCATGGAACTGACACTGTGGACACATCTTGACCATAAGCTTGGCATCATCGAGTGCCGAAGGCCAGTAGAATCCCTGTCGAAAAACTTTTCCGACCAGTGTTCGGTATGATGCGTGTGCACCGCATACACCGTCATGTATTTCTTTCAAGAGGGATTTTCCTTCCTCCTGAGATATGCAGCGCATGAATACTCCTTGAGTACCCTTTCTGTACATAACCCCATCTATGAGTTTGTACAGACGCGCCTTTCGAATTAACCAATCGCTTTTGGTTTCGTCCTCGGGTAGGGTCCCATGTTCAAGATAGACCCTCAATGGATGAGTCCAATCTTGTTCCTGACCGAGGTTGGCAACGAAGGCTATTGCCGGATCATCCTCGACCGAAGTCATGATCGAAGGATGGTCCAAGTGTTCAATGAACACTCCTACCGGGGCGGATGAGCGTGAGGATCCAATTTTGGATAATTGGTCTGCGAGAATGTTGTCCTTTCGCGGGATATATTGGACTTCGAAGTGACTGAAGTGTTTTTCCAATTTCCTCACTTCCCCCAGGTAATGAGCCATTGTCTCATCGGAGGTGTTGTACTCCTTGTTTACCTGGTTTACGACCAGCTGTGAGTCCCCCCTCACCACTAATCGACGGACTCCGAGGAATTTTGCTGCCCGGAGCCCTGCAAGAAGACCTTCATACTCTGCTGCATTGTTGGTTGCAACAAAGTGTAGTTGAATGACATACTTAAGCTGTTCGCCCTGAGGCGTAATTAAGACCACTCCAGCCCCCGAGTGTTGAAAACTACGGGAACCGTCAAAGTACATTGTCCAATAATCGGGGCACTCCAATTCCTTTGCCGACTGCACGGGTGGCTCAGGGTTGGTCCATTCGACCACAAAGTCGGCCAAAACCTGATACTTAACCGCCATGCGAGGGGTGAAGTGGATTTCAAAGGCACCGAATTCGACCGCCCATTTGGCGATTCGACCAGATTTCTCTGGATTTCGGACAATATCCCCTAAAGGAAAAGAGGAGGGTACTGTGATCTTGTGTGCTTGAAAGTAATGTCGTAGCTTACGGGAAGCCATCAGTAGCGCGTAAAGTATCTTCTGGACCTCAGGGTAGCGCTCCTTAGGACCATGAAGTACTTCGCTCACATAGTAGACGGGTCTGTGTACTCCTTCCCTTTCCGCGATCAGAACTGCGCTGACCGCGTGTGGGGAGGCCGCCAAATACAGAAGCAATGGTTCATCCTTTTCAGGAGACACCAATACTGGCGGACTGGATAGATATGTTTTTACCTCCTGAAACACTTTTTCGGCCTCATCTGACCACGTGAAGTTATGATGTTTCCGCAAGGCTTTAAAGAAAGGTAGTCCCCTTTCGCCTAATCGCGATATGAAACGACTTAAAGCCGCCATGCGACCAGCCAGGCGTTGAACATCCTTCATGGTCGAGGGCGACCTCATTTGCTCAATAGCTCTGATTTTCTCAGGATTAACCTCAATGCCCCTGGAACATACAAGGAAACCAAGAAGCTTTCCTGAGGAAACCCTGAAAGAACATTTCTCCGGGTTCAATTTTATTCCAAAGCGATTCAAGTTACAGAAGGTTTCAGCAAGATCGTCCAAATGAGACAATCTTTTGGTGCTCTTTACAACCAAGTCGTCTACATATGCTTCGAGATTACGCCCTATCTGGGAAAGAAAGGTCTTTTGCATCAAGCGCTGGTACGTGGAACCAGCGTTCTTGAGACCGAAGGCAGTTTTCTCTTCATCGTCTTCTGCCATGCTAATTTGATGATATCCCGAGTAGGCATCCAGAAAACTCATCAGTTCGCAACCCGCAGTGGAGTCAACCAGCTGGTCGATGCGGGGAAGGGGAAAGTCGTCCTTCGGACAGGCACTGTTGAGGCTAGTATAGTCAACGCACATGCGCCACTTGCCATTTGACTTGCGGACCATGACCGGATTGGCGAGCCAGTCCGGGTGATTCACCTCGCGGATGAACCCGGCTTGTAAGAGTTTGTCTAACTCTTCTCGGATGGCTTCCTGTCGGTCGGTGGCAAAACGCCTGAGCTTTTGCTTTATTGGTCGTTGTCCAGGTCGGTGGCGAAACCCCCACAGTCGTAAGAAGTTGACAGCAGAACAGCACACTTCAGGGTTCTGGCAGAACTGGCTCTCTTCCTTCTGGATCCACGAAATCTTCCAAGCCTTCGTCTTGGTATTGTAGCACTCCATCTATTGTTGATAAGTTGCAAGGGTGAGCACTTACGTACTCAGCAAGTCATAGGTAAGAGTAGAGATACGTATAGTAGAGATGACATGATCCTATGCTATTGAGGGAAAAGAGGTGAGAGGGTTTTTCCATAAATACTTTTCTTCCAAGCTTTTCAAATCTCATGCTCATGGCAGCATTTCATATACTTAGGGCACAATCCACATGCCTCTTAGATATCACATGATCACTAAATTATGGTACTACCGCGACACGTCAACACATGACAGCCCTCGGCAGCACCCCTTATCATGACAACACATGTCATTTGGGTAATCTTGATTTAACAAATTTTAATTTATAAAACAATACTTGTGTCACACCCCGTGGATTCAATCCACCGCGGCATACTCCTAAAACTCGGGAGCACGAAGTATTCGAATACATTTTTAACTCTGCAGAGGGGTACCAATTTACCCGCAAGATATATCCACTTTCATGCCCTTCCTATCACAAGGATTGGACCCCTAACTCACTTCATACTGTGAGCGGCAAGGTGGAGATAACAAGAACTTTTGCCATGTTTCACACACAATTCACCCCAGACCCCGTGGTTTTCTTCACGCAAACCACAGTTGTGGCAGGGTTTCACAACCCCCACTAATTGGCGTCTTCCCCTCAGGGTCAGCGTGCATGATCACATCCTGTGATATGTGTTGGAGCGCACCCCGTGTTAATCGTGAGTTTGTCATATAGGGGTTTCATGTATGATCCACATACTACTTGTTCAGGCCTGTCCCATACCAGGCTTGCGGTCGGCACGTTAATCATGCCACTAGACGCACAACACAAGGTTCTAGGTCCTTATATGCCAGTGACCAGATCATACCACAATCCATGCACCTTCAGTGTCCGCACAACCAGTGCAGCCAAGCACCTCTAGTGCTACCACCATTCCATACCAAAATACTGGTCACGGCTAGGGGTTTTATTTCATGAATATAGATTTATACACATATATTTATCAATTCATGGCTCATTGCTATACAGTTTATCTTTCCACAGGCAATCAGCCTGATGCTGCCATTTCATCTCTTTTCTCAATCTTTCTCATGCAATATTATTATTTTATAATCAAGGTATATTCTAGCAATTCATAAAATATAGGTTCAAGATGTTCAAGAATATGACTTGCCTTCCGCGTCGTAAGAAACAGCAGTTGATGTCGGGTCTGCGACGATGTCTTCGAACTCGGATTCTTGCTCTGAACAAGGATCAAACAAGCAAACAGCCATTACAATCAATCATACTCTTACTATTCCACTATATGCGATAATGCAAGGAGAAACACTTAGGCGATACAAGATTTGGAAGCGATTAGGGTTAAACTATGGAAACCAAGGTTAAGATTAGTTGTCAAGGGTTTACAAGGTTCCAAATGTTCCAAAATATCAGAATGATATCAAGGCTGCTGCTGGTTCGCTCAAAAACAGCGAACGCCTTTAGGTCGACATTCGGTTCAAGGCATCGACATAGGGTCGATGGATGATAGAGGGCTCAACTCAAGTTGTGACAGTAGAATAAAATGTAGATCACAACATCAGGAGTCTAGGGGACAAAGTTATGTTCAGTTTGCATACCCAGAAGGGGTCAAACTGGCCCAATGCCATTGGCTGACATAGGCTGACAATGCCCAAGAATGGCATTGACATGGTTTGAACAGTTTCTAGTAGCCAAAATGGGTTTTTATTCAAGCATATGTTGCACAAGGTAGTGAAGCAACTGTTTGACAAGGTAATTTTTGGTTTGCATGACCAGAGGTGGGTGAACAGGGCTAATGCCACTGGCTGGCATAGTTTGACATAGAGTTGACATGGCCAGAAATTAGGGTTTGCCATATCTTTTGATCTAGGGCTCCAAATGATGCAACACTTTGTCTGGTAGTTAGACATTTGTAACAGGAACAAATGACTCCACAGGATTTAGGGCAGGAGATGGCCGGAAAGTGATGAAAACCGGCAAGGAAGTTGACTGGCCTGGAGCACATGCAACATAAACAGTGCAGTAACTAGGGCATCGCTATATTTCACAATCTAGGCCGAATTGGAAGTCGTAATAGAAGACAAAGTTGCTCAGAATGGTCCAAAACATCTAAATGGCAAAGTGGCTAGGGCTGGATTGGCTGGATTTGGAAGATACTGGCTGGAGAAACGATGAACTCAAATCTGTTTTGGGCATTTCTGATTTAAAGTGATTGAACTCAATTCCTTGCTTGAGTATGGTCCTCAGGGTACTAGAAAGGCATTGGTGAAGTTAGATTAACAGATTGCTCAACAGAGAAGCTAAATCAGCAAGTACAAGTTCATGTTCATGGCTGGAAATTGGGGGTTTTTGATTTACAACGAATTTGTTCAAAACAATAGCTCAGGGGTCTTAAGTGAGCTATTCTAAGCATCTTTCACTACTGGCTCGAAGATCAATTCGTTCTGGAATAAAGTTAATTGCTCGCCGGAGCTACTGGAGTAAAACTAAAATTGCCGGCGACTGAGGGTATTTAGACTAAATTCCAAGCTCGAGAAGCATGAGGGAGATGAGGGAAGCTCACTGGGGGTGCTGGATCGAAGAAGGAAGCAGTGGAGAAGCTTGGCACCGTGCTCCCTCTTTGCTGCTCACCGGGGAAGAAGAAGACACAGTGAACTGCTGGTTTTCTGGTGATTTTGCTGTGCCAGAGGCAAGGCTAAGTCCCAGGGGGTATAAATAGGCAAGCTGGAGGTGCTGCAACGGCTAGATGTGCACTGGAAGTTGAAGCCGGCAAGGGAAGACTGGATTGCGACTTCACGGCGAAGACAGGCGGCGAAACGACTTGGTTCAGCGGCAGTGAAGGCTTTACAGGTAATGGGAAGGTGAACTGATGGCTGGCCGCGGCGAGTTCTCCACGTGGCGCAAAGCTCCTGCGTCGACCGTTGCTGGTGGCGTGCAAACGAGAGAAACCAGCTGGCTGTGAGTCGCGCCGGGGAAGATCCACAGTGGCAAATGGCGAGCACACACGCGGCGCTATTCAGTTGGCGAAGATGGCGACCACGGGGCTACTGTAGCAGCTGGCGAGGTGAGGTGATCGAAGCTTGAAACAACGGCGCGTGCTCGAGGTCGAAGCTCCCGTGCTCGTGCGCTGTCCCAGGTCGTGGTCGAAGCAAACACAGCAGCGCGAGGTCGAAAACAGCAACTGGTCGGTTGCACTGCTCTGGTCGAAGTCGAAATAGCCCATTTGGTCGAACCAGGGGTATAAGTGTAAGAGTTTTAGTTGAAATCTGGACTGATTTGTAATTCTGGTCTTAGAGAGGTTTAATCTGGAAATTGATTTCATGGATGAGTATAATATTTCTATTAATACTCATTTAGCTCAAATTTGGAGAAAATTTGATAAGGTTTGAGGGATTTCACCTATTTTCGAAAATAGGGTAAAATTAGGGTAAAATAGATCTGGATTTTGTCGATCTTGAATTCTGGTGATTGGGGAGAGATTTTGAAGTTTAAACAGAAGGGAAATATGTATCAAATAGTATTTGGGAGGTGTTCCCTAAAGAAATTCTGGAGTTGGAGTTGATTTGTGAATTTTAGCCTTTTCAGGCTTCCAGGTAAACAGAAAAGGACTTATTCGCAGTAAAATTTGGACTAAACTGCGAAAAGTGTTTAGATGAAACAATCTGGTTCCCAACTTTTTGGAGTAAGTTGAGGGTATACCTAGGAACATATTCCAAAAGTTACTTGAGTCTGGATAGGGTTAGATCATGATAACTCAATTATCTGGGATCTGGGGTACTTAGGGTAAATCTGAATTTCCTGTTTTCGAAAACAGAAAGAGACTTAGATACTGGGAGTTAGGGTTAGAATTCAATCTGGCTCCTGAAGACTTTTATCTTCAGAATAACTGGTGGGTTAAATCTGGATGATCTGATCTTGATCTGGATCTAGAGAACAGATTTGGAGATTTTTAGGGTTTGGGAGAGATTAGGGTTTAGCTGATCTGGCTACTGCTACAGGGATACATGCATGCAGGATTTTATGCAAAAACTTTTCACCCCCAAAACCAGGGTGTTACAATTTCATAGCATCTTTTTCGCAATCCACAATCTGCTTTGTGCTGCCTTTGCTTGCACCATGCTAATTTCTTACTTTTGAAGATTTTGTCAAATTCTCAAATAATTAATTGACTAATCTAAACAGCAAAACTTGAAGAAAATTACAAGAGAAATTTACTAATCTAGAGTCTACTAACCTCATATGAATCAATAAACAACAATAATAGGATCTATTACTGTTACCAGTTTAGCACTGGCTTAAACTGCAAACATGTACAAATCACAAGAAATTTAACATCATTTTATATGAAACAAGAAACAATCATATTTGATACGAAACAAGAAACAATCATATCAGTAAGTTGATGACAACTTCAATAGAAACCCATAGGATTACCAAAACTCAGTGAGCTTATGAAGATACAACTATATAAAAACTGGCCTAGCTACCTTGTGACCAGATCAACACAAAACCCTCAAAAGACATATAAGATTTGATTCTACTGGCAAATTACCGAGACATGGTGGTAGAACAGATCATGTTGTTGTTGAATTTGGAAAATTAGATCTATAATTGCCTGCTCAGGCCAATCAGAACTACAACCATCGAAACTTCAGCCCTTACTCTAGATATCAGAACATTGCAATCATGCCCCATAATAATTTCATGATGCCCACTCATGCTAATGTGTAGAAGGTAACTCATGGTAATGTAGAAAAATGCATATGCAAACTGGAAGGCAACAAAACAAATTTGCTGAACATCAAGTCGTCAACTAATGATCAAAGTTGATGAAAAGATTGATGAACTAAGCAACAGGCGCATCCAAGAGTGAAATTTCTAAAAGTGATTTGATAAGAATACCACTCTTACCTATGGATTTTTATTCCAATCTATTCGCATCAACTAGAGGTGGCTCCGAATTCAGGGGGACTACACCACCGGAGCTCTATCACGCCGGGCGCCGGCACTCGCCTCTCTGCCGCGTCGGGTCGCCGGCCTCAACCCCTGACCTCACCCTTTGCTTCACTCCCATGCAGGGCTTGCTGATCTCATGCTATGCCGGCCTCGCGCCTCACCTCCTTGTTGCACACTTTCTTCGCCGCTGTCGCTCCACCTCTGCCGTTCACCGCACACCCTGCCGGTAGCGTTTCTAGGGCCACACCACGAGACACCTCACGCACGGTGGGAGACCAGATCGAAGATTGGGTAGGTTTCTCGGTGAATTGGTCGTGGTTTCTCGGTGGAGGAGGTTGGATCGGGGAGGTTTCTCGGCAGAGTGCTGGAGATGGAGAGGATTGGGGAGGTTTATCGGCAGGGAGCTAGAGATGGAGAGGATTGGGGGACGTTTGTTGGTGGAGGAGGTTTGATTGGGGGAGTTTTCTCGGCGGCCGGAGAGCTGGAGATGGAGAAGGGAGGTTTGTCGGTGGAGGAGTTTGATTGGGGGTTTTCTCAGCGGCCGGAGAGAGGTCAAATTCTCGGTGGAGGTTGGATTGGGGAACCGATCGAGGGAAGCAAGGAATTTAGATAACTAATAATCTGTAGAGAAAGATTTTATATTTGGCGCAAAACCAACAAATCAGCATGAAAATATTTTTTCATGAAAATTTCCCTCCCAAAATAATAAATCTGTTATTATTCTGCTGAAAATTTTCAGTTTTACATCAAAAAATATATAAATTACTTATTCCTAGCAGTAGATCTACTAAAAATAATAATTTTTCCCAACTGGCATATCGGTGAAAAATAAAAATTATATTTTCAACTATAGAACTGCTGGTAAAAAATAAATGTTCCCAGCGGAAAAAATATTCTCAGCTGTAGATCTGCTAAAAAAAATCTTTTCCCAAACTGATCTACAGTTTGCTATATATTATTTATTTCTAGCGGTAGATCTGCTAAAAATAATAACTTTTCCTAGCTGACACATCGGTGAAAAATCAAAATTATATTTTCATCTGCAGAAGTTTTACAACTTGCGCTGGCCTACCGTGTTGTAGTGCGGGTTTAGTCAATGCAGCGCGTCCGTTAGCCAAAATCCATCCGATTTGCGCCAACCTGTGATAAAAATTGCAAAACGAGTAATCAAGTTGATTTGGCAACAAATCTAGAATAATCTTGGTATATGACTAAAATGTGCATAAACATGGGGAAAAATATGGAAAAATCAGGCAAATCAGATAAATATCACCAATATTAAAGCATCATACACACTCAAGAGTGTAGGAATCCACTTCAGATGTGCAATGATGTTGTAGTTGATTGCCTGCTGTGCTTGCTTTTCTTCTCCAATAACATGAACATTTGGAGCGCCACTTGGTACATTGGCAGTCTTGCTAAGTAGGGCCTTCTCTTTTTCTTCTCTGTACAGTTGAGACTTGAGAGGTTCAAGACAAGCCTTTCCTCCTCGCTGATGCATGTTGACTTCTTTAACTTCATCTCCTACAGGTAAAAGATCAGTACGAAGTACTTCACGCTCTTGTGCTGTGAATATCTCCTTTGAATCAGATGCTTTAGAGTTTCAACTAGCAAGGATCACATTGTACGAGGTGGTACCTGGAGAAAGTGAAGATACTTAAGCCTCAGGTGCCCCAACTAGTGTAGAGGATTGCCCCCAGCCTTTAGGCAAGAACTTTGCTAAAGTAGGAAGAGTGCGGCTCGGTCGAGGGAAAGATTCGGCTCCTTCTGACAAAGGGACAAATCTTGGCGGCATAAATCAACGACTCGGGTCAGGCTGTCTCCATATGGCTTGTGACTTGATCATCGAGGTGGAAGCATGATCCCAAGTGCGCTCCTGAAGTTTGCATCGTGGACATCTTCACTTTATCATCTCCCACAGTCTTCCTCCCTGTTTGGAAAGAGTTGGAACCGGCCAATGATTGGCTAGTTGGTATTCTACTTGCTCAAGTGGCAACCACAAGACTTCATCTTCATCATCTGTTTGAATGGATGAAGGACCGTCACAAACTATTGTGAAGTTTGCGGTATGATAGTCGGGATTGATGGCTTGGGGCCCTAAAGCAAGCCTCTTCTCATCAATCGCCCTTTGAAGCCACTCGTTGAAGGAAAAATAATCTTCAATTGCATGCCCAACATACCTATGGTACTGGCAATACAAAGAATTTTCTGTCATCCCGACTTGATCAAGTCTTCTTGGCTTAGGAAAGTTCAGAGCCTGCTGCACCATCAGTTGATCAAAGAATGTCTTCACCAGCTCTCAGCAAAAGATGTACTGCTTCTTCAACAACTCTTGAACAGTTGGGCATTGATCTTGGTGCATGTTCACGCCTTGAACCCAGCATTGGAACATTAAAATGTGCAGCAGGTGCATGCACAGCATTGTGAGATTCAGCCGGTGCCTTAGCTTTGACTCCAGTGCTGGGAGGCTTAGCTGCCGAGTTGAATCTTCTTGAATTATTAGCATGGCCATCATTCTTGTACAGCTCCATGATCTGCGAAGACTTCTAGAACTCCAACTTGGTTGCTGCTACCGCTGCGCTCAAAGTACTCAAAGTCTTGGGCTCACGCATTGAAACTTCAATGGACCAATGCTGTTGCATCCCATGGACACACATGCGAATGGCCTCTTCTTGATGCATTTCCCTGACGAGGCACACATAATTGTCACAGAAGTGGATCAGGTAATCATCAATCTTCTCGTCACGCTTCTGCTTGACTTGGGACAACTCCCAAGCTGAGATGTCCTTCTGCTTGGTTACGAAATGTGTCTTGAAGAGATTCGTCATGCCTATCCAATCGTGAACAAACCTAATCGGAAGACGGCTGTACCAATGGAAACTAGAGACAGTTAAGGACCCTGAGAACTGCCTTAGAAGAAGCGAGGGATTGTTAGCAGTGTCTCCACAAGCTGCTTCAAAGTATGCTGAGTGCTCCCTCGCATCACCAGCTCCATCAAATTGACGGAACTTAGGTGGATACCATCCAGACGGGAAGGGCACCAAATCATGCCATGCTTCATAAGACTTCTCAAGCTAACTTTCAGGAGTTTGAGGAGCTTTCTCAGCTGTGATCTACTTCAATCTTCAATTTATCAAGTCTTCCACATAGTTGTGACAATCCTTCAACACAGCAAGTTTTGGTGCAACATTTGCAACAATGGTGGGAATGGCTGAAAAGAGAGGTGGAGCACCCACTGCTGCGGCGTGTTGCTCAACACTACCTGCAGGGCAAACTTGTACAGTAGCATCCAACTCTGCTATTTGAGAATCAACAACTGGTTGGGGTGGATCGATGGTATTGCGCCATGACTAAAATTTATCAAAGCTTCAACCAACTGATATGCAAGACTTCTTCTACCTCTACTACACCTGTTCCAATGCAAGAAACTGAACCAACTGTAGTAGAGGAGGAGACTATCATGGCAGAATTGCCTGCCATTGGCTAAATTGCTGCAGATCCAGTGTCTATGGAATAAGTCGATGCGACTGTAGAAGCTATTCAGATGCAGGTGGTTAAGGAAGACCATGTGTCCACCATCAACGAGGTGGTTCAAGATCTACAATCCAATGAACACGTCGATGTTGGTGAAGTTGAGGTCGCTGCTGCAACCACGACCATGGGGACAGACGAACAGGCTAACACATATGCTCCCCCTCTAGTTGAAGATACTGTGTCCCCCTCTCATCTAGAAGAACAAGGACTAGAGAAGGCACAAGAAACAACGGCGCAACCCGTCGATATCCTTCGCCCTGCCCCTGATTTGAGCTTTAAGTCTCAATTTCTAGATAGGATGGGGTAGGCACGGGATCACTTGGCATCTTCTAGCCAAGTGGCCAAACTCAGGGACCTAACGAGGATTGTTACCCGAGCTAGTTCAGAATAAATGCACGTCTGGTTCAAGACAGATTCGAACCAGGTAAGTGTCCGTTGGTGTGATCTCAGATGGCTGAGAAGTGCGGACACATGGTCGCAGGCTTTGCGCGATCAAGCCGCAAACAGTGCGC
Source organism: Pharus latifolius (assembly GCA_019359835.1). Lineage (NCBI taxonomy): Eukaryota > Viridiplantae > Streptophyta > Magnoliopsida > Poales > Poaceae > Pharus > Pharus latifolius. The sequence continues at coordinate 25,046,070 of CM033327.1, forward strand.
GGTCAGGAGCCTGTAGGTGATGCTCGTACAGGAGGTCACAGATAGTGCGCGGTCAGGTGATTGCGGACAATACGCGTTCAGAAGGTCATGGACTACTCTCGACCAGGACGACTCGGAGTTTCTAAGGCCCTACAACAAGCATATCCCGAGGACCCCGGAGATTCTTCCACGTATGAAGACAATTACCAGGAGGTTAATATGTGCGATTACCCCTTAATTGCACGTGTTAAGCCTGCGTGGAAGTTGAGTGCAGTTGCCAAAACTGCACCTGAGCAACCGTTCAGAGCCGTTGTGCATTGGCGCCTTTTCGACCAGTATAAAAGGGTAAGTAAATGCACCAGATGAGGGGACATCCCGGATAATCTGGAACAACTTCGACAACAGCAAGCTTTCATAGGCTAGTTTAGTTATTTTCTAGATAATCACATGGAAAAGATCTTCGTCTGTGATGATCTTTTCCACAACTTTGTAACCTTTTTTCTACCCATAGTGAAATCCCAACAGTACGTAGGGCTATTACTCCCACCATCGAGGGCCCGAACCTGTATAAATTCTTCTGTGTTCCAATCGACTTTGGCTCATCATCCCTCCTGAAGGGACACCCTGAAAGGCCTCAGAACTCACAAATTCTGCATAAGTTCGACTAAGGACTCCGAGTCTGAATCGTCGACAGCTGGCGCCCACCGTGGGGCCTTTCTTAAGGCGTTCTTATTTCTATCTGGAGGTACGGTGAGCCATGTCTAGAGCATATGATTCTGAGAACGACTTCGATCTCGAGGATTATGCCCATATCCAGATGCCTTCACCTAGTTATCCTGTTCCAATGGAGGAAACTGGAGGCGAAGACGTCCCTGAGGTCGATTCGACCACCCAGGTCATGTCTATCGACCAGGAGGCGACCGACGCAGAACCAGAGCCCACTGTGGTTCTTAATGCATTAGAGGTTGAATCTGGTCCATCATATAACCCTACTGAGGGTAAGTGCAATGTCGACCAGGAATTTAACCCAGGGAGGTTTGATCCTGATAACCTCCACCGTCTCTTTGATTTCGAGTCCGACTCGGAACAAACAGAGATGTTTTCTCCATCGGCGACCTCATTCCCTGGGCAATTCGCTGCCTTATTGGAAGAGACTCCCGATCAACGGGCTACTAGGGAAGAACAGGAACACAAACAAAAGGAAGATCAAGATCAAGAGCAACAAGATAACGAACTTCACAGAATAGCCCTAGAGGCTCTTCAAAATGTGCAAGCTCGTTACGACGCTGCTCTGAGTTCTTCTCGTCGATCACGTGGTCCCAGACACAACCAGACACCATCTTTACCCCCAGAACATTTGCCGATGGATAAGGAGATAGTGACACCTGGTGCACCCAGGAAGAGTACACATGGCCGGCTTCGATCTATCACAGAGCTCCTGCGTAATTTTCCTCCTACAGTCACAGATGCGCAGAAACCAGCTTTCGCCAGAATCCTGGCGGAGAGGTTGGACGAGGTCGCATTTGAGGCGACCCCAACGGCCTCTTCCCGGCCAGTGACACGTTCCCATGACTGAGAATACTCTAATTCTGGTTCTAGTAGACGGAATCGTCCACCACCAGTACCATCTCGACATGACAAAGCCAGACGGGCGGAGAACTCTCGTGATAGGGAACGAATTCCTGTCCACTCTCGCCTGGGACCACGAGTGACCTCTCCCTCGCGTAAGGTCGCCCGAGATCCGGTCAAGGGCCGCAGGTCTATTCATGGTCCTTATGTTGGTTGTAAATCTTTCCCGCCTGGCCTTCGAGCGGTTGTTTGGCCAGACAAGTTTAAACCAAGGGCCATAGAAAGATTTGATGGAACTCAGAATCCATCCGAGTTCCTACAAATCTACATCACTGCTATTCAGGCAGCGGGCAGCGATAACCGGGTCATGGCCAACTATCTGCCTACGGTCCTCGAGGGACCGGCAAGAACCTGGTTGTTCAATCAGCCCGAGGGTTCAATCTATAACTGGGAAATGTTGTGCGATGTCATCCTCAACAATTTCCAAAATTGTTATCAGAAACCGGGTAAAGAGGATGACCTCCATCGACTACGACAAACTTCGACCGGAACTCTTCATCAGTTTGTCAAGAGATTTGTCGGGGTAAGGAATACCATCCCGAACATATCTGATAACTCCGTTATCAGGGAGTTTAAACACGCCGTTCGATATCGGAGGTTCACCGAAGATTTGCTCATCCATCCTCCTCGATCAGTGGCCGATCTCTTTGATATGACTGATCAATATTCCGACGCTGCTGAGGCCATTGAGTGGAATTGGATGGTGGATAAGTGTAACTTACCGCCTCAACCAGGTCTCAAGGACGTGAAGAGGGAAGATTCGAGCAAGAAGCCGGAATCTTCATCAGGCGGGAAGTCGAAGAAATCAAAAAGGAGTCAATCTGGACATTTCCGAGATGTCGCAGTCGCAGAGAAGCCTCCATCGACCAAAGGTAACAAACCTTCATTTAAAAATAAAACTACTTCTGGTGGTCGCAGTGCCGACCAGCCAGAGAAGTCGACTAACCCGCAGGAGGGCAAGAAATGGTGTCCGCTCCACAACTCCGCAGGCCACGACCTCAAGAATTGCAGGAGTTAGTTGAAGCAGTTGGATGACTTCTACCAGGGGATCGGACCTATGCCGACCTTGCCACCAAAAAAACAGACTTGCGGGCTAAGAGACGCCAGCAGGGACGAAGAGATGTCCTACCAAGTACCTCGTAATCATGTTAATGTTATTTTTGGAGGTTCCTCCTCTTTTGTTTCTAAGAGGCAATTTAAAGCCTTTTATCGAGAGGTTAACCAAACTGAGACTCCCCTTGGTGAACCTCAGTACCCCCGTTGGTCGGATACACCCTTGACGTTTGATCGCTCCGATTGTCCTGTGGGGCTTACTCGACCATTGAGGCTGCCTCTGGTCATTACCCCGATTATCAGTAATGCGAGAGTCGAAAGGGTCCTGATCGACGGAGGTAGTTCCTTGGACATTTTATTGGTCAAGGCACTCGACGAGATACAAATTCCTCGTTCGAAGATCAAGCCCATAATTCATCCGTTTCATGGGATAATTCCTGGTCCCTCTATGATGCCATTGGGACAGGTGGTGCTCCCAGTCACGCTAGGAGAACCAGATAACTTCCGAACATAATTAGTTACTTTTGATGTAATTGATTGTTATTCGGCTTATAACGCAATCTTTGGCAGGCCAACTCTTGCTAAGTTCATGATGGCTACGCACTATGCTTACCAGTGCGGCAAGTTGCCTGGCCCCAAGGGCGTTATTTCGGTCTGAGGTAGTCTCAACGTGGCATTGACGTGTGATTGGTTATCCCTGTAGATGGTGGACCAACTTCCCCTCCAAGAAGCCCAGATCACCACAGTGTCCACTAATACGATCAAAGCCGCTCCTCGACTAGATGAAACGCTAAAACCCGTTGTACCCAGATGATCCATCCTAGACGATTCGGGTCGGATCAGGCTTCGATGACAAATAGGAATTCGAGCTCATTGCTTTCCTCCGGGCTAATGCAAATGTGTTTGCATGGAAACCATCCGACATGCCCGGTGTCCCAAGGGAGGTAATCGAGCACAGGTTAGCAATTCGATCTGGACAGCAACCAATAAAGTAGAAGCTCAGGCATTTTGCTGTTGATCGGCAGGAAGCCATCCGAGAGTTGGATAAGCTCCAAAAGGCCGGATTCATTCGCGAAGATTTGGAATGCCCTGATCACTGGACAATGTACTTTGACAGCTCTCGTAGTTTCCAACACTCAGGGGCTGGAGTGGTCTTAGTCACGCCTCAGGGTGAACAGCTGAAGTATGTCATTCAACTACACTTTGTTGCGACCAACAACGTAGCAGAGTATGAAGGTCTTATTGCAGGGCTCCAGGCAGCAAAATTCATCGGAGTCCATCTATTAGTGGTGAGGGGAGACTCACAGCTGGTCATAAACCAGGTAAACAAGGAGTACAACACCTCCGATGAGACAATGGCTCATTACCTGGGGGAAGTGAGGAGGTTGGAAAAACACTTCAGTCATTTTGAAGTCCAATACATCCTGCGAAAGGACAACATTCTCATAGACCAATTATCCAAAATTGGGTCCTCACGCACATCCGCCCAGGCAGGAGTGTTCGTCGAACACTTGGAACATCCCTCGATCATGACTATGGTCGAGGATGATCCGGTAACAGTCTGCGTTACCAACCTCGGACAGGAACGAGATTGGACCCATCCATTGAGTGTCTATCTCGAACACTGGACCTTGCCCGAGGACGAAACCGAAAGCGATCGATTAGTTCAAAAAGCTCGTCTATACAAGCTTATAGAAGGAGTTTTGTATAGAAAATGAACTCAAGGAGTATTCATGCACTGTGTCCCAAGAGAAAGGTAAATCCTTCTTGAAAGAAATTCATGACGGTGTATGCATCATATCGTACACTGGTCGGAAAGGCTTTCCGATAAGGATTTTACTGGCCTTCGGCACTCGATGATGCCAAGAATATGGTCAAGACATGTCCTCAATGTCAATTCCATGCGAGACAGGTTCATCAACCTACCTACGCCCTACAAACCATTCCCCTATCATGGCCCTTCGCGGTCTGGGGGATGGACATTGTTGGTCCTATGCCACAAGCGGTCAATGGATACAAGTTCTTGTTCGTAGCCAATGAAACGTTTACAAAGTGGATTGAGGCCGAACCAGTACGCAACATTACTGCTGCTGCCGTACAAAAGTTCTTTCATAAGAACATTGTGACTCGATTCGGTGTTCCAAATCATCTCATCACTGATAATGGTTCCCAGTTCGCTAGTGGTCTTTTTCTGGATTATTGCGATCAGGTCGGAACCAAGGTGTGCTTTGCTTCTGTAGCGCATCCACAGAGCAATGGTGCTGTCGAACGTGCCAATGGGAAAATATTGCAGGGCATCAAAAAGCATGTTTTTGATCGCCTTAAGACACGCTCGGGGGCTTGGGTAGACGAGCTCTATACCATTCTGTGGGCACTACATACTACTTCTAGTCTAGCCACCGGTGAGACACCTTTCCATCTGGTATATGGCGCTGAGACTGTGTTACCCATGGAAATTAGTATTAGTTCTGTCCGAATAGATCAATTCGAGCAAGTTGATCGGAACGGGCAATGATTACAAGATCTCATCCTCCTAGAAGAAAAACGTGATCGAGCTCTAGTCAAGTCCACGGTGTATTTGCAAGCTTTGCGCAAATACCATAACAAAAGGGTGCACCCACGTAGTCTTCATGTGGGTGATCTGGTTTTACATAAAATACAAAACCAATCTAGTCGCAACAAGTTCTCCCCACAGTGGGAAGGTCCCTACACTGTTGTCTCGGTGCCGCGACCAGGATCAACTCGGTTAGCGATGGAGGATGGTCGGGTCTTATCCAATACATGGAACATCGACCAATTACGCAAGTTCTATGTGTAAGTTCCCAATCCCTTTTCCTTTTCAATTAGCATGATTCAACAAAACTAGTGCTTCTAGTTGTTTCATGTGATAACTATTCCTTTCACCCGTATGTTACGAATCTGACTCGGGGGCGGGTCGTCGATAATTGTAGTACTATAATACCCTGATCAGATTCGCTGGCCGATCTCGTGATCACTTCCAGACAAGACACCCCTCAATAAGCCGTTTCTCAACGCACACGGGGCTTGCTGGCATGCATGTCCTTGGTCATCAGAGTGGCTGCCGGTTTGCAACAAGTTTGGGTATTGTATCAAATATGATTGTCGGCCTGGTCGGGCATCCTTGGTCGTCGTTACACCCATATTTTTCTTGTGCTTATAATACCAAGTCTTCAGTATACATAACCACAGGCGGGGGCTAGGGGAATATGGTTGCAACATGAAACAAAAAGAAGTGCTTCGTTTCAAAAAAAAATGCATACATTCGCATTGTATAAATTGTATCTGTACAGGTACAAAGATTTACATTATGCCGAGCTCTTTCAAGAGTTTTTCTACAAGAGGTTTGACTTCCTCCATGATGACCTCAAGCTGGTCTTCACTCTCGACCTCTGCTTCTCCCACCGCTAGATTCAGATCAAGATCTGGGCCATGGTGAAGACGTAGCTGGCAGAGGATGGCAAAGGCTACTGATTGTACTCTGGTCTTGATCGCCTCTTTTTGCCACCTTGTATCTTCAGGAAGATACTTGAGAAGTGACTCTGCTTGGGTCGCGACCAGTGTGGTCCAGTCACCAAGGCTAAGGTCGTCCATCTCGGTTTCAACCACATCAGCCCTTAGCAGACCGGCCACCATCTTCAGTTTTTTGAAGATGTTAAGTTGAGCACTGCTGCAGGCGAAGAGTGACGTACTCAAGTCTTTGTTCTCCCTGCAGACAGAATCAATGGTCGCCTAGAGATCTTTTTTCTCTTGACCGAGCTGGCTTATTTGGTCTTCTCGCGCTGCGATGGAAGATCATTACAAACAGTTCGTGTGACAAAATTAATTCATTCTAGTCAGAAGTATGCTTACAGGAGAGCTGTGACCACAGTTTTTGGAGTTCGGTCTCCAGGAATGAGATCTTGGTAGCCGCCCTGAACTCCTAGTCTTCCCAGTCAGTGAGGCTCTTCATCAGATAGGCATTTTCTCTGTGACAAAGGAGACAATTGTCAAGATAGGGCTTGCATTCGGGCAAATGAAGAAAACGTCTTCCTTACCACTGCAGGCGACCCATTTTCTCTTGCGCGACCTCGATGCTATTTGCCATAGCCATCGACCTGGTCGCCATACGGGTCAATTCCTATGACATGGAAGGAGATTAGTTTCGAAACCTGGATATTCCTATGCTAAAGCAAAGTCGCGAGGGGTGTTTGATATACCTCAACATATTCCCGGAATGAGCCACTTTCCGGTTCAATTGAAGGCTGAGTCACTGGACTCGCCATATCCCCAGTAGGAGCTGCGGATGAGTTTTCCTGCTGAGCCTTATTTGTTGCTGGGGTTGCAGATGCCAATAACTCCGATTGGACTTCTCTGGCCAACCCATCTATAACGGCCCGAAAAACTTCCCTGGCCGAAGGGATGGAACTTTGCTCCCCAGAGACCTCGGTAGCGGGGGAAGCTTCAACACTAGCCAAGGCCACTGGAAGGCTTGGCGCTGTATCTCTGTGCCTAAACAAATAGAAAGACCATTGTTGGGGGAAATCTCCGTGAGACCAAGTCCAGGTAAGTTGCGTCGCTTTCGCCCGGGGGCGTGGCCTCCGGTGCATGTCCCGGGCGCCGCCCTTTGCCCGGGGACATTGCCTCCGGTGAATGTCCCGGGCGCCGCCATTCGCCCGGGGACGTGGCCTCCGGTGCTTGCCCCGGGCGCCGCCTTTCGCCCGGGGACGTGGCCTCCGATGCCTGCCCCGAGCACCGCCCTTTGCCCGGGGACATTGCCTCCGGTGCACGTCCCGGGCGCCGCCTTTCACCCGGGGACGTGGCCTCTGGTGCCTGCCCCGGGCGCCGCCTTTTGCCCGGGGACATTGCCTCCGGTGCACGTCCCGGGCGCAGCCTTTCGCCCGGGGATGTGGCCTCTGGTGCCTGCCCCGGGCGTTGCCCTTTGCCCGGGGACATTGCCTCCAGTGCATGTCCCGGGCGCCGCCTTTCCCCGGGGACGTGGCCTCCGGTGCCTGCCCCCGGCGCCGCCATTCGCCCGGGGACGTGGCCTCCGGTGCCTGCCCCGGGCGCCGCCTTCCGCCCGGGGACATTGCCTCTGGAGCATATCCCAGGAGCCACCATTTGCCCGGGGACATTGCCTCCGGGGCATATACCGGGCGCTGCCATTTGCCCGGGGACATTGCCTCCGGTGTATGTCCCGGGCGCCGCCACCTGCCCGGGGACATTGCCTCCGGGGCATATCCCGGGCGCCGCCATTTGCCCGGGGACATTGCCTCTGGTGTATGTCCCGGGCGCCGCCACCTGCCCGGGGACGTGGCCTCCGATGCCTGTCCCGGGCATTGTCGCCCTTCCAAAGGTAAAGTCTTTGGTTCTTGATCACGTGCAGGTCACGCGAGGAGCGCCTCGGGAATCAGCGGCCACCTGTCAAGCATCTGAGGCACCTGATCGGGAGAAGGACGTTGCTACCCCTCTATCCGACGGTGGCGTCTGGGGTAGTTTAGTCTTTTTTCTTTCTTTTGGGGCTATAAATAGCCCTTGTACCCCCTGTTGTGAGGACAAGTTATTCATTATTGCTATAGTAGCCAAAACTCACAGGTGTGCTCCGGAAGCCTCTCCCCGAGAGAGCCTCCCCAGCCAACTCCGATTGTGTCACTTGCTGTGTTTGTCCGGCGGGGGAGGACCGGTCACCCGGTCAACCCGCGTCGCGTTTTCTTCACTAGGATCGTCCACAAAACCAGCCGAGGTATTCGCAATACCACGACAATTGGCGCCGTCCTTGGGGATTCGTGACAAGACGCCATGGCTCCCCCAAGAACATGGGCCCGTGCCCTTCCCGGTGATGCCAGTCTCGGAGACCCAGCGCCGCCCGTCCGAGACACGACTGTCCCGGCGCTTCCGCCCGGAGGCGGCCAGACCCAGGTACCGCCTCCCACCTTCCCTCTTAACTTAGGTGCTTCTACCTCCGGGTCGCTCCCGGTGACCGCAGGAACCTCGGCCGGGACCAGTCTCCCCCTGACGGCTCCCCCGGCTCCCCGGGACGCCCTGCTTGAGGCTTTAGTGGAGGGCCAGCTCCGCGCGCAGCGCTCTATGGATGAGCTGCTCCGTGTGTTGGCGCGGCCACCGACCTCCACATATGCGCCATACCCATATCCGGGGACCATGCCCCCGTTTATGGGTCACCCGGCCGTCCCTCCAGTCTCCAGAGGTTTATCCGCCCCGTATGACCCCAGCGGGGGGTACCCTTCCCCTGCGGGTCATATGTCAGGACCATTCCCGGCACCCAGGCCCCTCCCGGTGCCGGGAGGGTACTTCATGCCCGGGCCCTTCGTGGCACCGGGGGGATACCCCGTTCCGGGCCAATTCCCGGGGCCGGGGGCCCAACACATGCCGGGGGCTTTCCCTGTGCCGGGAGCCAGTCCCGCCTCGCGTGTCGCGTTTACCGCACCGGGGGCGGTCGATAGAGCATCTCTCGTGCCTCAGCGAACTTCCCCCCGCATCGGCTCCCCGGTTCCAGACGTCGCCGCGGGGGCTCCCCCTCACCGGTACCGGATATTACAGGGGCTTCCCCCTTTCCGACTCAGGTCGTCGCCACGGGGGCTCCCTCCACTTCGGTTCTGAACGTTGCCGCGGGCACCCCCTCCCCGGTTCCGGATGATACAGGGGCTTTCCCCTTTCCGGTTCCAGGGGTCTTCGTAGGGGGCTCCCCCCAGCCGGCCCCAATAGCCTCCGGGCCGGCGGCTATAGTGCACGAGCTCCCTCCTCCCCCGGGCCGCCCCCGAGGGTGCCCCCGACAGACCAGGTCCGTTTCTCCTGGGAGGAGGTCAAGCGAATGCATTCACCCAAGCACGGGGAAGAACTTCCCCCTGGCCGCAGGCGCGGAGAGCCTCGCTCTCGCACCGGTCGGGGGAAGAGACCCACCGAGGAGCCAGCATCTCCGGGGGAGAGCCCGGATGTCCGAGAACTCAGCCCCGGCCCGGAAGAGAAGCGTCGCTACTGCCACTCCAGCGGACCTCTCGGGCCGCTTCCCAACTTCGATAACGAGGGCAGGTCCCCCGTCAAAGGAGACAGCGACCGGGACTCTCCCCGGGAAGTGCAGGGGGCTAATCAGCCCCTGTGCCGCAGACTTCAGAGCATTCGGTGGCCGCGGCCCTATCACCCGCCGCACATCGAGCACTATAACGGTGAGGCCGACCCTTACGAGTTTGTGCAGGTATACTCCACAGCCATCTCGGCGGCTGGGGGGTGACGAGACGGTGCAGTGCAACGTCTTCCCCCTCTACCTCACCGGGATCGCCCGGTCCTGGTTCTACAACCTGAAGGCCGGCAACATCAAGTCTTTCGTGCAGCTCAAGCGTGAGTTCTGCGCGAACTTCGAGGGGAACTACGTGCGTCCCCTAGACTCCTCGCTGCTGTACACCGTCCGGCAGAGGACGGGGGAGACCATCCGGAGCTTCTTCAAGCGCTTCACCCAAGTAAAGAGCAAAGTGGCTCACGTCCCTGACTCTACGGTCATCGAAGCGTGCAAGAGCGTGATCCTCCCGGGGGAGCTCCACTGGAGGCTCTCCCGGAGCTGCCCCTCCTCCGTCGACGAGCTCTTCAACGTACTCGAAAAGTACGCTCGGGCGTAGGAGGATGACCTTTGGAAGAAGACCCAGGGGGTTCCCGCCCCCGCCAACCGGGGGGCCAGGGACCCCCTCAAACGCCCCAGGCAGGGGGGGCGTAACGAGCCACGGCCTCGGGACACCTTTGTCCTCGAGGGCAGAGGCGGCTTGCGCGACCCCCCGAGGGGCAACCGCCCCTTCCCCAAGCCGAAAGGCCATGGGGAGGACAGTCTTCCCGCAGTCGGGAAGGCCCCACGGGGAGAGGCAGGGAAGGACCGTGGTGCAGCTTCCACTGGTCAAGTACCCACGCTACCCGGGAGTGCCACGTCCTCTACCTGAAAGCCTTCAAGGAGATGCAGGTGGATGGGAAGCTTCTGCAGCCCGCGGCAGGGCCCCTGCAAGGGTTCGTCCCGGGGAAGGCGATCCATCCCGTGTGGAAGGTGGATCTCCCTATGACATTCGGCACCCCGGAGAGCTACCGGACCGAGATGGTCCGATTCGACGTAGTGGACCTCCCCTCCTCCTACAACGCGATCATGGGGAGGACCACGATCAACCGTCTGGGGGCCGCCACCCATCAAAACTACCTCCGCATGAAGATCCTCGGGCCGCACGGCGTGATCAACATCCGGGGAGACCAAGACATGGCCCGTGCTCTACACGAGCGTGCCGCCGCCACAATCGGAAGCGTCAACATCATTAAGGCACCCGGGGGGGAGGCCTCTCCCCTGGAACCAGATGTTGCGGCAATACCTCCCGGGAGGCCCCTCCCCAAGCTCCGCCCGGAAGGGGGCCTCCAGATGGTCCTGCTGTCCTCGGACGATGGGGACAAAACCGTCCGGATCGGGGCGGAGCTCCCCGAGGAGCGTGCAGCACAACTTACGACTTTCCTGCGCGAGAACTCCGACGTTTTCGCATGGAAGCCCTCGGACATGCGGGGCGTCGCCCGGGGAGTCATTGACCACAAGCTCGCGGTGACCCCCGGTCACCCCCTATTGAACAGAAGCTGAGAAAACTCTCCCTTGAACGCCAAGAGGCAATCAAGGGGGAGATCGCCCGACTCCGAGAGGCGGGGTTCATTCGTGAGGTCCTGCACCCTGAGTGGCTCGCGAACCCCGTCCTCGTGAAGAAGTCAAATGGCAAGTGGCGGATGTGTGTGGACTTCACCTATCTCAACCGTGCCTGCCCCAAGGACAACTTCCCACTCCCGCGGGGTGCGAGTTGATGAGCTTCCTGGACGCCTACTCGGGCTAGCATCAAGTCTGGATGGCGGAAGGGGACGAGGAAAAGACGAGTTTCATAACTCCCCTCGAAACCTTCTGCTACGTTCACATGCCCTTCGGGCTGAAGAATGCGGGGGCGACATTCCAGCGCCTCATGACATTGGTCTTCAAAGACCAAGTCGGCCGCAACGTCAAAGTCTACGTAGAAGACGCGGTCGTCAAAAGTCCCCGCGCAGCCACCCACGTCAATGACCTAGCGGAGACCTTCCGCAACCTCCACGCGTATAGGCTGAAGCTCAACCCGGAGATGTGCGCCTTCGGCGTGCGAGGGGGGAAGCTCCTGGGTTTCCTCGTGTCCCAACGAGGCATAGAGGCAAACCCCGAAAAGATCCGGGCGTTCCTGGATATGCCCCCGCCGCGCTCCGTCAAGGACGTACAGCGGCTCGCCGGCGGCTTAGCCGCACTGAGCTGCTTCGTTTCGCGGTCGGGGGAATGAGGCCTCCAATTCTTCAAGATACTCCGGGGGCTCGAGGGATTCCGATGGACCCCCGAGGCCCAGGAGGCCTTTGACGACCTCAAGAAGTACCTCACGACCCTCCAATGCTCGTGAGTCCGTCTCCAGAAGAGCCCTTGCTCCTCTACCTTGCCGCGACCCCGGTCGCCGTCAGCACGGTGTTGGTGAAGGAGCAAGGGGGGCAGTAACGTCCCATGTACTACGTGAGTGAGGCCCTCCAGGGGGCCAAGATTCGGTACACGGAGATGGAGAAGATCTGCTACGCCCTCCTGATGGCATCCCGGAAGCTTCGCCACGACTTCCTGGGACACCCCATCACTGTCCCGTCGTCCCTCCTCCTGGGGGAGATGCTGCAGAACAAAGAAGCCACCGGCCGGATTGGGAAGTGGGGGGCCGAGGTCGCCCCCTTCTCCCTGTCCCTCACTGGTCGCTCTGCCATCAAGTCACAGGTCCTCACTGACTTCATGGCGGAGTGGACTCCAGCCTCCGGGCCCGGGGACGAAGACCTCCCCGCGCCGCCCCGACACAGTGACCATTGGACATTCATGTTCGACAGGTCGCTGTGTCTCACCGGGGCTAGTGCGGGAGTAGTCCTCCGGAGCCCCGAGGGGAGGGAACTCGAGTACGCGGCGCGGCTCGAGTTCCACCGCAACCAACAACGTCGTCGAGTACGAGGCTTTGCTCCTCGGGTTGCGCCTTGCGCGCTCCCTGGGGATCATGCGCCTCCTAGTGAAGGGATATTCTTGGGCTTCTTGGGAGCAGGTTCCTTCGCCCCACGCTTCGAAGAGATCTTCTTCACCCTCTTCGTAGCCGGTTTCTCCAGGAGAACAACGTCCTCGGTTGGACGCGCGCCTCGGCGAATTTCCCCAGGAGCTATGTCATTCCAAATGTTCTTGTTAATGCAAGATGAGTGAATGATCTACAAACAGAGCCTGTTGAGAAAGTCCATACCTTTCGGTGCTCCTGTTTGAGATCGTCACTGGCATTGATTAGGCTATGGGGGCGAGGTGATCCCCTGGTTCCCTCCACGTCGGTGCTATACGCCTTGAGGAGGTAATTTGTCCACATCAATTTTGGACAAAGGCAAAGCTGTGTCACGAGCAAGCAGGTTAGCAAATACGACATTTTTTCAAAAGGAAATGTACGTTTTGTTGACTGGAAGATGTACCGTTATTATAGGCCAAGGTGCTATCCGCCATGGACTGGATTTCCCAAGCCGGATGAGCCCTTTAGTGCAGGGGGCTCACCCGGTTGTTCACAAAGTCGCGGATGATGTCGCGAGCAGTTAGTCCTTGCTGGACTAAGTGAAGAATCACTTGGGTCTACTTCTTCTGCTCTACGCTCAGAGTAGGAAGAGAATCCAACTCGCTGGACTTCTCTGGGCGAGAGTTCTCAAACCACAACCTGCTCTCCGACGGAGGGGTGCAGTAGAACCACTTCTGGTACCACCCGTGAACGGAATCTCAGACGGGTGGGAAGGGATACTCTTTCTTCTCCCTTATCCGGAAGTAGATACATCCTGCGGCATTGGCGCTCTTCGACCATGCCGAGTAGTAGAAGCGTCGGAAGAGCTCCACACTTGGGAGCACTCCGACAAAGGCTTCACACAAATACTGGAAAATCGCCAGGATGAGGACAGCATTTGGGTGGAGATTCACCAACTCCAACCCGTAATGCTCCAAGATTCCCTTCAAGAATTGGCTCACAGGGAATCAGAACCCGCAACGCAGGTACTCCTCAAAAACCACCAACTTGCCCTCTTGGACGTTTGGGGTTTCTTGATCTTTCTCCGCGGGCCGCCAGTTAATCAACCGCCGCGGAGGAAGAATCGCTTCTTTCTCTAGCGCCACCAGACTTTCCTCTGTGTGGTGAACAGATCGGCTCCAGGACGCCATTTCTTGCAAAGGATCGAAAGGAAAGGTGGCGACTTTGGAGGCGATGGAGAATGAAGAATGAGGGTTTTGTGCAGCGGAAGCTCTAAGGCAAGTGAAGGGTTTCTGTTTGTGTGGCTTCCTCAGGAAGCTACCTACTCCTTTTATATGCCAAGGCGACCCTTCGTCGAATACTTTATTCATTTCCCATAATTGGTGCCTTCTCTCGGGAGACCCGTTATGCACTCCCCACAGTGAATCCGAAACGAAATGTATTTTTATAATCTTTGTTTCGAATTTGGGGGCTAGGGTGTACATAAGAACGTGAAAATGTTGCAAAAATTTTCGGAGGAAGTTATCCTTCATGTTTTTTGTGAGTTAATTTCTCATGTATTGATCACAATGCGTTTTTGTGATCACCTCAAAGTTTGCATGATGATCACAATGCTATTCTGTGATCGCTGCAAGTGGATAATCGTAATATAGACGGTTATCATCCAGCTAGAGCATTATATTATCGCGACTTCAGTTGTGATCGGATTTCAGTTCTGATCGCGGCTTTGATTCTGATCGCAGTACCGGTACTGGTCGCGGGATGACGCATTAATGCGTTTCTGATCGAAAGACTTGTTACCTCAGATTTACCTGTGTATGTATGGTCGTGAAGACATTACTTATGACCATATTTTCGCACAGAGATTATGAAGAGTTATAATTCAAATTAACTCTTACGGCAAGTTATGTAAGGTAAAAGAAATCTTTCTTTTTGACAATCCTTGCATACAAAAGGGATACAGGCAACCAGAGCATCGACCTAATCCGAGAGAAGTTTGCAAAGTTCTCCTAGGGACATATTGGTGTCAGTAGGATCTACACTGACCACCCCAAGAGAACTAGCGACTACTCTAAGCCTATCTACATCGTCCCAAATCAGAGAAGCACTACCATTCCTAATCGAATCGGAGAGTTCTCTCTGTTGCCGAGCATAGTCCCTCTCCAATCGGAATTGGTGCGCCTCTTCACGGGATCTGTCAAAACATTCTGCCAGATGCAGAATGGCCGAAGAAATCTTCTCGGTCTTCTTCTCCAAAACCTCTTTCTCCTTCTAGAGAGTCTAATCGAGGGAAAGAGGTTGAATCTCATCAAGCTGGTCGCTGGGGGCTCCAACAATTTTCATCTCCTGTACATAAGTGTGTTAGTTTTCGAAGTTAAAGCGACCAGCAGAAGAGATGAAAATAATTACCAATCCTTGCAAGTGAGAGGATGAAGCATTTCCCCCAGTAAGTAGATCACCCGACAAAAGTCGGGAACTATCAGATCATGGAAGTGCAATTTTCCCATGAGAAGATTGTTCCCCCAACACAAGTTGAGGATCATCTAGTCACGGGTGTGTAGCCTTCCAACCAGAAAATTGATAACCTGTCAAAAGACGGGGATTGCATGATCACAATGGAGAAAGCTAAGAAGAAGGCTTTGAAGGATTATTATGAACCTCCAAAGGTGGAGATGAAGGTTTGACCTGCCGAGTTGCATGGACAGGAAGGACTATAGGGGCCAAAGGAAGAGAGAGGAATGATGCATCTCTAACCCTTGTGCCACTAGAAGATCCCTCGTCAACCTTGGGTTTCTTCCCTAGAGAAACCATGTCTTCATTCATCTGTGAATTTTTGAAAAAGCATTTTTGGAAATGATCAGAACATAAGATGGCAACTTGAATCAGGGCATCTGGAGAGGACTTACCTTCTGGAAGTCCTGGTCGAGTTCAAGT
The DNA here is from genome assembly GCA_019359835.1 of Pharus latifolius. Taxonomy (NCBI): domain Eukaryota; kingdom Viridiplantae; phylum Streptophyta; class Magnoliopsida; order Poales; family Poaceae; genus Pharus; species Pharus latifolius. The sequence goes on from CM033327.1 coordinate 25,061,705, forward strand.
GCCACTTCCTCTTCATCACTTTCGATCTCAATGATGTTTTGATCTGCCATTGAGGTGGAAACACAAGAGAAGAAAAGATGGCTTTGGAAAAGACTTAGGTGGGAAAAGACTTGTGAAGTTTTAGGGTTAAGAGGCTTCGGTATTTATAGCCCCCAGGGGTGACGGTTCATTTTTCGAATGCCTCGAGTTCTTAAAACATTTACCGTTTTATCTCGGGTTAAAAAACAATTCCGTGGCGCCATCATTACCTGTCAAATACAACCCAGAGTCTGTCTCAGGAAATAAACCGCCACACTTAGTGCGCCACTAAGTGGAGGAGTTGAAGCGTCGGGTCACTTATCCGATGTAAGGTTTAAATTTGAAGTAAATATGTCCCTTCGTTTCCTTCAAATTTGGGGGCTAGCTGACGAGGATTGTTACCCGAGCTAGTTCAGAATAAATGCACGTCTGTTTCAAGACAGATTCGAACCAGGTAAGTGTCTGTTGGTGTGATCTCAGATGGCCTGTTGGGGGAAACCTCCGTGAGACTAAGTCCAGGTAAGTTGCGTCACATGCGCCCGGGGACGTGGCCTCCGGTGCCTGCCCCGGGCGCCGCCTTTTGGCTCCCGGGACCCGGCTTCCGGTGCCGGTCCCGGGCGCCACCTTTTGGCTCCCGGGACCTGGCCTCCGGTGCCGGTCCCGGGCCCCGCCTTTTGGCTCCCGGGACCTAACCTCCGGTGCCGGTCCCGGGCCCCGCCTTTTGGCTCCCGGGACCTGACCTCCGGTGCCGGTCCCGGGCGCTGCCATTTGCCCGGGGACGTGGCCTCCTATGCCGGTCCCGGGCGCCGCCTTTTGGCTCCCGGGACCCGACTTCCGATGCCGGTCCCGGGCGCCGCCATTTGCCCGAGGACGTGGCCTCTGGTGCCTGCCCCGGGCGCCGCCTTTTCGCTCCTGGGACCTGGCCTCCGGTGCCGGTCCCGGGCGCCACCATTTGCCCGGGGACGTGGCCTCTGGTGCCTACCCCGGGCGCCGCCTCTTCGCTCCTGGGACCTGGCCTCCGGTGCCGGTCCCGGGCGCCGCCATTTGCCCAGGGACGTGGTCTCCGGTGCCTGCCTCGGGCGCCGCCTTTTGGCTTCCGGGACCCGGCCTCCGGCGCCAGTCCCGGGAGCCGCCTTTGGCCCGAGGACCTGGCCTCCGGTGCATGTCCCGGGCCTCATCGCCCTTCTAAAGGTAAAGTCTCTGGTTGTTGATCACGTGCAGGTCACGCGAGGAGCGCCTCGGGAATCAGCGACCACCTGTCAAGCATCCAAGGCACTTGGCTGGGAAAAGGACGTTACTACCCCTCAATCCGACGGTAGCGTCCAGGCTAGTTTAGACTTTTCGCTTCTTTTTGGGGCTATAAATAGCCCTTGTACCCCCTGTTGTAAAGACAAGTGATTCATTATTGGAATAGCCAAAACTCACAGGTGTGCTCCGGAAGCCTCTCCCCCGAGAGAGCCTCCCGAGCCGACTCCGGTCGGGAGCACGCCGACAAGACTAGGGCCCCCACCGGGACCCGAACCTGTTTATATCCTCGTGTCAATTCTTGTGTTTGTCCGGCCAGGGAGGACCGGTCACCCAGTCAGCCCGCATCGTGTTTTCTTCGCTAGGATCGCTCACAAAACCTGCCGGGGTATTCGCAATACCACGACAGTTGGTGCCGACCGTGGGGACTCGTGACAAGACGCCATGGCTCCCCCAAGACCAAGGGCTTGCACCCTTCCCGGTGACGCCAGTCTCGGAGACCCGGTGTAACATCCTGAGTTTTGGGGTGAAAAGTTTCTTTCTTAAAAATCATGCATGCATATGTCTCTTCTAGATCAACCAAATCAGCTCCAGTTTTATTCTGTTCCAGCCCTAAAATCTCCAAAATCTATCCTGTGACCCCAAATCAAGATCAGATTGTTCAGATGTGATCTATCAGTTATCCTAAACCTAAAAGCGTTCAGAACCCAGATCCAATTCTATCTCTAACTTCCAGATTTATTAACCCCTTTCTGTTTTCGAAAACAGAATATCTTTTACCCTAAGTTTCAGAAATTCAGATTTAATCAAAATCTTAGCCAAGATCAGACCAGATTATTCTTGGATTATGATCAAGGGTATGCCAATGCCTTAATCCAAAAATTTGGCAGCCAGATTTTATCATCTAGACTCTTTTCGCAAATCAGTCCAAGAGTATCGCAGATCAGTCCTTTTCCTGATTTTCCAGAAGCCTAACAAGGCAAATGTTGCAAATCATCTCCAAATTCAAATCTGATTCAGGGAACACCTCCCAAATGCTTTTCAACACAAATTCTTCTTTTATGAGTATCTCAAAATCAAACCCTAAATCCCAGAATTCGAGATCAATAAAATTCAGACTTATTTTACCCTAATCTACTCTATTTTCAGTTTATATCAAAAATCATCCAAATGTCTCAAATTTTATCTTCTATCTGTGCCAAGTCATCTGTTGAATCAAGTCTACCAAATCAGTGCAATCAAAGTCAGATCAAACCTTCCAAATCTTCAGATTTACAATTCAGTCCAAATCAAGAATTTGAAATCACAAATAAATCCAGATTCGACCAAGGCAGCAGCTACTGTGCACGAGCAGAGATCGCCGTGATTCCTTGCGCCGTGCTTGCTCGCCGCCGGTGAAGCTTCGCCGCACTCGTGACCATGCATGCTTGTGTGTACGTGTCCTTGCTTCAGCCGTGCCGTGGCAACACCGTGGCAGCGCCGTTGAACAGCATTTGCTCCTGTGCGCGACCAGCAGTAGAAACAACAAGCCATTGTCAGCATCTTCTTGCCACGTTGCTTACTTTGCCAGCCGTTGTCGCCACCGCCTTGCACCGCCCGACATTGATGAGTCCCGATGAAGCAACCGCTTTGCATCGCCTGTGCGCCGTCGCGTCACCGCTCGCCGTTGTTGCATCTGCGCCCGGCAAATCATGTCACTGATGCCAAATTCATTGCTGCCACTTCATTGCAAGCTTCGCCCTCCGGTCTATATAAGCAGCCAACACTTGAGCAATCTTCTCATCACCAGGATCAAGCCAAATTTCCAAATCTACTCCACTGCAGTCATCTTCTCCGGCAAGTCCAGATTGAGCCTTCACGGTGCCAGCTTCACCCGTTGCACCTCTCACCAAATTAACAGCATCAGTGAGTTCCCCTCATCTCCCTCACCGTGCTGTACCGTCTAATTGAATTACCTTGCATCCTATCGCCGGTGATCGCCGGAAATTCCCGATTGCCCTGTTCCGGCAATGCAGGCCAAATTACTTCGAATCAGCTCTCGATTCTGTGAAAGAAATTGATCAGTGATCTCTAATAAACAAGCCTGTGTCAAGATCTCCAGATTGAGCTCAAATCGAAGCTTTCCCCATATTTGAATTTCTCCAGTCGCCGGCGATCGTCGCCAGGCCACACCGGCCATCCTCCGACCAAATTGATCATCCCAGTAGTATCCCTATACTTCCCTCTTACTCCCTGAGCTTGGAATTAGGTTCATTTGACCCGTAGCAAAAAGCCCCAATATCAATGTCTTCTTCTCCGGCGCCGGCCACCGGAAACCTATTCCCGGCCGTTTCAGCTTCATCCACCTTGTCTTTCAGGTGTGATTCAACCTCCTGAGAATATTTGTCTTCTAGCCCGATCCCTGAAACTGCCCAGATTTCAAATTATAGCCATGCCAAAAATCTTGTCCAGTGACTTCACTGTGCCGTGTCGCCACCACACTTCTCCTTTGATTTTCATCATCTTTAAGCCATTTTCAGCTTTGGATCCTGTTGAGTGATTTGCTCCTGTTATCATTGCCTACCTCTCAGACAAAGTGGTGTATCATTTGGAGCCCTAGATCAAAAGATATGCCAAGCCCTAGTTTCTGGCCATGTCAAGATCAATGCCAGACTATGTTAGTCAGTGGCATTAGCCCTTTTCACTCCCTTCCAGATGTGCATTTTGAGCATAACTTTGTCCCTTAGATTCCTGAAGTTGTGATTTACAATTTATTCCTCTATCACAACTTGATTTGAGCCCTTGAAATGCATGTTATGCTAAACACTAGTTTTTGACACTGTCCCAGTGCATGCCAGCCAATGGCATTGGCCTTGTTTACCCACTTCTAGCTGTGCATTTTGAAAACCACTTTGTCCACTGAATTTGTAGAATTTTGATCTACACTTTCTTCTACTGTCACAACTTGAGATAAGCTCTCTAGCTTTCCTTGAAGCTATGTCAGAACCTTGATCCAAATGTCAATCTGCTGACATTCGCTGTTTTTGATCAAACCAACCGCAAAACTGATGTTCTTATTGCAACCTTGAGATCCTAAGAGCATCTAACACCCATCCTTAACCAATTCCTTGAAACCCTAGACTCTCAACTCAGTTCATCTTGCAATCTCAACTATCTCCAGTATCGTTCAATCATTCTTGTAAAGCATATCTGCATATAGATCCTAAAACATTTTAATATAATAAGTAATTATTGTGTGTTTGTTTGTCGTCGAGCAGAACCAGAAGCTAAGTTTGAGGACTTCGCTGTTGACCCGTCATCAACTGCTGTATTTTACGACGCGGAAGGCAAGTCATATCCTTGGTCATCTTGAACCTATATTTTAAATGTTGCTAAAACATAACCTTGAATATAGATAATATTGCATGTGAAAGATTGAGAAAGATTGATTTATGAATTGGCAGTACTAGACTGGTTATCTGTGAAATGTGAAATAAACAAGTTTTGAGCCATGAACTATTATATATGTATATACTTATATTCATGAAATACAACCCCTAGCCTTGACCAGAAAAATGGTATGGAATGGTGGTAGCACTGGAGGTGCTAAACTGCGAAGGTATGCAGGCACTGAAGGTGCAGGGTTGTGGATGGTCTGGTCACTGGCATATAAGGACTAGAACCTTGTGTTGTGCGTCTAGTGGCATGAACAACGTGCTAACCGCGAGCCTAGTATGGGACAGGCCTGAACAAGTACTTATGTGGATCGCACATGAAACCCCTGCTGGAGTTGTGTAGTGATGCACGTTTGGCACGGAGAATGGCTCCCACACATATCACTGAAGGTGATCAAGCACGCTGACCCAGTAATGGAAATATGCGTAGGGGTGGAGGTTTGGATACAACCTGCCACAACTGTGGTTCGCGGAGAGCCACAGGGTCAGGGGTGAATTGTAAGTGAAACATAACAAAAGTTCTTGTTATCTCCACCTTGCCACTCACACATGGTTGTGAGGAGGGGTCTAATCATTTTGATAGGATGGGCTTGAAAGTGGAATATCTTGTGGGTAAATTGGTACCTCTCTGCAGAGTTAAAAACATATTCGAATACTCCGAGCTCCCGGGTTTTATAGGAGTCTGCTGCGGTGGATTAAATCCACGGGGTGTGACACAAGTATTATTTTCTAAATAAAATGTGTTAAATCAAGATTACCCAAATGACATGTGTTGTCATGATAAGGAGTGCTACCGTGGGCTGTCGTGTGTCGACGTGTCGCGGTAGTGCTATAATTTAGTGAACATGAATGATGATGTTATATTATGAAAAGTGCTGCCATGAGATGAGGTATGAAAGAAAAAGATTATTTTATAAACACCCATAATTCTTGACTAGTCTAGGTTCATATCATCACTATTATATGTATCTACTCTTACCTATGACTTGCTGAGTACGTAAGTGCTCACCCTTGCAACCTACAAATCAGTAGATGGAGCGTTCAATGATCAAGATGAAGGCGTGGAGAACTTCTTGGATCCAGAAGGAGGAGCGTCAGTCCCGTCATTGCCCTGATGTGTTGTTCTGCCGTCCACTTCTCTTTGTGGGTGGGTCACCTATCTTCTGCTGTGTAGTTGTTATTTTGCTAAACCATAAATGCCGTGAAGGCATTGTAATCTTCTTATGTAATATCAAGGCCAGCTGGCCACACTGCTTAACTATGTTGTAAGTTACTCTGTTGCAATGTGAATATACTCCTGTGCTTGACTTATCCTGGGAAGTCAAGGATATGTGTATGCTATGCATATATGGGACTAGCTGCAGTGAGCTAGGTCTCTACAGGAGTAGTCGTAGTCCCAGTTTCAGGGCGCGACACCCGGCGCCGCCCGTCCGGGACACGGCTGTCCCGGCGCTTCCGCCCGGAGGTGGCCAGGCACAGGTACGGCCTCCCGCCTTTCCTCTTAACTTAGGTGCTTCTACCTCCAGGTCGCTCCCAGTGACCGCGGGGACCTTGGCTGGGACCAGTCTCTCCCCGACGGCTCGCTCGGCTCCCGGGACGCCCTGCTTGAGGCTTTAGTGGAGGGCCAACTCCGCGCCCAACGCTCTATGGATGAGCTGCTCAGCGTGTTGGCGCGGCCTCCGGCCCCCACATTTGCGCCGCCCCCATACCCGGGGGCTATGCCCCCGTTTATGGGTCACCCGGCGGCCCCTCCGGTCTCCGGAGGTCTGGCCGCCCCGTATGACCCCGCCGGGGGGTTCCCTCCCCTTGCGGGCTATACGTCCGGACCCTTCCCAGCACCTGAGCCCATCCCGGTGCCGGGGGGCAACTTCCTGCCAGGGCCCTTCGTGGCGCCCGGGGGATACCCCGTTCCGGGCCCATTCCCGGGGCCGGCGGCACATTACGTGCCGGGGGTTTTCCCTACGCCGGGAGCCAGTCCCGCCCCGCGCGTCGCGTTTATCGCACCGGGGCGGTCGACAGAGCAGCTCCCGTGCCTCAGCGGACTTCCCCCCCATCGGCTCCCCGGCTCCGGTCACCGCACCGGGGGCTACCCCGACGCCGGTTCCGGATATTACAGGGGCTTCCCCCTTTCCGGTTCCGGTCGTTGCCGCGGGGGCTCCCTCCACTTCGGTTCCAAACATCGTCGTGGGTGCCCCCTCCCCGGTTCCGGATAATACAGGGGCTTCCCCCTTTCCGTCTCGGGGGTCTTCACAGGGGGCTCCCCCTAGCTGGCTCCGGTAGCTTCCAGGCCAGTAGCTACAGTGCATGAGCTCCCTCCCCCTCGGGGCCGCCCACAAGGGTGCCCCCGTCGGACCAGGAGGTCGAGTGAATGCATCCGACCTAGTGCGGGGAAGAACTTCCCCCGGGCCGTGGGCGCGGAGAGCCTCGCTCTCGCAGGGGGAAGAGACCCGCCGAGGAGCCAACCTCCCCGGGGGGGAGCTCGGACGTCCGGGAACTCAGCCCCGGGCCGGAAGAAAAACGCCGCCACCGCCACTCCGGCGGACCCCTTGGGCCGCTTCCTGACTCCGACAACGAGGACGTGTCCCCCGTCAAAGAAGACAGCGACCGGGACTCTCCCCGGGAAGTGCAGGGGGCTAATAAGCCCCTATGCCGCAGACTTCGCAGCATTCGGTGGCCGCGGCCCTACCGCCCTCCGCACATCGAGCACTATAACGGTGAGGCCGATCCTTACGAATTTGTGCAGGTATACTCCACAGCCATCTCCGCGGCCGGGGGGGACGAGACGGTACAGTGCAACGTCTTCCCCCTCTACCTCACCGGCATTGCCCGCTCCTGGTTCCACAACTTGAAGGCCGGCTCCATCAAGTCTTTCATGCAGCTCCAGCAGGAGTTCTGCGCTAACTTCCAGGGGAACTACGTGCATCCCCTGGACTCCTCACAGCTGTACACCGTCCGGCAGAGGACTGGGGAAACCATTAGAAGCTTCTTCAAGCGCTTTGCTCAAGTGAAGAGCAAAGCGGCCCACGTCCCCGACTCTACGGTCATCGAAGCATGCAAAAGCGGGATCCTCTCGGGGGAGCTCCACCGAAGGCTCTCCCGGAGCTGCCCCTCCTCCGCCGATGAGCTCTTCAACGTACTCGATAATACGCTTGGACGGAGGAAGACGACACCTGGAAGAAGACCCAGGGGGCTCCCGCCCCCGCCGACCGGGGGGCCAGGGATCCCCTCAAACGCCCCAGGCAGGGGGGCGTAGCGAGCCATGGCGGAGGCAATCATCCGGTCGTCGTGAGAACGGGGAGCCAGGAATAGGGCCAGAAATCCTAAGGAAGATTCCGGAGAAAATTCTTCCAGGAGACAATCGTCCAGTCGCCGTGAGAACGAGGAGCCGGGAATAAAGTCTCCGGGGAAAAGATATCCAAGAAAGACAGAGACGTCCCACTGGGGAGAGCGTCAACTCCCGGAGGAGGAAGTGCCCGATGAAGGGTCTGAGTGTTTGGGTAGGGGACTAGTCTCCCAAAGTGACTCGTTACCACGGACGTTGGGGACCGGGTTGCCGCTTACACCCTCAGTCCACGAGGGCTGATCGTAAGCCGCCCTACAGGAGGGACTTGCTGGGTCTGGGCCCACTTCCTCACGAAGAGGGCATCCTCACGGGGAGGGCTTCCTCGCGGGGAGCGCATCCTCGCGGGGAGGGCATCGCTGTTAGGGGTGGTAATGAGAAGAACCTGCAATGAGAGTTGAACAGAATCCAGTTGTATTGATAACGAAATGAAATACAGTGCCTCCCCCGCGAAGCCGCGAAGGGGGAGAGCAAAGTAAATACAGTGTCCCTCCTCCCCCTCCGGCGTGATCGCTCCAGGGGAGGGGACAGGCCCGTTAGGCTAAACATAGAACTTGCGAAGTAAACGCAAGTTCCACATGTGCTTCAGCTCCTGCTCTTGAAGGTTGGAGAGCTTGTAGGCCCCCGAGCCCAGGACCGCGGAGATCTTGTAGGGGCCCTCCCACTTGGGGGAGAGCTTACCCTGGGCTTGGGGATCCGTAACGCGCTTGAGGACTAGGTCCCCAAGGCGGAAGGATCTTTCACGCACGCGCTGGTTGTATGCACGCGCCATCTCGCGCTCGTAGATGGCGTGGCGGAGGAGCGCTTGGTCGCGTTCCTCCTCCACGAAGTCCATCTCCAGTTGTTGGTTGGCCTCGTTGGCCTGGTACGCTGCGGTCGTGGCTCCTTCCAGGAGCTTGACCCGCAGCGACCGGAAGCCAATCTTCGGGGGAAGGACTACCTCCGCCCCGTAGACTAGGGAGAAGGGAGTACGTCCCGTTGCCCGGCTCGGGGTCGTGCGCATGGAACAGAGGATGGTAGGGAGATCCTCTGCCCATGCGCCCCGCTTAGAAGCGGCTTGCTCGAGTCTCCGGCGCAATCCCTGTAGGATCACGCCGTTGACCCTCTCGACAGCCCCATTGCTCCGGGGATGGGCCACTGCGGCGAAGTGGATGACGAGCCCCAGGCCTTCCCAGAAATCCCGGAAATAAGCCGAGTCGAATTGGGTCCCGTTATAGACGGTGATTTCTCGGGGGACACCAAAACGACAAACGACGTTTTTTCAGAAAAACCATTGGACGGCCCGGGACGTGATGCTGGCCAAGGGTTCCGCCTCTACCCACTTTGTAAAGTAGTCAACCGCGACCACCGCATACTTGTATCCTCCGGGCGCTGGGGGGAAGGGCCCTAAGAGGTCCATCCCCTAGCGCACAAAGGGCCAAGTGATGGGGATAGTCTGCAGCGCTACAGGGGGGAGGTTCGAGCGCTTGGCCATCTTCTGGCATGCCTCGCACGCAGAGACAAGGTCTCGCGCATCGCGCATGACTGTGGGCCAGTAGAAGCCCTGTCGGAGAGCCTTGGCCGCGATGGCAGGCGGGGCTAGGTGAGAACCACAGCTCCTTGCCTGGATGTCTTCGAGAAGTTGGAGTCCCTCCGGCCGGGGGAGGCAGCGCAGGAGGGCGGAAGCCCCCCGGTTGTCGAGCCTCCCCTCCAGTAGGAGATATGCCCGAGCTTTGGCCCGGAGGCGCTTAGCCTCGGTCTCGTTGGGAGGGTCCCCCTCCCCCTTGATAAAGGAGATGAGAGGGTCCATCCATGATGGAGTCCGAGTGATCTCGGCGACCTTCGGAACCCGGGGCTCATCGCCCGTGTCCGAGGAGGCCACCGAGGGCTTCGTGATGATTTCCAAGAAGGCCCCCTTAGGGAGCGATTCCCGGTCGCTTGCTGCCCGGGCCAAGGCGTCGGCCCGGTCATTATCCCTTCGCGGGATATGCCCGGCTTCGAGGCCGTTGAAGTACCTCTCCATCTTTCGCACCTCCTGCAAATAAAGACACAAGTTTGCGTCATGGCACAGGTAAGACTTGTCCATTTGGCAAACTACTAGCTGAGAATCTCCCTTCACTAGGAGGCGTCGGATCCCCAGGGAGCGCTCAAGGCGCATCCCGAGGAGCAACGCCTCGTACTCGGTGACGTTGTTGGTTGCGGGGAACTCGAGCCGCGCGGCGTACTCGAGTTCCTTGCCCTCGGGGCTCCGGAGGACTACTCCCGCGCCAGCCCCGGCGAGACACAGCAACCCATCGAACATGAGGGTCCAATGGTCACTGCGTCGGGGTGGCACAGGGAGGTCTTCGTCCCTGGACCCAGAGGCAGGAGTCTACTCCGCGACGAAGTCGGCGAGGACCTGTGACTTGATGGCGGAGCGGCCTGTGAGGGACAGGGAGAAGGGGGCGAGCTCGGCCCCCCACTTCCCAATCCGGCCGGTGGCTTCTTTGTTCCGCAGTACCTCCCCCAGGGGGAGGGACGACGGGACGGTGATGGGGTGCCCCAGGAAGTAGTGGCGAAGCTTCCGGGACGCCATCAGGAGGGCGTAGCAGATCTTCTCCATCTCCGTGTACCGAGTTTTGGCCCCCTGGAGGGTCTCACTCACGTAGTACACGGCACGCTGCTGCCCCCCTTGCTCCTTCACCAATACCGCGCTGACGGCGACCGGGGTCGCGGCAAGGTAGAGGAGCAAGGGCTCTTCTGGAGACGGACTCGTGAGCATTGGAAGGCTCGTGAGGTACTTCTTGAGGTCGTCGAAGGCCTCCTGGGCCTCGGGGGTCCAACGGAACCCCTCGAGCCCCCGGAGGATCTTGAAGAATTGGAGGCCTCGCTCCCCCGACCGCGAGACGAAGCGGCTTAGCGCGGCTAGGCGGCCGGAGAGCCGCTGGACGTCCTTGATGGAGCGCGGCGAGGGCATGTCCAGGAATGCCCGAATCTTTTCGGGATTTGCCTCTATGCCCCGCTGGGACACGAGGAAACCCAGGATTCCCCCCGCACACGCCGAAGGCGCACTTCTCCGGGTTGAGCTTAAGTTCGAACGCGCGGAGGTTGCGGAAGGTTTCCGCCAGGTCGTCGATGTGGGGGGCCGCGCGGAGACTTTTGACGACCGCGTCGTCTACGTAGACTTCGACGTTGCGGCCGACTTGATATTTGAAGACCAGCGTCGTGAGGCGCTGGAAGGTCGCTCCCGCGTTCTTGAGCCCGAAGGGCATATGGACGTAGCAGAAGGTTCCGAGGGGAATTATGAAACTCGTCTTTTCGTCGTCCCCTTCCGCCATCCGGACTTGATGGTAGCCCGAGTAGGCGTCTAGGAAGCTCATCAGCTCGCACCCCGCGATGGAGTCGACAAGCTGGTCAATCCGCGGGAGCGGAAAGTTGTCTTTGGGGCAGGCGCGGTTAAGGTTGGTGAAGTCCACGCACATCCGCCACTCGCCGGTTGACTTCTTCACGACGACGGGGTTCGCGAGCCACTCGGGGTGTAGGACCTCCCGAATGAACCCCGCCTCTCGGAGCCGGGTGATATCCACCTTGATTGCCTCTTGGCGCTCGAGGGAGAGTTTCCTCAGCTTCTGTTTGATCGGGGGGTGACCGGGGGCCACTGCGAGCCTGTGCTCAATGACCCCCCGGGTGACGCCCCGCATGTCCGAAGGTTTCCACGCAAAAACATCGGAGTTTTCGCGCAGAAAAGCTGCAATTTGCGCTGCATGGTCTCCGAGGAGCTCTGCCCTGATCCGGACGGTTTTGTCCCCGTCGCCCGGAGACAGCAGGACCTTCTGGAGGCCCCCTTCCGGACGCGGCTTGAGGAGGGGCCTCCCGGGAGGCGGTGCAGCGACGTCTGATTCCGGGGGAGAGGCCTCCCCCCCGGGCGCCTTAATGATGTTGACGCTTCCGATTGTGGCGGCAGCGCGCTCGTATAGAGCACGGGCCATGTCTTGGTCTTCCCGGACGTTGATCACGCCATGCGGCCCGGGGATCTTCATGCAGAGGTAGTTTTGATGGGTGGCAGCCCCCAGCCAGTTGATCGTGGTCCTCCCCATGATCGCGTTGTAGGAGGAGGGGAGGTCCACTACGTCGAAGCAGACCATCTCGGTCCGGTAGTTCTCCGGGGTGCCGAATGTCATAGGGAGATCCACCTTCCCCACGGGATGGATCGCCTTCCCCGGGACGAACCCTTGCAGGGGCCTTGCCGTGGGTTGCAGGAGCTTCTCATCCACCTGCATCTCTTTGAAGGCCTTCAGGAATAGGACGTCGGCGGAGCTCCCGTCGTCCACGAGGATGCGGGCCAGGTGGCAGTTGTAGATGGTCACGGAGACGATGAGCGCGTCGTCGTGGGTGAAGCGAACCTCTCGTGCGTCTTCCGCCGTAAAGGTGAGGGGGACGTCCGACCACTTGGGTGGCGGGGACGTGTGCAGTACCCCCACAACCTTAACTTCGCGCGCATACTCCTTACGCTGGCGCTTAGAGTCCCGCCCAGAGGCGGACCCTCCCACGATGACGTTGATGCGGCACTGAGAATTTTGGAAGGGGAGAGCTTCTGAAGGCTCCCCTCCTGCGGCTGCCCCTGCGGACCCCCTGCGGGAGCGGGAAGGGCCGGAACAACTGGCCGAGGGGGCAAGGAGGCCGGAGTTCCCCCCCTGCCCATGCTGGTCGAGGAACGCCGCGAAGTGTTGCAGCAGTTGGTGGCAATCTCGGGTAGCGTGGGTACTGGACCCGTGGAAGCTGCACCACGGTCCTTCCCGACTTCTCCCCGCGGGGCCGTCCCGGCCGCGCGAAGACTGTCCTCCCCCATGGCCTTTCGGCTTGGGGAAGTGGCGGTTGCCCTTCGGGGGATCGAGCGAGCCGCCTCCGCCCTCGGGGCCGCCCATGGCCTTTCTTGGACATCTCTTTCCCGGAGACCCTATTCCCGACTCCCCGTTCCCACGGCGACCGGACGATCGTCTCCCAGGAAGCTCGCCTCCGGAAATCTCATCGGGTTTTCTTGGGTTTCTTCCACACGAGGCCTTATTCCCGGCTCCCCATTCTCATGGCGACCGGATGATTGTCTCCTGGAAGGTCTTTCCCTTGGAAACCTCATTTTAGAATTTTCTAACTTGGAAAAATTCTTATGCTACAGGTCATCTTCACCCCGGGGGCCTTGTTACCCCCACAGCGCGCGGAGCTACCCTCCAGCCCGCTGTGGGCGGGGGGATAAGGAACCCCCGGGTGTCGACCGCACCGACCATGAGCAACCTTAGCTCATTCTTATGAAAAGGAGTCGTCCAGACCATCCAAGAAAAAACAAAAGAAGACTCAAAGAAGAAAGCAAACACAGCTTTATTGGTCATTCAACCCGGAGGACATCTTCCCCCTCCGGTGGGCATCAGAAACGATACAACCTGGGTCAAAACCCGGAAGCTCTCTACATACTAAGGCTCCTACGCCTAATACTCCCGGAGGCCCTCCGCTAGCTCCCGGGCTAGGTCCCGATACAATGCGCGTACGCGGCGCCGAGCTTCCCGGAGCACATCTTCGGGCCAGTACTCGCAGCCCGCCGGTGGAAGTATCCGAAGAGGGGGTATCATCCGGAACCCCGGACACGGAGGGGACAATTCGGAGAGATGATTGTCAAAATTATCCAAGTGCCACTCCGGATGCCACCTTAGCCGGATCGGCTCCCGGAGATGAGGCTAAGCAAGATCAAAGCGGCTTGGGCTTCCCCCGGGGGGCACCTGCCGGGGCTCGAGGGCCTCGCTCTCGGGGAACCTCCTCCGGACCTTCTCCCGGGAGAAACCTCCCGGGAACCCTGGTAACGTTGCATTCAATTGAAGACTTAGAAAAACTTTCTAACTCTATTGCATTCAAAATGTCTTTTTACAAGTGTCCGGGGCTTCTTCTAAGACGCTACCGGGATCAAAATCCTAAGAAAACAAAAGGGTCCTATCTAAGACCCGGGGGGAGGCTCATACTCTTTCATTGGTGTCCTCCCCCCGGGGGCCTTCCGCCGGGGCCGGGGCCGAGGCATCCGCTGCCGGAAGCGCCAGTGCCGGGAATCTCACCCGGACGATCCGGTCGTAGAAGCCCCCGGCGAGCTGCTCGACCTCTCGGCGCGATGGCTCGAAGAAATCGGGCAAGCTCCGGGGGATGCGGCCCCTGATCGCCCGAGCGCCCATCCCCCGGTGCTCGACGAGCCCGGCCGCGGCCGCGACGACGGGGATCGCCCGGCCTCGTGCCCGGGCGTCCGCTGCCTCTGGGATCACGGAGACTTGTGCGTTAAGAAAACGCACAGCCTCCGTGAGTGTGGCCAGGGGCACCTCTGAGCCACCCCCGGAGCCTAGGCTTACGCCAAGGCTCTCAAGGGCCGAGCGGACGGAGCGGCCCGCGTCCACCACCACCCGGACGCTCGACCCCTCGAGCTCCCGGAACGCCTCCTCCTTCGCCTTTGCCTCCTCCTGAAGGCGGCCGTTGACGGCCTCCGAGACATGGACCTGGGCTCGGAGTCGGGCCAACTCCTGGAGAGCTTCGTCCCGCTAACCCACGAAGAAACCGAATCGAACACGACCAGGACACGTAGTGTGTTCACGGCCACACACGTGTCATGACCGAAACTGAGCAAGACTCTGTTCAACCACGTTGTATTCGACCAGGAGTCTTTTTCGAGCAGGTGTCTTTGAGTACTGCTCTTTTTTGTCGTGACGTGTTCAAACAGGGCTCTTTTTCACCCAGTCGTGTGTGGATAAGGATTTTTCCCACCAAAACGTGTTCGACCAGGTGTGTTGTTCGTAGGACCTGTTTGCTTCCAGTTTTAGTTTTCTTGGTCGAATTAGGCCCAATTGCACTCAACTAGGACCTTTTTGCTTCCAGTTTTAGTTTTCTTGGTCGAATTAGATCCAATTGTGGTCGAAATTCTCCCAAATTTGGTAGGTTTGATCCCTGAAACATGATGAATACCATCGTGAAAGAAATTTGTAAAAGTAATCAAATTTCGCATAAAATGTCACATCAAAGGAGTTTTAAGTATGATTTTGCACATTTTTAATACTAAACCTAGGGTAAAATATGCTACCAAGTTAACACTTATCATTTGGTGCAATGGGAGAACTAAGCCTATTGTTTAGCAATTCAGATTTTTCAGTTTTCGTCGTAGCTAGGTAAAATCGATGTTGAGGCTTAATACAATTAGATCATCAATAGAATATCCTAATACCTTGCGATGCAGTGTTAATGTATTGATCAATGTGCTTGATGGTTTATCAATTATATTGGCATTTACAAGAATAGGGTTATGTTTATCTCTGTCAAGAAGCATATATTTCATCAAGGAAGGAAGGGATGTGAGATTTGGTACCTTGTTCATGCAAGAATTGTCATGATTTCTTATTGTTAAGAGTTGATTGGGCAATGATTATTAGTTTGTAGTAACATGAACATCCTTTTTATTGCTCATCTCTGTGTTGTCATCAAGAGCATCATCTCCAATTTGTTTGCCCAGCAATACAGTTTCAAGAGGGTCTATCCTGCATGTGGTGTCCTCATACATAGGACAGTTAGCAATTTCAGGCAGTTTAAACAATATTTTCTCATTCCCCATATGAAAAGCAATTGTACCCTCGCATATATCAATTTGACCTATTTATAAATCATCAAATCCCTTTTATTTGTAAGAATTTATTTTAAGAATTTTCCATATGAAGGAATTTCAGTGATAAGATCAACAAAAGGCACAGTCACATTCAATTTTTTCAGGATATCAAAGGATTTGTCATTAGAATTAGACTAGAGGTAACAACTTGGAAAAGATGGAGTTGGTTTCGAAACATGTGTTACCTCATTATCACCTGATTCTATTTCTTTGGATTGTTCATCCTTACCGAGGTCGTCTGCCGGCGTAGGTGGATCATTGTGCTTAAGTTCGGTCGTCAGTGTCAAATCCTTAGTAGGCGTCTTCATTGGTTCCGGTTGCACCTTCTCTCTTTGGAAAGTTCATGCGCCATTCAAATCAATAGTATCAACGCAAGATATAACATTAATATGTTCAGAACCATGAGGGTTGATAGGTTGAGAAGGAAGAGGATTAGAAGTCATTGGTGCAGGATTGGCCATTCACACGAATTGAGTTTTGAGCATGCGAATGTGCGTAGAGATGGAGTTGATCTTCTGGTTCAGTGCAACCCTTTCCTTCTCTTGATTTGCCTATGTCGATGAACTAGACTCGATCTGATCTATGTCGAAGGTAGATACCTACTAGATACTAAACTCGATCTATTACAAAGTATTTATAGTCTGATCGTATGAATACATATCAGACTCAATAATTGATTAACCTAAATGTATTATACTTGAACAACTAACTAAACCTATATAGGACTCAGTTATATGTGTATGGATCATAATACAATCTGACCAGAGATCGAATCCTTCCCGAGGTTGCGAACCTTTTCGGAGGTCACGAACCCTTCCCGAGGTCGCGAATCCTTTCCGAACTCGACCTAAGATCCACTCGGATCATGACTCCCCTATTGAGAAGGAGCCAACCCACGTTGGCGACCATTTGATCAAAATTGGAGATGTGGAAATTTAGATTGACCATCTTGTCGGGTGTACCATTTTGCCGCACATGCTCGTTGATCTTTCCGTCCGATTCGAAAAGACTCCCGTCTGCCACTGTGGGTGGTCGTCACCTTCTTCTCCAAGATCACATCATCAGATAGAGGTTCGTCTCATTGATAGACCAAGTCTTCAACATATGGTACTATGGTATCTGGCTCATCATCCAGCATTGAAGGCTCGAAGAGCTTGAGGTGCTCAACATTGATAATCGAATAAATATCCATATACGGAGGTAAGTTGAGCTGACAAGCACTAGTACAAATTTTCCACAAAATCCAATAAGGACCATAATGAATTGGCTTAAGCTTTTTACTTTCACCTTTTAGCTTCTCCTTACTCAAATGTAGCCATACCATATCACCTTCATAGAATTGTGCATCAACTCAGTGCCGATCATGTCACGCCTTGTACTTGAGTTGAGCTTTCAGCAAGTTCTGTTCAACCTCACCATGGAGCCGTTGAATACCTTCCAGAAACTTTTGTGCTCAATCCTGATCAGATGCTTTCTTGTTGTTCTGTGCTGAGGTAGGGATCACAAACTCCATGTCGAATAGATTCTGTGGTAGAAATACCAAACAGACATCAAAAGATGACTTTCTAGTCGAACCATGCACTGCTCGATTAAAAGCAAACTGCAAGTATGGTATGCTTTCATCCCAGGTCTACGGATGCTTAGAGTTATATCCTCTCAAGAGATGAACAACTGTTCGATTTACCACCTCTGTTTGACCATCAGTCTAAGGATGAAAAATAGTACTCCTCTTTAGCTTTGTGTCCATCATCGTCCAAAGCGATCGCCAAAAGTGACTAAGGAACCGGGTATCCCAATTAGACACAATAGAAGTCAGAAATCCAAAATGTGTCCAACCGTGCTAAAAAAATACCCGAGCCGCTTCTTCTCTCGTGATAGTCTTTCGACAAGGTATGAGAATTATCATTCTGGAGAACCAATCAACAACCACAAAGAGATAGTCATTGTCACGTCGAATCTTAGGCAATCCTCCCAAGAAATTCATGGATATGCTTTCCCATGGTCGTGATGTAACTGGCAAAGGAGTGTACAAACCCAATTTTCGGTTTGCTGATTTTGAGATGCTGCAAAGACCACAGCCTCGAACAAAACTAGCCACATCCTACTGCATTAGCGGCCAGAACAAATGTCAATGAAGATTTTGCAAAGTCTTCATAACCCCAAAGTGACAAAAAACCTTCGATGTATGTGCTTCTCACAGCCATTGAATTCGAGGTGCTCCACAAGATATACAAAGTAAATTTCCCTTGTACAAGAGTTCTTCTCACCGAACAAACTCTGTAGGTTTCCCTGTTTCGAGCTCACCCAGTGCTGATCAAAAATCAGGATCTTCACCATACATTGTGGCATAGTCATCATGACATGAGGGCTCGATCTGCATAAATGCTGATAAGCAGAGGGTCGTAATTGGTGGTCGTCACAACATGTCAACCAGTTTATTGTGTACGCCCTTCTTATACTTAATCACCAGATTAAACTGTTGCAGATACAACATCCACTTCATATGTTGAGCTTGTTGTAGCTTCAATTGAGTTTGCAAATATTGCAAAGGTTGGTGGTCGGTGTGGACAACCGTCTCTTTACCCAAAACATAACACCGCCAATGTTTTATGGCCTGATGCAATGCACATAACTCATTGTCATAAGTTGGATAGTTCTTCTGAGCTCCCTGGAATAACTCAGAGTGATATGCTACTGGTCGACCTTCTTGCATGAGCATTGCGCCCATTGCATAACCTGAGGCATCGGTTTCTAGCTTGAATTGCTTCTGTAGATTCAGCAAAGCCAGTCAAGGCCACTCGCGAATCACTTTTACCTTATCCGGGTCAATTTGCAACGTACCGTTGCCGACCACGAATCTCAGTTACAGTAGAGTTTGCTGGCCGAACTCGTACTTCTTACAGTTAAGGCAAAGTTGATGTTGCCAAAGCTGTTTAACACCTTTTTGACACGAATGAGGTGCTCGTTCCACGATTGACTATAGAATAGTAGGTCATCGAGGTAAACGATTACAAAGTCGTCGATGAACCGTCGCAATATGTCAGTCATAAGACGCATGAAAGTAGCCGGGGCATTACAGAGGCCAGACGGCATGACCAGCCATTCGAGCAGATCCTGTCGTGTTCTGAACGCGGTTTTCCAAGCATCCTCCTCTCATACGCTGACTTGATGATACCCTAATTTTAGATCCAATTTCAAGAAGATAGCAGCATGCTTCAATTGGTCTAGCAGGTCGTCAATACGAGGAAGGGGGTACCAGTTCTTGATGGTGATCTTGTTCAGTGCTCGGTAGTCGATGCACATACGCCAAGTCTCATCTTTCTTTGGTACTAATACCATAGGAGATCCCCAAGGTGAACTACTTGTTGGATGACACCATCATTCAGCAACTCACCAAGTTGTCTTTTGATCTCTTCATTGTTCAATACTGAGTTGCGATACATACTCAGATTGGGAAGTGTCGCATCGGACACGAGCTGAATTTTGTGCTCAACTGGACGTTTCGACGGACGACCCTGGGTACTTTCGAATAGATCACTGTATTTCTCCAGTATTCTGGACAAATGACCAAAATCTTCTCGGCACGCCAACGACAGCGCTGCTCCAGTAATATCACTTTGACCAATTGGTCAAATCATAACAAGCACGTCATGCATTGATGATTCTTTTGTCCTGATTGGTGGTAATCATGTTCAAAGTGTTAACGTAGACATCTCTACTGATCACGAACTGAACTCCATCTTTAGTGAGCTCGTACTCTTACGCTCGTCGATGGAAGTGAGCGTCTCGTTCGTACAAGAACCAACTCCCAAGGATCACCTGACAAATATCGATAGGAACAACGTCGCATTGAACCTCATCGATATATCGAGCAGAGATCGCAAATTTCAACACTTGCTGACTCGTAATTTGTCGGTTCACATTAGATGTAAACCAACCTAGTGGATACGGTCGCGGGTGTGTGGTCATCTTCAAACCAAGTCGTCGAACCAGTCCAGCGAAAACCAAATTCTTCTGACTTCCGCGATCGAATATTGCTACGACCACTTCGTGCTTCACCTGGATGTTGATCGTGAACAAGTTGTGCGTTGAGTAATGGTCGTTAGGGGAATCTGAACCTTTCTCCTTCGGCATTGCCATCAGAGACAAGGTCGTATCCGCCTCATCGACTGAATTCACTTGGACAACTCCTTCTGGTGAAGCTGTAGTAGCTATAGCTGTTTTCTTCCCTGGTCCATTTCTCTTTGGTCGAAGCTTAGGATAGAGCTTATAGAACTTATCCTTTGCATAGCTCGGCAACATGACAATGAGCACAAGAGATATTAGCACTAGACTTTGCAGTAATCTTCTTCGGACTCAATTTTCCTTTTGACGAGGTCAAATTCTCTTTCTTGTCGTTGCGGGATATATTTTTCTTCTTGATCGTCATAGCAATCATGCTCGCGGTCGTGATGTCCTGGACGCCGAACAGGCTTAGCTTAGCACTGATAATTTTTTGAAGTCCAGACGTGTATTTTCAGAACACCTGAGGATCAGGGAGCAAGATACCAAGGACCATTGCTTGTCTCTGAAATTCTATCATATAATCCTGGACGGATTGGTCGCGGTGCTGATACAATATGTGCCAACGATCCCATCTCTCCTCGAGATAACCCATCGGGTAGAATTCTTGTCATAGGAGTCATTTGAACTGACCCCACGCAAGGTCATCAGCTTCACCACTGGCAACAAGGGCCTTCCACCATGTCTTGCCATGGTCCTTCATCTTCAAAGGCACGAACTTCACCTTTTGAGCGCTACTGAACCCTCTTAGGTCAAATTAGGCCTCAAGCTAGTCAATCCAAGAATCCAGCTTCTCTGCATCGATCACCCTATCGTATATGGGTATGTCAACCTTAGCTTCAACCTTGAAATATCCAACAGCTAAGGAGGTGTTGGCGAGGTCGTCAGCCTTATGGTCGTCTTCGTCTTCGTCTTTGCCTGGCCTACGCAAGTCTTCACCAATCTTTACTCCCTTAACCTTGTCTTTCAAAGCATCAACTTCAAAAGGTACAGCCATGGCCTGCTTCTTAATCCAAGCAAGCACGGTATCCATGTCGGTGGAGAGCTTAGCCACTTGTTCGGCTAGGTTAGCTTGAACGGAGGTATCGTTGGACATCTTCGGAGACGCGACTGTAGGAACCATCAAATGATCACCTTCGTTTGTAAAAACCTCTTGCGGAGTTTCGCCAGAAGTTTTGTAACCCTGGTGAGTCTTTACCATCCATAGGACAAGATAGTTTCTCTAATACCAACTTGATCAGATTAAGACCTAAACCAGGTTTTGGACTAGACTTGCTCTTATTCCAACTTGATCTGATTACGGTACAGACCAAGTTTTGGCTATACTTGACCAAATACTAATTCGCTCCGATTGAGGTGTAGGCGGGCTTCATTAATATTCAATCAGATGCTAATATGTGGAATAACGGGATCTTACTCGAAATTACCGAAACACAAGTTGATCGAAAACACAGTTCATAGATAGCACAACTCTTTATTGAAAAGAGGGATCTTGTATGTCGTGACATTAAAAATACCCCGACAGGATTTCGGACGTGTGTAACACGTGTACAGCGACTCGAGCTGACCGTGCGACCGGTCACCTCCCGTCAACCAAGCACAGAGATTTACACGAAAGATTTATACAGGTTCAGGTCCCAGTGGGGACCCTAGTCTTGTCAACGCACCCCCGACACGAGTCGCCTGGGGAGGCTCTCTCACGGGGAGAGTGCTCCTAGACGTACCTATTCTCTTAGTGTATTGATTGCAAATGAGAGACTTTGGTTATAGAAGAGGAGTACATGGGGTATAAATAGCCCAAAAAGATGCTAAATGATTAAAACGCCCCAGCCTTGACCATCAGATCTAGAACACGACGGTCTTTTCACGGATCTGGGCGCCTGGATGCTTGACACGTGCAGGCTTCAATTTTCGAGGACACTCCTAGGATGGGGGAGGCCCCGCGCCCGGTGGCAGTGACTGGGATGGGGCAGACCCCACGTCTGACAACGGCGCCCGTGGTGGGGGAGGCCCCGCGCCCGATGGCGGCGCCCAAGACAGCGGAAGCCCCGTGCCCGGTGGCGCCCAGGACGGGAGAGGCCCCTTACCCGGGGGTCGTGCTCGGCAGCAGCACTCGGGACAAGGGAGGCCCCGTGTCCGGCGGCTGCACCCGGGGCGAGGGATACCTCGTGCCCAATGGCGGCACCTGGGACGAGGGAAGCCCCGTGTCCGGCGGCGGCGCCAGGGACGGGGTGAGGCCCCTTAAGCTAGGGTCGTGCCCAGTGGCGGTGCCCAGGACGGAGGAGGCCCCGTGTTTAGCTGCGGCGCCCGAGACGAGGGAGGCCCCATGCCCGATGGCCCCATGTCATGTGGCAGTGCCCAGGACGAGGGAGGCTCCGTGCCCGGCAGCGGTGCCCGGGGCGGGGGAGGCCCGGCGCCCGATGGCGGCGCTTGGGACGAGGGGAGGCCCCATGTCCAGCGGTGGCACCCAAGACGGGGGAAGCCCCATGTCCGGCGGCGGCGCCCTGTGTGGGACCCTCCTTTGAGGAATCCCGTGGCAACCGCCCAGGTGGATTGCGCACAGGTAGGTTCATCACAAGCTCACAACAACAGGATTCACTTTAAACAATAAAGCAGGTAGATAAAACAAGTACAAGGTCACAAGGACCACTATTACAATATCATAATGCCAAGGGTGGCACTAATTAAAGTTGATACAAAAGTAGAGAGTTTTTCAAAATCAAGAATCGGTATCGAAGTACCGAACACAGAAAAACAACACATTGGACTCAACTTGGCTCATGACCCTCCTAGAAGCTCAAATCGTCTGGAAAGACTCTTTCCTCTTCTTGGTGCTCAAGGCTAGGGGAATCGGGATCCTCGAATCCTTTCTTCTGAATTTGTTTGTAAAGGCAAGGGTGAGCATGTTTTTACACAATGCTCAGCAAGTCTCGTTACAAGAATGCAGGTATATAGATGAGGGGTGATCAAGAAAAGGGTTTAAGTCTTATAATTATAAATAGTATAGATTTCAATTCTTTGATCTCTCAAATAAGGGTTTTATTTTCAACAGCGGGGTTTTGTAAATCTTATAATAGACTTTAAGAAATTGTTATGTGATGGTCTCCCATGAGTCATCACTTTTATCAACCCATATTATCAACACATTCCAAATAGTTACTTGTGCTGAACCACATGGATAAATCCACCGCGAACATACTCCATGAACTGGGAGTACAGAGTATCCGATACTTTTCTTACGCTTTGCAAAGGTGTACCTCTTTTTAAATCCACTTCTTCACTCGGCTTTCAAGTCGGTACAGCTCCATGTGACTTATACACATGTGACAAGGCCGAGATCACACAACGCTTTTGCAGTCTAGTATTAACAGTATCCCCGCTCGGTAAATAGACAATTAAGTCTCAAGTACCATTGTGGGTCCTACCCACTGCCTTACTTCCTAGCCTTTGGCCTATGCTCCCGCAGGACACATAGCCTTGGTCTGTCCACGCGAGACATTTGACCGTCACGATTACAACCGCGCACGGCTTAATTGGAGGCATAGGGCGTCTTCCTTCTTTCCACCTTTTCCTCTCATGCTTTTTCTGAACTCACATCACTCACGGACGAACTGCGCCCAACCAGTTTCTCC
The DNA here is from genome assembly GCA_019359835.1 of Pharus latifolius. Lineage (NCBI taxonomy): Eukaryota > Viridiplantae > Streptophyta > Magnoliopsida > Poales > Poaceae > Pharus > Pharus latifolius. Next base: position 25,085,072 of record CM033327.1, read on the forward strand.
ACGTGAGAAACCAGACCGACAAACCATGCAGGGAACTGCTAATACCAAAAAGCTACTAAGTCGTGCCTGTCCCATACCAGGCAAGTGGTTGGTACGTTTTTCATGCCGCATAGAGGCACAACACAAGGTTCTAGTCCTTATGAATTAATAGTGAGGAGCCATCCACATTCCCTGGTGCGCACCGCACCCTCTCCATACAAACCAATCCTCACTATCAATACTAATTTCTATTTTCTTTCACAAAAGGGGTTTTCAAACATGTTTTTCTTATAAGCGACCATTTGATATTTAGCATAAGTTTTCAAGCATAAGCATAATTCTAAGCATATATCCTAGGGTGACAAGGATGCATGGGTATTCAATCACAAGAGGGGTTTCACAATCATTTAGGTTATATCTAACCACATGTTTCGAAACATAGTTCTATCAAATACTCAGTATGCATATATCTTTAAAACAGTGAATCTACTTTTATATCAAAATACTAGATGAGACATGATCAAGGGGTTGAGACTTGCCTTGCACTGCTGGGTCTAATTACTTGAACGAAACCTCGAAGACTTCTTCCGCTCCTTCAACTTCGGGCACTGCGGCGGACACAAGCAATACAACACATACGCTACATAAGCATACATAAAATAGTTGCAATAGAAAATAATAAGTAAATATATCATGCATGCAAGGGACAAGATTTGGACAAAGTCACTTGGGTGCTGGTCGAAGGGATGGGCTCAAAAGGAGTTGAATGTCAAAGGCCGACATTCAGTCCACGGCAAGACATAGCCATAAGTTGGTCTTAGGTAGGTTTTCTGGAGAAGTGGCGGAAGGGAAAGATGTAGAACACAACTCCAGGAATCTAGGGGACAAAGTGACATTTCCATTGCTCAACCAGAAGGGGTCAAACAAGGCTAATGCCAGTGGCTGACATGCACTGACATAGTGCAAACATTGCCAAAAACTAGGGCAAAGCTTAACTTTTGATCCAGGGCTCCAATTGATGCACAACTTTGTCTGGGAGGTAGGCATTGATAACAGGAACAAAATACTTAACAGGATCAAGGGCTGAAAGTGGCCGGAGGGCGGCCAAATCCGGTGATGAACTGCGGTGGCGACATGGCACAGACATTGATCTGGACAAGAGCTTGACAAGGGCATAACTCACAATCTAGGCAGATCCAGATGTCGAGCTAGAAGGCAAAGTTGCTCAGGAAGCTGAGGCGAAGCTAAGAGACAAAGTGGTGTCGGCTGAATCGGCCGGGAAGCGAATTCCGGTTAACTGTGCCGGAGAAGAAGACACAGAATTGGGGATTTTTGATTGCTAGCAAATGAGCTCGATTCCAAGCTTGAGGACGATCTCTGGGGTATGACAAGGCTACTGGAGGGGTCAATTTTGCTGGGAGATGGCCGGAGAAGCTCGGCGACGAGGTCCAGCGAACAGATGAACTTCTAGATCGGGATTTCTTCGATTTGAGCATAATTGGGGATTTTGATTCTACAGGCTTGTTAAGAAATGGCTAAGGATCAGTTTCTGCTACTAGGACGAGAGCTAATTCGGGCTGAATCTGATAGCATTGAGGGAATAGGGCAATTGGGCTTTTCCGGCGATCACCGGCGATGGGGATCGTCGGGGTGCAATTGGGAGCTACTACACAAAGAGAGAGAAGAGGGGAACTCACCGGTGGCTTTGGATTGAAGAGAGGGGCTATGAAGTGGGCTAGCACTGTGAGCTCTCTCACTGGCTCGCCGGAGAAGAAGGAGAAACAGTAAGAGCTCTGGAAAATGGCTAAGTCTTGAGATGAGGCTTAAGCACAGCACTGGAGGGGGTTTAAATAGGTCCTGGGGCGGAGCTTGCGAGGGGAAACGGCGCGAAACTTGTGCCGGGGACGAGACCGGCCGGGTGCAGCTGCGACAGCGGTGACCGGCGATGTGACGCATGCGGCTGTGCAGTTGCTTTGCCAGCATTGTCAGGAGCGCATTCGAACTTCACTTGGGACGGTGCAGATGCGGAGGCAGCAGCACGGTCCGGCAACGACACGTACACACATGCAATTGCCACGGCCACGGGCGTGTGCGCGTGAAAACACTGCTGGAGCGCGGGCGTTTAACCGCTGGGTTTAGCGAGGTTTTGGTTGCTGGCACGTGCGCGTGGGGTGGCTCAACCGATCACGAGCACGGGCGACCGGAGAAGATGGCCGGCGGCGAGGCAAAGATGAACGGGGCACTGGTCGAGCGCAAACTGGTCGAACAGGGACTGGAAAAGAAGGCTCGGGCTGATTTGCAATTTGAAACTTGCTCCAGGGACTGATCTGTGAAGAAAGTTTGAATTGGAAATGGGCTTGATTGTAAATCTGGAGATCTGGAGGGCTGATCTGAAATCTGATTTCAGGAATGAGTTGCATAAGATTAATGGAACTCATCTAGCCAAAGTTTGACAAGATCGGGCAAGATCTGAAGGGTTTTGACAAAAGTGGGGAAAACGACTTTAGGGTAAAACAGGGTAATTAGGGTTTCAAAAACGGCGAGGGTCGAAACTCAGGTTTAGGGCAGGATTTGGAAATTCTTCCAGAAGGGAAAAATGTTCAGAATAGTGAATGGGAGATATTCACTGAATCAGATCAAAGTTTGGAGGTGGTCTGAGACTTTTAGTCTTTTTGGGCTTCTGACAAATCTGAAAAGGACTGATTTGTGAAAAAGATCTGAACGAAAGAGTTTGATTGCCAACTTTTTGGGGTAAGCTGCTGGCACAACAGGGATTTCATTCTGAAATAGAGAGGGACAAGACAGGCCAGGATTTGGGAAAAATCGGGGTGTTACACCCTGGACGGGGGAAGCCCCATGTCCGACGGCGACGCCCTGGATGGGGGAAGCCCCCTTACCCGGGGGCTGTACCTGGGACGGGGGAAGCCCCATGTCCGATGGCGGCACCTGGGACGGGGGAGGCCCCTTACCCGGGGACAGTGTCCTGGACGGGGGAGGCCCCTTACCCGGGGGCAATGTCCGAGACTGGGAGGGCCCCTTACCTGGGCGAGACTTCCTCAGGACTGGGAGGTTCCGGGGACTAAAGGGGACGGAGATTTCCCCCAACAAAGCCCCCATGCCTCCCCAGGACAGTCCCTTGGCCCCGGGGGGATGGTTGGTTCACCGAGGCCATCTCCCCCCAGGAAGGGGCCTTATGGGCAACGGGGATGCCTCAACTCTTGTGCGCTGCCTTAATGTTGGCACCACGGGTCATTAAGTACTCACGTTCTTCGATATTCATGCTCTTGTTTCCCGTGCGTCCCCTCGATTCTTGCACGGCTGTTCGAATTCAATGGTCCAAATCTCCTCGAGGTGACATGTGTCACCCATCGGGGACGCGGTCGACGCTTTTAAATAGGGCCATGGGGGCCTCGGGGAGTTCACACGCAACCCTGGCCCCCAAGTTCTTCACCGGCCCACGAGCACTCTCCCGGAGACCTAGCCCGCGGTGAACGACTCTGCCCGGTAACTTTCGTCCGGTCAGAGAGATGGCGCCGAAAGGCCACGGGAAAGCCGCGTAGTTGCCCCGGGGGACCTTGAGTCCCTGGTGGCCCGGAGGGTCCTTGCAGATGGGGACGTCCGGATCCCCGTGGGAGACGAGATGACCTCGCCCCCCCCCCCCCCCCCCCCCGCCCTTGGGCCGGGGAGGTTGTCATCTTCAAGGCCTTCATAGAGGCCAGCCTCCAGCTCCCGGTGCACCCGATGCTCCGAGAGTACAGGGTGGCGCTGAACCACTTGACACCAAACACCCTCGTCCGGATGGGGCTCTTCATCTGGTAGTGTGAGACAGCCACCGGGTGGGAGCCGACGCTTCGGCTGCTCCAGTACTACTACAAGCCCTCGGCGAGGGGCTCACCAGTGATGAAGAAAGGGCCAAAGTCCGCCTTCGCCTCGATCATGATGTAGCTGCTACCGCCCCGAGTAGACGAATACCCGGTGGCGACCTCCCCGGACCACTAGGGGGACTGGCTCCGAAGGTGGTTTTACCTCTGGGTCCAGGACCCGGGGGTGACTTATTCCCTGGAGCCCCCCTCCTATTGTCAGTCATCCGCCCCCAAGGCACCGGTTTGGACTGACGAGGAGCTGGGTCTCCTCTCCAAGATAACAGGGGTCCAAACTCAGAGGTCCATGAGGGACCTCACAGAGGAGTTGGCCCCACTCCAAATCGCCCCTTTTTCACACGGGCGGAGGGGGATCGGGATGTGCCCGGAGCACAAGCCCCCGCAGATGCCGGTGGCCCAACGTAAGTACCCAGCAACTTACCTCTTCTTGTCACCTCGGCTAACTCCTTGTCCTTGTCCTTGCAATCCGGCCCTACCAGCCTCTCGGGAGAAGGCGGAGAATCTCCTTGGGAGGTATTACAGTGACGAGCATGAGCGCGTCATGCGAGTCATTGGGGAGGGTCCCCCCGCAACCTGGTGGCAGAAGTCTTCGGGCTGAAGCTACCGGAGAGGAAGCCCCTCCCCACCCCCCAGCTCACATAAGCGGGGGAAGGAGGCTACCAGGGGCTCGGAGCCGAAGCGCGCTAGGGCGCGGAAGGTCCCGGGGCCGACTACGACCCCAAACGCCACGCCCGTGAAGGCGCCAGCCCCCGGTGGGGGCAAACACCACTTCTTCGATCCGGGAGACAGCTCCCGGGCTAGAGAACACGAGGGCCGCCCCCGCGGCCAGGACGACAACCCCACCTCCCCTGGAGGGAGAACTCTCCACCGGCCAGGGAATGACGGTGAAGTTCATGGCCCTTCTGGATGCCTCCGTCGAGTCAGGCGAGAAGGAGGAGGCAACTGGGGGTGGGGAGGAGTCCGACTCAGTGGACTATGCTCCATCACCCTCCCCGGTGCCAGCACTTCCGGAGGCCCTGGCCCCAACAAGCCCGAACCGTCCAGTAGTGCGCTTCCCGGTGGTGACCGCTCCCCGCTTCGAGTGGTTCATCGACGAGGAGGTGAGCCCTCCGGCGGGGCACCTCCCGGTGGCCTCGTCGGTCCCGCAACCCGGGTGGGGCAAAGGACTTTTTGCCCCCCCTAAAGGTCATGTCCCCCGGAGGAGTTGACGTCCAGCTCCTCGGAGGACGATCTCCCGGGGGCAGGGGCCGCAACCGGAGCCGGGCCAGTCCACATCACCCCCGGAGATGAGTGGAGGGGATCCGTGGGCGCGAACAGCTCTAGTGCCCTCGAGAGGGAGACCCCTCTACTGTCCCCGGGCGAGTCCCGGACATTCGTCGCGGGCCTCCAGACTCTGAAGGTCCGGACTTACGTCCGGCTAGAGACCCTCAGCGAGCGCTGCTCAAAGCTGATCTCCCTCAACCTCCAAGTGAGCTTATCCCCGAAGTGCCCGAGAATTTCAAACGGCACCTTACCTTGTATTGGTCTCACTCTAGGGTCTTTGCAGGGAGCGACCATCTCCCGGGGCGTCAAGGAGCGGTTCGAGGACGCACTGCAGGCGGCCGAGGACAAGGCCGCCGCCTTTTGTTCTGGGAGGGATGACACCCTCGGCGAGCTGGCCAAGGTTCGGGCCCAGCTCCTCACCTCAGAGGATGCCAACGCACACCTCCGAAGGCAGCTGAAGGCGAAGGAAAGCGCCTACTGGGAGCTTGAGGGCTCTAGCTCCTGGGCGATCGCCGACGTAGGACGCTCCGTCCGCTCGGCTCGCGAAGGGCTCGGGATCTCCCTCGGGCCGGAAGGAGGCTCCGGCTTGGCGCCGGCCTCAGTCGCGGAGGCCACGCGCTTTCTCAAAGCACAAGTCTCTGTGATCCCGGAGGCTGCAGATGTCCGGGCCCGGGGCCTAGCGGTCCCAATGATAGCCGTGGTCGTGGCTGTCGTGGAGCACCGGGGGGGCGGCGCCCGGGTGGTTGGGTGACGGCTTCCCCAGAGCTTTCCCGGCTTCTTCTAACCACAGCTGCAGGAGATAGAGGAGCTGGCGGGCGCCTTCTACGACTGGATTATCCGGGCCCAGCCTAGCTACCGGCGCACCCAAGGGCGGACGCTCCGGCGGCGAGGGGGGCCTCCAGGGGGGACGACGAGGGGCAAGTATGAGTCTCCCCCGGGCCCTAGATAGGTCCCTTTTTCTTCTGTTAGGATTTTGCTCCCGGTAGCCTCTTAGAAGAGGCCCCAAAGAATTGTAATTGACATTTAATGAAATGAAAAGGATTTGTTGTTCTAATTTGTCTGGTTGCAAAATAGGTGTCCGGAGAACATACCTCTGAAGGGGAGGCGTTCCCGGGGCTTGGCGGGTCCGGGGAACGCAGCCTGTATCGTGCTAAGGTAGCTCTCACATTGTTGAGTCTCACCTACATAGAGACGACCGATAATACCGTTCCGGTGAACGCTGGGGAAGTTTTTGCTTCCGAGGAGTTTGGGGCGCCGGTGACCCCTCGGGGAGCGCTTTTGTTGAGATGGCTCCCCGAGTGGCACTTAGCCAATTTTGACAATTCTCGAGCCGAGCTAACTTCGCCGAAGCTGGAAGCCCGACGCGTTCTCCTTTTGCAGGTGCTCCCCCCCCCCCCCCTCGGGTATGAGTATTGGCTGGAGGCTATGCTTAGGGAGGCCTTCCGGAGGGTGAGGAGCTTGTATAAGGACATCTCCAGGGAGCTCAGCGAGGGGCTCCGGGAGTATTAGCTTTCCCCACCGGAGGGGATTGTCCTCTGGGACAAATTTTCGTAGAAGTTTAGCCGTCATTTGTATTTCTAGTGACTCCCGAGTGTAGCTACCCGAGGAGACCGCCTATTGGGGGGGCTATCCCCCGTCTCACCTACCAGACGACCTATTGGGGGGGCTATCCCCTGTCTCCGCCTTCGAGGACATAAGTGTCCCTAGGCCTGGGCTCGTCGTAGTGCTCCCTCTTAGGGCACCTATCAGGTTGACTTCTGGAGTCTCGCCACGCGCGGGGGAACGTTACCTGGTTCTTTTTCCACAGATCATGCTCAGCGGCGGCGCCTAGGACGGGGGCACACCCCGTGTCCAACGACGGCGCCCGAGACGGGGAAGCCCGGCATCCGGTGGCGGCGCCCTATATGGGGGAGGCCCCTTACTCGGGGACAGTGTCCGAGATGGGGGAGGCCCCTTACCCTGGGGCAACATCCGGGACAGGGAGGGACCCTTACCCGGGAGAGACTTCCTCGGGACTGGGAGGTTCCGGGGACTGAAGGGGACGGAGATTTCCCGCAACATTGTACACCTCGAACGTTAGGATGCACTCACCTACGTCAATGAACTAGACTCAATCTGATCTATGTCGAAGGTAGATACCTGCTAGATAATAAACTCGATCTATTACAAAGTATTTATAGTCCGATCGTATGAATACGTATCAGACTCAATAACAGATTAACCTAAACGTATTAGACTTGAACAACTAACTAAACCTATATAGGATTCAGTTATATGTATATGGATCGGAATACAATCTGACCAGAGATCGAATCCTTCCCGAGGTCACGAACCCTTCCCAAGGTCATGAATCCTTTCTGAACTCGACCTTAGATCCACCCGGATCACACAATCCTCAAGAAAAATATGGAGATGAAGTGAAGGATCTTCAGTGGCAAAACCACTGAATTGATTTTGTTGTATCAGATTCAATAGTGCAGAGTTAATTTCAAAGTTATTTATTTCTATTGTTGGTCTAAGAATACCTGACTGAAACCCCATGCTGAACAGGATTCCATAATCCTTCAATCTCTTTTGTTCACCCATCTTTGGTGATTCGGCTTCCTCCGGTGTTTGAATGTAGCTCGTTCTTGATTGTATCAGATGCACTTCCAACCTACTGGGATTAGTCGTGCACAAAAAGAAGAAAATCAAAATAGAAGCAAGATTGAGAAGTGAGACTAACTTCTATTAGCGAAAATTAATCTAAAAAGATGAATTACCATTGTTCCTCGACAATGGCCCCAAAAACTTGATCACACCTAAAACGGTGTGATTGTGTAATAACTGCAAGTGGATGATTGAACATTGAGCACAACAGAGTCGAATTCCACGAGGAACAAGCGTATTCATCTTTTAGATTAATGGATCATTGATTAAGTTTGAACAATTTTGGGGGGTTTGTTTGTCTACAACTAAATCTATCAATCTAGGGTTTAAAGTAGTAAAGAGCAATTATGAAATCAAGGGTTTGTAAAGCAGGAATGAAAACCTAGTGTTTCGGGAGTTCCATAACCATCTGGCATAATTCTATCCAAGGTACAAGGATTGCAAGTTAATTTCAATTGTTTTCCAAGACAGATTAAGCTGCCAGTACGGTCGCTGGTACCATGGTCAGAGGATCGCTTCCACTGTTATGTTTGGCGAGAGCGTCTCTCCTGTTAAGGATCCCGCGTCAAAGTGCTAAGGACTCAAGAACTCCCCTAAATTCTAGCTAAGACTCAACTGTTACGTCTGTTGCCAAAACGAGAATTTAGGGTTTAGAGGAAGAAAATATCAGGAAATAAGTCCAAAACTTGAGATCAAGACGGAGAAAGAATCACGCCTTCCAGATTAGATCATCCCTAACCCTAGAAGTAATTAACTACTCACAAAAAGCCATATTAATACAAAAATAATAATGAATAAAAGAAAACTTACTTGATTGCTTGAGAATTGAGTTTGCCATTCTTGCCGGCTTACAAACACAGGAAAAAAGAGAAGGGAGCTCTACTAAGAAAACTAAACTAATATCTAAGCCCTAAGGGCATTTAAAGCCTAAGAAAGCATGTTTAATTCAGCCAAAAGCTTCTGTATTTATAATACATGGATAGCATGCCCAAAAATAACTCCTTGACATGCAGGTGATGAAGTATGACTTCAAACGGTGCGAGAATAGACAAATTTGAGTTAAAACCGACTAGATCCATCCAGTTTTGATCAAATCCGACCAAAATCGACCAAATCGGACCATTTCGAACCAAACCTGACTAAAACTGACCAAATCCGACCAGTCCTAATCAAACCCGATCAAAACCAACCAAATCCGACCAGTAAAAGTCTCCAAAACAAAGTCGAGTACAACCAGGGACACGTGGCATGCTCCTGGCTAAACACGTGTCGCGCAAACAACCGGCCAAGCGGTAGTCATGGTTGATGCGGACTCTTGTCGACCTAGTGTTCCTGTTCGAGCAGGTGTCTTCGTGTTCGAGTACAACTCCTTTTCGTCGAAAAGTGTTCGATAGGGTTTCTCCTTGCCTGATTGTGTTTGACCAAGTCTTTTTGCCCGAGGAATATTCAATCAACGTCCTTTTGCTGTCCAATTTTGATATCTTAGTCGAATTTGACCCAAATGAAGTCGAAATTCCCTCAAATTTGGTAGGTTTCATCCCTGCAACATGACGAACATAGCCGTGAGAGCAATTTGTAAAAATAATATAAAATTATGCATAAAATGTCACATCAAATGAGTTTTAAGCATGATTTTGCACGTTTATGCCAAACTTAGGGTAAAATGCTGCCAATTTAGCACTTATCAGGTGCTATCCCAGGTTTCAAATCAATAGTATCTCTTTTCAGCGAAAAACTGGTTATTTCCTCAGGAAAAACATCTGAGTAATCACACATTACTGGAATTTTCTCCAACTCCTTGGGTGCTATGGATGCTAAGATTGGCTTAAGAGTTTTACTCTCCCGCTGGGTTCCCTAAATTACGAGGGGTTCCCATCCAATCAAGGCTAGGATTACTCTTTTGTTAACACAGTTTATGTCTGCACCATGGGCTACTATCCAATCCATTCCCAATACTACTGAAATATCACTGAGTGGTATCATGATTAGGTTTGCCCTAAATTGATAGTCCAAGATTGAAAAAGGGTAGTCTCTACATATGGACTGGTAAAATTCAACTTTCCATGGGACATTTATACTTAAGGGTTTCTGTAGGGGTTCAGTAGGCGACTTATATTTCTTCACAAAATCTTTGAAAATGAAAGAATGGGTTGCACCCAAATCAAACAATGCTAAAGTATTAATTCCAGAGGTGAGAACTTTACCGATTATCACATCATTGGCGGCTTCAGCTTCTCCTAGGGTCACATGGTACATTCGTCCCTGATTCATCTCTTGTGGCTTGCCTCGACCTCTAGGTGGTACAGTAGTTTGTGTTGGCTGCGGATAGCCTACTTTAGGTGGGGCTGGTAGAGCCAATTGTGATGTAGGCTTCAATCCTCCTATTTTTGGACAAATTGCCTTCATATGTCCAAATTCTCCACACCCATAGCATGGGCCTCTTCCATTAGGGCAATCTCGAGTCATATGGTCTCCTTGACAGAAAAAACACTTAGTAGTGCGTGGTGTAGCTAGTTGGGGTGTTAGTCTGATAGAAAGACTGGATAGCCAGGGATCTAGGGTTAGGGATCCCTGGACATGGAGCTATCTTAGTTGTCCCTTTTACTACAGTCCTCAAGTCATAGAGAGCTCTCTTTCTATTATCTTCTTCTAGTAACTGTCTCTCATGTTCCATTCCAATCACTCTATCCACAAGATCCTGAAATTCCTGTAATTTGAAGGGTTTGATTTGCATCCTCAATATAGGTCGTACTCCATTCTGAAACCTTTCAATCCACTTCTTTTCAGTATCCACATCTTCAAGAGCATAACGCGATAGTGAATTACATTGGTGCAAGTAGTCCTGCACCGTTGCACTACCTTGCTCAAGTCTCCTAAATTCTTCCTTCTTCTTTTCTATAACACTTCCTGGAATATGAGTGCGGCAGAATTTCTCCTTGAATTCTACTCAAGTCAAGTTATGGCCTTCTGGCAACGTTCGCTGAAAATTTACCCACCAAACAGTTGTACGCCCGATGAGTTGGTGAGATGCATAAAGTACTTTTTCTGTGTCACTACATTGAATAACTTCTAACTTCCGTTCAATGACAATCAACCAATCATCTGCATCCAACAAATCAGATGAGATTGCGTATGTCAAAGGGTTGGTCTGCTTGAACTCAGACAACTTCCTAGTTGGACGAGGGATTTACGGCAGTATTGCTGAGTTGTTCAACAACCTTTGGAGGAGTGTGTTTTGATTTTCAATCATCCTCAAAATAGCACCATTAAACACAGTAGGGTCACTGAGATTGACGTACAGGTGCACTATTGGTAATGCATTATTTCTTTTCCCATTACTCCTGTCAGTATCTGAATCAAAGCTTCCTCCAAGGTAGCTCATATGTACCATTCATTCATAATTTTAATTAAAATAGAAAATTATTTTATTCCAATATCAAAGAACCTTTAACATCTTAACTCAACTACTGACAATTGATAACTCGAAATCATTATTCTTACGAAAAACTCAAAACTAAATTTAAAACACTAAGGACTCAAAGGACTCCGACTAAAACTAAGGACTTGGATAAACTCTAGTTGGAACTATCTTTCATTGATTCCCTTTCCTCCGGATCTTCTTCTGAATCTTCTTCCTCTTCCAGATCCTCTTCTCTTGGAATGGCTAACTTGATAGTACTGGTAAAGTAATGTCCATGTTGGTCTGATCTGTTTGAGACCTAGTCTTGGTTTTTGCACTAGGCTCGCCCAGATTCTAATATGCGGAATAACGGGATCTTATTCAGAAATACCGAAACCCAAAGTAATTGCACAACTCTTTATTTCAAAGAGGGCTTTACACGTCGAACATTAGACACACTTGCCTACGTCGAAGGAATTATAAGTATCTAAAACTCAAATAAGTTATATGACTCTTCGACGATCTAAACTAGACCTATTACAAGGTATTTATAGTCCAATCGTATGAGTACATATCAGACTTAGTAACCTAAATATATTAGACTCATATAACTAACTGTCGCGCCCCGAAACTGGGACAACGACTACTCCTGTAGAGACCTAGCTCGCTGCAGCTAGTCCCATTCTCACAAACCTTTGACTTCCCAGGATGAGTCAAACACAGGAGTATATTACATTGCAACAGAGTACTAACAAAATATTAAGCAGTGTGGCCTGCTGGCCTTAATATTACATAAAGGATTACAATGCCTACAAGGCATTCAGGGTTTAGCAAAATATTTAACTACACAGCAGAAGATAGGTGACCCTCCCACAAAAGAAGTTGACGGCAGAACAACACACTTCAGGGTTCTGGCGGAACTGATTCTCCTCCTTCTGGATCCACGAAGTACTCCATGCCATCATCTTGATCAAGGTAGGCTCCATCTATTGAGTTGAATGTTGCAAGGGTGAGCACTTACGTACTCAGCAAGTCATAGGTAAGAGTAGATACATATAGCAATGATGATATGAACCTAGACTAGTCAAGAATTATGGATATTTGTAAAATAATCTTTTTCTTTCTTATCTCATGGCAGTACTTTTCCATAAAGTAACATCATCATTCATGTTCACTAAATTATAGCACTACCGCGACACGTCGACACACGACAGCCCACGGCAGCACTCCTTATCATGACAACACATGTCATTTGGGTAATCTTGATTAAACATATTTTATTTAGAAAAATAGTACTTGTGCACACCCCGTGGATTTAATCCACCGCAGTAGACTCCTATAAACCCGGGAGCTCGGAGTATTCGAATACATTTTTAACTCTGCAGAGAGGTACCAATTTACCCGCAAGATATTCCACTTTCAAGCCCATCCTATCAAAATGATTAGACCCCTCCTCACAACCATGTGTGAGTGGCAAGGTGGAGATAACAAGAACTTTTGTTATGCATCACTTACAATTCACCCCCGACCCTGTGGCTCTCAGCGAGACACAGTTGTGGCAGGTTGTATCCAAACCTCCACCCCTTTGCTTATTCCCATTACTGGGTCAGCGTGCTTGATCACCTTCAGTGATATGTGTGGGAGCCGCACTCCGTGTTTATCGTGCATCACTACACATCTCATGCAGGGGTTTCATGTGCGATCCGCATAATTACTTGTTCAGGCCTGTCCCATACCAGGCTTGCGGTTAGCACGTTGTTCATGCCACTAGACGCACAACACAAGGTTCTAGTCCTTATATGCCAGTGACCAGACCATCCACAACTCTGCACCTTCAGTGCCTGCATATCCTTTGCAGTCTAGCACCTCCAGTGCTTCCGCCATCCATACCATTTTTCTGGTCACGGCTAGGGGTTTTATTTCATGAATATAAGTATATAGATACATATAATAGTTCATGGCTCAAAACTTGTTTATTTCACATTTCACAGATAACCAGTCTAGTACTGCCAATTCATAAATCAACCATTATCAATCTTTCTCATGCAATATTATCTATATTCAAGGTTATGTTTTAGCAACATTTAAAATATAGGTTCAAGATGACCAAGGATATGACTTGCCTCCGCGTCGTAAAATACAGCAGTCGATGACGGGTCAACAGCAAAATCTTCAAAGTCAACTTCTGAATCTGCTCGACGACAAACAAACACACAATGATTACCTATAATATTAAAATGTTTTATGACTTATATGCAGAAATGCTCAACAAGAATGATTGAACTATACTGGAGATAATTTGAACTGCAAACTGAACTGAGTCGAGGTTCTAGGGTTTCAAGGAATTTGGGCTAAGGATGGTGATTAGATAATCTTAGGGTTTCAGGATTACAATAGGGATAACAATTTTGTGGCTGGTTTAATCAAAACAGCGAATGTCAACAGATCGACATTCGGATCAAGGCTTTGACATAGCTTTAAGAAAAGCTAGAGTGCTTATCTCAAGTTGTGGTAGTAGAAGAAAATGTAGATCACAACTCTACAAATTCAGTGGACAAAGTGGTTTTCAAATTGCACAATCAGAAGTGGGTAAACAAGGTCAATGCCACTGGCTGACAAGCTCTGGCATAGAGCTGACAATGCCAAAAGCTAGGGCTTAGCATAACTTTTGATCTGGAGCTCCAAATGATGCACCACTTTGTCTAGGAGGTAGGCTTGAGTAACAGGAACAATTAAGTCAACAAGATCTAGGGCAAGAAATGGCTGGAAAGCAAGAAATCTGGTGATGAACTGAGATGAACTAGCTGCACTATATCATTTCTGGACAAAATCTTGGCAAAGCTATAACTTCCAATCTGGGCTGATCTAGGTGTCGGGCTAGAAGACAAAAATGCTCAGGAGGCTAAGGCACATCTAAAAGACAAAGTGATTTGGGCTGAAACGGCTGGGAAAAGTTTTCCGGTCATCGGCGCCGGAGAAGAACACTGCCATTTGGGCATTTTCAACACAAGCCGATTGAACTCGATTCCTTGGTTGGAGAGTATCTGGGAGGTATAAGAAAGCTTCTGGTAACATCAAATTGACCGGAGGATCACCGGAGAAGCCTGGCGACGAGAGCCAGCAACTGATAAATTGCAAAATCGGGAATAGCTTCAAATTGGGATCAATTGATTGTTCTAAGTTCACAGGCATGCTTGATTTAGCTTACTGATCAATTTTGTTTACAGAATCGAAGGCTAATTTGTACTGGATTGAGTCACATTACAGAAACAGGGCAATCGACAATTCCGGTGATCGCCGGCGTTAGGGGTCACCGGTGAGCAATTAAATAGTACTACACAGAGAAAATGAGTAGGGGAACTCACTGATTACTTTAATTTGGCAGGAGATTAAGTGTAGAGCGCTGGCACCGTGAGCCTCCTCGACGGCTCGCCGGAGAAGATGACTGAAACAGCGAGATTTGGAATTTGGCTGGTTTCTGGTGAAGTGTGGAGAAGCTGCTGAACACAGTGGGGTTTAAATAGACCAGGCGAAGCTTGCAAGGAGGAGACAATGAAGTGATTTGCTACTGCGATGAGATGGATTGCGTGCTGGAGCAATAGCGGCGAAGAAACAGCAAAGAACGGTGACACAACGGCGCACTGGCGAAGCAAAGCTGTTGCTACCTTGGGACTCAATCATGTCGGGCGGTGCAAAGCGGTGGCGACAAGTACTGGCGCGGCGAAGCGACGTGGCGAGGGGTTGCTGACAAAAAGCCGTTGATCGCGCGCGGGAGCAGGCGCTAGTCGTCGACGTAGCAGCAACCTTGCCACGGCACTGGCTGGAGCGAGGACACGTGCGCACCGGCATGCACGGTCACAAGCGCGGCGAAGCTTGGCCAGCGGCGGGCGTGCACGGCGCAAGGAATCCACGGCGAGCCCTGGTCGTGCGCACAGTAAACGGCCCGGTCGAATGCTTGCTGCTGTCCTGGTCGAAATGGGCTGAGTTGCAAATTCAAATCTTTCAGTTTTGGACTGAATTGTAAATCTGGAATCCTGGAAGGTTTAGACTGAAATTGATTTCACTAATCTGGTAGATTATATTCAACAGGATATTTGGCAAAGGTAGTTGATAAGATTTGGCACATCTGAATAGTTTTTGATATGAACTGAAAATAGGGTAAATTAGGGTAAAGTAAGATTTGAGTTTTGTCGATTTCGAATTCTGGCATTTAGGGTTTGATTTTGATATCTGCACAGAAGAGAGACTTGTGGCAATTAGCATTTTGAGAAGATTTGTCGAAGAAATTCTGAATTTGGAGTTAATCTAGAGATTTTAGCCTTTTTGGGTTTTCAGATATCAGATAAGGACTAATTTGCGATAACTCTTGGACTGATTTGCGAAAAATGCCTAGATGATAAAATCTGGCTGCCAACTTTCTGGTTTAAGGTATTGGCATACCCATGATCATATTCCACGAATAATCTAGTCTGAACTTGGTCAAGATTTTGATTAAATCTGGATTTCTGAACTTAGGGTATTTAGGTAATATAGGATATTCTGTTTTCGAAAACAGAATGGAGTTGATAATTCTGGAAGTTAGAGATAGAATTGGATCTGGGTTCTGAAGGCTTTAAGATTCAGGATAACTAATAGATCACACCTGAACAATCTGATCTTGATTTGAGGTCACAGGATAGATTTTGGAGATTTTAGGGCTTATGATAGATACTGATCTGGCTATTACTACAGATACATGCATGCATGCTATTGATGAAAAAGGAAATTTTCACCCCTAACTCAGGGTGTTACACTAACTAACTAATCTTAAATAGATAAGCTTAGTTATATATTCGGATCGGATTACAATTTCGAACAGACAACAAATTCCTTTTCATGGTCGCGAACCAATCCATGGTCGCGAGACCTTTTCGAACATGGTTAAGGTCGCGAAGCCATATGCGATCAGGACTTGGTCGCGAATTCATATGCGATCAGGACTTGGTCGCGAATCCGTATAAGATCAGGACTTGAAGATCCTCCCGGATCATGACTCCCTTGTTGAGAAGGAGCCAACCCCTGTTGCGACCTCTCGATCAAACTGGAGATGTGGAAATTGGGCTTGTCCATGTTCTTTGGTGTACCACTTTGCCACACGTACTCGTTGACCTTTCCGACCAATTCGAAAAGTCTCATTTGTGCCACTGCGGGTGGTAGTCACCTTCTTCTCCAGAATCACATCTTCACGTAGAGGTTCATCTCGTTGATAGACCAAGTCTTCAACAGATGGTACTTAGTATCTAGCTCATCATCCAGCATTGAAAGCTCAAAGAGTTTGAGATGCTCAACATTGACAACCGAGTAAATATCCATGTATGGAGTTAACTCGAGCTGACAAGCATTATTACCCACTTTCCACAAAATCCGAAAAGGACCATAACGAATGGGTTTCAATTTCTTACCTTCACCTTTAAGTCTCTCCTTACTATGATGTAACCATACCATATCACCTTCTTGAAACTGCGCATCAACTCAATGCCGATCATGTCGCGCCTTGTACTTGAGTTGAGCTTTCAGCAAGTTCTGTTCAACTTCTCGATGGAGTCGTTGAATATCTTCCAGGAACTTTTGTGCTCGATCCTGATCAGATGCTTCCTTGCTATTCTGTGTTGAGGTAGGGATCACAAACTCCATGTCGAATGGACTCTGTGGTAGAAATCCTAAACAGACCTCAAACGGCGACTTTCCAGTCGAACCATGCACTACTCAATTAAAAGCAAACTGCAGGTATGGTATGCTTCATCCCAGGTCTTCGGGTGCTTCGAGTTATATCCTCTCAAGAGATGAACGACTATGAGATTTACCACATCGGTTTGACCATCAGTTTGCGGATGAAAAGCAGTACTCCTCTTTAGCTTGGTGTCCATCATCGTCCAGAGCGATCACCAAAGTGACTAAGGAACCAGGTATCGCGATCAGACAAAATAGAAGTCGGCAGTCTGAAGTGTGTCCAAATGTTTTGAAAGAAAACCCGAGCTGCTTCTTCTCCTGTGATTGTATTTCGACAAGGTATAAGAATAATCATTTTGGAGAACCGATCAACGACCACAAATAGATAGTCGTTGCCATGTCGGGTCATAGGCAACCTCCCAAGAAATCCATGGATATGCTCTCCCATGGTCGCGATGGAACTGGCAAAGGAGTGTACAAACCAAATTTTTGGTTTGCCGGTTTTGAGATGCTGCAGAGACCACAGCCTCGAACAAAACTAGCCACATCTTGCTGCATACGCGGCCAGAATACATGTCGATGAAGATTTTGCAATGTCTTTGTAACCCCAAAGTGACCAACTACCTTCGATGTGTGTGCTTCTCGCTACCATTGAATTCGTGGTGCTCCACGAGGTATGCAAAGTAATTTGCCCTTGTACAAGAGTCCTTCTCGCCGAACGAACTCTGTAGGTTTCCCTGTTTCGAGCGCAATCAGTGCTGTTTAAAAATCAGGGTCTTCACTGTACATATTGGCATAGTCATCATGACATGAGGGCTTGATTTACATGAACACTGATAAACAGAGGGTCGTAACTGGTGGTCGCGACAACATGTCCGCCAATTTGTTGTGTACGCCTTTCTTGTACTTAATCACCAGATTAAACTGCTGCAGATATGACATCCACTTCATGTGCCGAGCTTGCTGTAGCTTGGACTGAGTTTGCAAATATTACAACAGTTGATGGTCGGTGTGGACAACAGTCTCTTTACCCAAGAGATAACACCGCCAATGATTCACGGCCTGATGCAGTGCACACAACTCTTTGTTATAAGTTAGGTAGTTCTTCTGAGCTCCCTGCAATAACTCAGAGTGATATGCCACTGGTCAACCTTCTTGCATGAGCACTGCACCCATCGCATAACCTTAGGCATCGGTTTCTAGCTCGAATGGTTTTTGGAGATTCGGCAAAGCTAACACAGGCGCCTCGCTGATCTTCCTCTTCAGCAAGAGAAACGTGTCCTCATGTTTCCCTATCCACTCAAACTTCTGTTCGATCCTGGTTAATGCATGCAATGGAGAAGCCATAATCGAGAAGTGCCGAATGAACTTCCGAAGGTATTGGCATGCTCCCACAAAACTGCGCACGTCCGTAACTGTTCGTGGTCGCGGCCATTCGCGAATCACTTTTACCTTATCCAGGTCGATTTGCAACGCACCGTTGCCGACCATGAATCCGAGGTAAAGTAGAGTTTGTTGGCCGAACTTGCACTTCTTATGGTTGAGGCGAAGTCGATGTTGCCGAAGCTGTTTGAACACCTTTTCGACATGAATGAGGTGCTCATCCCACGAACGACTATAAACAAGTATGTCGTCGAGGTAAATGATCACAAAGTCATCGATGAACTGTCTCAATACATCATTCATAAGACGCATGAAAGTTGCTGGGGCGTTGCAGAGACCAAACGGCATGACCAGCCATTCAAACAGACCTTGTCATGTTTTGAACGCGGTCTTCCACGTATCCTCCTCTTGGATGCTGACTTGATGATAACCTGACTTAAAATCCAATTTGGAGAAGACAACAGCATTCTTTAATTGGTCTAGCAAGTCATCAATACGAGGAAGGGGGTACTGGTTTTTGATGGTGATCTTGTTCAGTGCTCGATAGTCGATGCACATACACCAAGTCCCATCTTTCTTTGACACTAACACCACAGGAGATCCACAAGGTAAACTACTTGGTTGAATGACACCATCATTCAGCAACTCACCAAGTTTTCTCTTGATCTCTTTATTCTCCATTACTGAGTTACGATACATACTCTGATTGGGCAGTGTCGCATCGGACACAAGCTGAATTTCGTGCTCGACTGGACGTTTCTGCGGACGACCCTGGGTAGTCTCGAACAGATCACTGTATTTCTCCAGCAGTCCCGACAAACGACCAAAATCCTCTCGGCACACCAACGACAACGCTGGTCGAGTACTCTCACCTTGACCAATGGGTCAAATCATGACAAGCACATACTTGTGACATGCATTAACAATTCGTTTGGCCTGATTTGCGATAATCAAGTTCGAAGTGTTGATGTGGACATCTCTACTGATTACGAACTTAACTCCGTCTTTGGTGAGGTCGTACTCTTGCGCTCGCCGATGGAAGTGAGCGTCTCGGTCATACAGATACGACTCCCAAAGATCACCTGACAGATATCGATAGGGACAACATCGCATTGCACCTCATCGATATATCGTGCAGAGATTGAAAACTTCAACACACACTGACTCGTAATCTGTTGGTTCGCGTCGGATGTAAACCAACCCAGCGGAAATGGTCGCAGGTGTGTGGTTGTCTTCAAACCAAGTCGCCGAACCAGTCCAGCGAAGACCAGATTCTTCTGACTTTCGTGATCGAATATCGCTGCGACCACTTCGTGCTTCACCTAGATGTTGATAGTGAACAAGTCCTCCATTGGGTGATGGTCGTTCGGTGGATCCGAGCCCTTCTCCTTCGGCATTGCCATCAGAGACAAGGTCGTATCCGCCTCATTAACCGAATTCACTCGGACAACTTCTTCGTCAGATGAAGTCGTAGTAGCCATGGTTGTTCTTTTCCCTGGTCCATTTTTCTTTGGTCAAAGTTTAGGATGAAGCTTGTAGCATTTGTCTTTGGTGTGTCCCGCGACTTGGCAATGTTCGCAAAAGGCACCCGTGCCCGATTTTGAAGCGTTCTTCTTCGGACTCGGCTTTTTCTTTGTCGAGGTCGCACTTTCCTTCGTGCTTTTGTCGCTGCGGGATTTATTCTTCTTCTCGATAGCCATAGCAGTTGTGCTCGCGGTCACGATGTCTTGGACGCCAAACAGACTTAGCTCAGTACTGATCGATTTCTAAAGTCCAGATGTGTACTTCCAAAATACCTGAGGATCGGACAGTGAGATGCCGATGACCATTGCTTGTCGCCAAAACTCTGCCGTATAGTCTTGGACGGTCTGGTCATGTCGTTGGTACAATCTGTGCCAACGCTCCCATCTCTCCTCAAGGTAACCCGTCGGATAGAATTCTTGTCGCAGAAGTCGTTTGAATTGACCCCACGCAAGGTTGTCAGCTTCACCACTGGCGACAAGAGCCTTCCACCAAGTCTTGGCATGGTCCTTCATCTTCAAATGTGCGAACTTTACCTTTTGAGCGCTATTGAACCCTTTCAGGTCAAAGTAAGTCTCAAGCTGGTCGATCCAAGAATCCTGTTTCTCGGCATCGATCACCCCATCATATATGGGTATATCAATCTTAGCGTCGACCTTAAAAGATCTGACAGCTAAGGATGTGTTGGCGAGGTCGTCGGTCTTGTGGTCGCCTTCGTCTTCCTTTTCATCTGTCTTGCGCAAGTCTTCACAAGTCTTCACACCCATAACCTTCCCTACTTCAGGAGGTACAATCATGGCCTGCTGCTTAATCCAAGCAAGCACGGTTTCCATGTTGGTGGAGAGCTTAGCCACTTGTTCGGCTAGATTAGCTTGAACAGAGGTATCGTCAGACATTGTCGGAGACGCGGCTATAGGAACCGTCGATTGATCGCCTGGATTTTCACTGGAGGTTTTGTAACCCTGGCGAGTCTTGGCCATCAACAGGATAAGAAAGTTGCTCTGATACTAACTTGATCTGTTTGAGACCTAGTCTTGGTTTTCGCACTAGGCTCGCTCAGATTCTAATATGTGGAATAATGGGATCTTCTTCGAAAATACCGAAACCCAAAGTAATGCACAACTCTTTATTTCAAAGAGAGCTTTACACGTCGAATGTTAGACACACTTGCCTACGTCGAAGGAATTATAAGTATCTAAAACTCAAATAAGTTCTATGACTCTTCGATGATCTAAACTAGACCTATTACAAGGTATTTATAGTCCAATCGTATGAGTACGTATCAGACTTAGTAACATAAACATATTAGACTCATATAACTAACTAACTAATCCTAAACAGATAAGCTTAGTTATATATTCGGATCAGATTACAATACCGAACAGAGAATAAATTCCTTTTCATGATCGCGAACCAATCCATGGTCGCGAAACCTTTCCGAACACGGTTAAGGTCACGAAGCCGTATTCGATCAGGACTTGGTCGCGAATCCGTATGCGATTAGGACTTGAAGATCCTCCCGGATCATGGTCCAAAGTGTAGGCTGGTTCTATTTGGGCCTTATGAATGCGGAGGATTCCCACAAGATCAGCTAGGCTCCTAATAGGTCTCCTCGGGATGGTCCTATATTGGCAGTTACTAACAACACAGATATAGGACGAAATTAACTAACGGCCTAAAAATAAGATTTTGAAAAATTTTTCTAAAATGAAATTTTGCACACTTTCGACAGAAATTCGAAGAATGCATTTTATAAATAGTAAGGTGTCGCGCCCCGAGACTGGGACAACGACTACTCCTGTAGAGACCTAGCTCGCTGCAGCTAGTCCCATTCTCACAAACCTTTGACTTCCCAGGATGAGTCAAGCACAGGAGTATATTACATTGCAACAGAGTACTCACAAAATATTAAGCAGTGTGGCCTGCTGGCCTTAATATTACATAAAGAGGATTACAATGCCTACAAGGCATTCAGGGTTTAACAAAATATTTAACTACGCAGCAGAAGATAGGTGACCCTCCCACAAAAGAAGTTGACGGCAGAACAACACATTTCAGGGTTCTGGCGGAACTGATTCTCCTCCTTCTGGATCCACGTAGTACTCCGTACCATCATCTTGATCAAAGTAGGCTCCATCTATTGAGTTGAATGTTGCAAGGGTGAGCACTTACGTACTCAGCAAGTCATAGGTAAGAGTAGATACATATAGTAGTGATGATATGAACCTAGACTAGTCAAGAATTATGGATATTTGTAAAATAATCTTTTCCTTTCTCATCTCATTCTTATGGCAGCACTTTTCATAATATAACATCAACAATCATGTTCACTAGATTATAGCACTACCGCGACACGTCGACACACGACAGCCCACGGCAGCACTCCTTATCATGACAACACATGTCATTTGGGTAATCTTGATTTAAACATATTTTATTTAGAAAATAGTACTTGTGTCACACCCCGTGGATTTAATCCACCGCAGCAGACTCCTATAAACCCGGGAGCTCGGAGTATTCGAATACGTTTTTAACTCTGCAGAGAGGTACCAATTTACCCGCAAGATATTCCACTTTCAAACCTTTCCTATCATAACAAAATGATTGGACCCCTGACTCACTTCATACTGTGAGCGGCAAGGTGGAAATAACAAGAACTTTTGTTATGTTTTACTCACAATTCACCCCCGACCCTGTGGCTCTCAGCGAGGCACAGTTGTGGCAGGTTGTATCCAAACCTCCACCCCTTTGCTTATTCCCATTACTGGGTCAGCGTGCTTGATCACCTTCAGTGATATGTGTGGGAGCCGCGCTCCGTGTTTATCGTGCATCACTACACATCTCATGCAGGGGTTTCATGTGCGATCCACATAATTACTTGTTCAGGCCTGTCCCATACCAGGCTTGCGGTTAGCACGTTGTTCATGCCACTAGACGCACAATACAAGGTTCTAGTCCTTATATGCCAGTGACCAGACCATCCACAACCCTGCACCTTCAGTGCCTGCATTCCTTTGCAGTCTAGCACCTCCAGTGCTACAGCCATCCATACCATTTTTCTGGTCACGGCTAGGGGTTTTATTTCATGAATATAAATATATAAATACATATAATAGTTCATGGCTCAAAACTTGTTTATTTCACATTTCACAGATAACCAGTCTAGTACTGCCAATTGATAAATCAACCATTCTCAATCATTCACATGCAATATTGCCTATATTCAAGGTTATATTATAGCAACATTTAAAATATAGGTTCAAGATGACCAAGGATATGACTTGCCTTCCGCGTCGTAAAATACAGCAGTCGATGACGGGTCAACAGCAAAATCTTCAAAGTCAGCTTCTGAATCTGCTCGACGACAAACAATCACACAATAATTACTTATAATATTTAAAATGTTTTATGACTTATATGCAGAAATGCACAACAAGAATGATTGAACTAAACTGGAGATAAGTTGAACTGCAAACTGAACTGAGTCGAAATTCTAGGGTTTCAAGGAATTTGGGCTAAGGGTGGTGATTAGATAATCTTAGGGTTTCAAGATTATAATAGGGATAACAATTTTGTGGCTGGTTTAATCAAAACAGCGAATGTCAACAGATCGACATTCGGATCAAAGCTTGGACATAGCTTTAAGAAAAGCTAGGGTGCTTATCTTAAGTTGTGGTAGTAGAAGAAAATGTAGATCACAACTCTACAAATTCAGTGGACAAAGTGGATTTCAAATTGCACAACCAGAAGTGGGTAAATAAGGTCAATGCCACTGGCTGACAAGCTCTGGCATAGAGCTGACAATGCCAAAAACTAGGGCTTAGCATAACTTTTGATCTGGAGCTCCAAATGATGCACCACTTTGTCTGGGAGGTAGGCTTGAGTAACAGGAACAATTAAGTCAACAGGATCTAGGGCAAGAAATGGCTGGAAAGCAAGAAATTTGATGATGAACAGAGATGAACTAGCTGCACTGGAGCAATTCTGGACACAAACTTGGCATGGCTATAACTTCCAATCTAGGCCGATCTAGGTGTCGGGCTAGAAGACAAAAATACTCAGGAGACTAAGGCACATCTAAATGACAAGGTTTCGAGGGCTGAAATGGCTGGAACAAGCTTTTCCGGTGATCGGCGCCGGAGAAGAGACACTGGATTTGGGCATTTCCAACACAAGCCGATTGAACTCGATTCCTTGCTCTAGGAGTGATAGAAGGGTATGAGTAAGCTACTGGCGACGTCAATTTGGCCGGAGGTTCGCCGGTGTGGCTTGGCGACGAGAGTCAGCAACTGATAAATTGCAGAATTGGGAATAGCTTCAAATTAGGCTCAATTGATTGTTCTAAGTTCACAGGCATGCTTGATTTAGTTTACTGATCAATTTTTATTACAGAATCGAGAGCTAATTTGGAGTAATTCGAGCTACATTGCCGGAACAGGGCATTCTTCGAATTTCAGCCATTTCCGGCGATCACCGGCGTTAGGGTCCACCGGAGAGCAATTAGATGCTACAGTACAATCAGGAGGATGAGAGGTACTCACTGCTAGCTTCAATTTGGCAGGAGATGCAGTGAAGTGAGCTGGCACCGTGAGCTTCCTCGACGGCTCACCGGAGAAGATGACTAAAACAGCGAGAGTTGGAAATTTAGCTGGTTTCTGGTGAAGTATGGAGAAGCTGCTGCACACAGTAGGGTTTAAATAGACCAGGCGAAGATAGCGAAGGGGAACAATGAAGTGATTTGCTGCTGTGATGACATTGTTTGCGTGCTGGAGCAGTAGCGGCGAAGAAACAGCAAAAGCGGTGATGCGACGGCGCACTGGCGAGGCAAATTGTTGCTACATTGGGACTCAACCATGTCGGGCGATGCAAAGCGGTGGCGACAATGGCTGGCAAGGCAAGCGACGTGGCAAGAAGATGCTGACAACAGTCACTGCTGGTCGCGCGGGGAAGCAGGCGCTGGTCGTCGACGTTGCAGCGGTGCTGCCACGGTGACGGCTGAGGCGAGGACACGTGCGCAACAGCATGCACGATCAAGTTGCAGGCGAAGCTTCACCGGCGGCGAACGTGCACGGCGCAAGAAACCACGGCAAGCCCTGGTCGTGTACAGCAAACGGCCTGGTCGAATGCTGCTGTTGTCCTGGTCGAAAATGGGCTAATTTGCAATATTTGATTTTCACATTTGGACCAATCTGTAATTCTGGAGATTTGGAAGGTTAGAGTTGAATTTGATTTCACTAATCTGGTAGATTATATTCAACAGAATATTTGTCAAAGATAAATGATAAGATTTTACACATTTGAATAATTTTCGATACAAACTGAAAATAGGGTAATTTAGGGTAATTGAAATCTGAATTTCATTTGATTTTGAATTCTGGCACTTAGGATGAGATTTTGGAATTTGAACAGAAGAGAAACTTGTGACAAATAGCATTTTGAGAAGATTTGTCGAAGAAGTTCTGAATTTGGAGTTAATCTGGAGATTTTAGCCTTTTTGGGTTTTCAGATATCAGATTAGGACTAATTTGCGATAACTCTTGGACTGATTTGTGAAAAGAGTCTAGATAGCAGAATCTGGCTGTCAACTTTTTATATTAAGGTATTGACATACCCATGATCATATTCCAGGAATAATCTGGTCTGAACTTGGTCAAGATTTTGATTAAATCTGTATTTCTGAAACTTAAGGTATTTGGGTAATATAAGGTATTTCTGTTTTCGAAAACAGAAGAAGTTGATAAATCTAGAATTTAGAGATAGAATTGGATCTAGGTTCTGAAGACTTTTAGATTCAGGATAACTGATAGATCACATCTGAACAATCTGATCTTGATTTGAGATCACAGGATAGATTTTGGAGATTTTAGGGCTTGAGATAGAAACTGGTCTGGCTAATACTACAGATACATGCATGCATGCTATTGAAGAAAAAGGAAATTTTCACCCCTAACTCAGGGTGTTACATAAGGTAACATAGAGCCCTTTTACTCGGCTGAAACACCTTCATACTTATATATTTCTAAAGGAAATTAATTTTTTAAAACAAGAGAAATATATTAAACTTCCTTTGGCAAGATTGCAACTATTTTTGCTTACACCATGAAGGGAAGCGTTCCACTTAGCTGGGCTTATTAAAAAAACCTTATGATGTATTCTTTGATTAGACACCAAAGTTTACAGTTTCTGATTGCCAAGTATAATTCCCATATTTTTTTAGAGAAAAAAATATTTTTTTGGTCTAAGGACCATGCTCTGATACCATAACTGTAACTCCCCAAATCAGGGTCTGGGAGATTTGAACATCTCCTGAACACGTTCAATTCATGCTCGTACACATTCTGATACAGAGTGAAAACATAGATGCATTGGCACAAAATATAAAAAAACTCTTTATTCAAAACTTAAAAGTTTTTTACAAAAATTATTGAAATAATTTTAAGAAAATAAAATTCTAAAGTTAAGCATCGATACTCTTCATGCTAAGCATCCTCCAAGAATAGATCCCCTCCTTCGTGGTCTTGAAAACTGTCGTCATCTGGTCCCATCACTTGATATGGTTCTAAAGCATCTGCATACACTACCGTGCAACTATAGCTGTGAGTCTTTGAGACTTAGCAAGACAAGATATATTTACTTACTTATAATTATGCACACGAAGTAACTCATGAACAGTCAATGCAACCAAGGATCAAGTTTCCATCACTGAAGATGCACATGAATTTTGTAAAACAGTAAAGTAATGTAAAAACCAACTTTTAACAGCTTAAACTTCTACTGGTGAGACTATCATACTTTTTGGTGAATATTCACAATTAGTTTACTCTGCAGAAGTGTTCCATACCATAGCATCCCTTAGGCACAACAGTCGATGCCATACGCGTCCGTCTGTGTTTCTTTTAACGCATGACTGGCACTAAGGAAACAAAGCCTTTAGCCATATAAGGGAATATAAAGCCCTCCCAAACATGTGCGCACACACTAACTACGCACAAGCCGTTGTAGTGTACCACAGCCCCACTACTTCAACTTCCACCACAACTACCAGAGAACCATGCGGGTAATATTTCTTATAGAATTACTAAACTCAGTCCACCCCATTCCAAAACTACAGCGGTTACAAAACAAACATTGGGCACTCACCGAGTTGTTATTAATTTAAACAATTTTATAACCTTCTACAACAACAACGCCAACAGATCAACTTGCAACAACAGATCTCAACCATAGATCTTGTTGGGGGAAAATACTAGCATGTCAAGCGTCACCCAAGGAAGGGAGGAGGATCCCCCCTCATTCCTGGGCCCCTTCTCCGGGCTAGGGAGAGACCTCCCCCGGAGCCCCTTCTCCGGGCTCAGGGGAGACCTCTCCCGGAGCCCCTTCTCCGAGCTAGGGAGAGACTTCCCCCGGAGCCCCTTCTCCGGGCTCGGGGGAGACTTCCCCCGGTACACCTTCTCCGGGCTAGGGAGAGACCTCCCCTGGAGCCCCTTCTCCGGGCTCGGGGGAGACCTCTCCCGGAGCCCCTTCTCCAGGCTAGGGAGAGACTTCCCCCGGAGCCCCTTCTCCGGGCTCGGGGGGGACTTCCCCTGGTGCACCTTCTCCGGGCTAGGGAGAGACTTCCCCCGGAGCCCCTTCTCCGGGCTCGGGGGAGACTTCCCCCGGTGCACCTTCTCCGGGCTAGGGAGAGACCTCTCCTGGAGCCCCTTCTCCAGGCTGGGGAGAGACTTCCCCCGGAGCCCCTTCTCCGGGCTCTGGGGAGACTTCCCCCGGTGCACCCTCTCCGGGCTAGGGAGAGACCTCCCCCGGAGCTCCTTCTCCGAGCTGGGGAGAGACTTCCCCCGGAGCCCCTTCTCCGGGCTCGGGGGAGACTTCCCCCGGTGCACCTCTTCCGGTCCGGGGGAGACCCCCCGGAGCCCCTTCTCCGGTAGGCACTGATTTCAAGGGTCGCCACGTGTCCAAGATCGGTGCCCTGGACCTCGCCCAAAAGACTATCCTGCCCTCGATCCGACGGTTGTAACGGGGGTAGTTTAGTAATTTGCATCTTTTGGGGTCTATATATACCCTTGTAACCCTCTCTTGTAACCTAAGACACTCATTTGTACTCAATCCAAAAAACGAATAGGCGTGCTCTGGAGCCCTCTCTCCGGGAGAGAGCCCCCTAGCCGACACTCGTCGGGAGCACGTCGACAGGACTAGGGCCTCCACTGAGGCCTGAACCTGTATAAACCCTTGTGTCAATCTTTGAGATTGTCCAACGCGGGGTGACCCGTCACACGGTCAGCTTGCATTGAGGAACACGTGTTGCGCACTTCATCAAACCTGCCAAGGTATTTTTTATACCACGACAGATCTCCACAACAAATCTTAACCACAGATCTCAACAACAGATCTTTCTCACAGATCTAAACCACTACTCATGTAAATGCCACTAAATCAATCTATACATGTTCCAATTATTTTTCACCAAAAACATGCAATTTCAATATATAAAATAATAATAGATTATAATCAAAATATATAATGCATAATAGGTAAAATATGCATCAAGGGTGGTGTACACAGTTTGCCTTGATTAGTTGTTGAATCTAGAAATTCTTCCTCGAAAGCTGCTCCGGCGTTCGGCTTCAGATCTGACAATTTCATATGAAAAACAAATAAATAACTACTAAATAATTAAATAAAATTACTCAAGACTTCAATCTCAGGTTTCAAGGCTTGTTAGGAATCTACAATTCAGATCTATGCCTCAATCTATAGATCTAAAGCCTAGAAACTAATAAGAAACCACTCTAGTGACTAAATTGAAAATAAAATAATTATAAGAAGATCCCTAGTCCTTAAAACTAATATAACCCTCATCCTCCTCAAGGGAGAAAAACACAACAGACACCTTCAGGAAAGGGAAGAGGTGGCGGTGGCTCGGCTCAACTCCGGCAGATGACGGCTTCTCTTCCTCTCACCCAGTTGGTCCTGAATTTCTTGCTTGTGTTCTCAATGGTTGAAATCTCTCTTATTTATAGTCTCATGGGATCAACCTTTTTTAATCACATTCCAATTCTTAGTTTTCATATAAACATGATCACTTTCTGATCCGTTGGAGACCTAGCCTTAGTTTTAGCAACTAGGCTCGCCCAGATTTTAATATGCGGAATAACGGGATCTTATTCTGAAATACCGAAACCCAAAGTAATTGCACAACTCTTTATTTCAAAGAGGGCTTTATACGTCGAACGTTAGACACACTTACCTACGTCGAAGGAATTATAAGTTTCTAAAACTCAAATAAGTTCTATGACTCTTCGATGATCTAAACAAGACATATTACAAGGTATTTATAGTCCAATCGTATGAATACATATCAAACTCAGTAACCTAAACGTATTAGACTCGTATAACTAACTAATCCTAAACGGATAGACTTAGTAATCTATATTTGGATCGGATTACAATTCCGAACAGGGAATGATCGCAAAACCTTTCCGAACACGGTTAAGGTCGCGAAGCCATATGCGACTCGACCTAAAGATCCTCCTGGATTATGACTCCCTTGTTGAGAAGGAGCCAACCCCTGTTGCGACCTCTCGATCAAACTGGAGATGTAGAAATTAGGCTTGTCCATCTTCTCTGGTGTACCACTTTGCCGCACGTACTCGTTGACCTTTCCGACCGATTCGAAAAGTCTCCTTTGTGTCATTGCGGGTGGTAGTCACCTTCTTCTCCAGAATCACATCTTCGTGTAGAGGTTCGTCCCGTTGATAGACCAAGTCTTCAACAGATGGTAATATAGTATCTAGCTCATCATCCAGCATTGAAGGCTCGAAGAGTTTGAATCCTTCCCAAGGTCGCAAACCTTTCCAAAGTCGCAAGCCTTTTCGTGGTCGCGAATCCGTTGCGAACTCGAACTGAGATCCTCCCAGATCATGACTCCCCTGTTGAGAAGGAGCCAACTCCTGTTGGTGACCAACTGTGAAGATGTACAGAACGACTGAGTGTTTTGGAACGAACACACGATGAACAATGCTACAATCATCTGATTGAATGTATGGATAGGCGCTCATGGAGCTTGGCACCTCCGTCATGGATTGTGGCCTTGGCCACTCGCGGATAGCCTTCCCCTTGTCGAGGTTGATACCATCACCGATCCCAAAGCTAGGATTGCAAAGTTTGAATAGTGGCGCCGTAGAGACAAGTTGCATGTCGTTTTCGACTAGTCGTTGTGGTGATCGACTATATACCTCTGCGAACAGCACGTTGTTTTCTGCAGGCAAGCTCGCCAAACAACCACCATTTTCCATACACAATGTAGCACAATCCTCTTGGCTAACTGGACGCATCACGCTCAGCACACACTTTGAGCATGCATTGACAATCCGTTTTGCCTGATTTGCTGTCAACAAGTTCTTGGTGTCGACGTGGTCATTTTTGCTGATGATAAATTTCGTCCCATCCTTTTTGAGGTCGTATTCTTGAGCTCTTCGGTGGTAATGGGCGTCACAATCGTACAAGAACGGACTTCCAAAAATCACTTGGTAAATATCGATGGGGATGGCATCGCATTGAACCTCATCCATGTAACGAGCAGATATTGCAAACTTTAGAGTACACTGACTCTTGATTTGCTGATTCACGTCGGAAGTGAACCATCCCAGAGGATATGGTCGAGGATGATGAGTTGTCTGCAAACCAAGTCGTTGAACCAGCCTGGAGGAGACCAAATTCTTTTGGCTTCCGGGGTCGAAGATGGCTGCGACCACCTCGTGCTTCACCTGTATGTTACAGTGAACAATTCCTCTGTCGGGTTGTGATCAATTGATGAACCCGAACCTTTCTCCATCGGCATTGCCATTAGAGACAAGGTCGTGTCCGCCTTTTCAACCAAATCCAACTGGATAATTTCCTCTGCGAGTGGAATAGAAGTAACCATAGCTGTTCGTGTGCTTGGTTCATCCCTCCTTTTTCTTTCTGGTCGTAGTTCAGGATGAAGTTTATAACACTTCTCTTTTGTGTGCCCAGCAACATGACAATGCTCACAAGTGTTACCTGTATCGTGGGTACCCTCTCTGGAGCTCGTCGTGGTTGAAATCTCCCTCAAGTTCTTTTCGTTGCGAGTCTTATTCTTTTTCTCAATCGCCAAAGCAGTCGTGCTCGCGGTCGAGATGTCTTGAACTCTGAATAGGCTTAGCTCAGAACTGATTATCTTCTAAAGTCCAGATGTATATTTTCTGAACGTATGGGTGTCGGAAAGTGAGATTCCAAGGACCATTGCTTGTCTTCGGAACTCCATCGTGTAGTCCTGGACAGATTGGTCGCACTGTTGGTACAATCTGTGCCAACGTTCCCATCTCTCCTCAAGGTAACCCATCGGATAGAATTTTTATCGCAGAAGTCATTTAAATTGACCCCACACAAGGTCGTCAGCTTCACCACTAGCGACAAGGGCCTTCCACCAAGTCTTGGCGTGGTCCTTCATCTTCAAAGGTGCAAATTTGACCTTTTGAGTGCTACTGAACCCTTTCAAGTCAAAGTAGGTCTCAAGCTGATCAATCCATGAATTTAACTTCTCGGCATCGATCTCCCCATCATATATGGGTATTTCAATTTTAGCGTCGACCTTGAAAGATCCGACAGCTAAGGAGGTGTTGGCGAGGTCGTCGGCCTTATGGTCGTCTTCGTCTTCATCTTCGTCTGCCCTACGCAAGTCTTCACCAGTCTTCACATCCATAACCTTCCCTACTTCAGGAGGTACAATCATGGCTACTGCTTAATCCAAGCAAGCACAGTTTTCATGTCGGTGGAGAGTTTAGCCACTTTTTCGACTAGGTTAGCTTGAACGGAAGTATCGTCAAACATTGTCGGAGACGTGGCTATAGGAACCGTCGATTGATCGCCTGGAGTTTCGCTGGAGGTTTTGTAACCCTGGTGAGTCTTCACCATCCACAGGATAGGAAAGTTGCTCTGATACCAACTTGATCCGTTTGAGACCTAGCCTTGGTTTTCGCACTAGGCTCGCCCAGATTCTAATATGCGGAATAACGGGATCTTATTCGGAAATACCGAAACCCAAAGTAATTACACAACTCTTTATTTCAAAGAAGACTTTATACGTCAAACGTTAGACACACTTGCCTACGTCGAAGGAATTATAAGTGTCTAAAACTCAAATAAGTTCTATGACTCTTCGACGATCTAAACTAGACCTATTACAAGGTATTTATAGTCCAATCGTATGAATACATATCGGACTTAGTAACCTAAACGTATTAGACTCGTATAACTAACTAATCCTAAACAGATAGACTTAGTAATCTATATTTGGATCGGATTACAACTCCGAACAGGGAATGATCGCGAAACCTTTCCGAATACGGTTAAGGTCGCGAAGCTGTATGCGACTCGACCTAAAGATCCTCCCGGATCACTTTACTTTCTTCCCAATTCCCATCATTTCATCCAAATTTGGATCTCATTCCAAATTTGTTCTTTTCTAATTTGGATTAACTCAGTTGTGTTTGAGTCTAAATTCAATCAAATCCAATTGAATTCAATTAGGTCCCAATTTGATCTAAGGTTAAGATTTGGATTCTTAGTCAAAATGTTGGGGCATCATAGAGACTAACTAAAGATACATGGATTAATAAAAAAGATACATAAGCCAATAAATGGCTACCTAAATAAATTGAAAACAAAATAACTAATATTCATCATCTTTGGCATTGAACTTCTCTCTGAGCATCTTCAATCCTGCAGCATGCTCCTCTCTGAGCTCCTCTCTCTATCGAATGCCAACATTTTCCAGTGCGCATGGACTCGGAGACACGAACTACGTTCTTCCTCTTTTCGGCCCAGTCAGCTTAAGCGTTGATGAAGGCATCAAGATGCACTCTCACTCACACCGTAGAATCCTATATTCCATCAATTTTTGTCTTACCTTTGCATCTTGCCTTAGCAGTAACTCGTCCTTACGGACATGTCTCCTCTTGTGGCACATCATCATTGTTAGATGATGACATATAGCCGCCTTGATAAGTGCTAAATTGGTAGTATTTTTACCCTAAGTTTGCTATTAAAAACGTGCAAAAACATACTAAAAACTCCTTTGATGCGACATTTTATGCATATTTTTATATTATTTTTGCAAATCGTTTTCATGATTGTGTTTTTCATGTTTCAAGGACCAAACCTACCAAATTTGAGAGAATTTTGACTTCGTTTGGGCCAATTTCGACAAGGAATACTTAAATTGGACAAAAAGAACACTGATCGAATATACCTCGGACAAAATAACCTGGTCGAACACACTTAGGCGAGAAGGAACCTCAATCAAAGACGGCTGGATGAAAAGGAGTTGTGATCAAACATGAAGACACTTGCTCAAAACAAGTCTCAATCGAACACGAACACATCTGGTCGAAAAGAGTCCCGATCGAACATGACTACCACTTGGTCGGTTAATTGGCCGAGAAAAGCACGATCGAGAGCACGACCCGTGCCCCAGGTCGTGCTCGGCTCGGATTCCAGGAGCTAAATTGGTCGAATCTGGTCGGTTTTAACTAGGATTTGTCCGTTCTTGCACCATTTGAAGCCAGACTTCATCGCCTACACGTCAAAAAGTTATTTTTGGGCACGTTAACCCATTTATTATAAATAGAAAAGCTTTTGGTTCAATTAGACATGCTCTCATATGCCTTTTTAGATGCTTTTTAGATGTTCTCTTAGGCTTTAGAACTACTTTTTGTTGCATCTAAACCCCTATTATCGTGGATTTTGATTATTGATGACATTAAGTGTTTTTGGTCTAATCATGTCTTTAAGCTATCTGTATGCAGAGACCTATTTCGCCTAAGGTCGTAGTATTACCCAAAGTCGCAAGCACAAGGTCAGAAAGAAGAAAGCCGTCTGGATCTGTAAGTCGCAACCACAAGGTCACGAGCCATGGTCGCAAGCGCAAAGTCGCCAAGAATGAAGCAGCAAAAGACTTAAGGTAAAATGCATATTTATTTTACCGATCTCGGAGTTT
This sequence comes from Pharus latifolius, assembly GCA_019359835.1. Taxonomy (NCBI): domain Eukaryota; kingdom Viridiplantae; phylum Streptophyta; class Magnoliopsida; order Poales; family Poaceae; genus Pharus; species Pharus latifolius. The sequence continues at coordinate 25,118,871 of CM033327.1, forward strand.
GGAGTTTGATCGGTTTATAGAAATTTATTTTTAGTTTTAACCATACTATAAAGAGGGGTTGCAAGTCCTCTCTACATTTCCAGCATTAACCGAGAAACTACTAGGTCATTGCATGGCATTTGTTTCGGTTGGATTTGATTAGGATTTTCATATGAGTTTTTGACAGCAGAAGAGTTTTTGCATTTTATAGAACGATCTAGGAAGATCTGGGTTTTTCTTCTGATGAAACAAAGATATCCCTTTAAATTATCTTTCAAACAAGCTATCAAACACTTAAATCGGATTTCTGGATCAAAAGTTATGGATGTTTTTATCCAGACTAACTGTCAGTTATGTGGTTTTGTAGTTGAGTTTTTTACAACAGAAGAGTTTTTACATTTTCTAGAAAGATCTAGGTATATCTGGATTTTTTTTATTTTGAAAAAAAGATATCCCTATAAAATATCTTTCAAACGAGCTATCAAACACTTCAATCGGACCTCTGGATTAAAAGTTATAGCTATTTTTATCCATATTGACTGTTAGTTTGCTAAACTGACTGTCAGTTTGAATTGTCAATTTTGTTAACTAACAGTTGTCCAGAGAGGTTGTTTTTTGAGCTGAAACTTTTTGAAATAAATTGAATGTCAGTTGTCCAAACTGACTGTCAGTTTGCATTTCGACCTCGAGCTGTTTGATTTGAGTTTCTGTTTTAACTGGTCGATGTTTTGGTCGAAACTAACTGTCAGTTTGGAGTATCAGTTTCCATATACGACCAGAAAAGCTTTATCCGTGATTTTTGTCAGCCGTTAAGGTAGGAACTGACTGTCAGTTTAATAAACTGACTGTCAGTTTGTGCTATCTTGTTTCTATAAACCACCTCAAACGGCTAGCTGAGTTTTCTCCGGATTTTACTTCTTTCTAGTCATGACCCAAACTGACTGTCAGTTTGCACTATTGATTTTCAGCTCGAGCTCCAACGGCTCTTTTGTTTGTTGAGGCTATAAATAGACGCTTTGAGCTATTGTTTGATACACCAAGCAGCCTCATACTCTCTTATACACTTGAGCATTCTTTTAGAGTTTAAAAAATCTTGATCTGTTGATCAAGTCGTGAGTTCTGATATCCACCGAGTTATCTATTCGCATCATTCTTGCATACTTAGAGTTTCTCGGTGCATGTTGGAGGTCTAGAAGAGACCTTGCTGCTCATTACTCTTGGTGAACACCCTCACCTAGACGATTTGGTGGCGTGGCCGTTGACCTCTCCTGTTCGGAGATTGTCGGAGAGGCTCGGCGTGTTTGTAAACGGCATCGGTGCTCGCCTTTCTGGAGTGGACAAGGGGTAACCATTAGTGAGAAATATCCTTCGTGGATATTGAAGTAAGACTCATTCATTTGAGTGCTTCAACAAGGAGTAGGGGAGACCGGGCGAGTCTCCGAGACCTCGGGAAAAATCTCTATGTTTGTTCTCTCTCTCTCTTCTATTTAATCTTGCAATATTTTGTTCAATTGCTTTTGGTTCTTTTCTTTGCAAAAGTTTCTTTAGATTGAAAAGTTTTTAAGCCTCCTATTCACCCCCTCTAGTCGGCATCCTCGATCCTACACTTTTTAGTTTAGTTTTCTTAGAAGAGCCCCTTCTCTATTTTTCCTATGTTTGTAAGCCGGCAAGGACGGCAAACTCAATTTTCAAGCAATCGAGTAAGTTTTCATTTCATTCTTATTATTATTTCTGCATTATTATGACTTTTTGTGAGTAGTTCACTTCTAGAGTTAGAGATGACCTAATCTGGAAGACATGATTTGTCCTCGGTCTTAGATCTCATGTTTTGGAGTTATTTCTTGATGTTTTCTTCCTCCAAACTCTAAATTCTTGTTTCGGCAATAGACATAATAGTTGAGCCTTAGCAAGAATTTAGGAGAGTTTTTGAGTCCTTCGTACTTTGACGCGAGATCCTAAACAGGAAAGAGGCTCTCGCCAAACGTAACAGTAGAAGTGATCATATGATCGTTGTACCAGTGACCGTACTTGCAACTTAATCTATCTTGGAAAACGATTGAAATTAACTTACGATTCTCGGACCTTGGATAGAATTACGCCAGATGGTTATGGAACTCCCAAAACCCTAGGTTTTCATTACTGCTTTATAAACCTTAGATTTCATATTTGCTATTTACTTTAAACCCTAGATTGATAGTTTTAGTAGTAGATTTAGTTGTAGACAAACAAATCTCCAACTCATTCAAACTTAATCAATGATCCATTAAGCTAGAAAGATGAATATGCTTGTTCCTAGTGGAATTCAATTCTCAAGTACTCAATGTTCAACCGTTCACTTGCGGTTTATTACACATTCCATCCGTGCGCGACGATCGCGACCGTGCGGGTGGCAATCACGCCCGACTCAGACAACTTGCTTCTTTTGTTAGTAGGCTCGACATAGACTCTAGACGACTTAGAATGACCGCAAACTACTGTCCACCAGTGATCCAAGACAAAAGGATGACACATCTCTATCTTGTACATCTCATGGGCCTGCACCATGAGTTGGTCGTCAGAACGACCAATAGCATATACTTCCTTAAGTTGGAGTCAAACACCATTGAATTGGACTACTTTCTTGTTGGTCCGTTGCCAATGGTCCTTGCAGTGTTTGGTCTCCCTTCTCCTACTTCTCGGGATCGTCTTGTTGTACGCTGCAACATTCTCTCAGTACATATTGCATTTCCTATTGTTTCCACCAATAGGATCGAGCGAATTGTTAAGCCAGGTGCTAATCTACATGTTGTCGACCAAAAATAAATAATGTGGTAACTAAAATATATTTAAGTCTAGTAAATATATTGTCCCCTAAGAACTAATCTACAGAAATAAAATTATTACCAGCTTTATGTCGTCGTCCGTCAAACATGGAAAATGCTTCGACTTCCCTCCAACATCAGCAGTAGCAAAGGTGTTGCCATTGTCGATGACGATTCGCGCCGCCAGATCGGTTGGGGCAGAATTTGAAGTGCCAGTGTCGGACGTCGACATAGAATGTGCATTGTCCCTAGGCGGTTATGGTGGAGAGAAATGTGGATAATTCAGTGGCATACCAACAAAATGAAAACTTTGCTCATATTGAAGAGGTTGTAGAAATGCATGACCGTGTAGTGAATTGGGAGGATAATTTGGTGTGTATGAAGGTAATTTGGTGAATATGGATGGTAGTTTAGAGGATATGGCGGCTACAAAAAATTGGATTGTTGTTAATTGCTAGGATTTTCATTGTTTTTACTGAGATTGGGAAGAATCGAGCCAGTTTAGGAAATCGCTAGGTGGATTAAAATCCATATGAATTTTTAGAAAATTTTGTAAAAAATTTGAAGTGAGTTTGGAGCTAGATTGATGAAGATTGGTGTGTGAAAATGAAACAACAATGTAGCATTTATAGAGGAGGGAGATGGGAATTTTTTTGGATTTTTTTTAATTTTTTTGCTTTTTTTTATGAATTTTTTGACAAAAATAAAAAAATAACTCAACAACTATTTTTAATGACTATATTTTAACAGCCCTTTTTTGTGTCACTGAAAAGTGACCTACTGCACAATAAATTCCAAACATTAGTTTAATAGAAAACAACACTCGAAAAATGATAGGTGGGCCAGCACTACATCAGGACCACCAATTAGTCTCTATGTGTGCAGCACAAATTTTTGGTGAAAGATTATTCAATTTTTTTATTTAATCCAACGGTCACTTTTTGAATTATTTCATTTATAGGTGGGCCTGATAAATAGTTGACCCACCTGTCACTCACTATGGTCAAAGGCATGTGAGTGGACGAAAGCAACCAAACAGTAACACTCAACGCGGTTTACGAGTTTGGTGGCCCCCACGCTCCTTGACTTTAGTGCGACACGCCTAGAATTTACTCACTCATTGACATGTGGGGACACAATTGGCGGGACCCACTTGTTAGTGATACTGGGTTAGATTCGAGCAGTGCACATGCACACTGACACGGGTGCACTCGCGGTAGTGATGAGGCCCACACGACACGCTTTGTTTCACGCATGCACCAAAAACTCTTCTCACTATTAAATGGGCATTTTTCTCTGGACTCATATGTCAAAATAAAATTTTCGTGAGTAAGGTTCACTAGATTAAATTTGTGTGGGGCCCGCAAAACTACGTCTCTTCACGTTGTCCTCATCTCCAACGGCGATGGTTCACTTGACACACGCTCACCAACCACCCGCTTCCACCCAGAGCATGCGGCTATCCCATCACGTCGAGCAAGTGTCGAGCATGTGTCTACGGCCGTCGATACGCGCCACCACTATCGTCGCCGTTGGAGACCGTCTTAGAGCAGGGTGGACCACCCACCAATCATTTTACAGAAAACCCCAATTATTTTGTTTTTACAACTGAGCCCCACCTTCTCTCCCCTGCACCTTAATCTGAGTTGTCTAGCCCCGATGACACATTTGAATTTGTATTCTCGTATTTTTTGGCCGGTTCGCATCTGATATAATCCCATGTGTGATAAATGCTATTGTGCAATAGTTCTATTAACAGCATCGCTATTTGGTGTGGGAGACCCAAGAAGGACCAACTCCAAAGTAAAAGATGTGTTTAGAGAAAACGAAAAATAAATCGGAGATTGCGCAGATAGCAAATGAAGCACTAGAGACGACAACGAGACAAGAGTGCAGGTCAGCAATGTCGATCATGAGGGGCAAGGGTAGGCGGGTTGGAGGTAATATTTTAATTTGCATAGCTATAGCTTGTCCAAAGTAAAAAATCAAAGCCAAAACTCAATCAAAAGGTTGAATCTTAATTACAAAACCTGGATTCCCTGGTTGAACTTAGAGAAACTTCCAGCATTTCATCTAGCAATATGCAGTTGCAAGATCATAAGAGAATGCTTCATTGTTTTTGCAGAGAACCTTGTGCTTAATCAACATAAAGAGAGGATAATAACAACTTTTAACAGAGTAGAGGATTCCCACCTGATGCCATTATTGGAGGCATAATCAACAGGGAAAAGAACTTAAAAGACCAACAGCAGTAGGATAGGAACATATGCATCTACATATAAAAAGTCATTAGCATCCACAAAATGTCTAGAAAAATAGAAAGAACTTTACAACTTGCACATGAAAGAAGAACAGCTTAGACGATGATTCCACGCTAAAAGAAATCAAATTCAAGATAGTTGTCCGCGCCTTTCTCTGTGGCTGTCGTGGCCTTCTGGCTTGACGATGCCACCGGCCGAGGGATCTCGACAGGCTTGGGGATATCTGGAGGAGTGGCACACCTTATCAGTGCCCAGTTAACACCTTCAAAGAATGGATGCTGCTTTATTTCTGTGGCGCCGCGCTTGTATGCTAACCGGTGCTGCGGTTCCTTGACAAGCAATCCCCTTACAAGATCTCTAGCGGCAAAACTCACAATAGGTGATTCCGGGAACCGAAGGGGCTGACCAACTACGTTGAATAATGTAGCTCTATTCCCCGAACCTTTGAAGGGAGTTTTGCCGAAAAGTAGTTCATACAAGAATATGCCGAAAGTCCACCAGTCCACTGCACTCCCATGCCCCTCACCCTTTATAATTTCGGGCGCCAAATACTCATGGGTGCCAACAAATGACATTGACCTTGCGTCAGTGGGCTCCGCGACGAGCTCAGGAAGTGGTCTGACCTGGTTTGCCATGTCTGACTTTGCCTTCTTCTCCTTCTTGGACTTGGAGGAGAAAAGGCGAGGAGAGAAACATGTGGTGGTCGTGACACAAGAGGGCTGGATGCAGGCTGGCTCAATGCAAACAGGCTGTACACAGTATGCTTGATTGCCCTTTTGGTGAGAATCTGTGCCAGGGTTGGAAGATTTGAGGAGCGTAGGGCTCACAGTGCAACGGAGGGACAAATCAAAATCCGACAGCATGATGTGGCCATCTTCTCGCACAAGAACATTTTCTGGCTTGAGGTCCCGATATATGATACCAAGCATATGTAGGTACTCTAGAGCAAGAAGCACCTCTGCTACATAAAACCTGAATAAGAATTTAACATCAACACGAGTTAGAAGAGTTGAGCAGGGTTTATGCTACAATGATACAATCGCTCTACAATAAGAGAAATGTAGAACAACCTAACATGCTAAGCATCAACAAGAACAGGAGAAAATGTAACATGCAAAACTGATCAAATGGATCAAGAATTCTAACTGCATAAGCAAATCATGAACCAAGCACAACATGGCAAGATCATTTAGTGCCAAAAGAGGCTCTTTAAGAAAGAAGATTACAGTAAAGAATATTTGAGCCAACATATTAACCAGAACCACATTAATTAAGCCAACACATTTATTAAAAAAATGAAAAAAGTTTCAGCAACAACTAAGTGGGTACTCTCACTTCTTTGTACAGTTAAAGGTGCTTGTTATGGAGGTTGAATAGATAGCATGTCCCCAGAACACAATAAGCAGATCAGTCACAGAACATGACATGTGGGGACAATAACAGTCTGTCTACAATAGAATATTTCTTTTTTGCAGAAATTGGCATCTGAAGCCATAAAAATTAAGGGTACAACCGAATTAGATATTACATAAAATTACAAACAAATGGATATGCAAACAGCATATGAAATACTTATGCTCAAACTGTACTAAAACTTCATTGTGCATTCCCGTGGGTAGACAAACTAGTTCCTCAAACAGTAGAAACTAAGCACTCATCATATGCAAATTCATACAACTTAGCGCACCAAAAGATTATTTCTTTCATACCAAAGCAGTTCTTTTATTTGTAAACCAATACAATGGCACACACAGTTAGTGATCCGTTTGAGACCTAGTCTTGGTTTTCGCACTAGACTCGCCCAGATTCTAATATGCGGAATAACGGGATCTTACTCGGAAATACCGAAACCCAAAGCACTTGCACAACTCTTTATTTCAAAGAGGGCTTTACACGTCGAACGTTAGACACACTTGCCTACGTCGAAAGAACTATAAGTATCTAAAACTCAAATAAATTCTATGACTCTTCGATGATCTAAACTAGACCTATTACAAGGTATTTATAGTCCAATCGTATGAGTACGTATCAGACTTAGTAATCCTAAACATATTAGACTCATATAACTAACTTAACTAATCCTAAACAGATAAGCTTAGTTATATATATAGGATTACAATTCCGAACAGGAAACGAATTCCTTTTCCTGGTCGCGAACCAATCCATGGCCGCGAAACTTTTCTGAACACGGTTAAGGTCGCAAAGCCGTATGCGATCAGGACTTGGAGATCCTCCCGGATTATGACTCCCTTGTTGAGAAGGAGCCAACCCCCGTTGCGACCTCTCGATCAAACTGGAGATGTGGAAATTGGGCTTGTCCATCTTCTTTTGTGTACCACTTTGCCGCACGTGCTCGTTGATCTTTCCGACCGATTCGAAAAGTCTCCTTTGTGCCACTGCGGGTGGTAGTCACCTTCCTCTCCAGAATCACATCGTCACGTAAAGGTTCGCCTCGTTGATAGACCAAGTCTTCAACAGATGGTACTATGATATCTGGCTCATCATCCAACATTGAAGGCTCGAAGAGTTTGAGGTGCTCAACATTGGCAACCGAGTAAATATCCATGTATGGAGGTAACTCAAGCTGACAAGCACTATTACCCACTTTCCGCAAAATCCGAAAAGGACCATAACGAATGGGTTTGAGCTTCTTACCTTCACCTTTAAGTCTCTCCTTACTCAAATGTAACCATACCATATCACCTTCTTGAAATTGCGCATCAACTCGGTGCCGATCATGTCGCGCCTTGTATTTGAGTTGAGCTTTCAGCAAGTTCTGTTCAACCTCACGATGGAGTCGTTGAATACCTTCCAGGAACTTTTGTGCTCGATCCTGATCAGATGCTTCCTTGCTATTCTGTGCTGAGGTAGGGATCACAAACTCCATATCGAATGGACTCTGTGGTAGAAATCCTAAACAGACCTTAAACGGCGACTTTCCAGTCGAACCATGCACTGTTCGATTAAAAGCAAACTGTAGGTACGGTATGCTTTCATCCCAGGTCTTCGGGTGCTTCGAGTTATATCCTCTCAAGAGATGAACGACTGTGCGATTAACCACCTCAGTTTGACCATCAGTTTGTGGATGAAAAGCAATACTCCTCTTTAGCTTGGTGTCCATCATCGTCCAGAGCGATCGCCAAAAGTGACTAAGGAACCGGGTATCGCGATCAGACACAATAGAAGTCGGCAGTCCGAAGTGTGTCCAAACGTGTTGAAAGAATACCCAAGCTGCTTCTCCCGTGATAATCTTCCGACAAGGTATAAGAACAATCATTTTGGAGAACCGATCAACGACCACGAATAGATAGTCGTTGCCACGTCGGGTCTTAGGCAATCCTCCCAAGAAATCCATGGATATGCTCTCCCATGGTCGTGATGGAACTGGCAAAGGAGTGTACAAACCTAATTTTCGGTTTGCCGGTTTCGAGATGCTGCAGAGACCGCAGCCTCGAACAAACCTAGCCACATCTTGCTGCATACGCGGCCAGAACACATGTCGGTGAAGATTTTGCAACGTCTTTGTAACCCCAAAGTGACCAGCTACCTTCGATGTGTGCGCTTCTTGCATCCATTGAGTTCGAGGTGCTCCACGAGGTATGCAAAGTAAATTGCCCTTGTACAAGAGTCCTCGACGAACGAACTCTGTAGGGTTCCCTGTTTCGACCTCAGTCAGTGCTGTTTGAAAATCAGGGTCTTCACTGTACATAGTGACATAGTCATCATGACATGATGGCTCGATCTGCATGAACGCTGATAAACAGAGGGTTGTAACTAGTGGTCGCGACAACATATCCGCCAATTTGTTGTGTACGCCCTTCTTATACTTAATCACCAGATTAAACTGCTGCAGATACGACATCCACTTCATGTGCCGAGCTTGCTGTAGCTTGGACTGAATTTGCAAATATTGCAATGATTGATGGTCGGTGTGGACAACCGTCTCTTTCCCCAAGAGATAACACCGCCAATGTTTCACGGCCTGATGCAGTGCGCATAACTCCTTATCATAAGTCGGGTAGTTCTTCTGAGCTCCCTGGAATAACTCGGAGTGATATGCCACTGGTCGACCTTCTTACATGAGCACTGCGCCCATCGCATAACCTGAGGCATCGGTTTCTAGTTTGAACGGTTTCTGGAGATTCGGCAAAGCTAACACAGGCGCCTCGCTGATCTTCCTTTTCAGCAAGAGAAACGTGTCCTCATGTTTCCCTGTCCACTCGAACTTCTGATCGATCCTGGTTAATGCATACAACGGAGAAGCCATAATCGAGAAGTGTCGGATGAACTTCCGAAGGTATTGACATGCTCCCACAAAACTACGCACATCCATAACTGTTCGCGGTCGCGGCCATTCGCGAATCACTTTGACCTTATCCGGGTCGATTTGCAACGTACCGTTGCCGATTATGAATCCGAGGTAAAGTAGAGTTTGCTGACCGAACTCGCACTTCTTACGGTTGAGACGAAGTCGATGTTGCCAAAGCTGTTCGAACACCTTTTTGACATGAATGAGGTGCTCATCCCACGAACGACTATAAACCAATATGTCGTCGAGATACACGATCACAAAGTCGTCGATGAACGGTCTCAATACGTCATTCATAAGACGCATGAAAGTTGCCGGGGCGTTGCAGAGACCAAACGGCATGACCAGCCATTCGAACAGACCTTGCCGTGTTTTGAACGCGGTCTTCCATGTATCCTCCTCTCGGATGCTGACTTGATGATATCTTGACTTAAGATCCAATTTGGAGAAGACAACAACATGCTTCAATTGGTCTAGCAAGTCATCAATACGAGGAAGGGGGTACCGGTTCTTGATGGTGATCTTGTTCAGTGCTCGATAGTCGATGCACATACGCCAAGTCCCATCTTTTTTTGGTACTAACACCACAGGAGATCCACAAGGTGAACTACTCGGTTGATGACACCATTGTTCAGCAACTCACCAAGTTGTCTCTTGATCTCTTCATTCTCCAATACTGAGTTGCGATACATACTCAGATTGGGCAGTGTCGCATCGGACACAAGCTGAATTTCGTGCTCGACTGGACGTTTCGGCGGACGACCCTGGGTAGTCTCGAACAGATCACTGTATTTCTCCAGCAGTCCCGACAAACAACCAGAATCCTCTCGGCACGCCAGCGATAATGCTGGTCGAGTACCCTCACCTTGATCAATGGGTCGAATCATGACAAGCATATACTTGTGACATGCATTAACAATTCGTTTGGCTTGATTTGCGATAATCAAGTTCGAAGTGTTGACGTGGATGTCTCTACTGATCACGAACTTAACTCCGTCTTTGGTGAGGTCGTATTCTTGCGCTCGCCGATGGAAGTGAGCGTCTCGATCATACAGATACGGATTCCCAAAGATCACCTGACAGATATCGATAGGGACAACATCGCATTGCACCTCATCGATATATCGTGCAGAGATCGCAAACTTCAACACACACTGACTCGTAATCTGTTGGTTCACGTCGGATGTAAACCAACCCAGCGGATATGGTCGCGGGTGTGTGGTTGTCTTCAAACCAAGTCGCCGAACCAGTCCAGCGGAGACCAGATTCTTCTGACTTCCTGGATCGAATATCGCTGCGACCACTTCGTGCTTCACCTGGATGTTGATGGTGAACAAGTCCTCCGTTGGGTGATGGTCGTTCGGTGGATCGGAACCCTTCTCCTTCGGCATTACCATCAGAGACAAGGTCGTATCCGCCTCATTAACCGAATTCACTCGGACAACTTCTTCGTCGGGTGAAGTCGCAGTAGCCGTGGCTGTTCTTTTCCCTGGTCCATTTTTCTTTGGTCGAAGTTCAGGATGAAGCTTGTAACATTTGTCCTTGGTATGCCCTGCGACTTGACAATTTTCGCAAAAGGCACCCGTGCCCGATTTTGAAGCGTTCTTTTTCGGACTCGGCTTTTTCTTTGTCGAGGTCGCATTTTCCTTCGTGCTTTTGTCGCTGCGGGATTTATTTTTCTTCTCGATCGCCATAGCAGTTGTGCTCGCGGTCGCAATGTCTTGGACACCGAACAAACTTAGCTCAATACTGATCGATTTCTGAAGTCCAGATGTGTACTTCCGAAATACCTGAGGTTCAGATAGTGAGATGCCAATGACCATTGCTTGTCGTCGAAACTCTGTCGTATAGTCTTGGACGGTCTGGTCGCGCCGTTGGTACAATCTGTGCCAACGCTCCCATCTCTCCTCAAGGTAACCCATCGGATAGAATTCTTGTCGCAGAAGTCGTTTGAATTGACCCCACGCAAGGTCGTCAGCTTCACCACTGGCGACAAGGGCCTTCCACCATGTCTTGGCGTGGTCCTCCATCTTCAAAGGTGCAAATTTGACCTTTTGAGCGCTACTAAACCCTTTCAGGTCAAAGTAGGTCTCAAGTTGGTCGATCTAAGAATCCAACTTCTCGGCATCGATCACCCCATCATATATGGGTATATCAATCTTAGCATCGACTTTAAAAGATCCGACAGCTAAGGAGGTGTTGGCGAGGTCGTCGGTCTTGTGGTTGCCGTCGTCTTCAACTTCGTTTGCCCTGCGCAAGTCCTCACCAGTCTTCTCACCCATAACCTTCCCTACTTCAGGAGGTACAATCATGGCCTGCTGCTTAATCCAAGCAAGCACGGTTTCCATGTCGGTGGAGAGCTTAGCCACTTTTTCGGCTAGGTTAGCTTGAACGGGTGTATCGTCAGACATTGTCGGAGACGCAGCTGTAGGAACCGTCAATTGATCACCTGGAATTTCGCCGGAAGTTTTGTAACCTTGGCGAGTCTTCACCATCCACAGGATAGGAAAGTCGCTCTGATACCAACTTGATCCGTTTGAGACCTAGTCTTGGTTTTCGCACCAGGCTCGTCCAGATTCTAATATGCGGAATAACGGGATCTTACTCGGAAATACCGAAACCTAAAGTAATTACACAACTCTTTATTTCAAAGAGGGCTTTACACGTCGAACGTTAGGCACACTTGCCTACGTCGAAGGAACTATAAGTGTCTAAAACTCAAATAAGTTCTATGACTCTTCGATGATCTAAACTAGACCTATTACAAGGTATTTATAGTCCAATCGTATGAGTATGTATCAGACTTAGTAATCCTAAACGTATTAGACTCATATAACTAACTTAACTAATCCTAAACAGATAAGCTTAGTTATATATATAGGATTACAATTCCGAACAGGGAACGAATTCCTTTTCCTGGTCGCGAACCAATCCATGGTCGCGAAACCTTTCCGAACACGGTTAAGGTCGCAAAGCCGTATGCGATCAGGACTTGGAGATCCTCCCGGATCAGTTACTGAGACCATTGACATGTCTTCACTGTCAAAGACATGGCAGTAATATTAACTCTAAGGCAAGCTTGCAGAAAGCCAGAAATGAACTCTTAAAACGAAATACAATACTTTATGCTGCACAACCAAGGCATTCAATTAAATGGCTAATAGCACATGCACAAGCATGAACAAAGGAACTCAATTCAACATTTCACTGCCATATACTGTCACAAATCAGGGTAACCCAATAAACATATCATATGACATGAACTATCACCACTAAGAATCTTTATAGCTATGCGCTTCTAGTCCTATGAAATTAGATATTGGGGCTGGATGTGCCATGCGTGGGAAATGTTAACTCCCTTTAGATGGAGGCTGACAATCATTTCTATAGGTAAAAAGTTGTTTCAAAGAAGCACAACTGCAAGTTCTAAATTTGCGGGAGCAAATAAACCATATAGAGGCAAGAAAATTTTCAAACGTGAGAGAACTTAATATATAGTTGGGTTCACTGCTAAAATAATCTGAACACAAGAAGAGAATTAACAAAAGGAAAATGATTACAATCCTAATCAATTAAGTGCAAAAATCCACAAGTCCAAAAGCCTCTACACAATAGTAGTAACAATGTCAATAAAAACCTGTCCATGTAATTCCATTTAACACCAGCACCATCACCACCACTAATGCTGACAGCAAGCATATTGCCCATGGCCAACACGATTTTTCTTGAGCTACAAATTTCTGCATATGTGTTCTACTTCAAATTCTATTGTTTTGAAAAATTTTGTTCTCTTTTATTTTTCAATCCTAAGTCCTAACATCCCAATATTAAAAATTCTCCAGTGCTCAAAATTCATCCAGTGACTGCATTAACTCAAATTTCAGATCTATCTTGGTAATGCTGAACAGAAAAGCTCCCCAAGCAATGAACAATTAAAAGGTCACTTTCTAGATTCTAGGAACTGCAATTAATGGATAATGAAAAGGGGACATCGGCTAAAAGCCATTAGAAGTCTGGTGTTTAGAGAAATATCACTCCAAAAATTGCCTTTAGTCATATGTCACTGGAAAGCTGCTCCATTAAGTTTTCGTGCCATCAGCACATACTTCTGTTAGGTCTGACATGAATAAATGTATTTAATCAAATCTTTTATTTCTAAAATACCGGAAATGCCACTTGGCACTTGGGTTGAACTCTGGCTAAATGGTTGTGTTCAATGAAAACCCCATCGATAGGTTCAATTTGATCACTTTGGTTCATTGGATTAAGTGCTGCAGGAGAAGAATTGGGATATACAGTTGAGGTGTTGGGAGGGAGGATACCAAAGTTGGTGCTACAATGACAGAACAAGCTTACGAACATGAAGAAATAGTCATTATAACTGTAGTGCTTTTCACGAGTCACAAGTTGCAAGCTCAAGAACATGGCACTGCAATGACAGAAGTTCGCACTTGTGCTGGTGTTGTCCAACACCTGCATGTTGATAGACCAAGCAGGGAGGAAGAAGTACGTGAAGCATGCGACCAGCTAGCACCATGAAATGGGGCTCCACCTCGCTGTGCAGTGCTGGACCACTGTGCACCAAATCTTGGCTAGATTGACACACAGATGACTGGCAAAGGTGCAGAGACCAACAGCAAAATCGCCAAGATCTGCACTGCTGTGATCAAGAAGGTTATTGATATTGTCATCATACTGCTCATCACCATCAAGAAGGGGTTCCTTGATATCACTGCTGAGCTGCTCAAGCCTCAAGTACTTGTTTTATGAGGAAGAACAAGTCGAAGTTCTATGCTCAGCATGTTGCCATGAGACAAACAAGACAGGGTATAAGAGGGGAAATGAGTAGGGGTATCTCGATTTGTGTCAACATAGTGTTGAGGTATAATGTCATTTTTTAGCTAACCTAATTTTACAATGACATGTGACTAAGGGCAACTTTTGGCGTGGTGTTTCTTCTAGACACAAAACATGGCAATGGCATGTAGTTAACTTCATAAGGAAATCTCAAAACAATGCAGTTTACCACTCAAGAGTAGGTAAATCCAGGCAAGTCAATATTGATTTCTTTTTTCAGTTCTTGAAGAGGACCCAATAGCATAGAGTCAAGGAGACTCTATTCAACCAGAATATAATATGAGCCAAGAACAAATGGTTCTAAAATAAGGAAGCTTGACTAAAAGGTGAAGATGGACACATGAAAGGAATATAATTTTAGAACCTAAAGGTAGCATCGACAGTAGAAAAATAGTTAGAATCACTTTAAATAAGGGGATAATACAAGCACAAGATAGGAGAGGGGAGAGGAGGGAGAGGAGGATAAAACAATGTCCCCTTATCTGAATGAATATTTTTAATATAGATATAGTTTCAGAAAAACACTTACAAATATATGCTTTAGTATACACCAAGTGAATGTTAATTAAACAAAAAAGTTTAGTTGATCATGAATGCAATAGCTTCTCATATATATCAAAACAATAAATAGAGTGAGAAACAAGGCTCTTACTTGGCGGCTTGTTCTGCAAAATACTTCCCAGGCTGCCTCTGCCTGAGGGTATGCAGGTCTCCCCCAGGGCAAAACTCCATCACCAGGCATGAGAATTTATCTGTCTCAAAATGAGTGTACAACGTTGGAAGAAATGGATGGTCCAGGCACTGCAATATCTCCCTTTCAGTCTGGGCTCTCAAGAGCTTCTTGCGGCTTGCTAGAGATGCCTTGTCCATAATTTTCATAGCAAAATAGCATTTTGTGCCACTAAGTTCTGACAGATACACGCTGCCAATGTCACCACAGCCAAGCCTCTTAAGCAGCCGGAAATGACCTAATCCTAGTGAACCTTCTTTGGTTCGGGTTGCTTGAATTGCTTCCCATCTTGAATCATTGGACTTGTGAGGTTTGCTGACACTACTGCATATGCTACTGCAAGTGCTTTCATCACTCACATCAGTACCAACACTGGCCCGATAAATGCTACTCTTCCCACTCTCGACCAGATCAGCATGATCACTTATCTTCCCACTTATGCTCGTCTTTGTCAAGCTGCTTGCACCATCACTACATTTAGCAGATACCGAGCTATCTTTAGTGCTGCCTCGTGTTGAGTTCTTTTTTTCAACGTCTTCATTGTCATCCAACTTCACCGAACCATTCGAGAAAGCAGAATTACTGCCTTTAGTTTTCTCTTTCTCACCACTTGAAGCAACTAAGTTCCGTGGTGCCTGGTGGCTAACCTCCAATGGAGCTTTATCAGGCCTAGGCTCCAAAGGCCAGTTACAAGTGTGTTTATCTGGCCTTTGCTCCTGTGATCCGGTTGATGTGATAGGCTCTAATGCACTCACTTTGGCAACTTGTGATGGCGAATGTGTCTGAGAAGAAGTTTCATTGTATTCATCGATGGTTTTGCCGAATTGCTTCTCAGGCATTACTTCAGGAACAGCCTTTGAAGCCATCAAACACAAAATCGCCACTGAAATAACTAGATTAAGACTTTCCTAAAGATACCACATCCATTCTCCCATCACCACAGAATGCAGCTAATCCCACCTGTTACATAACAAAAGGTATAAACTCAGCACATTATCATCCATATTTCAGTGCCCATTCACAATAATAGCTTGATAAACCACAATTGTTACAAATACAATTAATTTCAAGTAATAATAACTGGTATTTAACTACTATTAATTGTTTAATTGCAGAATATATGGCAGGAAGCATAGTTACATACAAACTAAGCAGCATGGAAAAAGTTGAAAAAAAGGAATTTACCAAGCAAATCTTTCTGAAGTAACTAACAATACCACTAAACGCAAACATTATTTCATCAAGAAATCCCCAAAAATTAACCAATATGTGAGATGAGCACCAGGGGCAAAGATGCACCTGGGTCCTAATGGACTACAAGAGTACCAACCAACAAGAAACAAAAATTTTTTGCTTGAAACTAATCCAATCCAAGAATAGACGCGTCCAAGAACCATAATCATGACGGAATCTCGCATAAAGATTCGATTCCATTCGATTGCCCACGAAATAGATTGGGGAAAAGTGAAAGCTAACCAAGAAATCAACCAATCAAATCGATGCTTGGACTTACCAAGAAACATCTGTCCAGATCTCAGATCTCCGACTCCCGGGAGGTATCGATCGAGCTGGGTGCCTTCTCCGGTGGTGGTGGTGGTGGTGGACGCACGGAGGAGAGAGAGAGAGAGAGAGAGAGATAGGGAAGGTCTCTGCCCCCCAGTTTGGGTCCGAGCGGAATGAGAGGACCCACGGATGGATGGAGACAGAGAGGAAGGACGTGGAGACAAGCGAGCTGGAGGGTGATCGGCTCAGCTTGGCTGGCTATAAGGGGCGTATACGAGGTAGAAGAGAGACAGAAGCCTTCGGCTCGGCTTAGATGGATTGAACTGGAGAGTGGAGAGCCGGTAGAATTTGGCTCGGCTGAGGTAGGGGTGGAAATAAGCCGAGCCAATATCTCGGCTTGGCCTATTTGTAAGAAGCGTATGGGGTAGAAGAGAGTCAGAGGCCCTCGGCTCGGCTGATATATATTGAACTGGAGAGTGGAGAGCCGGTTGAATTTGGCTCAGTAGAGATAAGAGGGATAGAGAGAGGTAGTGGATGAGAACAAGCCGAGCCGAATAGAGATCATATCGGCCCGATCCAGCTCAGCATATTTGTTAAGAGGGTTATTGCAAGATAGAAGGGAGACAGAGGCGGTTGGCTCGGCTTAGATGTATTGTGCAAGAGTGGAGAGCCGGGTAGAGTTTGGCTCAATAGAGAACTCAAGTTAGCTTGTTCATATTGATCGTGAGGTGGAGCCAAGGCAGTAAGGTTAGAGTAGATCACTGGTGAGAGTGGGGGTGAAGGAAGATGTGGTGATAGATCAGCAGTGAGGGCGATAAGGAGGAGGGAGAGGTAGTGCTGAGAGGAAGAGGTGAAGGAGGGTGGTGCGTCGAATAGATGATGTATCCATGATGAGCAGGTGGGTTTAAAGAAGAAGGCAGATGTGAGTGATGGGTAAGGGACTAAAGTTAGAAGCAGCCAAGAGGAGGTGGCTACGTGACCGTGTGTAAGTACTGGGTAGAATTAATTGATGATTAGATTTAAAATATGCTCTTTTAGTCTATTATAATTACAAAAATGTGAGAGACTTATTTACAAACAAGAATAAATAAACCAAGATCGAGAGAGTTTGAGTCAACTCAACTTTTCTTCATAAGGTTACCAAGCTAAGAAGTTGGGTCAAACTCGACTCATTTCATTAGAGGGTCGAGTTCAATCAGTGTCAAATCTCGAGCTAAACTCAAACTATATGCGAGCAGTGAGTTTTTGTTTCATCACAAATAGAGGCCAGTTGGGTTTCATTTTATATGTCTTTATTTTATAAATGTTCTATATCACTATAAAGTTATTGTTTTAAATACCACCATAGAGTTTTTGTTTTCAAGAATATAGCCATAAGATTTTCCAATATTTGATATTTTCCACTAATTAATGTTATTTTAACAACTAACTGCTTACAGGTGTTAAGAGGAAGAGGCATAGCCTTCCATGGTTGTTTTGGCCGATTAATTTTTTAATTTGCTAGTTTCAACAACTCTTGTTCGCTACACTTCTTTATTTGCTTGGCCAGTAGTAGGCATCTGTAATTATTATTATGGTTCTCAACCTAAATAGTATCAATTTCTATCAATATGTAGTTGATAGTCAAATTATATAAAATATTGAATAATTATTGATCCTTTCTTTGTGTTTTGCTTAATTAGAGATTCAGAAGAAATCAATTTTATGGTGAAGGTCATGAACTATGAACCAACCAATGGATTGTTTCACTAACATCATTAGCAAGAAATAGAATAACAAGATGATTTTGACCATCAAAGAAACAGTTCTTTCTTTGCTTCACTAACATCAATTTTCTTTTGTTTACATGTTCTTTTGATTCATTCATGTTGACATGAGAACTCAATTCTGTTGCATTGCTAGAATTCGTGTTCTATATTGAAAGATGTGGTGACATCTATGCATCTCTAGAATTCGTGTTCTATATTTAAAGATGTGGTGACATCTATGCATCTCTGATGATACAACTATTATTTTTGTGAAGAAATTATTATACACAAATTTGAATCATATTTTTCTCAAGCTGCACTTTTTCCTAGGAATTAAATAGATTATTGTAAGCGGAATGTGTAGTGCAGGCATTAGATTAATCTATCTATTATCAGGAAATCCTAAGTGGATTAACAATGGCTTCCCTAAGTAGAGTCCATCAAATGTTACCAAGTGTTTAGTGTTTACTTCACAAGCAGGTTTAGTGGATCATATATCCATATATCTCGGATACAAATATGTACTGAAAGGGAATTCACATCTTCGGATGTTTCGAGAGGTTTGTAGATTATGTTATGGCTAACAGATGGTGATTGAGGGTTTATAGCTCTGATACTTGAAAACTGTATCTGTATGGTTCTAGGAATTATACATCCTACGAGTTGCAAAGACTGTAGCTTTATTTGGTAAATAAAATGTGCATTGCAATTATATAAGAATGCACGAGAAAGTATAAGCCAGAAAAAATCAAATAGTACTGCTGCACATATGAGAGTATTTAGTTTCTGGAAAAGAATTCAATTTTGACTATCCTCAATTTTGGGAAATATGATTTTTGTCCCCCCAACTTTGGGATTATAACCATTTTAAGATTTGAATGGTTTGAGAGTACTATTTTGATCTTTTAATTTTGTTAAGTAACCCTAAAGTTGAGGACCAAATACGACTGCTACAATTTTTTTTATTTGGGGGGGTGTCTTGATAACAAAAATAGAAGGCATGCAATTACATGATTTTGCCTATTGATCATATTCAATGCTTAATAATTTTTTGGAATAAATTTTTTAATACTACTACAAAATTTCAATATTTTATTTTTGTCACTAGTTGTTTCATTAACATATAGGTATAGATCCATCTTATTAACATTATAAATTATAATTTTAAAATTTTTACAATTATATAAAAGAAATTTTCTCTAATTTCATTATAGAATATTAGGTCAGGCGAGACTGGGCTTGTCTTCCTCTTTTTTTTTTTTTTTAAGAAAAATGCCCCAAATGGCATATCCATTCATGAATCATGATTGTTCGAAGCGGGTACAAGTTGCAGGTAGAGATATATACAACACTAAACAAAACAACACTTTTTAACAAATATAAGACAAATAATAGATCCAAACCCACTAAACATGTCAAAAAAAAAAGAAGCAATTTATAACACCTGACAAGTAACTTAGAGACCTCTGCTGCAACAAGTGGAATCGAGCACCACCAACATCAACGCCTCCTCTTTAAAGTAAATTCACATGTGGAAAGCAATGTACATCGTACTACTTATTCGCTTAAAAGTGAGAAGCTATTGGGAAGAACAGGTCTTCCACAACATTTATTCTCATGTCCTTGTTAGGCTATTTATATTGGATCTAAACTTCCCAAAGTAAACATGAACAAATGTATTGAAGCATCTTGTTCCCATTTATTAGATCACATACTCAACTATTGTTGAGGACAAGTCCAAAGTTTGGTCCTTTTATTCCTTCCGAGTAAATTTTTAGTTTTGTATTTTACTATTGTCTGGATAAATTTTTTTATTATTAAATCAATTTTAAAGAAAAATTTAAAAAATAAATTTAAAAAACTTTCTTTCTAAGAAATAGACTCAATAAGACATAAAAGACTAAAATTACAGAGCGAGATGTTAGGATAATCAGATAACACCATTAGTGATGGTGTTACCACTCGCTCCTGTAAGATAAAAATATTTTTTATTTATACTATCACACATATCAAATAAAAATCATGATACTAGATATGTTTGATCTAATATCACAAATAATTGTATTAGCATCTATACTTAGTGATTTTTAGCGATGTGAAGGCTTGCATCACGTAACGTCATCGCCCATCGCGTTGGACAAGAAAGTTGACATGGCACTTTTCATAACAATGCAAAGCATGTTGTGCAAGCTTCGCACGCAGACGGGTACAATACTTGCCACATGTACCAATTAAGAGATCCATAGTAAGTACTACATTACATGCATGCATGCATGCAAACACATAGATACAAACATACGTAGCTCTGATAAATTGTAGACTTCAGTGCAAGGAATTAATAACAGCATTTCAAAATACAATGATCTTAATTAACACTATATATAACAAGTTTATATATCTTCAAATTTTCAAAAATTTTGAAAAAAATAAAAGACATAGAGAAAGATATATTATGACACTTCACAAATTTTATTTGAAAACATAACCACATGTAGGAAAAACAAAGAAACAAACAACTGGCGAATATATATATATATATATATATATATATATATATGTTAGTCTGAATTTATTTTTTTGTTTCTCTTATATATGGTGGTCATGTTTACTTATAAAATTTTGTGGGTTTTCATAATATACCTTCTTTCACATCCTCTAATTTTTTCATAATTTTAAAAACTTGAAGATTATATGAACTTGTTATATATCATCACAATATGCATTCTTTCACATCCTCTAATTTTTTTCCACATCAATACTTGAAACTTCTTGCTTAAAAAATGCTAGTCAATTCAATCAACTCCTTCAGGCACATTTGTCACAGCATCATGCACTGTTGTTGCTGTTTTAAAATTTTCCGATTCAAATCTGCACGCCAGTTGACCCAAAGTTCTATCATATGATCCATATGACTGGAAGGTCAAGCTACTTCCTTACACTTGTTCTTTCCACGAGACGAGTTTTGTGTTTTTTACCATTTGTACACTCTGCAATTAAAAACAAACAACTAATTTATAGTTTTAGTAAAAAAGAAAGATATTTAATGTAAAGAATGTTTATTCATACCACTCTTTTCAGACGTATCAACACTTTGTCCGGCCACGTACTGCAAGTGGAAGAATATGATTAAGAAATACATGACAGTCATGGCTCTTCAGGCCGGAGATCTTATGATCCTTTATATTTATTGAACCACTTAAGATTCGAGGAATATTCATCAGGAGCTTTTAAATCTTTCAGAAATTGCAGCATCATATTCTTTTGTTGCGTAGATAAATGTAAGGAGCGGGTGGCAGAACTAGCTTCTTTCCATCTTCGAAAGGATGCAATTTCTGTCCTTAGGTTCATTAGTTGTAGATCAAGACGAGTGTTAATATTATCCTGTCTTCGTCCCCTTAATGTTCATAATTGTCCCAATAATACCATCACAAATGTTCTTTTCTATATGCATCAAATCTAAATTATGACGTATCAAAAGAGTTCTATAATATGGCAAATTAAAAAAGATGCTGTTTTTGTTCCAATTGTCTCCCCTACTAAGATGTGATATATTCGTCCTCTTACTCGGATCTTTCAATAAGATAATGGCCCTCCAAATATTGCACTTGCCATAGTATATCATCTCCGCTTAATGACGTTGGTGATACCCCATGGTCTTTCGTTCCATCAAATGCGACGATGCCTCATGAAGCAATATTCGTGGCCCTTCTATAGCCTCATAGAACAAGTTTCTTTATTGCAAATTGGGCATGCCAATCTTCCTTTTGTACTATATCCTGATAGATTTCCATAAGGAAAATCGTTGATTGTCCACGGAAGTGCTGCACGAAGCCCAAATTTGTCTTTGTCGATGCATCAAATGTTTCCACACCATCCCCCCAAAGTTCATTAAGTTCCTCTATAAGAGGTTGTAAATAAATATCGATTGCATCCCCTAGACCTTCTTGATGAGGATTGTTACCCGAGCTAGTTCAGAGTAATGCACACATCTGGTTCAAAACAGATTCGAACCAGACAAGTGTCCGGAGGTCCATTGCTATAATCTCAGACGACCTGAGAGACGCGGACACATGGTCGCAGGCTTTGCGCGATCATGAGGCCACAGATAGTGCGCGGTCAGGGGATCGCAGACGTTATGCGGTCAGGAGGCCGTAGGCAATGCGCAGTCAAAAGACCGTAGGTGATACGCGGTCAGAAGGTCGTTGACCATTCTCGACTAGGATAATTCGGGATTACTTAATCTCTACAACAGGCATACCCAAGAATCACGAAGATCCTTCCACGTATGAAGACAACTGCCAGGAGGTTAACTAGTACGGTTATCTCTTAATTGCACGTGTTAAGCCTACGTAGAAGTTAAGTGCGGTTATCAAAACTGCACCCGAGCAACCGTTCAAAGCCGTTGTGCATTGGCGCCCTTTCGACCAGTATAAAAGGGTGAGCAAATGTACAGAATGAGGATAGAGCCTGGACAACCCTAACAGATCGAACAGATCAAGAAGGCTACAAGTTTTCATAGGCTAGTTTAGTCGTGTTTTAGACAATCACATAGAAAAGATCTTCGCTTGTGATGATTTTTTCTACAACTTTGTAATCTTTTTCCTCATACATAGTGAAATCACAACAGGACGGAGGGCTATTACTCCCACCATCGAGGGCCCGAACCTGTATAAATCTCTCTGTATTCCATCCGACATTGCTCATCATTCCTTCCCGGAGGGACACCCTAAAAGGTCTCACAACTCACAAATTCTGCATAAGTTCGACTAAGGACCCCGAATCCGAATCGTCGACAGCTGGCGTCCACCGTGGGGCCTTTCTTAAGGTGTTCTTATTTCTATCCGGAGGTCCAGTGAGCCATGTCTGGAGCATATGATTCTGAGAATGACTTCGATCTCGAGGATTATGCCCACATCCAGATGCCTTCACCTAGTGATCCTGTTCCAATGGAGGAAATTGGAGGCGAAGACGTCCCGGAGGTCAATTCGACCACTCAGTTCATGTCTATCGATCAGGAGACAACCGATGCAGAACCGGAGCCTAATGCGGTTTCTACTGCGTTAGAGGTTGAATCCGGTCCATCGCACGACCCTGCTGAGGGTAAGGGCGATGTTGACCAAGAATTTAGCCCGGCGAGGTTCGATCTGATAACCTCTACCATCTCTTTAATTTCGAGTCTGACTCAGAACAAACAGAGATGTTCTCTCCATCGACGACCTCGTTCCCTAGGCAATTCGCTGCCTTATCGGAAGAAACTCCTGATCAGCGGGCTGCTAGGGAAGAACATGAACGCAAACAAAAGGAGGATCAAGATCGTGAGCAAGAAGACAACGAACTTCGCAGAACAGCCCTAGAGGCTCTTCAAAATGTGCAAACTAGTTACGACGCTGCTCCTAGTTCCCCCCGTTGACCGCGTGGTCACAGACGCAACCAAACACTATCTTTACCCCCGGAACATTTACCGGCGGACGAGGAGACGGTGACACCTGGCGCGCCCAGGAGGAGCACGCATGGCCGGCTTCGATCCATTGTAGAGGTCCTGCGTATTTTCCTCCTACGGTCACAGATGCGCAGAAACTCGCTTTCGCCAAGATCTTGGCGGAAAGGTTAGACGAGGTCGCATCTGAGGCGACCCCTACAGCCTCTTCCCGGTCGGCGATTGTCGCGCCCTGAAACTGGGACTACGACTACCCCTGTAGAGACCTAGCTCGCTGCAGCTAGTCCCATATATGCATAGCATACACATACCCTTGACGTCCCAGGATAAGTCAAGCACAGGAGTATATCACATTGCAACAGAGTACTCACAAAATATTAAGCAGTGTGGCCTGCTGGCCTTAATATTACATAAAGAGGATTACAATGCCTACAAGGCATTCAGGGTTTAACAAATTATTTAACTACACAGCAGAAGATAGGTGACCCTCCCACGAAAGAAGTTGACGGCAGAACAACACACTTCAAGGTTCTGGCGGAACTGATTCTCCTCCTTCTGGATCCATGTAGTATTCCGTGCCATCATCTTGATCAAGGTAGGCTCCATCTATTGGGTTGAATGTTGCAAGGGTGAGCACTTACGTACTCAGCAAGTCATAGGTAAGAGTAGATACATATAGTAGTAATGATATGAACCTAGACTAGTCAAGAATTATGGATATTTGTAAATAATCTTTTCCTTTCTCATCTCATCTTATGGCAGCACTTTTTATAATATAACATCATCAATCATGTTCACTAGATTATAGCACTACCGCGACACGTCGACACACGACAGCCCACGGCAGCACTCCTTATCATGACAACACATGTCATTTGGGTAATCTTGATTTAAACATATTTTATTTAGAAAATAGTACTTGTGTCACACCCCGTGGATTTAATCCACCGCAGCAGATTCCTATAAAACCCGGGAGCTCGGAGTATTCGAATACGTTTTTAACTCTGCAGAGAGGTACCAATTTACCCGCAAGATATTCCACTTTCAAACCTTTCCTATCATAACAAAATGATTGGACCCCTGACTCACTTCATACTGTGAGCGGCAAGGTGGAAATAACAAGAACTTTTGTTATGTTTTACTCACAATTCACCCCCGACCCTGTGGCTCTCAGCGAGGCACAGTTGTGGCAGGTTGTATCCAAACCTCCACCCCTTTGCTTATTCCCATTACTGGGTCAGCGTGCTTGATCACCTTCAGTGATATGTGTGGGAGCCGCGCTCCTTGTTTATCGTGCATCACAACACATCTCATGCAGGGGTTTCATGTGCGATCCACATAATTACTTGTTCAGGCCTGTCCCATACCAGGCTTGCGGTTAGCACGTTGTTCATGCCACTAGACGCACAACACAAGGTTCTAGTCCTTATAAGCCAATGACCAGACCATCCACAACCCTGCACCTTCAGTGCCTGCATTCCTTTGCAGTTTAGCACCTCCAGTGCTACAGCCATCCATACCATTTTTCTGGTCACGGCGAGGGGTTTTATTTCATGAATATAAATATATAAATACATATAATAGTTCATGGCTCAAAATTTGTTTATTTCACATTTTACAGATAACCAGTCTAGTACTGCCAATTCATAAATCAACCATTCTCAATCTTTCACATGCAATATTGCCTATATTCAAGGTTATGTTTTAGCAACATTTAAAATATAGGTTCAAGATGACCAAGGATATGACTTGCCTTCCGCGTCGTAAAATACAGCAGTTGACGTCGGATCCGCAGTGAGTCCTCGAACTCGGGCTCTTGATCTGCTTTCCAATCAAACAAACAACCAATAATCATAATCTTTTCAATACATTATTATACTATATGCAATGATGCAAAGATGAAGTCTTGATGATTCTGAAATGATTGGGTTTAGAGGCTGATTAGGGTTAAGTTAAGGAAACCAATGTTAAGATTAGCTGTCAAAGGTTTACAAGGTTCCAAATGTCTCAAAATATCAGAATGATATTAAGGTTGCGACTGGTTCGCTCAAAAACAGCGAACGTCTTTAGGTCGACATTCGGTTCAAAGCATCGACATAGGGTCGATGAATGATAGAGGGGTCATCTCAACTTGTGGTAGTAGAATAAAATGTAGATCACCACTCTACAAATTTAGTGGACAAAGTGGTTTTCAATTTACACAACCAGAAGTGGGTAAACAAGGTCAATGCCATTGGCTGACAAGCTCTGGCATAGAGCTGACAATGCCAAAAACTAGGGCTTGGCATAACTTTTGATCTGGAGCTCCAAATGATGCACCACTTTGTCTGGGAGGTAGGCATTGCTAACAGGAACAATTAAGTCAACAGGATCTAGGGCAAGAAATGGCTGGAAAGCAAGAAATTTGATGATGAACAGAGATGAACTGGCTACACTGGAGCAGTTCTGGACACAAACTTGGCATGGCTATATCTTCCAATCTAGGCCGATCTAGGTGTCGGGCTAGAAGACAAAAGTGTTCAGGAGATCAAAGCACATACACTAGACAAAGTTTCGAGGGCTGAAATGGCTGGAACAAGCTTTCCGGTCATCGGCGCCGGAGAAGAACACTGCTGTTTGGGGGTTTTCAATTTAGGCCGAACGAACTCGATTCCAAGCTTGGGAAGTGATATATGGGTAAGAGGAAGCTACCTGCACGATCACTTTGGCCGGAGGATGGCCGGAGAAGCCTGGCGATGATCGCCGGTGACTGGTGGAGCTCAAATTTGAGGAAACCTTCGATTTGAGCTCAATCTGGAGATCTGGATGCATAGGCTTGCTGGAAATGAGTCACTGATCATTTTGTTTCACAGATTCGAAGATTAATTCGGGGTAGATCGGCCAGCATTGCCGAAACAGGGCAATCGGGAATTCCGGCGATCACCGGCGACTGGATGCAATATAACTCAATTAAATGGTACAGCACGATGAGGGAGATGAGGGGAACTCACTGATGCTGTTAATTTGACAGGAGATGCTGTGGATTGAGCTGGCACCGTGAGGCTCCTCGACGGCTCGCCGGAGAAGAAGACCAAGACAGGAGAATTTCGAGACTTAGCTGATTTCCAGTGAAGGAAAGGAGTTGCTGGGGGTACAGTAGTGTTTAAATAGGCCAAACGCAACTTGCAAGGAGGGAGCAGCAAAGTGATTAGCAGCCGGTGATGAGATTGGTTGCGTGCTGATCATCAGCGGCGAAGACACAGCAAGAAGCGGTGATTGCGACGGCGACAAGTCTGCGGCTGATCACCATGTCGGTTCATCGGGACTTTGCAAAGTTGGAGCAAGCGGTGGCGACAGCAACTGGCGCGGCAAAGCAACGTGGCGGTGAGTTGCTGACAAAAGGCTGCTGGTCGCGTGCGGGAGCAGGCGCTGGTCGTCGACGTTGCAGCGACATTGCCACGGCATTGGCTGAGGCGAGGACACGTACACCCAACATGCACGGTTACGAGCGCGGCGTAGCTTCATCGGCGACGAACAGCTACGGCGCACAGGCACGGCAAGCTCTGGTCGAAAACGGCTAAGTCCTCTGGTCGGATTGGACTGAACTGCAATTTCAAATCTTGAGTTTTGGACTGTTTTGTAAATCTGGAGTTTTGGAAGGTTAAATCTGAAATTGATTTTGCTGATTTGGAAAACTTAATTCCACAAATGATTTGGCACAGATTGAGGATAAAATTTGAGACATTTGGATGATTTTTGGTATGAACTGAAAATAGGGTATTTTAGGGTAATTGAAATCTGAATTTCAATTGATTTCGAACTCTGGGATTTAGGGTTTGATTTTGAGATACTCATAAAAGAAGAATTTATATTGAAAAGAATTTGGGAGGTGTTCCCTGAATCAGATTTGAATTTGGAGATGATTTGCAACATTTTGCCTTTTTAGGCTTCTGGAAAATCTGGAAAAGGACTGATCTGCGATACTCTTGGACTGATTTGTGAAAAGAGTCTAGATGGTGAAATCTGGCTGTCAACTTTTTAGATTAAGGTATTGACATACCCATGATTATATTCCAGGAATAATCTAGTCTAAACTTGGTCAAGATTTTGATTAAATCTGTATTTCTGAAACTTAGGGTTTTTAAGTAATATAAGGTATTTCTGTTTTCGAAAACAGAAGAAATTGATAATTCTGAGAGTTAGAGATAGAATTGGGTCTAGGTTCTGAAGACTTTTAAGTTCAAAGTAACTGATAGATCACATCTGAACAATCTGATCTTGATTTGAGGTCACAGGATAGATTTTTGGAGATTTTAGGGCTTGAGATAGATACTGATCTGGCTATTACTACTGATACATGCATGCATGCTATTGAAGAAAAAGGAAATTTTCACCCCTAACTCAGGGTGTTACAGCGATAGGTTCCCATGACTGAGAATACTCTAACTCTAGTTCTGGTAGATGGAATCGTCCACCACTGGTGCCATCTCGGCATGACAAAGCCAGACGAGTGGGGAATTCTTGTGATCGGGAACGCATTCCTGTCCACTCTCGTCTGGGACCACGCGTGGCCTCTCCTTCACGAGAGATCGCCCGAGATCAGGTCGAGAGTCGCAGATCCATCCATGGTCCCTATGTCGGTTGTAAAGCTTTCTTGCCCAGCCTTCGTGTGGTCGTTTGGCCAGATAAGTTCAAATTAGGAGCCATAGAAAGATTTGACGGAACTCAGAATCCATTGGAGTTCCTTCAAATTTACATCATTGCTATTCAGGCAACGGGTGGATGACCGGGTCATGGCCAACTATTTACCTATAGTCCTTGAGGGACCAGCAAGAACCTGGTTGTTCAACCAGCCTGAGGGTTCAATCTATAACTAGGAAATGTTGTGCGGTGCCATCCTCAACAATTTCCAAAATTGTTATAAGAAGCCGGGAAAAGAGGACGACCTCCATCAACTACGACAAACATTGACCGAAACCCTTCGTCAGTTTATCAAGAGATTTGTCGGGGTGAGAAATACCATCCCGAACATATCTGATAACTCCGTTATCAGGGCGTTTAAGCACGCTGTTCGATATCGGAGATTCACTGAGGATTTGCTCATCCACCCTCCTCGATCAGTAGCCGATCTTTTTGACATGGCTGATCGATATTCCGACGCGGCCGAGGCCGTTGAGTGGAATCGGATGGTGGATAAGGGTAACTTACCGCCTCAACCAGGTCTCAAGGACATGAAGAGGGAAGATTCGAACAAGAAGCCGGAATCTTCATCAGGCGGGAAGTCGAAGAAATAAAAAAGGAGTCGAGCTGGACAGTACCGAGAGGTCGCAGTCGCAGAGAAACCTCCATCGACCAAAGGTAACAAACATTCGTTTAAAAATAAAACTGCTTCTGGTGGTCGTAGTGCCGACCAGCCAGAGAAGTCGACTAACTCACAGGAAGGCAAGAGATGGTGTCCACTCCACAACTCTGCAGGCCACGACCTCAAGAATTGCCGGAGTTGGTTGAAGCAGTTGGATGACTTCTACCAGCGGATCGGACCAATGTCGACCTTGCCACCAAAAGAACAAACTTGCGAGCTAAGAGACGCCAGCGGGGCCGAAGAGATGTCCTACCAGGTACCTCGGAATCATGTCAATGTTATTTTCGGGGGTTCCTCCTCTTTTGTTTCTAAACAGCAATGTAAAGCTTTTTATCGAGAGGTGAACTAAACGGAGACTCCCCTTGGTGAACCTCAGTACCCCCGTTGGTCAGATACACCCTTGACGTTTGATCGCTCTGATTGCCCTGTGGGGCTTACTCGACCATTGAGATTACCTTTGATCATAACCTCAATTATCAGTAATGCGAGAGTCGAAAGGGTCCTGATTGACGGAGGTAGTTCCTTGGACATTTTATTGGTCAAGGCACTGGACGAGATGCAAATTCCTCGTTCAAAAATCAAACCCATAATTCATCCGTTTTATGGGATAATTTCTGGTCCCTCTATGATGCCATTAGGACATGTGGTGCTCCCGGTCACACTGGGTGAACCAGATAACTTCCGAACAGAATTGGTTACTTTTGATGTAATTGATTGTGATTCGGCTTATAACGCAATCTTTGGCAGGCCAACTCTTGCTAAATTCATGATGGCTATGCACTATGCTTACCAGTGCGGCAAGTTGCCCGGCCCCAAGGGCGTTATTTCGGTCCGAGGCAGTCGCAATGTGGCATTGACATGTGATCAGTTATCCCAGGAGATGGTAGATCAGCTTCCCCTCCGAGAAGCCCAGATCGCCACAATGTCTACCGATATGATCAAAGCCGCTCCTCGACCAGATGAAACATTAAAGTTGGTTCCATTGTACCCAGATGATCCATCCAGGACAATTCGGGTTGGATCAGGCCTGGACGACAAATAGGAACTCGAGCTCATTGCTTTCCTCCGAGCTAATGTAGATGTGTTTGCGTGGAAACCATCCGACATGCCCAGTGTCCCAAGGGAGGTAATCGAGCACAGGTTAGCAATTTGACCTGGACAGCGACCAATAAAGCAGAAGCTCAGGAGTTTTGCTGTTGATCGGCAAGAAGCCATCCGAGTGGAGTTAGATAAACTCCAGAAGGCCGGGTTTATTCGCAAAGTCGATCATCCGGAATGGCTTGCAAATCCGGTTATGGTCCGCAAGTCAAATGGCAAGTGGCGCATGTGCGTTGACTACACTAGCCTAAATAGTGCCTGTCCGAAGGATGATTTTTCCCTTCCCTGCATCGACCAGCTGGTCGATTCTACTACGGGTTGCGAACTGATGAGTTTTCTGGACACTTACTCAGGATATCATCAAATTAGCATGGCAGAAGAAGATGAAGAGAAGACTGCCTTCATCACACCATTCGGCACCTACTGCTACGTCAGAATGCCGTTTGGTCTCAAGAACGCCGGTTCCACGTATCAGCGCTTGATGCAAAAGACCTTTCTTTCCCAGATGGGGTGTAATCTTGAAGCTTATGTAGACGACTTGGTTGTAAAAAGTTTGAAAAGTTCGTCTCATTTAGACGATCTTGCTGAAACCTTCTGTAATTTGAATCGATTTGGAATAAAATTGAACCCGAAGAAATGTTCTTTTGGGGTTTCATCTGGAAAACTTCTTGGTTTTCTTGTTTGTTCCAGAGGAATCGAGGTCATCCTGAAAAGATTAGGGCTATTGAACAAATGAGGTCTCTCTCGACCATCAAAGATGTTCAGCACCTAGCAGGTCGCATGGCGGCATTGAGCCGATTCATATCGCGACTAG
The DNA here is from genome assembly GCA_019359835.1 of Pharus latifolius. Lineage (NCBI taxonomy): Eukaryota > Viridiplantae > Streptophyta > Magnoliopsida > Poales > Poaceae > Pharus > Pharus latifolius. Next base: position 25,149,749 of record CM033327.1, read on the forward strand.
GCGAGAAGGGACTACCTTTCTTCAAAGTTCTGCGCAAACACCACAATTTTACTTGGTCCGATGAGGCCGAGAAAGCATTTCAGGAGGTCAAAGCATACTTGTCCAGTCCGCCAGTCTTGGTTTCTCCCCATAAGGAGGAGCCATTACTCCTTTACTTGGCAGCCACACCTTACGTGGTCAGCGCTATCTTGATCGCAGATAGAGAAGGTGTGCACAAACCCGTCTACTACGTAAGCGAAGTGCTTCATGGTCCTAAGGAGCGATACCCTGAGGTCCAGAAGATACTTTACGCACTACTGATGGCTTCCCGTAAGCTACGACATTACTTCCAAGCACATAAGATCACAGTGCTCTCATCTTTTCCTTTGGGGGACATTGTCCAGAATTCAGAAAAATCTGGTCAAATCACGGAGTGGGCCGTCGAACTCGGAGCGTTCGACATTCACTTCACGCCTCGCACTGCGGTCAAGTCTCAGGTCCTGGCCGACTTCATGGTCAAATGGACTAATCCTGAACCGCCCGTGCAGGAATCTGAAGAATTGGAATGCCCCGATCACTGGACAATGTACTTTGACGGCTCTCGTAGTTTCCAACACTCGGGAGCTGGAGTGGTCTTAGTCACGCCTCAGGGCGAACAGCTGAAGTATGTCATTCAACTACACTTTGTTGCGACCAACAACGCAGCAGAGAATGAAGGTCTTATTGCAGGTCTCCGGGCAGCAAAATTCCTCGGAGTCTGTCGATTAGTGGTGAGGGGAGACTCACAGCTGGTCGTAAACCAGGTAAACAAGGAGTACAACACCTTCGATGAGACAATGGCTCATTACCTGGGGGAAGTGAGGAGATTGGAAAAACACTTCAGTCATTTTGAAATCCAATACATCCCGCGAAAAGACAACATTCTCGCAGACCAATTATCCAAAATTGGGTCCTCACGTACATCCGCCCCGGCAGGAGTGTTCGTCGAACACTTGGAACATCCCTCGATCATGACTACGGTCGAGGATGATCTGGTAACAGTCTGCGTTACTAACCTCGGACATGAACGAGATTGGGCCCATCCATTGAGGGTCTATCTCGAACACGGGACCTTGCCCGAGGACGAGACCGAGAGTGATCGGTTGGTACGAAAAGCGCGCCTATACAAACTCATAGGAGTTTTGTATAGGAAAGGTACTCAAGGAGTATTCATGCGCTATGTGTCCTAAAAGGAAGGTAAATCCCTCTTGAAAGAAATTCATGACGGTGTATGCGGTGCTGTCGCGCCCCGAAACTGGGACTACGACTACTCCTGAAGAGACCTAGCTCGCTACAGCTAGTCCCATATATGCATAGCATACACATATCCTTGACTTCCCAGGATAAGTCAAGCACAGGAGTATATCACATTGCAACAGAGTCACTTACAAAATATTTAAGCAGTGTGGCCTGCTGGCCCTAATATTACACAAGAAGATTACAATGCCTTCACGGCATACATGGTTTAGCAAAATAACATCTACACACCAGAAGGTAGGTGACCCACCCACAAAGAGAAGTGGACGGCAGAACAACACACATCAGGGAAATGACGGGACTGACGCTCCTCCTTCTGGATCCACGAAGTACTCCATGCCTTCGTCTTGGTTGTAGAACGCTCCATCTACTGAATTGCAGGTTGCAAGAGTGAGCACTTATGTACTCAGCAAGTCATAGATAAGAGTAGATACATATAGTAGAGATGATATGAACCTAGACTAGTCAAGAATTATGGATGTTTGTAAAATAATCTTTCTCTTTCCTGGCTCAACTTATGGCAGCACCTTTCATATTATAACATAATCATCCATGTTCACTAAATTATAGCACTACCGCGACACGTCAACACATGACCGCCCACGGCAGCACTCCTTATCATGACAACACATGTCATTTGGGTAATCTTGATTTAATATATTTTATTTAAAAATAATACTTGTGTCACACTTCTCTTTGTGGGTGAAGCGATGGCGCACAGGCGATGGAACGGTTGATGCTACTGTTGCTTCATCGGGACGCAATGGTGTCGGGCGATGCAAAACAGTGGCGACAACGGCTGGCAGAGCAAGCAATGTGGCGAGGAGTTGCTGACGACGATCGCGCACGGGAGCGAGGCTGTTCAATGGCGCTGCCACGACGATGGCTAATACACAGACGCGTGTGCACATGCAAACTCAAGTGAGCATGAGCTCAGGCGCAGGCGAGGCGTGGCCGGCGGCGAGCAAGCGCGGCGCAAATGCACGGCGATCTCTGGTCGTGCGCAACTGGTCGAACAGGGACTGGAAAAGAAGGCTCGGGCTGATTTGCAATTTTGAAACTTGCTCTAGGGACCGATCTGCGAGGAAAAGTTTGAATAGGAAAAGGATCTGATTGCAAATCGGGAGATCTGGAGGGCTGATCTGAAATCTGATTTCAGGAATGAGTTGCATAAGATTAATGGAACTCATCTAGCCAAAGTTTGACAAGATCGGGCAAGATCTGGAGGGTTTCGACAAAAGTGGGGAAAACGACTTTAGGGTAAAACAGGGTAATTAGGGTTTCAAAAACGGCGAGGGTCAAAACTTAGATTTAGGGCAGGATTTGGAAATTCTTCCAGAAGGGAAAAATGTTCAGAATAGTGAATGGGAGATATTCACTGAATCAGGTCAAAGTTTGGAGGTGATTTGCAACATTTTGCCTTTTCAGGCTTCTGGAAAATCTGGAAAAGGACTTATCTGCGATACTCTTGGACTGATTTACGAAAAGAGTCTAGATGGTGAAATCTGGCTGCCAACTTTTGGATTAAGGTATTGGCGTACCCTTGATCATAATCCAAGAACAATCTGGTCTGATCTTGGCTAAGATTTGATTATATCTGAAATGCTGAAACTTAGGGTAAAAGGTAATAACAGATATTCTATTTTCGAAAACAGAAAAGAGTTGAAAATTCTGGAAGTTAGGGATAGAATTCAATCTGGCTCCTGAAGACTTTTAGGTTTAGGTTAACTGATAGATCAAACCTGGCAAGTCAGATCTTGACTTGGGGTCACAGGATAGATTTTGGAGATTTAGGGCTAGAACAGAATAAAGCTGAGGCTGATTTAGTTGATCTAGAAGAGACATATGCATGCATGACTTTTAAGAAAGAAACTTTTCACCCCAAAACTCAGGATGTTACAGGTGCTTTTAGTTGTTTCATGTGATAATTATTCCTTTTGCCCATATGTTACGAGTCTGACTCGGGGGCTGGTCGCCGATAATTGTATCACTATAATACCTTGATCGGATTCGCTGGCCGATCTCGTGATCACTTCTAGACAAGACACCCCTCAATAAGCCGTTTCTCAACGCACACGGGGTTTGCTGGCATGTCCTTGGTCATCAGAGTGGCTGCCGGTTTGCAATAAGGTCGGGTGTTGTATCGAGCATGATTATCGGTCTGGTCGGATTTTCCTGGTCGTCGTTACACCCATATTTTTCCTGTGCTTATAATACTAAGTCTTCAGTATGCATAATCTTAGGAGGGGGCTAGGGGAATATGGTCACAACATGAAACAAAAAGAAGTGCTTTTCTTCCAAAAAATCAAGGCATGCATATGCATTGTATAATTACATCTGTACAGGTACAAGATTTATAATAGGTCAAGCTCTTTCAAGAGATTTTCTACTAGGGGTCTGACCTCCTCCATTATAACCTCAAGTTGGTCTTCACTCTCGACCTCTGCCTCACCCACCATCGGATTTAGATCAAGATCTGGGCCATGGTGGAGACAAAGTCTGTAGAGGATGGCGGAGGCTACATATTGCTCCTTAGTCTTGATCGCCTCTCTTTGCCGCCTTGTATCTTCAGGAAGATACTCGAGGAGTGATTCCGCTTGGGTCGCGACCAGTGTGGTCCAGTCGCTAAGGCTTAGGTTGTCCTTCTCGGTTTCGACCACGTCAGCTCTTAGCAAACCGGCCACCATCTTCAGTTTTTCGAAGATGTCCTATTGAACGCTGCTGCAGGCTGATAGTGATGAGTTCAAGTCCTTGTTCTCTCTGTAGACAGAATCAACTTTTGAGTTTTGCAACTCGATGGTCGCCTAGAGATCCTTCTTCTCTTGGTTGAGCTGGCTTATTTGGTCCTCTCGAGCTGCGATAAGAGACCATCACAAACAGTTCGCATGACAAATTAATTCACTCTGGTCGGAAGTATACTTACAGGAGATCTGTGACTGCAGCAGTTGGAGTTCTTCCTCCAGGCTAGGGATCCTGGCGACTGCCCTGACCTCCTGGCTTTCCCGATCAGCGAGGTTCTTGATCAGAAAGGCGTTTTCTATGTGACAAAAGAGACAATTGTCAACATAGGACTAACATTCAGGCAGATGAAGGAACATCTTCCTTACCGCTGCAGGTGACTCGTTTCCTGTTGCGCGACCTCGATACGATTCGCTACGGCCATCGACTTGGTCACCATACGAGTCAGTTCCTATGACATGGAAGGGGATCAGTTTCAAAGCCTGGATATTCCTATGCAAATGCGAACTTAAAAGAATCACAAGAGGTGTTCTGCATACCTCAACATACTCGCTGAACGAGCCGCTTTCCGGTTCAGCCAAAGGCTGAGTCTTTGGACTCGCCTTATCCCCAGTAGGAGCGGCAGATGAGTTTTCTTGTTGAGCCTCCTCCATAGCTGGGGTCGCAGATTCCAATCTTTGCGATTGGACTTTTGTAGCCATCCCATCTATAATGGCACGAAGAACTTCCTCGGCCCTGGGGATGGAACTTTGCTCGCCCGTGACCTCTGTTGCAGGAGAAGCTTCAACACTTGTAGAGGTCACTGGGGGGCTTGGCACTACATCTCTGCGCCTAGCATAATCAAACAAGGGAATCATCCGTTAGAATCTCTTCAGTCGATCTCTGCAATACGACCCTGTCCAAACGGGAGAGATTCTTACCTTACCTGAAATCCTACCCATTTCTGGGATTTCGAGGATGGTTCCCCGGGAAAAAGAGGACAGTCGTCATCTGTCCTGGTCTTCCTCTTCCTAAATAGGACCTTGTCCTTTTCTCCTTGTGTGCATGCAAACCTATAAGAACACACATGAAGAATGATGAAAGCCAAAGCTGTAAGGGTCCTTACTGGGGTAACTTTTTCCGTCGGTAGGGATGAAGCCATTGGTCCTGAAGTCTCCTGGACCACAAGCACTGGGACTTCATCTGCGACCATGAGGTTGGTAGTGGTCGCGGGGTCCTGTTCAGTTATTCCCACTCCTGTCAACAGGAGTGGAGTGCTCACTACCCCAGGACTGGCAAGAGTCATTTCGCGGTGGATAAGGGGAACGTCGTCTTCCTCTTCCTGTATGAGCATAACTCAATGGATGTACACAAATGAATTAAAACATTCAGGAATGTGAGAAATCTTACCACAATCGCCCCTTCTATCAGAAGGGGAAGTGTTGCAAGTCCTGAGGCTTCATAAGCTTCAGGCACTAGGGTTTCACCCGCAACCACAGAATAATCGGTGGTCACGGGGCCCATCATAGTCGTCACTGTCCCTGCGGTCAGAGATAGGACCTCGCTGGTTTGAGGAGCGATCGCCTTCCTCTTGCGGTGAACTAGAGGAATGTCATCCTCCTCGTCCTCGCTCCCTTCACCCTGTACGACGAAGAAGTAATTTCTACTTGTACCTGGGGTTACAGGAGGTATTGAATATCTTACCGCGGTCTTTTTCGCGGTAGGGGTTTTCTTCTGCGAAGATGCCTCTCCCAGAATCTTCTTAGGCTTCTTGGGAGCAGATTCCTTCGCTACGCACTTCGAAGAGGTCCTCCTCATCCTCTTTGCTGCTGGTCTCCCCGAGGGACCAACGTCTTTGCTTGGACGCGTCGCCTCGGCAAATTTCCCCAGAAGCTATATCATTCAAATGTTCTTGGTAATACAGGACAGGTGAACGGTCTACAACAGAGCTTGATTGAGAAAGGTCATACCTTTCGACGCTCCTGCTTAAGATCGTTGCCCGCATTGATTAAGCTCTGGGGGCGAGGCGATCCCTTGGCTCCCTCCACAGTGGCGTTGTACGCCTTGAGGAGGTAATTTGTCCGTTTTTCAATCTCGAACAAAGGCAGAGCTGCGTCGCAAATAAGCATGTTAACAAATATGACATTTTTTCAGTAAAAATGTATGTTTTGTTGACTAGAAGACATACCATTATTGTAGTCCAAGGTACTATCCGCCATGGACTGGATTTCCCAAGCCGGATGATCCCTTTCACACAGGGGGCTTATCCGGTTCTTCACAAAGTCGCGTATAATGTTGCGCGCAGTCAGTCCTTGCTGGACTAAGTGAAGAATGACTTGGGCCTGCTTCTTCTGCTCTACGCTCAGAGCAGGAAGGGAGTCCAACTCGCTGGCCTTCTCCGGTCGGGAGTTTTTGAGCCACAGTTCGCTCTCCGACGGAGGGGTGCAGTAGAACCATTTCTGGTACCACCCATGTACAGAATCCCAGAGAGGCGGGAAGAGGTACTCTTTCTTCTCCCTTATTCGGAAGTAGATGCACCCGGAGGCATTGGCGCTCTTCGACCATGCCGAGAAGTAGAAACGTCGGACGGGCTCCACGCTCGAAAGCACTCCGACGAAGGCTTCGCACAGGTGCTGAAAGATCGCTAAGATAAGAACGACATTTGGGTGGAGATTCACTAAATCCAACCCATAATGCTCCAAGATTCCCTTCAAGAACTGGCTCTCTGGAAATCGGAACCCACAACGCAGGTACTCCTAAAAGACCACCAGTTCGCCCTCTTGGATGATTGGGGTTTCTTGGTCCTTCTCCGCTGGCCGCCAGTCGATCAGCAGTCGCGGAGGAAGAATCTCTTCCTTCTCAAGTGCCACCAGGCTCTCTTCTGTGTGGTGAACAGATTGGCTCCAGGAGGCCATCTCTTTCGAAAGATTGAGAGGAAAGGTGGTGACTTTGGAGGCGACGGAGATGAGGAATGCAAAAGAGGGTTTTGTGTGGCGAGAAACTCTTAAGGCAAATGGAGGGTTTCTGGTTGTGTGGCTTCCTCAGGAAGCTACCTTCTCCTTTTATATGCCCGAGGCAACCCTTCGTTGAATACTTTATTAATTTCCCATAATGGGTGCTTTCTCTCTGGGGACCCGTTATGCACCCCCTACAGTAAATCTGGAACAAAATATATTTATTATTTTTGTTCTGAATTCGGGGGCTAGGGTGCACATAAAAACACAAAAATTTTGCAAAGATTATGGAGGAAATGATCCCTCCCGTCTTTTGTAAATTAATCTTCGTGTGTTGATCACAATGCATTTCTGTGATCGCCTCAAGATTTGCATATTGATCGCAATGCAATTTTCTGATCGCTATAGGTAGGTAATCGCAAAATGCACGGTTGTCATCCGATCAAAGCATTATGTTCTTATCGCGGCTTCAGTTCTGATCGCGGCTTCGGTTCTGATCACGGTTTCGGTTCTGATCGCAATAATAGTATTGATCGCGATATGACACATTAATGCATTTCTGATCGGAAAGATTGTAACTTTGGATTTACCTGTGTATGGGTGATCGCAAAGGCATTCTTGTGATCATGTTTTCGCACAGAGAGTGTGAAAGGTTTCAATTCAAACTGAAACTTACATAATTCTCCTTGAGAAATCAAGGTAAGTAAGGTAAAGGAAATTTTTATTTCTGACAATCCTTACATACAAAAGGGATACAGGCGACTAGAGCATCGACCTGATCCGAGAGAAGTTTACAAAGTTCTCCTAGGGACATATTAGCATCAGTGGGATCAACACTGGCTGCCCCTAGAGAATTAGCAACTACTCTAAGCCTATCTACATCATCCCGAATCAGAGAAGCACTACTATTCCTGATCGTATCGGAGAGTTCTCGCTGCTGCCGGGCGTAGTTCCTCTCCAAGAGGAATTGGTGCGCCTCTTCACGGGATCTGTCGAAACATTCTACCAGGTGTAGAATGGCCGAAGACATCTCTTTTTCCTTCTGGAGAGTCTGTTCGAAGGAAAGAGGTTGGACCTCAGTAGGCTGGTCGCTGGGGGCTCCGACAATTTTGGTCTCCTGCATTCGCATGTGTTAGTTTTACAAAATAAAATGACCAGCAGAGGAGATGAAAATAATTACTAATCCTCGCAAGTGAGAGGATGAAGTATTTCTCCCAGAAAGGAGATCACCCGACAAAAGTCGGGAACCATCAGGTCGTGGAAGTGCAACTTTCCCACGAGAAAATCGATCACCCAACAAAAGCTGAGGATCATCTGGTTGTGGGAATGCAACCTTCCTACCAGAAAATTGATAACCCATCAAAAGATGGGGATTGCTTGATTGCAGTGGAGAAAGCTGATCAGAAGAAGGAGAAAACTTCGAAGGATTTTTATGAACCTCAAAAGGTGGAGATGAAGGTTCAACCTGCCGAGTTGCATGGAAAGGAAGAACTACATGGGACAAGGAAGGAGAGTGCAATGATGCGTCCCCAACCTTTGTGCCACTGGAGGATCCCTCGTCAACCTTGTGTTTCTTCCCTGGAGGAACCAGCTCTTCGGTCAACTGTGAATTTCCCAAAAGCATTTTGGAAATGGTCATAAGATGGCAACTTGAATCAAAAGTTCCAGAGAAGACTTATCCTCTGGAAGTCCTGGTCGAGTTCGGGCATTACTTCCTCTTCATCACTCACAATCTCTATGATGTTCTTGGAGCTCTGATCTGCCATTGAGGTGAAAATAGAAGAGAAGGAAAGATAGCTTCGGAAAAGACCACTAGTACAGAAATACAGTCTACTAACCCCTATCTTCTATTGATTATTAGCGATTTAGTAGAAAACCGTTAGAAAAGGTGCCTTGTGGTCATAAAAGGCATATGGGAGGTATTTTTCCTATCAATTTGTAAGAAACTTACCGTTAGAAGAAGCTGAATGATTTATTCTAGTGGTGATGAACATATTTACCATTAGAAGAGATGCATAAGTACTGACGGGAGGATGTTGTGCGCCGATAGAACTGGTCGACTTCTACAAATATCTTTATTCTATCGGTACAGTATTTATATACCTTTAGAATATATCACAAATTCATTAGAACTGTTCGTCTACAAATAGTTTTATTCTATCGGTCATATATTTTTATACCGTTAGAAGATAGCACAAACATCTTAGAACTGTTCGCCTTCTACAACTAGTCTTATTCTATCGGTAATGTATGTCTATACTGACAGAATATGTACAAATATTCCTATCGGTAGGATGTAGTGTGCCGATAGAACTGTTCTCCTTCTATAAATAGTTTTATTCTATTGGTAAAGTATGTTTATACCGACAGAATATCTCCAAAAATTCCTATCGGTAGGATGTTGTGTGCCGATAAAACTGTTCGCCTTCAACAAATATTTTTATTCTATGGTAATGGACGTTTATACCGTTAGAAGATATCGAAAATTGCATAGAACTGTTCGTCTTCAAATAGTTTTATTCTATCGGTAATATATATTTATACCGTTAGAAGATAGCACAAATATCTTAAAACTGTTCGACTTCTATAACTTGTCGTTGTATTAAAGTTACCCCGACAGGTTTATGACGTCCGTAACATGTGTTCCGCAATGCGGGATGACCGTGTGACGGGTCGCCCCGTGTTGGACAATCTCAGAGATTGACACGAGGGTTTATACAGGTTCAGGCCTCAGTGGAGGCCCTAGTGCTGTCGACGTGCTCCCGACTGGAGTCGGCTGGGGAGGCTCTCTTACGGGGAGAGAGCTCCTAAGCACGCCTTTTTGGTTTTTTGTATTGGATGCAAATGAAATTAACCCAGGTTACAAGAGGGGTTACAAGGGTATATATAGACCCCAAAAGCCGCAAATTACAAGACTGCCCTAGCTGAAACCGTCGGATCGAGGGCGTTGCGGTCTTTTTGCACGGTACGATGCTTGGATCCTTGATATGTGGCCACTCCAATTCCCGAGGGAACTCCCGGGTAAGTGGAGCCCTTTACCCGGGGTCGAGTCCGGGGAAGAGAGGGCCCCTTACCCAGAGCCACATCTGGGGAAGAGAGGGCCCCTTACCCGGGGTTACGTCCGGGAGCCCCGTACCCGGGACCAAGTCCGGGGAAGAGAGGGCCCCTTACCCGGAGCCACGTCCGGGGGAGGGAGGGCCCCTTACCCGGAGCCGTGTCCGGGGAGCCCCTTACCCGGGACCAAGTCCGGGGAAGGGAGGGCCCCTTACCCGGGGCTACGTCCGGGAGCCCCTTACCCGGGACCAAGTCCGGGGAAGGGAGGGCCCCTTACCCGGAGCCAAGTCTGGGGGAGGGAGGGCCCCTTACCCGGAGCCGTGTCCGGGGAGGCCCCTACCCGGGACCAAGTCCGGGGAAGGGAGGGCCCCTTACCCGGGGCTACGTCCGGGAGCCCCTTACTCAGAGCCAAGTCCGGGGAAGAGAGGGCCCCTTACCCGGGACCAAGTTCGGGGAAGAGAGGGCCCCTTACCGGGCGCTACGTCCGGGAGCCCTTACCCGGGACCAAGTCCGGGGAAGGGAGGGCCCCTTACCCGGGGCTGCGTCCGGGAGCCCCTTACCCGGGACCAAGTCTGGGGAAGAGAGGGCCCCTTACCCGGAGCCACGTCCGGGGGAGGGAGGGCCCCTTACCCGGAGCCGCGTCCGGGGAGCCCCTTACCCGGGACCACTTTACTCGACGGGACCTCATTTTTCCCCCAACATCAGCCCCCCGTGCGCTCGAGGGCATTTCGTGGCGTTGAAGCGTGCGGCTCCACATCTTACCCGGGGGTGTCCCGGTGGCTCCTCCCGGTAAGGGGACACGGCGGCACTTTTTATATGCCTCTAGGAAACTCTTCGTTATCTGCGCGCCGTTCCGCATTTAGTACTTAGATTCGGCGCGGGAAACGAGGCGATCTTCTCCCCCTATAAATATAGGGGCCACGCGTCACTTAACCATCTCCACTTCCCAAACTTCCACTTCTCTCCCGGTAGCGTTAGAGCTCTCCCGGTAAGAGCCTTCCCCGGTAACAGGCCCATTCCCGGTAGCAGCAAGGCTCCCGGTAACAAGCCCGTTCCCGGTAACAGCAAGGCTCCCGGTAACAAGCCCGTTCCCGGTAGCAACAAGGCTCCCGGTAACAGACCAGTCCCGGTAGCGTCAAGCTCCCGGTAACAGATCCTGAACCGGTAGCGCCGAGGCTCCCGGTAATAGATCCTTACCCGGTAGCATCGAGGCTCCCGGTAACAGATCCTTACCTGGTAGCGTCGAGCCCCGGGGACGCGAGATGGCTTCGAGAGGGCAAGGAAAGGCCGCGGAGTTGTCTCCCGAGAAGCTGACGTCCGATTTCTTGGGGGTCTCCAAGTTCACCTCCCAGGACTCGGCGGCCCTCGTAGCTCGGAGGGTTTTCGCCGAAGGGGACGTCCGTGTCCCGGGGGAGGAGATCGTTCCCCGCCCTCGGGAAGGGGAGGTCGTCGCCTTCGACGCATTCGTCGACGCAGGTCTCCGGCTCCCGTTACATCCCATGATCCGGGAGTTCTTGCTGCAGTACAACGTGGCGCTCAACCACCTCACACCGAACGTCCTGGTTCGCATGGGGCTCTTCATATGGTTGTGCGAGACTGCAGCTGAGACGGAGGGGACGCTGCGCCTCTTCCAGCACTTCTACAAGGCCACTGCGCGGAGCTCCCCGGTGGTGCGTCACGGGCCGAAGTCCACCTTCGGTTCGGTGGTGGTGAAGCTCCTCCCGTCCCGGGTCGACCAGTACCCGGTCACGGCCTCCCGGGACCATTGGGAGGATTGGTCCGAGAGGTGGTTCTATCTCCGGGTAGGAGACCCGAAGATCGTCTATTCTCCGGAGCCCCCGACCCTTACCCGGTCCTCAGCCCCTCTGGCCCCCAAGCTGAGCACCGGTGAGGCGGCCCTCATCGAGAAGATGGTGGAGGCCCGGTCCCGCCGGAGCATGAGGGTCCTGGCGGAGGAGCTGCTTCTTCTCTGGTTCAGTCCCTTCGGACGCGTCCGGAGGGGGCTGGGCCTTTCGGCGGAGAACCGTCCCCCCCGTTACCCGGTGTCCCGACGTGAGTTTTTCGAACTTTGCACGAAAGAGCTTTTCCCGGAGGGGCCTTACGCTCTTAACTTTTCTTCGCAGTGCGCTCATACGAATCGTCTCGGGAGAAAGCGGAGCATCTCCTCAAGTGGTATTTCGAGGACGAGCACACCCGGTGCCGCGCGGTCATTGGCGACGGCCCCCCTCGCAACCTGGTGGCTGAGGTCTTCGGGCTATCCTTGCCCGCTCGGACGCCGCTCCAGACGCCGAATTCCCACAAGAGGAGGGAGGCGCCCGGCAGCCACGGGGCGGGGCGCGCCAAGACCCCGAGGGCCACCGATGATAGCCCGGGGACAGCCCGGACGAAGTCTCCCGCTTCGGCACCGGGCCTGACCGAGACCCCCTAGGCCCCCGTGAAGGCGAAGGCGCCTTCTCCGCTAGTGGGGCTTATCGATAGCCCCACTAACACGGCCTCGCTGGTTGCCCAGCTCGACTCATTGGGAGCCTCGAGGGTGCTGGACGGCATCCGGGTGGAGTCGGACTCGGAGGATTACGCCCCGTCTCCTTCTCCGAAGAGGGGTGTCCAGGCGACATCCTCGAGCACGCGCCCAGTCCCGGACATGCGTTACCGGATGCCGGGCGCCTTCCGGTTCCGTGCTCTCCTGGCCCCCGGGGCTGGGACGTCGGCAGTGCCACCCCCGGCTGCACCACCTTCCCCGGGGCCCGGGGGGCACGCAGCTTCTTCCCCGGTGGAGGCCGCTCTACCTGAGGAGCGAGGCGTCGGGGCCACCAGGACTTGGGGGAGCGACGTCGACACCCTCGGGGGAGGGGCGCTCTTCTCTGCCGACGAGACGAGGCAGCTTTCCCTGGGCCTCCTCACTCCTCGGGTGCGGGCCCGCATGGCCGATGGGGGAATCGACGACCGCTACGAGGACGTCATCTCCCTCTCGCTCTAGGTAAGGAGCTCTTACGTTGCTGGTTGATGCCCTGTTAGGGGCTTTCCTAACCGTGTTGCCTACGTGACAGACTGCTGCCACAATACGCGCCTTCCGCGGTCGGCTCGCGCGGGAGACCGAGGCTGCGGACAAGGAGATAGCCACCCTCGAGGCCTCCCGGGATGCGGCGGTCCGGGAGCGGGACGCGGCCATCGAGGAGCTGGGGAGGGTGCGGTCGCAGCAGTTGGCTTCGGCCGAGTCCACGAGAGACGCCGCGGCCCGGGAGCTGGAGCTCGTCCGGGCGCAGCTGTCGGAGTCGGAGGGAGCCAACTCCCGCCTCCGGGAGGAGTTGAGCGTGGCACTGGGCGCCGCTGATTCTTCCGCGGCCCGATCCTTGGTTTCGGCCGGGAACCGCGTCCAGGCCGCGCTCATCACCCTGGGACTCGACTTCCTCCCGGAGGCCAACCCTCGGAACCCGTTGGCCTCGGTTGAGGAAGCGACGAACTTCCTCGTTCGGCAGGTGTCCGCCATCTCTGCCGCGGCGGACCTTCGAGACAGGGGTCTTGTCGTCCCCATGATCGCTGCTGCCGCGGCTCTCGCGGAGTACCGAGGCGCTGGAGCTCGGGCTCTTGGGGACTTCGCCGCCCCGGGCTTCCCCGACTTCTATGAGCCTCGGCAGAGGGAGCTGGAGGACCGCGCCGAGCTCTTCTTCGACCGAGTCCTGGGGACGCTGCCCGCGGCTGCTCCAGACGAAGCCTCCTCGGGGGGGGGGGGGTCATCATGGGCAAGTATGAGCCTTCCCCCCCCGGCCCTTAGTTTAGTTTTTTGCTAGGATTTCCTTTTTTGTTTACGGCACTCCTTCGACGGAGGCCCAAAAACTTGTAGAAAATTTCGCCGATTGAATAGAACATATTTTTTGCTAAACTTGCTTGATTGGACGACAGGTTGTCGCGAATGTCCCGGATAGGGATTCCGAGGAACTCCCCGTTGCGGGGGTTCCCGGTGAGGTTGTGTAACACCCTGGTTTTGGGAGTGAAAATTCCTTTTCATGAAAATCATGCATGCATGTATCTCTTTAGAAGTAGCAAGATCAGTTCAATTCTAATCTATCGTAAGCCCCAAAAATATCAAAATCTATCCTGAAGATCCAATGCAAGATCAGATTATCCGGAAATAATCTACTATCTATCCTGAGTATAAAAGCCTTCAGAAGCCAGATCAAATTCAATCTCTAACTCCCAGATTTATCAATCTCTTTCTATTTTCGAAAACAAGAATTAATTGAATATTCTAATTACCCTAAATGCCCTAAGTTTCAGAATTCAGATCTTAACCTAATCTAGACCAAATTATTCTTGGGTTGTAATCATGGGCATGCCAATACCTTAATCCAAAAAGTTGACAGCCAGATTCCATCATTTAAACCCTTTTTGCAAATCAGTCTAAATTATATCGCAGCTTAGTCCTTTTCTAATTTCCAAGAGCCCGAAAAGGCTAAAAGCCACAAATCAACTCCAGATCTCAATTTGATTCAAGGAATACCTCCTAAATGCTATTCAATAAAAAATCGCCTTTTGTCAGAACATCAAAATCCCACCCTAAGTCTCAGATTTCCAGATTTTGACAAAACCGAGACTCAAGATACCCTAATTACCCTGTTTTCACTTCAGTTCAAATTTGATCAAGAGTTCCCAGATTTTATCAGGTATTCTCTCAAATCATCCGTTGAATAAAGTTCTTCAAATCTGTGAAGTCGAAATCAGCCACAATCCTCAATATCTCAGATTTTACAGATTAGTCCAAATCAGAAAACTGAAATTGCAATCGAGTCCAGCCTCTTGTTTCGACCAGCATCATCACCTTCAACCAGAGAAGCCACGACCAGTAGCCGTGCCGTTTTCGACCTCGGGCCCAGCTGCGACCTGGAGCACCAGTGCACCGCAAACCTCACCGCCGGTGGAGCTTCGTCGTTGCCAGCTTTGCCGCAACCCCGTCACCACATGCGCGCACCAGATTGGCCGTAGCAGCGCTGCAGCAGCACCAACATCGCCCGAATCCTTCCTTCGCGCGCTCGCCTGCAGTAATGTCAGAAGCTTTGTGCCACATTGCTTCCATGCCGGAGCTGCCAGACACTTTACCACTGCACCTGCCAGAGCACGCGATGACCGTGTTGAAAAGCCGTTGAGACCGCTGAACACCGCCACTGTAGCCAACCAGCTGGATATCCTCCCGATTGCTCCAAGTCTCGAGAGCCCCATCCTCCACTATTTAAGCCCCCCCGTAGCTCGCAGCAGCTTCACTCCTCTCCAGAGCCAGCAAGTCTCGCTTCCTCCTGCTTCTTCTCGTCTTCTTCTTCGTCTCCGGCAAGCCGCCGAAGGGGAGAACGACGACAGGGAGCTTCGCTGCATCAACCTCCGATCCAAATTCGCCAGTGAGTGTCTCTGCCTCACCTCTCTATGCTGTACCAAGTAATTGAACTCCGGTGGTTCCTATCGCCGGTGATCGCCGTTATTTGCTTTTGCCCTGTTCCAGCCTTATAACCCGATTTAGCCAAAATTAGTACTCCTTTTAGTAGAAGCAATTGATCAGTATATCCTTCTTTGCAAGCCCTTGCGGTTGGATTTCAAATTGAAGCTCGGATGGAGCCTTCCCCCTGTTTTCGCGCGCCACCATGAGCTGTTCACGTCGCCGGCCCGAATAGCTTCACCTCCGACCAAATTGACTGTAGCATTGTGATCCCTGAACTCTGTAGATGGTGTAGCCAAACCAAATTGACCGGAGCTACCTTGTATCAGCGGCGCCCCAGTGGCCGTCTTCTTCGAGTCCAGCATCAACGCCGGTGAGCTCCAGTATTTGATTGCAACCCAATTCCTCGCTGGAGAATGATCAGCAACACCCCAGAAGCGTTAATCCTCAACCAATTTCGAGTTTCATCGTCTGTGGCTTGTGGCCACCGTAGCTCACCTCACCGTTCGTCGTCGTTTCATCGCCATTGTTCAATCTACTTTGTCCTGTAGATCTGCCTCAACCTACTGAGCATATCACTCCACTGCATCGCCCTTCGATGTTGTGCCAAATCGCAAGATATAGCCGTGCCAAGATCTGTCCAGTACCTGTGTCTTGTCGTGTCGGCTCCATGATTTCTCATCGCCGTTCATCACCGTCCGACCATCTTAGTTCCTGAAACCTCCACCACTGGATTCCTGTTGTCTTCGCCTACCTCCTAGACATAGTTGGCGAAGCAAAGCTCAATAGGATCGATCAAACACTCAAGCCCTAGAATCTGGCCGTGCACTGACATTCAATTCTCTGTGTCCAGGGGCCTCTTTGCAAATTGCCTAAATTCTGGACTTTCCTGTGGAAACCACCTTGTCAAATAGCTACCTTATTACATTTTGCATCTAATGCTTTGATCAAATCACATTCTTCCCACTGGAAATTATCCAAACCACATCAATGCCATTCCTTGATAACGCCAGCCCTTGTCAGTTCATGTCAGCCAATGGCATTGGGCAAGTTTAACCACTTCTGTTTGTGCAACCTTAAAACCACCTTGTCCATTGAACTTGTAGAGCTATGTTCTACATTTTATTCAACTACCACATCTTGAGATAAACTCTCTAGCATTCTCTGAAGCTATGTCAGAGCCCTGAACTGCATGTCGACCTTTTGACGTTCGTCGTTTTTGAGCAAAATAGCCTCAGACTTGATGTCCATATTGCAGCCTTGAAACCCTGAAAGTCTCTAGCATTCGTCCTCAACCCTAATTCCATAAATCTCCAAGATTAACTCAAATCCAGCTTTCAAGCTTACCTGTTCCAGTATCGCTGAGAGTATTTCTCCTTTGCATGTTGCATATAGATTATTAATGGATTGTGATTCCTGTTTGCTTGTTTGCTCTTTGATTAGAACAAGAGCCTGAGTACAGAGATTTCGTCAGACCCGACATCAACTGCTGTACCTTACGACGCGGAAGGCAAGTCATATTCTTGGACATCTTGAACCTATATTTTATGAATTGTTAAGAAATTGCCTTGACTATAAGCAGTATTGCATTTGATGAAATGATGAAGGTATGATATGGCAGTACTAGGCTGTATGCCGACAAGAGATGAGGAGATTCCTTATAAAATGATCAAACCGTGAGCCATAACTAATATATATGTATATATGTATATTCATGAAATAGAACCCTTGCCGTGGCCAGAGTTTGGTATGGAATGGTGGTGGCACTGACGAGTGCAGGGTTTGTGGAATGCACTGGTCATGGGCATGTAAGGACTAGAACCTTGTGTTGTGCTTCTATGCGGCATGAAAAACGTACCAACCACTTGCCTGGTTATGGGACGGGCGCAACTTAGTAGCTTTCTTTAGTATTAGCTTTTCCCTGCAATGGTTGTCGATCCAGTGTCTTGCGAGAACTGGTGGGCAGCAGAAGGCCATGAGTGATGTGAGTTCAGAAAAATCATGAGAGGAAAAGGTGGAAAGAAGGAAGACGCCCTATGCCAGATTAAGTCGTGCGCGACTGTAATCAAGAGAGGCTATGTGTCTTGCGAGAACATAGACCCAGGCTAGGAAGTAAGGCAGTGGGGAGGACCCACAACGGTACTTGAGACTTAACTGTCTATTTACCGGGCAAGGAATTGTTAATGCTAGGACTGTAAACTGTTATGTCATCTCGGCCTTGTCACATGCGTAAAAGTCGCATGGAGAGGTACCGACTTGAAAGCCGAATGATTGGTGGATTAAAGTGGTACACCTTTGCAAAGTTAAAAACGTATTCGAATACTCCGAGCTCCCGGGTTTATAGGAGCCTGCGCGCTGTGGATCCTATCCACGTCGATGTGACACAAGTATGTTTTCTAAATAAAATATGGATAGACTTAGCTCATGTGTGCTTGACATGTGTTGTCATGAAATGAGGTGCTAACATGGGCAGACATGTGTTGTCGTGCTATGGTAGTACTTCTAAGAGTTTATAAAAGATATTAATGATATGTCATGATGAGCACTGCCATAGATTTGGAAAGAGAAAAAGTATTTTGCAACCTTCCCTCCTTCCCTAATAGCATAGGTTCATATCATTCTACTATATGTATCTACTCTTATCTATGACTTGCTGAGTACGTAAGTGCTCACCCTTGCAATTCACTATCCAATAGATGGAATGTCCCTGATCAAGACGAAGGCCTGGAGAACTTCTTGGATCCCTGAAGGAAGAGAGTCAGTTCCACCCAAGTCCTGAAAAGTGTTGCTCTGCTTTCAACTTCTTGCTGTGGGGGTTCACTTAGCTTCTGCCGAGTAGTTGTTCTTCTGCAATCAAACTTATTTACGCCGTGATGGCTTGTAATTTATTATGTTGTAATGAGGCCAGTTGGCCATACTGCTCAATGTAATGCAAATTAAACTGATGCAATATACTCCTATGTTTGGCTCATCCTGGGAAGTCAAAAGGTAAGGGATCAGCTGTAGTGAGCTGGGTCCCCATGGGAGTAGTCGTGTCCCCCTGTGAGGGCGGGATGCGGCAGGTTGCCACTTTGCTAAGGTGGCTTCCCGAATGGCACATGGCCAACTTCGATGATTGTCGCGCCGAGTTGCCTTCACCAGAAGCTGGGGCACAGAGGATTTTTCCACTCCGGATCTTACCACCAGACGGTTATGAGGAGTGGCCCGAGGACGTGCTAAGAGCGGCGTTCCGAAAGGTCCAAGGCTTGTACAAGGACATCTCTCGGGAGTTTGCCAAGGGATGTGGAGAGTAATTTCCCCGTTCCCAACGTAGGGGGTTGTCTCCTCGATTGTCCCCACAGGGATTTAGGTCCCCGACTTGTATGTTTCTCGCCCACCGGGGAGGGTTGTTCCCCGGCCCGTTTCATCAATAAAACATTTTAATCCACCCTCCTGAGGGAAATAGTCGTCCGGGTGAGGGAACGGTCCGAGGTATGCCCGCCCCTTACCGGGAACCACGTCCGGGGAAGAGGGGGCCCCTTACCCGGGGCTACGTCTGGGAACCCCTTACCCGGGACCAAGTCCGGGGAAGAGAGGGCCCCTTACCCGGGGCTACGTCCGGGAGCCCCTTACCCGGGACCAAGTCCGGGGAAGAGAGGGCCCCTTACCCGGGGCTACGTCCGGGAGCCCCTTACCTGGGACCAAGTCCGGGGAAGGGAGGGCCCCTTACCCGGAGTCACGTCCGGGGGAGGGAGGGCCCCTTACCCGGAGCTGCGTCCGGGGAGCCCCTTACCCGGGACCAAGTCCGGGGAAGGGAGGGCCCCTTACCCGGGGCTACGTCCGGGAGCCCCTTACCCGGGACCAAGTCCGGGGGAGGGAGGGCCCCTTACCCGGAGCCGCGTCCGGGGAAGAGAGGACTCCTTACCCGGAGCTGCGTCCGGAGAGAGAGAAAGGCCCTTAGTCCCGTTACTTCCGCGGTCAAGTTTCTTGATTACGGGCGATTCACATATAGGGGCCTGATTTGTCCCCTCCCCGCGCAGCGGGGGGTGAGTCGAGTTAGATGACCCGCGCTGACTTTCTAAGAGAAATTCAGGCCGCCATTCTCATGCAGACATGGGGGTTCAATGGCTTGTGGGTCGAGAGCGGCCTAAATTGCTCCCGAAGGAGGAAGAGCGTGAATGATCTCTGGAGTGTATGGGGGGGGACTAGTCCCCCAAAGTGACTCGTTACCTCAGTTTCCTTTGAGAACTGGGTTGCCACTTACGCCCTCAGTCCACGAGGGGATATTGTTAGCCGCCCTAGGGGGACCGAGGTTCCCGCCATCGGGACTTTTAAAGGCTGAGCTGGAGCCCGTAATCTCCTCATAACGAGGGCATCCTCGAAAGGGCATCCTCACAGGGAGGGACTCCCCGTGACGGGGGCATCGCCTCAAGGGTGGTTAGGAAACACCTGCAAGGGATTGACATGTTAGGGATAAAAGCCATTTTCATTGATCTGAATGAGCCGATACAACGCCTCCCCCTCGCGTAGCCGCGAAAAGGAGAGGGAATGGCCTTGGGCCAGTGTTACAACTCGCCGCGCCTTCTCCTTGCGAAGTCGCAAAGGGGGGAAGGGGGAGGTTCGGAGATTTAGGTGTAGAACTTGCGGAGCAAGTCCGCATTCCACGTATGCTTTAGCTCTTGATCTTCGAAGGTGGAGAGTTTGTAAGCCCCCGAGCCAAGGATCGTGGAGATCCTGTATGGCCCTTCCCACTTTGGGCTGAGTTTCCCTTGAGCTTGAGGGTCGGTGACGCGCTTGAGGACAAGATCTCCCAGGCGGAAGGCCCTCCCCCGAACACGCTTGTTGTAAGCGCGCGCCATTTCACGTTCATAAATGGCGTTGCGGAGGAGGGCTCTATCCCGCTCTTCTTCGACGAGGTCCACCTTCAGTCTCTGGTTGTCTTCGTTAGCTTGGAACACGGCAGCCGAGACCCCCTCGAGGAGTTCGACTCGCAGTGATCGGAAATTGATTTCGGAGGGGAGTACTGCCTCGGCCCCGTACACGAGCGAGAAGGGGTACGTCCCGTTGCTCGACTCGGGGTCGTCCGCATGGAGCAGAGGATGCTCGGAAGCTCGTCTGCCCATGCCCCTCGCCTGGAGGCGCTTTGCTCCAGGCGGCGACTGAGTCCTTGGAGAATAACTCCATTGACGCGCTCGACCGCCCCGTTGCTCTTGGGGTGAGCCACCGAGGCAAAGTGGGGGGTCGTGCCCAAGTTCTGACAGAACTCGCGAAAGATCGCGGAGTCGAACTAGGTTTCGTTGTCAACGGTGATCTCTCGGGGGACCCCGAAGCGACACACAATGTTCTTCCAGAAGAACCTCTGCACCGCGCGAGATGTGATGGTGGCCAAGGGCTCGGCCTCCACCCACTTGGAGAAGTAGTCCACGGCCACAACCGCGTACTTGTATCCCCCCGACGCTGGGGGGAACGGGCCTAGGAGGTCCATTCCCCACCGCGCGAAGGGCCAAGTGATCGGGATGGCCTGTAGAGCGGCGGAGGGTAGGTTGGAGCCCTTTGCCATTTTCTGGCAAGCCCTGTAGGCAGAGACGAGGTCTCTCGCGTCGCGGGCAACCGTTGGCCAATAGAACCCCTGGTGAATGGGTTTTGTCGCGACGGCCCGTGGGCCGAGGTGAGAGCCACAACACCCGAGGTGGATGTCCTCAAGGAGTTGAAGTCCTTCCTCCCGCGGGAGGCAGCGAAGTAACGTGGAGGCTCCTCGCTTGTACAGCGTCCCTTCCACCAACACATATGCCCGCGCTTTTGCGCGGAGGCGTTTGGCTTCGGTGTCGTCGGAGGGCTCCCCCTCTCCCTTGATGCAAGAGATAAGGGGGTCCATCCAGGATGTGGCCCGGACGATTTCTGTGACGTCGGGGTCACAAGACTCGGAGTCCAGGTCGGGGGCCACCGCGGAGGGTTTCAAGATAACTTCCAGGAAAGCCCCCTCGGGAAGGGGCCCTCGGGCGCTTGCTGCTCGCGCGAGGGTATCGGCGCGGTCGTTGTCCCTACGTGGGATATGACGCGCCTCGAGGCCTTCGAAATGACTTTCCATTTTTCTGACCTCGTCAAGGTAGAGGCTCAGATTCGGGTCATGGCACAAGTAGGACTTGTCAGTCTGACAAACCACGAGCTGAGAGTCCCCCTTGACGAGGAGGCGTCGAATGCCCAAAGAGCGGGCAAGGCGCAGTCCTAGGAGAAGGGCCTCATATTCCGCGACGTTGTTCGTCGCGGGAAACTCGAGCCTAGCGGCGTATTCGAGGGTTCTCCCCTCGGGGCTTCGGAGGACTACTCCTGCGCCGGCCCCTACCAAGCACAGGGAACCGTCGAAGAAGAGGGTCCAATGGTCATCGCGTGGTGGTGGTGTGGTATGCATTTCTTCCTCGGGTCCCGGGACCGGAGCCCACTCAGCCACGAAGTCGGCTAGGGCTTGTGACTTGATTGCGGACCGTCCGGTTAGGGAGAGGGAGAAGGGGGATAGCTCGGCCCCCCACTTCCCGATCCAGCCAGTGGCTTCCTTGTTTCGAAGCACTTCCCCCAAGGGGAGAGAGGAGGGCACCGTGATAGGGTGGCCCAAGAAGTAGTGGAGAAGCTTTCTGGATGCCATCAGGAGAGCATAACAAACCTTCTCCATCTTCGTGTATCTTGTTTTGGCACCCTGGAGAGCCTCACTCACGTAGTAGACGGGGCGTTGATGCCCATCTTCTTCCTTGACAAGGACCGCGCTAACGGTAACCGGAGTGGCCGCGAGGTAGAGGGGCAGGGGCTCCCCCTGACGCGGGCTCACGAGCATTGGAGGGCTCGCGAGATATTTCTTCAGGTCCTCGAACGCAGCCTGTGCCTCGGGGGTCCAATGGAACCCCTCAAGGCCGCGGAGGATCTTGAAGAATTGGAGACCGCGCTCCCCCGAGCGCGAGACGAAGCGACTCAATGCGGCCAAGCGGCCGGTAAGTCACTGTACATCCTTGACAGAACGTGGCGGAGGCATGTCGAGGAGGGCCCAAATTTTTTCGGGATTGGCTTCGATGCCCCTTTGGGACACAAGGAAGCCGAGGAGTTTTCCTCCGCGAACGCCGAACGTGCGCTTTTCTGGGTTAAGCCTTAACCCATACTTGCGGAGGTTGCGGAAGGTTTCTCCCAGGTCTTCGAGGTGTGTGGCCGAGAGCGAGCTCTTGACGACCGTGTCGTCAACGTACACTTCCACGTTGCGGCCGATTTGATCCCTCAGGACTAAGCTCATAAGGCGCTGGAAGGTTGCCCCCGCGTTTTTCAACCCGAAAGGCATGTGGACATAACAGAAGGTGCCGAGGGGAGTTAATAAACTCGTCTTTTCCTCATCCTCCACCGCCATTCGGACTTGGTGATAGCCCGAATAGGCGTCCAAGAAACTCATCAGCTCGCATCTCGCGGTGGAATCCACCAATTGGTCGATCCGCGGGAGCGGGAAATCATCTTTTGGGCAGGCTTTATTGAGGTCGGTGAAGTCGACGCACATTCTCCATTTGGCGCTTGCCTTCTTTATGAGGACGGGGTTCGCTAACCACTCGGGGTGTAGAACCTCCCGAACGAACCCCGCCTCCCGGAGCTTAGCGATCTCAACCTTGATGGCCTCCTGCCGCTCGAGGGAGAGCTTTCTCGTCTTCTGTTTTACCAGGGGGCGGCCGGGCATTACTGCGAGCTTGTGCTCGATAACATCCCTAGGCACACCCCCCATGTCCGCGGGCTTCCATGCGAAGACATCTGAGTTTTCACGAAGGAAGTCAATGTGTCGCGTCGCGTGTTCCTCGGAGAGATCAGCCCCAATCTTGACAGTCTTCTCCTCGTCCTGGAAGAGAGGGACTTCCTGGAGGTCCCCCTCGGGGTGAGGCTTGGGAAGGAACTTCCCGGGGAGCGTGACTGGGGCGTCTAGGGCCGGGGAGGAGCTCCCTCCCCCCGGGGCCTTAACCAGGTTAACGTCCCCGATCACAGCAGAGGCGCGCTCGTAGAGGGAGCGCGCCACATCCTGGTCACCATGCACGGAGATCACCCCGCTCGGCCCGGGGATCTTCATGCAAAGATAGTTGTGGTGGACCGCTGCTCCTAAGAGGTTGATGATGGTTCTCCCCATTATGGCGTTGTAGGAGGAGGGGAGATCCACCACGTCAAACCGAACCATTTTGGTCCGGTAATTACCTGGGGCGCCGAATGTCATCGGGAGGTCGACCTTCCCCACAGGATGTACAGTTTTCCCCGGGACGAATCCTTGTAGAGGTCCCGCCGCGGGTTGTACAAGCTTCTCGTCCACCTGTATTTCTTTGAACGCCTTTAGATAGAGGACGTCCGCGGCACTCCCGCCGTCAACCAAGATTCGGGTGAGCAGGCAATTGAACACGGTGGCGGAGACGATTAGTGCGTCGTTGTGGGGGAAGCGCACCCCGCGCGCGTCTTTTGCGGTGAATGTCAACGGGACGTCCGACCATTTTGGTGGCCAGGATGTGTTGACGACCCCTATTGCCTTTACTTCTCGCGCATATTCTTTGCGCTGGCATTTGGAGTCTCGCCCAGAGGCAGATTCTCCCACGATGACATTAATATGTCTCTGGGAAGTCTGGAAGGGGAGCTCACCGCTGGAGCCCCTTTCCTGGTCTTGCTTCTGACCTCCCCTCAGCGGAGCAGGGAGTGCCGCCAAGGCTGGCGACGGAAGGGGTAAGGAGGTAGGGCCTCCTCCCCCCGGCCCATGTTGCTCGAGAAATGCCGCGAAATGTTGAAGGAGCACGTGGCATTCTCGGGTTGCATGGGAGTTGGACTTGTGGAAAGCACACCATAGGGTGGCTCCAGCCTCCTTGTCCCCTGGCCTGGGAGCCCCTCGCGCGTGGGAGGATTGGCCTCCCCCGCCGCCTTTGGGCTTGGAGAAGGGTCGTTGTCCCCGGTTAGGATCCCAGGAGCCGCCTCCGCCTTCGAGGACGAAAGCGTCCCGAGGCCTTGGCTCATTGCGGGGTCCTTTCTGGGGACGTTTGTGGGAGGGGTCCCTCGAGTCCCTCTCACCAGGACCGGAGGTTCCCTGATTTTTCTTCCAAAGATCGTCCTCTTCGGCTCTCGCGTACTTCTCAAGTACGTTGAAGAGCTCGTCAGCAGAGGACGGGCAACTCCGGGAGAGCCTCCGGTGGAGTTCTCCCGGGAGGATGCCACTGTTGCATGCTTCAATCACCGTTGAGTCGGGGACGTGAGCCACCTTGCTCTTGATCTGGGCGAAGCGTTTGAAGAAACTTCGTATCGTCTCCCCCGACCTCTGGCGAACGGTGTATAATTGCGACGAGTCCAGGGGACGAATGTAGTTCCCCTGGAAGTTCGCGCAAAACTCGCGCTTCAGTTGCGCGAACGACTTGATGGACCCGGTTTTAAGGTTGTAAAACCACGACCGGGCTATTCCAGAGAGGTACAGGGGGAAGACGTTGCTTTGGACGCTTTCGTCCCCCCCAACCGCCGATATGGCCGTGGAGTATACTTGCACGAACTCGTAGGGGTCGGCCTCCCCGTTGTAGTGCTCGATATGGGGGGGCCGATACGGCTTCGGCCACCGAACGCACCGGAGGCGGCGACAAAGGGGTTGATTGGCCCCTTCCACTTCCTTTGGGGAGGCTGCGTCGCTATCTCCCTTCACGGGGGATGCACGCTCGTTATCCGAGTCGGGAAGGGGTCCTGACGGACCGCCTACCTTTCGGTATCGTCTTCGTTCTTCGGGGTCGGTGGAGCTCACCTCCTGCACCTCGGAGGGGTCCCCGGAGGTGACGGAGGCCTCCTGCATGGGTCTCTTACCCTTGTCCGTTGGGACGCGTGGACCACGCCTGCGCGCGAGAAGCGATTCCTGGCCGCGTCGGGGTGGGGCGCCTTCAGACCTTGCCGCGCGCATGCGCTCTACCTCCTCCCGGGTGAACCGCGTTTGGTTCACCTGGGGAGCCCGGGGAGGGGGCCCCGGGGGAGGGAGTTGGTGCGCACCCGCTACTGGCGCGGGAGAGGAGTCGCGAACCGGAAGGGTTCCGGCGACGGAGACGGCCCGCGGCGTGGGAAAACTTCCCAGTAGGGAAACGGCTTGCATCGCGGGGGCGGCGCCGGAGACACCTCCTGGGACAGGCGCTGTTCCTAGGAGGGGAATCCCTTCTGGGGCGAGGGACAACCCGGAGACGGGAGGACGTTCGGGGAGCGGAAGCCCCCCGGGGAGAGGAGCATCCCCCGGGGGAGGCGGTCCAGGGGGAGCCCCTCCTGGGGGGGAGGTCCGCTGGGCGCGATAGCACCTCCTACACTCGGGGGAGGAGGTCCGCCAGAGACGGACGCTCCTCCTGGGAAAGGATAATTCCCGGGGGCGGACGTACTCCCCGGGAGTGCAAGTCCCCCGGGGGTTGGCACTCCTACCGGGAAGGGATAGCCTCCGGGGACGGGCAGACCTCCCAGGAGCGGAAGTCCTCCGGAGGTGGAATCGCCTCCCAGGAAGGGATAGCCCCCGGAGACGAGCAGACCCCCCAAGAGCGAAGGTCCTCCGGAGGTGGAAGCGCCTCCCAGGAAGGGATAGCCCCCGGAGACGGGCAGACCCCCCGGGAGCGAAGGTCCTCCGGAGGTGGGACTGCTTCCCGGGAAGGGGAAAGCCCCTGGAGCGAAGAAGGCTCTTGGGTGTCCCATCATGAACGGAGGTGCCATTCCTCCGAACTGGAACGGGTGCGGGTACGCGGGGGCCGGAGGCCGCACTATGGCGCGCAACAACTCCTCAAGAGAATGTTGTGCGCGAAGCTGGCCCTCCACCAGCGCCCCGAGTAGCGGGTCACCTGAAGTTGAAGGCATTGCCTGGGAGACACTTGGTCCCCCCAAACCGGGACCTTCAGGCAGGCTCGCGGGAGCCGTTCCCCCGCCAAGGGAGACGGGAGAAATGGGTGTTGCCTCCCCCCGAGTGTCCCCGGGAGGAGGTGTCGCGACGACAGCCCCTTGCGCCGGCGGTGCAGGGTTGCTAGGGCCGGCGTCATTGGAGGTGGAGGCTAAGTGCCTCATCCTTCTTGGAGCCATGACTATTTGTCACGAGTCCCCACGGTCGGCGCCAACTGTCGTTGTATTAAAGTTACCCCGGCAGGTTTATGACGTGCGTAACACGTGTTCCGCAACGCGGGATGACCGTGTGACGGGTCGCCCCGTGTTGGACAATCTCAGAGATTGACACGAGGGTTTATACAGGTTCAGGCCTCAGTGGAGGCCCTAGTCTTGTCGACGTGCTCCCGCCTGGAGTCGGCTGGGGAGGCTCTCTTACGGGAAGAGAGCTCCTAAGCACGCCTTTTTGGTTTTTTGTATTGGATACAAATGAAATTAACCCAGGATACAAGAGGGGTTACAAGGGTATATATAGACCCCAAAAGACACAAATTACAAGACTGCCCTAGCTGAAACCGTCGGATCGAGGGCGTTGTGGTCTTTTTGCACGGTATGATGCTTGGATCCTTGACATGTGGCCACTCCAATTCCCGAGGGAACTCCCGGGTAAGTGGAGCCCTTTACCCGGGGCCGAGTCCGGGGAAGAGAGGGCCCCTTACCCGGAGCCACATCTGGGGAAGAGAGGGCCCCTTACCCGGGGCTACGTCCGGGAACCCCGCACCCGGGACCAAGTCCGGGGAAGGGAGGGCCCCTTACCCGGAGCCACGTCCGGGGGAGGGAGGGCCCCTTACCCGGAGCTGTGTCCGGGGAGCCCCTTACCCGGGACCAAGTCCGGGGAAGGGAGGGCCCCTTACCCGGGGCTACGTCCGGGAGCCCCTTGCCCGGGACCAAGTCCGGGGAAGGGAGGGCCCCTTACCCGGAGCCACGTCCGGGGAAGGGAGGGCCCCTTACCCGGAGCCGTGTCCGGGGAGCCCCTTACCCGGGACCAAGTCCGGGGAAGGGAGGGCCCCTTACCCGGGGCTACGTCCGGGAGCCCCTTACCCGGAGCCAAGTCTGGGGAAGAGATGGCCCCTTCCCTGGCGCTACGTCCGGTAGCCCTTACCCGGGCCCAAGTCCGGGGAAGGGAGGGCCCCTTACCTGGCTGGGGCTACGTCCGGGAGCTCCTTACCCGGGACCAAGTCCGGGGAAGAGAGGGCCCCTTACTTGGGGCCACGTCCAGGAGCCCCTTACCCGGGACCAAGTCCGGGGAAGAGAGGGCCCCTTACCTGGGGCTACGTTCGGGAGCCCCTTACCCGGGACCAAGTCCGGGGAAGGGAGGGCCCCTTACCCGGAGCCACGTCCGGGGGAGGGAGGGCCCCTTACCCGGAGCTGCGTCCGGGGAGCCCCTTACCCGGGACCAAGTCCGGGGAAGGGAGGGCCCGTTACCCGGGGCTACGTCCGGGAGCCCCTTACCCGGAGCCGTGTCCCGGGAGCCCCTTACCCAGGACCAAGTTCGGGGAAGAGAGGGCCCCTTACCCGGCGCTACGTCCGGGAGCCCTTACCCGGGACCAAGTCCGGGGAAGGGAGGGCCCCTTACCCGGGGCTGCATCCGGGAGCCCTTTACCCGGGACCAAGTCCGGGGAAGAGAGGGCCCCTTACCCGGAGCCGCGTCCGGGGAGCCCCTTACCCGGGACCACTTTACTCGACGGGACCTCATTTTTCCCCCAACATAACTAGTCTTATTCTATCGGTAATGTATGTCTATACCGACAGAATATGTACAAAAATTCCTATCGGTAGGATGTAGTATGCCGATAGAAATGTTCTCCTTCTACAAATAGTTTTATTCTATCGGTCATGTATGTTTATACCGTTAGAAGAGATCATAAATCACTAACGGTATGAGATTGTGTACCGATAGAACTGATCTAGTACTATAAATACCCGTGTGTGTCTCTTTCATTCGTACAGTTCATCAGGTGCTCGTAGCCCTAATCCGTAAGCTCCATGGATGGCCGGCGCACCTCTATCGACAACCGCTGCACCTCCGCACCTCCATCGACGCCCACTAGATTTAGGCATGGCATGCAAGGTACGTAAAATTTCGGCAATATTGTTAGATTATTCTAATCCGATTATGGTAATATTGTTAGATAATGTTCAATTGCTTGCTGATCCTATCAAATAAAGAAAATTATCAAGACATATTTGCAATACAAACGCTATCTAACATAGTGAAATGCCAATAAGAGTATAAAATGTAATATCTTCATCTCTCAGTAGGTTGCTCAATACCAACTTGTACTTAGTAATAATTGAAATTGAAAGATCACGAAATTGAAAATGAAATTGAAAGATCATGAAACTAAAATTGAAATTGAAATTGAAAGATATTTGTAATTGAAAGATCATGAAATTGAAATTGAAATTGAAGTTGAAATTGAAAGATCATTAATGTCAAGATATTTACAAATATCATGACATACACAAATATCTTGATCTTCTGTGTAGGTTCTTTAATGCCAATAACATAGTCAAATGTCAACTAGCTTGCTCAATGATCAAGTGCATGTAAAAAGTTCATTAAATAATTAATATATGTATATTGGCAAGGTAATTTCTTCTGATGAAATAGAGTAGAAATGTAATATCTTGATCTCCAGTTGCAAGTTGATGTAGGAAACAGTAAACAATCTTAATTTGCTCTAGAATGCCTATTAATGATCTGTGCAGGTCCTTGGATGATGCTCATGAGGGGCAACGTATTTCATGGTTCTTCATCGCAGTACCTTGCCTACGTTGGCTTGTTGGCAAAAGAAACGGTGAAGATCACCATTGAGAGCTGGAAAGAAACGGTGAAGATCACCGTCGAGAACTGGAACGACGTGAAGGACGAGATCTTGGTTGGCTCGGTTGAGAAGATCCTTAAGCCCGGCGTGTTTCTCAAATCAGGACATATAAAAAGCATCTTACATTTGTATCGGTGTTTCAGCCATTTTTTTGCATGCACCAGCTTGTGGCCAGATGCTTACCTGCTTGGAGAAGAATTGTTGTCATTTGCATAGCCATTCTACACCATCATTACACAGAACAACATCTTGCAAGGTAGGTTCTTTTTGTTAATGGAGTTGAGTTGAGTTGAGTTGATCGAGTCTGAGTCTGAGGAAATCACCAATACAAATGTCACTCGACGGCAGTTCCAGCTCCTCGGGCGTCTTTGAATTGAACTCCTATGGTTAAGTCCAATGTGGTTCAGACATTTGCTGTTTTGGATGAATGGATTTGTGATGTATCAGGTCCAACTTGTAGTCGGTAGTTGCATTGTCGCAACTTGCAAAGGTTCTCTTTTATGTAAAATGTATGAGCCACTGGGTCCTCGTGATGATATGTTGTTAATTTCAGACATGACTTTTGTAATATACATCGAATGTGTGAATGTTTGTATTTGTATATTGTTGTATATTTGTGTATCATGTATTGCTATTTGGGACATGAACTTGAATGTGTATATGGGAGTATTTGTGTATTTAATTGTATTGGTAGGTAGGTGTGTATTTGTATTGCTGTTTCAGACATGCACTTGAATTTGTGAATTGGCATGTGTATGTTTGTACCTAAATTGCTCTGTCATACATGAATCAACTTGCTTTTGTTTTCAGCCATTAACTAGAATGAGTTTAAATAGTACTCATTTTTTATGTTTCCTCTTGCATTTTCTTAAAGGAATGGAGGCAAACCAAGATCTCATGTAAGTAGAGATTTTTAATTTCTTTGGCAAGATGAAGTACCAAGTACCTAAGAAAAGTATTTTTGTGTCTCCTAGTTAATCTACAAATTAGCATCTCTTGAAATATTTCTTTATCTTCTAGTTAAGATCTGTTTGATGTTACATTGTGTTTAGATATGATTCTTTGGATGTGAGAACTGGTGTCATGTGTGTCATGCATTACCAAGTTTGGTTTTGTTTCAGTCATGTACCAGTACCTCTTCTAACGGTAAATACACATATTTACCGACAGAACAACACATGTATTTGCTGTGTCATGCATTACCCACATTGCTGTGTCATGCATTACCCAGTTTGGTTTTGTTTCAGCCATGTACCAGTACATCTTCTAACGGTAAATAAACATATTTACCGATAGAACAGCACATGTATTGCAGTGTCATACATTACCCACATTGCTGTGTCATGAATTACCTAGTTTGGTTTTGTTTCAGCCATGTACCAGTACCTCTTCTAACAGTAAATACACATATTAACAATAGAAAAACACATGGATTTGCAGTGTCATGCATTACCCAGTTTGGTTAGGTTTCAGTCCTGTTCCAGGACCTCTTCTAACGGTAAATACACATATTTACCGATAGAACAACACATGGATTTGCAGTGTCATGCATTTAATTCCCAGTTTGGTTTTGTTTTAGCCCTGTTCTAGTAGCTCTTCTAACGGTAAATACACATATTTACCGATAGAACAACACATGAATTTGCAATGTCATGCATTACCCAGATTGCTGTGTCATGCATTACCCAGTTTGGTTTTGTTTCAGCCCTGTTCCAGTACCTCTTCTAATGGTAAATACACATATTTACCGATAGAACAACACATGGATTTGCAGTGTCATGCATTTCTCAGATTGCTGTGTCATGCATTACCCAGTTTGGTTTTGTTTCAGCCCTGTTCCAGTACCTCTTCTAACGGTAAAACACATATTTACCGATAGAACAACACATGGATTTGCAGTGTCATGCATTTCCCAGATTGCTGTGTCATGCATTACCCAGTTTGGTTTTGTTTCAGCCATGTACTAGTACCTTTTCTAACGGTAAATACACATATTTATCGATAGAACAAGACCTGTACCTATTCAGCAATGCACCAGTAACTGTTCTAACGGTATATGTGTGTTTGTACCGATAGAAGATGTGAGTACAAAATTACCAGCAAGTAGTCTAACGGGCATTTCATGTATTTACCGTTAGAAATAGGTCCAGTATAAGTAAAACCCCACTTGACCATTGCTGAGCTGCTGTTTGTTCTGTTGCACTCTGTGTCCCTCTGTTTGTGATGAAAGTTCCACGCTCGCAGCTACATTGCTAGGGTGATCAGGGCAAGTTGGAAGGAAGTTGATTGCACCCCTCTCTTTAAGGTAAGCTTAATTGTCATCACTTATCTCTCTCTCCCTCTAGATCTCCCTCCCTCTCTACTTGCAAGCTAGCTGTATTGTGTAGTTCCAAGCTTGTAGCTCCAAGCTTGGGAGCTAGCCAGCTGGAAATGCCTCATATTTTAGGAGCTCACTAGCTTGTATTGTGTAGTTAGCTAGGTTAATTAGTGTTAATTTTGTCAGGCTAGGGTTTAACACATCAGTAGTAAGAGGCTGTACATGTACATATACATAACTTAATTGGGCAGGTTTCATGCATGACTGACTCATTAAATCTTGTTAATTGTAGATGGACAGAAAATATTGGATGTATGGAATAAAATGTACTACTCTTGAATATTTGGATAGTGTGAATGAGTTTATTAAATTTGCTGAGCAACAAAAGGAGAGGAAAGGAGAGAAAGATATGGTTTGTCCTTGTACAGATTGTATGAACTTGAAGAGGTTTAGCAACTCTGATCAAATTAAGAGTCATCTGATTCGTCATGGTTTTAATGTGCGATACACCCGTTGGATATGGCATGGCGAAGATCTTGAGGAAACAAGCACCACTACTACCAATCAGCAGGACTCGGATATGGATTGCAATAATATCGATGATCATCCGAATTTTGATAATGTTCATTCCGATGTGCACGTAGATGATGATGATGACAATCTATATGAGATGTTACGTGATGTAGAAGAAGATTACAATGAAAATGACTTCTGTGAATTTGAGAAACTGATTGTTGACTCTGAGAAGCCTCTGTTCCCTGGATGTGCAAAATTTACAAAACTGTCTTCTGTGCTGAGATTATATAACTTGAAGGCAGGCAACGGTTGGAGCAATAAGAGTTTCACGGCACTATTAGATCTTCTAGCGGACATGCTTCCAGAGGGAAATGAGTTGCCAAGATGTATTTACCAAGCCCAAAAACTGTTGTGTCCATTGGGAATGGAAATCGAAAGAATACACGCATGCCCAAATGATTGTGTGTTGTACCGTAACGAATATTCCAGTTTGCATGTTTGTCCAAAATGCGGCGCATCGAGGTATACGCGTAGGGACCAGATTGACAGTGAACGTCACGAGGTAAAGAAAGTCCTCCAGCGAAAACTGTGTGGTACTTGCCTGTGATACCTAGATTGAAGCGGCTGTTTGCAAATCCGAAAGTCGCGAAGCACTTGCGTTGGCATGCTGAAGCCCAGAAACAAGACGGAAAACTGAGACACCCAGCTGATTCTATTCAATGGAGAAACATCAACAGAACATTTGTTGAGTTCAGCGGCGAAGTTAGGGATATTAGGTTCGGGCTGAGTACAGATGGTATGAACCCACATGGTAATATGAGCAGTCGGCAAAGCACTTGGCCGGTTCTTTTATGCATCTACAATCTTCCTCCTTGGTTATGCATGAAGCGCAAGTACATCATGATGGCGTTACTAATCTCAGGACCCAGATAACCCGAAAGTGATATTGACGTGTTTCTAGCGCCTTTAATCGAGGACTTACAGAAATTGTGGAGCAAGGGGGTGCAGGTGTGGGATGCATACAAGAAAGACAATTTCATCTTGCGGGCCCTGATATTTTGCACTGTAAATGATTTTCCGGCCTACGGCAATTTGTCGGGGTATAGTACGAAAGGAGCCAAGGCTTGCCCTATTTGCCTAGGTGAAACTGAGAGCATGTGGTTGCGAAACTGCCGGAAAACAGTGTACATGGGTCACCGCAGGTTTCTTCTGGCGCATCACACGTATCGTAAGAAGAGGAAATCATTTAACGGGAAGCCTAAGAAGGGATCAGCTCCAGTGTTTCTGACCGGTAAGGAGATTTACTCGCGCGTGAAGGACATCAAAGCAGAGTTCGGTAAGTCTTCTAAACCTCGAGAAAAAAATGTTTGAAAGAAGAGATCGATTCTTTGGGATCTAGCATACTGGGAGCACTTACAAGTTCGACATTGCATTGACGTCATGCATGTAGAGAAAAATGTCTGTGTCAGTTTGATTGGTTTATTGTTGAACATTCCAGGAAAGACAAAGGATGGTGTGAAAGCTCGTCGTGACATGGTGGAAATGGGGATAAGGACTAAGCTTGCACCTTTGGAGAAGGGAAAGCGTATATACCTCCCCCGGCTTGCTATACGTTGTTCAAAAGCGAAAAAACAGAATTCTGTCGGTGCCTGCATGGCGTTAAAGTTCCATGTGGGTATTCCGCGAACTTGAAAAGACTTGTGTCCATGAATGACCTAAAACTGGTTGGCACGAAGTCCCACAACTGTCATGTGCTGATGTCACAAATGCTTCCCATTGCTATCAGAGGTATTCTCCCAGTTAAAGTCAGAGAGACAATCACAAACCTATGTTATTTCTTCAATGCAATATCTTGCAAGGTAAGTACGTGCACTCGTACTATAAGTTAATTAGCTCCATTTGTGGAGCTTAATTAGAAGATTTTTCTGATATGAATATTTGGCGCAACTGTGTCCTCGTAGGTAATTGATCCGGATGGACTGAACGCTTTGCAACCCGACGTGGTTACAACTCTTTGTCAGCTTGAGATGTATTTCCCTCCATCTTTTTTTGATGTTATGATCCATCTGATTGTTCACCTTATCAGAGAAATTAAGTTTTGTGAACCCGTGTGCCTGTGTTACATATATCCATTTGAGAGATTTATGGGTGTATTGAAGAGATACATAAGGACTCGTCATCGATCCGAGGGGAGTATCATGGAAGGTTATGCCGCCGAGGAGGTGATTGAATTTTGCACAGATTATATGGCCGGGTTGACCCAATTGGCGTTCCTAGGTCCCGACACGAGGGTAGGCTTCAGGGCATCGGAATAATTTGATTCAAAGCTATCGTCCCCGCCCGTGATGTGTACGCAAAATCACGTTTTTGGGTCTTATAACACATGACGGAGGTCGAGCCATACATACACGAGCACAAGGTAATGTTACGGTCACAGAATCCTTCGAAGTCAGAGATTTGGGTCACCAGAGAACATAACAGGAAATTTGCTGGGTGGATCCAAGAAAGAGTCACGCGAGCTGCCGAGGCCTCCATAAGTGAAACTGTGACATGGTTGGCTAGAGGCCCAAGATTCACTGTAGGGACTTGGCAGGGGTATGACATCAATGGGTATTCATTTTACACAAAAGCTCAAGACGCCAAGAGTACCACGCAATGTAGCGGAGTGACACTGTTTTCTATTTCCTAGGATGCCAGGCAGTAAGGGCGCTGAACTCATATTACGGTGCTATTGACAAAATATGAGAGCTCGATTATGGATTATTTAAGATTCCCTTGTTTCGATGCCAATGGGTCGAAATCCCTCGAGGTGTTCAAGTTGACAATTACGGGTTTACTCTCGTCGATCTTGATAGAGTCGGACACCAAGACGATCCATTCATACTTGCAAAGCAAGCCACACAGGTATTCTACATCGTTGACCCAGCCAATCCAAACTTGCACGTTGTCCTCCACAGCAAGAGACGTATTGTTGGGGTCGAAGACGTTGTCGACGAAGAGGAGTATAACCAATTCGACGAAATACCTCCGTTTTTAGAGGACATTCAATCTATCCCTACTGAAGATATCAACAAAACAACGTATCTGCGAGATGATCCCGAAGAAGGATTATGGTTGAGAACCATGGATGATTATTTCCTATTTCAGAGAAAAATGCCAAGTAAACAGCCCACAAGTTGTGCATCAAGGTGAGGAACTTATCATTAATACATCAGGCAATACATTTTTCTTTAGAAATTAATGATAAGCTAGTTCACAGCATTAATATATCTCAATTTTACTCCACAGCATGAGTTCTAACATGTACAGTACCTTTATCCTGTAAGAACTTAATTCTTCCCTTCAAATTTTCTTGCCAAAATCTCATTGCAGCCTCTTGCTTCTTAAAAAAATTAAGCTCTCCAAAAATCTCATTCCCTAAAACATCATTTTCCAATGCCCTGCCCACTTCAAATATTACTCTGGGAAAAATTTACTTGTTCTATCGGTATTATTTTGTTGTACCATTAGAATAAATCCATTCGTCTGCTGGTATTTTGTTATTTGTACCGATAGAAAAAGGCATCCACTACTTTAATGTGTCTCAGGCACTTCAAAAATTACTCTGGGGAGAATTTACTTATTCTATCGGTATTATTATGTTG
Source organism: Pharus latifolius (assembly GCA_019359835.1). Classification (NCBI taxonomy): domain Eukaryota; kingdom Viridiplantae; phylum Streptophyta; class Magnoliopsida; order Poales; family Poaceae; genus Pharus; species Pharus latifolius. The sequence continues at coordinate 25,185,379 of CM033327.1, forward strand.
CACCGTTAGAATAAATCCATTGGTCTAACGGTATTTTGTTGTTTGTACCGATAGAAAAGGGCATCCACTACTTTATTACAAATGACCCTTGAGTTTCCCTCCAGTCGAACAGTTCCAACTTATAGCACTGTGTCTCTTCGAGAGCGAAGAAAACCATAACCTCCGCAGTGGCCACTCACTTCCTCACTCCCACACGATGATCGCCGGCTGGATACTGGTTCACCACTGCCACCGGTTCATATTTTCTTCCTTTGCCGGCCGTCGCTGCGTTCTACACCGCCTCTCCATCACCACAACTGATCGCCGTAAAATACCCTAATTCGTCGTTCTTTTTCCAGCATCTTCCTTATTTGATCTTAGTGTTTTGTTCGTACTAATTCTTCGAGTTTTGCAATTAAACTAGGGTTCCCTATTGTGTTGGATTATGTACATTCCGCAGGCAATATTGATTTAAATTAGGGTTGACATAATATGTTCCAATGCTGTAATGAACCTATTTTGAGATTTTAACTTATCTATACTGCTGTATGTGTGATCAATTGTATCCAACTGCCATATAATGCACATTATATGTTGGAGGTGTTCTTACACATCTTCTATCGGTATCTCCTATATTTGCCGATAGAAAACAATGTTATGGTCTATCGGCAGCTCATGGGTTTACCGATAGAAAATATTTCTGAATAAGTATTAAAACTTTGAATCTGGAAGGACATGAATATTAAAACTTTAGATGCTTGTGTGCATATTTACGTGTGAAATAATAATGCTGGCCCATGAATATTAATATAGCAAATCATGGAGAATGTTACGTGATGCCAGTGAATGGCGGCTTATCAACAAAATTCCATATATAGATAACATTGTTATGTTCTATCGGTATCTCACGTGTTTACCGATAGAAAAAATTGTTATGTTCTATCGGCAGCTCATGTGTTTACCGATATAAAAGATTGTTATATGTGAAATAATAATGCTGGCCCATGAATATTAGTATAGCAAATCATGGAGAATGTTGACTTAAACCAAGATTATGTGATGCCAGTGAATGGCGGCTTATCAACAATATTCCATAACACAGGGAACATTGTTATATTCTATCGGTATCTCGTATCTTTGCCGATAGAAAATATTGTTATGGTCTATCGGTATCTCATGGGTTTACCGATAAAAAACATTGCTGAACACTTCAGCAATTAATTTTTGCATGTCTTTTAGTATTATTTTCTTCGGACATCCCTTTTGAGCCCTAATTAGTCTCCAGTCCTGAACTGGGTTATGAAACTTCAAGAAGAATTAATTGCCAGATGTTGCCTGCTTCCTATATGAAAATGTGTAGATGAAAATGCTCAGAAATAGAATCTTATCTTCTATTGGTAGTTTATGTGTTTACCGATAGAAAAAATATTTAAAATAGGTCTTTTTGCTTTGTAAAATGATTTGATTTGTGTTTCCATTAAATTTTTGATGGTTTGTTGATGGTTTTGTAGGGAAAGACATGTCGTCGTCTTCATCAGATGGTACTAGTGGTTCGACTAGGGCCAACCCCAACGTAACTGAAGATGCAGCTGGTTCATCCTAGCGCAAGAGGGTGGGGCGAGGTGCGACGACGTTGGGCCGTTTGGCCAAACGCACAGATCTTTCTTGTGAGTTCAACCAATTTGGGAGGCCGATCGGAAAGAATGCTGGGAAGTACACGGCCTACGTTGTGCTGTTGGCAAGAGAAAGGGTGAAGATCACCGTCCAGAGCTGGAAGTACGTGATGGCAGATGAGAGGGATAGGTTGTGGGCGGAAGTGAAGGTTAAATTAACTGAAATCGCTGAACTCTTTTGTAATCACGTTCTCTTGGCTTATACTAAAGTTTAGCTAACTCGTGATTAATTGTATGCATTATTTGAAAACAGGCTAAGTGGAACATCCCCGACGATAAACCTAGGACGGCCTGCTTGAAGGACATGAACGGAACATGGAAAACCTTTAAGAGCTGGCTCGTCAGTAACTTCCTCACTGCGGGGAAATCTCCTTGCGAGAAGTACCCCTTCATATCGGAGGAGGTATGGGAGGAATTCACCAAGCAGAAGGGGACCGAGGAGTTCAAGGTCCTTAGCGAGAAGAATAAGGCGATCCAAAAGAGGAACGACCACCCGCATAGACTCGGATCCCGGGGCTATGCGGGGAAGGAGGAGCAGTGGAAGAAGGAAGACGAGCAAAATTCTGTCATCGACTCCCCTGAGTTGCCGCTCTCCGAGATCCAGGATGAGAGGTGCAATCGATGGTGGAGGGGGAGAGGGTCCGTGTCGTCCACGGGGTTTGTGCAGTTCGCAAACCCTGGGGACGCCGACGTTGTGAGGCAAATGGTAAGTTGGCTAACCTCGTAAACTGTGTGCGCACAAGTGTATATATGTGTTTGTCTCACAAGGTACCTTTAAATGTAACAAATCTCTTTTGAAAAGGAGGCAATGGAGGGATTGTTTACCCCGCATAGGGAGAACGACATCCTCACCAGGGCTCTAGGAAATAAGGAGCATCCCGGGCCGACACGGACAGTGGGAGGCATTGTGTCGTAGAAGGCCGATTTCGCAGATCCGGCTCCACCGAGGAAGAAGGCCCACTCTTGGAAGGATAAGGAAGCGGAGCTCTTCGATAAGATACGGGCTGAGGTACGGGCGGAGATACGGGCTGAGGTGCAGTCTGAGGTCGCACAAATGAGGGAAGAGTTTGCACAGTTGAGAGAAGCATTGCTGGCCAATAGTGCAGATGCGGATCCCCAGGATGACGGTACCCGGCAATGCTAGCTGAAATGCAGGACTTTTGATAAATATGTTTCCGCTGGAGGGAGGCATGCCGCACCGCAGGGCTCCCTACTAGCTTGGAAAGAATATGAGGTACTCATGAGACTTTTTGTTTATGCTTAATTAGTTTATGGAAACAATAGCTAACATGCCTTCGCATATGCAATTATTTCAGTGCCATCAGCAGCCGAAATCATGGGAATACGGGTTTTATGTGCTACGCTACATGTACGACCTAGTGCAGACAAACTTTGCCCAATTCCCCCAGGTAAGCATTGATAGCTAACTCAAATTTGAAAATTGGGTGTCACGTTCAAAATTAGGAAGTTAGTTACTCAGTATTCACACATACTTGCAGATCGCCATGTCGAAAGACCAATACGAAAATGCAAAGATTAGAGATCTTCGACAAATTTGGGCTCAATATGTTATGGAGGAAGTTGCGCCCAACCAACCGCCATGACAATTTTCTCTTTTTCGTGTATTCTGTGCATAGACTATTTATATATATGTGAATAAATATATATGTGAATAAATGTCCATATTGGATTGCAATTTGTACTTGTCCATATATATGTGAATAAATGTGAATAACTGTCTAATGTGTCAATTTGTTCAATGTATATGTGAATTTACCTTTCTTTGCATTTGTACTGTATTGTGTATCCAATCTATACTGTATTGCATCTGTACTGTATATGTGAATGTACTGTATTGTGAATGTAAAAAATGTACTGTATATGTGAATGTACTGTATTGTGAATGTAAAAAATGTATTGTATATGTGAATGTACTGTATTGTGAATGTAAAGAATGTACTGTATATGTGAATGTACTGTATTGCATCTATACTGTATTTCTATTGGTAAATTCATTCACAACCGAGAGAGTACTATAATTTATTCTATCGGTAAACTCATCCACAACCCAGAGAGTACTATACTTTCTTCTATCGGTACACTCGTAATTAACCGTTAGAAGAGTGTAACTTTTCCTACCGGTAAACTCATATACAACCGAGAGAGTAGTATCGTTTTTTCTATCGGTAAACTCATTTCCAACCGAGAGATTACTAAGGTTTTTTCTGTCGGTAAACTCGTAATTAACCATTAGAAGAGTGTAACTTTTCCTGCCGGTAAACTCATATACAACCGAGAGAGTACTAAGATTTTTTCTATCAGTACACTAGTAATTAACCATTAGAAGAGTGTGACTTTTCCTGCCGGTAAACTCATACACAATCGAGAGAGTACTAAGGTTTTTTCTATCGGTCAACTAGTAATTAATCGTTAAAAGAGTGTGATTTTTCCTGCCGGTAAACTCATTCACAACCGAGAGAGTACTATACTTTTTCTATCGGTAAACTCTTTCTCAACCGTCAGACTAGAACGGGTTTTCTACCTGTTGTCGCCTAAAATGCCGTTAGAATAGTGAAGTTCTTCTATCGGTTATTTACCGATAGAAAATGATCTATCTGGTTCTATCGTTTCTATCTCTAACGGTACAAAAATCGATAGTAGAAGGGTGTTTTTTACGATAGAAGAAAACTTTTCTGTACTAGTGGACTTAGCCGAGAAAAGACTTGTGAAATTTTAGGGCTAAGAGGCTTCGGTATTTATAGCCTCCGAAGGTGACGGTTCATTTTTTGAATGCCTCGAGTTCTTAAAACGCATTTACAGTTTTATCTCTGGTTAAAAGACAATTCCACGGCGCTATCATTACCTGTCAAAGACAAATCAAAGTCCGTTTCGGGAAATAAACCGCCACACTTAGTACGCCACTAAGTGGAGAAGTTGAAGCGTCGGGTCACTTATCCGATGTAAGATTTAAATTTGAAGTAAATATGTCCCTTCGTTTTCTTCAAATTTGGGGGCTAGCTGACGAGGATTGTTACTCGAGCTAGTTCGGAGTAATGCACATCTGGTTCAAGACAGATTCGAACCAGACAAGTGTCCGGAGGTCCGTTGCTAAAATCTCAAACGACCTGAGAGGCGTGGACACATGGTCGCAGGCTTTGCGCGATCATGAGGCCGCAGACAATGCGAGGTCAGGGGATCGCAAACGTTGTGCGGTCAGGAGGCTGTAGGCAATGCGCGGTCAGAAGACCGTAGATGATATGCGGTCAGAAGGTCGTTGACCACTCTCGACCAGGATAACTCGGGATTACTTAAGCTCTACAACAGGCATATCCCGAGAATCACGAAGATCCTTCCACATATGAAGACAACTACCAGGAGGTTAACTAGTGCAGTTATCCCTTAATTGCACGTGTTAAGTCTGCGTGGAAGTTAAGTGCGGTTATCAAAACTGCACCCGAGCAACCGTTCAAAGCCGTTGTGCATTGGCACCCTTTAGACCAGTATAAAAGGGTGAGCAAATGTACAGAACGAGGACAAAGCCTGAACAACCCTAACAGATCGAACAGATCAAGAAGACTACAAACTTTCATAGGCTAGTTTAGTCGTGTTTTAGACAATCACACAGAAAAGATGTTCGCCTGTGATGATTTTTCTACAACTTTGTAATCTTTTTCCTCATACATAGTGAAGTCACAACAGGACGTAGGGCTATTACTCCCACCATCGAGGGCCCGAACCTGTATAAATCTCTCTGTGTTCCATCCGACATTGCTCATCATCCCTTCCCAGAGGGACACCCTGAAAGATCTCACAACTCACAAATTCTGCATAAGTTCGACTAAGAACCCCGAGTCTGAATCGTCGAGACTTCTGATCCTAGAATGAGCAATGATAACACCATACTTGGTTGCTTCATGCACATCCATGGAGGCAAATTGAGAGGTACGATAAAGACAGGCCAAATATTATGTGGTATTCGCATATTAGCAAATGGTTTAGTATTCGCATATTAGCAAATGGCCGGAAGCCGTCACTGGCAACGCATAGCCTAACATTACGATGTTCAAAAGCAAAAGATGTATGGACTTTATCAAAACATTTCCAAGCTTTGGAATCTGCCGGGTGCCGCATTTTTCCATCGTCTACCCCAAAATCCTCATGCCACCTCATCAAATCAGCAGTTCCGAGACATATATATAACCGTTTAAGCCTTGGCTTCAAAGGAAAGGACCTTTTTGCCTTTTGTGGTAAGCTTAGTTTCACCCGAATGCTTATCATTCTTCCATCTAGGAGCTCCACACACTTTGCAAAAATCAGCATCTACATCTTCTTTCCAAAATAGCATGCAGTCATTCACACAAGCATCACTTTTCTGGTAGGACAAGCCTAGGTCTCGTAAAAATCCTTTTTGCTTCATAATAAGAGCTTGGCAAATTAGAATCATTTGGAAGAAAGTCCCTACAAAGTAGCCCTAGCAACATGAAAAATGACTTATTGCTCCACTTCCCCAAATTCTTAATATGAAGCAAATTAACTAAAGTGGACAACTTAGATGTTCGGGAACCTTGGTATAGGGGCCTATTACAGTCATTAAACAAGCTATAGAATTTTAAGGCCTCGAAATTTGGTTCCTCTCTGGGATCATCGTCATCTGAGAATGGCATCATTTCCTCTTCGTACGTGTGTAAATTGTTGTACTCTGGATATAAGTTCATTAGGAAATCTTGCATTCCATCATTTTCTTCCTCGTGATCTTCATCTCACTCCTCGTCTTCTTCATTAGTTGACTGTTTCTAACTCACCTATCCTTCCTCCATGATGGTACCAAAATGTGTAGCTCTTAGAATTCCATAAACCATAAGATGTGTGGTAACTACTACACGGCTCAGCACTTAACACATGGGCAACGAATGTTACCACCTACTCCAATCCCCCTAAAAGCATATTCCATTAACTTTTCTACTCCAGTCAAGTATTCTCCGTTGAGTCAATCATCAACGAGATTCATCCATTTCTTATTAGGAGGCATCTCTTGATGATCAGTAGTAAAAAGAATATTATTTATCCTATTAAAAGTAAATATATTGTTAAATAGATGTCTATATAAAAGGGGGTGTATGGGTAGCATGTAATTGTTTTTTCTTAAAAAACATATACATCTACACCATTGATTTAAAAACAAGAATCAATCTCCACCCTCTTTCTTCCCACACTTCCTTCTCCCCTCCCCGTGCCCTACCGCCACCGTCATCTCCAACCCTACCCATGTGCCCCCGCCCCTAGTGGCCACCAGTGACCACGCCGACGCCGCGTGCCTCCCCTGTCTTGCCTTCTCCTTCTCCTCGCTAACCACCACCACCAGGTGAGGTTTGCACCTCTGCCGCACCGCCGTCTCCACCACTACCCACATCATCGCCTGTTTCCCCACCGGCCGCCATAGTCACCTCATTGCCCTACTCTTGCCTGCTGCCGAAGATGCTAAGAAAGAGACTAGGTAAACTCTAGAGGGGTATATCTAAAAAGAAAGATTTGATCCAATAGTGGAGAGAGATATATGCAAGATAAAAAAAAACTGGTACCTGCCACTTAGCAAAATCCTATAAAAGAAAATCATACCTTACAATAATAAAAAACATTCCCACCTTTTATTTCCTTCGATAAGACAATTTGAATGCACATAAATGTAACGCCCCGAACTAGAGGTCTGGGAGATTTTAACATCTCCTGAACACGTTTGAGTCATACTCGTACACATTCTGATACAGAGTGGAAACACAGATGCATTGGCACTGTGGATAAAGAAACTCTTTATTCAAAACTTAAAATTTAGAGAAATAAAATTCTCAAACTAAACGTCAAGGCTCTTCAACTAAACATCCTCCGAGAATAGATCCCCTCCTTCGTGGTCTTCAAAGTTGTCATGACTTGGTCCCACCACTTGGTATGATTCAAATGCGTCTGCATACACCACTGTGCAACTATAACTGTGAGTCTTTGAGACTCAGCAAGACAATGTATATTTACTTACTTATAATTATACACACAGAACAACTCATGAACAATCAATGCAACAAAGGATCAGGTTTCCATACTGAATTAAATACACATGAATTTTGTAAAACAGTAAAATAATATAAAAACCAACTTTTAACATTTGAATTTTATTGGTGAGACTATCGTACTTGTTGGCGAATATTCACACCTAGTTTACTCTGCAGAGGTGTTCCATACCACAGCATCCCTTAGGCACAACAGTCGATGCCATACGCGCCCTTCTACGTTTCTTTTAACGCATGACTGGCACTAAGGAAACAAAGTCTTTAGCCATATAGGGAATATAGAGCCCGCCTGGACATGTGCGCACACACTGACTGTGTACAAACCGTTGTAGTGAGCCACAGCCATACTACTTCAACTTCCACCACAACTACCAGAGAACCATGCGGGTTATATTTTCTATAGGATTATTGAACTCAGTCCGCCCCATCCCTAAACTATGGTGGTTATGGAACAAGCATTGGACACTCACCAAGTTGTTATTAATTTAAACAGTTTTATAACCGTCTACGATAGCAACGACCACAGATCGACTTGTAACAACAGATCTCAACCACAGATCTCCACAACAGATCTTGACCACAGATCCAAACCACTACTCATTAGGGCTGGAAGCGAGTCGAGCTCGAGCGAGCCCAGGCAGGCTCGGCTCGAGCTCGATACTGTACTGGGCTTGGCTCGGGCTCGGCTCGAAATCTTAATGAGCTTCGAACTGGGCTTGGGCTCGAATCAAAGTAAGCTCGACAAAGCTCGAGCTCGGCTCGACAAAAGCGCGGCCACTGCCGTGAACGTTGGAGCCGCCGCCGGCGCCGGTGCCTCCTCCTCCTCGTCGTCGTCGTCGTCGTCCACCGCCGCCTCCTCCCCTTTTCCCTGTCGCCGCCTCTCCTCCACGCGCACGGCGCACCGCCGCCTCCTCTCCACCGCTGCCGCCGCCACCTCCTCTCCTCCCCACGCTGCCGCCGCCTCCTCCTCCTCTCCTCCCTGCGTCGCAGCACCGGCACTGCCTCCTCCTCTCCTTCCCGCTCGCTGCCGCCGCCTCCTCTTCTCCACGCGGAGCGGCGCTGCGGTGTAGGTAGGAGAGGTGGCGGCGGTGCTGCGGCGCGGGGAGGAGAGGAGGCGGCGGCGGCAGCGAGCGGGAAGGAGAGGAGGAGGCAGCGCCGGTGCTGCGACGCGGGGAGGAGAGGAGGAGGCGGCGGCGGCGTGGGGAGGAGAGGAGGTGGCGGCGGCAGCGCGTGGAGAGGAGGCGGTGGTGCGCCGTGCGCGTGGAGGAGAGGCGGCGCCGAGCGGGGAGAAGAGTCGGCCGCGGTGGCGTGGGGGGAAGAGAGGAGGCGGCGGCGACGCGGGGAGGAGAGGAGGCGGCGGTGGCGTTGTGGCATTGTGGAGGAGAGGAGGAATGGTGATTTGATTGGCAGGGGAATGGTGATTTGATTTTTATCGAGCCGAGCTCGAGCGAGCTCGGGACGGCTCAGGCTCGGCTCGAGTTCGCTCTCGAGCTTCATCTCAGGCTCGAGCTCGGCTCGTTAAGGGCTCGAGCCGATCTCGAACCGAGCCGATCTTCGATCCGATCCCGAATAGCTCGCGAGCCTCGATCTTTTTGTCCAGCCCTACTACTCATGTAAATACCATTAAATCAACCTATACATGCTTTTAATTATTTTTCATCAAAAAATATGCAGTTTCAATGTATAAAATAATAATAGATTATAATCAAAATAAATAATGCATAATAGGTAAAATATGCATCAAGAGTGGTGTACACAGCTTGCCTTGATTGGTTATTGAATCCGAAAATTGTTCCTCAAAAGCTGCTCAGGTGACAGATCTGACGATTTTAGACGGAAAACAATTAAATAGCTACTAAATAATTAAATAAAAAATTACGTAAGGCTTCAATCTAAAGTTTCAAGGCTTACTAGGAATCTACGGTTCAGATCTATACCTCAATCTACAGATCTAAAGCCTAGAAACTAATAAAAAACCACTTCAGAGACTAAATTACAAATAAAATAATCCTCATTTTCCTCAAGAGAGCAAAACACAACTCACACACCTTCTGGAAGGAGAAGATGTGGCAGATGATGGCTTCTCTTCCTCTCACCAGGTTCGTCCCAAATTTCTTGTGTTCTCAATGGTTGAAATCTCTCTTATTTATAATCTCATGGGATCAACTTTTTCGAATCACATTCCAATTCTTAGTTTCCATGTAAACATGATTACTTTTCTTTCTTCCATATATAACCCTTTATTTCTTCCAAATTTAGATCACATTCTAAATTTGTTCTTTCCTAATAATTTTTTTGGAGGCATCACAATAAATAATAGAGCACATGTATTACCAACTTCTACTTTGAAATGTTTGATAAACACAAAACCAAAACTTTTGGAAAAAAAAATAGACATGCATTATAAGGAATAAGTTGTAAGGTAGGGTTCATATTTGACTCAGATTCACCAATTTTGTTTCCAACCTCAATTTGGGTAGGAGTTAGGATCTTGATTAGCTTCCACAACAACATCAGTTGATTGATCACATCTCTAAATGCTCTTGATAGTTTGTACTCTATTATGCCATGTTGTTGCGCTTGCTTTGGTTAGAGGGAAACAATGTTCACATCACATGCAATTGTTGCTCTCATAATATATCCAACACATTCTTTATGTGCTCAATATGTTCTTCTTCACTCTTAGAGTATATCAATATATCATCAATAAAAACAACCACAAATTGATCCAAATATTCCATGAATGCTTTATTCATTACATTCATGAAACAGTCGAGGTGTTTGTTAACACTACTACAGAAATGCTTTTCACTGTCGGTTTAAAATCGACTGTACTATCGGTTCTCGTACCGCTAGTGATCGGCACGATAGAAGAAACAAACACACTTCTATCGGTTGGAAACCGATAGTAAAATACCTACACTTCCAACGTTCAGTAATCGCTAACGACAATTCTTCTATCGGCTCAATGATCTCAACCGATAGTGATGTTTGATTTCTTGTAATGGTTATTCACTGGAAACCGATAGTACTGTATAGTTTTTTCTATCGGTTAGGTACTCGACATGGTTAGTACTGAAAACTTTCTTCTATCGGTTGTAGGATATGAACCGATAGTACTACAAAGAAGCATTACCAGATATAGCAATACAGAGATACACACAATGGACAAATTGAATCTAATTATTCAGAGATTTAATTTATTCACAAATACACTAATACAAAGATACACACATGCATTGGACAGATTGAATTTATTCACATATTGAGTTTATTCACAAATATACCAATGAATTTATTCACATATTGAGTTTATTCACAAATACACCAATACAAGTACACACATACACCAATCAACACATTCAATATATATTACACAAGTCATTTACGATCGATTGTTGATAGCCACTTCTTCCATCACATATTGAGCCCAAATTGTTCGCAGCTCCTTCAATTGAGGCAACTCATATTGGTCTTTCAACATGGCACTTTGCATGTGTGTATGAAGTTAGGAACGTATGTCACATCCAATGTTCGACTTTGAGTCAGGAAAAATGGTTACCTTAGGAAATTGGGCAAAGTTTGTCCTGATCAGGTCATACATAAATCTCATGACATAGAAGCCACATTCTCACGATTGTGGCTGCTGATGGCACTGGGATAATTGCATATGAAAAGACATAAACCCACATTAACTCAAAAGAACTAATTAAGCATAAATTAAAACACTCATCATGAGTAGTTCCATCCGTATTAATTATCTCATATTCTGTACAAGAAATTGTTGTGCCCTTCGACGCGTCATACCTCCCTCCAGCAGTAACATAATTTTTGAAAGCCCTGTATTTAATTTAGCATTGCCGTTTAATATGTTATCATTAATTAGCTAGTCAGAGATAAATTTAAACCAGCAGTGGTACTTACGCATCTATGTGCCACGTGAGGGTGAAAACATGCGCTACCCTGTTGCTCATCGAATCGAGGTAATAGACCTCATTCATCCATGGGCAAATGATGACGAGGACCCAGTGGCCCCTACATTGCATATAAAAGTGAACCGTTTCATACATATGTTAGGAGTAACATACAAGAATGAGTTAAATTAGTAGGAAATGCACTAACCTTTGGTGGTACGGCGCAAAAATGAACTGATGCGCACGGTGGCCCGATCTTCCGACAGGTAGAGGTAAGTCGATTGGTGGAGACTCGACGTTGACGATCCGGCTTCCGATCAGAACCGATCCGAACCCAGCAATCGCTACACCACGGCTCCGTTGGTTATCAACCATGCACAAACACGATTGACCTCGCCAAGAAGGCTTATCCCTGCATGCGAATCGAGAACACAAGCAAGAACGAGAAAGATGCAACTGAATTTGCAATTGAGGATGAAGCTCACGAGTTGGGGTCTCACAAACCGATGAACGGCGATACTGTTCAAAGACAGAATTGATCTAAGCAAAACCCAAGTCTAAACGGCAGCCATGGCGGCCATATATATACTGTATGGGGCGGCCATGGGGTGGAGGAGGAAACCCTAGGGGTACATGGGCCTTGGGCCCAAAGTGGAGCGTCGCAGCGCACATCAGATTCTGGTCGTAATCTTGTTTTTGACGATTCCCGTTGATTCGTAAGGAATTTGGACATGGAACTGGATCCGTTGGAAAGCTCTCGTCGTTCTCTTGTCCGTAGAGTCCAAGAACGTCGAAAACGGACTTTGTATGTGGCCTGTACGTCCGTTTGAAGTTGGACTACGTGCAGATGGCCGAACCGGACTCGCGGATGAATTGAGCTCACTTGTGGGCTGGCCTTGGAGCGACGTGGCTTGTGCGACCTTAGAGGTGTAGAGGCGCCTTTCTTGAGCACGTCTTGTGTTTGGGGAGGTGGCCAAGGTGGAGGCCGAACTTGTGGTGGCGACAGCACAAAATCCAGACGACGTACGTGCTGCCAGCTTTCGCGTCCTGGCCAAGGTGGCGGACGATGACATCTTGATGACCACCATGTTGATGTCGTCTTGGTCATAACCATGATGTACGTGGTCTCATCATTCTCCCTTTCTTGATGTGGAGTCGTCCTCGACTCCATTGTGTTTGTCTGCAAAATGTTAGCACCAACAGAGAGCACAGCAATATGCATATCTTTGATAATCAAATCATTAGACACAGAACCATTAACATTTATATACTCCCTTTCTTGAAAAAGTTCATGTGCCTTAAAAATTGAACCGGATGTACTCGACATGGAATGATTGGTGATAGTATAGCTCTCTAGTTCATCACATGGTTGTACATTATAAGCAAAATTCATATTTGAGCAAATGTACACTCGATTAACCATGTACTTTCCATTATCATTATATTTGCCTATAATATGAAAAATGTTTCTTGATAAGCAAAGGAAAATTATATGGATCAGTAAGTCTCTCCTCTAAATTGGCTAGATCACATAGAACATCAAATTCAATATAACCCAGAATATTTAAAGAAGACAACAATTTCAGCTCATCATTTTTGTTTGCAACGTGAACAACATGTTTATTTTGAGCACAAGTGTTATTATGTTCCAAAGTAAGAGTAACATGTTCATTCACTAGTTGTGGCATGAATATAAGTGAAGCATTATCACATAACTCTTCTTTATCCCAAGAAACATCGAGCAAATCTTCTTGTGACAAAGGGAAATCAGCAACTGGTTCCACAATTTGTTGCTCTAACAAAGCATGATTCGTGGAAAGTTTCAGCACATCAATATCGTTCTCATCTTGAATGAGTGTGGTACCTTTTTCATTACCTTTGTTTTCCTTCTCAGCTGATGTAGGTACATCTTCAGTTGTAGGTGATGGAAGCAGGGGTGCTGCAACAAGCATCTCTTCATTCTCCTCATTCTCAATTTGATCATGTGCACTTGCCTGCAGAACGTTAGTCATGCAAGGATACACACCATTCTTGCAAACAGATGTATTAATTGTCCGTACAACTTTCTTACATTTTATTTTATTTTCAGCTGCACAAGCAAGAGCAAATATTTGCAACAGAGAAACATATTCTTTATCAATAACAATATTGTATATTTTCTCATTAAGTCCACGTAAGAATCTAATCTCTTTTTCTCCATCAGTTTCTTCTAAATCACATCGAGACATGCATATCTGTAACTCGTGATAGTACTCCTCTACAGATTTTCTACCTTGATTCAAGCATTCTAATTTCTTATGCATATTACGTTTAAAAGAAGGAGGAACAAAACGTTGACGCATAGCTTCTTTTAACCTAGCCCATGTGTCAGGTTGTAAGCGGAGAGTAGCAAGTTCATTCCACCAGATGATAGCAAAGTCTTTAAATTCACTAGTGGCTTGCCTAACCCAATGGATTTGAGGAACTTGATGGGAATTAAATTTTTGTTCAACTATCATCTCCCAATCAAAGTAAATTTCACCATCATATGCACCATAAAAAGAAGGTAAGGCTATTTTACCATTGGCATTGTCACCTCCATTATCTTTTCGATCGTGATTCCAGCGTTGATATAGTTGTACATTTTCCCCAATGATCCATGAACCTGCCATTGTCAGTAGAAAACAAAAGATAACACAAAAGTATTATCCCTATCAACTACTAGGTTAGATCTCACGCTCTCAAGAAATCTTACCAAGTTCTTACCCGGTTCTTACCAACACAGCGAGGGATGGTGCAACCGGTGGCTGGTTCGTGACACCGTGAGGGCGTGATAAAGCGATTGCAAGGGTCAATAATCTGTGCTGATCAGAAGGATGTATTTGTGGAGCTTGGATATGCAATATTTAGTAGCAAGGAATATGCAATCATCGAAATCAGAATAGCAAAGCTGAATAAATATCCAAAGTACTTGTCAAAGTTGCTGGCCTAAACTCGTTCTCAGACCTAGCTCAAGCAAGCAAAACGAATGACATAACACTGTCGATATAAAGGATACAAGCACTTTTGATTTTTTTTTTCTTGCTTTTTATTTATTTATTTTTTTTTATCTTTGTGCGGCTTCTTTTTTTTGCACTTGCCTTTTTCACCTTTTTCTTTTAAATATCAATAGTGCCGCATATGAGAGATTACAAGATATATACACAAACACTCAATTTTCTCTCGCTGGAAAAACAGATCTACTATGCAGAAACTTCCTATGCTGTTTTCGGATTTTTGGAGGCCTCAAACGCTAAAACGTATAACAGAAAAGTTGTAGATTGTTTCGTGTTGATCAATGTGCATTTATGGAACACCAATTTTGGATAACGGATCTAGGCGATATGGGCCCCGCAATTACAGTCTGTGTAGGAAATCCGAAATCAAACAGATTCACTTTCAACGCGATTTTGGACTTGAAAACGGCGTTTCTAGAACTTCGCACAATGGACAAAGTTGTAGATAATTTTCGGAGCTACAATTTAGACTCTGAATTTGTCCAATTTGGAGTTCAGACGAAGGAGATAAAAGCAAAATATCGAACTTGATAGATTGACACCCGATTTGGACGCGGCGGCGACGATGACGACGTGATGGCGTTAGACTCGACGTCAAGATGCAAGACTCAAACTAGATTAAGAACTTACTCTAAACCAGCAACAAGACGATGACGATGGATACAAATTCAACAACGCGAAACTGAAAACGAAATCGCGAAGGGCACAAAGTGGCTTGGACGATGGATATGACGGCGAACTCAAATATTTTTGTGGGGCAATTTTCTGGACTCTAGGTGAAAGATGAATAATGAACAAAGGGGATACAAGTATACCTGACGGGCAACCGAGGCTCTGATACCACTTGATGCGCACGGTGGCCCGATCTTCCGACAGGTAGAGGTAAGTCGATTGGTGGAGACTCGACGTTGACGATCCGGCTTCCGATCAGAACCGATCCGAACCCAGCAATCGCTACACCACGGCTCCGTTGGTTATCAACCATGCACAAACACGATTGACCTCGCCAAGAAGGCTTATCCCTGCATGCGAATCGAGAACACAAGCAAGAACGAGAAAGATGCAACTGAATTTGCAATTGAGGATGAAGCTCACGAGTTGGGGTCTCACAAACCGATGAACGGCGATACTGTTCAAAGACAGAATTGATCTAAGCAAAACCCAAGTCTAAACGGCAGCCATGGCGGCCATATATATACTGTATGGGGCGGCCATGGGGTGGAGGAGGAAACCCTAGGGGTACATGGGACTTGGGCCCAAAGTGGAGCGTCGCAGCGCACGTCAGATTCTGGTCGTAATCTTGTTTTCACGATTCCCGTTGATTCGTAAGGAATTTGGACATGGGACTGGATCCGTTGGAAAGCTCTCGTCGTTCTTTTGTCTGTAGAGTCCAAGAACGTCGAAAACAGACTTTGTATGTGTCCTGTACGTCCATTTGAAGTTGGACTATGTGCAGATGGCCGAACCGGACTCGCGGATGAATTGAGCTCACTTGTGGGCTGGCCTTGGAGCGACATGGCTTGTGCGACCTTAGAGGTGTAGAGGTGCCTTTCTTGAGCACGTCTTGTGTTTGGGGAGGTGGCCAAGGTGGAGGCCGAACTTGTGGTGGCGACAGCACAAAATCCAGACGACGTACGTGCTGCCAGCTTTCGCGTCCTGGCCAAGGTGGCGGACGATGACATCTTGATGACCACCATGTTGATGTCGTCTTGGTCATAACCATGATGTACGTGGTCTCATCATGAAATCTTGGTCCTGCTGCGCTAGTAGTGCCCTTGATATGTATTCCTCCGCATGTGCTTGGTCGTGCTCTAGCATCGTGAGGCTTATTTTGTCTGGGTCGAGGAAACCCACCTTGTCACATGCCCTCATCGACGCCAGCCTATACATGCACCTGGATGCAAAGTAGACATTAGTAATTAGTGTATACAAAGTGATTAGATTTATGAAATGAACTGTGATAACTTCACACAACAGCAAACTCACAGGACTCCAGTCCGTATGATGGACATATCAAGCTCCTGCCAGTTGAGGAGGTCGAATAAATCCTCGTGGGCCACCGATATGCTTCCGGTCTCACGGTGAAAATGACCTGGCCTGAAGTGAACTAAGAAGTTGATGTGGCGCCTAGACCGGGTTAGGTACCACTCATGGAGACTTCTGGTTATTTGATCCATATTGCGCAGAAGGTACTCCGACATGAGTGTGAACCCGTTCTTGAACGTACCCGGCTGGCTTTGTTTCGCCTTGCCTTTGGCCTTGTCCTTGCCTTTGGGTGGGGAGCGAGTGTATACCTTCGAAGGTTGGGGCGCGGTGCCACCGGCCTCATTTGATGGCGAAGGGGCTTTCTGAGGAGGCGTGCATCCTTTGGGTGGGTTTGAGGCCGTCGGAGGAGGTATGGGGGCCGAAGGAGCTCGGTCATGCGTTGTGCTGGGGGTGGTGTCCTCAGGAAGTGAGCTGGCATATCCATCGTCCACTTTAAGTTATGAACGCGTAATTTAGATTTTGCAAATTGAGTATATTAACTGAGTTGTAAGCTAGAATGGCTAGGGTTTACCTCCTGTAGTCTAACACCCTTCTTGGGTCACTGTATGTACGAGCCCAATGTCTCGCCAATTGTCCGCATTTCGTCTGTTGGGACGGGCAACAGAAAATAGCTGTAGCCTGGGAGGGCTATGTCCACCTGTACCTTTGCGAACCCAGGCTTCAGAGGTACGCAGTGGATCCGGACATCCTCCTAAGACTGATATACGACCCCGTTTGCAACCACTACAGGGTCGTCGCCTATGTTGATCAATAGGCTACAGCTCTCCGGCTTCTGCAATTTGCAACAATTATAACAGGTTAGCGAAATAGTTCTAACGTAACGGGAGTGGCATCAACCGAACTGCATATATAGCTCAAGAGTTGCAATACCTCAATCAGGTCCACTGGATCCACGTGAACCTTTGAGCCGCAACTACTCGGCCTGCCAGCGTCGACCTCGGTACTTGGATCTAAACCCTTGGACTGCACAACTCGGCGGAGGCGTTCATACTTCTCGTTCATTTGAACGAACATGTCCGCGAATTGTGCAGTCACATCTGACCGTATCCTCTCAGACAGCTCCAATTCCCTTTCCTTCCAGCTACGAGCCTTCTTCGCCTTTTTCCCAGGCTCCGAGAAGCCTTCCTTCCATGGCACCACACCCCCCACGGTTCGCGTCCGCCCTCGATGCTCCTTGTTCCGTAGAGCCCGTGTTAGGATGTCGTTCTCCCTATGGGGAGTGAACAATCCCTCGGTCGCCTCCTTCGAGCAAGAGATCTGTTACATTCAAAGCTCTCCATTGTGAGGAAAAAATATATACAAACTTGTGTACACACTAGTGATCATAGTTTTCTACCATACTCTATTATTCCAACCAGGAAGTTAGCCAACTTACGATTCGCTGCACAACCTTGACATCCCTGGGGTTTGGGAACTCCACAGTCCCCGTGGACGACACGGTCCCTCTGGCCAGCCACCAGCGCTTGCATCGCGGATCGCAGATCTCGGATAGCAGCAGGTCAAGGGAGTCGATGAAATTCGACGCCTCGTCTTCGGCCTTCTTCCACTGCTCCTTCTTCCCAGCATAGCCGCGAGAGCCAAGCCAGTGCGGGTGGTCGTTCCTCCTCTGGATTGCCTTGTTCTTCTCGCTTAGGGCCTTCGTACCAGAAATAAGAAAATTAATGCACCACTGGTTACTCCATACAACGGTGTAACCAATCAAAGGAAGCATACATACCTTGAACTCAGGGGTCCCTTTCTATTGGGTGAATTGCTCCCATACCTCCTTCGTTATGAAGGGGTACTTCTCGCATGGAGATTTGCCTTTAGCGAGGAAGGTACTGACGAGGACGCTCTTGAAGGTTTTCCACGTGTTGTTCATGTCCTTCAAGCAAACTATCTTGGGACCATCATCGGGGATGTTCCACTTGGCTTGTTTCAAATGGTGCATATAAGCAGGACTTACTTAATTTCTGAGATAAATCAAGGGAATGTGATTAATCAAGAGTTCAGGGATTTTGATTAATTTTACCTTCACTTCCGCCCACAGCCTATCCCTCTCATCGGCCTTAACGTCCTTCCAGTTCTGGACGGTGATCTTCACCCTTTCCTTCGCCAACAAACCAACATAGGCAGCGTACTGGTCGGCGTTCTTCCCGATCGATTTCCCGAACTAGTTGAACTCACATGAAAGATCCGCACGTTTGGCCAAACGGCACAACATCGTCGTGCCTCACGCCTTTCTCTTGCGCTGGGACGAGGCAGCGTCATCTACATTGCCCCTCGCCGAATCACTACTATCAGACGAGGAAGATGCCGACATGGCTTTACCTAAAATTCCATGAACAAACCATCAATTGATATAAAGAAAGGTACATGACAAAGTTCATAACTAAAATGGAATGGCAATGATGAACCACCTTTTTTTGTTAAAATGTCAAATTTTCATTCAAAAGGCCAAAAATCATCAATTCCTATCAACATGATCTTCAAAATGTATTTAAAAGGTTTTTAGAGGCTTTCGACTATCTTGTTTTTTAACCAAATCAGTTTCGAGTGCTAATCAAAATCTATTTGAATTGTGCCAAAACTTGTTTTACAAAAGTCCTAGATATTATTACCCCGAAGAAGTTCGAAATTGAAAACTTTCTCAAAAGAGTTTCAATTTGAAACTTATGGGTGTTTTAATCTCACCGGAAAACTTGCTTTGACCCGAAAAACATTTGGCTCTTTCACAAAGCCATACTTGCATAGATTGGATAATAGAAATTTTTTTTAGAACATGCAGTAGAACTGCATATTTTCATTGGAAGAAAAAGGGGTATATTGGGTTAAATAAGTCAATCTTTAACATTCAGGCAAATTTCTTAAGACTCTAAGCAAATCTAATATCATAGCCAAGAAAATTCAGATGAAAATTAGAAAATGGAACATAAAGAATCATGGCTTTATGATGAAAATTTAAATGAACCAAAATTTCAGATGAAAATTAGAAAATGAGAAATAATTAACAGAAAATTCAGATTAGGGTCTTGTACAGGGAACCTTCACTCAGACATATGTTTTCCTATCGGTTCTAAAATTAAAAACGATAGGACGACTATGTAATGAAATATTTTTAGTGATTTTCATCAAGTCTGTAATTCTCATATCTATCAAGTTTGTAATTCATACACTTTTCATCTAGTTTTATATTTGTTATATAATGAACCACATATGAACAATTCAATATCAATTTAAGAAATTGACGTGAGCGGCAAGATCAATTCTAATCAGGTTGGTCAAGAACACTTACAGTCGTTCGTGGAGTGGCCTACGATGGCGCGATGCAGTGGCCGGAGGTGGTGGAGAATCCAAATGCAAGCGGCAATGGTGGTGCAGGAGCGAAAAAGGGAACGTCGGGGAGGCTAGGGTTTTCCGTGCGCGAGTACACACTTATTTGGAAATGTGATCGGTTGGACTGGAGGGAAAATCCTGCGGGTTTAACCTAATATAGAAATATTTACTATCGGTTAATAATCATAAACCGATATAAGATACAAATATTACTATTGGTTCTACAAATAAAACCGATAGTAAAATACAATGGCAGTTAGGGTTTGGAGTATTGCCATTGTATTTCACTATCGGTTAAAATTAAGTAACCGATACCAGAGTGTTGATATTCCTATCGGTGCGTTAATAAAAACCGATAGTAAATTAATCCACTGTCTACAAGATCAAACTAAATTGTAGAACAGGGTCTCATAAATAACGTTCAACAGGGACTTTTGCTCATGGAGCTATTTTTTTCATTAGGGATAACAATCTGAACATAATGGAAGTCTAGTACTATCGGTTGGAAAAAAGAAACCAATATAAGTCATTAAATACCTATCGGTTTGGCAATTAAAACCGATAGTACAATACAATGGCACTAGTACTTAGGGTTTTTCCTGAGAACAGTTACATGTGTGTTTCAGTAAATCATTTTGCACATGTAAAGACACCTGAAAATCCATGCAATTGACTTCCAAAGACCAATTGACTTGAAATAAATTAACAGTAAAGACCAATCATGGAAGATAAATAATCAAGCATATACAACACAATATGTATTACTATCGGTTGGGAACAAGAAACCAATATTAGACACTAAATTCCTATAGGTTTGGAAATTGAAACCGATAGTAAAATACAATGTTAGTGACCCTAAAGGGTTTTCCTGAGAACAATTACAGATGGGTTTCAGTACATCATTTTGCACTTGTAAAGACACCTGAAACCCCATGTAAATGACTTCCAATAGTTTTGAAATAAATTAACAGTAAAGACCAATCATGGAACATAAGGAATCATGCATATAGAAACTTTCTTCGAATAGCCAATCAAGATGGAGATATGAAAATGACAAACTAACCAAAAACCACGAGGAATCTGAACTTTGCAGTTTTCATATTGATTTGTGAAAAGAATCAATTATTGCTCAAATCAACTCCAATTGAAATGAAAATTTGCAGTAATGATTCTCAATGCATCACTTACATATTGCAAATTAGTCAAGAATGGTTGTCCACCCATAATCCTTCTTCGTGGTCGTCTCGCAGGTAACTTGTAACATCAATATCTTCGGTAGGGACAGATTGAAGAATTCCATCTAAAAATGGAGGTAGTTCGTCAAACTGATCATACTCTTCTTCATCCACAACGTCTTCGACCCCAACAATACGTCTCTTACTGTGAAGGACAACGTGCAACTTTGGATTGGCCGGGTCAACGATGTAGAACACCTGTGTGGCTTGCTCAGCAAGTATAAATGGATCATCTTGGTGTGCGACTCTACTGAGATCGACGAGAGTAAACCTATAATTGTCGACTTTAACACCTTGAGAGATTTCGGCCCATTAACATCGAAACAAAGGAATCTTAAGTAATACATAATCAGTTCCCATATTTCCTCAATAACACCGTAATATGAGTTGAGTGCCCTTACTGCCCTGGCATCCTCTGAAATAGCAAGTAGTATCACTCCACTACATTGCATAGTACTCTTCTCGTCCTGAGTTCTTGTGTAAGATGAATAGCCGTTGATGTCATACCCCTGCCAAGTCCCTACAGTAAATCTAGGCCCTCTGGCCAACCATGTAACAACTTCATCTATGTTGCCCTCAGAAGCTCGCAGGACTCTATTTTTGATCCACCCAGCAAACTTTCTGTTATGTTCTCTGGTGACCCAAATCTCTGGCTTCGAAGGATTCTGTTTCCATAACATTTCCTTATGCTCGTGTATGTATGGCTCCACCCCCGTCATGTGCTGTAAGACCCAAAAGTGGGCTTTTGCATACAGATCACTAGAGGGGAGGACTGCTTTGAATCCAATCGTTCTAATGCCCTGAAGCCTGCCCTCATGCCAGGACATAGGAACGCCAATTGGGTCAACCCCGGCCATATAGTTGGTGCAAAATTCAATCACCTCCTCGGCGGCATAACCTTCAATGATATTGCCCTCAGGTCGATGTCAATTCCTTACATATCCCTTCAAGATACCCATATATCACTCAAATGGATACATGTAGCGCAGGAACACGAGTCCACAAAACTTAATTTCTCTGACAAGGTGAACAATTAGATGGACCATAACATCAAAAAAAGATGGAGGGAAATACATCTCCAGCTGACAAAGAGCTGTAGTCACATCGCGTTGCAAATCATCCAGTCCATCCAGATCAATTACCTGCAAGCACACAGTTGCAGCAAATATTCAGATCCAAAAATCTGACAAGTTCCATGAATAGAGCTAATTAACTTGCTAGGAGTACACGCTTACCTTGCCAGATATTGTGTTGAAGAAATAACATAGCTTTGTAATTATCTCTCTGACTTTGACTGGGAGAATGCCTCTGATAGCAATGGGAAACATTTGTGACATTAGTACATGACAATTATGGGACTTCATACCAACTAGTTTCAAGTCTTTCATGGACACAAGTTTTTTAAGTTCGCAGAATACCCGCATGGAACTTTGACACCATATAGGCACTGACAGAGTTTTGTTTTTTCTCTTTTTGACAAAGTATAGCAGGCCGGGGGGAGGTATGTATGCTTTCCCTTCTCCAATGGTGAAAGCTCAGTCCTTATGCCCATTTCGAGCATGTCACGGCGAACGTTGATGCCATCTTTCGTCTTTCCCGGAGTGTTCAACAACAAACCAATCAAACTGTCACAAACATTTTTCTCTAGTGCATGACATCAATGCGATGTC
Organism: Pharus latifolius; assembly: GCA_019359835.1. Lineage (NCBI taxonomy): Eukaryota > Viridiplantae > Streptophyta > Magnoliopsida > Poales > Poaceae > Pharus > Pharus latifolius. The sequence continues at coordinate 25,208,305 of CM033327.1, forward strand.
GAACTTGTAAGTGCTCCCAATATGGCAGATCCCAAATAATCGATCTCTTATTCCAAACATTTTTTCCTGGAGGTTTAGAACATGTACCCTACTCAACTTTGATGTCCTTCACACGCAAGTAAAGCTCCTTACTAGTCACAAACACTGGGGTTGATCCTTTCTTAGGCTTCCCATTAAATGACTTCCTCTTTTTTCGGTAAGCGTGATGCATCAGAAGGAATCTGTGGTGACCCATGTACACTTGTTTTCTGCAGTTCGGTAACCACATGCTTTCAGTTTCATCCAGACAAATAGGACAAGCCTTGCCTTCTTTCGTACTATACCCCCACAAATTTTCATACCCCTGAAAATCATTTATGGTGCAAAATATCATGGCCTGCAACATGAAATTCTCTAGCTTATGTGCATCCCACACCCGCATCCCTTCTCTTCACAATTTATGTAAGTCCTCGACTAACAGTGATAGAAACACGTCAATATCATTCCCGGGTTGTCTGGGTCCTGAAATTAGTAATGACATCATGATGTACTTGTGCTTCATACATAACCAAGGAGGAAGATTGTAGATGCATAAAAGAACCGGCCAAGTGCTATGCCGATTGCTCATATTTCCTGTGGATTCATACCATCCATACTCAGCCCAAACCTTATATTCCTCACTTCGGCGCAAAACTCACCGAATGTCCTGTTAATGTTTCTCCATTGAATAGAATCAGCTGGATGTCTTAGTTTTCCGTCTTGTTTCCGACCTTCACCATGCCAACGCAAGTCCTTCGCATCTTTTGGATTTGCAAACAGCCGTTTCAATCTAGGAATCACAGGCAAATACCACACAGTTTTAGCCGGAGGCCCTTTCTTTACCTCATCACATGACAAACATGCAAATCCTCATACTCGTTAGGGTACAGAACACAATCATTTGGGCATGCACTTATTCTTTCGATTTCCATTCCCAACGGACACGATAGTTTTTTGGCCTGGTAAACCGATCTTGGCAACTCATTTCCCTTTGTAAGAATGTCTGCTAAAAGATCTAATAGCGCCGTGACACTCTTATCGCTCCAACCGTTTCTTTCCTTCAAGTTATATAATCTCAACACAGAAGACAACTTTGTAAATTTTGCACATCCGGGGAACAAAGGTTTCTCAGAATCAACAATTAATTTCTCAAATTTACCAAAATTGTTTTCGCTGTAATCTTTTTCTACATCACGTAACATTTCATCCAAATTGTCGTCATCTACATGCACATCCGAATGAACATTATCAATGTTCTGATGATCATCATTACTGCAATCCACTACCGGGTGTTGCTGAGTGGTAGCGGTGCTCGTTTTCTCAAGATCTTCACCATGCCATATCCAACGGGTATAGCGTGCGTTAAAACCACGACGAATCAAATGACTCCTAATCTGATCAGAGTTGCCAAACCTCTTTAAGTTCATACAATCTATACAAGGACAATGCATATCTTTCCCTCCCTTCTTCACCTTTTATTGCTCAGCAAATTTAATAAACCCATTCACACCCTCCAAATACTCAACAGTAATACGTTTTATTCCATACATCCAATATTCTCGGTCCATCTACAATTATTTCACAAAATTGACAAATTTAAATAAATAATTAATGATTCAGGGTATGCATGCATGAAACATCATCAATCAGGCCATATGTGTACAGCTACTTAATTACATTAAATGGATATATATGAAACCCTAACTTGATGCATTAATTGGAAGAGCCAGCTAGCTAACTGGTTAACTTCAGCCATAAATCATTCCTAGCTTAACTTCAGCAAGCTATAGCTAGCTAGCCAACCTAGCCTTCTAGCTAGTTTAGAGCTACATGTATCTAGTTTAATGAATTGGAAGTAGAGAGGGAGAGTGTGAAAGAGTGATCGAGAGAGAGAGAGAGAGGTGATGAGAAGATGACAATACTGAGGGGGATCGAATTATCAACCTCTCAGCTAGCTTCTCTAGATCACTCTAGCTTGGAGCGTGGATGCACGTACTGTAGAAATGATCGAGGATGCAGAGCAGGGGTCGAGATAAGTAGTGCAATTTTACTATCGGTTCAAAACCACAACCGATAGTAAACTTTTCTCTCTTCTAAGGTCCCCACTGTCATAACCATTAGTTTATATGACGTCATTTTACTATCGGTTTGTTTTATATAACCAATAGTAAAATTTACTCTATTATATCGGTTGGTACAGTATTAACCGATAGTAAAAAGTTTGTAATTTCACTATCAGTTACGAAAGACAAACCGATAGTACAATTTCCTCTATTATATCGGTCAGTACAGTAATGACCGATAGTAAAAATTGTTTGCATTTCACTAACGGTACACCAGAACATAACCGATAGTACAAAGCCTCTTATCCACCACTGTCGTCGTACTCTATCGGATTTTTCCCAGATTGCTTATAACCGTTAGAAGATATGGGTTAGTGGATTGCATTGCTGTAGTAGTGTAACCCGAATAGAACCACATGAAACTCATATAATCCATATTGTGTGGTAAAAGTTGTTTTGGGTTTGTCTTCCTTTCTAACTTTTATCTGATGGTATCCGATCGGAGATCAATTTTTGAAAAGAAGCTAGTTCCTCGGAGTTGATCAAACAAGTAATCTATCCTAAACAAATGATACTTATATTTCACTGTAACCACATTTAGAACTCGATAGTCTACACATAATCTTACTCCTCTATCCTTCTTTTTCGCAAAGAGAACTGGTGCGCCCCATGGTGATACACTAGGTTGAATAAAACTCTTCTCTTTCAAGTCTTCTAATTGCTTCTTGAGTTCTTGTAATACCTCAACTGACATCCTATACGGTTGTTTAGAGATAGGAGTTGTACCTGGTTTTAAGTCAATAGTAAAATTCAATATCTCTGTCCTGTGGCATCCCTATAACTCATCTGAAAACACATCTATGTACTCATTCACTACCAGGACATCTGTAACATCCATTTTTGCTCTGCTATGAACAGTTCACTCGCCTTCTTTCAAAAGATATGCAGAGAAAAATCAGAAATCACGTACCTAGAGCCGCTGCTGCCGCTGTTGAACGTGCAAGAACTGGAGTTTTGTTTTACTGCTGCTGCTACTGTACAGATCACTACATATACATGTATATTGCAATGTAAATTTTGGTATTAGCTGCTGCATGTGTGAAGTTTCTCCTTTCCTTTTTACCGCTTGTTTGTACTGCTACGTTGTGGATTTTCTCACCACAGAAGGCAGTAAAATTTTCAATCTAAATACTAGTTCTCTGTCAGAGAAGCAGGAGGTGGTCCTCATCCTTTTGTGCTGGCAACCAAACAGTTAGGTAAGTCTTCTCCTCCTTTCTCTTTTTTTGGTTTTTAAAGAAAAATTCTCACCTCCAGGGTTAAACACATGCAGTTTCTATACACACACATGACCTAATTTGGCGGTGAAATACAGAGATATATGGTAATATTTAAAGTTAATTATTTTTTGTGAGGGTCCGATCTAACAGAAATTGCAGGCAAACATATTAAAAACTGGGATGTGACAGCACCCTTCTTGGGCGGGCCAAGTTTTTTGACGCCGTTGTTAGAGAACAACAATAATTTATCTTTTGGGTTAATTGTTGTTAATCTAAATCACTCTTGCTTCTTTCTCTTCTTCTATCTGTCTTTTTCTTTTTGGCACTACTAAAGTTCCAGGATTAGAAGTGTATGCTTCAACCTTTGGCTGTCGAATTAAGTAGATTCATTCGACAAATCAAATACGACCAAAGACAAGTCAGATTGGACAATCAAACACTGGAGGAAACTAAACCACCAAAGATGAGCGAACAGAAGAAATTGAAGAATTATGCAACCTCACTCACTGGATGGTTATAGTCAGGTATTTTAAGACCGGTAATTGATACAAATAATTTTGAAATTAAACTTACACCCCTTAACTTGTTCAAAAAAATCAATTCAATGGATATTATGAGAATCCCTCCTTGCATCTTCATATGTTCCTTGAACATTGTGATACTTCTATAATTAATGGAGTTTTACAAGATGTGCTACGACTACGTCTCTTTCCTTTCTCTTTGAGATAAGGCAAGAGCATGGTTGTATACTCTACCTCCCGCCTGAATAAAAATGTGGGATGAACTCTCGAGTATTTTTCTCAGCAAGTTTTTTCCTCTAAAACTACACATATTCGAAACCAGATTGTTTCTTTTACTCAGTAGGGAGGAGAATCACTATACGAAGTATGGGAGTAGTACAAGGAGCTTTTGTGGTCGTGCTCACACCACGGCTTAGAGAAGTGGCATGTAGTTCAAACATTTTATGACATCTTGAATTACTTAGCACAGATGGCTGCTGACACTGCAACTGGCGGCACACTTATGACCAAAGCATGGATGAAGGGTACGATCTAATAGAAAGTATGACACAAAATTACACTTAATGAGGGACCAAACGCGCTACAATTGGCATGACAAATAGTTTAGAGATAAGTGTGATGGCTCAATTAGCCAAGAAGGTTTCTTTTTTATTTGATAAACTAAAAAATCTTGAACAATCTGCTTCATGTACACCTTATGTTATTGTCATTGCACCTATTTGTGAATTGTATGGCATGCAAGGCCATCATGGCCATGAATGTCAATTTAGTCAACCTATGCAACAAGCTCATACTTTTCAGGGATTGCAACCATGACAAGGTAACTCATACACTCATAATCCTGGATGGCACAACCATCCGAACCTTTTGTGGACAGGACCAAAGCAACCGCAGCACCAATTTCCTCAACAACAACTGTCGTACCAAGCGTTGAGGCCATCGTTTTAGCAACAATAGCAAAAACCATATTGGCCACCACATCATCAACAAAACTAACTTGAACAATCCGACGTTGAACACATGTTATAAGCTTTTCTAGTAAATCAAGAGAAGAAAAAGGTTGCATTGAACCAGAAGATCGATTCCATCTATATGTATGTTCGCATGCTAGAGAGTCAGATTGTGCAATTGGTCAACCCCGCAACTAAGAATTCTAATACTCTTTTTTCTCAACCTATTAACCCGCGTGATTTTGAACATGTTAATGCTATATGTTGTGTTGATATTTTTGAATCGAGTGGTGTAGAAACTCAACAAAGCGTGAAGGTGCTATCGGAGCCAATGAAAACGCCTACCAAGGATTTGATGCCGACAGTAGAACCTAAGCACGACGATCCATCTCAATCGGTAGACGACCTTGGTAAGGACGAACAACTAAAGGAAATGAAATTAGATAGCAATAAGGTAACATGCATTTATAAACTGGTTTTCCCTTTGCTGGACGTTATCTCCAATCTAATTTTGATAAGCAATATGAGAAATTCCTTAATATCCTAAAAAAAGTGAATGTAACCGTGCCTTTCACTGACCTTATCACTCAAATTGCTTCATATGGAAAATTCTTAAAAGATATTCTTACATATAAAAGGGATTTGGATGATTTAGAAACAGTTGCTTTGACCGAAGAATGTAATGCTTGGATTCAAAACAGGATGCCGGCAAAGCTAAAGGATCAAGGAAGCTTCTCCATCCCATGCACAATCAGAAAGAAGAAAATCATGTGATCTCTCTGTGATTTGGGGGCTAGCTTTAGTGTGATGCCTCTTGCGATCGCATGACACCTAACCTTGGGCGACATCAAGAAAACAAAGATGGTGCTACAACTTGCGTATTGTTCTATCAAGCACCCTGAAGGGATCCTTGTAGATGTGCCTATCTAAGTTGGTAAATTTTACATCCCTGTCAATTTTATCATCTTAGATATGGATGAGGCTATTCTAATTATTTTGGGATAACCGATGCTTCGCACAGTGGGTCCACTGATTGATGTGCGTGAAGGTATAATTTCTTTTGGCGTAGGGAACAATAAAATATTGTTTAGACTGCATGAAATTGCTAACTATCCTATGTATGAGGAAACTGCATGTAGGATAGACCCTCTTAAGACTGTGCTGCAAGGTGAAGCAATAAGAGATGATACTCTTGACGATAACACAGAGACAAGCAATAAAAAGGACAATCATACTACTACGAACACATTATCCCCACCTGAGCAAGCATTAACAGTAAAAATTTCTGACAATTCTTATGCAAACAAGGTACCACTTTTCACACTCCCTTCTTTCCTCAATGAAATATATGCTTGTTGATGGTGATAAACACAATCCTATACTTGTAAAACCAATATGACCGATGAACACTTAAGCACATTGATCGATACATTAACATTGCATCACAAGGCATTAGGATACTCTATTGATGATGTGATCAACATTGAGCCTGAATGCCTCTTACACCTAACTATAATGAAAGCTGACAAATTCAAATTACTAGATACGAAACTCGGTTCTCCCACTGCATCAAACATTCAAAACCACAATTGGGATCCCTTGTGATGATCACATGAGGGTCTATGTTGAGCTGGAAGTTAATCCAACGTTTGTCAGGAGGCAACCCGATGCTTTCGTTTTCTTTTTCTTTCTTTTTATTTTCCTTTTGTTTTCTTCTCTTTTTCTTTTTATTTTTCAAGATTGCCCACTTTCAAACTATGACATCACACGCTCCACCCCCTATACATCGCCTTCCACCCACCAGATAACCTATATTAGTTTTCTTCTACATTGAGGAGAATGTTTTGTTCAACTTGGGAGGAAATTATATTTTTACCTCATGCATCGTTCCATCCCATAAATAAAAAAAAAATACATGATATCAATTCGGGATGATTAAGTCTTGGAGAACTCATTGGCAAATTAATTATTCTTTATCGATATCATTGAGTATGTTTTAATTAGTCTTCGTAACTTAAATTCTTAATGCCTGTGTTTAGAGTTGTCTAATTTTCGTCGATTAAAGATATGCTCGTCTTTTAAATTAATCCTACCTTTATCCGCATCTAGGGTTTTTAGTAACCTATTGTCTAAGTTTGACTTTTCATTATTGCCTTTTATACTTAGGAAGCTTATTGTCCTTCTTCTTAAATTTAGTATAAAAAATGTGTATGAGTAAAGTGCATGCACCCGCTAGGGGGAGGCGATGATGAATCGTCGACCAGTTGGTAAGAAATGGTGTATCCAACTCATACATACAAAAAATGTGTCTTTTATAAGTTGAATAAAATAGTTATTTAAGTCGAGGCTTTGTCAAGCCTCTTGCGAAGTGTATGCGACCCGCTGAGAGAGGTGATGGTGAATCATCGACCAGTTGATAAGGAAAGGTGCATCGAGCTATAAGGTTGTCTACAGGGGTTCAGAAAACTAAAAAACCTATTTGTTTATAAATGTGCTTAAGTAAGCGTCTTTCGCTTTATCTCTGCTGCTTGCGATGGAATGCTCTAGTCCAAACATTTTGATGAAGAGCACGAAAAAGTTAGAGAATGAAAAAAGTCCAGAATCTAATACTACCAATTATATGCACACAGATTTATTTTCTAAAGCATGAAAATTATTTAGATGCTTGTGAACCTTCCTGACAATTATAAAAAAAAAGAGAATATATATATAAAGACAGAACTTTGGATAAACTTATCCAGTACCTAAGTTGGACATTAAGTATAAGGACATACTACAATGTCGGTGTTAAAGTAAACAATGTATGACTTCTTTTAATGAGGTTCTAAAAGAAATATGAAAGTAGTAAGGGAAGATATTTTGCAAGAAGATTATAAAACTTTACAATGTTAGACATATAATAAAAATATCTTAGAATAAGATAATATTTTGCATTATAAGAACTCTCTAAAAAATTAGAGGAAATGTAGTTTTACAAGAAAGCCCAAGAAGTTTCTAGATTTACTTGAAATTCTATATTGGACATTAAAAATTTCTTGATATCTACTAAAAGATACCTTTTGTTATATGGTTAGGATCTTGCCGCATGAAAAAGATCTATTGGTCTTGTAATTTAATAAATAGTAGTATTATGCCTTATTTGAGCCAAGTCATAGAAAGCAATAGGAAATGTTAGGTTAGAGTATATATATAAGTGTGTGTCATCTCCTAGTGTGTAAAAGAGTTAGTTTTGTAATAAAGTGTTATATTCTCTTCTATTTTATTATGCCCTTTTTTTCTTACTACTTAGTGTCTTGTTAAGTTAGAGACTCGAAGGTGGCTCTACCGCTATAGTCTCTAGTTGTGATTTAGAAGAAGATGGCTTGACTGCCAAAGTCCTGTAGAATATGACTAGAAATTTATTACTTGACCATTAAGGTTCTTGTTAGCAAAATTTGCTCACTATAGTATCCATTTTGGAATAAACGGAATTGAGATGGGAGGGTTTTTGAAAATGTTAGAAATTTTAGAGGGTTGAAGTTATAAAAAGATTTGCGGGTGGCTATTGAGAGGGGAGTTTTTTTTGAAATTTTCTCATTATTATATTATTGATTATTAATTAATATAATATGCAACGAAGGTTTGTTTGATTAGTGCACAAGATATAATTTCTATAATTTAAACTACATATTCATAGAGATAAATGGTGGTGAGTTGATGTCAGGTTCTCTAAGGTATGGAACGATTGGAGAGTGCATTTCATAAATTTGTTGTTGAGCTAGCATTACCACTATGGCTATGGGGTTAATTCATCTTGTGATATGCTTACTTTTAACACAACAATATAATTGTATATTTTGGCGAGAAAAATGTTGATGCACATGCGTTGATTTTAAAATTTAGAAAAGTTTATTTTTATATTAATAATGCGATTTAGTTTCTTATTTGATTTTTTATTTTCGCAGTTAATGTTAGATTTCGGACGTAGAAAGTTGCTCTAATTGAACTGGAATAGTATTTCAGCCTATCAATCAATATTTATTACACTATGCATTCCTTAGGCTAAGTCCAGTACAAAGGCGCTTCACGAGGCACTTCAACAGAATATTCTTCAGTATATTCTGTGCCACGTGTGCGAAGTACCACTCCCAAACACCCCCCTACTCCAATATAAAGGCGTCTCGCGAGGCGCCTTCTCAAACGCCTCTCTCTCCAATACAAAGGCGCTTCGAGAGGCGTTTCGTGTGGGACCTGCATATATAATATGTATTAAAGATTATAATTACTAAAATGAAATTCAATAATTCGAATACAACCAAATAAAACATAAAAATTGTAAATAACATTAAAAAAATTCAAAAATTTTTTAAATTTTTTTCTTTAATAAATGGCACACATAGAAATAAAGAAGACACATACTAATGAAAATTCGAATACATTTTAAACAAGACTTCGCACAAACTACTACATTTTGGTACCGTCGTCCCTGAAATGCTGCCAAATGTGGTCAACCAGATCCCGTTTCAGTTGCTGATGCGTTGGGCGAGCCCGGATTACATCGTTTTGAGCTAGCATCTGTGCGAATATTAGCGGAGCACTCCCGTGGAGAGTAGGCGGTGTAACGGTAGATGTCCCTTGGCTATTGTACGACCCATCGGTCGGGTCATGAGAGTGTCGCTCATCCTCGATTATCATGTTGTGTAGGATGACACACGCTTTCATAATATTGGCAAGGGTTGACCGTCGCCAAAATTGACCGGGGCTGCGGACAATAGCAAATTGACTTTGCAAGACCCCAAAAGCTTGCTCCACATCTTTTCTTGCTCCTTCTTGGTGCTGTGCGAACAACATGTGTTTCTCCGTTTGGGCCAAGAGAATGGTCTTCACAAAAACAGCCCATTCGGGGTAAATACCATCAGCTAAGTAGTACCCCATATTGTACTGTTTCCCATTAATAGAGTACTGAACAGTAGGAGCTTGGCCGCGCAACACATCCATGAAAAGGGAGGATTGGTTTAGCACGTTGATGTCGTTGTTGGATCCGGCGACACCAAAGAAAGCATGCCATATCCACAGATCTTTAGACGCAACCGCTTCAAGTATTATTGTAGGGACTCCTTGATCACCGCGGGTGAATTGGCCCCTCCACGCAACTGGGCAATTGTGCCATTCCCAGTGCATGCAATCGATGCTTCCCAATATCCCTGGGAAACCTCGCTCCTCTCCTTGCCAGAGCAGACGCCGGAGGTCGTCGACAGTAGGTTGACGAAGATATTCCTCCACGAACTGATCAATGATTCCTTCGACGAAACGCTCCAGACACTCAATAGCCGTCGACTTTCAAATGCGTACATACTCATCGACAACATCGGCGGGGGAGCCGTAGCACAACATGCGCAATGCCGCCGTACACTTCTGCAAGGGAGATAGCCCCTTTCTAAGGAGGGCATCTCTCCTCTCATTGAAGTACGGGGACCACTCCCTAAGAGCTTCGATGATTCGCAGAAAGAGGGGTTTTCCCATTCGAAACTGTCTGCGAAACAAGTACTCGGGGTAGACCGGAACGTCGGCGAAGTAGTCCGTGACTAGACGATCATGACCGCCTTCGCCATCTCTATCGATGTACCTTCTGCTACCTCCTCGACGGTGGTGCGAGGTACCATCGTCTATGCTGGCTTCAAGGTCATCAACAACGCGACGGTAGAGGGGTTGGACCGTCAACCCACTTTGGAGAAACCCCGCCACGAACTGTTCGACTTGGTTGATGGCTTCATCCCCAGCACTACTTGTGCTTGAGCTAGAGGACATTTTTTTTTTTGGACAAGGCAAGATCTTGTGAAGATGAAGGCTCCAGGGGTTCTGATATACAGGGAGAGAAGCGAATCAATCACATGGGCCTCTTCCAACGGCTAAATGCAAAGGCATCCATCACATGTGTCGGTTCCAACGGCTACAATCCAAAAGCATCGAGCAGATGTGACAGTTGTACGACCACATGCCAAAAGCAACGGCTAAAATTCAAAAGTATCGATCACATGCCACACAATTCAAACAGGTAAATCCAAAACGACTTAAATTAATAATGCGAGTACAATTTTACAAAGGAAAAGTACATCGTTCGAGCTACTACTTATTCTTCATTTCCTTAATCATGTCGTTCACGTACTCTAATGCGGCCTCATGCGCCACCTTACGGGCATCCGAGAAATTAGATGTATCCCCCATAATCAGCTTCGTCAACGACTTCATAAATGTGGCTTTTTCCTTGCTTTTGGCCATCTCTTGCAAATTTTCGGCTGCAGCAACGGCTTTGTCGGCCACCCAATCGAGGTCGGCATTGGCTTGGCCGATGCGCTGCAGGGTCTCCTCGTACGCTGAGGATGTTTCACTCATTTTTGTCTTACCCTTCCGCTTTTGCTTTGCCGCATCCCGCCCTTCCGGTCGTAGAAGCTCGACAGGTTCATCGTCGTTGTTTGATGACGACGTGTGGGCACCTTCTTCGTTGAGGCGAGCTCTTTTGGAAGAGTTGTGGTAGCTTCGGCACCACTTCAGTTGACCACGCACGGCACTCCACCAGTGCTCCAAGATGAAGGGATGACCCACCTCCTGCCTATACATGTCCCGTGCTTGAGCCATTAATTGGTCGTCCGAACGACCACTGGCGTAGGCATCCCTCAACCTACAATAGATGCCATTGAAGTGAACAATTTTCTTATTGTTCTTTTGCCAATGGTCTTTGCAGTGCCTAATGTCCCGTCTGCGATCAGGCGGACTGCTCGTGTTGTACGACTGAGCGACCTTCAACCAATACATGTCAAACTTTTGGTTGTTCCCCTCGACCGGGTCAAGAGAGTTATTCAACCATGCACTGATCTGGAGGACGAAAAATTCAAATTTTCAAAAACTAAGATAAAACCTGTCGAGAAAAAATGTACGATACAAATATTTAATATTTAGATGAACACTCACAAGTCGCATGTCGTCCGATTGTGACTAGTTCAATCGTTTACGCCGTTGTGCAGCGGTTCCTTCGCTTTTGCCAGCATCGTCGTCGTCCTCGCACTCGATCGGGGCCGTGCTATGCGGATTGCCGGTATTTGATATGGACGTGGAGCGAGAATTATTTGCCGGTGCTTGCGGAGGAGACATTTCCGCGGGGATGGTCGGAACTCCAACCAAATGAGGATTTTGACCGTAAGGGCCGTAGGGGGGTTGTGCATACGGATGTGCATATGGATATGGTTGGCCATATGGAGGGGGTGGGGCGTATGGTGGATAGCACATCGGATATGGTGGGGGAGGGGCTGAAAACTGGGCGAATTTTGGCCGCTTGGTGCTTGGGGGTTGTCCTCATCGAAATTAGGCTTGCCAAACCAGGTCACATAACCGCGGGGGGGAGTGTTGGCCATCGGAAAATTTTCTGGGAAAAAATGAGCTGAACTTTGCTGGAAAAGTGTGCAGTTTGGGCTTGTGTTGAGTGCAAATGAGTTGAAATTTGCTCCTATTTATAGCCAGAGGAGCACATAATTTTTCAGAATTTTTTGGTGATTTTTTGTGAATTTTTGGTATTTTTTATGAATTTCTAGGCTTAGAAATAAATAAAATATTTAAAACGGCTAGTTTTAACGGTTATAAATACAACGGCTGTTTTTTGTCTCACTGACAGGTGGGACCGGGGAAAAAATTGCACAACTGCTAGTTTCTGGAGCATAAAAACCACTCACTTACACTGACAGGTGGGTCCCACAACCAACCGGGCCCGCAAAGCAGTGAGAGAACAGCGTACACACGCGTGTGCACGAAACACGGCGCTCCATTGCCACCACGCGTTTTGTGGGCCCCACCAAAACGCGTGGTGCACAAGCACACCTCCCACCCCTTCGCTGACATGTGGGCCGTGACGCGCGTTTGGGCCCACATGTCAGTGCACGCGACGCGTGAGTAGCTGGCGCACGCGGGGGACAACGGTGGGGCCCACAAACCGCGTCCCGGGGCGTCGCGTGTGAGGCATCGGTGGGCCCCACCTGTCAGAGTCGGGATTTTCGACGCCTCGCGTGGCGTTCTCTCTCTCTCCTCGCGCGTGTTTTTTATTAATTTTCCGCCGTGGGTCCTGCTTGTCAGATCCTCAAGGCGCCGGGATTGGTCTTAGCCTTACAACAATAGCAATAGTTATGGAATGTTAGATGATCGCTTTTTTTTAACTAGGTCTGTACTTAGCAAACCTCGTATATTGAATTTTTTAATGAAATTAATTTTTTAATTCAATTCATAATATATCTCTTTTCCTTTTTGTTGTAGGTGACTGTTGTGTTATTATTCTAGATTTTCAAAAATTTAATTTTCATTTAATGGTCAATGCAGATGGATAGCTGCTAAAATTGTACCACGCTGGGACTTCTATAATATCAGGAAGGTTGATACCAATGTTTATCATTTTGCATGCACGAACTGAATTTTTTATTTGAATAACACAACATAAAATAAAATTGCAAAACTAACCCTCAATTTTATGAAATAGTGAAAATAACTCACCACGTTAGCCTCTTGCGGTTTGGAGACATAACAAGACTAGAAATATCCTATAATTTGGGATATTGGACATGCACTCTTTTAATTTATTTGTATATTTTAAAATTGCAAGAAAGATATGTCGACGATTGGACTCGGGGTCCTTAGTCGATTTTATGCAAATTTGTGAGTTGCGAGATCTTTCAGGGCGCTCCTCCGGGAAGGTAGGATGAGTAATATCTGTAAGGGCACGAGAGAATTTATACAGGTTCGGGTCCTCGATTGTGAGAATAATAGCCCTACGTCCTGTTATGATTTCACTATATAGGGAAAAGAGTGTTTACGAGAGGGAGGAAGAGATGATCATATGCGAAGATCTCTCCTATATTAGTGTCTAACTGTCATGGTATTGCGAATACCACAGCAGGTTTTGTGGAAGATCCTAGCAAAGAAAATACGACGCGAGCTGACCGGGGGACCGGTCCTCTCCCGTCGAAAAACACAGCGAATGACACGAAGGTTTATACAGGTTCGAGCCTCTGTGGAGACCCTAGTCTTGTCGGCGTGCTCTCAACCGGAGTTGGCTAGGGGAGCTCTCTCGGGGGAGAGATGGCTCCGGAGCACACCTGTGAGATTGTCTATTTCAAGTAATAATGAATCATCCCTTCTTACATGAGGTGTTACAAGGGCTTATATAGCCCCAAAAGACGCAAAAAGACTAGACTACCCCGCCTGCCACCATTGGATCGAGGGGTAGCAACGTCCTTCTCCCGGCCAGGCACCTTGGATGCTTGATAGGTGTCCGTCGATTCCCGAGCCGCTTCTCGTGTGACCCTCACGTGACCCGGGACCGGAGACTTCTGCCTCTGGAAGGACGGCAATGCCCGGGACAAGCCACCGGGGGCCTTATCCCCGCGCAAAAGGCGGTGCCCGGGACAAGCCACCAGGAGGCCTTGTCCCCGAGAAAAAGGCGGCGCCCGGGACAACCCACCACGGGGCCTTGTCCCCGGGCAAATGGTGGCACCCGGGGCAGGCCACCAGGGGGCCTTGTCCTTGGGCAAATGGCGGCGCCCGGGACAGGCCACCGGGGGGCCTTGTCCCCGGGCAAATGGCGGTGCTCGAGACAAGCCACCGGGGGGCGTTGTCCCCGGGCAAATGGCGGCGCCCGGGACAAGCCACCGAGGGGCCTTGTCCCGGGGCAAAAGGAACAGCCTCTTACCTGGACTTAGTCTCGTGGGGATTTCCCACAACAGCAGCCCCCCATGTCCTCTGGGGACGATGCTTGAGTCCCCGGAGGGGATGGTTCATGTTACCGGGAAAATCTCCTGGACAAGCCACCGGAGCCGTGATGCTTCGATTCCCGCGCCGCACGTTTATTACTGTGCCGTCGTTCATTAAGGTCTTGTCTCGATGCGAGCGCGCCATTCGGCCATAATGGCCGCTCGCGGTTCGAACCGGCGACGCCTCGTTTCGCGGGCTCATCCCATCGTTTCCCGCGCGCTGTTTGAATTCAATGGCGCGGATGCACCACGAAGGGCCACATGGCACCCATCGGGGCCGCGTTTGGCCCCTATAAATAGGGCCTCGGGGGGCCAGGAGAAATCATTCCAAACTTCAAACCTTCAAACTCCAGCGCCTTTAGCTCTCCCGGTAGCCCTTTTTCGGAAGCTCACTCCCAGAAGCTTAGCCTCTGGAACCCCTAAGTCCCCTTTTTCCTTGAGCCTATGCCACCGGAAAAATTAGATGGGACCCAAGGGCCGTGCCAAGGCCGCGGAGGTGCCACCAGAGGAAGTCACCTCTTGCAGTCCGGCTGTATCCGGCCGCCTGGGAAAAGGCGGAGAACCTCCTCGGGAGGTACTACGCCGACGAGCACGAGCGCATCGTGCGCGTCATGGGGGAGGGCCCTCCCCGGAACCTGGTGGCCTAGGCCTTCGGGCTAAGGCTACCGGCGAGAACGCCCCTCCCCACCCCCGGTTCCCACAAAGAGGGGGAAGGAGGCCACCGGGTGTTCTGACCCAAAGCGGGCCAAGGCTCAAAAAGCCCCCGGTCCATCGACGACTCCGGGCTCTACGCATGTGCGGGTGCCTCCCCGGCAGGAAGCTACGCCCCCTCCCGCTGAGAACCCCGGGGAGGCTCAGGGGAAAGAACCAGCCAACGACAGGGGGCGTCGGATTTGGCGGATTACGCCCCCTCGCCACCTCCGGCGATAGCCCTCCCGGCAGCCCCGGCGCTACCGGAGCAGGAGAGACTGGAGGCTACCGGAGCGCGTCGAATGGCCGGTAGACGAGGGGGGGAGCCCCTCGGTCTACGAGGCTCCCCCGGTGACGGAGGTCCCGGCGGCCCCACGGCCTAGAAAGGGGAAGGGGCTCCTGATCCCTCCACGGGGGGGACCCCCTCCGAAAGCTCGTCGCCCTCCTCCTCGGCGGCCACTTCCTCGGCGGCAAGGATGACAGCCACTGCCACCTTGGTCCACATCACCCCCGCATCTTTTGCAAGGGGGCCCGCCGTCGGTCGCGACGGGTCCGGCGCCGGGAAGGAGACCCCCCTGCTGTCCGCGGGGGAGGTCGACCGGTACGCGGAGAGCCTGCAGACCCAGAAGGTCCAGGACTATGTCTAGCAAGGGACAATCCGCGAGTGCTTCGGGGAGCTTCAATCCCTCCAGATCCAGGTACTTTCTCGAGCCGGTAGAAGGTTTCCTTCGGTGCTCCCGACTCGAATTTTTTCTATCTCTTGCGCTTGTAGGGGGCTGCCATCACCTGGGGGATTGAAGCGCGCTTCAGTCGGGTGCTGAAGGACGCGAAGGAGAAGGCCGCCGCCTATCTGGAGCAGTGGGATGACGCCCTCCGGGAGCTAGCCCGGGTCCGGGCCCAAAGCCACGCCTCTGAGACAGCCAACGATCGGCTCCGGAGGGAGGCGAAGGCGAAGGAGGACGCCCTCCGGGAGCTCGAGGGCTCCATCTTCTGGGCCGTAACGGACGTGGGACTCTTCGTTCGCTCAGCCCTCGAGGGGCTTGGAGTGAGCCTGGGCTTGGGAGGTAGCTCTGAGGCGGCGCCGGCGACGCTTGCCGAGGCGGCGCCGGCGACGCTTGCGGAGGCTGTGCGTTTTCTTAACGCACAAGTCTCCATGATTCCGAAGGCTGCCGACGCTCGGGCCCGGGGCCGGGCGATCCCGGTCGTGGCTGCCGTGGCTGGGCTCTTGGAGCACCAGGGGGTCGGCGCCCAGGCGATCGAGGGCCGCATTCCCCGGAGCGTTCCAGAATTCTTCGAGCCATCTAGGCGAGAAGTGGAGCAGCTCGCCGGCGGCTTGTACGACCGGATAATCTGGGTGCGATTCCCGGCGCGGGCGCCTCTGGGAGCGGATGCTGTGGCTCCGGCGGGAGCCCCCTGGGGGGAGGACGCCAATGACCAAGTATGAGCCTCCCCCCGGGTCTAGATAGGACCCTTTTTGATTTTAGGTCTTTTGCTCCCAGTAGCTTCTTAGAGGAAGCCCCGGACACTTGTACAAAAAACATTCTGATGCAATACAAATTGAATTTTTCGCTAAATCTTTAAATGAAATGTACTAGGTTACCCGGGACGTTACTCGCGGGCAAAGGTCCTAGAGAAACTCTCCGGGGGTGAGGCCTTTGAGCCCCGGCGGGTGTCACCCGGGGGATGCCCAGGCTGCCTTTATTTTGTTAAGTCTCTTCTCCGGGGGACGCAACGGGGGCGTTTCCCGGGAGCCGATCAGGTTGCGGTGGCATCTGGAGTGGCACTTAGACAACTTCGATAATCATCGCGCTGAACTATCCCCTCGGCGACTGGGGTCCCGGAGGGTTCCCCCGCTTCGAATACTTCCACCGGCGGGCTACGAATATTGGCCCAAAGACCTGCTCCGGGAGGCCCAGCGTTGCATACGCGGGTTGTACCAGGACCTGGCCCGGGAGATATCGGAAGGCCTCCGGGATTATTAGGCGTAGGATCTTTCCAGGTTGTATCCCGGGTCGTATCGTATCTGATGTAATGATGCCCACCGGAGGGGGAAGATGTCCTCCGGTTAAATGATCTTCAATAAAGCTAAGTTTGGTTGTGCACTTTGATTTTTTAATAAAGCTAAGTTTGCTTGTGTACTTTGAGTTCTTAGATGGTCCGGAATGGGGTGATTCCCGGGTGCTCCTTGCTCCCCCCCTCCACAGCGGGCCGAAGAGTAGCTCCGCGCGCTGTGGGTGTAACAGAGCTCCCAGGGTAAAGACCCTCCACCTAAGAATTCTTCAAGTTTTCCCAAGGTTATAAGAATTTTCGGGGACGATTTTTCGAAAGCCCTGGTGGGATCCTCTGGTCGCTGTAAGAACGGGGAGCTGGGGGTGAGGTCTCCGGGGAAAGAACGTTCAAGAAAAATCCGTAAAATTCCCGGCGATAATTTTTCCGAGAGAACTCTCCGGTCGCCGTGAAGACGGGGAGCCGGGAACGAGGTCTTTGAGAAAAATATGAGAGAATTCCGAAATTCGAAGAAATTCTCCTCGGGGCAAAAACCTTCCGGTCACCGTGAGAACAGGGAACCGGGTGAGTCTTCCGGGAGGCCCAATATCTCCGGGAATTTTCCCGGGAGAAAACCCTCTGGTCACCGTAAAAATAGAGAGCCGGGAACGAGACCTCCGGGAAAAAACATCCAAGAAAATCTAAGAAGGCGAAATTCCCGGGGATAATTTTTCCGGGAGACAACCCTCCGGTCGCCGTGGAAACGGGGAGCCGGGAATGAGATCTCCACGAAAGAATATCTGAGAATTCCGTCTCACTGAGGAGATAACTGACTCCCTGAGAAGGTTGTGCCCGATGACTGGTCTGAGTGTTTGGGTAGGGGACTAGTCTCCCAAATTGACTCATTACCGCGGTCCTTGAGGACCGGGTTGCCGCTTACACCCTCAGTCCATGAGGGGTGATCGTAAGCCGCTCTACGGGAGTGGGATTCCCGTTGTAGGAACTTGTTGGGTCGTGATAGCCCACTTCCTCACGGGGAGGGCATCATCGTTGAGAGGGCATCCTCATGGGGAGGGCATCGACGTGAGAGACGGTAATGTAAAAATCTGCATTGAGATAGGTGAAGAAAAAATCAGTTGTATTGATAATGAACCGAAGTACAACGCCTCCCCCCGCGAAATCGCGACAGGGGAGGGAACGATGAGTACAATGTCCCCGCTCCCCCTCCGGCGTAATCGCTCCTGGGAAGGGGACGAGCCCGTAGGCTAGATGTAGAACTTGCGAAGCAAGCGCACGTTCCACGTGTGCTTCATCTCCTGCTCTTAAAGGTTGGAGAGCTTGTAAGCCCTTGAGCCCTGGACCGCCGAGATCCTGTAGAGGCCCTCCCATTTGGGGGAGAGTTTGCCCTGGGCTTGGGGGTCCGTGACGCGCTTAAGGACAAGGTCCTCGAGTCGAAAAGCCCTTTCGCGGACGCGCTGGTTGTAAGCGCGCGCCATTTCACGCTCGTAGATGGTGTGGCGGAGGAGCGTTCGGTCGCGTTCCTTCTCCATGAGATCGACCTCCAGTCGTTGATTTGCCTCGTTGGCTTGGTATGCCGCTGTCGTAGCTCCGTCTAGGAGCTCGACCCGCAGCGACCGAAAGCCAATCTCCGGGGGAGGACTGCCTCAGCCCCGTATACAAGGGAGAAGAGAGTACGTCCCATCGCTCAGCTCGGAGTTGTGCGCATGGAGCAGAGGATACTAGGGAGCTCCTCTGCCCATGCATCCCGCTTGGAAGCGGCTTACTCGAGCCGTCGGCGTAACCCTTGTAGGATTACGCCGTTGACCCTTTCAATGGCCCCGTTGCTCTGGGGATGGGCCACTGAAGCGAAGTGGATGGTGAGCCCCTAGCCTTCGCATAATTCCCGAAAATACGCCGAGTCGAATTGGGTCCCATTATCGACAGTGATCTCTCGGGGGACACGAAAACGACACACGATATTTTTCTAGAAAAACCGCTGTACTGCCCGAGACGTGATGCTGGCCAAAGGTTCAGCGTCTACCCACTTAGTAAAGTAGTCGACTGCGACCACCGCATACTTGTAGCCCCCGGGCGCTGGGGGGAAGGGGCCCAGGAGGTCCATCCCCCAGCGCACGAAGGGCCAAGTGATGGGGGATAGTCTGCAGTGTTATGGGGGGGAGGTTCGAACCCTTGGCCATCTTCTGACAAGCCTCGTACGCGGAGACAAGATCTCTCGCGTCGCGAATCATCATGGGCCAATAGAAACCCTGGCGAAGGGCCTTGGCCGCGAGGACATGCGGGGCTAGGTGAGACCCACAGCTTCCCGCGTGAATGTCGTCGAGAAGTCGGAGCCCTTCCGGCCGTGGAAGGCAACGAAGCAGGGCGGAAGCCCCCTGCTTGTAGAGCTTCCCCTCCAACAGGAGGTATGCCCGAGCTTTGGCCCGGAGGCGCTTAGCCTCAGTCTTGTTGGGAGGGTCCCCCTCCCCCTTGATGAAGGAGATAAGGGGGTCCATCCAAGACGAAGTCTGAGTGATCTCGATGACTTCCGGGACGCGGGGCTCGTCGGCCGCGTCCGGGGAGGTCACTGAGGGCTTCGCAATAATCTCCAAGAAGGCCCCTTTGTGGAGCGGTTCCCGGGCGCTGGCTGCCTGGGCTAGGGCGTCGGCCCGGTCGTTGTCCCTTCGTGGGATGTGCCGGGCCTTAAGGCCGTCGAAGTGCTTCTCTATCTTGCGCACTTCCTGCAAGTAAAGGCTCAAGTTTGCTTCATGGCACAAGTAGGACTTGTCTATTTGGCAAACTACGAGCTGGGAGTCCCCTTTCACTAGGAGGCGTCGAATCCCCAGGGAGCGCGCAAGGCGCAACCCGAGGAGCAAAGCCTCATATTCGGTGACATTGTTCGTGGAGGGGAACTCGAGCCACACCGCGTACTCGAGTTCCCTCCCCTCAGGGCTCCGGAGGACAACTCCCGCACTAGCCCCGGCGAGACACATGGAGCCATCGAACATGAGTGTCCAATGGTCGCTGCGTCAGGGCAGCGCGGGGAGGTCTTCGTCCCCGGGCCCGGAGGCAGGAGTCCACTCCGCCATGAAGTCGGCGAGGACTTGTGACTTGATGGCGGAGTGCCCCGTGAGGGAAAGGGAAAAGGGGGTGAGCTCGGCCCCCCACTTCCCTATCCGGCCGGTGGCTTCTTTATTTCAAAGCACCTCCCCCAAGGGGAGAGATGACGGGACGGTGATGGGGTGCCCCAGGAAGTAATGGCGAAGCTTCCGGGACGCCATCAGGAGGGGTAGCGGATCTTCTCCATCTCCGTGTACCTAGTTTTAGCCCCTTGAAGGGCTTCGCTCATCTAGTACACGGGACACTGCTGCCCGTCTTGCTCCTTTACCAATATCGTGCTTACGGCGACCGGGGTCGCGGCAAGGTAAAGGAGCAAGGGCTCTTCTGGAGATGGGCTCACGAGCATGGGGGGCTCGTGAGGTATTTCTTTAGGCCGTCGAAGGCCTCCTGGGCCTCGGGGGTCCATCGGAACCCTTCGAGCCCCCGAAGGATTTTGAAGAATTGGAGGCCGCGCTCCCCCGATCGTGAGATGAAATGACTCAGTGCGGCCAAGCGGCCGGTGAGTCGTTGAGTGTTCTTGACTTAGCGCGGGGGGGGGGGGGGGGGGGGGGGGGGGGGGCTATGTCCAGGAATGCTCGGATCTTCTCGGGGTTTGCCTCTATGCCCCGCTGGGACACAAGGAAACCCAGGAGCTTCCCCCCGCGCATGCCAAAGGCCCATTTCTCAGGGGTGAGCTTCAGCCTGTATGCACGGAGGTTGCGGAAGGTCTCCGCCAAATCACCGATGTGAGTAGTCGCGCGGGGACTTTTGACGACCGCGCATTGACGTAGACTTCGACGTTGCGACCGATCTGGTCCTTGAAGACCAGCGTCATGAGCCGCTGGAAGGTTGCTCCCACGTTCTTCAGCCCGAAGGGCATGTGGACGTAGCAGAAGGTTCCGAGGGGAGTTATGAAACTCGTCTTTTCCTCGTCCCCTTCCGCCATCCGGACTTGGTGATAGCCCGAGTACGCGTCTAGGAAGCTCATCAACTCGCACCCCGCGGTCGAGTTGACCAACTGGTCAATTCGAGGGAGCGGGAAGTTGTCCTTGGGGCAAGCGCGGTTGAGGTCGGTGAAGTCCACGCACATCCGCCACTTGCCGTTCGACTTCTTTACGAGGACGGGGTTCGCGAGCCATTCGGGGTGCAAAACCTCCCAAATGAACCCCGCCTCCTGGAGTCGGGCAATCTCTACCTTGATCGCCTCTTAGCATTCAAGAGAGAGTTTCCTCACCTTCTGTTTGATCAGGGGGTGACCGGGGGTCACCGCGAGCTTGTGCTCAATGACATCCCGGGTGACGCCTCGCATGTTGGAGGGCTTCCAGGCGAAAACGTCGGAGTTTTCGCGCAGGAAAGCCGCGAGTTGCTCCGCGTGCTCTTCATGGAGATCCGTCCTGATCCTAACGGTCTTCTCCCCATTGTTCGGGGACAGTGGAATCTTCCGGAGATCCCCCTTCGGGCGTGGCTTGGGAAGAGGCCTCTCGGAGGGTATCACGGCGGCGTCTGACTCCAGGGGAGACGCCTCCCCCCCCGGGGTTTTGATGATGTTGACGCTCTCGATCATCGCAGGGGCGCGCTCGTATAAAGCGCGGACCACGTCTTGGTCTCCCCGGGCGGTGATCATGCCATGAGGCCCGGGGATCTTCATGCAGTGATAGTTCTGGTGGATCGCGGCTCCCAAGCGGTTGATTGTGGTCCTCCCCATGATCGCGTTGTAAGAGGAGGGGAGGTCTACCACATCAAACCGGACCATCTCTGTCTGGTAGTTTTGCGGGGTGCCGAAGGTCATGGGGAGATCCACCTTCCCCACGGGTTGGATGGTCTTCCCCGGGACGAACCCTTGCAAGGGCCCTGCTGTGGGCTGCAAGAGCTTCTCGTCCACCTGCATCTCCCTAAACGCCTTTAACTAGAGGACGTCGGCTGAGCTCCCGCCATCCACGAGGATGCGGGCCAGATGACAGTTGTGGATGGTGGTAGAGACGATGAGCGCGTCGTCATGGGGGAAGCGAACCCCACACGTGTCTTCTGCCATGAAGGTGAGGGGGACGTCCGACCACTTAGGTGCCGGGGACGTATGCAGCACCCCCACCACCTTCACTTCGCGCGCGTACTCCTTGCCCTGACGCTTAGAGTCCCGTCCGGAAGCGGACCCTCCTGTGATGACGTTGACACGCCTCTAGGAGGTTTGGAAGGGGAGAGTTTCTGATGGCTCCCCCTCCTGCGTTCGTCCCTGCTGTCCCCCCGCGGGAGCAGGAAGGGCCGGTAAGGCCGGCTGAGAGGGCAAGGAGACCGGTGTCCCCCCTGCCCATGCTGGTCGAGGAATGCGGCGAATTGTTGTAGTAGTTGATGGCATTCCCAGGTGGCATGGGTATTGGACCTGTGGAAGGTACACCAAGGACCATCCCTGCCTCCCGCCGCGGGGCCTTCCCGACCGCGGGACGACTACCCTCCCCCACGGCCTTTTGGCTTGGGGAAAGGTCTATTGCCCTTCGAAGCGTTGCGCGAGCCGCCTGCGCCCTCGAGGACAAAGGTGTCCCGAGGCCGTGGCTCGCTACGACCCCCCTGCTTGGGGCGTTTGAGGGGGTCCCTAGCCCCCCGGTTGGCGGGGGCGTGAGCCCCCTGGTTCTTCTTCCAGAGGTCATCCTCCTCCGCCCGAGCGTACTTCTCAAGTACGTTGAAGAGCTCGTCTGCGGAGGAGGGGCAGCTTCGGGAGAGCCTTCGGTGGAGCTCCCCTGGGAGGATCCCTCTCTTACACGCCTCAATGACTGTGGAATCAGGGACGTGAGCTACTTTGCTCTTAACTTGGGCAAAGCGCTTGAAGAAGCTGCGGATGGTCTCCCCCGTCCTCTGCCGGACGGTATAAAGCTGGGAGGAATCCAGGGAACGTACGTAGTTCCCCTGGAAGTTCGCACAGAACTCGCGCTTGAGCTGCGCGAAGGACTTGATGGAGCTGGCTTGCAGGTTGTAGAACCACGAGCGGGCGATCCTGGTGAGGTAGAGAGGGAAGACGTTGCATTGCACCGTCTCGTCCCCCCCCGGCCGCTGAAATGGCTATGGAATAAACCTGCACGAATTCATAAGGGTCGGCCTCACCGTTGTAGTGTTCAATGTGCGGCGGGCGGTAATGCCGCGGCCATCGAATGCACCGTAGTCTTCGGCACAGCGGCTAGTTAGCTCCTTCCACCTGTCGGGAGAGTCCCGGTCGCTGTCCCCTTCGACAGGAGACGCGTGCTCGTTGTCGGAGTCGGGAAGGGGCCCAAGGGGTCCGCCGGCATGGCGATAACGGCGCTATTCTTCCGGGTTGGTGGAGCTGACCTCCAAGATGTCCGGGCGCTCCCCCGGAGAGGTTGGTTTTTCGGCGGGTCTCTTCCTCCGGCTGGAGCGAGAGCGAAGCTCTCCGTGTCAGCGACCCAGGGGAAGTTCCTCCCCGGACTTCATTGTACGCATTCGCTCAACCTCCTCCTGGGTGAAGCGGACTTGATCCGCCGGAGGCGCCCTTGGGGGCGGCCCCGGGGGAGGAGGGAGGCCTTGTCCCCGGGAAAAAGGCGGCACCCGGGACAACCCACCGCGGGGCCTTGTCCCCGGGCAAAAGGCGGGACCCGGGATAACCCACTGCAGGGCCTTGTCCCCGGGAAAATGGCGGCGCCCGGGGCAAGCCACCGGGGGGGGGCCTTGTCCCCGGGCAAAAGGCGGTGCCCGGGGCAAGCCACCGGGGGGCCTTGTCTTCGGGCAAAAGGAAAAACCTCTTACCTGGACTTAGTCTCGTGGGGATTTCCCCCAACACTAACTAACTATGTCTAAGTCTCACTAGTACAGAAAAGCTTTCTTCTATCGGTAAAAAAAACCCTTCTACTATCGGTTTTCGTACCGATAGAGATAGACACGATAGAACAAGACAGAACATTTTCTATCGGTAAATAACCGACAGAAGAAATTAACAATTCTATCGGCATATTAGGAGTATACCGATAGAAAACCCGTCGTAGTCGGACGATTAACGGTGGGAAAAGTACCACTATTCTAACGGTTAATTACATGATTACCGACAGGAAAATATTACTATTCTATCGGCACCTTATGATTCTACCGATAGAAAACCCGTCGTCGTCTGACGTTTAGCGTTGGGAAAAATACCCATATTCTAACGGTTAATTATAAGTTTACCGACAGAAAAAAGTGTAGCACTCTCTCGGTTGGAAATGACATTATCGATAGAAAAAATCTTAGTATTCTCTCGGTTGTGTATGAGTTCACCGGCAGGAAAAATCACACTCTTCTAACGGTTAATTATACGTTTACCAATAGAAAAAACCACAGTAGTCTCTCGGTTGTGGATGAGTTCACCGGCAGGAAAAGTCATACTATTCTGATGGTTAATTTTAAATTTACCGATAGAAAAATGGGTAGTAGTCTCTCGGTTGTGGATGAGTTTACCGATAGAAAATTTGTAGTGGTCTGTCGGCTGTGAATGAATTTACCGATAGAACATTCACATATACAGTACGTTTACATTTACAATACAGTACATTCACATATATAGTACAGATGCAATACATTATAGATTGGATACACAATACAGTACAGATGCAAAGAAGGGTAAATTCACAGAACAGATTGACACATTAGACAGTTATTCACATTTATTCACATATATATGGACAAATACAAATTGCAATCCAATGTGGACATTTATTGACATATATATTTATTCACATGTATATAAACAGTCTATGCACAGAGTACACGAAAAAGAGAAAATTATCATGGCGGATGGTTGGGCACAACTTCCTCCATGACATATTGAGCCCAGATTTGTCGAAGATCTCTAATCTTTTCATTTTCGTATGAGTCTTTCGACATGGCGATCTGCAAGCATGTGTGAATACTTAGTAACTAACTTCCTAATTTAGAACGTGACACCCAATTTTCAAATTTGAGTTAGCTATCGATGCTTACCTGGGGGAATTGGGCAAAGTTTGTCTGCACTAGGTCGTACATGTAGCGCAACACATAAAACCCGCATTCCCATGATTGCGGCTGCTGATGGCACTGAGATAATTGCATATGCGAAGACATGTTAGCTATTGTTTCCATAAACTAGTTAAGCATAAACAAAAAGTCTCGTGAGTACCTCATATTCTTTCCAAGCTAGTAGGGAGCCCTGCGGTGCAGCATGCCTCCCTCCAGCGGACGCATATTTATCAAAAGCCCTGCATTTTAGTTAGTATTGCCCGTTAATGTATAATCATTAGCTAGTGAGGTGAAAATTTAAATCAAACATATAAGTTACTTACGCCTCCATATTCCCCTTGACCACATATTCGATCGATAATCTGTCACGCATCGAATCGAGGTAGTACACCTCGTTCCTCGGCGGACAGATCACGATGAGGATCCAGTGGCCCCTGCATTGTACGTAAAAGAGGACCGCTAGCTCAAAGTATATCTCAGGTGTAACATACAAGATCGAGTTAAATTAGTACGAAATGCACTAACCTTGGGTTGTACGGCACCAGAATGAACTCCCTGTCCTGCTGCGCCATCAGCGCCTTGGATATGTACAGCTTAGCGTGCGCGGCGTCGTGCTCTAGCATCGTGAGGCTTATTTTCTCTGGGTCGAGGAAACCCACCTTGTCACACACAGCCTCCGATGCTAGCCTGTACATGCACCTGCATGCAAAGGACGACATTAGTATTGCACAGAAAGTTACTACATTTCAAATGAACTACAACAATGCAGAGTTAGCAAACAGAGTTAGAAAACAGCAATACATAGCATCAGCAAACTCACAGGACTCCAGTCCGTATGATGGACATATCGAGCTCCCGCCAGTTGTAGAGGTCGAACATATCCTCGTGTGCCACGGATATACTCCCGGGCTCACGGTGGAACTGCCCAGGCCTGTAGGGAACTAAGAAGTTCAGATTGCGCCGAGCTCGGTGTAGGTACCACTCGTGGAGGTCTCTGGTTGATCGATCCAATTTGCGCAAAGCTGCCTCCGACATGAGTGGGAACTCGTTCGTGAACCTCTCCGGCTGTCCCTGTCGCCTTTTCCCCTAGCCTTTGCCCTTGCCTTTTGCCGGGGACTGAGCGCGTACCTTCGAAGGCAAGGGCGAGGTGATGGCAGCTTTCTTCCGAGGTGAAGGTGTGGATGCGCTGGGTGGGGTCGAGGCCGTCTTTGATGTGTCCAGGGTCGCATGAGATCGGGCCTCATGCCCCAATCTGGGGGCGCAGTCCCCTGGTAGCCCAGCGGCAGGCCACTTCAATTAATGAGCACGTATGTTAGATTATGCAAGTTGAGTGTACTGAGTAGGATGTAATCTAAAATGTGTAGGATTTACCGGTTGTATTACAAGACACTTCTTGGGCCACTGTACGTAGGAGCCCACTGCCTCAGCAAGTGTCTGCAGTTTCTCTGTTGGGACTGGCAACGGAGAATCGTTGTAGCCCGGCATGGCCATGTCCACCTGTACCTTTGCGAAACCCAACCGCAGAGGTACACAATGGACCCGGACATCCGGCCCAGACGGATATACCAAGCCGTGTCCAACCACTTCCTGCCCGGCGCCTACGTGATTCTGTAGGATGCAGCCCTCCGGCCCCTGCAAATTTGTAACAATTAAAATAGGTTAGCGAAACAACTCTAACAGAATGGGAGTGGCATCAACTTAAGTGCACAGATGAAGGCTTGCAGTACCTCAAGTAGATCCAATGGATCCGCGAGTACCTTCGAAGCGCAACTGCTTATCTGACCCTGCGGGGTACCGTCGTCCTGGGGATCCGCATCTGCACTCTTGGCCAGCAATGCTTCTCTCAACCGTGTAATGTCGGGGGAAATCTCCGCCGGACTAAGTCCAGGTAAGTTGCGTCACGACTGCCCGGGGATCTGGCCTCCGGGGCCTCCCCGGGTGCCGCCTTTTGGCTCCCGGGACGTGGCCTCCAGTGCCGTCCCGGGCGCCGCCATTTGCCCGGGGACGTGGCCTCTAGCCCCTCCCCGGGCGCCGCCATTTGGCTCCCGGGACGTGGCCTCCGGTGCCTTCCCGGGCGCCGCCATTTGCCCGGGGACGTGGCCTCCGGGGCCTCCCCGGGCGCCGCCTTTTGCTCCCGGGACGTGGCCTCCGGTGCCGTCCCGGGCGGCGCCATTTGCCCGGGGACGTGGCCTCCGGCCCCTCCCCGGGCGCCACCATTTCGCTCCCGGGACGTGGCCTTTTGGCTCTCGGGACGTGGCCTTTTGGCTCCCGGGACGTGGCCTCCCGGGCCTCCCCGGGCGCCGCCTTTTGGCCCCCAGGACGTGGCCTCCGGTGCCCTCCCGGGCGCCGCCATTTGGCTCCCGGGACGTGGCCTCCGGTGCCGTCCCGGGCGCCGCCATTTGCCCGGGGACGTGGCCTCCGGCCCCTCCCCGGGCGCCGCCTTTTGGCCCCCGGGACCTGGCCTCCGGTTCCCTCCCGGGCGCCGCCATTTGGCTTCTGGGACGTGGCCTCCGGTGCCGTCCCGGGCGCCGCCGTTTGCCCGGGGACGGGGCCTCCGGCCCCCTCCCCGGGCGCCGCCTTTTGGCTCCCGGGACGTGGCCTCCGGTGCCGTCCCGGGCGCCGCCATTTGCCCGGGGACGTGGCCTCCGGTCCCCTCCCCGGGCGCCGCCTTTTGGCCCCCGGGACGTGGCCTCCGGCGCCGTCCCGGGCCTCATCGCCCTCCTAAAGGTAAAGTCTCGAGCTGTTTATCACGTGCAGATCACGCGAGGAGCGCCTCGGGAACTAATGACCACCTGTCAAGCATCCAAGGCGTTTGACCGGGAGAAGGACGGTCCTACCCTTCAATCCGACGGTGGCTTCCGGGGTAGTTTAGGTTTTTTGCTTCTTTTTGGGGCTATAAATAGCCCTTGTACCCCTCTGTTGTAAAGGATCGGTTCTCTTTTATTGGAATAGCTAAACTCACAGACGTGCTCCGGAAGCCTCTCCCCCGGAGAGAGCCTCCCCAGCCGACTCTGGTCGGGAGCGCGTCGACAGGACTAGGGCCCCCACCGGGACCCGAACCTATATAAACCCGTGTGTCATTTTTTGTGCTTTTCCGGCGGGGGAGGACCGGTCATCCGGTCAACCCGCGCCGCGTAATCTTCGCTAGGATCATTCTCAAAACCTGCCGGGGTATTCGCAATACCACGACATGCAAACTCTTCCCTCATTTGTGTGACCTCGGACTGCACCACAAACTGTACCTCAGCCCGTATCTCAGCCCGCATCTCCGCCCGTATCTCCTCCCGTACCTCAGCCCGTATCTTATCGGAGAGGTCAGCTTCCTTTTCCTTCCAGGAGGGGGCCTTCTTCCTCGGTGAAGCCGGATCTACGCAACCGGCCTTCCACGACACAATGGCTCCCACGGCCCGTGTCCACCCGGGATGCTCCTTATTTCCTAGAGCCCGAGTGAGGATGTCGTTCTCCCTCTGCGGGGTAAACAATCCCTCCGCTGCCTCCTTCTCAAAAGAGATCTGTTACATTTAAAGGTATCTTGTGAGACAAATTGCCTTATATACACTTGTGCGCACACAGTTTACGAGGTTAGACAACTTACCATTCGCCTCACAACGTCGGCGTCCCCAGGGGTTGCGAACTGCACAGACCCCGTGGACGACACGGACCCCCTCCCCCTCCACCATCGCTTGCACCTCTCATCCCGGATCTCGGAGAGCGGCAACTCAGGGGTGTCGATGACAGGATTTTGCTCGTCTTCCTTCTTCCACTGCTCCTCCTTCCCCGCATAGCCCCGGGATCCGACCCGATGCGGGTGGTCGTTCCTCTTCTGGATCGCCCTATTCTTCTCGCTAAGGGTCTTGAACTCCTCAGTCCCCTTCTGCTTGGTGAATTCCTCCCATAACTCCTCCGATATGAAGGGGTACTTCTCGCAAGGAGATTTCCCCGCAGCGAGGAAGTTACTGACGAGCCAGCTCTTAAAGGTTTTCCATGTTCCGTTCATGTCCTTCAAGCGGGCAGTCCTAGGTGTATCATCGGGGATGTTCCACTTAGCCTGTTTCCGAAAAATGCATACAATTAATCACGAGTTAGTTAAACTTTAGTATAAGCCAAGAGAACGTGATTACGAAAGAGTTCAGCGATTTCAGTTCATTTAACCTTCACTTCCGCCCACAACCTATCCCTCTCGTCCGCCGTCACATCCTTCCAGCTCTGGACGGTGATCTTCATCCTTTCTTTCGCCAACAGCCCAACGTAGGCCGCGTACCTCCCAGCATTCTTTCCAATCGGCCTCCCAAATTGGTTGAACTCACAAGAAAGATCCGTGCGTTTGGCCAAACGCCCCAACGTCGTCGCGCCTCGCCCCACCCTCTTGCGCTGGGATGTAACAGCTGCATCTTCGTGTGGGAGAAAGGAAGTGAGTGGTCACGGCGGAGGTTGTGGTTTTCTTCGCTCTCGAAGAGACGCAGTGCTCTAAGGTGGAATTGCTCGAGTGGAGGGAAACTAAAGGGCCGTGTACGAGTAATAAAGTAGTGGAGGAACTTTTCTATCAGTACAACAAAATGATACCGATAGAATTATGTAATTTTCTATCGGTACAAAAAAATAGTACCGATAGAACAAGTAAATTTCCCGGAAAAATATTTGAAGTAGTGGATGCCTTTTTCTATCGGTATAAACAATAAAATCCCGTGAGACCAATTTTCCCCAGAAAATTTTTTTAATTAACTGCTTGAGATTATAGTATTGGGTGCCCTTTTTCTATCGGTAAAAACAACTAAATACCGTCAGAGTAATGAAAAGGTGCCTTTTTCTATCGGTATAAACAATAAAATCCCGTGAGACCAATTTTCCCCAGAAAATTTTTTTAATTAAGTGCTTGAGATTATAGTATTGGGTGCCCTTTTTCTATCGGTAAAAACAACAAAATACTGTCAGAGTAATGAAAAGGTACACACAATTTAACATCAAACAGACCGTGGTTGAAAGCTGCAGGATGATAAAGAAAGAGGGAAGATAGCCGGAAAATTGGAAAATTGACATAAAAAGAAATTGTTCATTCATTGTTGTTTTATCACTTACAAAAAAAATAAAACCCAAAATGCTAGGTCAAGGGGTGGTCTTAGTCCTGGCTGCATGTAGAATAGAGTCAGTTAGACTTGCAGCCAGGACGCAGGACTCCTCTAGCGACAAGTTGTCCCTAGGATCAACTACTACCGCGTCGAGAAGGCCTGCGACCTCCCTCAGCTTCGCTATGGTATCCTTCATAGTCAAACCGCAGCCAGCGATGGTCATATCCGTGGCTTTCTTCTCCTCGCGAAGACGCCTCGTCCTCGCCCTAGCATTGTCACCATCCGTCTTCATGCGCTTAATGCGCTGGAAGAGATCGTCAAGGTCAAGCCGTAGCTGAGTGTGCTTGTCTGTAAGGAGCTTGTGCTCCTCCTGGAGGGCCCTCAGGTCGGCCTTCACTTTGCCAGTGTCTTCCACGGCTACCATTCCCTGTGCAAATCAACAGGTCAAGAATGAACTGAACATGGATTAACAATACAGGGGTAAACCGAGGAGATTTAGAGTTCTTACTGGGGAGGGCGTGGCTGACGATCCCATGGAGGTTGCCATTGTGAAAGAGAAGATGACGAGTCGAACCGTTCGAGAATTAGAAAAACAACAAAATACCGCGACGCATGGCGAGGTACTTATAGAGTTTCCAAGGCGACGCATGGCGACACGGTTGAGAATTCAAAGCGGCAGAGTATTCTTCTATCGGTAAAAATAGGAAAAAATCGTCAGACAACAAATACCGTGAGACTAACGAATTTATTCTAACGGTAAAATAGAACAATACCCATATAAAACATTTTGAAGTGCCTGAGAGAAGTGCCTGAGACACATGAAAGTAGCGGATGTCCTTTTCTATCGGTATAAATAACAAAATACCGTCAGAAAAAAGGGATTTTTGCAGAACTTAATTTGAAGAAGCAAGAGGCTGCGATGAGATTTTTGCAAGTGCTATTTGAAGGGAAGAAACAGGATAAAGGTACTATACATGTTAGAACTCATGCTGTGGAGTAAAATTGAGATGTATTAATGCTGTGAACTAGCTTATCATTAAGTTCTAAAGAAAAATGTACTGCCTGATGTATTAATGATAAGTTCCTCACCTTGCTGCAGAACTTGTGGGCTGTTTGCTTGGCATTTATCCTTGAAATAGAAATTAATCATCAATGGTTCTCAACCCATACTCCTTCTTCGTGGTCATCTCGCAGATACGTTGTTTCGTCGATATCTTCAGTACGGATAGATTGAATGTCCTCTAAAAATGGAGGTATTTCATCGAGTTGGTTATACTCCTCTTCGTCGACAACATCTTCGACCCCAAAAATACGTCTCTTGCTGTGGAGGACAACATGCAAGTTTGGATTGGCCGGGTCAACGATGTAGAATACCTGTGTGGCTTGCTTTGCAAGTATGAATGGATCGTCTTGGTGTCCGACTCTACCAAGATCGACGAGAGTAAACCCGTAACTGTCAACTTGAACACCTCGAGGGATTTCGACCCATTGGCATCGAAACAGGGGAATCTTAAGTAATCCGTAATCGAGCTCCCATATTTCGTCCATAGCACCGTAATATGAGTTCAGCGCCCTTACTGACCTGGCATCCTCGGAAATAGCAAACAGTGTCACTCCGCTACATTGCGTGCTACTCTTGGCGTCTTGAGCTCTTGTGTAAAATGAATACCCATTGATGTCGTACCCCTGCCAAGTCCCTACAGTGAATCTTGGGCCTCTAGCCAACCATGTCACAGTTTCATTTACGGAGCCCTCGGCAGCTCGCGTGACTCTTTCTTGGATCCACTCAGCAAATTTCCTGTTATGTTCTCTGCTGACCCAAACGTCTGCCTTCGAAGGATTATGTGACCGTAACATTACCTTGTGCTCGTGTATGTATGGCTCGACCTCCGTCATGTGTTGTAAGACCCAAAAATGTGATTTTGCGTACACATCACGGGCGGGGACGATAGCTTTGAATCCAATCGTTCCGATTCCCTGAAGCCTACTCTCGTGTCGGGACCTAGGAACGCCAATTGGGTCAACCCCGGCCATATAATCTGTGCAAAATTCAATCACCTCCTCGGCGGCATAACCTTCCATGATACTCCCCTCGGGTCGACGACGAGTCCTTACGTATCCCTTCAATACACCCATAAATCTCTCAAATGGATACATGTAGCGCAGGCACACGGGTCCACAAAACTTAATTTCTCTGATAAGGTGAACAATCAGATGGACCATAACATCAAAAAAGGATGGAGGGAAATACATCTCGAGCTAACAAAGAGTTGTAACCACGTCGCGTTGCAAAGCGTCCAGTCCATCGGGATCAATTACCTATGAGGACACAGTTGCGCCAAATATTCATATCAGAAAATCTTCTAATTAAGCTCCACAGATGGAGGTAATGAACTTATAGTACGAGTGCACGTACTTACCTTGCAAGATATTGCGTTGAAGAAATAACATAGGTTTGTAATTGTCTCTCTGACTTTAACTGGGAGAATGCCTCTGATAGCAATGGGAAGCATCTGTGACATCAAGACATGACAGTCGTGGGACTTCATGCCAACCAGTCTTAGGTCCTTCATAGACACAAGTTTTTTCAAGTTCGCGGAGTACCCACATGGAACTTTAACACCGTGCAGGCACCGACAGAGTTCTGTTTTTTCGCTCTTGGACAACGTATAGCAGGCCGGGGGGAGGTATGTACGCTTTCCATTCTCTAAAGGTGCAAGCTCAGTCTTTATCCCCATTTCCACCATGTCACGACGAGCTTTCACACCATCCTTTGTCTTTCCCGGAATGTTCAACAACAAACCAATCAAACTGTCACAGACATTTTTCTCTACATGTATGACGTCAATGCAATGTCGAACTTGTAAGTGCTCCCAGTACGGTAGATCCCAGAGAATCGATCTCTTCTTCCAAACATTTTTTTCTCGAGGTTTAGAATGCTTACCGAACTCAACTTTGATGTCGTTCACGCGCGAGTAAATCTCCTTACGGGTCAGAAACACTGGAGCTGATCCTTTCTCAGGCTTCCCGTTAAATGATTTCCTCTTCTTACGGTACGTGTGATGCACCGGAAGAAACCTGCGGTGACCCATGTATACTGTTTTCCTGTAGTTTCGCAGCCACATGCTCTCAGTTTCATCTAGGCAAATAGGGCAAGCCTTGGCTCCTTTCGTACTATACCCCGACAAATTGCCGTAGGCCGGAAAATCATTTATGGTGCAAAATATCAGGGCCCGCAAGATGAAATTCTCTTTCTTGTATGCATCCCACACCTGCACACCCTCGCTCCACAATTTCTGTAAGTCCTCGATTAAAGGCACTAGAAACACGTCAATATCATTTCCGAGTTGTCTGGGTCCTGAGATTAGTAACGCCATCATGATGTACTGGCGCTTCATGCATAACTAAGGAGGAAGATTGTAGATGCATAAAAGAACCGGCCAAGTGCTGTGTCGGCTGCTCATATTACCATGTGGGTTCATACCATCTGTACTCAGCCCGAACCTTACATTCCTAAGTTCGCCGCCGAACTCAGCAAATGTTCTGTTGATGTTTCTCCATTGAATAGAATCAGCTGGGTGTCTCAGTTTTCTGTCTTGTTTCCGGGCTTCAGCATGCCAACGCAAGTGCTTCGCGACTTTCGGATTTGCAAACAGCCGCTTCAATCTAGGTATCACAGGCAAGTACCACACAGTTTTTGCCGGGGGTCCTTTCCTTACCTCGTGACGTTCACTGTCAATCCGGTCCCTACGCGTATACCTCGATGCGCCGCATCTTGGACAAACATGCAAACTGGAGTACTCGTTACGGTACAACACACAATCATTTGGGCATGCGTGTATTCTTTCGATTTCCATTCCCAACGGACACAACAGTTTTTTGGCTTGGTAAGTAGATCTTGGCAGCTCATTTCCCTCTGGAAGCATGTCCTCTAGAAGATCTAATAGTGCCGTGAAACTCTTATCACTCCAACCGTTTCCTGCCTTCAAGTTATATAATCTCAGCACAGAAGACAGTTTTGTAAATGTTGCACATCCAGGGAACAGAGGCTTCTCAGAGTCAGCAATCAGTTTCTCAAATTCACAGAAGTCATTTTCGTTGTAATCTTCCTCTACATCACGTAACATCTCATCTAGATTGTCATCATCACCATCTACATGCACATCGGAATGAACATTACCAAAATTGGGATGATCATCGATATTATTGCAATCCACATCCGAGTCGTGCTGATTGGTAGTAGTGGTGCTTGTTTCCTCAAGATCTTCGCCATGCCATATCCAACGGGTGTATCGCGCGTTAAAACCACGACGAATCAAATGACTCTTAATTTGATCAAAGTTGCTAAACCTCTTCAAGTTCATACAATCTGTACAAGGACAGAGCATATTTTTCTCTCCCTTCCTCTCCTTTTGCTGCTCAGCAAATTTAATAAACTCATTCACACCATCGAAATATTCAAGAGTAGTACGTTTTATTCCATACATCCAATATTTCCTGTCCATCTATAATTAACAAAATTTAACGAGTAAGCCATGCATGAAACCTGCCCGATTAAGTTATGTATATGTACATGTATAGCCTCTTACAACAGATACATGTGTTGAACCCTAGCCTGACGAAATTAACACTAATTAACCTAACTAACTACACAATACAAGCTAATTAGCTCCTAAAACATGACGCATTTCCAGCTACCAAGCTCCCAAGCTTAGAGCTACAAACTTGGAACTACACAATACAGCTAGCTTGCAAGTAGAGAGGAAGGGAGATCTAGAGGGAGAGAGAGATAAGTGTCGACGATTAGGCGTACCTTAAAGAGGGGCGCAATCAACTTCCCTCCAGCCTGCGCTGATCACCCCAGCAGTGTAGCTGGAACTTTCGTCACAAACAGAGGGACACAGAGTGCAACAGAACAAATTAAAGAGCAGCTCAGCAATGGTCGAGTGGGGTTTTCCTTATAATGGACATTTTTCTAACGGTAAATACATGAAATAACCGTCAGACTAACTTAGGTAATTTGCCGCTCACATATTCTATCGGTAAAAACACACACATACCGTTAGAGAATGTGCATTACCGAGCAAGTACAGGACTTCTTCTTTCGGTAAATATGTGTATTGACCGTTAGATCATGCATGACACAGCACGCACATGAGTTTTTCTATCGGTAGATATGTGTACGAACCGTTAGATGATGCATGCAACACGAGCAAGAGTTTTTCTATCGGTAAATATGTGTATTTACCGTTAGAATATGCATGACTGAGCAAATATATGTGTTTTCCTATCGGTAAATATGTGTACTTACCGTTAGAGGAGGTACTGGTACCAAACTGGGACAAACATGCACATGCCATTTCTCACATTCAAGGAATCATATCAATGTAACATCAAACAGATCTTACATCAAACGGATCTTAACTAGAAGATAAAGCAATATATTTCAAGTAATGCTAATTTGTGGATTAACTAGGAGACACAAAAATACTTTTCTTAGGTACTTGGGACTTCATCTTGCCAAAAAAATTACACATGCCAGTTCACAAATTCAGGTACAAACATACACATGCTAGTTCACCAATACAAATTCAGGTACAAACATACACATGCCAGTTCACAAATTCAAGTGCATGTCTGAAACAGTAGTACAAATACACACCTACCTACCAATACAATTAAATACACAAATACTCCCTGCACATTCAAGTTCATGTCCCAATTAGCAATACATGATACACAAATATACAACAATATACAAATACAACAATTCACACATTCGATGTATATTAGAAAAGCCACGTCTGAAATTAACAACAGATCACGACGAGGACCCAGTGGCCCATACATGCATTTTACATAAAAGGGAACCTTTGCAGGTTGCCACAATGCAACTACCGACTACAAGTTAGACCTGATACATCACAAATCCATTCATCCAAAACAGCAAATGTCTGAACCACATTGGACTTAACCATAGGAGTTCAGTTCGAAGACGCCCGAGGAGCTGGAACTGCCGTCGACATACATTTGTACGTATTGGTGATTTCCTTGGACTCAAACTCGATCAACTCAACTCAACTCCATTAACAAAAAGAACCTACCTTCCAAGATGTTGTTTTGTGTAGTGATGGTGTAGAATGGCTGTGCAAATAACAACAATTCTTCTTCTCCAAGCAGGTAAGCATCTGGCCACAAACTAGTGCATGCAAAAAAATGTAAGATGCTTTTTATAGGTCCTGATTTGAGAAACACGCCGGGCTTAAGCATCTTCTCGACCGAGCCAACCAAGATCTCGCCCTTCACGTCCTTCCAGCTCTCGACGGTGATCTTCACCATTTCTTTCGCCAACAAGCCAACGTAGGCAGCGTACTGCGATGAAGAACCGCGAAATACGTTGCCCCTCATGAGCATCATCCAAGGACCTGAACAGATCATAATCATATTGAAAAGAAGACACATCAAAATGAAGGATACAAAAAAAGCAGAATTATTGCCATAATCGGATTAGAATAATCTAACAATATTGCAGAAATTTTACGTACCTTCCTTGGGATGCCGACGTCTAGAAGGCGTCGATGGAGGTGCGGAGGTGCAGCGGTCCCCTGTAGAGGTGCACCGGCCGTCCATGGAGCTTACGGGTTAGGACTACGAGCCCCAGATGAACTGTGAGAATGAAAGAGACATACCCGTGTATTTATACAAATATATATTTTCTATCGGTATGAAAACAGAATACCGTTAGTAATAAAAACATCTGTAGAAGGCGAATGGTTCTATCGGCACAATAAATATTACCGATAGGAATTTTTGTACATACTCTATCGGTGTGTACGTACATTGTCGATAGAATATTACTAGTTGTAGAAGGCCAACAGTTCTAAGATATTTTTTGCAATATTCTACTGGTATAAACATTCATTACCGATAGAATAAAACTATTTGAAGACGAACAGTTCTAAGCAATTTTCTATATATTCTAACGGTAAAAGAATCCATTACCGATAGAATAAAAATATTTGTAGAAGGCCAACTATTCTATCGGCGCACTACATATTGCCGATAGGAATTTTTAATATACTCTGTCGGTATATTCAGACAGTACCGATAGAATAAGTCTAGTTGTTGAAGTCGACCAGTTCTATCGGCGCACAACATTCTCCCGTCAGTACTTATGCATCTCTTCTAACGGCAAATATGTTCATCACCGCTAGAATAAATCATACTATTTATTCTATCGGTAAGTTTCTTACAAACCGATAGGAAAAATACACCCATCGCCCTTTCATGGCTGCGAGGCACATTTTCTATCGGTTTTCAACTAAATCGCTAATAACCGATAGAAGATAGGGGTTAGTAGACTGCATTTCTGTACTAGTGTCTTCAGGTTACTAAAGTTCCTGGTAATGCTTGTATGCTTAACCGTCCTCTAGATCGTGCATTGGCCACCTTTTTATACTGAACAAAAGGGAGCCAACGCGAAGCGGCTCTGGACGGTTGTTACTGTGCAGTTTGTGTAACCGCTCCTCTTTCCTACGCAGGTTTAACAGGTGTAGTTAGTGGGTAACCGCACATATTAACCTCTTAGCAGTTGTCTTCATACATGGGAAAAGTTATCTTGATCTTGGATATGTGTTTGTAAGAGACTTAAACACCCTCGAATCGTCTTGGTCGCATGCAGTCATCAACCTCCTGACTGCGCATTGTCTGCGGCCTTGTGATCGCGCAAGGGTTGCAATCACAAACTGTTTTTGTGTCCGTGCTCTCCTAGTATATAAAAGACTGGTCGTCTGAGATCATAGTGGCCATTTCATACTCATAGACACATATTAGATTCGAACCTGACCTGAACCTAATGTGTGTTAATCAAACTAACTCGGGTGATAATCCTGGTCAAGATATATATAAACAAAGAAAGCCATACAAAAACAAAGACATACATACACTCTTCTGATTTGACTCTTCATATTTGACCCATGACCTCCAAGCTCCACCACCTTACATTGCACTCCGATGGACAATTGCTGGAGTTTTGATGATTTCTTGTAGACTTGCTCCTTGGTGTATCATGGCAATGAGATCAGCTAAGATTGAGTTCAATACTGGGACGTTTGAGTAGGTGTTTCAGAAGAATATTTTCAGTATATTTTGTGTCATATGTGTGAAACACCATCTGAAATACTCAGCACTCCAATACAAAAGCACATAGGGAGACTCCTCGCACGGACTATCAGTAAATTAAATATTTATTAAAATTTAAGTGATTTTAGTAAAATATAAATAACTTTTAATTCTAAAATCGAATATAAGTGATGTTTGATTTCTATACGAAGATAATTCAAAAATCTACCACTTTCTCAATATAATCAATATTTAATTTAAATTAGATTAATACATAAATCAAGAAACAAACATTATCAATTAAGTCACAAAAATCGAGAGAAAAAAATTGTGCGTTCAATACATGGCGAGGCTCTCCTCCCCACGCGAAATATTTTTTTTTAATGGCGGACGCGTTGGACTTCGCCTAAGCCTAAGCAAACATCCCCTGTCCTCACCAGGGCCCTCTTGCCGTACGTCGTAATCGTATTTAGGTTGATGTCTGTCCTGTAATCTTGCTGGGCTATTTGCCTATAAAGTTGATTTAACCCTGTTTAGCGCATGACTATCTGTTTTCCTTTTTTTGACCAATGTGCTGTCCACTTGTGTGCCTGTCTCATGGGCCATCCCCCTAGTCTTGCTTCCACTCGGTTACTTCATTGTCTTCCTGTGGAATATTGTGTTATTTTAGGATTCTTCTTGTCCTGATGGCGTGCTTTCCTTTTCCGAATTTTTTTTTGCTTAATAACTCAATTAAAAAAATAAAATTAAAAATTAACCCACACCTTTTAAAATTTACAAAACTGACCATTTGTCGCGAGTCGGACTGTGTGACTGATCTTAGCGACTGAAGATGTGGCACAGCCCAACGCACCTGTGGTCCAGGTGCCGTGTGACGCCGGCTTTTAGTCGCTAGCCCGACTAGCGACTAAAACCCGCAATGTTTCAGTCGCTAGCCGGGCTAGCGACTGAAAGCGCTATATAAACCGTGGCAGTCACTTTCACAGTACGGGCATTTTCATTTTTTCAGAAAAAATCATAAATTGTTTAGAGAGAGGAGGAAGAGAAGAAGAGAAGAAAGAGGAAAGAGGAGGAAAAAAGCTGTTGGCCGTTTGATCAAGTTTCGATTTTCGGAGGTTTTCAAATTTGTTTACTGAGGTACATTTTCGTTAACTCGTAGATATTATTTAGATTAAAATGTTTCTTAGTTCGTTAAATCGTAGATATTATTTAGATTAAAATGTCTGTTAGTTCGTTAACTCGTAGATAGTATTTACATTAAAATGTTTATTAGTATGTAGATTAAAATATTTGTTAGTACGTAGATTAAAATGTTTGTTAGTATGTAGATATAAAGGTTAGTTTTAGATTATGTTAGGGTCCTTGCGGCCTCGTTGCCCTAGTCGTCACTGTCGTCGCCCTCGCCGTCTTGGCCTTGCCCGCACGGGTTTAGAGTGAGGGCAGGTCTTATTTTAGGGTTGTAGAGTTTAGAAATTTAATTTTTTGCTTCACTTTTGTCGTGGTATTACGGATACCACGGCAGGTTTTATGGAAGATCCTAGCGAAGAAAATACGACGCGGGCTGACCGGGTGACCGATCCTCCCCCGTCGGACAAACGCAACAAGTGACACAGAGGTTTATACAGGTTCGGGCCTCAGTGGAGACCCTAGTCCTGTTGGCGTGCTCCCAACCGGAGCTGGCTAGGGGAGCTCTCTCGGGGGAGAGATGGCTCCGGAGCACACCTGTGAGATTGTCTATTCCTAGTAATAATGAACAATTGTCTTTTACATGAGGTGTACAAGGGCTTATATTGCCCCAAAAGAAGCAAAAAGACTAAACTACCCCGCCTGCCACCGTTGAATCGAGGGGTAGCAACGTCCTTCTTCCGGCTAGGGTTCTCGGATGCTTGACAGGTGTCAACTGATTCCCGAGGCTCTTCTCGTGTGACCTTCACGTGACCCAGGACCGCACCTGGGACAAGCCACCGGGAATCGCCTTGTCCCTTGGCAAAAGGCGGCGTTCACTTACCTGGATTTAGTCTCGCGGAGATTTCCCCCAACAGCAGCCCCCATGCACTCCGGGGACGACGCTCGAGTTCCCGGAGGGGATGGTCCATGTTACCGGGAAAATCTCCGGCACAAGCTACCAGAGTCGTGATGGTTCGATTCCCGTGCCGCGCGTTTATTACCACACTGTTGTCTCGATGGGAGCACGCCGTTCGGCCATAATGGCCTCCCGCAGTTCGAACCAGTGACGCCTCGTTTCGCGCTCCCGTCCCTTCGTTTCCTATGCGCTGTTTGAATTGAACGGCGCAGATGTACCATGAATGGCCACGTGGCACCCATCGGGGCCGCGTTTGGCCGCTATGAATAGGGCCTCGGGGGGCCCGGAGAGCTCATTCCAACCTTCAAACTCCCTTAGCACCCTTAGCTCTCCCGGTAGCCCTCTCCAGGAAGCTTAGCCTCCGGAACCCCTAAGTCCCCCCTTTTTCCAAAGCCTAGGCCACCGAAAAAATTAGATGGGACCCAAGGGCCGTGCCAAGGCCGTCGAGGTGCCACCAGAGGAAGTCACCGCGGACTTCCTCTGGGCCTCCGAGTTTACAACCAGGGACCTGGAGCCCTGGTAGACCGGGGGGTAGTTGCGGACGTGGACGTCCGGATCCCCGTGAAGAAGGACGGAGCCCCCCGCCCCAAGCCCAGGGATGTAGTGGCCTTCGAGGCTTTCCTCGAGGCCGAGCTCCGACTCTCGGTGCATCCATTGCTCCGGGAGTTTCTGAAGGAGTATGGGGTGGCGCTGAACCACCTCACGCCGAACGTGTTCATCCCGTTGGGCCTATTCATTTGGCTCTTCGAGACGGCCACCGGACGGGAGCCCACGCTCCGGCTGTTCCGGTATTTCTATGAGCCGGCGGCGAGGAGCTCCCACCTGGTGAAGGGAGGGCCAAAGTCTCCCTTTGGCTCGGTGATGATCCAGTTGCTGTCTTCCAGGGTGGCGGAGTACCAGGTGGCAGCCTCCTGGGACCACTGGGGGGACTGGATTTGGGGGTGGTTCTACCTCCAGGTTCGGGACGACGAGGTGGTGTACTCCCCTGAGGCCCCCTCCTATAGCCGGTTGTCTGCTCCGAAGCCCCTGGTGTGGACCGAGGAGGAGCTAAAGCTCCTCAGCAACGTGGTGGGTTCCCGGGGCGTCCGCTCTATGAGGGACGCCGCCGAGGAGCTCACGCTGCTGAAGATCTTCCCCTTCTCACACGGGAGGAGGGGGATCGGGATGTGCCCGGCCCAGTGGCCCTCGCAGAAGCCGGTGACTCGACGTAAGCTCCCAGTTACTTTGCTCATTTCTTTCATGAATTTTTCTAACTTCTTACCTTTTGCAGTCCGGCCGTACCCAGCTGCCCTGGAGAAGGCGGAGAACCTCCTCGGGAGGTATTGCACCGATGAGCATGAGCGCATCGTGCGCGTCATGGGGGAGGGCTCTCCCCGGAACCTGGTGGCCGAGGCCTTCGGGCTGAGGCTATCGGCGAGAACGCCCCTCCCCACCCCCGGTTCCCACAAGAGGGGGAAGGAGGCCACCGGGGGCTCTGAGCCAAAGAAGGCCAAGACCCAGAAAGCCCCCGGTCCATCGACAACGCCGGGCTCCACGCCCGTGAAGGCTCGGGACGCAACCCCCGGGTCAGGGTGCGCGCGGGTGCCGCCCCGGAAGGAAGTGACGCCCCCTCCCCCGGGGAACCCTGGAGAACCCCGGGGAGGCTCGGGGGAAGGGACCAGCTAACGACGAGGGGGCGTTTGATTCTGCGAATTACACCCCCTCGCCACCTTCGGTGATAGCTCTCCCAGTGGCTCGGGCGCTACCGGAGCCGGAGAGGCCGGAGGTTCGATTCGCAAAGGCTTCCCCTTCACGTGTCGAGTGACCGGTGGACGAGGGGGGAAGCCCCTCGGTCTACGAGGCTCCCCCAGTGACTGAGGTCCCGGGGGCCCCGCGGCCTGGAAAAGGGAAGGGGCTCCTGATCCCCCCGGGGAGGGATCCCCTCTGAAAGTTCTTCGGCCACGTCCTCTTCGGCGGCCACTTCCTCAGCGGCAAAGACGCCAGCCACCGCCACCCCGGTCCACATCACCCCCGCGACTCTTGCGCGTGGGCCCGTCGTCGGTCGTGACGGGTCCGGCGTCGGGAGGGAGACCCCCTGCTGTCCGCGGGGGAGGTCAACCGATACGCGGAGAGCCTGCAGACCCGGAAGGTCTAGGACTATGTCTCGCAAGGGACATCCACGAGTACTTCGGGGAGCTTCAATCCCTCCAGATCAAGGTACGCCCTCGAGCTGGTGGACGGTTTCCTTCGGCGCCTCCAATCTTGAATTTTTTCTAACTCTCGCGCTTGTAGGGGGCGGCCATCACCTGGGGGATCGAGGTGCGCTTCGGCTGGGTGCTGAAGGAAGCGGAGGAGAAGGCCGTCGCCTATCTGGAGCAGCAGGATGATGCCCTCCGGGAGCTTGCCCGGGTGCGGGCCCAAATCCATGCCTCCGAGACCGCCAACGACCGGCTCCGGAGGGAAGCGAAGGCAAAGGAGGACGCCCTCCAGGAGCTCGAGGGCTCCAGCGTCCGGGTGGTGACGGACGCGGGCCACTCTGTTCGCTCAGCCCTCGAGGGGCTTGGAGTAAGCGCCCCCGGCGACGCTCACGGAGGCTGTGCGTTTTCTCAACGCACAAG
The DNA here is from genome assembly GCA_019359835.1 of Pharus latifolius. NCBI lineage: Eukaryota > Viridiplantae > Streptophyta > Magnoliopsida > Poales > Poaceae > Pharus > Pharus latifolius. The sequence continues at coordinate 25,251,511 of CM033327.1, forward strand.
TCTCCGTGATCCCGGAGGCCGCTGATGCCCGCGCGCGAGGCCGGGCGATCCCCGTGGTGGCTGCTGCGGCCGGGCTCGTGGAGCACCAGGGGGTGGGCGCCTAGACAATCGGGGGCCGAATCTGTGGGACCCTCATTTGAGGAATCCGGTGGCAACCGCCCAGGTGGGTTGCACTCAGAAAAGGTACATTGCAGCTCACAACAACAAGATGCATTATATAAAAATGCGAATAATTAAAAACAAGTGCTGATCACGAGGACCAACATTACAATAACTTAGCGCCAAAATGATGCATTTAAATGTTGATACAAATTAAGGAGTTTTCGACACAAAGGTCGGCACAAAATGAAACAACAATAATAAGCAAAAGGACTTCATCAGTCTTCTTCTTCTGCAGCAGCGGTGTACGGGCCTTCTCCACATCTGACTCCACCTTGGTGCATAACCCTCTATCAAGCTTGGTCTTCAGTTTCTTCTTCTTGTTCCACATTGGGTTCAAGACCGTAAGATTCAGGGTCGACGAATCCTTCTTCTAAATTCGTTTTTAAAAGCAAGGGTGAGCACATTGTCCACATGGTGCTCAACAAGTCCCAAATAAGAATGCAAGCATATATAGATGAGGGGGAAATTTCTCACAGAATAGCTCTTTGGCTTTGTATATGTATATAGGATAGATTTTCACACTTTGTTTTTGGAGAAAAGACCTTTCTTTTCAAAAGTGGTGCTTTTAAAACCGTAAGCTAAATTCTCAGAAAATGTTGTGTGTGGCGGTCTTTCATGAGTCACCACTTTATTCTGATTTTGTGAAAACTTTCCAAAAGCTACTTGTGCTGCATCGACGTGAATAGAATCCACAGCGCGCAGACTCCATAACCTGGGAGCTCAGAGTATCCGATACTTTTTAAACTTTGCAAAGGTGTACCACCTTAATCCACCGATCATTCGGCTTTCAAGTCGGTACCTCTCCATGCAAGTCTTACGCATGTGACAAGGCTGAGATGACACAACAATTTACAGTCCTAGCATTAACTATTCCCTGCCCGGTAAATAGACAGTCAAGTCTCAAGTACCGTTGTGGGTCTTCCCCACTGCCTTACTTCCTAGCCTGGATCTATGTTCTTGCAAGACACATAGCCTCTCTTGATTACAGTCGCGCACGACTTAATCTGGCATAGGGCGTCCTCCTTCTTTCCACCTTTTCCTCTCATGATTTTTCTGAACTCACATCACTCATGGCCTTCTGCGGCCCACCAGCTCTCGCAAGACACTGGATCGACAACCATTGCAGGGAAAAGCTAATACTAAAGAAAGCTACTAAGTTGCGCCCGTCCCATAAACAGGCAAGTGGTTGGTACGTTTTTCATGCCGCATAGAAGCACAGCACAAGGTTCTAGTCCTTATGGATCTCTAGTGAGGAGTCTTTCACATTCCCAGCGCGCACACAACACCATCCACTCAAACCATCCTCACTATCGATTCCAATCACATTTTCTTTCACAAAAGGGTTTTGAATATACTTTTCTCATATGTGACCATTCAACATTTATCATATTATCTTGAGCATAGTATAGCCTAAGCATGATATTCTAGGGTGACAAGGGTGCAGGAATATTCAATGTCAAAAGGGGCTTTACAATCTTTTAGGTCATATCTAATCACTTTATTGAAACATAGTTCTTATTTGAACTTAAGGCATGCATATACTCAAAAACAATTAACGTATTTCATTTCAAAATATTAGGCTAGACATGATCAAGGGTTTGAGACTTGCCTTGCAGTGATGGGTCTAGCAGCTCAGATGAATCCTCGAAGATCTCCTCGGTTCCTTCAACGTCTGATTCCACGGCGGATGCAAACAACACATACACACTATATAAGCATACAAGTACTAGAAAATAATACGTAAATACATCATGCATGCAGGGGTAAGGGTTTGGACAAGGCCACTTGACATTGATCGAAGAGATGAGCTCAAAAGGACTTGAATGTCGAAAGGCTGACATTCGGCTCATGGCTTGATATAGCCCTAAATTGGTTCTAGGTCTGTTTTCTGGAGATGTGGCAATAGGAAATATTGTAGAGCATGGTTCAAAAGGCTTAGTGGACAAAGTGGCATTTCAATTGCTCAAATGTAACAAGTCTAAATCATCTAATGCCACTGGTGGACATGCACTGACATAGTGTTAGACATGGCCAGAAACTAGGGCATTGGATAACTTTTGACTCAGGACTCCAATTGATGCACAACTTTGTCTGAGGTTTAGGCATTGATAATAGCTACAAAACTCTCAACAGGCTCAAGGGCAGAAAGTGGCCGGAAGGTGGCCAAATCCGGTGAGCAAACACGGTGGTCTAGACATGAACTGAACCATTGAACAGCAATCTTGGCATGATCATAACTTTTGATCCAGGTCGATTCAGGAGTCGGGCTAGTAGACAATATTGCTCAGGGTACTGAGATCTATCTAAGGGACAAAGTGTGCGGGGCTAGATCGGCCGGGGAGAAATTCCGGTGACCGGCGCTGGAGAAGACGACTCCTAAATTGGGCGTTTTCGATTTAAAGAGTTCGAAGTTGATTCATTGCTCAGGGAGTGAGAGGGTGAGGTGAGGGGGCTATTTGTAGAGTCAATTCGGCCGGAGAATGGCCGGAGAAGCTTGGCGACGAGGACCAGTTCACTGGTGGCTCGCAAACTACAGAAAGGTTATGATCGTTGCTCAATTTTGAAATCTAAGTTTGTAGGCTTGCTCAAAGGGGTGTATTGAACAATTTTCATCACTGGCACGAGGATTAATTCGGATTGAATCGGCCAGCATTGAGGAAACAGGGCATTTGGGATTTTCCGACGATCGCCGGCGTTAGGGTTCGTCGGGGGCCAATTAGATGCTATGGTACGAAGAGAGGGATGAAGGGAGCTTACTGGTGGCGTTGGTTTGGAGAAAGAAGCTTCGGGCGAAGCTGGCGCCGTGAGCTTCAGGAACTGCTCGCCGGGGAAGAAGATCTTCGCGGCGGCGCTGGAGAACTCAGCTGCTCTCTGGTGGTGGAGGCTAAGGTGTTCAACTGCGGTGGTGTGTGAAGAAACGCTGGGAAAGGGGGGATTTATATAGCCACGGGATTGAGCTCTCAGGAGCTGCAGCAATCGCCGAGGAGATTTTCCTTCTGGCGCTGGGGCGGTCATCGAGGTACTTCGGGACACGGCGGGGCTCTGCCAGAGGCGGAGCATCGCGCAAAATTGGGTTTTCGTCAGGAAAGCGAGATGATGATCTCCGGGATGGCAGCCATGTGGCGTGGAGCTCCTGACAACAGCAGGCACGCGCACGCGCGGGGAAGAACACGGCACAGCGCGGTGAACTGTTTCCACAGTGGCGATACAGCTGTGCGCGGTGAAGGCTACGTGGCTATGAAGGTGGCAGCATGAGGAACTTCGCCGGCGGCGAGTTCAACGGCGAGGCAAAATGGCGGGCGCTGGTTGAAAACGGCATAGGGACCTGGTTGCAAACTTTGGACTGAAATGTGACGATTTGGACTGAACTGTGAAGGTTTTGGCTCGGGAATTTGGGCCTATTTGCAATTCTGAAGAACTGAAGGGCTGATTTGAATTCTGACTTTGCAGATGAGTGCTACAAAATGTCTTAGACTCATCCAACAGGAAAAATGGTGAAATCCGATAAGATCTGGTGGTTTTGGCAAAAATCGAAAACAGGGTAATTAGGGTTTGAAACTTTTGTCGAGGCTGAAACTAGGGTTTCGGTCGAGATTTTGGAATTCTTCCAGAAGGGAAAAATGTTCAGGAAAATGAAAGAAAGGTAATCACTTGATCAGATCTGGATTTGGAGATGATCTGAGACTTTTAGCCTTTTTGGGTTTTCTAAAAAGACTAAACTAAAGCACTTTTGGACTGAAATGTAAAAATGATCTGGGAGGTGAAGTTTAGCTGCCAACTTTTTAGGTTAAGGTAGTGGCATACCTAAGATCAAGATAGGGTTGAGGCAACAGGGATTCCAAAGAAGATATGCTGACTCGCAAGCAGAAAAGATAGCCAAAAATAGGGATGTTACAGAATCCCCCGGAGCTTCCCAGATTTCTTTGAGCCATCGCGGCGTGAGATGGAGCAGCTCACCGGGGGCTTCTACAACCGGATAGTCCGGGCACGATTTCCGGCACCGCCGCCTCCGGGAGCGGATACCGTGGCTCCGGCGGGAGCCCCCCGGGGGGAGGACGCCAACGAACAAGTATGAGCCTGCCCTCAGGCCTTTAGATAGGGCCCTTTTTGCTTTTTAGGTTTTTTACTCCCGGTAGCTTCTTAGAGGAAGCCCCGGACACTTGTACAAAGACATTTTGATGCAATAGAAATTGAATTTTTTCCTAAGTCTAAATGAATGAAATGTTACCAGGTTACCAGGGAGGTTACTCCCGGGCGAAGGTCCCGGAGAAACTCTCCTGGGTCGAGGCCTTTGAGCCCCGGTGGGTGTAGCCCGGGGGATGCCCAGGCCGCCTTTATTTTGTTAAGTCTCTTCTCCGAGGGACGCAACGGGGGCATTTCCCGGGAGCTGATCCTGTTGCGGTGGCATCCGGAGTGGCACCTCGACAACTTCGATAATCATCGCGCTGAGCTATCTCGTCCGCAACCGGGGTCCCGGAGGGTTCTCCCGCTTCGAATACTTCCATCGGCGGGCTACGAGTATTGGCCCGAAGACCTGCTCTGGGAGGCGCAGCGCCGCATACATGGCTTGTACCGGGACCTGGCCTTGGAGATATCAGAAGGCCTTCGGGATTATTAGACATAGGATATTTCTAGGTTGTATCCCAGGTTGTATTGTATCCGATGTAATGATGCCCACTGGAGGGGGAAGATGTCCTCCAGTTGAGTTATCTTCAATAAAGCTAAGTTTGCTTGATAGAGCTAAGTTTGCTCGTGTTTATCTTAGATGGTCCGAAATGGGGTGATTCTCGGGTGCTCCTTATCCCCCCCTCCATAGCGGGCCGGAGGGTAGCTCCGCGCGCTGTGGGGGTGACAAAGCTCCCGGGATAAAGACCCATTGCTTAAGGGTTTTTCCAAGTTTAAAAATTTTCGGGGATAATTTTTCCGGGAGAACTCTCCGATCGCCTTGAAAACGGGGAGCCGGGAGCGAGGTCTCCGGGTAAAATATCAGAGAATTCCGAAATTCCAAGGAATTCTCCCTGGGGGGAAAACCTTCTAGTCACCGTGAAAATGGGGTACCGGGTGTCTTCCGGGAGGCCCAATGTCTCCTGGAATTTCTCCGGGAGTGAACCCTCAGGTCACCGTAAAAACAGAGAGCCGGGGATGAGATCTTCCGAGAAAAAACATCCAAGAAAATCCAAGGCGAAATTCCCGGGGATAATTTTTCCGGTAGACAACTCTCCGGTCGCCGCGGAAACGGGGAGCCGGGAACGAGATCTCCAAGAAAGAATATCCGAGTATTCCGTCTCACTGAGGAGACAATCGACTCCCGAAGGAGGATGTGCCCGATGACGGGTCTGAGTGTTTGGGTAGGGGACTAGTCTCCCAAATTGACTCGTTACCGCGGTCCTTGAGGACCGGGTTGCCGCTTACACCCTCAGTCCACGAGGGGTGATCGTAAGCCGCCCTACGGGAGTGGGACTCCCGTTGTAGGGACTTGTTGGGTTGTGATAGCCCACTTCCTCACGGGGAGGGCATCCTTGTTGAGAGGGCATCCTCACGGGGAGGGCATCGCCGTGAGAGACGGTAATGTGAAAACCTGTATTGAGATAGCTGAAGAAAAAACCAGTTGTATTGATAATGAACCGAAGTGCAACGCCTCCCCCCGCGAAATCGCGACTGGGGAGGGAACGATGAGTACAATGTTCCCCCTCCCCCTCCGGCGTGATCGCTCCGGGGGAGGGGATGGTGAGTACAATGTCCCCCTTCCCCCTCCGGCGTAATCACTCCGGGGGAGGGGACAAGTGTAGCTTCTAGTCCCCTAAAGAGTGTTTTGGTAATTAATGACAATTACAAATGTTGAACTAACGATACCTGTTAAGTTGTTCCATGAACAAAATCAAAAGACAGGATAATGAAAGGCAAAGAAAGAGCTAAATGATGAAGAAAGGATATTGAGCAAAGAGGCAAAGGTAGGAAATAGGACTTTTTCCCTTTTAACCGGTCTAAAGTGATTAGAGAAGAATTTTGACCGGATTATAGGATAGTCGCCGTACTATTAAAAGGAGCATGTGGTGTATCACTAAATAGTTCATCTGTGTGCCACAAGTCATAAAAACAACGTGCATTGCATACTAGAAGGTCATATCTTTTGAAAATGCTTTTATCCATTCAAAACAGCCAAGTTCAGTCTCCGGCGGTCTGACCGTATTAGCCGGTCTGATCGCAGAAACGGTCTGACCGAGTGTTGTTTCGGACTGACCGACAGTTATGGTAAAGTGTTTTTATTTTCCTAAAAAGGTCGGTCTGTCCGTGGTTAAACCTTGAGTCAGACTCCTGGAGCTTCATGATCATATTTTTATGGAACTTTGTATACTAGTCGGTCTGACCGAAAGTTGGTCTGGTCTGACCGAGATTTTGTATTGCGGTCTGACCGTGTAGCCGGTTTGTCCGAAGTTTTCGGCCTGACAGTAAATCGTGTCCAGAAAAGATGTTGTTTCTGGATGGTTTCACGGTCTGACCGCCGTTCGCTTCGGTCTGACCGTGAGAGTGCCCGACAAGGGCAGGTGAGCATTTATTGCGCCTGTTTAATGCCGTTGTAATTGCGGCGGTCTGACTGGGCGTATACCTGCGGTCTGACCGCCAAGTGATCTTTTTCCTCCAACGGCTTGTAACGGCTATATTTATTGAGGGGGGTATATATACTCCCATGCATGGTCCTGTTTGATACTTTTGGCATATGTGAGAACATTGACTGGATTCTTAAGAGCTTAACCACGTTTCATACACTCTAGTGTTCAATTTATTGAATTTGAGAGAGTGTGCAATTGAGATCTTTTAGTGCATTGCATTTAATCCACTAAATCAATCTTGTGGCACTAGAAGAGCATTAAGTGATCATCACCGGCTTGTTACTCTTCGAGCTTGCCGGCTCCTAGACGGCTAGGAGGAAGGTTTTGGAGAGCTCTTCAAGGAAGATTGTGAAGAAGCCTCAAAACAACTTGTGAAGGGGTTGAGCACGCCTTGCCGGAGCGGTAAAATACATCTCTAGTGAAATCAAGGTTTGGATAACTCATCATACTAATCCGGCTCGAGATCTAGGTCACTTCTTGAGAGGAAGTCGACTAGATAGAGGAGCGGTTAGAGATTTGAGTTTTGCTTCAACGTGGATTAGGGGTGATCGGCAAATCACCGAGACCACGGGATATATCCTTGTGTTAATTTGCTTGTTATTCACCTTGTTTTAGATATTTGCTCTTAAATATTGGTAATTGCTTGATTAGTTGTTAAATTGCTAAAATCGCCTATTCACCCCCCTCTAGTTGATATCCTAGATCCTTTTCAATTGGTATAAGAGCGTAGGACTCCATATTTAGAGGATTTAACCATCCCAGAGTTGGATAAAGATGGCTAGTGAGGGTTGGATTAATATTAGCAAACCACCACTCTTTGATGGATCAAACTATATCTATTGGAAAACTAGAATGATGGTCTATCTTAAAGCCATGGGTGGAAAAATTTGGAAAGTGGTGGATGAGGGTTTCACAATTCTAGATGATGAAGACATGACTAACCTAGATAGAGAAAATGCTTTAGCAAATGCTCAAGCCATGAATGTTCTTTATAGTGCTCTAAATCTAGTTGAATTTAACAGAATTTGTAAACTTGAAACGGCTCATGACATTTGGAGAAACCTTATGGATATTCATGAAGGAATCTCAATGGTCAAAGATGCTAAATTATTCATCCATAAGGGACAATTTGAAAATTTTGCTATGTTGCCCAATGAGGATGTCTCGGAGATGTTCAATCGATTGAATAATATAGTGAATAAGCTAAAAGGGCTTGGTATGGATGTCACGAATGTGGAGTTTTGTCATAAATTTCTTAGAGTTTTACCTTCAAAATATGATACTATTGTGACCTTACTTGTGCGATCTAATTTGAAGAGTGTGACTCCTTTGGAGATCTTGAGTGAAGTTCTCACTCATGACATATTTAAGAAATCACAAGAAGAGGTGCAAGATGAGACTTCCGACTCCAAAAAGAAGAATATAGCCCTCAAAGCTCAAGCCTCCAAGAGGGAAGACAATGAAGAAGAAAGCGATGAGAGAGACACCGATGAGGAAATGGCTCTCTTCGTTAGAGGGTTCAAACGGTTCATGAAAAAGAAATATCAAGGAAAATCCTTCAAGAAAGGACAATCGTCAAAAAGGAACCCATTTGAAGAAAGAAGATGTTTTGATTGCAGTGAAAAGGGCCATATCTTCGCACAATGCAAAAACAAGGAAGAAGAAAAATCGGTGAAAAAGAAGAAGTACGAAAAGGAAGGAGAAAGCAAGAAAAGGTTTTCAAGAAATATTACAAGGAGAAGAAGGACGGACAAGCTTGCTTTATTGAATGGGATTCAGATGCTTCAAGTTCCGATTCTGAAGATGACGATGAAGCATCTCCTAAAGGACTCGCCGGAGTGGCTATCAAGGAAGCTCCATCTCTATTCTCTACTCCTCATTGCCTCATGGCTAAAGGAGAATCTAAGGTATCATGTGATGAAGATGAATACTCTTATGATGACTTAGTTGAGATGATCACCGGTTTTGATGACTATATGAGCAAAGAAAAGGAGAAATTCAAGGAATTGAAGAAGAGATACAAAACTCTCCAAAATTCCTATGAGGAGCTAAAAACATCTCATGAGAGTCTCAAAGAAACTCATGAGATGCTTAAGGAACCTCATGACTCATTAATTGCTCATAAAGCCAACAAAACGGGTAATAACATAGGCATTACTTGCTATATTTTAAATGACTTGCCCATGATATCTACTTCTAGCATATCTACATCTTGTGAAGATTTAATTGATTACCATCTAGTCCAAAAGTTGATGACCATGTGCTTAGTCTTGAAAACAATGAACTTAGGGACAAAATTGAAAAACTAACAAATGATCTAGCTAAATGCTATATAGGGGAATCAAAATTAAGACATCTACTAGATAGTCAAAGGTTCTCTTTAAGAAAAGAAGGACTATGTTATATACCTAAAAAGGGCAAACATGCATTTCTTCCAACTAAAACCATATTTGTAAAAGAAAAGGGGTATTGCAACAAATGCAAAAGTTTAGGTCATATTGAAAAAAATTGTCATGCTAGCAAAACTAACTCATCTCTTATATTCAACTCTTGCTATGTTTTGAAGAAAATGAACAATGGTGATGTTAAAGCCAAATTTGTTGGAACCCCTATAATTGGTGCCAAAAAGAAAGCCATTTGGGTTCCAAAATCCTTAGTAACTAACCTCCAAGGACCCAAAAGGATTTGGGTACCTAAAAGGACCTAAATTTGTTTTGTAGATTAACTACAAGGCCGGAGGACAACATTGGGTGCTCGATAGTGGATGCACTCAACACATGACCGGTAATCACAATATGTTCTCCTCTCTCAATAACGAAGGTGCGGAATATGACAAGATCACATTTGGAGATAATAGCAAAGGAAAGGTAAAAGGTTTAGGTAAAATTGCCATCTCAAACGACCTCTCCATCTCTAATGTGTTGCTTGTTGAATCTCTTAATTTCAATCTCTTATCCGTAGCTCAACTTTGTGATCTAGGATTTATATGTGCATTTTATCCAAAATATGTGATTATTACTAGTATAGATGATAATAGGTTGATCTTCAAAGGTTTTCGACATGGCAACCTCTATTTAGTTGATTTCAATTCAAATGATACAAATCTTGGTACATGTTTGTTCTCTAAATCATCTAAAGGTTGGCTATGGCATAGAAGGCTTGGACATGTTGGAATGAAACAACTAAATAGATTAGTTAAACATGATTTAGTTGTTGGCTTAAAAGATGTAAAGTTTGAAAAAGATAAATTATGTAGTGCTTGCCAAGCCGGAAAACAAGTTGCAAATTCACATTCAACCAAAAGCACAATGTCAACTTCTAGTCCACTTGACTTATTACATATGGATTTAATTGGTCCAACTACTTATGTTAGCATTGGTGGCAATAGTAATTGTCTTGTCATTGTAGATGATTTTTCTAGATACACATGGATATTGTTTTTACATGACAAGTCAATTGTATTTAACACTTTCAAAAGTTTTGCACAAAGGGCCGAAAATGAATTTGGTTTCAAGATCAAGAAAGTGAGAAGTGACAATGGCTCCGAATTCAAGAATACCAAGGTTGAAAACTGGTGTGATGATAAGGGCATCAAACATGAGTTTCGGCCAAGTATACACCGGAGCACAATGGAGTAGTCGAACGAAAGAACCAGACATTGATAGATATGACAAGATCCATGCTTTCGGAGTACAATGTTTCGGATACCTTTTGGGCCGAAGCAATCAACACCGCATGCCATGCATCGAATCGACTTTATTGTCATCAGCTATTAAAGAAAACTCCATATGAGCTTCTCATCGGAAGGAAACCAAACATTTCCTACTTCCGAGTGTTTGGATGTAAGTGCTACATTTTACGAAAAGGTACACGTTTATCTAAATTTCAAAGTAAATGTGATGTAGGATTTTTATTAGGATACTCATCAAATAGCAAAGCATATCGTGTCTACAACCAAAACTCCGGTTTGGTTGAAGAGACGCATGACGTAGAATTTGATGAGACTAATGACTCTCAAGAGGAGCAAGACAACTTGGATGATGTAGGTAATGAAGGTTTAAGGGTGGCGATGAAGAACATGACCATTGGGGATATCAAGCCGAAAGAAGATAGTGATCAAGATGAAGATCCATCCACTCAAGCTATCCCCTCTTCATCAACACCTCAACATGAAGATCAAATAGTTGAAGTGGTTAATGTGGAAGATTTTCCTCAACAACAACCGGAAGCAACGTCTACCTCTACTTCACAAGACCCGGTTGATCATCCAAGAATTCATCACTCAATTTCTAAGGATCACCCCGTCGATCAAATTGTTTGTGACTTGCGTAAGGGTGTTCAAACTCGCTCTCGTCTTGCTTCATTTTGAGAAAATTTCTCTTTCGTTTCCTCTTTTGAGCCCACACATGTAGATGAAGCTCTGAAAGATCCGGATTGGGTGAATGCTATGCATGAAGAATTAAACAACTTCACCTGCAACAATGTTTGGGAATTGGTCGAAGAACCAAATCCGGATGAACACAACGTCATCGGAACCAAATGGATTTTTAAAAACAAACAAGATGAAAACGGAGTGGTAGTAAGGAATAAAGCAAGACTGGTCGCTCAAGGATATACTCAAGTCGAAGGTTTGGACTTCGGTGAAACCTTTGCTCCCGTAGCTAGACTTGAAGCTATTAGAATTTTGCTTGCTTTTGCTTCATCTCATAATATTAGACTTTATCAAATGGATGTCAAAAGTGCATTTTTAAATTGTAAAATTAATGAATTAGTATTTGTCAAACAACCGCCTGGTTTTGAAGATCCTACAAAACCAAATCATGTTTATAAACTCTCCAAGGCTCTTTATGGTCTTAAACAAGCACCTCGTGCTTGGTATGAAAGACTTAGAGACTTCTTAATTTCAAAAGGCTTTAAAATTAGGAAAGTTGATACTACCTTATTTACTAAGAAAATTGGAAATGATTTCTTTGTATGTCAAATTTATGTTGATGACATCATATTTGGATCTACTAACCAAGACTTTTGCGAGGAATTTGGTAACATAATGTCCAGGGAATTTGAGATGTCCTTGATAGGTGAACTAAGTTTCTTCATCAGATTACAAGTTAAACCACTCAAGGAAGGAACTTTCATCAGTCAAAGCAAATATGTGAAGGACTTGCTCAAGAAATTCGGACTTGAAGAAGCAAAGACAATCAAGACACCAATGGCCACAAACGGTCATCTTAATTCTGACGAAAGAGGTAAACCGGTAGACTCAAAGCTTTATAGATCTATGATTGGTAGTCTATTGTATCTTACTGCTTCTAGACTCGATATTATGTTTAGTGTTTGTATGTGTGCAAGATTTCAAGCCTCTCCTAAAGAAAGTCATTTAATGGCCGTTAAGTGCATTTTGAGGTATCTAAAATATTCATCTAGTATAGGGTTGTGGTATCCAAAAGGTGCTAAATTCTAATTAATTGGATATTCTAATTCCGATTATGCGGGATGTAAAGTGGATAGAAAAAGCACCTCTGGCAGTTGTCAACTACTAGGAAGATCTTTAGTATCTTGGTCCTCCAAGAAACAAAACTCTGTAGCTTTATCAACCGCCGAAGCGGAATATGTTTCCGCGGGTAGTTGTTGTGCACAATTGCTTTGGATGAGGCAAACCTTGTTGGATTATGGAATCAAATTTGAAAAAGTGCCTCTTTTGTGTGGTAATGAGAGTGCGGTGAAAATAGCCACAAATCCAGTTCAAAACTCTCGGACCAAGCATATAGATATGCGACACCACTTCCTTAGAGATCATGTTAGTAAAGGTGATGTGTTGGTGGATAATGTAAGGACCGAAGATCAATTAGCGGATATATTCACTAAGCCCTTAGATGAAAACCGCTTTTGTAAACTTCGAAATGAGCTTAACGTCATTGATATATCAAATGTGGCTTGAAATGTTGAACTCATATTAGTTGTGCTTAAATTGTCTCTTGATTGAATGAACTTCTCATTTTAGGGCATTTTAGGCTCTTTTATCTGCAATTGAGTAAAATTAGCTAAATACATGTTGATTTGTAATATGGATACTTCCCCATTGGCGATATTGTCTATATCTTACTTGTACTTATCCTATATATCTCTCATACCTTATATCAGAATCTCACATGAGCATCGATCAAATAAACTTCTCAATTTTTTCAGTCCTTCCGGCAGTCTGACCGAAAAACATTTGCGGTCTGACCGAATTTATCTCCAGAGTGCATTTCAAAATCCCTTCTTCCAGCGGTCTGATCGGTCTCTTGCCTACGGTCTGACCGAATATACTCGACCAGAGAAATTTTATCCTGAATATCTGTCCCTTTCACTCTCTCACCCCACTTTTGTCTCTTTCACGTGCGCCCTAAATTCTTTGGAGCTTTCTTCTCCGGTCAAACCAAAGCGAAGCACGGACAAACCGACGGTCAAGAACGCCTCCAAATCATGTCTTCTAGGTATCCTTCTCGGATTCTTCTCCTTTTCATCAAAAAGTTTCCTCTTTATTTTGGGATTCCGGGCAAATTTGGTGAATCTAGTATGAATCTGTTCAAAACCTCAAATTGATACCTTTTCTTGATACCCTTAATGCTTATCATTGATTATAAATTCACATTGCGCCCTACAATCAACTGAATCCTAGAAATTTCCTCAAACCCTAACTCTCGGGCTGCGCCGGTCTGACCGACCCTAGTTCCAGTCTGACCGCGAGCATCAGCAGAGATAGGGCTTGCTGATCTGTTGGTATCTTGATTCAATTCTTGCCTTAAATTCTCTTGGTATCTTACCTGCTTTATATCTTGCCCATCTTCTAGTGGTCGAGACTTCCAAGGAAATGTTTTCGTTCGGACACATAAGAAGAAATTGGCGAAGCGGCCAAAAAGGGCTCCAACGTCAAGTAGCAGCAACACTCAAGATGCAAATTGGGTGCCCTCGCCCGGAGACTCAGAAACTGAACAATCCTCTCACCGTGGTGGCTCTGACCACATGGCTATGGACATTGAGAGTGAGGACAATGAGATAAACGTCCATGCATATCAAGGACCCAAGAAGAACTGGACGTCCAATGACTACACAAAGGCTAGGACCACCTACGCCTATAACCATGAGAATGACGCCACTACTCCTCACTTCCACACGATGACCCAGCAGGATGCGTTCTATGGACATCTGGTTCACAAGAACATCTTCGAACACAAATGGATTGAATGGGCTTATGTAGTGAATCAGCCCATCATGGCTCCTCTTGTTCAAATTTTCAAGGAGATTGAGCTCTATGACTTTGTGGAGCATAAGTGCCCATGGAACGCCACTGCCATCCGTCAGTTCTATGCTACCATCGAGATCATTTGGGCGGAACAGAGGATAGTTTCAATGACTGGCACTAGGAGATATGAGGCTACATTCGAGGAATTTGCTGTGGCTAATAAGATAAATTATGAAGAAATGAAGGAAGGCATCAATATGGAAATGAAGACTATCTGCAGGAGGATGACTGGCTCCAGTTCTGTGAACAACCGGGAGGTGCCCAGAGGATCGTACCTAGCACGGTTACAGGCCTTAAAGTCCTCCCAGCTGTGGTCAACAAGATTGTAAGAGCCACGATCCATCCAAAAAGTGGAAATCGAGAAGATGTCCGAGACTATTACTGGAATTTCATCGACCACATCCTCAAGCGTCATTGAATCAACATTGTCACATTTATCTTGAAAACGATTGAGGATGTCTCGGTAACCACTCTTCCAAATCTGTATTTTGCTCCATACATTATGACTTTGCTGCTCCAGAAGACAAAGTTTCCTCGCGGATCTTGCGATATCAGGCATCTCGGCTATAAGCCGTTCAGTGTCAATCCGCGCATCTTGGCTGGAGGCCATGGAGCACAGCCACATCCGCAGAGCAGCAGCAGCGGGCTCAGGACATGCCTCCTCCAGCTTAGCCGCAGGCTTAGTAGCCAGCACAGCAGCGCCAAGCCCCTGCCTGGTTTGCTCAATTCCAGCAACAGTTCCATCAACCGATGATGGATCAGGTTGCTACACCTCTCCAGGGGCTTGAGCCCACACAATCTGACTTGGCAGCTCTCAACAATCAATTCCAGACTTTTTGTCGCGTCAAGATCAGTTCGAGCAGCGCTTCGACGCCTTCTCCGCTCACTTCTACTCTCGATTCCCTCAGACTCCTCCTTTCAACCCTCCGTCTCAAGATGATGATGCTCCCGCCGATTCTTAGCTTTTTTGGCAATTGATGCCAAAGGGGGAGAAGAACTTTAGATGAATGATTTTTGCTGTATGAGTGAATGACTTCATGATGTTGAATGCCTTATGACTTCATGTTATATGAGATGTGCTTTATGTTTAACTTTGATATCGTTTGTTGAATGAATTGACAAAGCTTTTAATAACTATGCAATGCGTGGTATGCTCTCATTTACATGCTTGAACTCCTCCAAAAGGCCAAAATTCTCATATTCATCTATTTAGGGGGAGTGTTTTTCTCTACTATGCTTATTGAAAAATAGTTTTAATGCTCAAAATTCAATCATCTACTCTTAATGTTGTCATCAATTACCAAAAAGGGGGAGATTGTAGCTTCTAGGCCCCTAAAGAGTGTTTTGGTAATTAATGACAATTACAAATGTTGAACTAACGATACCTGTTAAGTTGTGCCAAGAACAAAATCAAAAGACAGGATAATGAAAGGCAAAGAAAGAGCTAAATGATGAAGAAAGGATATTGAGCAAAGAGGCAAAGGTACGGAATAGGACTCTTTTCCTTTTATCCGGTCTAAGGTGATTAGAGAAGAATTTTGACCGGATTATAGGATAGTCGCCATACTATTAAGAGGAGCATGTGGTGTATCACTAAATAGTTCATCTGTGTGCCACAAGTCATAAAAACAACTTGCATTGCATACTAGAAGGTCATATCTTTTGAAAATGCTTTTATCCATTCAAAACAGCAAAGTTCTGTCTCCGGCGGTCTGACCGTGTTAGCCAGTCTGACCGCAAAAACGGTCTGACCGAGTGTTGTTTCGGACTGACCGACAGTTATGGTAAAGTGTTTTTATTTTCCCAAAAAGGTCGGTCTGTCCGTGGTTAAACCTTGAGTCAAACTCCTGGAGCTTCATGATCATATTTTTATGGAACTTTGTATACTAGTCGGTCTGACCGAAAGTTGGTCTGGTCTGACCGCTAAAATGGTATGACCGAGATTTTGTATTGCTGTCTGACCGTGTAGCCGGTCTGTTCGAAGTTTTCAGCCAGACCGTAAATCGTGTCCAGAAACGATGTTGTCTCTGGATGGTTTCACGGTCTGACCGCCGTTGGCTTCGGTCTGACCGTGAGAGTGCCCGACAAGGGTAGTGAGCATTTATTGTGCCTGTTTAATGCCGTTGTAATTGTGGCGGTCTGACCGGGCGTATACCTGCAGTCTGACCGCCAAGTGATCTTTTTCCTCCAACGGCTTGTAACGGCTATATTTATTGAGGGGGGTATATATACTCCCATGCATGGTCATGTTTGATACTTTTGGCATATGTGAGAACATTGACTTGATTCTTAAGAGCTTAACCATGTTTCATACACTCTAGTGTTCAATTTCTTGAATTTGAGAGAGTGTGCAATTGAGATCTTCTAGTGCATTGCATTTAATCCACTAAATCAATCTTGTGGCACTAGAAGAGCATTAAGTGATCATCACCGGCTTGTTACTCTTGGAGCTTGCTGGCTCCTGGACGGTTAGGAGGAAGGTTTTGGAGAGCTCTTCAAGGAAGATTGTGAAGAAGCCTCAAAACAACTTGTGAAGGGGTTGAGCACGCCTTGCCGGAGCGGTAAAGTGCATCTCTAGTGAAATCGAGGTTTGGATAACTCATCATACTAATCCGGCTCAAGATCTAGGTCACTTCTTGAGAGGAAGTCGACTAGATAGAGGAGCGGTTAGAGATTTGAGTTTTGCTTCAACGTGGATTAGGGGTGATCGACAAATCACTGAGACTACAGGATATATTCTTGTGTTAATTTGCTTGTTATTCACCTTGTTTTAGCTATTTTCTCTTAAATATTGGTAATTGCTTGATTAGTTGTTAAATTGCTAAAATCGCCTATTCACCCCCCTCTAGTCGATATCCTAGATCCTTTTCAACGAGCCAGTAGGCTAGACGTAGAACTTGCGAAGTAAACGCACGTTCCACGTGTGCTTCAGCTCCTGCTCTTGGAGGTTGGAGAGCTTGTAAGCCCCCGAGCCCAGGACTGCCGAGATCTTGTAGGGATCCTCCCACTTGGGGGAGAGCTTGCCCTGGGCTTGGGGGTCTGTGACGCGTTTGAGGACAAGGTCCCCGAGTCGAGAAACCCTCTCGCGCACGCGCTGGTTGTTTGCGCAGGCCATTTCCTGCTCGTAGATGGCGTGGCGGAGGAGAGCTCGGTCGCGTTCCTCCTCCACGAGATCGACCTCCAGTCATTGATTCGCCTTGTTGGCTTGGTACGCCATGGTCGTAGCTCCGTCTAGGAGCTCGACTCGCAGCGACCGAAAGCCAATCTCCGGGGGGAGAATTCCTCAGCCCCGGATACCAGGGAGAAGGGAGTACGTCCCGTCGCCCGGCTCGGAGTCGTGCGCATGGAGCAGAGGATGCTAGGGAGCTCCTCTGCCCATGCACCCCGCTTGGAAGCGGCTTGCTCGAGCCGTCGGCGTAACCCTTGTAGGATCACGCCGTTGACCCTTTCAACAGCCCCGTTGCTCTGGGGATGGGCCACTGAAGCGAAGTGGCTGGTGAGCCCTAGGCTTTCGCAGAATTCCCGGAAATACGCCGAGTCGAATTAGGTCTCGTTATTGACAGTGATTTCTCGGGGGACGCCAAAACGATACACGATATTTTTCCAAAAAAACCGCTGTACCGCCCGGGACGTGATGCTGGCCAGAGGTTCAGCCTCTACCCACTTAGTAAAGTAGTCGACCGCGACCATCGCATACTTGTAGCCCCCGAGCGCTGGGGGGAAGGGGCCTAGGAGGTCCATCCCCCTGCGCGCAAAGGCCAATTGATGGGGATAGTTTGCAGTGCTACAGGGGGGAGGTTCGAACCCTTGGCCATCTTCTGGCAGGCCTCGCACGCGGAGACGAGGTCTCGCGCGTCACGAATCACCGTGGGCCAATAAAAGCCCTGGCGAAGGGCCTTGGCTGCGATGGCGCGCGAGGCTAGGTGAGACCCACAGCTTCCTGTAACACCCTGGTTTTGGGGGTGAAAAGTTTTTGCATAAAATCCTGCATGCATGTATCCCTGTAGTTGTAGCCAGATCAGCTGAACCCTAATCTCTCTCAAACCCTAAAAATCTCCAAATCTATTCTCTAGATCCAGATCAAGATCTGACCATCCAGATTTAACCTACCAGTTATTCTGAAGATAAAAGTCTTCAGGAACCAGATTGAATTCTAACCCTAACTCCCAGTATCTAAGTCTCTTTCTGTTTTGAAAACAGGAAATTCAGATTTACCCTAAGTACCCCAGTTTCCAGATAACTGAGTTATCATGATCTAACCCTATCCAGACTCAAGTATCTTTTGGAATATGTTCCTAGGTATATCCTCAACTTACTTCAAAAAGTTGGGAAACAGATTGTTTCATCTAAGTACTTTTCGCAGTTTAGTCCAAATTTTACTGCGAATAAGTCCTTTCTCTATTTACCTGGAAGCCTGAAAAGGCTAAAATCCACAAATCAACTCCAAATCCAGAATTTCTTGAGGGAACACCTCCCAAATACTATTTGATACAGATTTCCCTTTTGATCAGACTTCCAAATCTCACCCTAATTACCAGAATTCGAGATCGACAAAATCCAGATCTATTTTACCCTAATTTTACCCTATTTTTGAAAATAGGTGAAATCCCTCAAACCTTATCAAATTTTCTCCAGATTTGAGCTAAATGAGTACTAATAGAAATATTATACTCATCCATGAAATCAAATTCCAAATTAAACCTCTTTAAAACCAGATTTACAAATCAGTCCACTCTTCAACTGAAATCATTACAATTATGCCCCTGGATCGACCAGCCCCTCAGTTCACGACCAACCAGTGCAACTGACCAGAAAGTGATTTCGACCAGCCCTGTTGCTTCGACCACGACCTGGATGCAGCGCACGAGCACGGGAGCTTCGACCTGTACATTGCTGTGCTCGTGTTTTCTTTGACCTGCTGCACTGCTACAGTAGCCACGTGGTCGCCACCTTCGCCAGTACCTCGACGCCGTGTGTGTGCTCGCCATTTGCCACTGTGGATCTTCCCCGGTGCGAGTCACAGCCAGTTGTTTCTCCTGTTTGCACGCCACCGGCAACGGCTCCAGCAGGAAAGCTTAGCCACGTGGAGAACTCGCCGCGGCCAGCCATCAATTCGCCTTCACATCGCAGCAGCTCCAGCTGCAAAAGCCCTCACGGCCGCTGAACCAAGTCACCTTGACGCCAGCTCGCTGTGAAGTCGCCATCCAGTCACATCTTGCCGGCTTCAACTCGCCGAGCTTTTCCAACCGTTGAGAACCTCCAGCTTTACCTATTTATACCCCCTGGGACTCAGCCAACTCCACCACACAGCAAAACGCCAGAAAAACCAGCAGTTCACTGTGTCTTCTTCTTCTCCGGTGAGCAGCAAAGAGGGAGCTTCGGTGCTAGCTTCAACCACTGCTTCCTTCTTCGATCCAACACCCCCGGTGAGCTTCTCTCATCTCCCTCATGCTTCTCAAGCTGGGAATTTAGTTCAAATGCTTTCTGTCACCGGCAATCGCCGCGTTTCATCTAGAACTCCGATGAGCAATTAATCCTCACCTAAATTGAATTAGCTCTCGAGTCAGTGATCAAATATGCTCAGTAGACTTTACTTAACATCCCTAAGCAACCAAAATCGACAGATTTGCTGAAATGTGAAAATCCCCAAATTGGAACCTTGCATGTTCACTGAGCTTACTGTTTAAGCTTTTCTGGTGCATCTCTAGCTAATCTAACTTCACCAGTATGTTTCTAATGCCCTAGAGACCATCCACAAGCAAGGAATTAAGCTCAATCACTTTAAATCAGAAATGCCCAAATCAGATTTGAGTTCATCTTTTCTCCAGCCAGTATCTTCCAAATCCAACCACTCCAGCTCAAACCACTTTGCCATTTAGATGTTTTGGATCATTCTGAGCAACTTTGTCTTCTATCACGACTTCTAATTCGGCCTAGATTGTGAGATATAGCTATGCCCTAGTTACTGTACTGTTTATGTTGCATGTGCTCCAGGCCAGTCAACTTCTTTGCCGGTTTTCATCACTTTCCGGCCATCTCCTGCCCTATATCTTGTTGAGACATTTGTTCCTGTTACAAATGCCTAACTACCAGACAAAGTGGTGCATCATTTGGAGCTCTAGATCAAAAGTTATGGCAAACCCTAGTTTCTGGCCATGACAACTCTATGTCAAACTATGCCAGTCAGTGGCATTAGCCCTGTTCACCCACCTCTGGTCATGCAAAATAGAAACTACCTTGTCAAACAGTTGCCTCACTACTTTGTGCACCATATGCTTGAATCAAAACTCAATTTGGCCACTGGGAACTATTCAAACCATGTCAATTGCATTCTTCGGCATTGTCAGCCCTTGTCAGCCTATGTCAGCCAATGGCATTGGGCCAGTTTGACCCCTTCTGGGTATGCAAACTGAACATAACCTTGTCCCTTAGACTCCTGATGTTGTGATCTACATTTTATTCTACTGTCACAACTTGAGTTGAGCCCTCTATCATCCATCGACCCTATGTCGATGCCTTGAACCGAATGTCGACCTAAAGACGTTCGCTGTTTTTGAGCGAACCAGCCGCAGCCTTGATATCATTCTGATATTTTGGGACATTTGGAACCTTGTAAACCCTTGACAACTAATCTTAACCCTGGTTTCCATAGTTTAACCCTAATCGTTTCCCAGAACTCTCAAATCTTGTATCGCCTAAGTGTTTCTCCTTGCATTATCGCATATAGTGGAATAGTAAGAGTAGGATTGATTGTAATGCCTGTTTGCTTGTTTGATCCTTGTTCAGAGCAAGAGTCCGAGTTCGAAGACTTCGTCGCAGACCCGACATCAACTGCTGTTTCTTACGACGCGGAAGGCAAGTCATATTCTTGAACATCTTGAACCTATATTTTATGAATTGCTAGAATATACCTTGATTATAAAATAATAATATTGCATGAGAAAGATTGAGAATAGTTGAATTATGAAATGGCAGCATTAGGCTGATGCCTGTGAAATGTGAATTGATCAAATAATGAGCCATGAACTAATATATTATATATATATATTTATATTCATGAAATAAAACCCCTAGCGGTGACCAGTATTTTGGTATGGAATGGTGAAAGCACTGGAGGTGCTTGGTCGCACAGGATGTGCCAGCACTGGAAGTGCATGGATTATGGTATGATTTGGTCACTGGCATATAAGGACCTAGAACCTTGTGTTGTGCGTCTAGTGGCATGATTAACGTGCCGACCGCAAGCCTGGTATGGGACAGGCCTGAACAAGTAGTATGTGGATCACACATGAAACCCCTATATGACAAACTCACGATTAAACACGGGGTGCGCTCCAACACATATCACAGGATGTGATCATGCACGCTGACCCTGAGGGGAAGATGCCAATTTAGTGGGGGTTGTGAAACCCTGCCACAACTGTGGTTTGCGTGAAGAAAACCACGGGGTTTGGGGTGAATTGTGTGTGAAACATGGCAAAAGTTCTTGTTATCTCCACCTTGCCGCTCACAGTATGAAGTGAGTCAGGGGTCCAATCCTTGTGATAGGAAGGGCATGAAAGTGGATATATCTTGCGGGTAAATTGGTACCCCTCTGCAGAGTTAAAAATGTATTCGAATACTTCGTGCTCCAGAGTTTTAGGAGTATGCCGCGGTGGATTAAATCCACGGGGTGTGACACAAGTATTGTTTTATAAATTAAAATTTGTTAGTTCAAGATTACCCAAATGACATGTGTTGTCATGATAAGGGGTGCTGCCGTGGGCTGTCATGTGTTGACGTGTCGTAGTAGTACTATAATTTAGTGATCATGTGATAACTAAGAGGCACGTGGATTGTGCCCTAAGTATATGAAATGCTGCCATGAGCATGAGATTTGAAAAGCTTGGAAGAAAAGTATTTATGGAAAAACCCTCTCACCTCTTTTCCCTCAATAGCATAGGATCATGTCATCTCTACTATACGTATCTCTACTCTTACCTATGACTTGCTGAGTAAGTAAGTGCTCACCCTTGCAACTTATCTACAATAGATGGAGTGCTACAATACCAAGACGAAGGCTTGGAAGATTTCGTGGATCTAGAAGGAAGAGAGCCAGTTCTGCCAGAACCCTGAAGTGTGTTATTCTGCTGTCAACTTCTTACGACTATGGGGGTTTCGCCTAGCTTCCGCCGAGTAGTTGTATTTTTGTTTTAATTAGACCATTTGTGCCGTGAAGGCATTGTATTACTCTTTTCTTGTACCAGGCCAGCAGGCCATACTGTTTATGAATGATATTTTGTAAGTTACTCTGCTGCAATGAACTCCTGTGCTTGACTTATCCTGGGAAGTCAGTGGTATGTATATATGAGGCCAGCTGCAGTGAGCTAGGTCTCCACAGGAGTAGTCGTGGTACCCTGCTCGGGGCGCGACACTTCCTGCGTGGATGTCTTCGAGAAGCCGGAGTCCTTCCAGCCGTGGGAGGCAACGGAGCAGGGCGGAAGCCCCCTGCTTGTAGAGCTTCCCCTCCAACAGGAGGTATGCTCGAGCTTTGGCCCGGAGGCACTTAGCCTTGGTCTCGTTGGGAGGGTCCCCCTGCCCCTTGATGAAGGAGATAAGGGGGTCCATCCAAGACAAAGTCCGAGTGATCTCGGTGACTTCCGGGACGCATGGCTCATCACCCGCGTCCGGGGAGGTTACCGAAGGCTTCGCAATAATCTCCAAGAAGGCCCCTTTGGGGAGTGGTTCCCGGGCGCTGGCCGCCCGAGCTAGGGCGTCGGCCCGGTCGTTGTCCCTTCGTGGGATGTGCCGGGCCTCTAGGCCGCCGAAGTGCCTTTCCATCTTGCGCACTTCCTGCAAGTAAAGGCTCAAGTTTGCTTCATGGCACGAGTAGGACTTCTCCATTGGCAAACCACGAGCTGGGAGTGTCCTTTCACTAGGAGGCGTCGAATCCCCAGGGAGCGCGCAAGGCGCAACCCGAGGAGCAAAGCCTCGTATTTGGTGACGTTGTTTGTGGCGGGGAACTTGAGCCGTGCCGCGTACTCGAGTTCCCTCCCCTCGGGGCTCCAGAGGACTACTCCCACAGCAGCCCCGGCGAGACACAGGGAGCCATCGAACATGAGTGTCCAATGGTCGCTGCGTCGGGGCAGCGTGGGGAGGTCTTCATCCTCGTGCCAGGAGGCAGGAGTCCACTCCCCCACGAAGTTGGCGAGGACCTGTGACTTGATGGCGGAGCGCCCCATGAGGGAAAGGGAAAAGGGGGCGAGCTCAGGCCCCCACTTCCCGATCCGGCTGGTGGCTTCTTTGTTTCGGAGCACCTCCCTCAAGGGGAGGGATGGCGGGATGGTGATGGGGAGCCCCAGGAAGTAATGACGAAGTTTTCGGGACGCCATCTGGAGGGCGTAGCAGATCTTCTCCATCTCCGTGTACCGAGTTTTGGTCCCTTGGAGGGCTTCACTCACATAGTACACAGGACGCTGTTGCCCATCTTGCTCCTTTACCAATACCGCGCTTACGGCGACCGGGGTCACGGCGAGGTAGAGGAGCAAGGGCTCTTCTAGAGATGGGCTCACGAGCATTGGGGGGCTCATGAGGTTCAAGTCGTCGAAGGCCTCCTGGGCCTTGGGGGTCCACCGGAACCCCTAGAGCCCCCGGAGGATTTTGAAGAATTGGAGACCGCGTTCCCCCGACCGCGAGACGAAGCGACTCAGCGCGGCCAGACGACCGGTGAGTCGCTGAACGTCTTTGACCATGCGCGGCGGGGGCATGTCCAAGAACGCCCGGATCTTCTCGGGTTTGCCTCTATGCCCTGCTGGGACACAAGGAAGCCCAGGAGCTTCCCCCCGCGCACGCTGAAGGCGCATTTCTCCGGGTTGAGCTTCAACTCGTATGAACAGAGGTTGCGGAAGGTCTCCGCTAAATCGTCGATGTGAGCTGCCGCGCGGGGGCTTTTGACGACCGCGTCATCAACGTAGACTTCGACGTTGCGACCGATCTGGTGCTTGAAGACCAGTGTCATGAGCCGCTGGAAGGTCGCTCCAGTGTTCTTCAGCCCGAAGGGCATATGGATGTAGTAGAAGGTTCCGAGGGGAGTTATGAAACTCGTCTTTTCCTCGTCCCCTTCCGCCATCCGGACCTGGTGGTAGCCCAAGTACGCGTCCAGAAAGCTCATCAATTCGCACCCCGCAGTCGAGTCGACCAACTGGTCAATTCGCGGGAGCGGGAAGTTGTCTTTGGGGCAAGTGCGGTTGAGATCGGTGAAGTCCACGCACATCCGCCACTTGCCGTTCGACTTCTTTACGAGGACGGGGTTCACAAGCCATTCGGGGTGCAAGCCTCCCAAATGAATCCCGCCTCTCGGAGTCGGGCAATCTCTACCTTGATCGCCTCTTGGCGTTCAAGGGAGAGTTTTCTCAGCTTCTACTTGATCGGGGGGTGACCGGGGGTCACCGCGAACTTGTGCTCGATGACATCTAGGGCGACGCCCCGCATGTCGGAGGGCTTCCAGGCAAAAATGTTGGAGTTTGTGCGCAAGAAAGCCGTGAGTTGCTCCGCATGCTCCTTGTGGAGCTCCGTCCCGATTCTGACGGTCTTGTCCCCGTCGTCCGGGGACAGCGGGATCTTCTGGAGGCCCCCTTCCAGACACGGCTTGGGGAGGGGCCTCCCAGAAGGTATCACGGCGACGTCTGACTCCGGGCGAGAGGCCTCCCCCCCGGGGTTTTGATGATGTTGACGCTCCCGATCATTGAGGCGGCGCGCTCGTATAGAGCGCGGGCCACGTCTTGGTCTCCACGGGCGGTGATCACGCCATGAGGCCCGGGGATCTTCACACAGAGATAGTTCTGGTGGATCGCGGCCCCCAAGCGATTGATTGTGGTCCTCCCCATGATCGCGTTGTAGGAGGAGGGGAGGTCTACCATATCAAACCGGAACATCTCAGTCCAGTAGTTGTCCGGGGTGCCGAACGTCATGGGGAGATCCACCTTCCCCACGGGGTGGATCGCCTTCCCCGGGACGAATCCTTGCAAAGGCCCTGCTGCGGACTGCAAGAGATTCTCGTCCACCTGCATCTCCCTAAACGCTTTTAGGTAGAGGACATCGGCAGAGCTCCCGCCGTCCACGAGGATGCGGGCCAGATGACAGTTGTAGATGGTGGCGGGGACGATGAGCGCGTCATCATGGTGCAAGCGAACCCCACGCGCGTCTTCCGCCGTGAAGGTGAGGGGGACGTCCGACCACTTGGGTGGCAGAGACGTATACAGCACCCCCACCACCTTCACTTCACGCGCGTACTCCTTGCGCTGACGTTTGGAATCCCGCCCGGAGGCGGATCCCCCCGTGATGACGTTGACGTGTCTCTGGGAAGTTTGGAAGGGGAGAGTCTCTGACGGCTCCCACTCCCGCGTCTGCCCCTGCTGTCCCCCTGCGGGAGCAGGAAGGGCCTGTAAGGCCGGCTGAGGGGGCAAGGAGGCCGGAGTCCCCCCCCCTGCCCATGCTGGTCGAGGAACGCAGCGAACTACTGTAACAGTTGATGGCATTCCCGGGTGGCATGGGTACTGGACTGTCGAAGGTGCACCACAGGCCTTCCCTGCTTGCCGGCGGCGGGACCTTCCTGGGCCGCGGGACGACAGTCCCCCCCATGGCCTTTCGGCTTGGGGAAGGGACGATTGCCCTTCGAGGCATCGCGCGAGCCGCCTTCGCCCTTGAGGACGAAAGTGTCCCGAGGCCGTGGCTCATTATGACCCCCCTGCTTGGGGAGTTTGAGGGGCTCCCTAGCCCCCCGGTCGGCGGGGGCGGGAGCTCCCTGGTTCTTCTTCCAGAGGTTGTCCTCCTCCGCCCGAGCATACTTCTCAAGTACGTTGAAGAGCTCGTCGGCGGAGGAGGGGTAGCTCCGGGAGAGCCTTCGATGGAGCTCCCCGGGGAGGATCCCGCTCTTGCATGCCTCAATGACTGTGGAGTCAGGGACGTGAGCCACTTTTCTCTTAACCTGAGCGAAGCGCTTGAAGAAGCTGCAGATGGTCTCCCCCGTCCTCTGCCGGACGGTGTAGAGTTGCGAGGAATCCAGGGGACGCACGTAGTTTCCCTGGAAGTTCGTGCAGAATTCGCGCTTAAGCTGCGCGAAGGACTTGATGGAGCCGGCCTTCAGGTTGTAGAACCACGAGCGGGCGATCCCGGTGAGGTAGAGGGGGAAGACGTTGCATTGCACTGTCTCGTCCCCCCCAGCCGCCGAGATGGCTGTGGAATATACCTGCACAAATTTGTAAGGATCGGCCTCATCGTTATAGTGTTCGATGTGCTGCGGGCGGTAAGGCCGCGGCCATCAAATGCTCCGTAGTCTGCGGCACAGCGGCTGGTTAGCCCCCTCCACTTCTCGAGGAGAGTCCCGGTCGCTGTCCCCTTTGACAGGGGACGCGCGCTCGTTGTCGGAGTCGGGAAGGGGCCCCAGAGGTCCGCCGGCATGGCGGTAACGGCGTTTTTCTTCCGGGTTGGTGGAGCTGACTTCCAAGACGTCCGGGCGCTCCCCTGGAGAGGTTGGCACTCCGCGTCCGCAACTCGAGGGAGGTTCCTCCCCATACTTGGCTCCACGCATTCGCTCAACCTCCTCCCGGGCGAAGCAGACTTGATTTGCCAGAGGCGCCCTTGGGGGCGGCCCTGGGGGAGGAGGGAGCTCGTGCGCTGTAGCTACCGGCCTGGGCACTACCCGGGCCGGTGAGGGGGAGACCCTTGTGGTGACATCCGGAACCGGAAAGGGGGAACCCCTGTATTATCCGGAACCGGAGAGGGGGGAACCCCCGTGGTGGCGTCCGGAACCAGGGCGCCGTTGCGGGGGGAGGCCCGCTGCGATGCGGGAGCTGCTCTGTCAACCGCCCCTGGTGCGGTAAACGCGACCTGCGGGGCGGGACTGGCTCCCGGCGCAGGGGAAACCCATGGCATGTAGTGGGCCCCCGACCCCGGGAATGGGCCCGGAATAAGGTGTCCCCCCGGTGTCGCAAAGGCCCCGGGCATGAAGTAACCCCCCGGCATCAGGAAGGCTCCCGGCGCTGGGAAGGCTCCGGACGGGTGACCCATCGGGGGAGGATACCCTCCGGCGGGGTCGTACGGAACGGCTGGGCCTCCGAGGGCCGGAGGGGCCACCGGGTGACCCATAAACGGGGTCATATGCCCCAGGAACGGGTACGGTGGGTAAGTGGGGGCCGGTGGCCACGCCAAGACATGGAGTAGCTCGTCCATAGAGCGCTGGGTGCGGAGCTGGCCCTCCACTAGTGCCTCGAGCAAGGTGTCCCGGGGGGCCGGGGAGGCCGTTGGGGGGAGATTAGTCCTGGCCGAGGCGACCGTGGTCACCAGGACTGACCCGGAGGTCAAATCACCGAAATTAATAGGGAAGGTGGGAGGCGGTACCTGGGTTTGGTCGCCTCCGGGCGGAAGCGCCGGGACGGTCGTGTTCCGGACGGGTGGCACCGGGTCACTTGGACCGGCGTCACCGGGAAGGGCGCGGGCCCTCGTTCTTGGGGTAGCCATGGCGTCTCATCACGAGCCCCCACGGACGGCGCCAACTGCCGTGGTATTACAGATACCCCGACAGGTTTTGTGGAAGATCCTAGCGAAGAAAATACGACGCGGGCTGACCGGGTGACCGGTCCTCCCTCGTCGGACAAACGCAATAAGTGACACAGAGGTTTATACAGGTTCGGGCCTCAGTGGAGACCCTAGTCCTGTCGGCGTGCTCCCAACCGGAGCTGGCTATTGGAGCTCTCTCGGGGTAGATATGGCTCCGGAGCACACCTGTGACATTGTCTATTCCCAGTAATAATGAACAATTGTCTTTTACATGAGGTGTATAAGGGCTTATATAGCCCCAAAAGAAGCAAAAAGACTAAACTACCCCACCTGCCACCATTGGATCGAGGGGTAGCAACGTCCTTCTTCTGGCCAGGGCCCTCGGATGCTTGACAGGTGTCCGTTGATTCCCGAGGCGCTTCTTGCGTGACCTTCATGTGACCCAGGACTGCACCCGGGACAAGCCACCGGGGGGCCTTATCCCCGGGCAAAAGGCGGCACCCGGGACCCACCGGGGGGCCTTGTCCCCGGGCAAAAGGCGGCGTCCGCTTACCTGGACTTAGTTTCGCGGAGATTTCCCCCAACACTTTAGTCCTAGGCAAAAATCGTGTTTTGGAAAATTTCTTTTGTTTCAAAAACCAAGTTTTTTCTAGTACTTTGAGCAATGTTGTTCCTCTAATTATATACTCTACTACAATACAAGATATAAATTAGTTTTGACACATCTCATAGTCTCAATGTCGCACTACAACCATACTATTGGCATTCAAAACTTAACAATAGTAGCCACCTCCATTGGTCCCCGCCTCCACCCACTGAAATCGTAATCCTAGAATAACAGTATGGTTAGGGTTAGGGTTAGGGTTATGACGAGTCAGTGTTATGGTTAGGGTCAGGGCCATTGAGACTTTGAGTTTTGTTTTTGGTGACTTAGGATTAGGGTTACGGTTTTGATGACTCGGGGTTAGGGTTAGGGTTTCGGCAAGCATACTGTTCATGCGATGAAAGAGGTAGTAGCAACAAACATTGAGAGTGATGCATTGAAAATTGAGTGCATAATACATAATTTGTTAATATTAGAGGAGAATAATAAAGGAAATAGTACATTTTTGAGTGAATAACATTTAAGCAAAATCATGCCATTTGATGAAACATTTAAAAAGGAAACACTACTACAGAATACATTATCACAGTCGGATCAAAACAGTCATCACAGACGGTCCTGAACCATCAGTGATATTCGAGTCACTGATAATCGAGTACTATCACTGACGGTTCTGAACCGTCTGTGATTTTTCTCATCACAGACTGTTATAAGATCAAAACTGTCTGTGATACTCATACTATCACAGACGGTGTTAAGCTTATAACTGTCTGTGATAAGTAGAATATCACAGACGGTTTTGAGTTTAAAACAATAAGGGATAGATCATATACGGTTATAACATCCGAACCGTCTGCGATAGTATCCTTATCACAGACTGTTTTGAGGTCAAAACCATCTGAGATAGTGTCGTGCCCCGAAACTGGGACTACGACTACTCCTGTAGAAACCTAGCTCGCTGCAGCTAGTCCCATATATGCATAGCATACACATACCCTTGACTTCCCAGGATAAGTCAAGCACAGGAGTATATTCACATTGCAACAGAGTAACTTACAAAATATTTAAGCAGTGTGGCCTGCTGGCCTTAAAATTACATAAAGAGATTACAATGCCTTCGCGGCATACATGGTTTAACAAAATAACATCTACACAGCAGAAGGTAAGTGACCCTCCCACAAAGAGAAGTGGACGGTAGAACAACACACATCAGGGCTCTGGCGGAACTAACACTCCTCCTTCTGGATCCAAGCAGTTCTCCATGCCTTCGTCTTGATTATTGAACGCTCCATCTACTGATTTGTAGGTTGCAAGGGTGAGCACTTACGTACTTAGCAAGTCATAGGTAAGAGTAGATACATATAGTAGTGATGGTATGAACCTAGACTAGTCAAGAATTATGGATGTTTATAAAATAATCTTTTTCTTTCATACCTCATCTCATCTTATCTCATGGCAGCATTTTTCATAACATAACATCATCATTCATGTTCACTAAATTATAGCACTACCGCGACACGTCGACACACGACAGCCCACGGCATCACTCCTTATCATGACAACACATGTCATTTGGGTAATCTTGATTTAACACATTTTATTTAGAAAATATACTTGTGTCACACCCCGTGGATTTAATCCACCGCAGCAGACTCCTATAAACCCAGGAGTTCGGAGTATTCGAATACGTTTTTAACTCTGCAGAGAGGTACCAATTTACCCGCAAGATATTCCACTTTCAAGCCCTTCCTATCATAACATAATGATTGGACCCCTGGCTCACTTCATATTGTGAGCGGCAAGGTGGAGATAACAAGAACTTTTGTTATGTTTCACTTACAATTCACCCCTGACCCTGCAGTTTTCTTCACACAAACCGCAGTTGTGGCGGGATTACCCCACACCCGGATGCCTCTTCCCATTACTGGGTCAACATGCTTGATCAAATCACATTCAGTGATATGTGGAGGAGCTGAACCCCGTGAGTTTAGTGTATTGTTTTCCATCTCATGCAGGGGTTTCATGTGAGATCCACATAAGTACTTGTTCAGGCCTGTCCCATACCAGGCTTGCGGTTAGCACGTTGTTCATGCCACTAGACGCACAACACAAGGTTCTAGTCCTTATATGCCAGTGACCAGACCATCCACAACCCTACACCTTCAGTGCCTGCATTCCTTCGCAGTTTAGCACCTCCATTGTTACCTCCCTCCATACCATTTTTCTGGTCACGGCTAGGGGGTTTTATTTCATGAATATATATATAAATACATATATAATAGTTCATGGCTCAAAACTTTTTTATTTCACATTTCACAGATAACCAGTCTAGTACTGCCAATTCATAAATCAACCATTCTCAATATTTCACATGCAATATTATTTATATTCAAGGTTATGTTATAGCAACATTTAAAATATAGGTTCAAGATGTCCAAGGATATGACTTGCCTTCCGCGTCGTAAAATACAGCAGTTGATGTCGGATCAGCAGTGAAGTCCTCAAACTCGGGCTCTTGATCTGCTCTCCAATCAAACAAACAACCAATAATCACAATCTTTTCAATACATTATTATACTATATGCAATAATGCAAAGATGAAGTCTTGATGATTCTGAAATGATTGGGTTTAGAGGCTGATTAGGGTTAAGTTATGGAAACCAAGGTTAAGATTAGTTGTCAAAGGTTTACAAGGTTCCAAATGTCTCAAAATATCAAAATGATATCAAGGTTGCGACTGGTTCGCTCAAAAACAGCGAACGCCTTTAGGTCGACATTCGGTTCAAGGCATCGACATAGGGTCGATGGATGATAGAGGGATTATCTCAACTTGTGGCAGTAGAATAAAATGTAGAGCACAACTCCACAAGTCTAAGGGACAAGGTTATCTTCAGTTTGCACAACTGAAAAGAGGTGAAAAGAGCTAATGCCACTGGCTGACATGCTCTGGCATTGCACTGACATGGCCAGAAACTAGGGCTTGCCATAACTTTTGATCGAGGGCTCCAATTGATGCACCACTTTGTCTGGGAGGTAGGCCTCAGTAGCAGGAACAAATAACTCAACAGGATCTAGGGCAGGAGATGGCCGGAAAGTGATGAAAACTGGCGATGAACTCGGTGGCTGAAGTTCCAAATCACAGTACTGGACAGGGATTTAGGGCATAGCTATAACTTCTGATTTAGACCGAATTGGAAGTCGAGTTAGTAGACAAAGTTGCTCAGGAGATCAAGGCACATCTAGTGGACAAAGTTGATCAAGCTGAATCGGCCGAAAATAGATTTTCGTTGGCCGGCGCCAGAGAAGAAGGCACTGAAATTGGGGTTTTCCATTATGCACAATTTGAACTTAATTCCTTGCTTGGAGGGTATCTAGGAGGTATGATAAAGCTGCTGGTATGATTGAATTGGCCGGGGTATCACCGGAGAAGCTTGGCGACGATCGCCGGTTTCTGGTGAAGCTCGAGTTAGGGAAAAGCTTCAATTGTTGCCCAATTTTGAAATCTAACTTCACAGGCTTGCTTAAAATAGCTCACCGATCATTTTTGTCTACAGAATTGAAAGCTAATTCGGATTAATTAGAATTGTGCAACTGTAACAAGGCATTTCACTGAATTCAGCAATTTCCGGCGATCACCGGCGACAAGATGCATGGAAATCCAATTAGAAGCTACAGCACGATGAGAGTGACGAGAGAAACTCACTGATGCTGTCAATTTGAGAGTTGAGGCTGCGGTTGAGGCTGTCACCGTGAGCCTCTAAGCTGGAGTCGCCGGAGAAGAAGACGACGGTGAGGAAAAATGTACGGTTTAGTTACTGGAGGGCTCTGGAGAGCACTGCTAAAGATGGAAAAGCTTCTCTGGGTTTGCTATTTATAGGCAAAGTGAAGTGTACAAAGCTTCAGCTCACTGCTTGCTTGCGCCGATGAAGAAGGCTTCGGGCAACAGCGAGCAAGCTTATCTCTGGCGAGTAGTAGTTGGTGAGCTGGATGGGAACTGCCACGGCAACAACTAAGGTGCAAACACGTGTGCGCATGCAAACACGGTTGCAAACAACTCGGGCTTGAGCGGCACTGATCAGCGGCGAAACACGGCGTGGTCGCGGTCGCAAAGGCACCGTTCAACGCTAGCTGAGGTCGAAGCAAACACTGTGCACTGCGGTCGAGGTCACCGTGCACTGTTGGTTTAGTCACAAGCTGTGGGTGAGGTCGAAGGAGGTGATGCCTGGTCATGAACAGCAGCTGAGGTCGAACCAGGGACCTAATTGCAAGATTTTTGATTGAATTCTGGACTGATTTGTAATTTCTGATTTAGAGATAGTTGATTTGCAATCTGATTTCATAGGTGAGTATAAACTTATACCTCATACTCATCTAGCAAGAGATTTGGTTAAATCTGGCATGATTTGATGATTTTTGATATAAACTGAAAATAGGGTACTTTAGGGTAAAATAAGATCTGAGTTTTGTCGATTTCGAATTCTGGCATCTAGGATGAGATTTGGATATTCTGATAAAATAAGATTTTGTATTGATTAGCATTTGGGAGGTGTTCTCTGAAATAGATTTGAATTTGGAGTTAATCTGAAGATTTCAGCCTTTTTGGGTTTCCAAATATCAGATAAAGGACTGAATTGCGATATAATTTGGATTGATATGTGAAAAAGACTTAGATGATATAATTTGGCTGCCGACTTTCTAGATTAAGGTATTGGCATACCCATGATCATAATCCAAGAATAATCTGGTCTGAATTAGATCAAGATTTGGCTAAATCTAAGTTCTGAGTATTTAGAGTAATTAGAATAGTAATTCGAATCATGTTTTCGAAAACAGAATAGGATTGATAGATCTGAGAGTTAGAGATGGAATTGAATCTGGCTTCTGAAGACTTTTAAGTTTAGAGTAACTGATAGATCACATCTGAATAATCTGATCTTGATTTGGGTTCACAGGATAGATTTTAAGATTTTGGGCTAGAACAGAATAAAGCTGGGGTTGATTTGGCTCATCTAGAAGAGACATATGCATGCATGACTTTTAAGAAAGAAACTTTTCACCCCTAAACTCAGGATGTTACAGATAGTGTCATTATCGGAGACTGTTGTAATCTCAGAACCGTCTGCGATAGTGTCCTTATCACATATGGTTTTGAGGTCAAAACCATCTGGGATAGTGTCATTATCGGAGACGGTTGTCATCTCATAACCGTCAGTGATAGTATAAGTATCACAGAAGGTGCTAAGCTTATAACCGTCAGTGATAGTATAAGTATCACAGACGGTTTTGAGGTCAAAACCGTCTGTGATAGTGTCATTATCGGAGACGGTTGTAATCTCTGAACCGTCAGTGACTGTATGAGTATCACAGATGGTTCTGGGATTATAACCATCCGTGGTAGTATGAGTATCATAGAGGGTGTTGAGTTTATAACCGTCTGTAATACTCTGTGATACATACATAGATCGATTTATCACAGATGGTTTTTATATCAAAACCGTCTGTGCATATTAATATTTTTTAAAATAAATTTCTTTTTTTTTGTGGCTAGCCTTAGGAATCATGCTAGCCATGCCCTCTGTACAATAGCATTTCACATAGACAGTTAATTTCATACATGCACAGTACTCAGAAATATATACAGTTCATCTCATACTTACACAGAACTTAGAAACATGTACAATAGCATGCATTTCATATATACAGCACATAACTCAGAAATATGTACAATTGAGATTGAACAAATAAATGTAATCGACAATTAAAGTCAGTCACTACTACAGAAATGCTTTTCACTATTGGTTAAAAATCCACTCTACTATCGGTTCTCTTACCGATAGTGATCGGCACGATAGTAGAAATGTAGCACACTTCTATCGGTTGAAAACCGTTAGTAAAACATCTACATTCCCAACGTTCACTAATCGCTAACGACTATTTTTTCTATCGGCTCGGATCTAAACCGATAGTATTGTGTAGGTTTTTTCTATCGGCTCGGATATAAACCGATAGTATTGTGTAGGTTTTTTCTATCGGCTAGGATCTAAACCGATAGTATTGTGTAGGTTTTTTCTATCGGCTGGGATCTAAACCGATAGTATTGTGTAGACACAGTTAGTACTGAAAACTTTATTCTATCGTTTGTTGTATATGAACCGATAGTACTGGAATATTTATTCTATCGGTTGTAGTATATAACTGATAGTACTGTGTAGTTTTTTTATCGGTTATGTACTCGACACGGTTAGTACTGGAATCTTTCACATATGCATACAGCAATACAGAGATACATTGGATCATTCACAAATACACCAATATTTACATATACACCAATATTTACATATACACCAATATTCACATATTGAATTTGTTCACAAATACACTAATACAGTAATATACACATGCATTGGACAGATTGAATTTATTCACATATTGATCGAGTTTATTCACAAATACATCAATGGATCTATTCACATATTGAGTTTATTCACAAATACAACAATCAACACATTAATATATATTACACAAATCAGTTACAATCGATCGTTGATAGCCACTTCTTCCATGACATATTGAGCCCAAATTGTTCGCAGCTCCTTCAATTGAGGCAACTCATATTGCTCTTTTAACATGGCGCTCTGCATATATGCATGTATGAAGTTAGGATCGTACGTCATATCCAATTAAAGTTTGACTTTGAGTCAGGAAAAATGGTTACCTTAGGGAATTGGGCAAAATTTCTCCTGATCAGGTCATACATGAATCTCATGACACAGAAGCTACATTCCCACGATTGTGGCTGCTGATGGCACTGGAAAAATTGCATATGCAAAGACATAAACCCACATTAACTCGAAAGAACTAATTAAGCTTAAATTAAAAGACTCATCATGAGTACTTCCATCCGTATTAATTACCTCATATTCTTTCCAAGAAATTGTTGTGCCCTTCGACGCGTCATGCCTCCCTCCAGCACTAGCATAATTTTTGAAAGCCCTGTATTTAATTTAGCATTGCCGATTAATATGTTATCATTAATTAGCTAGTCAGAGAAAAATTTAAGACAACTATGTTACTTACGCGTCTATGTGCCATGTGAGGGTGAAAACATGCGCCACCTTGTCGCTCATCGAATCGAGGTAATAGACCTCATTCATCTATGGGCAAATGACGGCGAGGACCCAGTGGCCCCTACATTGCATATATAAGCGAACTGTTTCATACATATGTTAGGCGTAACATACAAGAATGAGTTAAATTAGTAGGAAATGCACTAACCTTTGGTGGTACGGTGCAAGGATGAACTCTCGGTCCTGCTGCGCTAGTAGTGCCCTTGATATGTATTCCTCCGCATGTGCTTGGTCGTGCTCTAGCATCGTGAGGCTTATTTTCTCTGGGTCGAGGAAACCCACCTTGTCACATGCCCTCATCGACACCAGCCTATACATGCGCCTGGATGCAAAGTAGACATTAGTAAGTAGTGCATACAAAGTGATTAGATTTATGAAACGAACTGTGATAACTTCAGACAACAGCAAACTCACAGGACTCTAGTCCGTATGATGGACATATCAAGCTCCCGCCAGTTGAGGAGGTCGAACAAATCCTCGTGGGCCACCGATATGCTTTCGGCCTCACGGTGAAAATGACCTGGCCTGAAGTGAACTAAGAAGTTGATGTGGCGCCTAGACCGGGTCAGGTACCACTCGTGGAGACTTCTGGTTATTTGATCCATATTGCGCAGAAGGTACTCCGACACAAGTGGGGATCCGTTCTTGAACGTACCTGGCTGGCTTTGTTTGGCCTTGCCTTTGGGTGGGGAGAGAGTGTATACCTTCGAAGGTTGGGGTGCGGTGCCGCTGGCCTCATTTGATGGCGAAGGGTTTGAGGCCGTCGGAGGAGGCATGGGGGCCGAAGGAGCTTGGTCATGCGTTGTGGCGGGGGTGGTGTCCTCAGGAAGTGAGCTGGTATCCATCGTCCACTTTAAGTACAAACGCATAAGTTAGATTTTGCAAATTGAGTATATTAACTGAGTTGTAAGCTAGAATGGCTAGGATTTACCTCCTGTAGTCTAACACCCTTCTTGGGCCACTGTATGTACGAGCCCAATGCCTCGCCAATTGTCCGCATTTCGTCTATTGGGACGGGCAATGGAAAAGAGCTGTAGCCCGGGAGGGCCATGTCCACCTGTACCTTTGCAAATCCAAGCTCCAGAGGTACGCAGTGGATCCGGACATCCTCCCAAGACTGGTATACGACCCCGTTTGCAACCACTACAGGTTTGTTGCCTATGTTGATCAATAGGCTACAGCTCTCCGACTTCTGCAATTTGCAACAATTATAACAGGTTAGCGAAACAATTCTAACGTAACGGGAGTGGCATCAACCAAACTGCATATATAGGTCAAGAGTTGCAATACCTCGATCAGGTCCACCGGATCCACGTGAACCTTCGAGCCGCAACTACTCGGCTTGGCAGCGTCGACCTCGGCAGCTGGATCTAAACCCTTGGACTGCACAACTCGGCTGAGGCGTTCATACTTCTCGTTCGTTTGAGCGAACATGTCCGCGAATTGTGCAGTCACATCTGCCCGTATCTTCTGAGATAGCTCCACTTCCCTTTCCTTCCAGCTGCCAGCCTTCTTCGCCTTTTGCCCGGGCTCCGAGAAGCCTTCCTTCCATGGCACTACACCCCCCACGGTTCGCGTCCGCCTTGGATGCTCCATGTTCCCTAGAGCCCGGGTAAGGATGTCGTTCTCCCTATGGGGAGTGAACAATCCCTCGGTCTCCTCCTTCGAGCAAGAGATCTGTTACATTCAAAGCTCTCCATTGTGAGGAAGAAATATATACAAACTTGTGCGCACACTAGTGATCATAGTTTTTTCTACCACACTCTATGATTCCAATAAGGAAGTTAGCCAACTTACAAGTCGCTGCACGACCTCGACGTCCCTGGGGTTTGGGAACTCCACAGTCCCCGTGGCCGAGACGGTCCCTCTGGCCAGCCACTAGCGCTTGCATCGCGGATCACGGAGAGTGGTAGGTCAGGGGAGTCGACGAAATTCGACGCCTCTTCTTCAGCCTTCTTCCACTGCTCCTCCTTCCCCGCATAGCCGCGAGAGCCGAGCCGGTGTGGGTGGTCGTTCCTCCTCTGGATTGCCTTGTTCTTCTCGCTAAGGGCCTTCGTACCAGAAACAAGAAAATTAATGCACCGCTGGTTACTGCATACAATGGTGTAACCAAGCAAAGGAACCATACATACCTTGAACTCAGGAGTCCCCTTCTGTTGGGTGAATTGCTCCCATACCTCCTCTGTTATGAAGGGGTACTTCTCGCATGGAGATTTGCCTTTAGCGAGGAAGGTACTGACGAGGACGCTCTTGAAGGTTTTCCACGTGTTGTTCATGTCCTTCAAGTAAGCTATCTTGGGACCATCGTCGGGGATGTTCCACTTGGCCTGTTTCAAATGGTGCGCAAGCAGGACTTACCTAATCTCTGGGATAAACCAAGGGAATGTGATTACTCAAGAGTTCAGTGATTTTGATTAATTTTACCTTCACTTCCGTCCATAGCCTATCCCTCTCGTCGGCCTTAACGTCCTTCCAGCTCTGGACGGTGATCTTCACTCTTTCCGTCGCCAACAAGCCAACATAGGCAGCATAGTGGCCGGTGTTCTTCCCAATCGGTCTCCCGAACTGGTTGAACTCACATGAAAGATCCGGGCGTTTGGCCAAACGGCCCAACATCGTCACGCCTCGCGCCTTCGTCTTGCGCTGGGACGAGGCAGCGCCATCTACGTTCGCCCTCGCCGAATCACTACTATCAGCCGAGGAAGATGCCGACATGGCTTTACCTAAAATTCCATGAACAGACCATTAATTGATATGAAGGAAGGTACATGACAAAGTTCATAACTAAAATGGAATGGCAATGATGAACCACCTCTTTTTGTTAAAATGTCAAATTTTCATTCAAAAGGCCAAAAATCATAAATTCCTATCAACATGGTCTTCAAAATAGATTTAAAGTGGATTTGTAAACTCAATTTGCAAAGGGTTGTCGAACTGATACCTTCTTGCTTAACATAAAGGTCATTCGATAACTCTTGATTGTAAAATTAATCCTATTTGGAAAATTTCATCAGAAAAATATATTTCATGCAATGAAAATCATTTCTTTAAATTTTCATTTCAAATGTATTTGATTTGAGCAATAGTTGATTCTTTTCACAAATGAAATATGAACTCTGCGAAATTTAGACTTTTCAATATATTATCGGTTGACAATAACAAACCGATATGACATACTCTATTTCCTATCGGTTTTTCAAGTAAAACCGATAGTACTTAAGTTTGTATTCAGGAAAATATATAAGATTAGCAGTGCAAACTATGCTAGTCTCTCTGCAGGAACATAAAGTCTGTTAAAATTTAAATGAACCAAAATTTCAGATGAAAATTAGAAAATGGGAAATAATTAACAGCAAATTCAGATTAGCAGTGCAAACTATGACATACTCTATTTCCTATCGGTTTTCCAAGTAAAACCGATAGTACTCAGGTTTGTATTCAGGAAAATATATAAGATTAGTAGTGCAAACTATGATAGTCTCTCTGCAGGAACATAAAGTCTGTTAAAATTTAAATGAACCAAAATTTCAGATGAAAATTAGAAAATGGGAAGTAATTAACAGAAAATTCAGATTAGCAGTGCAAACTATGACATACTCTATTTCCTATCTATTTTTCAAGTAAAACCGATAGTACTTAAGTTTGTATTCAGGAAAATATATAAGATTAGCAGTGCAAACTATGCTAGTCTCTCTGCAGGAACATAAAGTCTGTTAAAATTTAAATGAACCAAAATTTCAGATGAAAATTAGAAAATGGGAAATAATTAACAGAAAATTCAGTTTATGGTATTTACTATTGGTTCTAAATAAGAAACCGATAGTGGACTACACTGTATGACAAATTGCTAGTAATTTTCATCAAGTCTGTAATTCTCATAGCTATCAAGTTTGTAGTTCATGAGTTTTACTCTAGTTTTATATTTGTAATCCATTGAACCACATATGAACCATTGCATATAAATTTAAGCAATGATTTGAAGAATTCTTCGATTAAAGATCCAAGTAATATACGTCACTTACATATTGCAAATTAGTCAAGAATGGTTGTCCACCCATAATCCTTCTTCGTTGTCGTCTTGCAAGTAACTTGTTTCGTCAATATCTTCGGTAGGGACAGATTGAAGAATTCCATCTAAAAATGGAGATAGTTCGTCGAACTGATCATACTCTTCTTCATCCACAACGTCTTCAACCCCAAAAATACGTCTCTTACTGTGAAGGACAACGTGCAACTTTGGGTTGGCCGGGTCAACGATGTAGAACACCTGTGTGGCTTGCTCAGCAAGTATAAATGGATCATCTTGGTGTGCGACTCTACTGAGATCGACGAGAGTAAACCCATAATTGTCGACTTTAACACCTCGAGGGATTTCGACCCATTGGCATCGAAACAGAGGAATCTTAAGTAATACATAATCGAGCTCCCATATTTCCTCAATAACACCATAATATGAGTCGAGTGCCCTTACTGCCCTGGCATCCTCCGAAATAGCAAGTAGTGTCACTCCACTACATTGCATAGTACTCTTCTCGTCCTGAGTTCTTGTGTAAAATGAATAGCCATTGATGTCATACCCCTGCCAAGTCCCTACAGTAAATCTAGGCCCTCTGGCCAACCATGTAACAACTTCATCTATGTCGCCCTCAGAAGCTTGCAGGACTCTATTTTCGATCCACCTAGCAAACTTCATATTATGTTCTCTGGTGACCCAAATCTCTGGCTTCGAGGGATTCTGTTTCCGTAATATTTCCTTGTGCTCATGTATGTATGGCTCCACCCCAGTCATGTGCTGTAAGACCCAAAAATGGGCTTTTGCATACAGATCACTAGAGGGGACGACTGCTTTAAATCCAATCGTTCCAATGCCCTGAAGCCTGCCCTCATGCCGGGACGTAGGAACGCCAATTGGGTCAACCCCGGCCATAGAGTTGGTGCAAAATTCGATCACCTCCTCGGCGGCATAACCTTCCATGACACTGCCCTCAGACCGATGTCGATTCCTTACATATCCCTTCAAGATACCCATACATCTCTCAAATGGATACATGTAGTGCAGGAACACGGGTCCACAAAACTTAATTTCTCTGACAAGGTGAACAATTAGATGGACCATAACATCAAAAAAAGATGGAGGGAAATACATCTCCAACTGACAAAGAGTTGTAGTCACATCGTGTTGCAAATCGTCCAGTCCATCCAGATCAATTACCTGCAAGGACACAGTTGCAGCAAATATTCAGATCCAAAAAATCTGACAAGTTCCACGAATGGAGCTAATTAACTTGCTAGGAGTACACGCTTACG
Source organism: Pharus latifolius (assembly GCA_019359835.1). NCBI lineage: Eukaryota > Viridiplantae > Streptophyta > Magnoliopsida > Poales > Poaceae > Pharus > Pharus latifolius. The sequence goes on from CM033327.1 coordinate 25,292,143, forward strand.
TACCTTGCCAGATATTGTGTTGAAGAAATAACATAGCTTTGTAATTGTCTCTCTGACTTTGACTGGGAGAATGCCTCTGATAGCAATGGGAAGCATTTGTGACATCAGTACATGACAATCATGGGACTTCATACCAACCAGTTTCAAGTCTGTAACACCCTGGTTTTGGGGGTGAAAAGTTTTTGCATAAAATCCTGCATGCATGTATCCCTGTAGCAGTAGCCAGATCAGCTAAACCCTAATCTCTCCCAAGCCCTAAAAATCTCCAAATCTGTTCTCTAGATCCAGATCAAGATCAGATCATCCAGATTTAACCTACCAGTTATTCTGAAGATAAAAGTCTTCAGGAGCCAGATTGAATTCTAACCCTAACTCCCAGTATCTAAGTCTCTTTCTGTTTTCGAAAACAGGAAATTCAGATTTACCCTAAGTACCCCAGATCCGAGATAACTGAGTTATCATGGTTTAACCCTATCCAGACTCATGTATCTTTTGGAATATGTTCCTAGGTTTACCCTCAACTTACTCCAAAAAGTTGGGAACCAGATTGTTTCATCTAAACACTTTTCGCAGTTTAGTCCAAATTTTACTGCGAATAAGTCCTTTTCTGTTTACCTGGAAGCCTGAAAAGGCTAAAATTCACAAATCAACTCCAACCTCAGAATTTCTTCAGGGAACACCTCCCAAATGCTATTTGATACATATTTCCCTTCTGTTTAAACTTCAAAATCTCTCCCCAATCACCAGAATTTAAGATCGACAAAATCCAGATCTATTTTACCCTAATTTTACCCTATTTTCGAAAATAGGTGAAATCCCTCAAACCTTATCAAATTTTCTCCAGATTTGAGCTAAATGAGTATTAATAGAAATATTATACTCATCCATTAAATCAAATTCCAGATTAAACCTCTCTAAGACCAGAATTACAAATCAGTCCACTTTCAACAGAAACTCTTACACTTATACCCCTGGATCGACCAGCCCTCTGTTCACGACCAGAAGCCGTCTTCGACCAGCGCCTGGGACTTCCACCACGGCCTGGGACAGCGCACGAGCACGGGAGCTTCGACCTCGAGCGCGCCACTGCTGGTTGCTTCGCCTGCCGCCGCGTGTGTGCTCGCCATTTGCCACTGTGGATCTTCTCCAGCGAGGATCGCGACCAGCTGGTTTCTCCCGTTTGCACGCCACCGGCAACGGCTCCAGCAGGAAAGCTTAGCCACGTGGAGTTCTTGCCGCGGCCAGCCATCGTGTCGCCTTCACTTCGCAGCAGCTCCAGCTGCAAAAGCCCTCACGGCCGCTGAACAGGTCACCTCCATCGCCAGCTCGCCGTGAAGTCGCCATCCAGTCACTTCCTTGCCGGCTTCAACTCCCCGTGCACTTCTAGCCGTTGCATCTCCTCCGAATCCTCTATAAATAGCCTCTGGCCTCGGGGAAACATCACACACCCACCAGAAACACCTAAGTCCTCAAACTCGTCGTCTTCTTCCTCTTCCCCGGTGAGCAGCAAAGGGAGCTTCGATGCTAGCTTCAACCACTGCTTCCTTCTTCAATCCAACAGCCCCAGTGAGCTTCCCTCATCTCCCTCATGCTTCTCGAGCTTGGAATTTAGTGCAAATACCCTCAGTCGCCGGCAATTTTAGTTTTACTCCAGTAGCTCCGGCGAGCAATTAACTGCATTCCAGAACGAATTGATCTTCGAGCCAGTAGTGAAAGATGCTTAGAATATCTCACTTAAGACCCCTGAGCTACTGGTTTGAACAAATTCATTGTAAAACAAAAACCCCCAATTTCCAGCCATGAACATGAACTTGTACTTACTGATTTAGCTTCTCTGTTGAGCAATCTGTTAATCTAACTTCACCAATGCATTTCTAGTACCCTGAGGACCATACACAAGCAAGGAATTGAGTTCAACCACTTTAAATCAGAAATGCCCAAAACAGATTTGACTTCATCTTTTCTCCAGCCAGTATCTTCCAAATCTAGCTGATCTAGCCCTAACCACTTTGCCATTTAGATGTTTTGGACCATTTTGAGCAACTTTGTCTTCTATCACGACTTCTAATTCAGCCTAGATTGTGAGATATAGCCATGCCCTAGTTACTGCACTGTTTATGTTGCATGTGCTCCAGGCCAGTCAACTTCCTTGCCAGTTTTCATCACTTTCCGGCCATCTCCTGCCCTAAATCCTGTGGAGACATTTGTTCCTGTTACAAATGTCTAACTACCAGACAAAGTGGTGCATCATTTGGAGCCCTAGATCAAAAGATATGGCAAACCCTAATTTCTGGCCATGTCAACCCTATGTCAAACTATGCCAGCCAGTGGCATTAGCCTTGTTCACCACCTCTGGTCATGCAAACCAAAAATTACCTTGTCAAACAGTTGCTTCACTACCTTGTGCATCATATGCTTGAATCAAAACCCATTTTGGCTACTAGAAACTGTTCAAACCATGTCAATGCCATTCTTGGGCATTGTCAGCCTATGTCAGCCAATGGCATTGGGCCACTTTGACCCCATCTGGGTATGCAAACTGAACATAACCTTGTCCCCTAGACTCCTGATGTTGTGATCTACATTTTATTCTACTGTCACAACTTGAGTTGAGCCCTCTATCATCCATCGACCCTATGTCGATGCCTTGAACCGAATGTCGACCTAAAGGCGTTCGCTGTTTTTGAGCGAACCAGCAGCAGCCTTGATATCATTCTGATATTTTGGAACATTTGGAACCTTGTAAACCCTTGACAACTAATCTTAACCTTGGTTTCCATAGTTTAACCCTAATCGCTTCCAAATCTTGTATCGCCTAAGTGTTTCTCCTTGCATTATCACATATAGTGGAATAGTAAGAGTAGGATTGATTGTAATGCCTGTTTGCTTGTTTGATCCTTGTTCAGAGCAAGAGTCCGAGTTCGAAGACTTAGTCGCAGACCCGACATCAACTGCTGTTTCTTACGACGCGGAAGGCAAGTCATATTCTTGAACATCTTGAACCTATATTTTATGAAATGCTAGAATATACCTTGATTATAAAATAGTATTGCATGAATTGAGAAAAGAGATGAAATGGCAGCATCAGGCTGATTGCCTGTGGAAAGATAAACTGTTTAGCAATGAGCCATGAATTGATAAGTATATGTATATAAATCTATATTCATGAAATAAAACCCCTAGCCGTGACCAGTATTTTGGTATGGAATGGTGGTAGCACTGGAGGTGCTTGGCTGCACTGGTTGTGCGGGCACTGAAGGTGCATGGATTGTGGTATGATCTGGTCACTGGCATATAAGGACCTAGAACCTTGTGTTGTGCGTCTAGTGGCATGATTAACGTGCCGACCGCAGGCCTGGTATGGGACAGGCCTGAACAAGTAGTATGTGGATCACACATGAAACCCCTATATGACAAACTCACGATTAACACGGGGTGCGCTCCAACACATATCACAGGATGTGATCATGCACGCTGACCCTGAGGGGAAGACGCCAATTAGTGGGGGTTGTGAAACCCTGCCACAACTGTGGTTTGCGTGAAGAAAACCACGGGGTCTGGGGTGAATTGTGTGTGAAACATGGCAAAAGTTCTTGTTATCTCCACCTTGCCGCTCACAGTATGAAGTGAGTTAGGGGTCCAATCCTTGTGATAGGAAGGGCATGAAAGTGGATATATCTTGCGGGTAAATTGGTACCCCTCTGCAGAGTTAAAAATGTATTCGAATACTTCGTGCTCCCGAGTTTTAGGAGTATGCCGCGGTGGATTGAATCCACGGGGTGTGACACAAGTATTGTTTTATAAATTAAAAATTTGTTAGTTCAAGATTACCCAAGTGACATGTGTTGTCATGATAAGGGGTGCTGCCGTGGGCTGTCATGTGTTGACGTGTCGCGATAGTACCATAATTTAGTGATCATATGATATCTAAGAGGCATGTGGATTGTGCCCTAAGTATATGAAATGCTGCCATGAGCATGAGATTTGAAAAGCTTGGAAGAAAAGTATTTATGGAAAAACCTTCTCACCTCTTTCCCTCAATAGCATAGGATCATGTCATCTCTACTATACGTATCTCTACTCTTACCTATGACTTGCTGAGTACGTAAGTGCTCACCCTTGCAACTTATCAACAATAGATGGAGTGCTACAATACCAAGACGAAGGCTTGGAAGATTTCGTGGATCCAGAAGGAAGAGAGCCAGTTCTGCCAGAACCCTGAAGTGTGCTGTTCTGCCGTCAACTTCTTACGACTGTGGGGGTTTCGCCTAGCTTCCGCCGAGTAGTTGTCTTTTGTTTTAATTAGACCATTTGTGCCGTGAAGGCATTGTATTACTCTTGTTGTATCCGGCCAGCAGGCCATACTGTTTATCAATGATATTTTGTAAGTTACTCTGCTGCAATGAACTCCTGTGCTTGACTTATCCTGGGAAGTCAGTGGTATGTATGTATGAGGCCAGCTGCAGCGAGCTGGGTCTCCACGGGAGTAGTCGTGGTACCCTGTGCGTTGCGCGACAAAGTCTTTCGTGGACACAAGTTTTTTCAAGTTTGCAGAATACCCGCATGGAACTTTGACACCATGTAGGCACTGACAGAGTTCTGTTTTTTTCTCTTTTTGACAAAGTATAGCAGGCCGGGGGGAGGTATGTCCGCTTTCCCTTCTCCAACGGTGCAAGCTCAGTCCATATGCCCATGTCGAGCATGTCATGGCGAACGTTGATGCCATCTTTCGTCTTTCCTGGAATGTTCAACAACAAACCAATCAAACTGTCACAAACATTTTTCTCTACGTGCATGACATCAATGCAATGTCGAACTTGTAAGTGCTCCCAATATGGCAGATCCCAAAGAATCGATCTATTCTTCCAAACATTTTTTCCTGGAGATTTAGAACATTTACCGAACTCAACTTTGATGTCCTTCACGCGTAAGTAAAGCTCCTTACCAGTCACAAACACTGGGGCTGATCCTTTCTCAGGCTTCCCATTGAATGACTTCCTCTTCTTACGGTAGGCGTGATGCATCGGAAGGAATCTATGGTGACCCTTGTACACTGTTTTTCTGCAGTTCGATAACCACATGCTTTCAGTTTCATCCAGGCAAATAAGACAAGCCTTGCCTCCTTTCGTACTATACCCCGACAAATTTCCATAGGCCGGGAAATCATTTATGGTGCAAAATATCATGGCTCGCAACATGAAATTCTCTCGCTTATGTGCATCACACACCCGTACCCCTTCGCTCCACAATTTATGTAAGTCCTCGACTAACGGTGATAAAAACAAGTCAATATCATTCCCAGGTTGTCTGGGTCCTGAAATTAGTAACGACATCATGATGTACTTGCGCTTCATACATAACCAAGGAGGAAGATTGTAGATGCATAAAAGAACCGGCCAAGTACTATGTCGACTGCTCATATTTCCGTGTGGATTCATACCATCCGTACTCAGCCCAAACCTTATATTCCTCACTTCGCCGCCAAACTCACCGAATGTTCTGTTAATGTTTCTCCATTGAATAGAATCAGCTGGATGTCTTAGTTTTCCGTCTTGTTTCCGACCTTCAACATGCCAACGCAAGTACTTCGCATCTTTCGAATTTGTAAACAGCCGTTTCAATCTAGGAATCACAGGCAAATACCACACAGTTTTGGCCGGAGGCCCTTTCTTTACCTCATCACATCCATTGTGATAAATTCTGTCCCCATGCTTATACCGTGATGCACCGCATCTTGGACAAACATGCAAATCCTCGTACTCGTTACGGTACAGAACACAATCATTTGGGCATGCATGTATTCTTTCGATTTCCATTCGCAACGGACACAATAGTTTTTTGGCCTGGTAAACCGATCTTGGCAACTCATTTCCCTCTGGAAGCATGTCAGCTAACAGATCCAATAGCGCTGTGAAACTCTTATCGCTCCAACCGTTGCTTGCCTTCAAGTTATATAATCTCAACACAGAAGAGAACTTTGTAAATTTTGCACATCCGGGGAAGAAAGGCTTCTCAGAATCAACAATTAATTTCTCAAATTTAGCTAAATCGTTTTCGCTGTAATCTTCTTCTACATCACGTAACATTTCATCTAAATTGTCGTCATCTACATGGACTTCCGAATGAACATTACCAATGTTCTAATCATGATCATCATTACTGCAATCCACTTCCGGGTGCTGCTGAGTGGTAGCGGTGCTCGTTTCCTCAAGATCTTCACCATGCCATATCCAACAGGTATAGTGTATGTTAAAACCACGACGAATCAAATGACTCCTAATCTGATAAGAGTTGTCGAACCTTTTTAAGTTCATACAATCTATACAAGGACAATGCATATCTTTCTCTCCCTTCTTCGCCTTTTCTTGCTCAGCAAATTTAATAAACCCATTCACACCCTCCAAATACTCAACAGTAGTACGTTTTATTCCATACATCCAATATTCTTGGTCCATCTACAATTATTTCACAAAATTGACAAATTGAAATAAATAATTAATGACTCAGGGCATGCATATATGCATGAAACATAATTAGCTAGGCCATATGTGTGTATAGCTGCTTAATTACATTAAATGGATTTGTATATATGAAACTCTAATTAACTTGATGCATTAATTGGAAGAGCCAGCTAGCTAGCTGCTTAACTTCAGCAAGCTATAGCTAGCTATCCAACCTAGCCTTCTAGCAAGTTTGGAGCTACATGTATCTAGTTTAACGAATTGCAAGTAGAGAGAGAGAGGGAGAGTCTGAAAGAGTGATTGAGAGAGAGAGAGGTGATGAGAAGATGACAATACCGAGGGGGATGGAATTATGATCAACCTCTCAGCTAGCTTCTCCAGATCACTCTAGCTTGGAGCGTGGATGCACGTACGGTAGAAATGATTCCAACATGCAGAGCGCAGAGCAGGGGTCGACCTAATTAAGTTGTACAATTTTACTATCGGTTCAAAAACACAAATCGATAGTAACATAAGGTTCCCACTGTCATAACAATTAGTTTATATGACGTCAGTTTACTATCGGTTTGTTTTATATAACCGATAGTAAACTTTACTCTATTATATCGGTTAGTATAGTAAGAACCGATAGTAAAAAGTCAGTAATTTTACTATCAGTTATGCAAGAAAAACCGATAGTACTATTTAATATATTATATCGGTTGGTACAGTACGAACCGATAGTATAAAGTGCGTAATTTTACTATCAGTTACGAATGGAAAACCGATAGTACTATTTCATGTATTATATCGATTGGTACAGTATGAACCGATAGTATAAAATGCGTAATTTTACTATCAGTTATGAATGAAAAACCGATAGTACTATTTCATATATTATATCGGTTTGTACAGTAATGACCGATAGTAAAAAATGTTTGCATTTCACTAACGGTGTACCAGTGTCTAACCGATAGTAAAAAGCCTCTTCTCCGCCGCTGTCGTCCTATTCTATCGGATTTTTCCCAGAATGCTTATAACCATTAGAAGATATGGGTTAGTGGAATGCATTTCTGTAGTAGTGAGTATGTTAGATGTACTATACTATCTGTACCTATTTCTCAGTTAGATGCTCTGCAGATAGTCTCAGTTAGTAAGGCCGCACTAATACGAACCTTACGGGTCCCTAAACTTCCCCTTGGTTGATATGACCTCCGTAAGGAAAAACTCAGCGAGCATCCCTCAGACTATACCAATCTGCTGAGGGTCAAAGCTTTCCGAAGGGAAGTCAACCCCGTGTAGCAAGAGTTGCTACAGAAAAAATTAGCTCAATGCAATCGTAAATTCTGCCAAATCGATACAAAGGGCAGCAGTTGTATACCTCGGGGAAATCTGACCGGTGAGGGTGATGAGGTCATACATGTGGCGCATCACATAGAACCCACATGCATTGTCGTCCGGCTACTGATGGCACTACCAATGTACAGACCGAGAGTTAGCTGGGGACACGTTATAAAGTAAAACAGATGCCGATTGAAATTTGTCCAAAAATTGTAACCACTGAAACTTCTTGGTTCGCCGCTCGTGCTGTCGCCCTCCCTCGGCAAAGTAGTTCGTGAAAGCCTTGTAGATAGTCGAAATTGACAGTTTGACGATAGTCGAAATTGACAATTTGAGGACAGTAAATCTAGATGCAAAACAGGTCCACATGAATATCATAAAACATGTTAACCTTTCGAATACATCTCGCGCGCCGCAATACTTGTACCCTTTCCTATGCAATGAATCAAGGTAGAACAGCTTGTTCCTTTTCGGAATAAGTACTAGCAGGATCCAGTGGTAGCTACATGTTACGCGTAAAGAATTAATAATTTAATCTAAGTCTGGATGTGTGCATATGGAGACACTAATCTACGGGTGAAGTACTGATGAAAGCACTCACCTCTGGTTGTAGGGTACAAGTATGTACTCCTTGTCGACCTAAGCAAGCAACCCTCTTTGATGTAGTCGACAACGAAGTCTGCGTCATTCCTAAACATCACCTTGGCGACCATCTGGGGGTCCAAGAAACCAACAGGTTCACGCTTAGCTTTGGCATATCTGGCCATGCAGCTACACAGAGCTAACCAATTAATAAATGACATATATCCGTATATGCACGATCAGGCGTAGGATAGTAGGATACATACAGCACCCAAGACCGTAGGATTGACACGTCGAGCGCGTCTTTGTTGAGTAAATTGTGTAGGTCTTCGAAGGTCACTGAGTAGGTCCCAACGTCGTTATGGAACTCTGCCACGGTGTAGTTGACCATGATGTGCGTCAGACACTGCGTCCTGGTCTTGTTTGTCCTCTGCATGTACTATCATGTAGGCTTTGACATGCTAACCCCATGCTAGAAATTGCGGCATCGGAGGCCATGGGCATCCCCAGAGCGAATGGCATGAGAGCTGATGGCGCACTCTTCTCACTCTCCTTCACCGTGCTCTTCTTTGCTTTTCCCCTACTAGCCAGCTTCTTGATTGGTTGCCTCCAAGTCGGAGTCAGCTTCGTCATCAGACCCGTTGGTTGGCTTCTTGGAGGGGTCGGCTGGGTAGTAGGCTGAGTGTTGGTGTCCGTTTGTGACAAAGAACCTACGTATACTAATGGTCACGAACTCCGATGGCTATTATTGCAGTACGAATTATGAAACTGGTGGGGGAATAACCTCATCCAAGATGATGTCCTTCTTGGGCCATTGCACGAACGTGTGCACCGCATCCCCGAGAGTGGTGATCTCGTCGTTCGGCTATTTGTCCAACGGAAATCCCTTGCAATGGTTGGAGACACTGTCCACTTGGACCCGTGCAAAACCCTCAGATAGAGGGACACCGTGGATTGTGGCCCCCCGCCGTGCATGGTTGCACCATCCCACGGCCAGCCTCGATCGAGAAGAGACCGACCAGCACCATAAGCTTGCAGGAGGCGGGTTCCTACAAACAGTGCGCATTAACATATTGAATTTCACTGCTTTTCACTTTTCAATGAATTAACATAGAAAAGTGGTCATTACGTGCAAAAAATCCACTGAATACTGTCAAGAGGGCTCCAGTCGAGAGGGCTCCGACTGCGAAGACCCCGGCGCGGATGTGCAGCTACTATGGTGGCCAAGAAGATTGGGGCTCGGTAATTCCGCTGTTGCAAGGGGAGTGCCCTGGGTTGCCTGTTTTAGCTCTTCATACATGGCCCGCATCTCCGACAACTGCTACAGGAGTGCTTTGTCCCGAGCAGTGAACTCCGATCGCATCTCCTCCTTGAGTCATTTGTTGTGGGCTTTGTGGGATCTCTTTCTCCTCTTAGCCGCCTCCTCATCATCAGGAAAACCATCCCGCCAAGGCACAATGGCACCGAGGCCGCGCACACTTCCCGGATGCTCCGTATTTCCTAGCGCCGTCGTGAGGATATCCCTATCCCTCCTAGGGTTGAACTCTCTGGATGCCACCTGCACACTCAGCGTCGCCTGCAACAGGAGATCTTAGCAATACAACCCATTGCATGTGTGTTACGAGGATAGTAAGTGATCCTACAAAGTTAGAGATCTTACCAACCAGCCGATCACTTCCCTATCCGCAGGGTTATTCACAGAGATGCTTCCGGAGGAAGTCATCGTCGATCTTGCTCGGCACCAATTGCAGGCGTGCACGTCCATTAGGCCTGCATAAGGACCGGCGGCGGAAGACTAGGAAGCCTCCTCATCCTGCTTCCTCCACAACCCCTTCTTCCCCATATACCCACTGGTGCCTAGTCTGTGTGGGTGGGTATTCTTGGCCTGGTTAGCCTTGCCCTTCACACTAAGCTCCTGGAACTCAGGCGTGCCCTTCATCTCCACGAACTGCTGCCATGTCTCGGGAGTCACGAAAGGGTAGTCATTGAAGGGGGTCTTCGACTCCTTCACATAGTGCCTGACAAGATGTCTCTTGAAGTTCCTCCACGCCTTGTTTACTGACATCAGTGTCGTCCAGCGGATGGTGAACTGGCGATTCTCGGGAATGTGAAACGCCGCCTGCACTTCTTCCCACAGCACATCCTTGCACTCTTGGGGCACTTGACCCCAGTCGGAGGTGGTGATGGGCACCCGCTCCCTTGCCACTTTGCCGCATAGTGAGCGGTATTGACCGACAAGTTTGTCTGGAGCTTCCGGCACACCGTTGTCATCGAACTATACGTGTTGCTTTTCCTGCTTGTCGAGACACGTACATGTCGTCCGGCCTCGCCCCTTTCTCTTCTGCAACTGGGTCACGGTGGATGCGGCGACCTTCGGCCCAGGCATCTCATCGCTAGTGAGGTCACTTTGACTCCCCGACCGGTTCATTTCATCACCAAACATATCAGTTCCTAACATAAGTGAAAGAAAGAACAGTTTAAGTAAATCTGAAACTAATAATTCTATAATAAAACACATATACTTATAATTAACCAAGAATGACAGAAATGGTGGGTAGGCGATGGAGGTGATCGCGCCAGAAGGTGGAAAGGCGATGGAGGCGATGGAGGTGATCGCGCCTGATGGTGGAAAGGCGATGGAGGTGATCACACCGGACGGTGCGAGGGCGGAGAGAGCTAGGGCAAGTGAACAGTCGCGAAGTGTGGAAATGAGCGGGACAAAGTCCGCCTTAAACTATGTACCATGTAGAGAGATTATCACAGACGGTCCAGACTTCACAATCGTCTGTGATATTTTAACATCACAGATGGTTTTCACATAGGAACCATCTGTGACAAACAGTCAAACAATTCTAAGATTAGAACCTTCTATGATAGTCTCTCTAGTGATAATCTCTAGAGAGATTATCACAGAAAGTTTTGACTTTAGAACCGTCTGTGATAGTCTTTAGAGATTATCACAGACGGTTCTGATTTTAGAACTGTCTGTGATAGAACGTCAGATGGTTTTTAACTCAAAACCGTCTGTGTTGTTAATATAGCACAGTCGGTTGTGAACTCTGAACCGTCTGCCAACCTGAACTCTGAACATCTTCTAAGCAATGATGTAGAGTTTTAGCTCTGTAACTCTGAATGCTCAAAAACTTGTTTTAAATGAACACTCAGATATTTCAAATGGACTCCAACAGTCTGTAATATCCTGGAATTTTGTGAACCGTTCGACTTCTATAAATACTTCCCTCCCTAGAGTTTTGCTTCGAGTTGAATTGTTCCACTTATTTTTCTCCTTGGGCACGACAAGCACTAACCCGTAACCTCCATTTATGGCCGCCGCACCTCCATCGACGGCCACTAGTTTCTCTGGTGAATCAAGTCCAACATCGATTGTAGCTTCAACTCCCTCGGCTAGATTTCGGTATTGCAAGCAAGCCAAGTAAAATTTTCGCATTGTTGGATTATCCTAATCCTATGATGGCAATTATCCTGCGATTCATGTATCTTTCATTTTTATATTTCTTCTTTTCAATATGATTTTGTGTAGGTCCTTGAACGATGTTCACGAGGGGCAATGTAGTTCACGGTTCGTCGTCGCAGTACGCTGCCTACGTTGGCTTGTTGGTGAAAGAAAAGGTGAAGATCACCATCGAGAGCTGGATGGATGTGAAGGTCGAGAAGATCCTCAAGCTCGGCGTGTTTCTCAAATCAGGACCTATAGAAAGCATCTTTCATTTGTCTTCGTGATTTCCTCGGGTTTTCTCATCTCAACTCAACTCAACTCAACTCTTGCATTGATGAGTTTAGCTGAGATGAGAAAGCCAGAAGAGATAACCAAGACAAATGTAACTCAACGTCAGTTCCAGCTCCTCAGGCATCTCTGAACTGAACTCCTATGGTTAAGTCAAATGTGGTTCATACATTTGCTGTTTCAGATGAATGGATTTGTGATGTATTAGGTCTAACTTGTAGTCGGTAGTTACATTTGTTGTTTGATTGCAAAGGTTCTCTTTCAGATGTGACTTTTGTAATACATCGACTGTGTGAATTGGTGTATTTGTATTGGTGTTTTGGTGTATATGTGTGTATTTGTATTGCTATTTAGAATTGGGACATGTACTTGAATGTGTGAATTGGTGTATTTGTGTATTTGTATTGGTGTATATCGGTGTATTTGTATTGCTGTTTCAGACATGTACTTGAATGTGCGAACTAGCTTATTTGTGTAGAACTATCACATAAATATCACAGACGGTTTTTAAATCAGAACCGTCTGACTTCAAACGATGATATAACAGACGGTTTTTACCTCAAAACCATCTGTGATATTCAAAGAACGATGAGAATTCGAAGCGTCAGAACTATTGGGACTATCACAGTTGGTCCTGACATCAAAACCGTCTGTAATGTGACTATCACAGACGTTTTTTTACCTCAAAACCGTCTATGATATTCAAAGAACTTTGAGAATTCGAAGCGTCAGACATTGTTGGGACTATCACAGTCGGTCTTGACATCAAAACCGTCTGTAATGTGACTATCACAGACTTTTTTACCTCAAAACCGTCTGTGATTTTAAAAGAACGTTGAGAATTCGAAGCGTCGGACACTATTGGGACTATCACAGTCGGTCCTGACATCAAAACCATCTGTAATGTGAGTATCACACGCTTTTGTTACCTCAAAACCGTCTTGATATTCAAAGAATGTTGAGAATTCGAAGCGTCGGGTTGGGACTATCACAGTGGGTTCTGAAATAAAAACCGTCTGTAATGTGATTAGCAGAGACGGTTTTGAGTTAAAAACCGTCTTGATCGCAGAAGTATTTTCCTGTTATCATTTTTCAACAGAGACATCATTTGGTGATTATCATTCGAAAAGCTAGATATATAAGGAAAAGAAATTTCTTATTTCTTACAATCTTTGCATACATAAGGGATACAAACGACCAAAGCGTCGACCTGATCCGAAAGTAATTTACAAAGTTCTCCTAGGGACGTATTGGCATCAGTAGGATCTACACTGGTGGCCCCAAGAGAACTAACAATAGCTCTAAGCCTATCTACATCATCTCTCAGCAAAGGAGTGCAGCTGTTCCTTATTGTATCGGAGAGTTCTCGCTGCTGCCGAGCTAATCTCTCTCTGATCGGAACCTGCGCGCTTCTTCGCGAGAACCCTCATAGCACTCTGCCAAGTGTAGAATGGTAGAAGACATCTCCTCCGAACACTTCTCCAGCGCCTCTTTTTCTTCTTGGAGAGTTCTGCACAAGGCAACTCTCTCACCAAAAAGAGCCTGGACTTCAGCAAGCTGATCGCTGGGAGCTCCAGGAGCCTTCACCTCCTACACATGCATGGGTTAGTTTTGAAAGATATAACGACCAGTAGAGAGGGTGAAGATGATTGCCAAGCTTCAGAGTGGATTTGGACGTGGAAGTATGCGACTTCCCCCAGAAAGTTGATCACCCAACAAAAGCTGAGGACCACCTGGTCGCAGGGGTATGAGACTTCCCCTAGAAAGTTAATCATCCAATAAAAACTGATGATCCAAAGAAGGTGTTGAAGAGGGGAAATTAGAAGGATTATTGTGGATCTCCAAAGGTGGAGATGAAGATGCAACTGGAGGGGTTGCAAGGGGCAATGTGGCAACACAGGCCTCAGCACCCTCTAGAGTCTTCGCTGCAGCTCCACTGGAGGATCTTTCATCATTTCTGAGTCTCTTCTTTGGAGGGAGCATTTCTTTAGGCACCCGTGGATTTTGAAATACATTTTTTTGGAGGTAATCAAGTCATAAAAGAAAGATCTGCATTAGAGTTTTAGAGAGGACTTACTTTCTGAAGATCCTGATCGAGTTCATTCCTTATCTCTTCCTCATCACTCTCAATTTTAATAACCTCATTGGAATCTCGGCTCACCATCAAGGTGGGAGTTGAGGAGGAAATAAAGACAGGGATTTAGAAGCATAATTCCTAAAAGACTTAGCCAAGAATTTGTAAGTCTTAAGGATCGAAGAGCCTCGCTATTTATAGAACCAGAGGGTGACGGTTTGTATGCGCTGGTGCCTCAAGTTTTAAAAAACGCACTACTGGTTATCAAGGTCAATAAATTCATGATTACCTGTCAAGAAAAACTCTGAGTTTTTCTCGGGAGATAAATTGCCACACGGCGGAACAGTGCCCACTTAAGAAGTTGAAGCGTCAGATTACATAATTCGATGCAAATTAAATTTGAAGTAAATAAGTCTCTTCATTTTCTTCAAATTTGGGGGCTAGCTGTTGGGACTATCAAAGTCGGTCCTAACATAAAAATCGTCTGTAATGTGACTATCACAGACGGTTTTGAGTTAAAAACCGTCTGTGATATTCAAAGAACGTTGAGAATTCAAAGTGTCGGACACTGTTGGGACTATCACAGTCGGTCCTAACATAAAAACCGTCTGTAATATGACTATCACATATGGTTTTGAGTTAAAAACCGTTTGTGATATTCAAAGAACGTTGAGAATTCGAAGCGTTGGACACTGTTGGGACTATCACAGTCGGGCCTGACATAAAAACCGTCTGTAATGTGACTATCACAAACGGTTTTGATCTTAGAACCGACTGTGATTGTTCTCCCTCCCGCCAAACTCCCTCACGCGCCAAAGATTGCCGCTTCTATGTATATGATCGTGATAGTCGTTCCGTGATCGCACACAGTGCACATACCTTTGTATGTTCGAATGTTCGCCAAAAGCTAAAGAAAGATAAAGAAAGAGGGAAGATAGCATGCAGTCCAATAATGTGATGGAAAATTGGAAAATTGATATAAGAACAAATTTTTCATTAATTTTTTCATCACTTACAAAAAAAAGTAAAAATACAAAATGCTAGGTCAAGGAGTGGTCTTAGCCTTGGCTGCATCTAGAATAAAGTCAGTTTGACTTGCAGCCAGGATGCATGACTCCTCCAGCGAAAGTTGTCCTTCTTAGGATCAACTACTACCGCGTCGAGAAGGCCTACGACCTCCCTTAGTTTCAAAAAGTATCCTTCATAGTCAAACTGCAGCCAACGATGGTCATATCCGCGGCTTGCTTCTCCTCGTGAAGACGCCTTGTCCTCGCCCTAGCATTGTCACCATCCGTCTTCATGCGCTGGAAGAGATCATCCAGGCCAAGCCGTAGCTGACTGTGCTTCTCCGTAAGGAGCTTGTGCTCCTCTTGGAGGGCCCTCAATTCAGCCTTCACCTTTGCCAAGTCTTCCATGGCTCCCCTTCCCTGTGCAAATCAACAGGTCAAGAATGTACTAAACAGGGATTAACAATATAGGGGTAAGTCCAAAAGATTGAGAGTTCTTACCGGGAAGGGCGATGATGACGATGCCATTGAGGATGCCATTGGTGCAGAGAAACTAAGGAGTTGAAGAGTTTGAGAATTAGAAAAAACTTGTAAAGTAGTTGGCAATTATTCCACTGTCAAGCTATTTATAGAATTTCCAAGGTGACGCTTCGTGTTCGCCTAGGGCACCGCACGAAGATCAGAGGCCGAAATGAACACACTGTTGAGAATTCGAAGCGCCGGCACTGTTTAGAACAGTCAGTTCTGATCTTAGAACCAGCTCTAATACTATACTATCACAGTCGGTTCTAAGTTCAGAACCGATTGTATCTATCACAGTCAATTTTGACCACAGAACCGTCTGTGATATTCTAGTTATCACATATGGTTCTCAGTTGAGAACCGATTGTATCTATCACAGTTGATTTTGAGTTTAAAACTGTCTATGATAAGTAGACTATTACAGACGGTTTTGTGGTCAAAACCGTCTGGTTGACTATCACAGTTGGTTTTGACATCAGAACCGACTGTGATAACTTAACATATTCTCCCGACAAGCCTTCGCAGATGGTGTTCCATTGAAAAGTTCATAACCGTCTGTGATGTACTGTCCTGGATGTCTGTTTCTGTGGTAGTGAAAGTGATACTTCATGCTTGGACCCAGTTGTGGTTTTTGCAACAACAGTAGGTATCGTAGGGCGAGTTAATTTTTCGTTGTCCATCTTTTTATCCGAATTCTTACACCATTCGGCGTGACAATAAGGATCGACCTCATCTGGATGTGGCTTGCTCGGAGGACCAAACTTTTGGCAGTGAGCCTATATTTTGTCCCATAACCCGCAGCATGCCTTAGTGTCCTCCGAGACTTCCGTCCAGCAAGGAGCATATAAAATTACAAACTTGGCACACTACAAACCCTAGATTATTGTCCACCCTTGTCGCCCTCGCCCTCGTGGCCCATGCCGCCTAGGGCTGGAAATGAGCCGAGCTCAAGCAAGCTCGAGAAGGCTCGGGATCGGCTTGAATTCTCACTCGAGCTTAACCTTAGGCCCAAGCTGATCTTTGATCTGAGTCCGAATAGCTCATGAGCTTTGATCTCCAGGTTTTTAGGGTCTCAGGGTTGTAGGTTTTGAAATATACTTTTCTGCTTCACTCTATGATTTAGGACAAGTAAAAATTTAAATTTCTGTTCCTCCGTAGGATAGGAGAATCGAATATCATTTTGTTTTCATTGACTAATGATTAATGAAATAAAGACAATACATAAGAAATACCGGTGCATGTTTTAGTAGTGAATTAAAAAGAATCAATTTTGAGATAATTAGAAATTGAAGCAATTCCGCTACAGTTATCGCACATCGTCGCACTATCCTGTTTTAACCTAACACAAAATGACAAATTGATTAGGCTATGGAGCAATCCAGTATGGTTTGCATTTATTATAGAGCTGGTATAATCCGTAATGGAGCAAACGGTGATGATCTTGGTGCTTGTATGCATGTTTATGGGCAAATGACACAACCACAGTTAATACCTTTCAATGATTTGGAGATGTGGTTAGTCGACTTGTTACAACTCAATCCTGCGACGGATACTCTGAGGGTTGAAGGCATGCTTTCAGAGGGAAACAAATGGGTGCTTAAGAGACTGAAAGGTGACAAATCATGGGGTTCGTTTGGACGATTTGTGACAAATCCAGGCTATGGTGGTGGGGTCATCATACTGTACGTTGAAATCTTAAGCGTACATAGTCTAGAGGGCAGTCATTCCGTAGGAAGAGCAAAGAGCAGTACTAATGACAGTACCGGATGTCGCGGTGCCGGTGCCGATATTGGTGCTGGTGGCAGTACCAATGCCAGTGCAACTGCCAGTGTACCTATGCAAACAGCAAGAGATACAACTCGGTTTGGCGGCAATCAAGTAGATGCAGCTGATGAATTGCCCGAATTGGAGGAGAATTTTAATGAGGAGTATACTGATCCGTTAGATATGTATGAATCTCTTGATGAACCAACGGAACAGCAGAATCCTATAAATGAATGGACTGATTCATCATCTTTGATTTTCGCTGTGGTTCCTGATGAGCTGAATTCGCCATGGTCCTATAATGAATCAACCGTCCAGCTTGGGTAGTTGTTTCGGAGTAAGAAAGATGCAAAGCAAGCCATAACTACGTGGGTTGTTTCACTGAATAGGCCATTCCGGGTGGGTAAATCAAATCCGAGCCTGTGGATGGTGAGGTGCTTAGTCGAGAACTGTCCATGGTACATACGTGTCACACGGCCACAAGATGCACCTTTCTTTCAGGTGACCAGAGTCGAAGACCATAGATGTCTGGCTGAGGGCACGGTGCAGCAGTATAGAAATATCACTGCCAGTTTTGTTGCCATCCTGATATTGTCAGTAGTAAAGGAAAATACGACAATGACACCGAAAGTGATAATTGCACATGTCACGGAGAAGTATGGTTACAAGATCAAGTACAGGAAGGCATGGAGGGCTAAATAGAGGACGTTGGAGGAGCTTTTTGGGACATATGTTGAGGCATACAACTTCGTTTCGAGGCTGTTTTGGCGCATATGCGTAGCAAATCTAGGCACAGTCACCGAAATTGTTGATACGTCGGCAATCAGCTTGGAGGGTATTGTGATTCCTCGGTGCATGGTACTGCGAAGATTTTTCTGGACATTCCAACAGTGTGTTGCATTGTTTAGTGATCCGGGATGATCTTCAAGTCCTGATCGCATACGGATTCGCGACCAAGTCCTGATCACATACGGATTTGCGACCAAGTCCTGATCGCATACGGCTTCGCGACCTTAACCGTGTTCAGAAAGGTTTCATGACCATGGATTGGTTCACGACCATGAAAAGGAATTTGTTCTCTGTTCGGAATTCTAATCCGATCCGAATATATATAACTAAGCTTATCTGTTTAGGATTAGTTAGTTAGTTATATGAGTCTAATACGTTTAGGTTACTAAGTCTGATACGTACTATAACACCCTGAGTTTAGGGGTAAAAACTTCCTTTTTCATGAACATCATGCATGCATGAATCTGTAGTAGTAGCAAGATCAGTTCAACCCTAATCTATCTTAAGCCCTAAAATCTCAAAATCTTTCCTGTGAACCCAAATTAAGATCAGATTTCCCAGATGTGATCTATCAGTCACTCTAAACATAAAAGCCTTCAGAAGCCAGATTCAATTCCATCTCTAACTTCTAGATCTATCAATCCTTTCTTGTTTTCGAAAACAGGATTTTACTTAATATTCTAATTACCCTAAATACTCTGAACTCAGATCTAGCCAAATCTTGACCTAATCCAGACTAGATTATTCTTGGATTATGATCATGGGAATGCCAATACCTTAATCCAGAAAGTTGGCAGCCAAATTATATTATCTAAGCCTTTTTCACAGATTAGTCCAAATTGTATCGCAAATTAGTCCTTTATCTGATATATGGAAACCCAAAAAGGCTAAAATCTTCAGATTAACTTCAAATTCCGAATTTCTTCAGCAAATCTCTTCTAAATGCTATTTGATACAATTTTTCCTTCTGTCCAGATTCCAAAATCTCATCTTAGATGCCAGAATTTGAAATCAATCGAAACTCAGATCTTAATTTACCCTAAAGTACTCTATTTTTGGGTTATATTGAAAATCATCAAATCATGCCAGATTTTACCAAATCTCTTACTGGATGAGTATAAGGTATAAGTTTATACTCATCTATGAAATCAGATTGCAATTCAACTATCTCTAAATCAGAAATTACAAATCAGTCAAAGTTGCAAACAAAGAATCTTGCAATCAGGTCCCTGGTTCGACCAGAGCTACTGTTCACGACCAGAGAAGTTGCTTGCGACCAGGGCTCAGCAAAATCAGCATCTTCGACCTCGGCCAGCGGTGCACAGTACTCGTCATCGACCTCGACCACAACCTGCATAGGCTCGATCATCGCCACTGCGAACCGCGACCAGGAGCACCTCATCGCCGTGTTTTCGCTGCCGATCGAGCGCCGCTCTAGCCCATGTTTTCGCAACCGTGTTTGCATGTGTATACGTGTGCGCACCTCAGTCAACGCCGTGGCAATCTTGTCCAGCTCACCAGCAGCTTGCACAGCTTCACCTACTCGCCGTTGCTTCAACCCGAAGTCTTCACCGGCACAAGCAAGCCGTGAGCTTTGTTTCGCTTTGCTTTTCCTATAAATAGCAACCCCAGAGCAGCAGCTTCATCTTTAGCACTACTCTCCAAAGCCCCTCAAGCAATTAAACCGTATTTCTTCTCTGCAGTCGTCTTCTCCGGCGAGCCACCGAGGAGGTAGACGACGCCAGCTCGCCTCGCTTCACCAAACTCCAAATTGAAGCCACCAGTGAGTTCCCCACATCTTATTATATGTACTGTATCATTTAATTGAAGGCCCGTGCATCCCATCGTCGGTGATCGCCAGGAAATGCCAAAACCCCTGTTCCAGCTTTGCAACTTGATTCAATTCGAATTAGCCTTCGATCCAGTAGAGCAAAATGATCAGTGAACTTCATTTAGCAAGCCAGTGAATTCAGATTGTGAAATTAAGCATGAATCGAAGCTATCTCCAAGTTTGAGTTTCAACAGTCGCCGGCGCTCGTCACTAGGCTTCTCCGGTGATGCTCCGGCCAAATTGATGGTGCCAACAGCTTCCATATGCATCCATCTTAGTCCTTGAGCAAGGAATTAAGTTCAATCGACCTGTATCAAAAATGCCCAATTCCCGTGTCATCTTCTCCGGCGCCGTTCACCGGAAAAATGATTACGACCGATCCAGCTCCAGCAACCTTGTCCATTAGATGCATCTTGATCTCCTGAGTAATTTTGTCTACTAGCTCGACTTCCAATTCGGTCTAAATCAAAAGTTATAGCTATGCCTAATCTCTGTCCAATGCCAAGATTTGAAACTTCAGCCACCGTGTTCTTCGCCGGTTTTCATCACTTTCCGGCCATCTCCTGCCCTAGATCCTGTTGAGTGAATTGTTCCTGTTATCAAAGCCTACCTCCCAGACAAAGTGGTGCATCATTTGGAGCCCTAGATCAAAAGTTATGGCAAGCCCTAGTTTCTGGCCATGTCAGTCCAATGCCAATCTATGCCAGCCAGTGGCATTAGCCCTTTTCACTTCCTTCCAGATGTGCATTTTGAGCATGAATTTGTCCCTTAGACTCCTGAGGTTGTGATCTACATTTTCTTCTTCTATCACAACTTGAGTTGAGCTCTCTATCAACCATTGATCCTTGTCGATGTCTTGAACTGAATGTCAACCTGAAGACATTCGTCGATTTTGGGCAAACCAGCTATGAACTTAATGTCATTTCCTTACTCTGGAACCCTAAAAGTCCCTAGCATCTATTTTCAGCCCTAATTCTATGAGTTAGCACTAATCAACTTCTAAATCCAATTATCCCAGAATCATCGGGGCATTTCATCTTTGCATTATTGCATGTAGTATAATAATGTATTGACACTACTACAGAATTCATTATCACAGTCGGGTCAAAACAGTCATCACAGACGGTTCTTACCCGTCAGTGATATTCGAGTCAGTGATAATCATGTACTATCACAGATGGTTTTAAACCGTCTGTGATCTCTCCCTTCACAGATTGTTATAAGATCAAAACCGGCTGTGATACTCATACTACACAGACTATTATGACGTCAGAACCGTCTGTGATACTCATACTACACAGACTGTTGTGACATCAGAATCGTCTGTGATACTCCTAATACACAGACTGTTATAACATTAAAGCCGTCTGAGATACTCATACTACCACAGACGGTTTTGATCATAGAACCGTAAGTAATAATATGAGTATCGCAAACGGTTCTGATGTCAAAATCGTCTGTGATCCTCACATTATTACTGACGGTTCTGAGATCAAACCCATATGTGATACTCAAATTATTCTTGACGGTTATGACATCAGAACCGTCTGTGATACTCATATTATCAGAGACGGTTATAACCTCAGAACCGTCTGTGGTACTCATAATACACAGACTGTTATAACATCAAAGCCGTCTGAGATACTCATACTAACACAGACGGTTTTGATTTCAGAACCGTCAGTAATAATATGAGTATCGCAGACGGTTCTAATGTCAAAACCATCTGGGATTCTCACATTATTAGAGACGGTTCTGAGATCAAAACCGTCTGTGATACTTAAATTATCAGAGACGGTTATGACCTCAGGTCGGTCTGCGATAGCGTCCTTATCACAGACGGTTGTTTCAAAACCGTCTGTCAAAACCATCTGTGATATTGTCATTATCAGTGACGGTGGTAATCTTGAAATCGTCTGTGATTGTTTCCTTATCACAGACGGTTTATACTCCCAGAACCGTCTGTAATAGTGAATATCACAGACGGTTTTTAGGTCAAAGCCATCTGTGATACTGTTATAATCTCAGAACCGTCTGTGATAGTGTGATATCACAGACGGTTCTGAGGTCAAAACCATCTGAGATAGTGATTGTGTGATATCACAGACGGTTTTTAGGTCAAAACCATCTGTGATAGTTTCATTATGCACAGACGGTTTTGATCTTACAAACCGTCTGAGATTATAACAATCACCGATGTCCTCTGTACAAATAGCATTTCATATATACAGTTCATAAATTTCATACATGCACAGTACTCAAATATGTACAGTCTCATATATACATGCACACAACTTAGAAACATGTACAAGCATTTCATATATACAGCACAGAACTCAGAAATATGTACAATTGAGATTGAACCAATAAATGTAATCGACAATTAACGTCTCTTTGATCAATTATCCTTTAAAAAATAATAGGTTTTGAGACCCCTCTATTGGACGGCTTTTTCGATTATAGGGGAAGACTTCATTGGAAATGGCTTTATTGCTATCCACTTTCCTAAGCTTTAAGTCAGTGTGTTAGATGTACAAATAAATGTAAGGCCGCACTAATACGAACCTTGCGGGTCCCTAAACTTCCCCTTGGTTGATATGAGCTCCGCAAGGAAAAACTCAGCGAGCATCCCTCGGACAATACCAATCTCCCGAGGGTCAAAGCTTTCCGAAGGGAAGTCGAGTCCCTACAGCAAGAGTTGGTACAGAAAAAATTAGTTCAATGCAGTTGTAAATTCTGCCAAATCGATACAAAGGGGAGCAGTTGTATACCTCGGGGAAATCTGGGCGGTGAGGGGTGATGATCAGGTCATACATGTGGTGCATCACGTAGAACCCACATGTATTGTCGTCCGACTGCTGATGGCACTGCCAATTTACAGACCGAGAGTTAGCTGGGGACACGTTATAAAGTAAAACAAATGCCAGTTGAAATTTGTACCGAAAATTGTAACCACTGAAACTTATCGGCTCGTCGCTCGTGTTGTCGCCCTTCCTCGGCAAAGTAGTTCGTGAAAGCCCTGTAGATAGTCAAAATTGATAGTTTGAGGATAGTCGAAATTGACAGTTTGAGGATAGTCGAAATTGACAGTTTGAGGACAGTAAATCTAGATGCATGCAAGAAAGGTCCACATGAATATCATCACCTTTCGAATACATCTCGTGCGCCGCAATACGAGTACCCTTTCCTCTGCAATGAATCAAGGTAGAACACCTTGTTCCTTTTCGGAATAAGTAGCAGCAGGATCTAGTGGTAGCTACATGTTACACGTAAAGAATTAAAAATTTAATCTAAGTTTGGGGGTGTGCACGTGGAGACACTAATCTACAGGTGAAGTACTGATGAAAGCATTCACCTCTGGTTGTAGGGTACAAGTATGTACTCCTTGTCGACCTGAGCAAGCAACCCTCTTTTGATGTAGTCGACAACGAATTCTGCGTCGTTCCTAAACATCACCTCGGCGACCATCTGGGGGTCCAAGAAACCAATAGGTATGCCCTTAGATTTGGCATAGCTGGTCATGCAGCTGAATGGAAGTAACCAATTAATAAATGACATATATCCGTATATGCACAAACAAGTGTAGGATAGTAGGATACTTACAGCACCCAAGACTGTAGGATTGACAAGTCGAGCGCATCTTTGTTCAGTAAATTGTGCAGGTCTTCGAAGGTCACCGAGTAGGTCCCAACGTCGTTATGGAACTCTGCCACGGTGTACTTGACCATGATGTGCATCGGATGCTGCGTCTTGGTCTGGTTTGTCCTCCTCATGTACCATGCATGCAGGCTCTGGCATGCTAACCCCATACTTGAAATTGCGGTATCGGAGGCCATGGGCATCCCCAGAGCGAACGGCATGAGAGCTGGCGCACTCTTCTCACTCTCCTTTGCCGAGCTCTTCTTTGCTTTTCCCCTACTAGCCAGCTTCTTGAATGGTTGCCTCCTAGTCGGAGTCAGCTTCGTCATCAGAGGGGTCGGCTGGCTAGTAGGCCATGTGTCGATCTGTGATGTCTGTGATGTAAGAACCTACGTATTAGGACACTAACTCTGAGGGCTATTATTACAGTACGAATTATGAAATTGGTGGGGGAATTACCTCATCCAGGACGATGTCTTTCTTGGGCCATTGCACGAACGTGTGCACCGCATCCCCGAGAGTGGTAATCTCGTCGTTCGGCGGCTTCTCCAACGGAAAACCCTTGCAATGGTCAAAGACACTGTCCACCTGGACCCGTGCAAAACCCTCACATAGAGGGGCATCGTGGATTGTAGCCCCCGCCGTGCATGGTTGCGCCATCCCACAGGCAGCCTCGATCGGGAAGAGACCGGCCAGCACTATAAGCTTGCAGGAGGCGGGTTCCTACAAACAGTGCGCATTAACATATTGAATTTCACCGCTTTTCACTTTCGAATGAATTAACATAGACAAACGGTCATTACCTGCAGAAAGTCTACCGGATACTTTGGAGAGGGCTCCGTCTCCGAAGACCCCGGCACAGACGCGCAGCTAGTACGGTGGCCAAGAATGGGGGTTGGTACTTCTGCTGCTAGAAGGGGGGTGCCCTGGGTCGCCTTTCTTAGCTCTTCATACATGGACCACATCTCTGACAACTGCTGCAGGAGTGCTTTGTCCCGAACAGCGAACTCCGATCACATCTCCTCCTTGAGCAGTTCATCGCAGGCTTGGTGGGATCTCTTTCTCCTCTTAGCCGCCTCCTCATCATCAGGGAAACCATGCCTCCAAGGCACAGTGGAACCGAGGCCGCGCACGCGGCCTGGATGCTCCTTGTTTCCTAGCGCCGCTGTGAGGATATCCCTGTCCCTCCTCGGGTTGAACTCTCCGGATGCCACCTGTGCACTCAGCGTCACCTACAACAGGAGAACTTAGTAATACAACCCATTGCATGCGTGTTACGAGGATAGTACATGATCGGACAATCTTACCAGCCGGTCGATCACTTCCCTGTCCGCAAGGTTAGTCACAGAGACGCTTCCGGAGGAGGTCATCGTCGATCTTGCTTGGCACCAATTGCGGGCGCGCACGTCCGTTATGCCCGCATAAGGACTGCCGGCCGAAGACTGGGAAGCCTCCTCGTCCTGCTTCCTACACAACGCCTTCTTCCCCACATACCCACCACTGCCTAGTCTGTGTGGGTGGGTATTCTTGGCCTGGTTAGCCTGGCCCTTCACACTAAGCTCCTGGAACTCTGGCTTGGCCTTCATCTTGACGAACTGCTGCCATGCCTCGGGAGTCACGAAAGGGAAGTCATCGAAGGGGGTCTTCGACTCCTTCACATAGAGCCTGACAAGGTGGCTCTTGAAGTTCCTCCACGCCTTGTTTATTGACAGCAGTGTCCTCCGGCGGATGGTGAAGTGGCGATCCTCGGGAATGTGAAACGCCGCCTGCATTTCTTCCCACAGCGCATCCTTGCACTCTGGGGGCACTTGACCCCAGTCGGAGGTGGTGATGGGCACCCGCTCCCTTGCCACTTTGCCACATAGTGAGCGGTACTGACCGACAAGTTTGTCCGGAGCTTCCGGCACACCATTGTCGTCGAACTGGACGTGCTGCTTTTCCCGCTTGCCCAGACGCACGCATGTCGTCCGGCCTCACCCCTTTCTCTTCTGCAGCGGGGTCACGGCGGACGAGGCAACCTCCGGCCCAGGCGTCTCATCGCCAGCGAGGTCACTCTGACTCCCCGAGTGGTGCATTTCGTCACCAGACATAGTTCCTAACATAAGTGAAAGAGAGAACAGTTTAAGTAAATCTGCAACTAATAATTCTATAACAAAACTCATACACTTATAATTAACCAAGAATGACAGAAACGGTGGGGAGGCGATGGAGGTGATCACGTCGGAGGCGGGAGGGAGATGAAGGTGATCGCGCCTGACGGTGGAAAGGCGATGCAGGTGATCGCGACGGATGGAGAGGAGGAGAAGGTGGGAGGAGATGGAGGTGATCGCGACGGACGGTACGAGGGCGGAAAGAGCTAGGGCAAACAGTTGCGAAGTCTGGAAATGAGCGGGACAAAGCCCGCCTTGAACTATGTACCGCGTCGAGATTATCACAGTCAGTCCAACATTCACAACCGTCTGTGATAATATTATCACAGTCAGTTCTCACATCAGAACCGTTTGTAATAATCGACATAGTGATAATCACCAGAGAGATTATCACAGACGGTTTTGAGTTGAGAGCCGACTGTGACTGTGATTATCACAGACGGTTTGGATTTGAGAACCGATGGTGCATGTCAAGAACTCGAAGTGTCGGACACTGTTGAAAATATCACAGTCGATTCTATATTTATAACCGTCTGTGATAATATTATAACAGTCGGTTCTCAAATAAAAACCGTATGTGATAATCTATATAGTGAGAGATTATCATAGACGGTTGTGAGTTGAGAACCGACTGTGACTGAGATTATCACAGATGGTTTCGACTTGAGAACCGACCATGCACGTGTACACTTGAAGCGTCGGAGACGCTGTTGGGAATATCACAGTCGGTTCTATATTCATACCCGTCTGTGATAATTCAACCGTCCGTGATAATCTCTCTATTGAACGTTAGTTTTACAACTTGAAACTGATCTGTAGCTTTCAACTCTGAATGCTTGAAAACTTGTTTTAAATGAACACTCAGATATTTCAAATGTAGTCCAAATGCTCTGTAAATTGGTTACAGTGTACGTAGATCCGAAAATTGGTTACAATGTGGGGCATGCTCAAATAAATTTAACATATAATGTGGAGCATGCTCAAGTTAATGTTACATACAAATGGGGACTTTCGCCGACAATTTCCACATACACAGCCATGTTATCCTCAACTTTCCACTTGCCGCGGCCCTGCAAAAACGAGAATTACAGGAGATATAAGCTATACCGATGGAAACAGAGAGATAAGGACGTACAGTTGATTACCTTTAAAGTATAACCCTTCCTGGTGATCCATACACACGTAACTGGTTTCATCGGTGTCTTCAGTATCGACCTGTACGCCATCTCCAAATGGAGGAATCTCATCAAATTGATTGTATTCCTCCTCGTCTACGACATTTTCAACTCCAACAATCCTTCTCTTGCCATGAAGGACGACGTGCCACTTCTTATTGGCCGGGTCAGTGACATAAATGACCTGAATGGCTTGATTTGCAAGTATGAATGGCTCATCTTTATAAGCAACTCGATCGAGATCCACAGAAGTGAAACCGTAACTGTCAACCTTCACACCCTGTGGGATTTGGATTCATCGACATCGAAACAGGGGAATCTTGAACAGTACGGAATCGAGCTCCCAAATTTCTTCAATGAACCCGTAGTACGAGTTCAATCCACGTACTACCCTTGTTGGGCCTGTCTCGGTGAACCCCTCATGGAAAGTTTCTACGCTCACTCCACTATTTTGCACAGTGCTCTTTCGATCTTGAGCTTTCGTGTAAAATGTGTACCCATTGATCTCGTATCCCTGCCATGTCTGTACAGTAAACGTGGGCCCTTTTGCCAACCATTTAAGGTTCTCACTTGCGGACTCTCCGGTGATTCGCACTTTCATCCACGCGTTGAATTGACTGTTATGTTGTCCCGTGATCCAAACCTCGGATCGGCGAGGATTGTCTTGTCGTAGCATCTCCTTGTGCTCGTCGATGTACGAAGACACCTCCGTCATGTGTTGCAAGACCCAAAAATGAGCTTTCGAGTACATATCAAAATCAGGAGTGATGGCTCTCCGTCCAATAGTGCCAACACCATCAAGCCTCCCCTCGTGACGAGACACAGGAACTCCTATTGCTTCTACCTCGGCCATGTAATTGACGCAGAACTCAACAACCTCTTCCGCTGCATAACCTTCGACAATGCTACCCTCGGGCCGGGACCGATTCCTCACGTAGGCCTTAAGTGTAACACCTCGATTTTTCCCAAATCCTGGCCTGCCTCGTCTCTCTCTATTTCAGAATGAGATCCCAATTGTGCCAGCAGCTTACCCCAAAAAGTTAGCAGTCAAACTCTTTCGTTCAGATCTTTTTCACAAATCAGCCCAAAAGTATCACAAATCAGCCCTTTTCAGATTTGTCAGAAGCCCCAAAAAGACTAAAAGTCTCAGACCACCTCCAAACTTTGATTTGATTCAGTGAATATCTCCCATTCACTATTCTGAACATTTTTCCCTTTTGGAAGAATTTCCAAATCCTGCCCTAAATCCGAGTTTCGGCCCTTGCCATTTTTGAAACTGTAATAACTCTGTTTTACCCTAAAGTCGTTTTCCCCATTTTTGTCGAAACCCTTCAGATCTTGCCCGATCTTACTAAACTTTGGCTGGATGAGTTCTAATAACTTTATGCAACTCATTCCTGAAATCAGATTTCAGATCAGCCCTCCAGATCTCCAGATTTACAATCGAGCCTAATTCCAATTCAAACTTTCTTCGCAGATCAGTCCCTGGAATCAAGTTCTGAAATTGCAAATCTGCCCTTCTGTCCTTTTCTGCTGTTTTCGACCAGCACTGGTCGTTGCCTTCGACCAGCGCACTTCGCCGGAGCCGCGCCGTGTTTTTCGCCGCGTTTGTTCGCCACCGGCCATCGCCTCTTGTCGCCTGCGCTCGGGAGCAACTGTGCGACCCCGCACGCACGTGCCAGCAACTAGTACCTTGCTAAAACCAGCAGTTAAACGCCCGCGCTCCAGAGCTCCGTCTTCGCGCACGCACACCCGTTGTCGTGGCAATTGCATGCAATTACGTGTCGTTGCCGGAGCTGTGCTGCTGCCTCCGCATCTGCGCTGTCCCAAGTGAAGTTCCAATGCAACCGACAAGCTCAGTAAAGCTACTACACCGCCTGAGCGCAATCACATCGCTGTTCGCCGCTGTTGCGCCTGCGCCCGGTCGGTCTCGTCCCCGGCGCAATTCCCCTCGTGTTTTCTCTCGTTGGCTCCATCCTAGTGCCTATATAAATCCCCTCCTCAGCGCTGTGAAGAAGCACAACTCCAGGACTTAGCTATTTTCACAGTTTGCTTACTGTTTCCCTTTCTTCCCCGACGAGCCAATTTTGAGGCCATCGTCGCCAGAGCAAACCGCAACCCCTCTCTCCAATCCAAGCTCGTCAGTAAGATCCCCACATTCATCTTCCTGTGTCCAAGCAAACAATTGCACTCTAGTGATCTCCATCGCCGGTGATCGCCGGAAAACCAGAAAACCACTGTTCCAGAAATTAAACCCACTCCAGTGCTTTTCACCACCCACTCCAGTAGAATCAAATGATCTTTAGCCATTTCTTAGCAAACCTATTCAGCCGGTTTTCAAATTGATGCAGTGCCGTGCGTTTTCCTGATTTTCGCGCGCCACTGTGGGCGTCACACGTCGCCGGCGAGCCTCGCTGCAGCTCTCCCCAAACTGAAGTCTCCTACACCTTCCCTGTAACCCCTAGATGGTGTAGCCCAGAGCTCTTAACCTTCATTGCTGTGTGGAGCTAGTTCGTCGTTCACCATCTTCTCCAAGTCCGGTGACAACGCCGACGAGCTCGCACGCTTAATCTCTGTTCAATTTCTTTCTGTAGATCAATCAACACCACCCCAGGAGTATTTCCCCTCAATCAATTTCAAGTTTAATCCACTCCTGTTCTTTATCATCGTGGCTCGTCCTTGTCTTAGGCGGCCGAAGGTTTCAACCTCGCCGTTCGTCGCTGATGAACCACCCCAGCCAAATTCCTTCCACCAGAAGTCTTGTCTTGATCCCGCCTACCTTCCTGACATAATTGGCGAAGTAATGCATGCGTGATTCGTCCAAACGCATGTGCCCTAGTTCACTGCTGTATAGAGGCATTCGATTTCCAGTGTCCTGAGCTTTGCTGTGATTTCCTGTTAATTCAAGGGCTTTTCTGAAAAGTCCACTTTGTCATTAAGGTCCCTCACAACATTTGGCACACAATGCCACCTCTTGCACCAGTTTTGATCATCTAGAAACCCCAAATCATTCTTATGTCCTTTTCGGGCATTGTCTGTTCGCGAACCGAATGACAAGCCCTTGACATTCGTCGCATTCAAGTCTTGTCCAGTAAACCAAACCCTAATATCCTTTTCTCCACTGTTTTGTTTCTGCCCAATTTCCCTCGTTTGCATACATGTTTATATTTTACTTATACTTTTGTATAAAGCCTATTTACTGCATGCTTATGTATTGTATGTGTTGTGTGTGCTCTCGTGCGAATGCGAGCAAGGAGCGAAAGAAGTCTTCGAGGAATCGTCCGAGTAATTAGACCCAACAGTGCAAGGCAAGTCTCAACCCCTTGATCATGTCTCACCTAGTATTTTGATATAAAGTAGATTAACTGTTTTAAAGATATATGCATGCTGAGTATTTGATAAGAACTATGTTTAGAAACATGTGAATAGATATAACCCAAGTCTTATATGGAAACCCCCTTTTGAGATTGAACCACCATGCAACCTTGTTACCCTAGGATGCTATGCTTAAACTCTAATCTTAATTAAATGTACATGTTGAGTGTGAAATGGCTAATATGTGAGAAATGACTTTGAAACCCCTTTTATGAAAGAAAATGTGAATTAAGTATTGATAGTGAGGATTGGTTTGTATGGAGAGGGTGCGGTGCGCACCAGGGAATGTGGATGGTTCCTCACTATTGATTCATAAGGACGAGAACCTTGTGCTGTGTCTCTATGCGAATGGTAAACGTACCAACCACTTGCCTGGTATGGGACAGGCACAACTTAGTAGCTTTCTTTATGTTAACAGTTCCCTGCATGGTTTGTCGATCTGGTTTCTCGCGTGAAAACTGGTGGGCCGCAGTTCGGCCATGAGTGATGTGAGTTCAGAAAAATAATGAGAGGAAAAGGTGGAAAGAAGGAAGGCGCCC
The DNA here is from genome assembly GCA_019359835.1 of Pharus latifolius. Classification (NCBI taxonomy): domain Eukaryota; kingdom Viridiplantae; phylum Streptophyta; class Magnoliopsida; order Poales; family Poaceae; genus Pharus; species Pharus latifolius. Next base: position 25,323,116 of record CM033327.1, read on the forward strand.
TAGACTTGATTAAACCGTGCGCGGTTGTAATCTTGAAAAGTCATTTGTCTTGCGTGGACAACGACTAAGGCTAGGAAATAAGGTAGTGGGGAGGACCCACAACGGTACTTGAGACTTAATTGTCTATTTACCGGGCGGGGATACTGTTAATACTGAACTGCAAAAGCGTTGTGTGATCTCGGCCTTGTCACATGTGTATAAGTCACATGGAGCTGTACCGACTTGAAAGCCAAGTGAACCAGTGGATTTAAAAAGAGGTACACATTTGCAAAGTGTAAAAGAAGTATCAGATACTCTGTACTCCCAGGCTCAGGAGTCTTTTCGTAGTGGATGTTATCCATGGGTTATGGCACAAGTAAATATTTGGAATGTTTTCATAATATGGGTTGATAAAAGTGATGACTCATGGGAGACCATCACATAACAACTTCTAAAGTATAACTTAAGATTTCAAAGTATTGCTCTTGGAAACTAAAAGCTTTTCTTTATGATTTTAGAGTGAAAATCTACCCTATTCTTATATATATATATATATAAAACCAAAATCCCTTTTCTTGATCACTCCTCATCTATATGCCCGCATTCTTGTAACGAGACTTGTTGAGCATTGTGTAAAAACATGCTCATCCTTGCCTTTGCAAACAAATTCAGAAGAAAGGATCCGAGGATCCAGATCCCTTTAACTGTGAGCACCAAGAAGAGGAAAGAGCCTTTCCAGACGATTTGAGCTTCTAGGAGGGTCATGAGCCAAGTTGAGTACGATGTGGAGGAAGCCCTTCCAGAGCCGCTGCAGAAGGAAATGAAGACCCTTGTGGTTGCTTTTTGTGTTGTTTTTCTGTGTTCGGTACTTCGATGCCGATTCTAGATTTTGAAAAGCTCGCTCTACTTTTGAATCAACTTTAATTAATGCCATCCTTGGCATTATGATATTGTAATAGTGGTCCTCATGACCTTGTACTTGCTTTCTCTACCAGCTTTATTATTTAAAGTGAATCCTGTTGTTGTGAGCTTGTGATGTTCCTTTCTGTGTGCAATCTACCTGGGCGGTTGCCACGAGATTCCTCAAGGGAGAGGGTCTCACATTAAGTACACCCATGTACCTCTCGAATGGGTACATATAACGTAGGAACACGGGTCCACATATCTTGATTTCTCTGACAAGGTGGACGGTGAGATGGACCATGATATCAAAAAACGATGGAGGAAAATATATCTCAAGCTGACAGAGAGTTCGAACCACCTCGCTCTGCAGAGAATCCAGTTCATCGGGATCAATGACCTTGCAAGAAATTGCATTGAAGAAAAAACACAGCCTCGTGATCGTCTCTCTGACCTTATGCGGCAGAATACTCCGGATGGCAACAGGAAGCATTTGTGTCATCAACACGTGACAATCATGAGACTTCATACCCAGCAATTTCAAATCGCCCATGGGCACAAGCTTTTTCATATTTGCGGAGTAACCCGATGGAACTTTAACACCATAGAGACACTTACAGAGTTCTGTCCTCTCAGCCTTGCACAAAGTGTAGCATGCAGGAGGGAGGTATATACGGCCTTTATCGTCCTCTCTCGGTGCTAGCTCGGGCCTGATTCTCATTTCGATCATGTCACGCTGCACATTGACGCCATCCTTTGTCTTCCTTGGAATGTTCAGCAATAGGACGATTAAATTGTCGCAAACATTCTTCTCTACATGCATGACATCAATGCAATGACGAACCTCTAAATGCTCCCAATACGGTAAGTCCCAAAATATCGATCTCTTCTTCCAAGAGTTCTTCGTGCGGGGTTTCAATTTACGACCCTTTCCAAACACAACGTCTATGTCCTTCACCAGTGAGTAAACATCTTTCCCGCGCGTAGGCTTCGGGGCTGAACCATCTTCCTTGTGGCCGTTAAATTCCCTCTTCCTCTTACGATACACGTCGTTCTTCGGACGAAACCTACGGTGACGCATGTACACTGTTTTCCTGCAATTCTTCAGCCACACGCTCTCAGTCTCATCTTCGCAGTGGGGGCAGGCTTTGGCTCCTTTCGTACTACGGCCCGACAAATTTCCAAGGGCAGGGAAATCGTTGATGGTGCAGAATATCATAGCACGTAGGATGAAGTTCTCTCGTTTGTATGCGTCCCATACCTGCACCCCTTCGTTCCGCATTGTTGGGAGATGCTCTATCAATGGTGCTAGGTACACATCAATATCATTTTCGGGTTGTTTTGGTCCTGAGATAAGTAGAGACATCATGATGTACTTGCGCTTCATACACAACAAAGGAGGAAGGTTGTAGATACACAAAAGAACCGGCCAAGTGCTATGCCGACTGCTCATGTTACCAAAAGGATTAATTCCATCGGTACTCAACCCGAACCTTATATTCCTCAATTTTGCTCCGAAGTTAACAAATTCCCTGTCGATGTTTCTCCACTGCGAAGAATTAGCGGGGTGTCTCAGCTTTCCATCCTTCTTCCGGTCTTCCGAGTGCCAACGTAGTAATTTTGCCTCTTTACAGTTTGCAAACAAACGCTGCAAGCGGGGAATGACTGGCAAATACCACAACACCTTACCAGGAGGTCCTTGCTTTATCTCAGCGCAGTCGCTGTCGTCGGTTCGGTCCTTACACTTATAGCGGGATATGCCGCACACCGGACAAACATGCATATCCTTGTAGTCGTTACGGTAAAGGATGCAATCATTAGGGCATGCGTGTATCCTTTCTACTTCCATTCCCAAAGGAAACAACAGTTTTTTCGCTTGGTAGGTGTTTTTTGGCAACTCGTTTCCTTCCAGGAGCATGTCCGCCAAAAGATCTAACAGTGCTGTGAAACTCTTGTCGGTCCAGCTGTTGCTTGCCTTCAATTTTAACAATTCCAGCACAGAGGCCAACTTTGTGTACTTCGACTTGCAACCAGGGAACAACGGCTTTTCTGAGTCCTCAATCAAGCGTTTGAATCTGCCAAACTCCCTTTCACTGTAATTTCCTTCCACATCACGCAACATGTCATCTAAATTGTCATCCTCTGGCATATCCTCGTCGAAGTCATTGTTCGGATCCGACATGTCCTATTCCTCAACCTGAGTGGCACTTGTTTCTGCAGTTGGCTCTTCTCCATGGTGGACCCAACACGTGTACCCCTTTTTGAAACCACGTCAGATCAAGTGGGCGACAATTTGAGATGAGTTGGTGAACATCTTAATATTCTGGCAGTCTACACAAGGACAGTACATATATGGTAAACCCTTCTTCGCCATGTCTTGCTCAGCAACCTTTTCGAAATCAAAAACACCTTTCATGTATTCCTCACCCTCTCGGTTGTCATTACACATCCAGTCTCGGACCATCTGCAATTAATCAAACTCATACACATGCTAATTAGTAATACTACTCTATGTACGGTCGACTCGCAATAAATTATGTAATTCTAGCTAGCTAGTGTTTGATGTGGAGTTTGCGGTATAAATAGTTAACTACTACTTGAACTGCAAGCAATTAGTTGGGGGCGTGGATCACACACATCATAAAGCAATTAAATAGCTACAGTACAGGTCGAAAATGAGTTACAACCAAGATTTGCTACTGTAGCTTCCCCTCCCTCTCACTCTAATTTGATCAATCAATGGAGATCGATATTGATGATGAAATCAAAAAATGTGTATGCCTTGGGAGCAAGTACCAACCTTCGATCGATCCTCAAATTTTTGCCCCCAAATGCTCCCCCGGCCTTTCGAGATTTCACTCTTCCTTGCCCCAAATCTCTTCGAACTGGACAGTGTAGGTCGAGCAAGAGTGTACGACTAGCTCAAAACATCCGCCAAAAGACCTTTTATACCAGGTTCAATACAGACGGTTCTATATAATACCGTCGGTAATATCGGTGCATTTTTTAAGAACAGAATATCACTGACGGGTTTCACTTTATTAAACCGTCGGTAATATCGGTGCATTTTGTGTAGAACTATGACAAAAATATCACAGACAGTTATGAGCTCCAAACCATCCGTGATAATTACAATATCACAGACGGTTCCGAGCTCAAAACCGTCCGCTTTTCTATCACAGTCGATTTTTACTTCAGAACCATCTGTGATTATCATTGTCGGATTTTACATCAGAACCGTATGTGATTATCACAGTCGGTTTTTACCTCAGAACCGTCTGTGTTAATTATAAAATCAACACTTTGCTCTACTATCACAGACGGTTTTAAGGTCCGAACCATCTATAATATCCTGGATTGTTTGTTTGCAGTCGAACCGTTCGACTAGTGGTCATCAGTTGTTCCACTTGTTTTTCATATTTGGTTCTATCTTATTTCAATGTTAGTATTTAAAAAAAATGAACGTTGAGACTATTTGGTTTTATCTTGTTTTTCATATTTGTTGTATATATGTCTGTGGATCTTCAAAGAATTTTGAGACTATTACAGTCAGTCCTGAAATTAAAACCATCTGTAATGTTACAATCAGAGACGGTTTTGAGTTAAAAACCGTCTTGATTGCAGCAGTTTTTCTTGTTAACATTTTCACAGAGAACATCATTTGGTGATTATCAGTTACATAATCAATCGAAAAGCCAGATATATAAGGAAAAGAAATTTCTTATTTCTTACAATCTTTGCATACATAAGAGATACAATTAAGCGACCAATTAATTAGCGTCGACCTGTTCTGAAAGTAATTTACAAAGTTCTCCTAGGGACGTATTGGCATCAGTAGGATCTACACTGGCCGCCCCAGGAGAACTACCAATGGCTCTAAGACTATCAACATCATCTCTCAGCAAAGGAGTGGATTTGGTATCAGTAGGATCATCCAAGAAATTAAAGTTGATACAACAAAGGTGGAGATGAAGCTGCAACTCAAAGCACTCTGCCAAGTGCAGAATGGCAAAAGACATCCCCTCAGAATGCTTCTCCAGCGCCTCTTTCTTTTTTGGAGAGTTCTGCACAAGGCAGCTTTCTCCTCCTGCACATATGCATGGGTTAGTTTTGAAAGACATAACCAGCATAGAGGGTGAAGATGATTGCCAAGCTTCGGAGTGGATTTGGACGCAGAAGTGTTCGCCTTACCCCAGAAAGTTGATCATCCAAGAAAAGCTGATGATACAAAGGTGTTGAAGAGGGGATATTGGAAGGATTGTTGTGGATCTCCAAAGGTGGAGTCGATGCAACTGGAGGGGTTGCAAGGGGCAATGTGGCAACACAGGCCTCAGCACCCTCTAGAGTCTTCACTGCAGCTCCACTGGAGGATCTTTCATCATTTCTAAGTCTCTTCTTTGGAGGGAGCATTTCCTCAGGCACCTATGGATTTCGAAATGCATTTGTTTCGAGGTAATCAAGTCATAAAAGAAAGATCTGCATTAGAGTTTCAGAGAGGACTTACTTTCTGAAGATCCTGATCGAGTTCATTCCTTATCTCTTCCTCATCACTCTCAATTTCAATAACCTCATTGGAATCTCGGCTCGCCATCAAGGTGGGAGTTGAGGAGGGAATAAAGACAGGGATTTAGGAGCCTCGCTATTTATAGAAACAGAAGGTGACGGTTCATATGCGCGAGTGCCTCGAGTTTTAAAAAGCGCACTACTGCTTTTCAAGGTCAATAAATTCATGATAACTTCTCGGGAGATAAACTGCAACACGGCAAAGGAAGTTGAAGAGTCAGATTATATAATTCGATGCAAATTAAATTTGAAGTAAATAATTAAGTCTCTTCATCTGCTCAGTTATTATGTGCGGTTATCAACAATTGCATGTAGAGAATTCGATGCGTGGGCACTGTTGGGACTATCACAGATGGTTGGGATATCAAACCGTCTGCTTTAATATTACAGACGGTTCTCATGTCCAAACCGTCTGTAATATGACTATTACAGACGGTTCTGATGTCCGAACCGTCTTTACTATGCCTGGAATATTGAACTGTTCGACTTCTACAAATACTTGTTCCCTCCCTGGAGTTTTTCTTCCAGTCGAACCGCTCCACTTCTCTTTCTCCAAGAACGTGCGGGAAAATTGTAAAATTTACATAATAACAAATTTTTATTTAATTTTTTCATCATTAATGAAAAACAATTTCCAAGTCGACGCTTCGTGTTCCCAGGTTAGTGCGCCGCGCAAACATCAGAAATGGAAAAGACACAACACACTGTTGAGAATTTGAAGTGGAGCGCACTACATTGTTTTCAAGATCAATACCAACATGATAAATATTCTCGGGAGATAAACTGGAACACGGCAAAACAGTAGTGCCCACTTAGGAAGTTGAAGCGTCAGATTACATAATTCAATGCAAATTAAATTTGAAGTAAATAAATAAGTCTCTTCATCTGCGCAGTTATTATGTGCGGTTATCAACAATTGCATGTAGAGAATTGCACTGCTGGGACTATCACAGACGGTTGGGAGATCAAAACCGTCTGCTTTAATATTACAAACGGTTCTGATGTCCGAACCGTCTTCAGTATGCCTGTGGAATATTGAACTGTTCGACTTCTACAAATACTTGTTCCCTCCCTGGAATTTGAAAGAAGTTGAGAATTCGAGATGGTGGACACTGTTGGGACTATCACAGTCGGGCCTTACATAAAAACCGTCTGTAATGTGACTATCACAGACATTTTTTACCTCAGAGCCGTTTGTGATATTCAAAGCACATTGATATATAACTTCTATATTCTTTTTATATTATTTGCATGGGACCTGCGACTTCTATATATTGTTTCTATATTATTTGAAGGGCTCCGATGGACTACCCTCACAGCCAAAGATTGCGATAGTCGTTCCTTGATCGCACACAGTGCACATACCTTTGTATGGTCGAATGTTTGACAAAAGCTAAAGAAAGATAAAGAAAGAGGGAAGATTGCATGCAGTCCAAGAATGTGCTGGAAAATTAGAAAGTTGACATAAGAACAAAGTTTTCAATAATTTTTTTCATCACTTACAAAAAAAAGTAAAAATACAGAATGCTAGGTCAAGGAGTGGTCTTAGCCCTGGCTACATCTAGAATAAAGTCAGTTTGACTTGTAGCCAGGACGCAGGACTCCTCCAGTGACAAGTTGTCCTTCTTAGGATCAACTACTACCGCGTCGAGAAGGCCTGCGACCTCCCTCAGCTTCGCGATGGTATCCTTCATAGTCAAACCGCAGCCAGCGATGGTCATATCCGTGGCTTTCTTCTCCTCGCGAAGACGCCTCGTCCTCGCCCTAGCATTGTCACCATCCGTCTTCATGCGCTGGAAGAGATCATCAAGGTCAAGCCGTAGCCGAGTGTGCTTCTCCGTGAGGAGCTTGTGCTCCTCCTGGAGGGCCCTCAGCTCGGCCTTGACTTTGGCAGTGTCTTCCACGGCTCCCCTTCCCTGTGCAAATCAATAGGTCAAGAATGTATGGAACAGGGATTAACAATACAGGGGTAAGTCCAAAAGATTGAGAGTTCTTACCGGGGAGGGCGAGGCTGACGATGCCATCGAGGATGCCATTGGCGCACGGAAGCTAAGGAGTCAAACAATCTGAGAATTATAAAAACATGTAAAGTAAATGAAAATTTTTTCCACTGTCAATTTATAGAACTTCCAAAGTGATGCTTCGTGTTCTCCTAGGCGCCGCGCGCGAAGATCGGAGACAGAAATGATCACAGTTGAGAATTCGAAGCGCCGGCACTTTTTCAGTCGGTTCAGATCTCAGAACCGTTTGTGATAACTAGAATATCACAGCCGCTTCTTAGTTAACAACCGACTGTATATATCACAGTCGGTTTTGAGTTCAGAACCGTCTGTGATATTCTAGTTATCACAGACGGTTCTCAGCTGGGAACCGATTGTATCTATCACAGTCGGGTTTTAGGTTAGAACCGTCTGTGATAAGTAGACTATTACAGACGGTTCTCAGTTGGGAACCGATTGTATCTATCACAGTCGGTTTTTAAGTTAGAGCAGTCTGTGATAAGTAGACTATTACAGACGGTTTTGTGTTTAGAACCGTCTGGTTTACTATCACAGTTGTTTTTGACATCAGAATCGTCTGTGATAACTGAACATATTCTCCCGATAGGCCTTCGCAGATGGTTTTCCATTGAACAGTTCATAACCGTCTGTGATGTGTCGTCCTGGATGTCTATTTCTGTGGTAGTGTGAAAAGGTTGTGATTCTTGGTTGTTTGCTTAATCTTTGCTCAGAGTCGGAGCCAGAGTTCGAGGACTTCACTGCTGACCCGACATCAACTGCTGGTTCTTACGACACGGAAGGCAATTCATAGTCTTGATCATCTTGAACCTATATTTTATGAATTGCTATGATAAGACCTTGAATATAAATAGTATTGCATGAGAATGGTTGAATTGTGAATTGGCCGTACTAGGCTGGATGCCTATGAAATGTGAAAAGATCAATTAGTGAGCCATGAACTATTATATGTACTTATATATATTCATGAAATAAAACCCCTAGCCGTGACCAGAATTTTGGTATGGATGGCTGTAGCACTGGAGGTGCTTAACTGCAGAGGATAGCAGGCACGGAAGGTGCATGGTTGTGGATGGTCTGGTCACTGGCATATAAGGACTAGAACCTTGTGTTGTGCGTCTAGTAGCATGAAACACGTGCTAACCGCAAACCTGGTATGGGACAGACCTGAACAAGTACTTATGCGGATCGCACATGAAATCCCTGCAGGAGATGTGCTGTGATGCACGATTTACACGGAGTATGGCTCCCACACATATCACTGAAGGTGATCGTGCACGCTGACCCAGTAATGGGAATATGCATAGGGGTGGGGGTTTGGATACAACCCGCCACAACTGTGGTTCGCGAGAGATCCACAGGGTCGGGGGTGACTTGTGTGTGAAACATAACAAAAGTTCTTGTTATCTCCACCTTGCCACTCACAGTATGAAGTGAGCCAGGGGTCCAATCATTTTGATAGGAAGGGCATGAAAGTGGAATATCTTGCGGGTAAATTGGTACCTCTCTGCAGAGTTAAAAACGTATTCGAATACTCCGAGCTCTCGGGTTTATAGGAGTCTTCTGTGGTGGATTAAATCCACGGGGTGTGGCACAAGTATGTTTTCTAAATAAAATTTGATAAGTCAAGATTACCCAAATGACATGTGTTGTCATGATAAGGGGTGCTACCGTGGGCTGTCGTGTGTTGACGTGTCGTGGTAGTGCTATAATATAGTGAACATAAATAGCGATGCTATGTTATGAAAAGTGCTGCCATGAGATGAGATATGAAAGAAAAGATTATTTTACAAACATCCATAATTCTTGACTAGTCTAGGTTCATAATAACACTACTATATGTATCTACTCTTACCTATGACTTGCTGAGTACGTAAGTACTCACCCTTGCAACTTCAACCCAGAAGATGAAGCGTAGTATGATCAAGAAGAAGGCTTGGAGAACTTCTTGGATCCAAAAGGATGAGAGCCAGAACCGTCAAATCCCTGATGTGTTGCTCTGCCGTCAACTTCTTACTGTGGAAAGGTCACCCATCATCCGCTATGTAGAAGTTTTTTTATTTTGGTTAACTAAATCTTGAATGCCGCGAAGGTATTGTAATCTCTTTATGTAATATTAAGGCCAGCAGGTCACACTGCTTAAATATTTTGTAAGTTTTTCTGCTGTAATGTGAATATACTCCTGTGTTTGACTTATCCTGGGAAGTCAAAGGTCTCCACGGGAGTAGTCGTAGTCCAAGTTTTGGGGCGCGACACGTACTCATACGATTGGACTATAAATACCTTGTAATAAGTCTAGTTTAGGTCATCGAAAAGTCATAGAACTTATTTGAGTTTTAAACACTTATAGTTCCTTCGACGTAGGCAAGTGTGCCTAACGTTCAACGTGTAAAAGCCCTCTTTGAAATTAAGAGTTGTGCAATTACTTTGAACTGTGTTTTCGATCAACCTTTGGGTTTCGGTATTTTCGAGTAAGATCCCGTTATTCCGCATATTAGAATCTGGGCAACCCTGGTGCGAAAACCAAGGCTAGGTCTCAAACGGATCAAGTTGGTATCATAGCAACTTTCCTATCTTGCGGATGGTGAATGTTGATCGAAGGATGCCGACTAGAGGGGGGTGAATAGGCAGTTTTTCTAATTTTAATTTTGATTGAGTGGTTTACAACCTAAATTGCAATATCAATACACAAATGATATAGATGATGGCACAAAGTAAGTTTTGTAATACTAAAGAGACAAGATCAATAATTCAATTTCTAGAAGTATAAAGCAAGTAATAGAAGTAACCGAAAGAGATCAAATTTTTCTCGAGGTTTCGGAAATTTGCCGATTTCCACTAATCCTCGTTGAAGCACTCTTCACTAGAGCTTTTGCTTCGATTCCACTAGAGGTAGCCCTTCTCCTCTCCGGATAGGAAAGCTCCGAGCCTTTACACCCAACTGCCGGGCCTCTCCGACACACACCGTCAATGAAGAGATCGCCGGAGCTCCCGGGTCATCTAGGTGACTGCAATCACCACGAGTAATATGCCTAGCACTTTGCTTGATCAACCTCAAAGCTTGAAGAACAAGAATGCAAATGCAAATGGCTTAATTTCAAACTCTTTCAACTAGCTCTCAACACTTTTGCTAAAAGATTTGCTTCAAATGCAAGAAGATGTGTATGAGAGGCTTTGCAAGCTATTGCACTGAGTTTTGGAGATGAAATTTGTGTGTATACAGCTCCTCAAAACAGTAGGGTATATATAGTCTCAGAAAAACGGTCGTTTTCAAGAAAACTGGGCGAAAGTTGTATTGGCTGGACATTGTCCGGCCATATCGGACAATGTCCGGTCAGTACAAAAAATTTGACCGTTACTCACGTGATTTTCGATTGTCAGTAGCCGTTTAACATGCTTTGTGATGGCCGGACGAAAGGCATGTTGGGGGAAATCTCCGCGAGACTAAGTCCAGGTAAGTTGCGCCACATTTGCCCGGGGACGTGGCCTCCGGGCCTACCACGGGCGCCGCCTCTTGGCCCCCGGGACCCGTTTGTCCTGGGACCTGGCCTCCGGTGGCTGCCCCGGGCGCTGCCTTTTAGCTCCCGGGACCTGGCCTCCGGCGCCGGTCCCGGGCGACGCCATTTGCCCGGGGACATGGCCTCCGGTGCCTGCCCCGGGCGCCGCCTTTTGGCTCCCGGGACCTGGCCTCCGGCACCGGTCCCGGGCGCCGCCATTTGCCCGGGGACCTAGCCTCCGGTGGCTGCCCCGGGCGCCGCCTTTTGGCCCTCGGGACCTGGCCTCCGGTGCCGGTCCCGGGAGCCACCCTTGGCCCGGGGACCTGGCCTCCGGTGCGTGTCCCGGGCCTCGTCGTCCTTCTAAAGGTAAAGTCTCTGGTTGTTGGTCACGTGCAGGTCACGCGAGGAGTGCCTCGGGAATCAGCGACTACCTGTTAAGCATCCAAGGCATTTGACCGGGAGAAGGATGTTGCTACCCCTCAATCCGACGGTGGCTTCCGGGGTAGATAGGTCTTTTTGCTTCTTTTTGGGGCTATAAATAGCCCCTGTACCCCTCAGTTGTAAGCAAGTGATTCATTTATAGGAATAGCCAAAACTCACAGGTGTGCTCTGGAAGCCTCTTCCCCGGAGAGAGCCTCCCCAGCCGACTCCGGTCGGGAGCGCGCCGATAGGACTAGGGCCCCCACCGGGACCCGAACCTGTATAAATCCTCGTGTCAATTCTTGTGTTTGTCCGGCGGGGGAGGACCGGTCACCCGGTCAGCCAGCGCCGCGTAATCTTCGCTAGGATCGTTCACAAAACCTGCCGGGGTATTCGCAATACCACGACAGTTGGCGCCGACCGTGGGGACTCGTGACAAGACGCCATGGCTCCCCCAAGAACAAGGGCTCGCACCCTTCCCGGTGACGCCGATCTCGGAGACTTGGCGCCGCCCGTCCGGGACACGGCTGTCCCGGCGCTTCCGCCCGGAGGCGGGCAAGTCCAGGTACCGCCTCCCGCCTTTCCTCTCAACTTAGGTGCTTCTACCTCCAGGTCGTTCCCGGTGACCGCGGGGACCTCGGCCGGGGCCAGTCTCCCCCCGACGGCTCCCCCGGCTCCCCGGGACGCCCTGCTTGAGGCTTTAGTGGAGGGCCAGCTCCGCGCCCAGCGCTCTATGGATGAGCTGCTCAGCGTGTTGGCGCGGCCTCCGGCCCCCACATTTGCGTCGCACCCATACCCGGGGACTATGCCCCCGTTTATGGGTTACCCGGCAGCCCCTCTGGCCTCCGGAGGTCTGCCCGCCCCGTATGATCCCGCCGGGGGGTTCCCTCCCCCTGCGGGATATACGTTCGGACCCTTCCCGGCACCCGAGGCCATCCCGGTGCCGGGGGGCTACTTCATGCCCGGGACCTTCGTGGCACCAGGGGGGTACCCCGTTCCGGGCCCATTCCCGGGGCCGGTGGCCCATTACGTGCCGGGGGTTTTCCCAACGCCGGGAGCCAGTCCCGCCCCGCGCGTCGCGTTTATCGCACCGGGGGCGGTCGACAGAGCAGCTCCTGTGCCTCAACGGACTACCTCGACGCCGCCCCGGGGGCTCCCCCGACGCCGGTTCCGGTCGTTGCCATGGGGGCTCCCTCCACTTCGGTTCCAGACGTCGCCGTGGGCGCCCCCTCCCCGGTTCCGGATAATACAGGGGCTTCCCCCTTTCTTGTTCCGGGGGTCTTCGCAGGGGGCTCCACCCAGCCGACCCCGGAAGCCTTCGGGCCAGTAGCTACAGTGCATGAGCTCTCTCCCTCGGCGGGACAGGTCCATTTCGCCCGGGGGGAGGTCGGGCGAATGCATTCACCTGAGTGCGGGGAAGAACTTCCCCCTGGCCGTGGGCGTGGGGAGCCTCGCCCTCGCACCGGTCGGGGGAAGAGACCCGCTGAAGAGCCAGCCTCCCCGGAGGAGAGCCCGGACGTCCGGGGAACTCAGCCCTGGTCCAGAAGAGAAGCGTCGCCACCGCCACTCCGGCGGACCCCTTGGACCGCTCCCAGACTCCGATAACGAGGGCATGTCCCCCGTCAAAGAAGACAGCGACCGGGGCTCTCCCCGGGAAGTGCAGGGGGCTAACCAGCCCCTATGTCGGAGACTTCGCAGCATCCGGTGGCCGCGGCCCTACCGCCCTCCGCACATCGAGCACTATAACGGTGAGGCAGACCCTTACGAATTTGTGCAGGTATACTCCACAGCCATCTCCGTGGCCGGGGGAGACGAGACGGTACAATGCAACGCCTTCCCCCCAGCGCCCGAAGGATACAAGTATGCGGTGGTCGTGGTCGACTACTTTACAAAGTGGGTTGAGGCGGAACCCTTGGCCAGCATCATGTCCCGGGCCATCCAGCAGTTTTTCTGGAAAAACGTCGTTTGTCGTTTTGGTGTCTCCCGGGAAACACCGTGGACAACGGGACCCAATTCGACTCGGCTTATTTCCGGGAATTCTGCGAAGGCCTGGGGCTTGTCATCCACTTCGCCTCAGTGGCCCATCCCCGGAGCAATGGGGCCGTCGAGAGAGTCAACGGCGTGATCTTACAGGGATTACACCGGAGACGTGGACCTGAGCTAGAATCCGGGCCAGCTCTTGGAGAGCTTCGTCCCACTGACCCAAAAAGGAGGCGGCCCTGTCCTCCGCGTCCTTGAGCAGCCGGATGACGCGCTGCTCAACGCCCCAGGTAATTGCCGCCCCCTACAAATTCCAGAGTTAGAAAAATTTTGGATGCAGGGAGCCAAAAGAAAGCAACAACTGCCTCGGGTGAATACCTGGACTTGAAGGGACCGGAGCTCCGCGAAGCGCTCGTGGAGCGTCCCCTCCGTGATGAAGGCCTGGACCTTTGGGGTCTGTAGGCCTTCCAAGTAACTCTCGACCTCCCCTGCGGAAAGCAGGGGGGTCTCCCGCCCGGCGCTGGTCCCGCCGCGGCCGGTAACGGGCTCCCGGACCTGGGCACCCAGCATGACCTCGGTCGGGGTGGCGATCATCGTCATCTTCATCGCAGAAGTGCCCCCCGAGGAAGTGGCTGAGGATGATTCGGAGGGGGCCCCTTTCCGGGGGGGCGATCATCAGACCTTTCCCCTTCCCAGGCGGGAGGGCCCCCGGAACCTCCACTTCCAGGGGGACCTCATAGACCGAGGGGCTCCCCCCCCGTCCACGGGCCACTCCACCCGAGGAGGCGAGGCCTCCGCGAACCTCACCTCCGGTTTCTCCGGCTCCAGGGGTGCCGGGGGCGCCGGGAGGGCCGCTACCGAAGGTGGCGACGGGGCGTAGTCCGCCGAATCGGACGCCGCCTCGCCCGAGGCCGGCTCCTTCCCCCGGGCCTCAGCAGGGCTCTTCGGGGGAGGGGGAGTTACTTCCTTCCGGCCGGCGCCCGTTCGGGCCTGATCCCGGGGGTCTCGTCCCGAGGCTTCGTCGGTGTCGCCACCGGCGTCGTCGACGGGCCGGCGGCTTTTTGGACTCTGGCCTTCTTAGGCTCAAAGCCCCCGGCCGCGTCCTTCCCCCGTTTGTGCGACCCGGGGGTGGGGAGGGGCTTCCTCTCCGGCCGCTTCAGCCCGTAGGCCTCAGCCACCAAGTTCCGGGGAGGGCCCTCCCCCACGAGACGCACGACGCGCTCGTGCTCGTCGGCGAAGTACCTCCCCAGGAGGTTCTCCGCCTTCTCCCGTGCCGCCGGGTACGGCCGGACTACAAAAGGTAAAGAGTTAGTCAAATTTCCAAAAATTTGTAACTGCAATGCATCAGGTAGCCGGGACTTACGTCGGGTCACCGGCTTGACCGAGGGCCGCTGCTCCGGGCCCATGCCGATCCCCCTTCTCCCGCGTGAGAAGGGGGAGATCCTCAGGAGCATCATCTCCTCGGCGGCGTCCCGCATAGAGCGGGTGCTCCGGGAGATGATCACCATGCCGAGGAGCTCGAGCTCCTCGTCCGTCCACATCGGAGGCTTCAGCGCGGACGACCTGCTGTAAGAGGGGGGCTCCGGGACGTACGCCACCTCGTCGTCCCAGACCCGGAGGTAGAACCACCTCCGGATCCAGTCGCCCCAGTGGTCCCGGGAGGCCGCCGCCAGGTAATCGGCCACCCGGGATGGCAGCATCTGCACTATCACCGAGCCAAAGGGGGACTTGGGTCCCCCCTTCACCAGGTGGGAGCTCCTCGCCGCCGGTTCGTAGAAGTACCGGAAGGCGCGTAGGGTGGGCTCCCGCCCAGTCGTCGTCTCGTAAAGCTAGATGAAGAGGCCCATCCGGACGATCGCGTTCGAGGTGAGGTGGTTTAGAGCCACCCCATACTCCTTCAGAAACTCCCGGAGCAAGGGATGCACCGGGAGCCGGAGCCCGGCCTCCAGGAAGGCCTCGAAGGCCATGATCTCTCCGGGCCTGGGGCGGGGGGCCCCGTCCTTCTTAACGGGGACCCGGATGTCCCCGTCCTCAACGACGCAGCGTTCGACCATGGACTCCGCGTCCTCGGCCGTGAACTCGGACGCCCAGAGGAAGTCCGGAGCGACCTCCTCCAGGGGCACCTCGGTCGCCATCAAGTTTGTTTTGTCCGGTGGCTAACGTTTCAGGAGGTTACGCCTAAAGGTTTCGAACGCCTGCTACCGGGAGCTAGCTACCGGGAGAGCTAAATGCGCTAAGGTTGAGAAGTTTGGAATGAAGTTCCCGGGCCCCCCGGCCCTATTTATAGGGGCGAGCCGTGATCCAGATGGGCGCCATGTGGCACACCACGGAGCAATCTGGGCCGCTGAAGTTCAAATCGTGCGCGGGAAACGAAGGGACTGGCGCGCAAATTGAGGCACCGGTTCGAACCGCGAGCACATTTATGGCGAAACGGCGCGGTCATAAGCGCGCGGCACGGGAATCGAAGCATCACGGCTCCAGTGGCTTGGTCCGGAGATTTTCCCGGTGACATGTACCATTCCCACCGAGGACTCGAGCATTGTCCCCGGGGGGCATGGGGGTCTTCTGTTGGGGGAAATCTCCGCGAGACTAAGTCCAGGTAAGTTGCGCCACATTTTCCCGAGGACGTGGCCTCCGGGCCTGCCCCGGGCGCCGCCTCTTGGCCCCCAGGACCCCGCCTCCGGCGCCGGTCCAGGGCGCCGCCTTTTGGCTCCCGGGACCTGGCCCCCGGCGCCGGTCCCGGGTGCCACCATTTGCCCGGGGATGTGGCCTCCGGTGCCTGCCCCGGGCGCCGCCTGTTGGCTCCCGGGACCTGGCCTCCGGCGCCGGTCCCGGGCGCCGCCATTTGCCCGGGGACGTGGCCTCCGGTGCCTGCCCCAGGCGCCGCCTTTTGGCTCCCGGGACCTGGCCTCCGGCGCTGGTCCCGGGCACCGCCATTTGCCCAGGGACCTGGCCTCCGGTGGCTGCCCCGGGCGGCGTCTTTTGGCCCCCGGGACCTGGCCTCTGGTGCCGGTCCCAGGAGCCACCCTTGGCCCGGGGACCTGGCCTCCGGTGCGTGTCCCGGGCCTCGTCGTCCTTCTAAAGGTAAAGTCTCTGGTTGTTGGTCACGTGTAGGTCACGCGAGGAGCGCCTCGAGAATCAGTGACCACCCGTCAAGCATCCAAGGCGTTTGACCGGGAGAAGGACGTTGCTACCCCTCAATCCGACGGTGGCTTCCGGGGTAGATAGGTCTTTTTGCTTCTTTTTGGGGCTATAAATAGCCCCTGTACCCCTCAGTTGTAAGCAAGTGATTCATTTATAGGAATAGCCAAAACTCAAAGGTGTGCTCCGGAAGCCTCTCCCCCCGAGAGAGCCTCCCCAGCCGACTCCGGTCGGGAGCGCGCCGACAGGACTAGGGCCCCCACCAGGACCCGAACTTGTATAAATCCTTGTGTCAATTCTTGTGTTTGTCCGGCGGGGGAGGACCGGTCACCCGGTCAGCCCGCGCCGCGTAATCTTCGCTAGGATCGTTCACAAAACCTGCCGAGGTATTCGCAATACCACGACAAGGCATTTGTCCGGACAAAAGGTCCGGACAAATGGATCTGTCTCTGTTAACATTCATGTTTAACAGCTCATATACAGGCCGGACGAGAGGGATTTGTCCAGACAAAAAGTCTGGACAAATAGATATGTCTCTGTTGACATTCAATTTAGCATCTTCACAGAAAATATATAGGCCGGACAATGTCCGGCCACATCGGACAATGTCCGGTGCATCCCGGACAAAAGCCCCCAGACGGATTCATTTGTCTCTGGTGTTTGTAATTAAACTTGTCACAGGAAATGTACTAGTCGGACATTGTCCGGCCATTTCGGACAATGTCCGGCCTATATCGGACAGTTGCTCTGGACAAGTTTATTTGTCTTTGGTGTTTGTTTTGCAAATTTTCAGAGGAAGTTTGTATTGGCCGGACATTGTCCGACCATTTCAGACAATGTCCGGCCAGTTCAAAACGAAAACAGGATTTCAGATTTTTACCCAATCTCAATTATGAACTAGATGCATATGCAGATATGTTTCCAAAGACTTCAAGATTGATCAAATGACTTGTGCTAAAGCCCCTCTTAATAGTACGACCATCTAAACTAGAAATTTTCAAACATACAAACACTAGGTTTAGATACTTGTACTTTTGTCGGAGTTTTTCGTCATTCTTGCTTCATGAGGTCTCGATAATCTTGATTTGCACTTTTGTGATGCTTCCACCTCTTTTTAACCTGAGTCTCAAATACAAGGTTAGTCGCATATATTACGGATGGCATTAATCACCGAAACCCTAATCAGGGCTCAAGATTCAACAATCTCCCCCTTTTTGGTGATTGATGACAACCGTTATACATAAATCACAGGGATATCAAAAATATACATAAGCATATAGTGCTCCCCCTGAATCGTACGTGTACATGTAGTAAACAAGATATATGAGACCATATCAACATATCAACATAGCGACATCCAAACACATATCCATAACAAAATATCCAAACATAACTACATATCCATAACATCATATCCAAACACAACTCTCCCCCTTTGTCATCAAACAACCATAAAGGGAGAAAAAACATACATAAGTAGCATACACCCCATAGTGATATATACATAGACAAGTCAAACAGTCAAAGAGATCTAGGACTGCGGAGGATGATCGGAGGAAGAATCGCCGTGATGACGACGCTGATACTGTCCTGCATCAAAATGCCCCCGCAGCTCGAAGATGTCTTCACTCATAGAATCTATACGGGGCTCGATAACATTGAGGCGATGATCGATGGAGCTCAGTCTGGAGTCAACCTCATCAAAACGGGTCTCGAAACGCATGGACATCTGATTGAGACGCTCCATGATCATCATGTATGGAGCCGAAACATCAGGGCTAGGAGATATGGAATAAGACTGGAGAGGAGAAGGAGCTCCTGCTACTGGAGACTTGTGCTCATCTTCATCAATTGGTGATCCTACTTGGTTTTCATAGCGGATAAGAATCCCCAAGCTCTTCATTTGGTAGTAATCCATCGAAGAGGGACGAGATGCTCGATGCAGACCAAAGAATGTCAAAGTGTGAGCTATGAAGGGTGCGAAGGGCAAAAGCCTCTTCGAGTCCATCTGAACCTCCTGCATCTTGTGGAACAAGAACTCAACGATGTCAAATGGGGTCTCATCAACTTGAGCCTTCAGCAGACGCAGCATAGTAGAAGTGACGGCCCCGCGATCTCTAGTTTTGGGCAAGATAGTCATACGGTTGAGCTTTTCAAGGATTGCAACCGGAGGGATCAGCTGAGAGACTTTGCCGATGTTAGGATCTGGATTGTCAAAGAGATGGACGACATCTTCGACTCAAACTTCATCGAAGGCAAAAAAGACTGTTATCAACATGCTCAATCTGTATAGCTTCTTCGAACTGTGCCTTCGTGAGTGTTCTCTTTGAGTTGTTGTTCATGAAGACTATGTGTGAGTGATCCGAGGCAACTTGAAGAGATGCAAAGAAGGATTGTATGATTTCCACATTCCATTTCCAGTCTTCCTGCATCTCGGTGAACGAGTACATATTGATAGCCAAGAATTTGCCCTTCAGTGGATAATTCACTTTGCTCTCAATCAAATTCCAGTCGATTGCTTGATGCTCGAAGACTTTGGCAGAGGAGAAACGGGTGTAATATTGGGACATTTGAAAAGCATTCCAGAAATTCCGTTGAGTGCAAGTCCTTGGATGCTCATAAGGATTCTTTCGACGAAGCCGCCGAATCGCACTAGCAGTGAACGTCTGAGTGCCCCTGGGTTGCGGATCACCACTGCTGCTGCTACTGTTATCTAAGTCCGAGTTCACAATGGGGGAGCCTATGGGGGATGCTGGAGCGGCATCATCCTCATCCACAGCTAACGAGTCCCAATCAATGGGTTGCGCCTGTTGGGAAGATCCAGGGCCATGGCAACAGCTAGTCTGTTTTACTCATCCTGACATGCTGACTCTGGTAGAAAGAGAGATAGATATAGAATTTTATAAGGAGATGATTCGATGAGATACTGAGAGAATGCCATGATATGCATGAAATATTCCTCATGTGTATATGAAAGCTCATTTGACTCGATTTGAACTATACCACATTCATGCATTCACTAACAGAGGCTTATTTAGATTGCAAATTATCACTTACTACAATTTAGTTGTGATTTGATTCAATTTTGGCCCTAGTCATTTAGCTTGGTTCATGTTGAACATCTAGTGCAAGCCAAAAGAATCAACCTCTATATACTCATATTATGCATGTCATAGAACTAGAATGAATTTGCAAGAGTGTGATGAGAATGTGTGTTGTAACAGTTAGTTCAACAGGTTTATTTGCATAATAACTACACTAGATTGTGTCAAAAATTTAACCCTAGAAAGCATCTTGATACTCATGTCATGCATGTCTACGAAATGATCTAATTTTGCAAAAGCCAATTGAGATTAGACTAATCCTAGAAGCCAATTTCATGAAATTCTTATCAATTTAGACATGCAAAATCAGAAACATAATTCCAAAACCCTAGAATGAAATGAGATGCAATGCAGGAGTTAGAGGAGAGAAGAAAAACTAACCAAGACTAGGGAAGGAGGAGAGGCACAGGAGCCAAAATCTGAAACCGGACGAGACACGGTCGGACAGATCGTTGCGTCCGGTGAGGGGAGAGAAATCTCGGTGAGAGAGGAAACAGAAGAACGAAAAAGGAATCAGTCGATTTGGGGAAGAAGAGAGGGGCGACAGTTAAGTAACTGCACAGATATACATGGGCCGGACAGAGTCCGCTGGAGCCGGACAGAGTCCGCTCGGGCCGGACAGAGTCCGAACGGTTCAGATAATCGCTGAATCTTCTGAATTTTTGAGATTTTTGCAATTTTGTTTCAAAAGGGATTTTAATTTCAGAATGAGCTCAAATACAATGTTAGGAATAGAGATAGATAGCATTCAAATGGATATGAGACAAGAAGATCCCGATATGAGCCTCCAAAAGAGATTTTCGGGTAAAACGGGTAAAACAAACGGATTTTCACCAAATCTTCAAATCTCCATGAAACTTGGATTTTTCTGAAATGTTTGGACTTGTATGAATTTAAAATACTATTTAAAGACAAAACATGGAAGAGATTTTGGCTCAAACAGCGAAATTCACAAAATGCATATTTTGGGTATTTTCGTGTCAAAGGCCGTTTTCGGGAGACTTGGAAAAGGTGATAACTTGAAAACCATAGGTCTTTTGAGAAAAAGTTCAACATGAACTATCTTCGAATGATTGAGCTCTAAGTGTTTCATGTAGAAAGTTTTTGTCAAAACTTAATCAATCTTAGTTTATGGAAATAAGTCATTTTAGGCCAAAATAAGATCCCGAAATCTTCAATTTTGTCAAAATTCTACATTTAAGCTCGAAATCCTTTCTTTTCACTTTCAAAACCTTTGAGAACATATTTGAAAGGTATTTTTGAAGGTTTTGTGTTAATTTTACACATTTTGTAAATTTTGAGCACTTTTTCACCTTTTTGATTTGAAAATGACTCTTTTAATAAAAGATATGCATAATTTTCATTTTTGTACACAATTTTAGGGGTATTCAAGTATTCAATGAGCTTGAAGTTGCTCCCCCTTAATGTGTCATCCAAGTTTTGTTGAGAAGAGATAAAGAGGTGATCTTTTGGTATTTTTCTTCAAAATAGGAAGTGATTGGCATAGATGCCTACGTTGCTTGTATATATATATATATATTAGTATACGTGCTAGATAAGATCATACTAAGGACCATTCCAAAACAAGCAAGAGATCAAATAACATTCGAAATGTCAATAACATTCAATTCATTTCTTAACTTGCTAAATCTTGACTCATCCAAGGGTTTAGTGAATAAGTCCGCTAATTGATTGTCGGTTGAAACATGACTAATCACTATATCCCTTTTTGATACATGATCCCTTAGGAAATGATGTCTAATGTCAATGTGCTTAGTTCGAGAGTGTTGAACGGGATTGTTAGCAATTTTAACGGCACTCTATTATCACATAAAAGTGGAACACAATTGACTTTTATGCTATAATCTAGCAAAGTTTGCTTCATCCATAATAGTTGTGCACAATAACTACCGGCCGAAATATATTCCGCCTCGGCGGTTGAGAGTGCAACCGAATTTTGTTTCTTAGAAGTCCATGAGACTAATGATCTTCCTAGAAGTTGACATCCACTGGAAGTACTTTTTCTATCGATTTTATAACCAGCATAATCAGAATCCGAATATCCAAGAAGATCAAAGCTAGCATTCTTAGGGTACCAAAGGCCTATGTTTGGTGTATGTTTTAAGTATCTAAATATTCTTTTCACTGCAGTCAAGTGACATTCTCTAGGAGCAGCTTGAAATCTAGCACACATGCATACACTAAACATAATGTCCGGTCTAGAAGCAGTAAGGTACAATAAGCTACCAATCATAGAACGATATAATTTAAGTTCCACCGGTTTACCTCCCTCGTCCAAGTCCAAATGACCATTTGTAGCCATGGGAGTCTTGATTGGCTTTGCATCATCCATGCCAAATCTCTTGAGTAAATCCTTCACGTATTTGCTTTGACTCACGAATATTCCTTCTTTTATTTGCTTAATTTGAAGTCCGAGGAAAAAGCTTAATTCACCTATCATAGACATCTCAAATTCCTTTGACATGGTCTCACCAAAAGCTTGACAAAGGGATTCATGAGTGGAACCAAAAATTATATCATCGACATAGATTTGGCAAACAAAGAAGCCATCATTTATGATTTTGGTAAAGAGAGTTGTATCAATTTTTTCAACTTTAAAACCTTGTGAAATTAGAAAATTTCGCAATCGTTCATACCAAGCCCTAGGAGCTTGCTTAAGACCATAAAGGGCTTTTGAGAGTTTATAGACATGATTAGGATATTTTGGATCTTCAAAGCCCGGTGGTTGCTTTACAAATACAAGTTCCAAAATTTCACCATTTAAGAAGGCACTTTTAACATCCATTTGAAATAGTTTGATTTCAAAACTTGATGCAAATGCAAGTAAGATACGAATGGCTTCTAGTCTAGCCACGGGAGCAAAAGTTTCATCAAAATCTAGTCCTTCAATTTGAGAATAACCTTGTGCTACCAATCTAGCTTTATTCCTTACAACTATGCCATTTTCATCTTGCTTATTTTGAAAAACCCATTTTGTACCAATTATATTGTGATCAAGAGGTTTTTCTACAAGTTTCCAAACATTGTTTCTAGTAAAGTTGTTCAATTCCTCATGCATGGCATTTACCCAATCCTGGTCCGCTAGGGCTTCATTAATGCATTTGGGCTCAAGACTAGAAATGAATGATGCATGCTCACAAAAAGATGTGACTCTAGAGCGAGTTTGAACATATTTACCAACATCACCTATTATTTGGTTGACGGGGTGATCCTTAGTGATGGTTTGATGAAGTCTTGGATTTTGCAATGCTTGATCTTCATTTTTCTTCATCTCCGGATTAAGATCAACTTGAGTACACTACTACAGAAATGCTTTTCACTATCGGTTAAAAATCCACTCTACTATCGGTTCTCTTACCGATAGTGATCGGCACGATAGTAGAAACGTAGCACACTACTATCGGTTGAAAACCGTTAGTAAAACATCTACATTCCCAATGTTCACTAATTGCTATCGACTATTTCTTCTATCGGCTCGGATCTAAACCGATAGTATTGTGTAGGTTTTTTCTATCAGCTCGAATATAAACCGATAGTATTGTGTAGGTATTTTCTATCGGCTAGGATCTAAACCGATAGTAATGTGTATGTTTTTTCTATTGGCTGTGATCTCAACTGATAGTATTGTGTAGGCACGTTTAGTACTGGAAACTTTATTCTAACGGTTGTTGTATATGAACCGATAGTACTGAAATATTTATTCTATTGGTTGTAGTATATAACCGATAGTACTGTATAGTGTTTCCTATCGGTTATGTACTCGACACGGTTAGTACTGGAATCTTGCACCTATACATACAGCAATACAGAGATACATTGGATCATTCACAAATACACCAATATTTACAAATATACACCAATATTCACATATTGAATTTGTTCACATATACACTAATACAGTAATATACACATGCATTGGACAAATTGAATTTATTCACATATTGATAGAGTTTATTCACAAATACATCAATGAATATATTCACATATATATTGAGTTTATTCACAAATACAGCAATCAACACATTCAATATATATTACACAAGTCAGTTACAATCGATTGTTGATAGCCACTTCTTCCATGACATATTGAGCCCAAATTGTTCGCAGCTCCCTCAATTGAGGCAACTCATATTGCTCTTTCAACATGGCGCTCTGCATATATGCGTGTATGAAGTTAGTATCGTACATCACATCCAATTAAAGTTCGACTTTGAGTCAGAAAAAATGGTTACCTTAGGGAATTGGGCAAAGTTTCTCCTGATCAGGTCATATATGAATCTCATGACATAGAAGCCACATTCCCACGATTGTGGCTGCAGATGGCACTGGGAAAATTGCAAATGCAAACACATAAATCCACATTAACTCAAAAGAACTAATTAAGCTTAAATTAAAAGACTCATCATGAGTACTTCCATCCGTATTAATTACCTCATATTCTTTCCAAGAAATTGTTGTGCCCTTCAACGCGTCATGCCTCCCTCCAGCACTAGCATAATTTTTGAAAGCCCTGTATTTAATTTAGCATTGCAGGTTAATATGTTATCATTAATTAGCTAGTCAGAGAAAAATTTAAAACAACTATGTTACTTACGCGTCTATGTGCCATGTGAGGGTGAAAACATGCGCCACCTTGTCGCTCATCGAATCGAGGTAATAGACCTCATTCATCCATGGGCAAATGACGGCGAGGACCCAGTGGCCCCTACATTGCATATATAAGCGAACCGTTTCATACATATGTTAGGCGTAACATACAAGAATGAGTTAAATTAGTAGGAAATGCACTAACCTTTGGTGGTACGGCGCAAGGATGAACTCTCGGTCCTGCTGCGCTAGTAGTGCCCTTGATATGTATTCCTCCGCATGTGCTTGGTCGTGCTCTAGCATCGTGAGGCTTATTTTCTCTGGGTCGAGGAAACCCACCTTGTCACATGCCCTCATCGACGCCAGCCTATACATGCACCTGGATGCAAAGTAGACATTAGTAAGTAGTGCATACAAAGTGATTAGATTTATGAAATGAACTGTGATAACTTCAGACAACAGCAAACTCACAGGACTCCAGTCCATATGATGGACATATCAAGCTCCCGCCAGTTGAGGAGGTCGAGCAAATCCTCGTGGGCCACCGATATGCTCCCGCGCTCACGGTGAAAATGGGCTGGCCTGAAGTGAACCAATAAGTTGATGTGGCGCCTAGACCGGGTCAGGTACCACTCGTGGGGACCCGTTCTTGAACATACCCGGCTGGCTTTGTTTGGCCTTGCCTTTGGCCTTGCCCTTGCCTTTGGGCGGGGAGCGAGTGTATACCTACGAAGGTTGGGGTGTGGTGCCGCCGGCCTCATTTGATGGCGAAGGGTTTGAGGCCGTCGGAGGAGGCATGGGGGCCGAAGGAGTTCGCTTATGCGTTGTGGCGGGGGTGGTGTCCTCAGGAAGTGAGCTGGTATCCATCGTCCACTTTAAGTACAAACGCATAAGTTAGATTTTGCAAATTGAGTATATTAACTAAGTTGTAAGCTAGAATGGCTAGGGTTTACCTCCTGTAGTCTAACACCCTTCTTGGGCCACTGTATGTACGAGCCCAATGCCTCTCCAATTGTCCGCATTTCATCCGTTGAGACGGGCAGCGGAAAAGAGCTGTAGCCCGGGAGGGCCATGTCCACTTGTACCTTTGCGAATCCAGGCTCCAGAGGTACGCAGTGGATCCAGACATCCTCCCAAGACTGGTATACGACCCCGTTTGCAACCGCAACAGGTTTGTCGCCTATGTTGATCAATAGGCTACAGCTCTCCGGCTTCTGCAATTCGCAACAATTATAACAGGATAGCGAAACAATTCTAATGTAACGGGAGTGGCATCAACCGAACTGCATATATAGCTCAAGAGTTGCAATACCTCAATCAGGTCCACCGGATCCACGTGAACCTTCGAGCCGCAACTACTCGGCCTGGCAGCGTCGACCTCGGCAGCTAGATCTAAACCCTTGGACTGCACAACTCGGCTGAGGCGTTCATACTTCTCGTTCATTTGAGCGAACATGGCCACGAATTGTGCAGTCACATCTGCCCGTATCTTCTGAGATAGCTCCACTTCCCTTTCCATCCAGCTGCCAGCCTTCTTCGCCTTCTGCCCGGGATCCGAGAAGCCTTCCTTCCATGGCACCACAGCCCCCACGGTTCGCATCCGCCCTGGATGCTCCTTGTTCCCTAGAGCCCGGGTAAGGATGTCGTTCTCCCTATGGGGAGTGAACAATCCCTCGGTCGCCTCTTTCGAGCAAGAGATCTGTTACATTGAAAGCTCTCCATTGTGAGGAAGAAATATATACAAACTTGTGCGCACACTAGTGATCATAGTTTTTTCTACCACACTCTATGATTCCAACCAGGAAGTTAGCCAACTTACGAGTCACTGCACGACCTCAACGTCCCTGGGGTTTGGGAATGCCACAATCCCCGTGGCCAACACGGTCCCTCTGGCCAGCCACCAGCGCTTGCATCGCTGATCGCGGATCTCGGAGAGTGGTAGGTCAGGGGAGTCGACGAAATTCGACGCCTCATCTTCAGCCTTCTTCCACTGCTCCTCCTTCCCCGCATAGCCGCGAGAGCCGAGCCGGTGTGGGTGGTCATTCCTCCTCTGGATTGCCTTGTTCTTCTCGCTGAGGGCCTTCATACCAGAAACAAGAAAATTAATGCACCGCTGCTTACTGCATACAATGGTGTAACCAAGCAAAGGAACCATACATACCTTGAACTCAGGAGTCCCCTTCTGTTGGGCGAATTGCTCCCATACCTCCTCTGTTATGAAGGGGTACTTCTCGCATGGAGATTTGCCTTTAGCGAGGAAGGTACTGACGAGGACGCTCTTGAAGGTTTTCCACGTGTTGTTCATGTCCTTCAAGAAAGCTATCTTGGGACCATCGTCGGGGATGTTCCACTTGGCCTGTTTCAAATGGTGCATATAAGCAGGACTTACCTAATCTCTGGGATAAACCAAGGGAATGTGATTACTCAAGAGTTCAGTGATTTTGATTAATTTTACCTTCACTTCCGCCCACAGCCTATCCCTCTCGTCGGCCTTGACGTCCTTCCAGCTCTGGATGGTGATCTTCACCCTTTCCTTCGCCAACAAGGCAACATAGGCAGCATAGTGGCCGGCGTTCTTCCCGATCGGTCTCCCGAACTGGTTGAACTCACATGAAAGATCTGCGCGTTTGGCCAAACGACCCACCATCGTCGCGCCTCGCGCCTTCCTCTTGCGTTGGGACGAGGCAGTGCCATCTACGTTCGCCCTCCCCGAATCACTACTATCAGCCGAGGAAGATGCCGACATGGCTTTACCTAAAATTCCATGAACAGACCATCAATTGATATGAAGATTAGCAGTGCAAACTATGCTAGTCTCTCTGCAGGAACATTAAGTCTTTTAAAATTTAAATGAACCAAAATTTCAGATGAAAATTAGAAAATGGGAAGTAATTAACAGAAAATTCAGATTAGCAGTGAAAACTATGACATACTCTATTTCCTATCGGTTTTTCAAGTAAAACTGATAGTACTCAAGTTTTTATTCAGGAAAATTTATAAGATTAGCAGTGCAAACTATGCTAGTCTCTCTGCAAGAACATAAAGTATGTTAAAATTTAAATGAACTAAAATTTCAGAAGAAAATTAGAAAATGGGAAGTAATTAACAGAAAATTCAGATTAGCAATGCAAACTATGACATACTCTATTCCCTATCGGTTTTCCAAGTAAAACCGATAGTACTCAAGTTTATATTCAGGAAAATTTATAAGATTAGCAGTGCAAACTATGCTAGTCTCTCTGCAGGAACATAAAGTCTGTTAAAATTTAAATGAACTAAAATTTCAGATGAAAATTAGAAAATGGGAAGTAATTAATAGAAAATTCAGATTAGTCTATTTCCTATCGGTTTTCCAAGTCAAACTGATAGTAATGAAATTTGTATTCAGTAAAATATATAAAATTAGCAGTGCAAACTATGCTAGTCTCTCTGCAGGAACATAAAGTCTGTTAAAATTTAAATGATCAAAAATTTCAGATGAAAATTAGAAAATGGGAAATAATTAACAGAAAATTCAGATTAGTCTATTTCCTATCGGTTTTTCAAGTCAAACCGATAGTAATCAAGTTTGTATTCTGTAAAATATATAAAAGTAGCAGTGCAAACTATGCTAGTCTCTCTGCAGGAACATAAAGTCTGTTAAAATTTAAATGATCAAAAATTTCATATGAAAATTAGAAAATGGGAAATAATTAACAGAAAATTCAGTTTACGGTATTTACTATCGGTTCTACATAATAAACCGATAGTGCACTACACTGTATGGCAAATTCCTAGTGATTATCATCAAGTCTGTCATTCTCATAGCTATCAAGTTTGTAGTTCATGAATTTTACTCTAGTTTTATATTTGTAAACCATTGAACCACATATGAACCATTGCATATAAATTTAAGTAATTGACGCGAGCGGTTTGGTCAAGAACACTTACAGTCGTTCGTGGAGTTGCCGGAGGCGGTGGCGCGATGCAGTGGCCGGAGGCGGTGGAGAAGCTAGGGTTTTCCGGCTTGCGATCGGCAATGGTGGCACAGAGGAGCGAAGAAACGAACGTCGGGGAAGCTAGGGTTTTCCGCGCGTGAGTATTTGGAATGTGATTAGTTGCACTGGAGGGAAAATCGTGCGAGACAGCAAGGTTATACCCTAATATATGAATATTTACTATCGGTTCATAACCACAAAACCGATAGTAAATACATGTAAGTTAGGGTTTAGAGTGTGGGATTGTTCACTATCTGTTTTATTATTACTAACCGATAGTAAATTAAGAACAGGGGCTCATAACACAGTACAAATCACTATCGGTTATGAACAATAAACCGATAGTAAATTTTAATTTCATATCGGTTTGGCAGTTGAAACCGATAGTAAACTACAATGTTATTGACCGTAATAAATTTTCCTTAGAACAATTACATATGATCTCAGCACATCATTTTTGTATTGTATTTCACTATCGGTTATTGACAATGAACCGATAGTATATGTTAATTTCATATCGGTTGGGAAGTTGAAACCGATAGTAGAATACTGTGTTATTGACTTAAAAGGGATTTCCTGAGAACAATTATAGATGGGTCTCAGTACATCATTTTGCACTTGTAGAGACACCTGAAACCCCATGCAACTGACTTCCAATAATTTTGAAATAAATGAACAGTAAAGACCAATGATGGAATGAAAATTTGCAGTTTTCATATTGATTTGTGAAAAGAATCAATTATTGCTCAAATCAAGTATATACTCCAATTGAAATGAAAATTTGCATAAATGATTCTCAATGCATCACGTATGTTTTCCCAAAGAATTTTTGAAAAATGATTTGAAAAATTCTTCGATTAAAGATCCAAGTAATATACATCACTTACATATTGCAAATTAGTCAAGAATGGTTGTTCACCCATAATCCTTCTTCGTGGTCGTCTCGCAAGTAACTTGTTTCGTCAATATCTTCGGTAGGGACAGATTGAAGAATTCCATCTAAAAATGGAGGTAGTTCGTCGAACTGATCATACTCTTCTTCATCCACAACATCTTCGACCCCAACAATACGTCTCTTACTGTGAAGGACAACGTGCAACTTTGGGTTGGCCGGGTCAACGATGTAGAACACCTGTGTGGCTTGCTCAGCAAGTATAAATGGATCATCTTGGTGTGCGACTCTACTGAGATCGACGAGAGTAAACCCATAATTGTCGACTTTAACACCTCGAGGGATTTCGACCCATTGGCATCGAAACAGAGGAATCTTAAGTAATACATAATCGAGCTCCCATATTTCCTCAATAACACCGTAATATGAGTCGAGTGCCCTTACTGCCCTGGCATCCTCTGAAATAGCAAGTAGTGTCACTCCACTACATTGCATAGTATTCTTCTCGTCCTGAGTTCTTGTGTAAAATGAATAGCCGTTGATGTCATACCCCTACCAAGTCCCTACAGTAAATCTAGGCCCTCTGGCCAACCATGTAACAACTTCATCTACGTCGCCCTCAGAAGCTTGCAGGACTCTATTTTCGATCCACCCAGCAAACTTCCTATTATGTTCTCTGGTGACCCAAATCTCTGGCTTCGAGGGATTCTGTTTCCATAACATTTCCTTGTGCTCGTGTATGTATGGCTCCACCCCCGTCATGTGTTGTAAGACCCAAAAATGGGCTTTTGCATATAGATCACTAGAGGGGACGACTGCTTTAAATCCAATCATTCCAATGCCCTGAAGCCTGCCCTCATGTCGGGACGTAGGAATGCTAATTGGGTCAACACCGGCTATATAGTTGGTGCAAAATTCGATCACCTCCTCGGCGGCATAACCTTCAATGATACTGCCCTCAGGCCGATGTCGATTCCTTACATATCCGTTCAAGATACCCATAAATCTCTCAAATGGATACATGTAGCGCAGGAACACGGGTCCGCAAAACTAATTTCTCTAACAAGGTGAACAATTAGATGGACCATAACATCAAGAAAAGATAGAGGGAAATAAATCTCCAGCTGACAAAGAGTTGTAGTCACATCGCGTTGCAAATCGTCCAGTCCATCCAGATCAATTACCTGCAAGGACACAGTTGCAGCAAATATTCAGATCCAAAAAATCTGACAAGTTCCACGAATGGAGCTAATTAACTTGCTAGGAGTACACGCTTACGTACCTTGCCAGATATTGTGTTGAAGAAATAACATAGCTTTGTAATTGTCTCTCTGACTTTGACTGGGAGAATGCCTCTAATAGCAATGGGAAGCATTTGTGACATCAGTACATGACAATCATGGGACTTCATACCAACCAGTTTCAAGTCTTTCATGGACACAAGTTTTTTCAAGTTCGCAGAATACCCGCATGGAACTTTGACACCATGTAGGCACTGGCAGAGTTCTGTTTTTTCTCTTTTTGACAAAGTATAGCAGGCCGGGGGGAGGTATGTCCCCTTTCCCTTCTCCAACGGTGCAAGCTCAGTCCTTATGCCCATGTCGAGCATGTCACGGAGAACGTTGATGCCACCTTTTGTCTTTCCTGGAATGTTCAACAACAAACCAGTCAAACTGTCACAAACATTTTTCTCTACGTACATGAAATCAATGCAATGTCGAACTTGTAAGTGCTCCCAATATGGCAGATCCCAAAGAATCGATCTCTTCTTCCAAACATTTTTTCCTGGAGGTTTAGAACATTTACCGAACTCAACTTTGATGTCCTTCATGCGCTAGTAAAGCTCCTTACCAGTCACAAACACTGGGGCTGATCCTTTCTCAGGCTTCCCATTGAATAACTTCCTCTTCTTACAGTAGGCGTGATGCATCGGAAGGAATCTGCGGTGACCCATGTACACTGTTTTTTTGCAGTTCGATAACCACATGCTTTCAGTTTCATCCAGGCAAATAGGACAAGCCTTGCCTCCTTTCGTACTAGACCCCGACAAATTTCCATAGGCCGGGAAATCATTTATGGTGCAAAATATCATGGCCCGCAACATGAAATTCTCTCGCTTATGTGCATCCCACACCCGCACCCCTTCGCTCCACAATTTACGTAAGTCCTCGACTAACGGTGATAGAAACACGTCAATATCATTCCCGGGTTGTCTGGGTCCTGAAATTAGTAACGACATCATGATGTACTTGCGCTTCATACATAACCAAGGAAGAAGATTGTAGATGCATAAAAGAACCGGCCAAGTGCTATGTCGACTGCTCATATTTCCGTGTGGATTCATACCATCCGTACTCAGCCCAACCCTTATATTCCTCACTTCGCCGCCAAACTCACCGAATGTTCTGTTAATGTTTCTCCATTGAATGGAATCAGCTGGATGTCTTAGTTTTACGTCTTGTTTCCGACCTTCAACATGCCAACGCAAGTACTTCGCATCTTTCGGATTTGCAAACAGCCGTTTCAATCTGGGAATCACAGGCAAATACCACACAGTTTTGGCCCGAGGCTCTTTCTTTACCTCATCACATCCATTGTGATAAATTCTGTCCCCATGCTTATACCGCGATGCACCGCATCTTGGACAAACATGCAAATCCTCGTACTCGTTACGGTACAGAACACAATCATTTGGGCATGCATGTATTCTTTTGATTTCCATTCCCAACGGACACAATAGTTTTTTGGCCTGGTAAACCGATCTTGGCAACTCATTTCCCTCTGGAAGCATGTCCGCTAACAGATCCAATAGCGCCGTGAAACTCTTATCTCTCCAACCGTTGCTTGCCTTCAAGTTATATAATCTCAACACAGAAGACAACTTTGTAAATTTTACACATCCGGGGAGCAAAGGCTTCTCAGAATCAACAATTAATTTCTCAAATTTGGCTAAATTGTTTTCGCTGTAGTCTTCTTCTACATCACGTAACATTTCATCTAAATTGTCGTCATCTACATGGACTTCCGAATGAACATTACCAATGTTCTGATCATGATCATCCTTACTGCAATCCACTTCCGGGTGCTACTGACTGGTAGCGGTGCTCGTTTCCTCAAGATCTTCACCATGCCATATCCAACGGGTATAGCGTGCGTTAAAACCACGACGAATCAAATGACTCCTAATCTGATCAGAGTTGCCGAACCTTTTTAAGTTCATACAATCAATACAAGGACAATGCATATCTTTCTCTCCCTTCTTCGCCTTTTCTTGCTCAGCAAATTTAATAAACCCATTCACACCCTCCAAATACTCAACAGTAGTACATTTTATTCCATACATCCAATATTCTCGGTCCATCTACAATTATTTCACAAAATTGACAAATTCAAATAAATAATTATTGACTCAGGGCATGCATATATGCATGAAACATAATTAGCTAGGCCATATGTGTGTACATGAGCTGCTTAATTACATTAAATGGATTTGTATATATGAAACCCTAATTAACTTGATGCATGCATTAATTGGAAGAGCCAGCTAGCTAGCTGCTTAAATTCAGCAAGCTATAGCTAGCTAGCCAACCTAGCCTTCTAGCTAGTTTGGAACTACATGTATCTAGTTTAATGAATTGCAAGTAGAGAGAGAGAGGGAGAGTGTGAAAGAGTGATCTCGAGAGAGAGAGAGGTGATGAGAAGATGACAATACCGAGGGGGATGGAAATATGATCAACCTCTCAGCTAGCTTCTCCAGATCACTCTAGCTTGGAGTCGTGTGCGGCTGAAATGATTCCAACATGTAGAGCGCAGAGCAGGGGTCGACCTAATTAAGTTGTACAATTTTACTATCGGTTCAAAAACACAAACCGATAGTAAAATAAGGTCCCCACTATCATAACCATTAGTTTATATGAAGTCATTTTACTATCGGTTTATTTTATATAACCGATAGTAAACTATACTCTATTATATCGGTTAGTACAGTAAGAACCGATAGTAAAAAGTCAGTAATTTCACTATCAGTTACGCGAGAAAAACCGATAGTACTATCTAATATATTATATCGGTTGGTACAGTATAAACCGATAGTATAAAGTGCGCAATTTTACTATCAGTTACGGATGAAAAACTGATAGTACTATTTTAATATATTATATCGGTTGGTATAGTAATAACCGATAGTATAAAGTGAGTAACTTTACTATCAGTTAAAAATGGAAAACCGATAGTACTATTTAATATATTATATCGGTTTGTACAGTAATGACCGATAGTAAAAAAATGTTTGCATTTCACTAACGTTGGACTAGTGTGTAACCGATAGTAAAATGCCTCTCTTTTGCTGCTGTCGTCCTATTCTATCGGATTTTCCCCAGATTGCTTATAACCGTTAGAAGATATGGGTTAGTGGAATGCACTTCTGTAGTAGTGGTAGCAGTCTCCGGGACCATAGAGGCTACTTCATTTTCTTGACCGGGTGACTTTGAATCTTCATCTTTAGGCTTGATGTCCCCAATCGTCATGTTCTTCATAGCTTCTCGTAGTTCCTCATTTCCTACATTCTCAAGATCTTCATACTCTTCTTGAGAGCCATTAGTTTTATCAAACTCAACATTACAAGTTTCCTCAATGCATTCGGTTATAGTGTTAAAAACACGATAAGCTTTGCTAGTTGATGAATATCCAACAAGAAAACCCTCATCAACGCGTCTTTGAAATTTTCCAAGATGCATGCGTTTTTTAAGAATGTAACATTTGCAACCAAAAACTCAAAATATGAAATATTTGGTTTTCTTCCAACAATTAGCTCGTAGGGAGTTTTGTTTAACAGTGGATGAGTATAAAGCCGGTTTATAGCATAACAAGCAGTATTGACGGCCTCGGCCCAAAATCTAGTGGGGGTTTTATATTCATCCAACAAAGTTCGAGCCATTTCGATTAATGTTCGATTTTTCCTTTCCACAACACCATTTTGTTGAGGAGTATATGGCACGGAAAATTCGTGTTTAATTCCAGATTCATCACAAAGCTCAATAAATTCCGAATTTTGAAACTCTCCACCATGATCACTTCGAAGTTTCTTGATGAAGAATTCAAATTCATTTTCAACACGTTTTGCAAATCTTTCAAATACACTTGGAGCATCGGACTTATGAATTAAGAAGAAAATCCAAGTAAATCTGGAGAAATCATCAACAATGACAAAGCAATAATTGCTACCACCAATACTTTGAGTTTCAGATGGACCAAACGAGTCCATATGCAAAAGCTCAAGTGGTCTAGATGTTGATAAAACATTTTTAGTAGGATGAGTACTAGCAACTTGTTTTCCCGCTTGACAAGCACTACAAAGTTTGTTCTTTTCAAACTTTACATTTTTCATACCCAAGACCAAATCTCTTTTTAAAAGCTTGTTCAATTGATGCATCCCAACATGAGCCAAACGACGATGCCAAAGCTATCCCAAAGAATTTTTGGCAACCAAGCAAGTTGAAATGCAAGAATCTTTTGAACCAAAATCCACCAAATACAAATCTCCATATCGAAAACCTTTGAACACTAGAGATTTGTCTTCTAAGATTTCAATGATAGCTCCATTTGGTTCAAAAATGCATCGAAGACCCAAATCACAAATTTTTGCAACTAAAAGCAAATTGAAGTTCAAGGATTCAACAAGTAATACATTTGGGATGGAAAGGTTGTTTGTGATCGCAACTTTACCTAACCCAATTACCTTTCCTTTGCTATTATCACCAAACGTGATTTTGTCTATGTCATTGCAACCATTCTCAAATGAGGAGAAACGATTTTCATCACTGGTCATGTGTTGAGTGCACCCGCTATCAAGCACCCAATGCCTCCCACCGGTTTTGTAGTTCACCTAAAAGAAAGGTTAGACGCTTTTAGGTACCCAAACTTGTTTGGGTCCTTGGAAGTTAGCAACAAGGGTTTTTGGAACCCAAATCCTCTTTTTATGTTTATTTAGGTAAGGTATACCAATAAATTTACCAATCACTTTTCCATACTTATTTTTCTTAAGCATGTAATGGGAGTGAGACTCATTTTCTTTAGCTCTAGAAGTTGAGGGACAATTATTTGATAAATGATTTACATCATGGCATTTGTGACAAAACATATTAGTAGCCTTAACAAAAGTCACTTTAGTACTCAACTTCTTTCTTTTGTTTGGTTCATATCCTAAACCTTCCTTCCTAAATGAACATCGTTGCTCACTAAGAAGTTTGTCTAAGATTTCTTATCCTTTAAAACATTTTGCTAATCCTAGATTTAACTTTTCCACTTGTGCTTTGAGTTCTAAATTTTCTAAAATTAAATTTGAGTCATTACCAACAATTTCATCACAAGCATTTTCGTGATTAATTTCTAAATCATTACAAGTGACTGACTTTGAATGAGAAACAATATGAGGTGATTCATCTAGAATATCACAAGTAATTCCTATATCTCTAGTTTGTTTGGAATCAATAATTTCCTTAACTAGAAGTGCCTCATGCGAGTCATTTAGTTCAGGATATAAATCACTAAGGGTTGAATATTCCTTTTTAAGAATTTTATTTTCCTTAGTCACCCTACCTAGTGCCTCATTTAATTCCATAACCATATCAGCAAGTTCCTTATAAGAAGGTTCAGGATCCGATACCTTTGCATCATCACTTGCCATAAGACAAAATGATGACTCATTTTTTAGAGAAGAGGCCTCTCCAATAGCAATTCCCGCCATCTTCTTGGGAGTTGATGGGACTTCATCATCCGAGTCGGATTCCTCCGATCCGGAGTACCATTCACCAATATAAGCTTGGCCCTTGCTTCTATTGTTGTAGAAATTCTTAAAAAGCTTCTTTTTACCTTTTGAGCCTTCACCGCCATCTTTCCTTTCTTGTGATCTTTGATGATCACTCTTCTTGTTTGGACATCTTGAGGCAAAATGTCCCTTCTTATTACACTCATAGCATGTAATGTTCTTGAATCTGGTTTTCTTATGCGGTCCTCGCCTTTTGTCAAATTCAAACCCTTTCTTGTTGATTTTATTTAGGAGCTTTCGGGTCTTTCTCACAATGAGAGCTAGATCACCATCGGAACCCTCATCCGAGCTATCCTCCTTGGCCTCCTCAACATTTGCTTTAAAAGCCAAATTTTTCTTCTTTGATCCGGAGGCTTCCGCAATTCCTTTCTTCTCCTTTTTTTGCATTTCATGGGTAATGAGAGTACCCAAGAGCTCGGTTGGAGTTGTAGATGTGAGATCACCATTGATAAGCACTGTCACAATTGTGTCAAAGCTCGTTGGTAAAATCATAAGCATTTTACGTATGATGTCAATGTCTTTAAACTTTGTACCTAAACCCTTAAGATCATTGTTTAAAAGATTAAGTCGAGTGAACATGTCACTCACATTTTCAGATTCAAGCATGAAGAAAGAGTTGTATTCTCTAGTTAATTTAATTAGCTTAGCTTCTTTGACCTTAGAGGTACCTTCATGAATTACTTCTAAGGTTTTCCACATTTCATATGATGTGTCAAGATTACTAATGCGGTTGAACTCACTTAAATCTAGTCCATTAAATAGAGCATTTTTTGCTTGAGCATTTGCTTGGAGATTTTTTGCTTCTAGAGGTGTAAGATTCTCTAAATCAATGGGAGCTCTAAATCCTGTTGGATCTAGGTAGATCTTAATATCTAGGTTTTGATGATTAATGACGTTTTGGATAAATCCATGATGATTAAAGTTAATCTGAAGATATCAGATTTGATGATTAAATGACAATTTAGATAAATCATGATTTAGCACAAGTAAATTGAATTGATTATCGGTAAACCCTGAATTGGATGTTTTTCTCGATTGCGGGTTTGATATTGATGCATATGTAGAGGATGAGCTCGGTGGTTGCATCAGGCTTGTGCTAATTGATTGATCAAGATGTTATATGTTAAATCTTGAGGTTGATGACTTCAGTTATGGATTTGATATCGATGCACATGTTGAGGGAGAGCTCAGGATGATTAGTTATCCATGTTTGTGCAAAAGGTTGATGACTCCGTGTTCTGGATTTGATATCTCTATGTATGATTGAGAGAGAGCTCATGATATTAGTCATCCATATTGATTGATATCATAACTTGAGTAGTATGGATCGTGTACGCATTTCTTGTATCATATATGGATCTATATGATTGTGAGATTCATCCATTACTCACTTGTTGTTCATTGAAATTGGTTTTGTCATTTCACCGAAGAAAGAAATTGTTGAGTGAACTCCTGTGTGGAGTGATTTATCTGGTGGTGATTAATGACGAACTGCAAATGAGACTAACGTTTGTGCATTGAGTGTATATGTTCTAGTCTCAGAATGGTTGCAGGATGAAAACAAGCAAGGGCATGAAGAGGATGAAGACGATATGAGACATCTCGAGCAAGGTCAAGCTTAGTGAGGACGGGCTTTGCGAAGACAGGCGTCGAGATGTCGAGCTTTGCGTGGTCAAGCTTAACGAGATCGAGCTTTGCGATGACGAGCGTCGAGCGATCGAGCTTCGCGAGGTCAAACTCCACTTAAGGTAAAATCCAAGATTAAGGATTGTTTTCTTAGGGTTTTACCGGTCTCGGTGTTTGGAGATAGACCGGGTTGATAGGTTTCTTTTTACTAGTTTGACCGTACTATTAAGAGGGGTCAGAAACTAGTAGCTTGAATCTATCTAGTGCGGAAGCTCAGATGCATTCATATCATCTTGCACTAGTGTCTTGCATTGCAAGTGAGTCTAAGTGTAGTTCATATGCATTAGATTAAATGTTTTGAAAACTGCACTTAGTCGTGATCGCCAGCTGTTTAAATTGGTTTATTTATCTAGAGCTGGTCGTGGTCGTACGTATTTGCATATTCTGATCGTATCAGTGTTGATACGTGGTTGTGGTCATCATGTCGCTTGTTTGCCAGCTTTCTGTTTAGGGTTTGGGCGTGGTCGTAGGAGTTCGGACTGGTCGTACCAGTCTTCGACTCGCTTGCGTACGCTCGACCAAACCCTATCGACCACCTGTTTTCGATCGGATGTCAAGACCTGTGTGGTCGTGGTCGTTGCTAAGTGATACAAATCACATCCGCGAGAAAACGGCAAATCCGTATGTGCAAATACTCTAAAATTGCATTTGAGATGATTTTTGGATTGAACATTTTGACAGCAGGAAAGTTTCTGAATTTTCTAGAAGTTTCTATACCTTTCTAGGTCTTTCTCCTGTTGACAAAATTG
The DNA here is from genome assembly GCA_019359835.1 of Pharus latifolius. Lineage (NCBI taxonomy): Eukaryota > Viridiplantae > Streptophyta > Magnoliopsida > Poales > Poaceae > Pharus > Pharus latifolius. Next base: position 25,361,456 of record CM033327.1, read on the forward strand.
TAGATCTCTGAGTTATCTTTCTAACAAGACAAAAATCACCTCAATCGGATCTCTGGATCAAAAGTTATGCTTATTTTACTATCAGTGTGAAGTGGCCAGACAAATGCATCCGTCCGGAGCTATTTGTCCGAAGTGGCCGGACAGTGTCTGAAGTAACCGGATAATGTCCGGCCAGTACAAATTTTTTGAGCCGAAAAATGAAACAGACAAATGCATCTGTCCGGAGCTATTTGTCCGAAGTGGCCGGACAGTGTCTGAAGTGACCGGACAATGTCCGGCCTGTACAAGTTTTTTTGAGCCGAGAGTTAACAGAGACATATCCATTTGTCCGGACGTTTTGTCCGGACAAATAGTATCCGTCCGGCCTTCACAAATTTCGCCCAACGGTCACTGACACGTTTGCAACGGCTGAAATTTTTGTACTGGCCAGACAGTGTCTGAAGTGACCGGACAATGTCCGCCCTGTACAACTTTTTGCCCGGTTTCTTGCAAACGGCTAGTTTTTCGTTGAGGCTATAAATACTTCGTGTTTGGCTTCATTTTGGGGTGCTCAAAGAGTTCATTCTTCAGCTAAAAACCTAGCCAATTGATTTGCATTTGAGTTATTGCAGTTAGAGGCTAGAATTGAGCCCAAATCTTGAGTAGATTTGAGAGAGAGCTTGAGGGAGATTGTGTGAGTGTTTAGTGCACTTCATCTCCATTAGATTGCTAGTGCTAGAGTGTTGAGCATCTCATTTGCATCATTGAGCTTCTAGCACGTGGTTGGTTCAAGTGAAAGCGCATCCGGCTTGTTACTCTTGACGATCGCCTTCGCCTAGACGGTGCCGGAGGAGAGCCGAGATCTCTCCAATTGAAGTTTGTCGGAGAGGCCGGCAAAGGATTGTGAAAGGTGTGGTGGTCGCCTATCCAGTGTGGAGAAGGAGCAACCCTAGTGAGATATCCTTCGTGGATAAAGAAGCGAGGCTCCGAGAGAGCGCTTCAACGAGGAGTAGGTGATCCGTTTGAGACCTAGTCTTGGTTTTCGCACTAGGCTCGCCCAGATTCTAATATGCGGAATAACGGGATCTTACTCGGAAATACCGAAACCCAAAATAATTGCACAACTCTTTATTTCAAAGAGGGCTTTACACGTCGAACGTTAGGCACACTTGCCTACGTCGAAGGAACTATAAGTGTCTAAAACTCAAATAAGTTCTATGACTCTTCGATTGAGTTCGATGATCTAAACTAGACCTATTACAAGGTATTTATAGTCCAATCGTATGAGTACGTATCAGACTTAGAGACCTAAACGTATTAGACTCATATAACTAATCCTAAACAGATAAGCTTAGTTATACACATTCGGATCGGATTACAATTCCGAACAGGGAACGAATTCCTTTTCCTGGTCGTGAACCAATCCATGGTCGCGGACTCATCCAGGTCGCGAATCCTTTCCGAACACGGTTAAGGTCGCGAAGCCGTATGCGATCAGGACTTGGTCGCGAAGCCGTATGCGATCAGGACTTGGTCGCGAAGCCGCATGCGATCAGGACTTGGAGATCCTCCCGGATCAGTAGGGGAGACCGGGTGAGTCTCAGAGACCTCGGTAAAAATATTGTGTCAATTGCGTATTTCATACTTGCTTTATATTCATCTTGACACAATTGCTAAATTCATCATTCTTGCTTGTCATATTGAATAGTTCATTTAGTTGAATGCAACAAATTGTTTAAATTGCCTTTAAGCCTCATTGTATAATTTAGCTCAAACAATTATCGTGATTAAAATTGCTTAGCGGGGAAGAAAATTTAAAAGCCTCCTAATCACACCCCCCCTCTAGTCGGCATCCTCGATCTTACAAATCCATCTCTAGTGACCTTCCAAACATCAAGACTAATGGACACAAGGTAAACGCCACCCTAATTTTTCAATAGCAATAATTATCACCCTTGAAGAAAGGGACCTTTCCATTATAGTATGCTTTGATCGACGACATCCTCTCTCTAGATGGTTAAGCCTAAAAGGAGAGACCTAGTGCTCTGATACCACGTGTTGATCGAAGGATGCCGACTAGAGGGGGTGAATAGGCGGTTTTTCTAATTTTAATTTTGATTGAGTGGTTTACAACCTAAATTGCAATACCAATACACAAATGATATAGATGATGGCACAAAGTAAGTTTTGCAATACTAAAGAGACAAGATCAATAATTCAATTTCTAGAAGTATAAAGCAAGTAATAGAAGTAACCGAAAGAGATCAAATTTTTTCCGAGGTTTCAGAAATTTGCCGATTTCCACTAATCCTCGTTGAAGCACTCTTCACTAGAGCTTTTGCTTCGATTCCACTAGAGGTAGCCCTTCTCCTCTCTGGATAGGCGAGCTCCGAGCCTTTACACCCAACCGCTGGGCCTCTCCGACGCACACCGTCGATGGAGAGATCGTCGGACCTCCCGGGTCGTCTAGGTGACGGCAATCACCACGAGTAATAAGCCTAGCAGTTTGCTTGATCAACCTCAAAGCTTGAAGAACAAGAATGCAAATGCAAATGGCTTAATCTCAAACTCTTTCAACTAGCTCTCAACACTTTTGCTAAAAGATTTTCTTCAAATGCAAGAAGATGTGTATGAGAGGCTTTGCAAGCTATTGCACTGAGTTTTGGAGATGAAATTTATGTGTATACAGCCCCTCAAAACAGTAGGGTATATATAGTTTCAGAAAAACGGTCGTTTTCAAGAAAACTGGGCGAAAGTTGTACTGGCCGGACATTGTCCGGCCATATCGGACAATGTCCGGTCAGTACAAAAAACTTGACCGTTACTCACGTGATTTTCGATTGTCAGTAGCCGTTTAACATGTTTTGTGAAGGCCGGACGAAAGGCATTTGTCCGGACAAAAGGTCCGAACAAATGAATATGTCTCTGTTAACACTCATGTTTAACAGCTCATATACAGGCCGGACGAGAGGGATTTGTCCAGACAAAAAGTCCGGACAAATAGATATGTCTCTGTTGACACTCAATTTAGCATCTTCACAGAAAATATATAGGCCGGACATTGTCCGACCACATCGGACAATGTCCGATACGTCCCGGACAAAAGCCCCCGGACGGATTCATTTGTCTCTGGTGTTTGCAATTAAACTTGTCACAGGAAATGTACTAGCCGGACATTGTCCGGCCATTTCGGACAATGTCCGGCCTATATTGAGTAGTTGCTCCGGACAAGTTTATTTGTCTTTGGTGTTTGTTTTGCAAATTTTCAGAGGAAGTTTGTATTGGCCGGACATTGTCCGTCCATTTCAGACAATGTCCGGCCAGTTCAAAATGAAAACAAGATTTCAAATTTTTACCCAATCTCAATTATGAACTAGATGCATATGCAAATATGTTTCCAAAGACTTCAAGATTGATCAAATGACTTGTTCTAAAGCCCCTCTTAATAGCACGACCATCTAAACTAGAAATTTTCAAACATACAAACGCTAGATTTAGATACTTGTACTTTTGTTGGAGTTTTTCATCATTCTTGCTTCATGAGGTCTTGATAATCTTGATTTGCACTTTTGTGATGCTTCCACCTCTTTTTAACCTGAGTCTCAAATACAAGGTTAGTCGCATATATTACGGATGTCATTAATCACCGAAACCCTAATCAGGGCTCAAGATTCAATAGTGAAGACTCGCCAGGGTTACAAAACCTCCGGCGAAACTCCAGGCGATCAATTGACGGTTCCTATAGCCGTGGCTCTGACAATGTCTGACGATATCTCCGTTCAAGCTAATCTAGTCGAACAAGTGGCTAAGCTCTCCACCGACATGGAAACTGTGCTTGCTTGGATTAAGCAATAGGCCATGATTGTACCTGCTGAAATAGAGAAGGTTATGGGTGTGAAGATTGGTGAAGACTTGCACAGGGCAGACGAAGATGAAGACGAAGGTGACCACAAGACCAACGACCTCGCCAACACCTCTTTAGCTATCAGATCTTTTAAGGCCGACGCTAAGATTGATATACCCATATATGATGGGATGATCGATGCCGAGAAGCTGGATTCTTGAATCGATCAACTTGAGACCTACTTTGACCTGAAAGGGTTCAGTAGTTCTCAAAAGGTGAAGTTCGTACCTTTGAAGATGAAGGACCACGCCAAGACATGGTGGAAGGCCCTTGTCACCAGTGGTGAAGCTGACGACCTTGCGTGGGGTCAATTCAAACAACTTTTGCGACAAGAATTCTATCCGATGGGTTACCTTGAGGAGAGATGGGAGCGTTGGCACAGATTGTACCAACGGCGCGACCAGACTGTCCAGGACTATACTACGGAGTTTCGGCGACAAGCAATGGTCATCGGCATCTCACTATCCGATCCTCAGGTATTTGGGAAATACACATCTGGACTTTAGAAATTGATCAGTACTGAGCTAAGTCTGTTCGGCGTCCAAGACATCACGACCGCAAGTACAACTGCTATGGCGATCGAGAAAAAGAACAAATCCCGAAGCGACAAAAACACAAAGGAAAGTGCGATCTCGACAAAGAAAAAGCTGAGTCCGAAGAAGAACGCCTCAAAATCGGGCACGGATGCCTTTTGTGAACATTGTCAAGTCGCAGGACATACCAAGGACAAATGCTACAAGCTTCATCATGAACTTCGACCAAAGAAAAATGGACCAGGGAAAAGAATAGCCACGGCTACTACGGCTTCATCCGACGAAGAAGTTGTCCGAGTGAATTCGGTTAATGAGGCGGATACGAACTTGTCTCTGATGGCAATGCCGAAGGAGAAGGGTTCGGATCCACCGAACGACCATCACCCAACGGAGGACTTGTTCAACATCAACATCCAGGTGAAACACGAAGTGGTCGCAACGATATTCGATCCCAAAAGTCAAAAAAATCTGGTCTCCGCTGGACTAGTTCGACGACTTGGTTTGAAGACAACCACACACCCGTGACCATATCCGCTGGGTTGGTTTACATCCGACGTGAGCCAACAGATTACGAATCAGTGTGTGTTGAAGTTTGCAATATCTGCTCGTTACATCGACGAGGTTCAATGCGATGTCATCCCCATCGATATTTGCCAAGTGATTTTTGGAAGTCCGTTCTTGTACGATCGTGACGCCCATTACCATTACCACCGAAGAGCTCAAGAATACGACCTCACAAAGGATGGGACGAAATTTATCATCAACAAAAATGACCACATCGACACCAAGAACTTGATGATAGCAAATCAGGAGAAACGGATTGTCAATGCATGCTCAAAGTGTGTGCTGAGCGTGATGTGTCCAATTAGCCAAGAGGATTGTGCTGCATCGAGTATGGAAAGTGGTGGTTGTTTAGCAATCTTGTCGGAAGAAAACAACGCGTTATTCGCAGAGGTATATAGTCGATCACCACAACGACTAGTCGAAAACGACATGCAACTTGTCTCTACGGTGCCACTATTCAAACTTTGCAATCCTAGCTTTGGGATCGGTGATGGTATCAACCTCGACAAGGGGAAGGCTATCCGCGAGTGGCCAAGACCACAATCCATGATGGAGGTGCCAAGCTCCATGAGCACCTATCCATACATTCGATCCGACGATTGTAGCATTGCTCATCGGGTGTTCGTTCCAAAACTCCCAGTCGTTCTCTACATCTTCACAGTTGGTCACCAACAGGTGTTGGCTCCTTCTCAACAGGGGAGTCATGATCCGAGAGGATCTGGTCGAGTTCGCAACGGATTTGCGACCATGAAAAGATTTGCGACTTTAGAAAGGTTTGCAACCTTGGGAAGGATTCAAACTCTTCGAGCCTTCAATGCTGGATGATGAGCCAAATACTATAGTACCATATGTTGAAGACTTAGTCTATCAACGAGACGAACCTCTACGCGAAGATGTGATTATGGAGAAAAAGGTGGCTACCACCCGTAGTGACACAAAGGAGACTTTTCGAATTGGTCAGAAAGGTCAACGAGTACGTGCGGCAAAGTGGTACACCAAAGAACACAATTTCCACATCTCCAGTTTGGTCGAGAGGTCGCAACAGGGGTTGGCTCCTTCTCAACAAGGGAGTCATGATCCAGGAGGATCTTCAAGTCCTGATCGCATACGGATTCACGACCAAGTCCTGATCGCATATTGATTCGCAACCATGTCCTGATCGCATACGGATTCGCGACCTTAACCGTGTTCGAAAAGGTTCGCGGCCATGGATTGGTTCGCGACCATGAAAGGAATTTGTTCTCTGTTCGGAATTCTAATCCAATCCGAATATATATAACTAAGCTTATCTGTTTAGAATTAGTTAGTTAGTTATATGAGTCTAATACGTTTAGGTTACTAAGTCTGATACGTACTCATACGATTGGACTATAAATACCTTGTAATAGGTCTAGTTTAGATCATCAAAAAGTCATAGAACTTATTTGAGTTTTAAACACTTATAGTTCCTTCGACATAGGTAAGTGTGCCTAACGTTCGACGTGTAAAAGTCCTCTTTGAAATAAGGAGTTGTGCAATTACTTTGAACTGTGTTTCCGATCAACCTTTGGGTTTCGGTATTTTCGAGTAAGATCTCGTTATTCCGCATATTAGAATCTGGGCGAGCCTAGTGCGAAAACCAAGGCTAGGTCTCAAACGGATCATTTAGGTACATGAGACCCGTGCTTTGCATTGACGGAACTTTTTAGAACAGAAAATACCAGGGTACTCTATTGACTGCCGTGGTTACTGATGCCAACGACCAGCTTCTCCCCATAGCATATGCCGTGGTCGAGGGGGAGAACTTCAGCAGTTGGCTGTGGTTCTTGGGCAAATTGAAGAATGAGGTCGTCAAAGATCGGGAGCGCGTGTACTTGATTCACGATTGAAACAAACGAATGCTGAGTGCGATCGAGTACATGCAATCGGGAGTGGATCCATCGTTGACTTGGGATGACTTGTAGAGTCGTTGGTGCTCTCGGCATCTTGGCGCGAATTTTCACACTCGTTTCAAGAGCAGGCGCCTGATGCAAGTGTTCAAATGGTTTGCCAACCAAAACCAAGAGTCGAAGTTCACAGATATATTGAAGTCGTTGGAGGAAGGTACGTTGACGAAATTGCAAGAGCCAGGTGCACCAGAAGATGGCAGTGTTACCGGCGAGGGAAACTGCCGGAGTCATCTCAGTTTCAGTCAATGGATTCAGCCCAAACCAAATGAGAATTGGTTATTGCTGCACGACACAGGTGGGGCTCGATACAGAATCATGACGACAAATCTGGCCGAGGTGTACAACTTCGTCCTGAAAGGTGTGCGATGCTTACCACTCACTACAATAGTTGAGATGACATGTATCGCACAGTAGCATACTACGACAGCAAGAGTTTGGCAGCATCAGCACTTGTGCATGATCCTTTAGTACACTGGCCCAAAAAGATTAATGTCTCAGTGCTGACTCGTTTGAACAAAAACTATGAGGTTCGGCTGAGGCACAAACATGTGCGTGGCACATTGTGAGCAAGTCGGGTCCACGAATGTCGAATTACAAATGCAGATGCCCAATGTACATGCAACAAACCTCAACTACTACACATTCCTTGCTCGCATGTTATTGTTGCCTGCTCCGTTCCTGGGATCGATCCGACACATTATATCTCAACTTATTATACTCTACAGTACTTATGGAAAACCTGGGAGGGTGTCTTCCACGGGTTTACGACGAGGGAAAACTATCGAGAGCTGTCGCCGGAAGATGCCATCACGTGGATCCTAGACAAGAGGCTCCTTGTGAGCCATGTCGGCCGACGTCGATCCATGAGGATACAGAACGATATGGATGCAGCGGAGCGTGAAGATGACCTACGTAGATGCAGCACTTGCAGGCAGCCTGATCACACAAGAAATCGATGCCCGCAAGTGGCAGGCACATCAACTTCTTCCAGAAACTGAAGTAATTCAATTTCCTTGTATGAGTTGTAGTGAATTTTCGTAAATAAAACTGTAATTTGTAATGCCTTGTTGTGAATTTTCATAAGTAATATTGAATGTATGTTAATTAATTGTAATGTTTCAACTTGTCGACCAATATGTGACAACTGCAGGTATGGCAGACGACCATCAGCTTCCCGAGCTGATTGCACAACACTATCAGGAGCGTCACCGTGCTCGACGCCTTCTACAGGGCACCATTCTCCCAGCTTTGCTCATGAGGACACCGCGTGAGATGTGGCCTCTGGATGAGCGGTGCGCGCCTTATTTGCTTGAGGCCAAACAGTTGCCCTTCGCCCGCATGGTAGATCGGGCGAGGCGATTCCCCTTCGATCGAGCCCTCGTTACCGTGCTTGTGGACCGTTGGAGGCTCGAGACGCACATGTTCCACTTCAGTTTCGGCGAGCTCACCATCACGCTGCAGGACATCAGCATGCTGCGTGAGCTGCCCATTCGATGGGAGATATATGTCCCCGCGGCCACCGACAGAGTTGCATGGCGCCTAGATTTCCTACAGTGCTTCGAGGGAGTAGGGCCAGCGGGGGGGGTTTGCGTAGGATGCGGGAGTTCCCCAGAGTTACCTGTGCACAGTCTGCGATGGTGCGCTCCCCTTGGTTGCTCTAGAGGAGGTCTTCAGGTGCCACGTTGAGGCGTACTTTCTGTACCTGTTTGGGTGGTTGCTCTTCCCTGGTACCCACGGAGACATCTGCGAGCAGCAATACGTTCAGCTCGCCAGGAGTATTGCCGACTCGGACTTCGGGCACGTGCCGCGGTTCAATTTTGGATCTGTCGTGCTCTGCCAGACCTACAGGTGGTTGTGCGACGCCACGAGCAGAGACCAGTTGAGCTCTCTTTTCGCTGGTGTGCCATACTCTTGCAGATGTGGTCGTACGAGCATTTCCCCGTCGGCCAACCGCTGGTGCCGCGGGATCAGTTCGCGTTGGCCAGTGATGCTTGGGACGGCCCCGTGATGGGATGGAGGTGGGCTAGGCTGAGTTTGAGGTGGTCCACAGATCAGACTCACCTCTGCTATCCTTCGTACGTCATGAGCTTCGATTTGCTCCTCGACAACAGCGTCATCTGGGATCCGTGGACCACCTCAAACTTGCAGTTCGTCACTCCAGTTGGCCTTTCTTCTCTTTGTACGCAGGATGATGTTTACTGGCGCACCCAGGTTCTTCTCGTCTTCTCGCACATGGTTGAGGGGTACTCGCCTGAGTGAGTTATGCGCCAGTTCGGCCTACGCCAGCTTGTCCCGATGTCGCCTCCTCGACAGATCCCACACCATATCCACGAGTACGTCAAATATGCATTACATTCACACATGATTTTGTAAATGATTTCTGTCTCTAACTAATTATTTTGTCCACAGGCAATCGAGGAAGGGTCGAGTGCAGGACGATTTCGTTTGTCGGCAGCAACCCTATGTGCAGGAGTGGATGGGTTGGGCCCACACACTACCACGGAAACAGACATCCAGGACGGCACATCACAGACCGGTATGAACTGTTCAATGGAAAACCGTCTGTGAAGACCTGTCGGGAGAATATGTTCAGATATCACAGACGGTTCTGACGTCAAAAACAACTGTGATAGTAAACCAGACGGGTCTGAACACAAAACTGTCTGTGATAGTATACTTATCACAGACGGCTCTAACCTAAAAACCGACTGTGATATATACAATCGGTTCCTAGCTAAGAATCGTCTGTGATAGTCTACTTATCACAGACGGTTCTAAACTAAAACCCGACTGTGATATAGACAGACGGTTCTGAACTCAGAACCGTCTGTGATAATTATACTATCACACACGGTTCGGAACTCAGAACCGATTGTGATTTATACAGTCGGTTGTAAACAACGAAGCGTCTGTGATAGTGTAGTTATCACAGACGGTTCTGATGTATGAACCGACTGGAAAAGTACCGGCGCTTCGAATTCTCAACTGTGATCATTTCTGTCTCCGATCTTCGCGCGCAGCGCCTAGGAGAACACGAAGCATCACTTTGGAAGTTCTATAAATTGACAGTGGAAAAATTGTCATTTACTTTACAAGTTTTTATAGTTCTCAGACTGTTTGACTCCTTAGCTTGTCTCTGCCAATGGCATCCTCGATGGCATCGTCAGCCTCGCCCTCCCCGGTATGAACTCTCAATCTTTTTGACTTACCCCTGTATTGTTAATCCATGTTCAATACATTCTTGACCTGTTGATTTGCACAGGGAAGGGGAGCCGTGGAAGACACTGCCAAAGTCAAGGCCGAGCTGAGGGCCCTCCAGGAGGAGCACAAGCTCCTCACGGAGAAGCACACTCGGCTACGGCTTGACCTTGACGATCTCTTCCAGCGCATTCAGCGCATGAAGACGGATGGTGACAATGCTAGGGCGAGGACGAGGCGTCTTCGCGAGGAGAAGAAAGCTGCGGATATGACCATCGCTGCCTGCGGTTTGACAATGAAGGATACCATCGCGAAGCTGAGGGAGGTCGCAGGCCTTCTCGACGCTGAAGTAGTTGATCCTGAGAAGGACAACTTGTCGCTGGAGGAGTCCTGCGTCCTGGCTGCAAGTCAAACTGACTTTATTCTAGATGCAGCCAGGGCTAAGACCACTCCTTGACCTAGCATTCTGTATTTTTACTTTTTTTTGTAAGTGATGAAACAAATTATTGAAAACTTTGTTCTTATGTCAACTTTCTAATTTTCCAGCACATTCTTGGACTGCATGCAATCTTCCCTCTTTCTTTATCTTTCTTTAGCTTTTGTCGAACATTCGACCATACAAAGGTATGGACACTGTGTGCGATCAAGGAACGACTATCGCGATCTTTGGCTTGTGATTGGAGCCCTTGAAATAATATAGAAACAATATAGAAGTCGCAGGTCCCATGCAAATAATATAAAAAGAATACAGAAGTTATATATCAACGTGCTTTGAATATCACAAACGGCTCTGAGGTAAAAAACATCTGTGATAGTCACATTAGAGACGGTTTTTATGTAAGGCCCGACTGTGATAGTCCCAACAGTGTCCTCGCCTCGAATTCTCAACCTCTATCAATATCACAGACGGTTTTTAACTCCAAACCGTCTGTGATAGTAATATTACAGACGAATTTTATGTAAGGATCGACTGTGATTGGAGAACAGTTATCGACACTTCAAATTCTTAACTTCTTTCAAATTCTCAGCGGTTCAACTGGAAGCAAAACTCCAGGGAGGGAACAAGTATTTGTAGAAGTCGAACAGTTCAATATTCAACAGACATATTAAAGATGGTTCGGACATCAAAACCGTCTGTAATATTAAAGCAGACGGTTTGATCTCCCAACCGTCTATGATAGTCCCAACAGTGCAATTCTCTACATGCAATTGTTGATAACCGCACATAATAACTGAGCAGATGAAGAGACTTAATTATTTACTTCAAATTTAATTTGCATCGAATTATGTAATCTGACTCTTCAACTTCCTTTGCCGTGTTGCAGTTTATATCCCGAGAAGTTATATATCATGAATTTATTGACCTTGAAAACCAGTAGTGCGCTTTTTAGAACTCGAGGCACCCGCGCATATGAACCGTCACCTTCTGTTTCTATAAATAGCGAGGCTCCTAAATCCCTGTCTTTATTCCCTCCTCAACTCCCACCTTGATGGCGAGCCGAGATTCCAGTGAGGTTATTGAAACTGATCAGAGTGATGAGGAAGAGATAAGGAATGAACTCGATCAGGATCTTCAGAAAGTAAGTCCTCTCTGAAACTCTAATGCAGATCTTTCTTTTATGACTTGATTACCTCGAAACAAATGCATTTCGAAATCCACAGGTGCTTGAGGAAATGCTCCCTCCAAAGAAGAGACTTAGAAATGATGAAAGATCGTACAGTGGAGCTGCAGCGAAGACTCTAGAGGGTGCTGAGGCCTGTGTTGCCACATTGCCCCTTGCAACCCCTCCAGTTGCATCGATTCCACCTTTGGAGATCCACAATAATCCTTCCAATATCCCCTCTCCAACACCTTTGTATCATCAGCTTTTCTGGGGTAAGGCTCACACTTCCACATCCAAATCCACTCCGAAGCTTGGCAATCATCTTCACCCTCCCAGCATACGTCCCTAGGAGAAGCTGGAGAAGCATATGTGCAGGAGGAGAAAGCTGCCTTGTGCATAACTCTCCAAAAAAAAAAAGAGACGCTGGAGAAGCATTCTGAGGGGATGTCTTTTGCCATTCTGCACTTGGCAGAGTGCATGCTTTGAGTTGCAGCTTCATCTCCACCTTTGTTGTATCAACTTTAATTTCCTGGATAATCCTACTGATGCCAAATCCACTCCTTTGGTGAGAGATGATGTTGATAGTCTTAGAGCCATTGGTAGTTCTCCTGGGGCTGCCAGTGTAGATCCTACTGATGCCAATACGTCCCTAGGAGAACTTTGTAAATTACTTTCGGAACAGGTCGACACTAATCAATTGGTCGCTTAATTAATAGTATCTCTTATGTATGGAAAGATTGTAAGAAATAAGAAATTTCTTTTCCTTATATATCTGGCTTTCGATTGATTATGTAACTGATAATCACCAAATGATGTTCTGTGTAAAAATGTTAACAAGAAAATACTGCTGCAATCAAGACGGTTTTTAACTAAAAACCGTCTCTGCTTGAAAGATTACAGACGGTTTTAATTTCAGACATATATATAAAACAAATATGAAAAACAAGATAAAACCAAATAGTCTGAACGTTCATTTTTTTAAATACTAACATTGAAATAAGATAGAACCAAATATGAAAAACAAGTGGAACAACTGATGACCAGTAGTCGAATGCAAACAAACAATCTGGGATATTATAGACGGTTCGGACATTAAAACCGTCTGTGATAACACAGACGGTTCTGAGGTAAAAACCGACTATGATAACCACATACACAGACGGTTCTGAGATAAAAATCGACTGTGATAACCACATACACAGACGGTTCTTAGGTAAAAACCGACTGTGATAAACAGACGGTTCGGACCTTAAAACTGTCTGTGATAATCAAATACACAGACGGTTCTGAGGTAAAAACCGACTGTGAGAGTAAAGCGGACGGTTTGGAGTTCATAACCGTCTGTGATATTTCTTTCATAATTACACAAATTGCACCGATATTACCGACGGTTAATAGAGTGAAACCCGTCAGTAATATTCTGTTCTTCAATAATGCACTGATATTATCGACGGTATTATATAAAATCGTCTGTATTGAACCTGGTATAAAAGGTCTTTTGGCGGATGTTTTGAGGTAGTCGTACTCTCTTCCTCGACCTACACTATCCAGTTCGAAGAGATTTGGGGCAAGGAAGAATGAAATCTCGAAAGGCCGGGGGAGCATTTGGGGGCAAAAATTTGAGGATCGAACCAAGGTTGGTACTTGCTCCCAAGGCATACACATTACTTGATTTCATCATCAATATCGATCTCCATTGATTTACTAATTAGCATGTGTATGAATTTGATTAATTGCAGATGGTCCGAGACTGGATGTATAATGACAACCGAGTGGGTGAGGAATACATGAAAGGTGTTTTTGATTTCCAAAAGGTTGCTGAGCAAGACATGGCGAAGAAGGGTTTACCATATATGTACTGTCCTTGTGTAGACTGCCAGAATATTAAGATGTTCACCAACTCATCTCAAATTGTCGCCCACTTGATCCGACGTGGTTTCAAAAAGGGGTACACGTGTTGGGTCCACCATGGAGAAGAGCCAACTGCAGAAACAACTGCCACTCAGGTTGAGGAACAGGACATGTCGGATCCGAACAACGACTTCGACGAGGAAATGCCAGAGGATGACCATTTAGATGACATGTTGCGTGATGTGGAAGGAAATTACAGTGAAAGGGAGTTTGGCAAATTCAAGCGCTTGATTGAGGACTCAGAAAAGCCGTTGTTCCCTGGTTGCAAGTCGAAGTACACAAAGTTGGCCTCTGTGCTTGAACTGTTAAAATTGAAGGCAAGCAACAGCTGGACCGACAAGAGTTTCACAGCACTGTTAGATCTTTTGGCGGACATGCTCCCGGAAGGAAACGAGTTGCGAAAAAACACCTACCAAGCGAAAAAGCTGTTGTGTCCTTTGGGAATGGAAGTAGAAAGGATACACGCATGCCCTAATGATTGCATCCTTTACCGTAACGACTACAAGAATATGCATGTTTGTCCGGTGTGCGGCGCATCCCGCTATAAGCGTACAAAGGACCGAACAGACGACGGCGACTGCGCGGAGATAAAGCAAGGACCTCCTGCTAAGGTGTTGTGGTATTTGCCAGTCATTCCCCGCTTGCAGCGTTTGTTTGCAAACCGTAAAGAGGCAAAATTACTGCGTTGGCACTCGGAAGACCGGAAGAAGGATGGAAAGCTGAGACACCCCGCTGATTCTTCGCAGTGGAGAAACATCGACAGGGAATTTGTTAACTTCGGAGCAGAATTGAGGAATATAAGGTTCGGGTTGAGTACCGATGGAATTAATCCTTTTGGTAACATGAGCAGTCGGCATAGCACTTGGTCGGTTCTTTTGTGTATCTACAACCTTCCTCCTTGGTTGTGTATGAAGCGCAAGTACATCATGATGTCTCTACTTATCTCAGGACCAAAACAACTCCGAAACGATATTGATGTGTACCTAGCACCATTGATAGAGGATCTCCTAACAATGTGGAACGAAGGGGTGCAGGTATGGGACGCATACAAACGAGAGAACTTCATCCTACGTGCTATGATATTCTGCACCATCAACGATTTCCCTGCCCTTGGAAATTTGTCGGGCCGTACTACGAAAGGAGCCAAAGCCTGCCCCCACTGCGAAGATGAGACTGAGAGCGTGTGGCTGAAGAATTGCAGGAAAACAGTGTACATGCGTCACCGTAGGTTTCTTCCGAAGAATGACGCGTACCGTAAGAGGAAGAGGGAATTTGACGGCCACAAGGAAGATGGTTCAGCCCCGAAGCCTACGCGCGGGAAAGATGTTTACTCACGGGTGAAGGACATAGACGTTGTGTTTGGAAAGGGTGGTAATAAATTGAAACCCCGCACGAAGAACACTTGGAAGAAGAGATAGATATTCTGGGACTTACCGTATTGGGAGCATTTAGAGGTTCGTCATTGCATTGATGTCATGCATGTAGAGAAGAATGTTTGTGACAGTTTAATTGGCCTATTGCTGAACATTCCAGGGAAGACAAAGGATGGCGTCAATGTGCGGCGTGACATGATCGAAATGAGAATCAGGCCCGAGCTAGCACCGAGAGAGGACGATAAAGGCCGTATATACCTCCCCCCCGCATGCTACACTTTGTGCAAGGCTGAGAGGACAGAATTCTGTAAGTGTCTCTATGGTGTTAAAGTTCCATCGGGTTACTCCGCAAATATGAAAAAGCTTGTGTCCATGGGTGATTTGAAATTGCTGGGTATGAAGTCTCATGATTGTCACGTGTTGATGACACAAATGCTTCATGTTGCCATCCGGAGTATTATGCCGCATAAGGTCAGAGAGACGATCACGAGACTATGTTTTTTCTTCAATGCAATTTCTTCGAAGGTCATTGATCCTGATGGACTGGATTCTTTGCAGAGCGAGGTGGTTCGAACTCTCTGTCAGCTTGAGATGTATTTTCCTCCATCGTTTTTTGATATCATGGTCCATCTCACCGTCCACCTTGTTAGAGAAATCAAGATATGTGGACCCGTGTTCCTACGTTATATGTATCCATTCGAGAGGTACATGGGTGTACTTAAGGCCTACGTGAGGAATCGGTCCCGGCCCGAGGGTAGTATTGTCGAAGGTTATGCAGCGGAAGAGGTTGTTGAGTTCTGCGTCGATTACATGGCCGAGGTAGAAGCAATAGGAGTTCCTGTGTCTCGTCACGAGGGGAGGCTTGATGGTGTTGGCACTATTGGACGGAGAGCCATCACTCCTGATTTCGATATGTACTCGAAAGCTCATTTTTGGGTCTTGCAACACATGACGGAGGTGTCTCCGTACATCGACGAGCACAAGGTGATGCTACGACAAGACAATCCTCGCCGATCCGAGGTTTGGATCACGGGACAACATAACAGTCGATTCAACGCGTGGATGAAGGTGCGAATCACCGGAGAGTCCGCAAGTGAGAACCTTAAATGGTTGGCAAAAGGGCCCACGTTTACTGTACAGACATGGCAGGGATACGACATCAATGGGTACACATTTTACACGAAAGCTCAAGATCGAAAGAGCACTGTGCAAAATAGTGGAGTGAGCGTAGAAGCTTTCCATGAGGGGTTCACCAAGACAGGCCCAACAAGGGTAGTACGTGGATTGAACTCGTACTACGGGTTCATTGAAGAAATTTGGGAGCTCGATTACGTACTGGTTCAAGATTCCCCTGTTTCGATGCCGATGGGTCCAAATCCCACAGGGTGTGAAGGTTGGCAGTTACGGTTTCACTTCTGTGGATCTGGATCGCGTTGCTTATAAAGATGAGCCATTCATACTTGCAAATCAAGCCATTCAGGTCATTTATGTCACTGACCCGGCCAATAAGAAGTGGCACATCGTCCTTCATGGCAAGAGAAGGATTGTTGGAGTTGAAAATGTCGTAGACGAGGAGGAATACAATCAATTTGATGAGATTCCTCCATTTGGAGATGGCGTACAGGTCGATACTGAAGACACCGACGAAACCAGTTACGTTCGTATGGATCACCAGGAAGGGTTATACTTTAAAGGTAATGAACTGTACGTCTTATCTCTCTGTTTCCATCGGTATAGCTTATATCTCCTGTAATTCTCGTCTTTGCAGGGCCGCGACAAGTGGAAAGTTGAGGCTAACATGGCTGTGTACGTGGAAATTGTCGGTGAAAGTTCCCATTTGTATGTAACATTAACTTGAGCATGCTCCACGTACATTGTATGTTAAATTTATTTGAGCATGCTCCACATTGTAACCAATTATTGGATCTACGTACACAGTAACCAATTTACAGACCATTTGGACTACATTTGAAATATCTGAGTGTTCATTTAAAACAAGTTTTCGATCATTCAGTGTTGAAAGCTACAGATCAGTTTCAAGTTGTAAAACTAACGTTCAATAGAGAGATTATCAAGGACGGTTTTGACCTAGCACAGACGAGTATGATTCTATAACCGACTGTGATAATCTCAGTCACAGTCGGTTCTCAACTCACAACCGTCTGTGATAATCTCTCCTCTAGTAGATTACCACAGACGGTTTTTATTTGAGAACCGACTGTGATAATATTACTATCACAGACGGTTATGTATATATAACCGACTGTGATGTTTTCAACAGTGTCTGACTCTTCGAGTTCTTGACATGCACCGTCGGTTTTCAATTCCAAACCGTCTGTGATAATCAGAGTCACAGTCGGCTCTCAACTCAAAACCATCTGTGATAATCTCTCTAGTGACTATCACTATGTCGATTATTACAGACGGTTCTGATGCGAGAACCGACTGTAATAATATCGTCACGGTTAATAGTTCAAGGCGGGGATTGTCCCGCTCATTCCAGTTCGCAACTGTTGCCCTAGCTCTCTCCGCCCTCGCACCGTCCGTCGCGATCACCTCTATCGCCTCCCACCTTCTCCTCCTCTCCGTCCGTCGCGATCACCTGCATCGCCTTTCCACCGTCAGGCGCGATCACCTCCATCGCCTCCCCACCGTTTCTGTCATTCTTGGTTAATTATAAGTATATGGGTTTTGGTATAGAATTATTAGTTGCAGATTTACTTAAACTGTTCTCTCTTTCACTTATGTTAGGAACTATGTCTGGTGACGAAATGCACCACTCGGGGAGTCAGGGTGACCTCGCTGGCGATGAGACGCCTGGGCCGGAGGTCGCCTTGTCCGCTGTGACCCCGCAGAAGAAGAGAAAGGGGCGAGGCCAGACGACATGCGCGCGTCTGAACAAGCGGGAAAAGCAGCACGTCCAGTTCGATGACAATGGTGTGCCGGAAGCTCCGGACAAACTTGTCGGTCAGTACCGCTCACTATGCGGCAAAGTGGCAAGGGAGCGGGTGCCCATCACCACCTCCGACTGGGGTCAAGTGCCCCCAGAGTGCAAGGATGCGCAGTGGGAAGAAGTGCAGGCGGCGTTTCACATTCCGGAGGATCGCCAGTTCACCGTCCGCCGGAGGACACTGATGTCAATAAACAAGGCGTGGTGGAACTTCAAGAGCCACCTTGTCAGGCTCTATGTGAAGGATTCGAAGACCCCCTTTGATGACTTCCCTTTCGTGACTCCCGAGGCATGGCAGCAGTTCGTCGAGATGAAGGCCAAGCCAGAGTTCCAGGAGCTTAGTGCGAAGGGCCAGGCTAACCAGGCCAAGAACACCCACCCACACAGACTAGGCACCGGTGGGTATGTGGGGAAGAAGGCGCTGTGGAGGAAGCAGGACGAGGAGGCTTCCCAGTCTTCGGCCGGCAGTCCTTATGCGGGCATAACGGACGTGCGCGCCCGCAATTGGTGCCGAGCAAGATCGACGATGAAATCCTCCGGAAGCGTCTCCGTGAGTAACCCTGCGGACAAGGAAGTGATCGACCGGCTGGTAAGATTGTCCGATCACATACTATCCTCATAACACGCATGCAATGGGCTGTATTGCTAAGTTCTCCTGTTGCAGGTGACGCTGAGTGCGCAGGCGGCATTCGGAGAGTTCAACCCGAGGAGGGACAGGGATATCCTCACAGCGGCGCTAGGAAACAAGGAGCATCCAGGCCGCTTGCGCGGCCTCGGCGCCACTGTGCCTTGGAGGTATGGTTTCCCTGATGATGAGGAGGCGGCTAAGAGGAGAAAGAGATCCCACCAAGCCCGCGATGAACGGCTCAAGGAGGAGATGCGATCGGAGTTCGCTGTTCGGGACAAAGCACTCCTGCAGCAGTTGTCGGAGATGCGGTCCATGTATGAAGAGCTAAGAAAGGCGACCCAGGGCACCCCCGTTCTAGAAGTGGAAGTACCGACCCCCATTCTTGGCCACCATAGTAGCTGCGCGTCTGCGCCGGGGTCTTCGCAGACGGAGCCCTCTCCAAAGTATCTGGTGGACTCTCTGCAGGTAATGACCGTTAATGCGCACTGTTTGTCTATGTTAATTCATTCGAAAGTGAGAAGCGGTGAAATTCAACATGTTAATGCGCACTGTTTGTAGGAACCCGCCTCCTGCAAGCTTATGGTGCTGGCCAGTGTCTTCCCGATCGAGGCTGCCCGTGGGATGGCGCAACCATGCACGGCGGGGGCCACAATCCATGGTGCCCCTCTATGTGAGGGTTTTGCACGGGTCCAGGTGGGCAGTGTCTTTGACCATTGCAAGGATTTTCCGTTGGAGAAGCCGCCGAACGACGAGATTACCACTCTCGGGGATGCGGTGCACACGTTCGTGCAATGGCCCAAGAAAGACATCGTCCTATATGAGGTAATTCCCCCACCAGTTTCATAATTTGTACTGTAATAATAGCCCTCAGAGTTAGTGTCCTAATACATAGGTTCTTACATCACAGACATCACAGACCGACACGCGGCCTACTAGCCAGCATACCCCTCCGATGACGAAGCTGACTCCGAGTAAGAGGCAACCATTCAAGAAGCTGGCTATGAGGGGAAAAGCAAAGAAGAGCCCGGCGAAGGAGAGCGAGAAGAGTGCGCCAGCTCTCATGCCGTTCTCTCTGGGGATGCCCATGGCCTCCGATACCGCAATTTCGAGCATGGGATTAGCATGCCAGAGCCTGCATGCATGGTACATGAGGAGGACAAACCAGACCAGGACGCAGCATCCGACGCACATCATGGTCAAGTACACCGTGGCAGAGTTCCATAACGACGTTGGGACCTACTCGGTGACCTTCGAAGACCTGCACAATTTACTGAACAAAGATGCGCTCGACTTGTCAATCCTACGGTCTTGGGTGCTGTAAGTATCCTACTATCTGTGCATATACGGATATATGTCATTTATTAATTGGTTACTTCCGTGCAGCTGCATGGCCAACTATGCCAAATCCAAGGGCATACCTGTTGGTTTCTTGGACCCCCAGATGGTCGCCGAGGTGATGTTTAGGACCGACACAGACTTCGTTGTCGACTACATCAAAAGAGGGTTGCTTGCTCAGGTCGACAAGGAGTATATACTTGTACCCTACAACCAGAGGTGAGTGCTTTCATCAGTACTTCACCCGTAGATTAGTGTCTCCATGTGCACACCCCCAAATTTAGATTAAATTTTTAATTCTCTACGTGTAATATGTAGCTACCACTGGATCCTGCTGCTACTTATTCCGAAAAGCAACAAGGTGTTCTACCTTGACTCATTGCAGAGGAAAGGGTACTCGTATTGCGGTGCACGAGATGTATTCGGAAGGTGATGTGGACCTGTCTTGCATGCATCTAGATTTACTGTCCTCAAATTGTCAATTTCGGCTATCCTCAAACTGTCAATTTTGACTATCTACAGGGCTTTCACGAAGTACTTTGCCGAGGTAGGGAGACAACACGAGCGGCGAGCCGATAAGTTTCAGTGGTTACAATTTTCGGTACAAATTTCAACTGGCATCTGTTTTACTTTATAACTTGTCCCCACCTAACTCTCGGTCTGTAAATTGGAAGTGCCATCAGCAGCCGGACGACAATACATGTGGGTTCTACGTGATGCGCCACATGTATGACCTGATCATCACCCCTCACCGGCCAGATTTCCCCGAGGTATACAACTGCTCCCCTTAATTTGTCTCGATTTGACACAATTTACAACTTCAGCTAATTTTTTATGTACCAACTCTTGCTGCAGGGGATCGACTTCCCTTCAGAAAGCCTTGACCCTCGGCAGATTGGTAATGTCCGAGGGATGCTCGCTGAGTTTTTCCTTTCGGAGGTCATATCACCCAAGGGGAAGTTTAGGGACCCGCAAGGTTCGTATTAGTGCAGCCTTACATTTATTTGTACATCTAACACACTTTAATTGTCGATTACATTTATTTGTTCAATTGTACATATTTCTGAGTTCTGTGCTGTATATATGAAATGCTATACAAATATATTTGAGTACTGTGCATATGAAACTGTATATATTTGAGTACTGTACAAATATAATTCTGAGTTCCATTGTACAAATATATATGAGACTGTATATATTTGAGTACTATGCATGTATGAAATTCACGAACTGTATATATGAAAATGCAATTTGTACAGAGGATATCTGTGACTGTTATAATCTCAGACAGTTTGTAAGATCAGAACCGTCTGTGCATGCACAGACGGTTTTGATCTTACAAACCGTCTGAGATTATAACAGTCACCGATAATAACCCATCGCAGATGGTTTGGACCTCAGATCCATCTGTGATATCACACTATCACAGACGGTTTCAAGATTAACACCGTCGCTGATATCGCAGATTGGTTTAATATGAGTATCACAGACGGTTTTGATCTCAGAACCGTCTGTGTTAAGAGTATCACAGACGGTTCTGAGATCAAAAACGTCTGTGTTGATATCCAAACCGTCTCTGGTCATCCTGAGTACCACAGACGGTTCTGATATCCAAACCGTCTCTGGTAATCTGAGTATCACAGTCTGTTATGACATCAAAGGCGTCTGTAATACTCATACTAACACAGACGGTTCTGATGTCAAAATCGTCTGTGTATACTAAAGTATCACAGACGGTTCTGTTCTCAGAACCGTCTGTGATAGTCTAATTATCACAAACGGTTCCGAAAACAGAACCGTCTGTGTAGTATGACTATCACAGACGGTTCTGACCTTATAACAGTCTGTGAAATATGAGTATCACAGACGGTTCTGACCTTATCACAGTCTGTGAATGGATAGATCACAGACGGTTGAAAACATCAAAAACCGTCTGTGATAGTACAAGATTATCACTGACTCGAATATCACTGACGGGTAAGAACCGTCTGTGGTAGTATGACTATCACAGACGGTTCTGACCTTATAACAGACTATGAAATATGAGTATCACAGACGGTTCTGACCTTATCACAGACGGTTCTGACCTTATAACAGTCTGTGAATGGATAGATCACAGACGGTTGAAAACATCAAAAACCGTCTGTGATAGTACATGATTATCACTGACTCGAATATCACTGACGGGTAAGAACCGTCTGTGATGAAAGTTTTGACCCGACTGTGATGATGAATTCTGTAGTAGTGACACACGCACGGTCGAGGAGCACAGGCCGTACAACCACGACATCTATTTTTCGTACCTATCTTAGTACCGACCTCGCACCATCTACCGATTGGCGGGCGGTCCACCAGCCGCACCTGATGAGCCCGTCCCTCCTATCACCATCGACGAGCGCTTCAACCTACACCTAGGGCGAATCCACTCTTCTGTAAGTTTCTTAACTCTCTGCATCCTTACTTCCACATGGATTGTCATTCTATAATTGGATTAATTCGTATGCGCAACTAGTCACCCTCGGCGCCGTCTCTGCCGGTGCACGGGACATGATGCTCAGGTCCCGCATCGCACCCACCATGGCCAACGACGATGTGTACACGTATTGTGTAGAGGTCGAGCGGCAGGTCGATCAGATTCTGATCGATTTCACAGTGCTGCTACCACCTTAATTGACCATGATTCCCCCACCATCACCGTCGGCGCTGGGTCCTTCGTCGCATGTGCCACCAGCGGACCGCCCGTCATCGTCGCGCCCTCCACCTGCATAGCCGTGTTTCGAGCCTGCTGACAGCTCTTCAGATGTAGAACTCAATATTCCTACATGGCACCAGTCTCTCGGCCACACACAGCAGCATCCTACGCAGCCTGACTTTCTTGCCGATGCTCCACCGCTTACGCAGCCGACATAGCCTTCCCAGGCTCTGCCGTCTGGGCAGACACCACCGGCGAGGAGACGGCGCGTCAGGGATCGTCAGCCTCCCTCTCGCTACACACCATTAGAGTATCAGGGTTAGCCACAGAGGGGGAGGAGAGGGCAGTAGTCTGATGTAGGATTTCATCATACTGTTCATTTTTTTAATGTTTTTGTCAGCTTTCCAACTATTCTACACTGCATCTTTCATACTTTTTTACTGTTCTACTTTTGTATGACTCTGCATTTCTGTTTTTCTGCTCTTCAGCTTTTATATGACTAGTCAGTTTTACTTTTCAAGTATTGTACCTTTCATCTTTTGAACGGAGACATCTACCTAGTGAAGATTTTCTCTGATGATGTATGTATGCAAATGCATTCTCCGTTCTGTGCTGGTAATGAACAATGTGAAAACTATAATCCTATAGCTCCGTGATTCTTATTTAAGCTGCAAACATGAAACAATATAGACAATTAGATAATACTATGACTTTGACATGGCCTCAGAAATGACATCTGCAGTTGCTGAATGTAGCAACAACTGGAACCAAGCTTGGGCAGTATATATATAGTAGTTAGCAAAGTAAAACTAGTAAATTACCTATTTGCATAATCAACTCCATCAATTATACACTGATATCAATTAAAAAAAGAATATAATTTTTAAGAATAGGTTGTCTACAAGTTATATTTTTTTATTAAAAATATATCTTTTTACAATCATATAATACATATTACCGAATATATAGTAATGCGATATGTGTTTTTTGCATTTAATCAATCAATTAATAAGTACAGTATTAATATGTGCAATGTGAAACTATTTTACAAATGGTATATAGCCTAGTTGGTTTGGATGCACTCTACTCAAACCTGTTGACCCGGGTTCAAATCCCACTCCACTCAAACCTTTCCAAAATATTAGTTTTGGCTTTCTGCACGGCACCTGGGCTATGGGTGTCTTGGGCCGGGCCACGTCTTATCAGTTCGCGACAGAGTTAGTTTTGTAATTTTTTAAAAGTATGGATTAGTTTTCGAATTTATTTTTTTAATGGGTTATTAGGCAAAAAAAAATTTCTCCTTTTCCATATGGCCGCTTCTACTTTTATTAGTCGGGTCTTCAGTGTTTTTCTGGGTTGGGTTTTCCTTTCGTATGTTGTCCTGTATGTGCATCCTCTCTGATTTTAGTTTCCCTTACCTCCCTTTTTTTTGTATGGCCTGTAACGCCTGTTCTATTTGTCGGCTGATCTACCTTCCTTTCCAGGTGTAGATTGCTACTTGCTTCTTCACCTTGCTGGCCTCGTCAACTTGCTGCTCGTCTTCTCTGTTCTTTTTGGCAGGCCCTGGTCTTGTGCTGGAGATAATCCCTTTTGACATCTTTTTATACTGCATACCAATTTTTGGCTTAGTTGGAAAATACGATGTGGGCCCTTTCGGAGAGCTCTCACCGACCCTCCACCAAGGAGCTCAGGTGGCTCGCCGTCAGCCCTAGCTTGAGCTCTTCCGATAGCCTTGTAGCCCATCATCCTCCCCACTGATCACAGCCACAACCCAAACCCCAGATGTAGCCATTATTCCCTCTTCTTTAGGCCACCACCATTACTCCACTTGCATGACTGCATCCACTCAAGGCGGCACCCCTCAGGAGAACATCTCCTTATCTGTAGCACCCAGTGCGACCATGCCATGCACGATACCGCTTGGGACCGTTGCCACCTACTCAGGCTTAGATCTCAGGGCCCAAGGAGCTACCCCCTCGGACAAGACTGGTGAGACCGACCCAGGAGAGCATGCAGCACCCTCCAGTGCTGGCACTAGGTCAAACACAAGCCAACCATCAGATTTGAGGAAGGGCCCCGGCAGTCATCGCGGCTTGCAGGAAGGTGCTTTACATGCTTAGCGAGGAATCACTTAGTGGCTTTCTACCTCAATCCCTTGCGTTGTTGGTGTTTTGGTCACTTCGCCAAGGGGTGTAAGGGTTCGGCAAGACCAAAACCTCCCTTAGCTCCAGCTTCCCACACCTCTTTTCCTCGCTCCACCTCCACTTACCACGCTCATCATCCCTCCATCTCCACCGCTCGCCCTCCGGTTCTAGAGGTGTTTCCACCACTGCCCTCTTGCACCATGGAGTTTTTGGCCGGTGACCCTGCGCTACAACCAGAGTCAGTGGAGTGCCTTGTCCCCGCTTCCCCAGCCTTGATCCTTGAGGAGCAGTTCCTACGGCGTATCGGTCTCTTGGCCAACGTGGGGAGGGGGAGCACAGGCCAGTTGTTGAAGCCCAAGAGCTGGCCAGGTGCATCTGTGACGCCTTCGGGTTCCTTGGAGTGATTTCAGGGTGGAATGCTCCAACCCCGACGGCTTCGTGGTGTGTCTTCATCATATTGTGCTTCACATGTTGCAGCCAGCCATATGGGTGTTGTTATGTTCTTGGATACTAGTAATTCCTTCTCCCCTACGCGTATTGCTTCCATTGTTGATCAACTTCCCATCTCTATCTCTTTGCTCAAAGAGGTAAGTAATCATCCATTTCCCATTCTTCTCCTTGCTTCTATTATCTGGGGACTTGCCATCATAAATATTTCCATGATTGTTGCTCTATGTATATGCAATGACATGACACGCAGACACCTATTGTCACAATCAAATTATGCAAACTACTGTTTGACTATTCACATCTTTGCTTATGATTTCTAATTACCAAGTTTTGATTTGCAGGCAAAGGATGTGAGAGGCTTAAGAGGTTGATGAGCAGCATCCTTTGTGAGCCAATATTTGATATATTTGCTTTGTTTGAAGTGCTACAACAACTTGAACTATCACTGGATCGCAATGTAAGTATGAAGGGAAGTCTTTCTTATGATTTTGATTATCTAAAACACTTCTCTCACATCTCATGGGTTTGATAGGTAAACAATGGGGGCAGTATGATTTGTTTGCTTATCATTGACTCAATATCATCTCTAGTTGCTCCCATCATTGAAGGGAAGAGTTCATAAGGTAATTGCAGGTTTTCCTACTTCAAAACTAATGTACATAAATTGAATATGCTTTGAATTCAGCCATACTAAAAGTAACTCAGGCTTGAAGCTGGAATGTCCTGAGACAAAATAGATATAATTTTGCATGATAGGATTAGGCACTGCAGCAAAATAGATATAATGGACAGCCTAGATAAGACCGCTTGTTTATTTGGTCATTACCTTGAACAGAACAATATGTTTATACATAATGTGACTATATGTTTTTTGAATATCTAAATAACACAGCTGTTTCTTTACATACATCATTTGAGCTAATCGCATACTTATATATTTCATGTGCCTTTGTTAATGATTTGAGTTCTGAAACATCTTCATTTCTGACATAATTGCTTCTTGAGAGATCATTAGTTTCAGACGCATTATTTCAACTAACATTAGTTTGTAAAAACTATGTTTTAATTGTTGCTTTCTCTTCCCTAAAATCTGAATTAATGCAAATAATAGGACGGTTGATGTTATAAGCGGGGATGATTCTAAAGAAGTTAGCAGATGAGCATAATCTATTTGTTCTGGTAATTCTGTTTTACTCTGGTTTGGGTGGTAATCTTTTGTGGCTTGTAAACTGTTTGAAATGTTTGGCTTGGTCATACTTTCCAACGGCATATGTGAAACCAACAAAACAGTTACCTGATTCATTAATTGATTTACTCTTTTGCGTCTATCTACTCCAGGTGACCAATCATATGGTTACTGGGGATGGAGCTATCAAGCCTGCTCTTGGTGACAGCTGGAAGGCTGTTCCACCTGCTCGCCTGGTGGTTTCTCGTGATCATGGGAGCAATATCTGTACAGCAACTGTGCTGAAGCACACACTACTGGTATTTTCTTTAACACTTGGGGTGCTTTTCTTAGATATCACATCCACAATAGCATGTCATGACTTGAGTTGGATCTGACAAGAAGAGTGGTGAGAATGGAGAGTTTAGAGAATAAATAGCATAGGAAATAAGGAAGAATAGGAGAATGAGTAGAGAATACAAAGGAGGAAGAGGAATTTAGAGCAAAAGTAGGCGAGGAGGAAGAACAGTTGGAGATTGGAAGTTCTTTGATATCTATTTGCTTAGTTCCCTTCATCTTACAGAGCTTGCTATTTAAGATATCCAATTCCCATTTACACCCATGGCCAGGGACTCAAGTGACGTACAGAGTGGACCCACCACTCAGTTTACAATAAGGCTGTCTCCAATCCTAACTCCCTCCTGACAGGCTCTCCAAGAGAATATTCTCTGCCACGTCAGCGAAGAGTCTCCACCAACAATTTCTTCCTCTCCAATGCATAGACTCTTCGTGAGCCCACTCCTCCAAAAACCTCCCTCTCCAATGCAAAGGCTCTTGGAGAGACTCTTGGGTGGACCCCACATATTAAATATATAATTTCAGTTTTACCATCATATTAATAATTGCATAATTTATATAAATAAATTAAAAATTATACGACAATATTTCTAACATTTAAAAATTTAATTTGCAGATCAAAAATTCTGCATAACGAAAATAAATATTTTTATTAAATTTGGTACAACGAAATAAATATTTTTATTAAATTCGGTAGTTGGACATAACATTAAACGTACAATATTGCATACATGCATCGGTTTTGAAACTTGAAATTTAACATCGACGTGCAAATTAAAAATACTAGAAAAGAGACATACAATGACTAATTTCCGTGGACACCTCCAAAACGCTCCCAAATGTGTTCAATTAAATCTATTTTGAGTGCTGCATGCATCGGTTGAGCCCGAATGTCAGTGTTTCTCTGGATCACATCAGCAAAAGCAACTGTACCGCCATGTTGGATATTAGACGGTGTTACGTTCGAAGTCCCTTGGCTGTCTTCAAAATCGTAGAGTGGCCTGCCAAAATCTCGCTCATCCTCAACAATCATATTGTGTAGTATGGCACATGCCCTGATGATTTTAGCGAGAGTTGAGCGTTGCCAAAAGTGGGCGGGGCCATGCAAGATAGCCAAGCGGGATTGTAGAACTCCAAATGCTCACTCCACATCCTTCCTCGCTCCTTCTTGGTGCTGCGCAAACAGTCTGTGTTTGTCTGTCTGCGGCAGGGGTACCGTCTTCATGAAGGTAGCCCACTCTGGGTATATACCATATGCTAGATAGTATCCCATGCTGTACTCGTACCCACTGACGAAGTACTGCACTTGAGGAGCTCGTCCTTGCAAAACATCGGTGAACAAGGGGAATTGGTTCAACACATTTATATCATTATTGGAGCCGGCAACACCGAAGAAGGCATGCCATATCCAAAGGTCCTGAGAGGCGACCGCTTCGAGTATAATGGTCAGGACTCCGTAATCGCCGTGAGTAAATTGCCCTTTCCATGCTACTGGGCAATTTCTCTATTCCCAGTGCATGCAGTCTATGCTTCCAAGCATTCCCGGAAACCGCATGCCTCTCCTTGTTGCAATAGGCGCTGCATGTCTTCGACGGTCGGGCGTCGAAGATATTCCTCGCCGAAGTTGTCGATCACTCCGTCGACGAATTTCTTCAAGCATTCGATAGTTGTGGACTCACCAATCCGTACGTACTCGTCGTTAGCATCAGCAGGAGAGCCGTAGGTCAACAAACGGATGGCCACTGTGCACTTCTGTAATGGAGACAACCCTCGGCGGTTAACGGCATCTACTCTCTCAGTGAAAAAGGTGGACCACTCACCAAGAGATCCGACAATACGTAGAAAAAGGGGTTTGCTCATCTGGAACCTCCGACGAAACAGGTGGTCGGGGTACACCGGATCTTCACAGAAGTAGTCCGCCATGAGACGGATATGGCCAGTTTCACGGTCCCTGTTGATGTATTGTCTGCCACCGTGCCGATGACGGCGCGAGGTAGAAGCCTGCTGCCTTGCTTATATATTGGTAAGTACACACTCTTCTAACTCCACCATGGCGGGATCTGGGTTGACGAATCCCGCAAGAACACTCGGTAAGGTATTTACAGACTCTTCATCTTCACTTTATGAGCTTGAACTAGAGCTGGATGACATATTTGAGGGAGTGGGATTTCAGAATGAGAGGGATTTGGCAGTGAGGAGTATTGGTGGGGATGAGAAATATGTGCACCGTCGATTCGGTTTATATAGGCTAGGTCGAATATCCCAACGACTATTTTTCAAACTCCAACGGCTATTTTCCAAAAAGATGAGTGCAATGGCTATTTTTCGAACACATGAGTCGAACGGCTACTTTCAAAACAGATGAGTCCAACGGCTAGTTTTCAAACACATGAGTGAAATGGCTATTTTTCAAACATGAGTCCAACCGATATTTTCCTAACATATTTCAATTGCAGAAAAGAAGGATACATATGTGTACAACGACATCGAAAATAAAATGCTACACTACTCAGCCTTGTCTAGGTTGGCCTCCCGGATCAAATTTTTTACAAACTTCAACGCTTCCGCATGATCCTTCATTTCCTCATCAGTGAAGTTGGATTTGTCCGTGGTGACCAGTTTTGTGAAAGACCTTGCAAGGACCAGCTTCTGGTTGAGCTGGTCGTGTTTGCTCAGAGTGGAGGCCGCACGGTCTGTTGCCTCGACGCGCTCAGTATTAGCCTTGACGAAGGCTTGTAGGTCTTCTTGCGCGGACATTTGCCCAAGGGAGATTTCTGTTTGCCTTTCCCCTTGCGCTTCTCCTTGGCGGTGTCGCGACCTTCTGGGCGCGTCTCCTCCACGAGCAGCTCATCTGGATTGGACAAGGACGATGTGTGCGCACCATCCTCGCTCAGTCGTGCTCTTTTGCTAGTGTCGACATATGTTCGGTTCCATTTAGGTTGGTCCTGAACATTCGTCCACCAGTGGTCCAGAGTGAATGCTTGCCCCATCTCGCTCTTGTACAGCTCATGAGCTTGTGCCATTAGTCTGCACCAACAACTATTAAACTGGACAACTTTTCTGTTAGTCCGGAGCCAGTGGTCTATACAATGCTTGACCTCCCTTCTACGATTTCGTGGGCTGCTCGCGTTGTACGCCGCAGCTGTTGCATCTAGGCCTTCATGCCTAACCCTAATTTTGATGATTAATGAAAACAGAGTGTTTAGGACTAACTGTGCTTTTTGAGATTGATTAATACAGGGCTCCGTTGGGAAGATTGTCGAGATGAACAAAACGAACCCAACGCAAAAGACGTAAAAGCACAAGTCGCAAAAATGAAGACAAGACGCAAATGTGAAAAAGGAAAAGATCTAAGGTAATTCATATTTTATTTTTACCGATCTCAGTGTTTGGAGATGATCGGTTAGGAAAATTGTTTTTAGTTTTAACCGTACTATAAAGAGGGGTGGCGAAAGTCCTCTTTTTATCTCCAACATAAATCGAGAAACTTAGGTCATTGCATTGCATCTTTTTGGTTGGATTTGGTTTGAACTTAATTTGAAAAATCTGGTTTTTCAGTTCAGTTTTTGACAGCAGAAGAGTTTTTCAATTTTCTAGAAAGATCTAGGCAGATCTGGTTTTTCCTTCTGTTGACAAAAATATAGCCCTTGAAATTATCTTTCAAACGAGCTATTAAACACCTCTTTTGGATTTCTGAATTTAAAATTATCTCTGTTTTTGTTTAGAATGACTGTCAGTTTGCTGAACTGACTGTCAGTTTGAATGTCAGTTTGTGTTAACTGACAATGTCCAGAGAGGGTGTTTTTTTGAGCTCAAAATTTTTGTACTAAACTGACTGTCAGTTTTTGATACTAACTGTCGTTGGGGTTTCGACCACAGTGCTTTTAACTGAGTTTCTATTTGTTTTTGGTCGAGTCTGTGGTCGAACTGACTGTCAGTTTGCATAACTGACTGTCAGTTATGGGTTTCAAGTTTCCTTAAACGACCACGAACGGCTAGCAAATTTTCATCCATAAATTTTGTCGGCCGTTGTGCACTAAACTGACTGTCAGTTTGGGTTGCTGATTTTCAGCCCTAGCTCCAACGGTTCATTTGTTTCTTGAGGCTATAAAAAGGGGATTTGGGCATGAGTTTGACACAACAAGCAGTAGCATTCTCTTATACACTCTTGAGCTTTAGTTTTCCACTTAAAATCTTGATCTTTTGATCAAGTTGAGTGTTTTTGATCCACCGAGAGTTTCAGTTCTTTTGCATTTGCATTCACTTAGCTTCTCGGTGCGTGTTTGGAGGTCAAGAGAAGAAATCGCTGCCTGTTACTCTTGGTGAGCGCCCTCACCTAGACGGTTCGGAGGCGTGGCCGTTGACCTCTCCAGATCGTAGATTGTTGGAGAGGCTCGGCAAGCTTGTACAAGGCATTGGTGCTCGCCTTTCCGGAGTGGACAAGTAGCAACCGTTAGTTTATAATACTCTTCGTGAGTATTGAGGCAAAACTCAACTGATTTGAGTGCTTCAACGAGGACTAGTGGAGACTGGGCGAGTCTCCGATACCTCGGTAAATATCACTGTGTTCGTTCTCTTTTTCCCTTG
Source organism: Pharus latifolius (assembly GCA_019359835.1). Classification (NCBI taxonomy): domain Eukaryota; kingdom Viridiplantae; phylum Streptophyta; class Magnoliopsida; order Poales; family Poaceae; genus Pharus; species Pharus latifolius. The sequence continues at coordinate 25,392,758 of CM033327.1, forward strand.
CTTATATTAATTGTTCTTGATTTGTATTTATTTTTTTTAAGCTTTAAAGTTTTTAAAAGCCTCCTATTCACCTCCCCCTCTAGTCGGCATCCTTGATCCAACAGCAGCCACACTCGGCCAGTACGTATCGAACTTTTTGCTGTTCCCGTTGACTGGGTCCAGCGAGTTGTTCAACCACGCACTTATATGCGCAACCAAATTATAAAAGGTGTCATGTAACTTTCAAATAAAATCGAGCAAAATGTCAAAATAATTCCTTCCACAATATCTTAATGTCAAAACGGAATACTCACAAGTCGAACATCGTCGGCCGATTGCCAAAGCAACCGCCTGCGTCCAGCCGGACCTGGGGGACCATGGTCGTCGTTGTTGTCCGCTCCGAGCTCCGGCGTAGATTGTGGCGTACCCACGTCTAGGGGGGATGGGGATCTGAGATTTTGCCTGAGGCCTGCCGGTGGCAAGGGAGGACCATACGAAGCTGGGCCACCGAGAAAATGATAGTTCGGCCTGTACAGTGTATATGGATGACCTTGTGGAAATGAGTGCGGCAGTGCATATGTGGCGGGATGGGAATATGGAGGAGCATGTGCATACTGTGGGCCGGGGGGTAGACAGGATACCCGGACAGATAAGATGGGTGTGGTAAATGGAGATTAGCGGGTGGATATGGTGGAGGATTTGAATTACCTGCTATTTCTGGATTTTCCCCAGCTGAACTAGGAGAGCTAAGCCAGTTTACGAAACCCTTAGGAGGATTACTATCCATATCGAAGATTAAAACTAATTTTAGTGCACAAAGTGTGTGAAAAGTATGTGTAAAATGAAGTAAGATGTGTGAAATGGGTGTTGAGAAGCAAGCATATGAAGCCTCTATTTATAGACAGCCATCTGTGAATTTTTGAGAATTTTTTAAAATTTTTCTGAATTTTTCTGAATTTTCTGGGAATTTCTGGGAATTTTTGGTAATTTTTTAATGCAAAAACAATTAAATAATATGTAACGGGAGAATTTCCAACGGCTAAAAATCCAACGGCCGAAAATACAGCCACTGATAGGTGGGCCCGGGACCAAAACGACCGTTGAATTATTAAATAACGCGTAAAAACAAAAATCGGACCGTTGTATTAGAGAACGGCCACTTACAGGTGGGCCCGATAAATATGGGACCCCACACGTCATTTGGTGAGTGCGCGTGCACGTGGAATCACGGGAAAAATCCATTTTCCAAAACGCGTTACTGTGGCTGGCCTCACAAACCGGGTGCAATAAATACGCCGTGCGACCACCTGTGCTAGCAACGCCCGCGTTCGACTGACGCGCGCTCGGTGGGGCCCACCACGACCACGACCGCGCCACGACCGCGTGCTCGAGCTCCTCATCACTGTTCCAAGCGCCGCTCGCCCGTAGTCGACGGTGGCTTCGACCAGTGCGCGCCCGGTCGTCTGCGCGCGTTGCGGCCAACCTAACACTCTTACCAACTTATAGCTGAGGCCCAATTGACATGCACCAACACCAAGCTTACTCAGGTTTCTCTCTCATTGCCGCTGTTGCATGGAATATGACACATCATGGCAAGTTATCCCTACAGAAATTGGATGAATAATAAATCATGCAATTTCATTATATAATTAATAGAAGAACCCCCCTAATGCAGATATTAGATTAAGGTAAAAAAAAATAGTTATTAGATTCACCATATCGTCACATTTGTTGTATGTTCCTCTATTCACTTGGTCGCATATGCCCCCATTTCTTGTTTTTGCACCTTTTCTTTGGAGGAAATTGCTTTGTGGGTGTTTCTTGTCAACTAGTATGACAACTAACTTTGCTTGGTAATGTGTGCTCTTATTTAGTTGTAATATGTATGCAATTAGTGTTTTTTTACAACGTGAGCTCCAAGTATGAACAAAGTTGTAACGAAGGAATTTAGTGGTTTTTTTTTTACCATTTCACAACACCACAAGATGCCTTGTTTTGTTGTTTTGCAAATGCTACCATTTCCCCATGATTTCGATAGTAAAGTGGGAGCACATGACATTGGAAAAATGCACATACCCCGATCTTGCTATACAAAACTTTCATCTTGTTGGCGGTTAACTTTCTTAATTTGTCCATACAAGGTTCTGGACGTGCTATGAACGTTGTCATCCCAATTTAATTCATCGGGACGACAAGAGATATTTTCCCATCTCGTTTAGTCCGTGTGTGGGGAGTATTGGTCCTTCCTTTGAGTTAAATAAAGTTTTTGGCTTTTGGATGGAGCTGAGCTGAGCTGGTGGACCATCCACTGGACCATGGAAGACTCAATCAAACTACTTCAATTGCAATGTTTGTATTTGAAAGCCGGTACCAATTGTACATAGGCAAGGTCGCTTGATCGGAACGCTGGGTGGAAACTATACATATGTATCATATGAAAGAAGCGATAAATGTCGTATCCAATTGAGTTGTTTTTACTTAAAATGAACATTTCTGTGCTATGCATGTGTATGTTCTTGTCGGGTACACTAGTACAGAAATGCAGTCTACTAACCCCTATATTCTATCGGTTATTAGCGCTTTAGTAGAAAACCGATAGAAAATGTGCCTCGCGGCCAAAAAAGGCCAACGGGTGAATTTTTCTTACCAGTTTGTAAGAAACTTACCGATAGAAGAAGCAGTATGATTTACTCTAGCGGTGATGAACATATTTGCCGTTAGAAGAGATGCATAAGTACTGACGGGAGAATGTTGTGCGCCGATAGGATTGGTCGACTTCTTCAACTAGACTTATTCTATCGGTAATTTATTAGTATACCGACAGAATATCTCAAAAATTCCTATCGGCAATATGTAGTGTGCCGATAAAACCGTTCGCCTTCTACAAATATTTTTATTCTATCGGTAATGTATTCTTTTACCGTTAGAATATATCGAAAATTGCTTAGAACTGTTCGTCTTCAAATAATTTTATTCTATCGGTAATGAATGTTTATACCGTTAGAATATAGAAAAATATTTTAGAACTATTCGCCTTCTACAACTAGTATAATTCTATCGGCAATGTACTTATATATCGACAGAGTGTGGACAAAAATTCCTATCGGTAATTTGTATTGTGCCGATAGAGCCATTCGACTTCTACAGATGTTTTTGTTCTATCAGTAATTTATTTTTGACCGTTAGAATATATATAAAATGACTAACGGTATGCGGTGTTTGTACCGATAGAATTTATCTAGTACTATAAATACAGGGGTATGTCTCTTCATTCTCACAGTTCATCTGGGGCTCGTAGTCCTAACCCGTAAGCTCCATGGACGGCCGGCGCACTTCTACAGGCGACCGCTGTACCTCCGCACCTCCATTGACGCCCTCTAGACTTCCGCATCCCAAGCAAGGTACGTAAATCATTCTAATCCGATTATGGCAATTATTATGCTTTTTTTTGTATCCTTCATTTTGATGTGTCTTCTTTTCAATATGATTATGATCTTTGCAGGTCCTTGGATGATGCTCATGAGGGGCAACGTATTTCACGGTTCTTCATCGCAGTACGCTGCCTATGTTGGCTTGTTGGCGAAAGAAACGGTGAAGATCACCGTCGAGAGCTGGAAGGACGTGAAATGCGAGATCTTGGTTGGCTCGGTCGAGAAGATCCTTAAGCCCTGCGTGTTTCTCAAATCATGACCTATAGAAAGCATCTTACATTTTTTTGCATGCACCAGCTTGTGGCCAGATGCTTACCTGCTTGGAGAAGAAGAATTGTTGTTATTTGCACATCCATTCTACACCATCACTACACAGAACAACATCTTGGAAGGTCGGTTCTTTTTGTTAATGGAGTTGAGTTGAGTTGAGTTGATCGAGTTTGAGTCCGAGGAAATCACCAATACGTACAAATGTAAGTCGACGGCAGTTCCAGCTCCTCGGGCGTCTTCGAACAGAACTCCTATGGTTAAGTCCAATGTGGTTCAGACATTTGTTGTTTTGGATGAATGGATTTGTTATGTATCAGGTCTAACTTGTAGTCGCTAGTTGCATTGTCGCAACCTGCAAAGGTTCTCTTTTATGTAAAATGTATAGGCCACTGGGTCCTCGTCGTGATCTGTTGTTAATTTCAGACGTGGCTTTTCTAATATACATCGAATGTGTGAATTGTTGTATTTGTATATTGTTGTATATTTGTGTATCATGTATTGCTAATTGGGACATGAACTTGAATGTGTAGGGAGTATTTGTGTATTTAATTGTATTGGTTGGTAGGTGTGTATTTGTACTGCTGTTTCAGACATGTACCTGAATTTGTATTGGTGAACTGGCATGTGTATGTTTGTACCTGAATTTGTGAACTGGCATGTGTAATTTCTTTGGCAAGATGAAGTCCCGAGTACATAAAAAAAGTATTTTTGTGTCTCCAAGTTAATCCACAAATTAGCATTTCTTGAAATATTGCTTTATCTTGTAGTTAAGATCTGTTTGATGTTACATTGGTATGATTCCTTGGATGTGAGAACTGGTGTCATGTGCGTTACAAGTACCTCCTCTAACGGTAAATACACATATTTACCGATAGAAAACACATATATTTGCTCAGTCATGCATCATCTAACGGTAAATACATAAATCTACCGATAGAAAAACTCATGTTCGTGTGTTATGCATCATCTAACGGTTAATACACATATTTACCGATAGAAAAACTCATGTACGTGCTATGTCATGCATCATCTAACGGTAAATACATATATTTACCGATAGAACAAAAACTGTACTTGTTCAGTAATGTACATTCTCTAACGGTATATGTGTGTTTTTACCGATAGAATATGTGGGAGGCAAATAACCTTAGTTAGTCTAACGGTTATTTCATGTATTTATCGTTAGAAAAAGCTCCATTATAAGGAAAATTCCACTCGACCAATGCTGAGCTGCTCTTTAATTTGTTCTGTTGCACTCTGTCCCTCTGTTTGTGATGAAAGTTCCACGCTCGCAGCTACACTGCTAGGGTGATCAGCGCAAGCTGGAGGGAAGTTGATTGCGCTCCTCTCTTTAAGGTATGATTAATTGTCGACAGTTCTCTCTCTCCCTCTAGATCTCCCTCCCTCTCTACTTGCAAGCTAGCTGTATTATGTAGTTCCAATTAAGTTTGTAGCTGTAAGCTTGGGAGCTAGGTAGCTGGAAATGCGTCATGTTTTAGGAGCTAACTAGCTTGTATTGTGTAGTTAGCTAGGTTAATTAGTGTTAATTTCGTCAGGCTAGGGTTCAACACATATGTTGTAAGAGGCTGTACATGTACATATACATAACTTAATCGGGCAGGTTTCATGCATGCATGGCTGACTCGTTAAATTTTGTTAATTGTAGATGGATAGGAAATATTGGATGTATGGAATAAAACGTACTACTTTTGAATATTTGGATGGTGTGAATGAGTTTATTAAATTTGCTGAGCAATAAAAGGAGAGGAAGGGAGAGAAAAATATGCTCTGTCCTTGTACAGATTGTATGAACATGAAGAGGTTTAGCAACTCTGATCAAATTAAGAGTCATTTGATTCGTCGTGGTTTTAACGCGCGATACACCCGTTGGATATGGCATGGCGAAGATCTTGAGGAAACAAGCACCACTACTACCAATCAGCAGGACTCAGATGTGGATTGCAATAATATCAATGATCATCCGAATTGTGATAATGTTCATTCCGATGTGCACGTAGATGATGATGATGATGACAATCTAGATGAGATGTTACGTGATGTAGAGGAAGATTACAACGAAAACGACTTCTGTGAATTTGAGAAACTGATTGCTGACTCTGAGAAGCCTCTGTTCCCTGATGTGCAACATTTACAAAACTGTCTTCTGTGCTGAGATTATATAACTTGAAGGCAGGCAACGGTTGGAGTGATAAGAGTTTCACGGCACTATTAGATCTTTTAGCGGACATGCTTCCAGAGGGAAATGAGTTGCCAAGATCTACTTACCAAGCCAAAAAACTGTTGTGTCCTTTGGGAATGGAAATCGAAAGAATACACGCATGCCCAAATGATTGTGTGTTGTACCGTAACGAGTACTCTAGTTTGCATGTTTGTCCAAGATGCGGCGCATCGAGGTATACGCGTAGGGACCGGATTGACAGTGAACGTCACGAGGTAAAGAAAGGACCTGTGGCGAAAACTATGTGGTACTTGCCTGTGATACCTAGATTGAAGCGGCTGTTTGCAAATCCGAAAGTCGCGAAGCACTTGCGTTGGCATGCTGAAGCCCGGAAACAAGACGGAAAACTGAGACACCCAGCTGATTCTATTCAATGGAGAAACATCAACAGAACATTTGCTGAGTTCGGCGGCGAACTTAGGAATATAAGGTTCGGGCTGAGTATAGATGGTATGAACCCACATGGTAATATGAGCAGTCGGCACAGCACTTGGCCGGTTCTTTTATCCATCTACAATCTTCCTCCTTGGTTATGCATGAAGCGCAAGTACATCATGATGGCGTTACTAATCTCAGGACCTAGACAACCCGGAAATGATATTGACGTGTTTCTAGCGCCTTTAATCGAGGACTTACAGAAATTGTGGAGCGAGTGGGTGCAGGTGTGGGATGCATACAAGAAAGAGAATTTCAACTTGCGGGCCCTGATATTTTGCACCATAAATGATTTTTCGGCCTACGGTAATTTGTCGGGGTATAGTACGAAAGGAGCCAAGGCTTGCCCTATTTTCCTAGATGAAACTGAGAGCATGTGGATGCGAAACTTCCGGAAAACAGTGTACATGGGTCACCGCAGGTTTCTTCCAGTGCATCACACGTACCGTAAGAAGAGGAAATCATTTAACGGGAAGCCTGAGAAGGGATCAGCTCCAGTGTTTCTGACCAGTAAGGAGATTTACTCGCACGTGAAGGACATCAAAGCTGAGTTCGGTAAGCATTCTAAACCTCGAGAAAAAAATGTTTGGAAGAAGAGATCAATTCTCTGGGATCTACCGTACTAGGAGCGCTTACAAGTTCGACATTGCATTGACGTCATACATGTAGAGAAAAATGTCTGTGACAGTTTGATTGGTTTGTTGTTGAACATTCCACGAAAGACAAAGGATGGTGTGAAAGCTCGTCGTGACATGGTGGAAATGGGGATAAGGACTGAGCTTGCACCTTTAGATAATGGAAAGCGTACATACCTCCCTCCGGCCTGCTATACGTTGTCCAAGAGCGAAAAAACAGAACTCTGTCGGTGCCTGCACGGTGTTAAATAAGTTCCATGTGGGTACTCCGCGAACTTGAAAAAACTTGTGTCCATGAAGGACCTAAGACTAGTTGGCACGAAGTCCCACGACTGTCATGTCCTGATGTCACAAATGCTTCCCATTGCTATCAGAGGCATTCTCCCAGTTAAAATCAGAGAGACAATCACAAACCTATGTTATTTCTTCAACGCAATATCTTACAAGGTAAGTACGTGCACTCGTACTATAAGTTCATTACCTCCATCTGTGGAGCTTAATTAGAAGATTTTTCTGATATGAATATTTGGCGCAACTGTGTCCTCATAGGTAATTGATCCGGATGGATTAGACGCTTTGCAACGCGACGTGGTTACAACTCTTTGTCAGCTAGAGATGTATTTCCCTCCATCCTTTTTTGATGTTATGGTTCATCTGATTGTTCACCTTATCAGAGAAATTAAGTTTTGTGGACCCGTGTGCCTGCGCTACATGTATCCATTTGAGAGATTTATGGGTGTATTGAAGGGATACGTAAGGACTCGTCGTCGACCCGAGGGGAGTATCATGGAAGGTTATGCCGCCGAGGAGGTGATTGAATTTTGTACAAATTATATGGCCGAGGTTGACCCAATTGGCGTTCCTAGGTCCCGACACGAGGGTAGGCTTCAGGGAATCGGAACGATTGGATTCAAAGCTATCGTCCCCGCTCGTGATGTGTACACAAAATCACATTTTTGGGTCTTACAACACATGACGGAGGTCGAGCCATACATACACGAGCACAAGGTAATGTTACGGTCACAGAATCCTTTGAAGTCAGACGTTTGGCTCAGCAGAGAACATAACAGGAAATTTGCTGAGTGGATCCAAGAAAGAGTCACGCGAGCTGCCGAGGGCTCCATAAGTGAAACTGTGACATGGTTGGTGACGAGGATTGACACCCGGGTCAGTTCAAATAAATGCACTGTTGGTTCAAGACAGATTCGAGCCAGACACGTGCCCGGCGGTGCGAACTCAAGTCATTCTGAGAAGCATCAGCCCGAGGTCGCAGGCTTTGCGCGATCAGGTTGCAGGCTTTGTGCGATCAGACCGCAGGCTTCGCGCTGTCAGAAGTTCGTATGCTATACGCGAACAGGATGTCCGAGATGTTGCGCGGTCAGCCAACATCCCGCGGTCAGAACATTCTCGATCAGGGTACTTGGAGTTCATCTGTCCGGCTGTCCCTATAGCGAGAATATTTCAAGTATCCCGAAGATTCCTCCACGTGGAAGACCAACCGTCAGGAAGTTAATACGTGTAGTTATCCATGAATAACATGTGTTTAACCTGCGTGGAGGTTAAGAGCGGTTCTCTAAAAACCGCATCCAACCATCCAAGCAACTGTTTGATGCAGTTATGACTTGGCGCCCTTTCGACCAATATAAAAGGGCGGCATGGTGTATCAAAAAGAGGAAAAGGGAGAGATCAACATCTCTGATACAAGAGAGATATGTCATCTCAACCACTCAGACAGCCAAGTCCACGGCCCAAATTAGGTAGTCTTTACAAGCCTCTTTGGCTTCATTCTGTATATTAACTTAGGAAAAACCCTTCGCCTGTGAAGGTGTTTTCCCGCCCTTTTGTAAATCTTTCTCACATATAGTGAAATCCCAACAGGACGTAAGGCTATTACTCCCACCATCGAGGGCCCGAACCTGTATAAACCTCTCTGTGCTCCTGTTCTCCATTTTTCTACATACCTTCTCGGAGGGTCATCTTGAAATGTCTCGTTATTACAAATTTTGCATAAGTTCGGCTGAGGACTCCGAGTACGAATCGTCGACAGCTGGCGCCCACCGTGGGGCCTTTCTCAAGGCGTCCTAATTTTAATCCGGAGGTTCGCTGAAACATGGCTGGAGTATATGATTCCGAGAACGATTTTGATCTCGAGGATTATGCTCACATTCCAATGCCTTCTCCAAGCGATCCTGTTCCGATGGAGGAGGTTGAAGGCCAGAATCTTCCAGAGGTGGAATCATCTCTCCAAGTCATGTCCATCGACCAGGGGGCGACTAGAGCAAGGTCAGAACCCACAGAGGTTCTTAATGCGCTAGAGGGTGAATCTGGTCCGTCATACGACCTTGCTGAGGGGAAGGATGATATCGACCTGGAAATCAGCCCAGGGAGATTCGACCCTGATAACCTTCACCGTCTCTTTGGTTTCGAGTCTGACTCGGAACAAACTGAGATATTTTCCCCATCGACAACCTCTCTCCCTAGACAGTTCGCTGCTTTGTCAGAGCAAACTCCTGATCAACAGGCTGCTAGGGAAGAACGGGATCGCAAACAGAAGGAGGATGAAGATCTCTAGCAACAAAACAACGAACTACGCAGAACTGCCCTAGAGGCTCTTCAAGATGCGCAGGCTCGTTACGATGCTGCTCCGAGTTCTTCTCGATGGTCATGTGGTCGCAGACGTGACCAGACCCCTTCTTTGCCTCCGGAGCGTTTCCCGGTCGACGAAGAAACGGTTACACCTGGTGCCCCTAGGAGAAGCACTCATGGTCGACTGCGTCTATCGCGGAAGTCATGCGTAACTTTCCTCCTACGGTCACGGATGCGCAAAAAACAGCCTTTACCAGGATCTTGGCGGAAAGACTGGATGAGGTCACGTCTGAGGCGGCCCCAACGGCCTCTTCCCGCTCGGTAACACGTTCCCGTGAACGAGAGTGTCCTCACTCTGGTTCTGGCCGGCGAAGTTACCCACCGCTCGTACCGTCCCGACAGGACAAGTACCGGCGAACGCAGGATTCTCGTAGTAGGGATCGGGTTCCTGTTCACTCTCGTTTGGGACCGCGAGTAACTTCATCGTTGCGTGAAGTCGCCCGTAACCCGGTCGAGAGTCACAGGGCAGTTCACGGTCCCTACGTTGGTTGTAAAGCTTTCTCGGCAGGCCTACGAGCGGTCGTTTGGCCTGATAAGTTTCGACCAGGGGCCATTGAAAGGTTCGACGGAACTCAAAACCCATCTGAGTTCCTTCAAATCTATATCACTGCCATCCAAGCGGCAGGAGGCGATGACCGGGTCATGGCAAACTACCTGCCTACAGTCCTCGAAGGACCGGCTAGAACCTGGCTTTTTAACTAGCCCGAAGGTTCCATCTATAATTGGGAAATGCTGTGCGATGCCATCCTCAGCAATTTCCAAAACTGTTACCAAAAGCCGGGTAAAGAGGACGATCTTCATCGGCTACGACAAACTTCAACCGAAACTCTTCGGCAGTTTGTCAAGAGGTTTGTCGGAGTGAGAAATGCCATACCGAACATATCTGATGGCTCCATTATCAAAGCATTTAAACATGCTGTTCGATACCGGAGATTCACCGTAGACTTGCTTATCCACCCTCCTCGATCAGTGGCCGATCTGTTCGACATGGCCGATCGATACTCTGACGCAGCCGAAGCAGTCGAATGGAACCGGATGGTCGACAAGGGTGACCTACCACCTCAACCAGGTTTCAAAGACACCAGGAAAGAAGATTCAAGTAAGAAGCCGGAGTCTTCGTTAGGTGGGAAGTCAAAAAAGTCGAAGAGGAACCGCTCTGGACAGTACCGCGAGGTCGCCGTCACAGAGAAGCCGCCTTCGACCAAAGGTAACAGGCCTTCATTTAAGAATAAAACTGCTTCTGGTGGTCGTAGTGCCGACCAGCCAGAAAAGTCAACTAATCCGCAGGAAGGCAAGAAGTGGTGTCCACTCCACAACTCCGCAGGCCACGACCTCAAGAACTGTAGGAGTTGGTTGAAGCAATTGGATGATTTCTACCAGGGAGCTGGGCCAATGCCAACCTTACCGCCTAAAGATCAGGCGTGCGGACTTAGAGACGCCGACGGAGACGAGGAAATGTCCTATCAGGTACCTCAAAATCATATTAATGTTATTTTTGGGGGTTCTTCTTCTTTCGTTTCCAAAAGGCAGTTTAAAGCCTTTTACCGAGAGGTTAACCAAACGGAGACATCTCTTGGTGAACCTCAATACCCCCGTTGGTTAGATACACCCTTGACATTCGATCGTTCTGATTGTCCTGCGGGGCTTACTCGACCATTGAGGCTCCCTCTGGTCATTACCCCAATCATCAGTAACGCGAGAGTCGAAAGGGTCCTGATCGATGGAGGGAGTTCCCTTGACATTTTGTTGGTCAAGGCGCTCGACGAGATGCAAATTCCTCGTTCGAAGATCAAGCCCATAATCCATCCGTTTTATGGGAAAATCCCAGGCCCCTCCATGATGTCGTTGGGACAAGTGGTCCTCCCGGTCACACTGGGAGAACCGGATAACTTCCGAACAAAATTGGTTACTTTTGACGTAATCGATTGTGATTTGGATTATAATGCAATCTTTGGCAGGCCAACTCTTGCTAAATTCATGATGACAACGCACTATGCTTACCAGTGCGGCAAATTACCTGGCCCCAAAGGTGTCGTCTCGATCCGAGGCAGTCGCAACGTGGCACTCACGTGCGACCGGCTATCTTTGGAGATGGTCGATCAACTTCCCCTCCGGGACACCCAGGTCGCCACCATCGCCACCGACGCGATCAAGGCTGCTCCTCGACCAGATGAGAAACTCAAACTGGTTCCTTTGTACCCAGATGATCCATCCAAGACAATTCGGGTCGGATCAGGTCTGGATGACAAATAGGAACTCGAGCTCATTGCTTTCCTCTGGGCTAATGCAGATGTGTTTGCGTGGAAACCGTCCGACATGCCCGGTGTCCCAAGGCAAGTAACCGAGCACAGGTTAGCAATTCGACCTGGACAACGACCAGTAAAGCAAAAACTCAGGCGTTTTGCTGTTGACCGACAGGAAGCCATCCGAGAGGAGTTGGACAAACTCATAAAGGCCGGGTTCATTCGTGAAGTCGATCACCCGGAATGGCTCGCCAATCCGGTCATGGTCCGCAACTCAAATGGCAAGTGGCGCATGTGCGTCGACTACACTAGCCTCAACAGTGCCTGCCCGAAGGATGACTTTCCCCTTCCCCGCATCGACCAGTTGGTTGACTCAACCGCGGGTTGCGAACTGATGAGCTTCCTGGACGCTTACTCAGGATATCATCAAATTAGCATGGCAGAAGAAGATGAAGAGAAAACTGCCTTCATCACCCCGTTCGGTACCTACTGCTACGTCAGAATGCCGTTTGGTCTCAAGAATGCAGGTTCCACGTACCAGCGCTTGATGCAAAAGACCTTTCTTTCCCAGATAGGGCGTAATCTCGAAGCATATGTAGACGACTTGGTTGTAAAAAGTACCAAGAGATTGTCTCACTTGGACGATCTCGCTGAAACCTTCTGTAATTTGAATCGCTTTGGAATAAAATTAAACCCGGATAAATGTTCTTTCGGGGTTTCTTCAGGAAAACTTCTTGGTTTCCTTGTGTGTTCCAGGGGCATTGAAGTTAATCCTGAGAAAATCAGGGCCATTGAACAAATGAGATTGCACTCGACCATGAAGGATGTTCAACGCCTGGCTGGTCGCATGGCGGCCTTAAGTCGCTTCATATCGCGACTAGGCGAAAGGGGATTGCGTTTCTTAAAAGCCTTGCGGAAGCATCACAATTTCACATGGTCGGATGAGGCCGAAAAAGCATTTCAGGAGGTAAAGACATATCTATCCAGTCCGCCAGTGTTGTTGTCTCCCGAAAAAGGAGAACCATTGCTTCTTTATCTGGCGGCCACACCGCATGCGGTCAGCGCTGTCCTAGTCGCGGATAGGGAAGAGATACATAGACCCGTCTACTATGTGAGCGAAGTACTTCATGGTCCTAAGGAGCGTTACCCTGAGGTCCAGAAGATACTTTACGCACTACTGATGGCTTCCCGTAAGCTACGACACTACTTCCAAGCTCACAAGATCACGGTACCCTCCTCTTTTCCTTTGGGGGATATTGTCTGGAATCCAGAGAAATCTGGTCGAATCGCTAAATGGGCGGTTGAACTCGGTGCCTTCGAAATTCATTTCACGCCCCGCACGGCGGTTAAGTCTCAGGTTTTGGCCGACTTTGTGGTCGAATGGACCAACCCTGAGCCACCCGTGCAGGTGCCAGAGGAATTGGAATGCCCCGATTATTGGACAATGTACTTTGACGGCTCCCGTAGTTTTCAACACTCGGGGGCTGGAGTGGTCTTAGTTACGCCCTAGGACGAACAGCTTAAGTATGTCATCCAACTACACTTTGTTGCGACCAACAACGCGGCAGAGTATGAAGGTCTTCTTGCAGGGCTCCGGGCAGAAAAATTCCTCGGAGTCCGTCGATTAGTGGTGAGGGGAGACTCACAGCTGGTCGTAAACCAGGTAAACAAGGAGTACAGCACCTCCGATGAGACAATGGCTCATTACCTGGGGGAAGTGAGGAGATTGGAAAAACACTTCAGTCATTTCGAAGTTCAATACATCCCGCGAAAGGACAACATTCTCGCAGACCAATTATCCAAAATTGGGTCCTCACGCACATCCGCTCCGGCAGGAGTGTTCATTGAACACTTGGACCATCCTTCGATCATGACTTCGGTCGAGGATGATCCAATAATAGCCTGCGTTACCAACCTCGGTCAGGAACAGGATTGGACTCATCCATTGAGAGTCTATCTTGAACATGGGACCCTACCCGAGGACGAAACTGAAAGCGATCGGTTAATTCGAAAAGCTCGTCTGTACAAGCTCATAGATGGGACTCTATATAGGAAGGGTACTCAAGGAGTATTCATGCGCTGTATATCTCAGGAGGAAGGAACATCCCTCTTGAAGGAAATACATGACGGTGTATGCGGTGCACACGCGTCATATCGAACATTGGTCGGAAAAGCTTTTCGACAAGGATTCTACTGGCCTTCGGCACTTGATGATGCCAAGCATATGGTCAAGATGTGTCCTCAGTGTCAGTTCCACGCGAGACAAGTTCATCAACCTGCCTACGCGTTACAAACTATTCCCCTCGCATGGCCTTTCGCGGCCTGGGGAATGGATATTGTTGGTCCTATGCCACAAGTGGTCAATGGGTACAAGTTTCTGTTCGTAGCCATTGACACGTTTACAAAGTGGATTGAGGCCGAACCGGTACGAAATATTACCGCCTCAGCAGCACAAAAGTTCTTTCATAAGAACATTGTTGCCCGATTTGGTGTTCCAAACCGTCTTATCACCGACAATGGTTCTCAGTTCGCCAGTGGTCTTTTCCTAGATTACTGCGACCAGATCGGAACTAAGGTGTGCTTTGCTTCTGTGGCACATCCGCAGAGCAATGGTGCTGTAGAATGGGCCAATGGGCAAATACTACAAGGCATCAAAAAACGTGTTTTTGATCGCCTTAAGACTCGCTCGGGGGCTTGGGCAGACGAGCTTTATACCGTTCTATAGGCACTACGAACTACCTCTAGTCGAGCCACCGGTGAGACGCCCTTCCATCTGGTCTATGGGGCTGAGGCTGTGTTGCCTATGGAAGTCAGTATTGGGTCTGTTCGGACAGAACAATTCGAACAGGTTAATCAGTCCGAACAGCGGTCACAAGATCTCATCCTCTTAGAAGAAAGGCGTGATCGCGCTTTGATCAAGTCCGCAGCATACTTGCAAGCTTTGCGCAAGTATCACAGCAAAAGGGTGCGACCACGTAGTCTTCATGTGGGCGACCTGGTTTTACGAAAAATCCAAGACCAGTCTAATCGCAACAAATTCTCCCCGAAGTGGGAAGGCCCTTATACCCTTGTCTCAGTGCCGCGACCAGGATCCGCGCGGTTAGCCATGGAGAATGGTCGAATTTTGTCCAATACTTGGAACATCGATCAACTTCGCAAGTTCTACGTGTAAGTATTCAATCCCTTTCCTGTTCAATTAGCATCTTTTCATAAAACAAAAAATGTTTTGGTTTCATACGATGAATATTTCCCTTTATGCCCATGTGCTGCGAATTCGACTCGGGGGCTGGTCGCCCGCGGTTAGATCATTATAACATCCTAGTCGGATTCGCTGGCCGATCTCATGACCGCTTCCAGACAAGTCACTCCTAAATAAGCCGTTTCTCAACGCACACGGGGCTTTCTGGCAAGTCCTCGGTTATCTGAGTGGCTGCTGGTTTGCAAACAAGGCTAGTCGTTACTTTGATCATAATTGTTGGTTCGATCACACATCCCTGGTCGTTATATTCACTTCTCTCCTGCGTTTGTAATACTAAGTCTTCAATATTTACAATCACAGGCGGGGGCTAGGGGGATATGTTTACAGTATGAAACGAACACAAAACAAGAATATATATGCAAATCAGAATATATATTCATTTTTTTAAAAAAATGAATTTTTACATACATTGCATCGTATACAACTGTTTTTGTACAGGTGTAGGGATCACTCGATCCCAAGCTCAGTCAGGAGCTTATCTACAAGGGGCTTGATCTCCTCCATGACGGCCTCTAGTTGTTCTTCACTCTCGACCTCAACCGGTCCCACCAATGGATTCAGATCTGCATCTGGTCCCTGGTGAAGTCCAACCCGGCTGAGGATGGCGGAAGCAGCTGACCGAACCCTGGTTCTGATCGCCTCTTCTCGTCGCCGTGTATCCTCAGGAAGATAGTCGAGAAGTGACTCCGCTTGGGCCATGACTAGTGTAGACCAGTCATTTAGGCTGAGATTATCTCTTGTGGTCTCGACCACATCAACCTTCAGAAGAAGAGCCACTGCCTTCAGTTTTTCGAAGATTGAACGGCTCAGCTCTCTGATCGCCCTTTCGGAGGTTAGAATAGAGCCCTGGAGGAGTCCATTTTCTTGACTGAGTTGTTTTATTTGACCCGCTTGCGCTGCAGCAAAAGAAAGGATTACTCACGCGTTATGAAGTTAAGTCTTCCTAATCAGGAATCGACTTACCAGCAAGTTGTGACCGCAGCTTGTTGTTCTCGATCTCTTGGTTTCTAGTCACTGAGATCGAATGAAGCTTGACTGTGGCCACTTCTTTCTTCAGCAATGCCACCTCTCTGTAGTAGAACAGAAGGAGTGGTCATAATCAATTTGTATCTGTACAAGTTGAAGAGTAATGATCCTTACCTGTGCAAGCTGTCTCGTTCTTTTTGTACGGCCTCAACGCTCGCCATCATAGCGTGCGACTTGGCCGACATCCGGGATAACTCCTATGATGCAAAAAAGGAGTTAAAGGTGTCATATGTACAATTCAGGCACCGAAAGTGAAGTTCATCATACCTTCATGAATTCCCGTAAGGAAATGTCTTCCGGAGTAACCGGAATACCCGTTGAAGGCCCCGATGCGGCCACAACAAGGGCAGCCGGTAGGGGTGCCTGCCGGGCACTACCCCCAGTCGCCGTTGGTTGCGACTGGGTCCCCGCGCCTGTTTCTCCCATTACGGCCCGGATGACTTCCTGGACCAAGGGGGTGGAGCGCTCCTCGCTGGAGGCTCCTGCATTAGCAGCAACTTCAACCCGCCCCGAAGCGGTTGAAGGGCTGGTTGTTGTTTCTTTTCGCCTAACAAAGGAAAGAGGAACCAAGCAGTCATGACTCGTGATCATCACGATTTATGTTAATACAACCAGGATAAAGGTTCTCACCTTATTTGAAATCCCATTAGCCTTTGAGATTTCAGGGAAGGTTCTCCTCGAGAAAGAGGACAACTGTCGTCTGTCCTGGTCTTCCTCTTGGAGAACAAGGCATCTCCTCCCTGGGAGTGTTCCTCTATAAGTACATTTCTAGGGGAAGATAAAGACGAATGACAAGAGTTTTTACCTGGGCAACCGGACCGGTTGGCGGGGCTGCATCCGAAGGCCTCGATGGCTCTTGGACTTCTGGGGCTGGCGCCTCATTCGCAATCGCCACAGGATCCTGTCCAACTACCTCCACCTCTGTCCGCACAGGTGGAGGATTTTCCTCCCTGGGACTCGCAGGAGTCGCAGGGGGAAGCTCTTCTCCCTGCATAAGCATTAACTTATCGAATGCACAGGGGGAATTGGGGAAAACAAGACTGTGAGAGAATCTTACCATGGTCGTCTCTCTGACCAGGGAAGTAGAGGCAACTGGCCCTGAAGCCTCGGGGGCTTCAGGGGCTGGGATGTTGTCTGCGGCCACGGGGCTTTCGGTGGCCGCGAGGTCTGCTACAGCCGCCTCTGCAGTAGCAGTTGTTTCTGTGGAATTGGTTGGAGCGTCACCAGAAGGAGAACCCGCAATCCTCTTCCTCCGGCGAATCAGGGGAACATCATCATCTTCCTCCTCCTCGCTCCCCTCTCCCTGTACGACGAAGAAGTAATTCCAGTTCGCACCTGGAAAGATCGGAGGAATGTGATATCTTACCGCAGTTTTTCTGGCAGTAGGAGGAACGCTTCGTGAAGACCCTTCCCCAAGATTTAGCCTGGCTTTCTTGGGGGCAGGATTCCTCGTCCTGGGTCTTGAGGAAACCTTCTTCATGTATTTTGTCGTCGGCTTCCCCAGGGAACCGACGTTCTCACTGGGAAACGTCGCCTCGGCGAATCTCCCTAGGAGCTGATTCTCATTCCAATGGAATTGATTAGTGCTGGACATACATAAGACCTGCAAAACAGAGGCCAAGTGGAAAATGTACCTTTCGGCGCTCCTGTTTAAGGTCATCGCCGGTGTGAATCAAGCTTTGGGGGCGAGGCGATCCCTTGGGGCCCTCTACCTCGGCGTTGTACGCCCTGAGAAGGTAGTTAGTCCGCCTCTCAATCTCGACTGAGGGCAGGACTATTCCCAGATACGAGTTAAAATTGATGCATTTCAGAAATGACATGAAAGGATTTCAGTGCCAGGAATGAATACCTTCGTTATAGTCCAGGGTATTGTCCGCCATGGACTTGATCTCCCAAGCCGGATGAGCCCTTTCACGCAGGGGGCTCACCCGGTTCTTCACAAAGCCTCGGATGACGTCGCGTGCTGTCAACCCTTGTTCGACTAAGTGAAGGATCACCTCGGCGTGCTTCATGAACTCCGCGTTCATCGCCGGGAGAGTATCCAACTCGCTCAGCTTCTCCGGCTATGAGTTTTCAAACCACAACCCGCTCTCGGTCGGCGGGGTGCAGTAGAACCATTTTTGATGCCACCCGTGCACCGAGTCTCGCAGGGGTGGGAAGGGATACTCTTTCTTATCCCTTAGCCGGAAGTAAATGCATCCGGCGGCATTGGCGCTCTTCGACCACGCCGAAAAATAAAATCGCCGGAAGAGATCCACACTGGGATATACTCCGACGAACGCCTCGCACAAGTGTTGAAACACTGCCGGTATCAACACTACGTTTGGGTGGAGGTTGATTAGCTCCAACCCATAGTGCTCGAGGACGTCCTTCAGGAACCGACTCTCAGGGAATCGGAACCCGCAGCGCAAATATTCTTCAAAAACCACCAACTCGCCCTCTCGGACGATTGGGGTTTCTTGATCCTTTTCCGCGGGCCGCCAATTGATTAGCAGCCACGGAGGAAGGATCTCTTCCTTCTCCAACGCCAGTAAACTCTCCTCGGAGTGGTGGATTGATCGGCTCCAAGATGCCATTTTTTGGTGGACAACCGGAGGAAAAGTTGGCGACTTTTGGGGAAGATGAAGGCTGAAGAAGAACGAGGGTTTTGTGCGGTGGGAATGTTAAGGGTTTTTGGCTGTGTGGCTTCCTCAAGAAGATACCTGCTCCTTTTATAGACCCGAGGAGATGCACTAATAGTCTGGAAGAGCAAAGGCCTGAAAAGTTTTCAGTGCTTTTCAGAGGATGTTTTTTCCTTTTTATGCCTTGGACATTTTCATGAAAAAATCCTACGACTCAATTTTTGGACGTATGGATATATTTTGACCGGGTTGTGGTATGATCGAGACCATGCTTTTGATTAAGCTTCAATTTTGATCGAAGTGACGGTCTGACCGAGCTTCAATTCTGGTCGCAATAAGTTTCAGTTCTAACCACGGCTATAAATCTGATCGCGGTATCAGAGCTGGTCACGGTACTTTTATAAAGAAGCGTGATTCTGATCGCAGAACTGAAATTTCCCTGTGTATGAGTGGTCGCGAACATAATATTTACGGCCATATTTTCGCACAGAAGATGTGAAGAATATTCGTATAAAGAAGAAAACTTTATTTCTTGCATTCTTTACATATAAAAGAGATACCGGCGACCAAAGCGTCGACCTGATCCGAAAGAAGTTTGCAGAGTTCTCCTAGGGACATGTTGTTGTCAGTAGGATCTACACTGACAACCCCCAGAGAACTAGCAACTAATCTAAGCCTATCTACATCATCCATAACAAGAGATACACTACTGTTCCTAATTAAATCGGAGAGTTCTCGCTGTTGCTGAGCGTGGTCCCTCTCTCGACGGAACTGGTGCGCCTCTTCACGGGATCGTTCAAAACATTCTGCCAGATGCAGAATCGCCGAAGACATCTCTTCGGTCTTCTTCTCCAGGGCATTCTTCTCCTCTAGAAGAATCTGTCCGGGAGGAAGAGACGGAGTAGCAGAAGGCTGATCACTGGGACCTCCAATCTCCTGTATTTGCAAAAGTTAGTTATGCTAACTATAACTATCAGCAAAAGGAGATGAGGATCATTACCTGTTCATGCTCATGACAGGTTGATATAGCCATCCTGGAAAGTAGATCATCCGATAAAAGCGGATGATCACCAGATGGTGGAAGTGCAACCTTCCCACCAGAAAATCGATCACCCAAACAAAAGCAGGGAGTGCTAGAGTAGAAAGCTGAAGGAAGAAAAAATGATTGCTCATCTTCTACCTTTGCTCTACTGGAAGATCCTTCGTCAACCTTGGGTTTCTTCCTTGAAGGAGATGGATCTTCAGGCATTTGAGGCTCTTGCTTGCGAACTTCCTCTTCATCACTTTCAATCTTAATGATGTTGTGATCTGCCATCAGGAGGTGAATGAAGAGAAGAATGAAGGTGACTTTAGAAAGAACTTAACCGTGAGAAGAAATTGTGAAGCTTTACGAATTCAAAGACCCGGTATTTATAGTCGCCAAGGTGACGGTTTACATTCTAAATGTCTCGGGTTTTTAAAGCATTTACAATTTCACCTCGGGTTAAAAAACATTTCAACAGCACCATCATTACCTGTCACGTAATACCCAGAACCCGTCTCGGGGAACCAACCGTCCCACTTAGTGCGCCACTAAGCGGGGGATTTGAAGAGTCGGGTTAAAAATCCGAGGCATGTTTTTAAATTCGAAATAAACACGTCCCTTCGTTTTTATTCGAATTTGGGGGCTAGCTGACGAGGATTGACACCTGGGTCAGTTCAAATAAATCACTACCACAGAAACAGACATCCTGGACGGCACATCACAGACGGGTATGAACTGTTCAATGGAAAACCGTCTGCGAAAGCCTGTCGGGAAAATATGTTCAGATATCACAGACGGTTCTGATGTCAAAAACAACTGTGACATTAAACCAGACGGTTCTGAGCACAAAACAGTCTGTGACAGTCTACTTATCACAGATGGCTCTAACTTAAAACCCGACTGTGATAGATACAATCGGTTCCCAGCTGAGAACCGTCTGTAATGGTCTACTTATCACAGACGGTTCTAACTTAAAACCCGACTGTGATATATACAATCGGTTCACAGCTGAGAACCGTCTGTGATAAGTAGACTATCACAGACGGTTCGTAATTCAGAACCGACTGTGATTTATATAGTCGGTTGTGAACTACGAAGCGTCTGTGATAGTATACTTATCACAGACGGTTCTGATGTCTGAACCGACTGGAAAAGTACTGCCGCTTCGAATTCTCAACTGTGATCATTCTGTCTCCGATCTTCGCGCGCGACGCCTAGGAGAACACGAAGCATCGTTTTGGAAGTTCTATAAATTGACAGTGGAAAAATTGTCATTTACTTTACAAGTTTTTATAGTTCTCAGACTGTTTGACTCCTTAGCTTCTCTGCGCCAATGGCATCCTCGATGGCATCGTCAGCCTCGCCCTCCCCGGTAAGAACTCTCAATCTTTTGGACTTACCCCTGTATTGTTAATCCCTGTTCAATACATTCTTGACATGTTGATTTGCACAGGGAAGGGGAGCCGTGGAAGACACTAGCAAAGTCAAGGCCGAGCTGAGGGCCCTCCTGGAGGAGCACAAGCTCCTCACGGAGAAGCACACTCGGCTACGGCTTGACCTTGACGATCTCTTCCAGCGCATTCAGCGCATGAAGACGGATGGTGACAATGCTAGGGCGAGGACGAGGCGTCTTCGCGAGGAGAAGAAAGCCGCGGATATGACCATCGCTGGCTGCAGTTTGACAATGAAGGATACCATCGTGAAGCTGAGGGAGGTCGCAGGCCTTCTCGACGCTGTAGTAGTTGATCCTGAGAAGGACAACTTGTCACTGGAGGAGTCCTGCGTCCTGGCTACAAGTCAAACTGACTTTATTCTAGATGCATCCAGGGCTAAGACCACTCCTTGACCTAGCATTCTGTATTTTTCTTTTTTTGTAAGTGATGAAAAAAATTATTGAAAAGTTTGTTCTTATGTCAACTTTCCAATTTTCCAGCACATTCTTGGACTGCATGCAATCTTCCCTCTTTCTTTATCTTTCTTTAGCTTTTGTCGAACATTCGACCATACAAAGGTATGTACACTGTGTGCGATCAAGGAACGACTATCGCGATCTTTGGCTTGTGAGGGCAGTCCATCGGAGCTCTTCAAATAATATAGAAACAATATAGAAGTCGCAGGTCCCATGCAAATAATATAAAAAGAATATAGAAGTTATATATCAACGTGCTTGGAATATCACAAACGGCTCTGAGGTAAAAAAACGTCTGTGATAGTCACATTAGAGACGGTTTTTATGTAAGACCCGACTGTGATAGTCCCAACAGTGTCCGCCGCCTCGAATTCTCAACTTCTATCAATATCACAGACGGTTTTTAACTCCAAACCGTCTCTGATAGTAATATTACAGACGGATTTTATGTAAGGACCGACTGTGATTGTCGAACAGTTATCGACGCTTCAAATTCTCAACTTCTTTCAAATTCTCAGCGGTTCAACTGGAAGCAAAACTCCAGGGAGGGAACAAGTATTTGTAGAAGTCGAACAGTTCAATATTCAACAGACATATTAAAGACGGTTCGGACATCAGAACCGTCTGTAATATTAACGCAGACGGTTTTGATCTCCCAACCGTCTGTGATAGTCCCAACAGTGCAAGTCTCTACATGCAATTGTTGATAACCGCACATAATAATTAACAGCGCAGATGAAGCGACTTATTTATTTACTTCAAATTTAATTTGCATCGAATTATGTAATCTGACGCTTTAACTTCCAAAGTGGGCACTACTGTTTTGCCGTGTTCCAGTTTATCTCTCGAGAATATTTATCATGACGGTATTGATCTTGAAAAGAAAGTAGTGCGCTCCACTTCAAATTCTCAACAGTGTGTTGTGTCTTTTCCAGGTTTGATATCCCAACCGTCTGTGATAGTCCCAACAGTGCCCACCCTTTGAATTATCTACATGCAATTGTTGATAACCGCACATAATAATTGAGCAGATGAAGAGACTTAATTATTTACTTCAAATTTAATTTGCATCGAATTATCTAATCTGACTCTTCAACTCCCTTTTCCGTGTTGCAGTTTATCTCCCGAGAAGTTATCATGAATTTATTGACCTTGAAAACCAGTAGTGCGCTTTTTAAAACTCAAGGCACCCGCGCATATGAACCGTCACCTTCTGTTTCTATAAATAGCGAGGCTCCTAAATCCCTGTCTTTATTCCCTCCACAACTCCCACCTTGATGGCGAGCCGAGATTCCAATGAGGTTATTGAAATTGAGAGTGATGAGGAAGAGATAAGGAATGAACTCGATCAGGATCTTCAGGAAGTAAGTCCTCTCTGAAACTCTAATGCAGATCTTTCTTTTATGACTTGATTACTTCGAAACAAATGCATTTTGAAATCCACAGGTGCCTGAGGAAATGCTCCCTCCAAAGAAGAGACTTAGAAATGATGACAGATCCTCCAGTGGAGCTGCAGTGAAGACTCTAGAGGGTGCTGAGGCCTGTGTTGCCACATTGCCCCTTGCAACCCCTCCAGTTGCATCGACTCCACCTTTGGAGATCCACAATAATCCTTCCAATATCCCCTCTTCAACACCTTTGTATCATCAGCTTTTCTTGGATGATCAACTTTCTGGGGTAAGGCTCACACTTCCACATCCAAATCCACTCCGAAGCTTGGCAATCATCTTCACCCTCCCAGCATACGTCCCTAGGAGAAGCTGGAGAAGCATATGTGCAGGAGGAGAAAGCTGCCTTGTGCAGAACTCTCCAAAAAAAAAAGAGGCGCTGGAGAAGCATTCTGAGGGGATGTCTTTTGACATTCTGCACTTAGCAGAGTGCTTTGAGTTGCAGCTTCATCTCCACCTTTGTTGTATCAACTTTAATTTCTTGGATGATCCTACTGATGGCAAATCCACTCCTTTGATGAGAGATGATGTTGATAGTCTTAGAGCCTTTGATAGTTCTCCTGAGGCGGCCAGTGTAGATCCTACTGATGCCAATACGTCCCTAGGAGAACTTTGTAAGTTACTTTCAGAACAGGTCGACGCTAATTAATTGGTCGCTTAATTGTATCTCTTATGTATGCAAAGATTGTAAGAAATAAGAAATTTCTTTTCCTTACATATCTGGCTTTTTGATTGATTATGTAACTGATAATCACCAAATGATGTTCTGTGTGAAAATGTTAACAAGAAAATACTGCTGTGAACAAGACGGTTTTTAACTCAAAACCGTCTCTGATTGTAAGATTACAGACGGTTTTAATTTCAGGACCGACTGTAATAGTCTCAAAATTCTTTGAAGATCCACAGACATATATACAACAAATATGAAAAACAAGATAAAACCAAATAGTCTGAACGTTCATTTTTTTAAATACTAACATTGAAATAAGATAGAACCAAATATGAAAAATAAGTGGAACAACTGATGACCAGTAGTCGAATGCAAACAAACAATCCGGGATATTATAGACGGTTCGAACCTTAAAACTGTCTGTGATAATCTTGCAGATTGTTGATTTTATAATTAACACAAACGGTTCTGAGGTAAAAACCGACTGCAATAATCACGTACGGTTCTGATGTAAAATCCGACAGTGATAATCATAGACGGTTCTGAAGTAAAAACCGACTGTGATAGTAAAGCGGACGGTTTTGACCTAGGAACCGTCTGTGATATTGTAATTATCACGGACGGTTTGGAGTTCATAACCGTCTGTGATATTTCTGTCATAGTATCACAAAATGCGCCGATATTACCGACGGTTAATAGAGTGAAACCCGTCAGTGATATTCTGTTCTTCAAAAATGCACCGATGTTACTGACGGTATTATATAGAACCGTCTGTATTGAACCTGGTATAAAAGGTCTTTTGGTGGATGTTTTGAGCTAGTTGTTCTCTCTTGCTCGACCTACACTGTCCAGTTCGAAGAGATTTGGGGCAAGGAAGAGCGAAATCTCGAAAGGCCGGGGGAGTATTTGGGGGCAAAAATTTGAGGATCGAACCAAGGTTGGTACTTGCTCCCAAGGCATACACATTACTTGATTTCATCATCAATATCGATCTCCATTGATTTACTAATTAGCATGTGTATGAATTTGATTAATTGCAGATGGTTCGAGACTGGATGTATAATGACAACTGAGTGGGTGAGGAATACATGAAAGGTGTTTTTAATTTCCAAAAGGTTGCTGAGCAAGACATGGCGAAGAAGGGTTTACCACATATGTACTGTCCTTGTGTAGACTGCCAGAATATTAAGATGTTCACCAACTCATCTCAAATTATCGCCCACTTGATCCGACGTGGTTTCAAAAAGGGGTACATGTGTTGGGTCCACCATGGAGAAGAGCCAATTGCAGAAACAAGTGCCACTCAGGTTGAGGAACAGGACATGTCGGATCCGAACAACGACTTCGACGAGGATATGACAGAGGATGACCATTTAGATGACATGTTGCGTGATGTGGAAGGAAATTACAGTGAAAGGGAGTTTGGCAAATTCAAGCGCTTGATTGAGGACTCAGAAAAGCCGTTGTTCCCTGGTTGCAAGTCGAAGTACACAAAGTTGGCCTCTGTGTTTGAACTGTTAAAATTGAAGGCAAGCAACAGCTGGACCGACAAGAGTTTCACAGCACTGTTAGATCTTTTGGCAGACATGCTCCCGGAAGGAAACAAGTTGCCAAAAAACACCTACCAAGCCAAAAAGCTGTTGTGTCCTTTGGGAATAGAAGTAGAAAGGATACACGCATGCCCTAATGATTGCATCCTTTACTGTAACGACTACAAGGATATGCATGTTTGTCCGGTGTGCGGCACATCCCGCTATAAGCGTACTAAGGACCGAACAGACGACGACGACTACGCTGAGATAAAGCAAGGACCTCCTGCTAAGGTGTTGTGGTATTTGCCAGTCATTCCCCGCTTGCAACGTTTGTTTGCAAACCGTAAAGAGGCAAAATTACTGCGTTGGCACTCGGAAGACCGGAAGAAGGATGGAAAGCTGAGACACCCCACTGATTCTTCGCAGTGGAGAAACATCGACAGGGAATTTGTTAACTTCAGAGCAGAATTGAGGAATATAAGGTTCGGGTTGAGTACCGATGGAATTAATCCTTTTGGTAACATGAGTAGTCGGCATAGCACTTGGCCGGTTCTTTTGTGTATCTACAACCTTCCTCCTTGGTTGTGTATGAAGCGCAAGTACATCATGATGTCTCTACTTATCTCAGGACCAAAACAACCCAAAAACGATATTGATGTGTACCTAGCACCATTGATAGAGGATCTCCTAACAATGTGGAACGAAGGGGTGCAGGTATGGGACGCATACAAACGAGAGAACTTCATCCTACGTGTTATGATATTCTGCACCATCAACGATTTCCCTGCCCTTGGAAATTTGTCGGGCCGTACTACGAAAGGAGCCAAAGCCTGCCCCCACTGCGAAGATGAGACTGAGAGCGTGTGGCTGAAGAATTGCAGGAAAACAGTGTACATGCGTCACCGTAGGTTTCTTCCGAAGAATGACGCGTATCGTAAGAGGAAGAGGGAATTTGACGGCCACAAGGAAGATGGTTCAGCCCCGAAGCCTACGTGCGGGAAAGATGTTTACACACGGGTGAAGGACATAGACGTTGTGTTTGGAAAGGGTGGTAAATTGAAACTCCGCACGAAGAACACTTGGAAGAAGAGATCGATATTTTGGGACTTACCGTATTGGGAGCATTTAGAGGTTCATCATTGCATTGATGTCATGCATGTAGAGAAGAATGTTTGTCACAGTTTAGTCGGCCTATTGCTGAACATTCCAGGGAAGACAAAGGATGGCGTCAATGTGCGGCGTGACATGATCGAAATGAGAATCAGGCCCGAGCTAGCACCAAGAGAGGACGATAAAGGCCGTATATACCTCCCCCCTGCATGCCACACTTTGTGCAAGGCTGAGAGGACAGAACTCTGTAAGTGTCTCTGTGGTGTTAAAGTTCTATCGGGTTACTCCGCAAATATGAAAAAGCTTGTGTCCATGGGCGATTTGAAATTGCTGGGTATGAAGTCTCATGACTGTCACGTGTTGATGACACAAATGCTTCCTGTTGCCATCCGGAGTATTCTGCCGCATAAGGTCAGAGAGACGATCACGAGACTATGTTTTTTCTTCAATGCAATTTCTTTCAAGGTCATTGATCCCGATGGACTGGATTCTCTGCAAAGCGAGGTGGTTCGAACTCTCTGTCAGCTTGAGATGTATTTTCCTCCATCGTTTTTTGATATCATGGTTCATCTCACCGTCCACCTTGTCAAAGAAATCAAGATATATGGACCCGTGTTCCTACGTTATATGTATCCATTCGAGAGGTACATGGGTGTACTTAAGGCCTACGTGAGGAATCGGTCCCGGCCCGAGGGTAGCATTGTCGAAGGTTATGCAGCGGAAGAGGTTGTTGAGTTCTGCGTCGATTACATGGCCGAGGTAGAAGCAATAGGAGTTCCTGTGTCTCGTCACGAGGGGAGGCTTGATGGTGTTGGCACTATTGGACGGAGAGCCATCACTCCTGATTTTGATATATACTCGAAAGCTCATTTTTGGGTCTTGCAACACATGACGGAGGTGTCTCCGTACATCGACGAGCACAAGGAGATGCTACGACAAGACAATCCTCGCCGATCCGAGGTTTGGATCACAGGACAACATAACAGTCGATTCAACACGTGGATGAATGTGTGAATCACCGGAGAGTCCGCAAGTGAGAACCTTAAATGGTTGGCAAAAGGGCCCACGTTTACTGTACAAATATGGCAGGGATACGACATCAATGGGTACACATTTTACACGAAAGCTCAAGATCGAAAGAGCACTGTGCAAAATAGTGGAGTGAGCGTAGAAACTTTCCATGAGGGGTTCACCAAGACAGGCCCAACAAGGGTAGTACGTGGATTGAACTCGTACTACGGGTTCATTGAAGAAATTTGGGAGCTCGATTACGTACTGTTCAAGATTCCCCTGTTTCGATGCCGATGGGTCCAAATCCCACAGGGTGTGAAGGTTGACAGTTACGGTTTCACTTCTGTGGATCTCGATCGCGTTGCTTATAAAGATGAGCCATTCATACTTGCAAATCAAGCCATTCAGGTCATTTATGTCACTGACCCGGCCAATAAGAAGTGGCACGTCGTCCTTCATGGCAAGAGAAGGATTGTTAGAGTTGAAAATGTCATAGACGAGGAGGAATACAATCAATTTGATGAGATTCCTCCATTTGGAGATGGCGTACAGGTCGATACTGAAGACACCGACGAAACCAGTTACGTGCGTATGGATCACCAGGAAGGGTTATACTTTAAAGGTAATCAACTGTACGTCCTTATCTCTCTGTTTCCATCGGTATAGCTTATATCTCCTGTAATTCTCGTCTTTGCAGGGCCGCGGCAAGTGGAAAGTTGAGGATAACATGGTTGTGTACGTGGAAATTGTCGGTGAAAGTTCCCATTTGTATGTAACATTAACTTGAGCATGCTCCACGTACATTGTATGTTACATTTATTTGAGCATGCTCCACATTGTAACCAATTATCGGATCTACGTACAATGTAACCAATTTACAGAGCATTTGGACTACATTTGAAATATCTGAGTGTTCATTTAAAACAAGTTTTCGAGCATTCAAAGTTGAAAGCTACAGATCAGTTTCAAGTTGTAAAACTAACGTTCAATAGAGAGATTATCACAGACGGTTTTGACCTATCACAGACGGGTATGAATATAGAACCGACTGTGATATTCCCAACAGCGTCTACGACTCTTCAAGTGTACAAGTGCACGGTCAGTTCTCAAGTCGCAACCGTCTGTGATAATCTCAGTCACAGTCGGTTCTCAACTCTGACGGTTTTTATTTGAGAACCGACTGTGATAATATTATCACAGACGGTTGCGACTTGAGAACCGACTGTGATATTTTCAACAGTGTCCGACGCTTCATGTTCTTGACGTGCACCGTCGGTTCTCAATTCCAAACCGTCTGTGATAATCAGAGTCACAGTCGGCTTTCATCTCAAAACCGTCTGTGATAATGTCTCTTGAGACTATCACTATGTCAATTATTACAGACGGTTCTGATGCGAGAATCAACTGTGATGATATTATCACAGACGGTTGTGAGCGTGGACCGACTGTGATAATATCGTCGCGGTTAATAGTTCAAGGCGGGGTTTGTCCCGCTCATTCCAGTCTTCGCAACTGTTTGCCCTAGCTCTCTCCGCCCTCGCCCCGTCCGTCGCGATCACCTCCATCGCCTCCCACCTTCTCCTCCTCTCCGTCCGTCGCGAGCACCTCCATCTCCTCCCACCTTCTCCTCCTCTCCGTCCGTCGCGATCACCTCCATCGCCCTCCCGCCTCCGAGGCGATCACCTACATCGCCTCCCCACCGTTTCTGTCATTCTTGGTTAATTATAAGTATATGGGTTTTTTTTATAGAATTATTAGTTGCAGATTTACTTAAACTGTTCTCTCTTTCACTTATGTTAGGAACTATGTCTGGTGACGAAATGCACCACTCGGGGAGTTAGTGTGACCTCGCTGGCGATGAGACGCCTGGGCCGGAGGTCGCCTCGTCCGCCATGAGCCCGCAGAAGAAGAGAAAGGGGCGAGGCCGGACGACATGCGCGCGTCTGGACAAGCGGGAAAAGCAGCACGTCCAGTTCGACGACAATGGTGTGCCGGAAGCTCCAGAAAAACTTGTCGGTCAGTACCGCTCACTATGCGGCAAAGTGGCAAGGGAGCGGGTGCCCATCACCACCTCCGATTGGGGTCAAGTGCCCCCAGAGTGCAAGGATGCGCTGTGGGAAGAAATGCAGGCGGCGTTTCACATTCCCGAGGATCGCCACTTCACCATCCGCCAGAGGACACTGATGTCAATAAACAAGGCGTGGAGGAACTTCAAGAGCCACCTTGTCAGGCTCTATGTGAAGGAGTCGAAGACCCCCTTCGATGACTTCTCTTTCGTGACTCCCGAGGCATGGCAGTAGTTCGTCGAGATGAAGGCCAAGCCAAAGTTCCAGGAGCTTAGTGCGAAGGGCCAGGCTAACCAGGCCAAGAATACCCACCCACACAGACTAGGCAGTGGTGGGTATGTGGGGAAGAAGGCGTTGTGGAGGAAGCAGGACGAGGAGGCTTCCCAGTCTTCGGCCGGCAGTCCTTATGCGGGCATAACGGATGTGCGCGCCCGCAATTGGTGCCGAGCAAGATTGACGATGAACTCCTCCGGAAGCGTCTCTGTGAGTAACCGTGCGGACAGGGACGTGATCGATCGGCTGGTAAGATTGTCCGATCACGTACTATGCTCGTAACACGCATGCAATGGGCTGTATTGCTAAGTTCTCCTGTTGCAGGTGACGCTGAGTGCGCAGGCGGCATCCGGAGAGTTCAACCCGAGGAGGGACAGGGATATCCTCACAGCGGCACTAGGAATCAAGGAGCATCCAGTCCGCGTGCGCGGCCTCGGTGCCACTGTGCCTTGGAGGCATGGTTTCCCTGATGATGAGGAGGCGGCTAAGAGGAGAAAGAGATCCCACCAAGTCCGCGATGAACGGCTCAAGGAGGAGATGCGATC
Source organism: Pharus latifolius (assembly GCA_019359835.1). Classification (NCBI taxonomy): domain Eukaryota; kingdom Viridiplantae; phylum Streptophyta; class Magnoliopsida; order Poales; family Poaceae; genus Pharus; species Pharus latifolius. Next base: position 25,423,130 of record CM033327.1, read on the forward strand.
GGAGTTCGCTGTTCGGGACAAAGCACTCCTGCAGCAGTTGTCGGAGATGCGGTCCATGTATGAAGAGCTAAGAAAGGCGACCCAGGGCACCCCCCTTCTAGCAGCGGAAGTACCGACCCCCATTCCTGGCCACCGTAGTAGCTGCGCGTCTGCGCCGGGGTCTTCGCAGATGGAGCCCTCTCCAAAGTATCCGGTGGACTTTCTGCAGGTAATGACCGTTTGTCTATGTTAATTCATTCGAAAGTGAAAAGCGGTGAAATTCAACATGTTATTAATGCGCACTGTTTGTAGGAACCCGCCTCCTGCATGCTTATGGTGCTGGCCGGTCTCTTCCCGATCGAGGCTGCCCGTGGGATGGCGCAACCATGCACGGCGGGGGCCACAATCCATGGTGCCCCTCTATGTGAGGGTTTTGTATGGGTCCAGGTGGACAGTGTCTTAGACCATTGCAAGGGTTTTCCGTTGGAGAAGCCGCCGAATGACGAGATTACCACTCTAGGGGATGTGGTGCACACGTTCGTGCAATGGCCCAAGAAAGACATCGTCCTGTATGAGGTAATTCCCCCACCAGTTTCATAATTCGTACTGTAATAATAGCCCTCAGAGTTAGTGTCCTAATACGTAGGTTCTTACATCACAGACATCACAGACTGACACACGGCCTACTAGCCAGCATACCCCTCCGATGACGAAGCTGACTCCGACTAAGAGGCAACCATTCAAGAAGCTGGCTTGTAGTGGAAAAGCAACGAAGAGCCCGGCGAAGGACAGCGAGAAGAGTGCGCCAGCTCTCATACCGTTCGCTCTGGGGATGCCCATGGCCTCCGATACCGCAATTTCGACCATGGGGTTAGCATGCCAGAGCCTGCATACATGGTACATTAAGAGGACAAACCAGACCAGGAAACAGCGTTCGACGCACATCATGGTCAAGTACACCGTGGCAGAGTTCCATAACGACATTGGGACCTACTCGGTGATCTTCGAAGACCTGCACAATTTACTGAACAAAGATGCGCTCGATTTGTCAATCCTACGGTCTTGGGTGCTGTAAGTATCCTACTATCCGTGCATATACGGATATATGTCATTTATTAATTGGTTACTTCCGTGCAGCTGCATGACCAACTATGCCAAATCTAAGGGCATACCTGTTGGTTTCTTGGACCCCCAGATGGTCGCCGAGGTGATGTTTAGGACCGATGCAGACTTCGTTGTCGACTACATCAAAAGAGGGTTGCTTGCTCAGGTCGACAAGGAGTATATACTTGTACCCTACAACCAGAGGTGAGTGCTTTCATCAGTACTTCTGTCGCGCCCCGTGCAGGGTACCACGACTACTCCCGTGGAGACCTAGCTCGCTGCAGCTGGCCTCATACATACATACCACTGACTTCCCAGGATAAGTCAAGCACAGGAGTTCATTGCAGCAGAGTAACTTACAAAATATCATTGATAAACAGTATGGCCTGCTGGCTTGATACAACAAGAGTAATATAATGCCTTCACGGCACAAATGGTCTAATTAAAACAAAAGACAACTACTCGGCGGAAGCTAGGCGAAACCCCCACAGTCGTAAGAAGTTGACAGCAGAACAACACACATCAAGGCTCTGGCAGAACTGGCTCTCTTCCTTCTGGATCCACGAAATCTTCCAAGCCTTCGTCTTGGTCAGGAAGCACTCCATCTATTGTTGATAAGTTGCAAGGGTGAGCACTTACGTACTCAGCAAGTCATAGGGAAGGTAGAGATACATATAGTATAAATGACATGAACCTATGCTATTGGGGAAAGAGTGAAGGGTTTTTCTCAAAATACATTTCTTTCTCATTTCTTATTCAACTTCCAATCATACTCATGGCAGTAAATAAATCATATTGATGGTGATACAAATACCCCATATCCAAGGCGATATCTCCTCATATCACATTACTTTTATTCAAGCCTTTCAATCTTATACTCATAGCAGTATTTCATAAACTTAGGGCATAAACCACATGCCTCTTAATTATCATATGCTTAAGGCAAATCCACATGCCTCTTAGTTATCATATGCTCTCTATATTATGGTAGTACCGCGACACGTCAACACATGACAGCCCACGGCAACGCCCCTTATCATGACAACACATGCCACTTGGGTAATCTTGAGCTAACAAATTTTAGTTTATAAAACAATACTTGTGTCACACCCCATGGATTTAATCCACCGCGGCATACTCCTAAAACTCGGGAGCACGAAGTATTCGAATACATTTTTAAACTCTGCAGAGATGTACCTCTTTTTAAATCCACTTTTTCACTCGACTTCCAAGTCGGGCCAACTTCATGCGACTTATACGCATGTGACAAGGCCGAGATCACACAACGTTTTACAGTCTAGTATTAACAGTATCCCTGCCCGGTAAATGGACAATACCGTCCCAAGTACCGTTGTGGGTCCTCCCCACTGCCTTACTTCCTAGCCTGGGTCTATGTTCCCGCAGGACACATAACCTCTTTTGATTACAGTCGCGCACGACTTAATCTGGCGTAGGGCGTCTTCCTTCTTTACACCTTATCCTCTCATAATTTTTCTGATCTCACACCACTCATGGACGAACTGCGTCCCACCAGTTTCCACACGAGAAACCGGATCGACAAGCCATGCAGGGAACTGCTAATACCAAGAAAGCTACTAGATTGCGCCTGTCCCATACCAGGTAAGTGGTTGGTACGTTTTTCATGCCACTAGACGCACAACACAAGGTTCTAGTCCTTACATGCCAGTGACCAGATCATACCACAAACCATGCACCTTCAGTGCCTACACATTCAGTGCAGCCAAGCACCTCCAGTGCTACCACCATTCCATACCAAAATACTGGTCACGGCTAGGGGTTCTATTTCATGAATATAAATGTACATGTTTATACCTTTATTAGTTCATGGCTTGCTATCCTAACAAGTTCACATTCATCAAGTATTCAATCAATCACTGCCATAATATCATTGATCTCAACACATGCAATATTAATGAGATATCTACTCATGGAATAGCATAGCAATTCATAAAATATAGGTTCAATATGATCAAAGTATGACTTGCCTTCCGCGTCGTAAGAAACAGCAGTTGAAGTCGGGGCTGCGACGAAGCCTTCGAACTCAGACTCTTGCTCTGGACAAGGATCCAACAAGCAAACAGGCATTACAATCAATCCTACTCTTACTAATCCACTTATATGTGAAAATGCAAGGAGGAACACTTAGGCGATACAAGATTTGAGAGCGATTAGGGTTAAACTATGGAAACCAAGGTTAAGATTAGTTGTCAAGGGTTTACAAGGTTCCAAATGTTCCAAAATATCAGAATGATATCAAGGCTGCTGCTGGTTCGCTCAAAAACAGCGAACGCCTTTAGGTCGACATTCGGTTCAAGGCATCGACATAGGGTCGATGGATGATAGAGGGCTCAACTCAAGTTGTGACAGTAGAATAAAATGTAGATCACAACATCAGGAGTCTAAGAGACAAAGTTATGTTCATTTTGCATACCCAGAAGGGGTCAAACTGGCCCAATGCCATTGGCTGACATAGGCTGACAATGCCCAAGAATGGCATTGACATGGTTTGAACAGTTTCTAGTGGCCAAAATGGATTTTGATTCAAGCATATGGTGCACAAGGTAGTGGGGTAACTGTTTGACAAGGTAGTTTCTGGTTTGCATGACCAGAGGTGGGTGAACAGGACTAATGCCACTGACTGGCATAGTTTGACATAGAGTTGACATGGCCAGAAACTAGGGTTTGCCATAACTTTTGATCTAGGGCTCCAAATGATGCACCACTTTGTCTGGTAGTTAGGCATTTGTAACAGGAACAAATGTCTCAATAGGATCTAGGGCAGAAGATGGCTGGAAAGTGATGAAAACCGGCAAAGAAGTTGACTGGCCTGGAGCACATGTAATATGAATAGTACAGCAACTAGGGCATAGCTATATCTCACAATCTAGGCCGAATTAGAAGTCATGATAGAAGACAAAGTTGCTCAGAATGGTCCAAAACATCTAGATGGCAAAGTTTCTAGGGCTGGATTGGCTGGATTTAGGAGATATTGGCTGGAGAAAAGATTAACTCAAACCTGATTTGGGCATTTCTGATTTAAAGTGATTGAACTCAATTCCTTGCTTGTGTATGGTCCTCAGGGTACTAGAAATGCATTGGTGAAGTTAGATTAACAGATTGCTCAACAGAGAAGCTAAATCAATAAGTACAAGTTCATGTTCATGGCTGGAATTTGGGGGTTTTTGTTTTACAACGAATTTGTTCAAACCAATAGCTCAGGGGTCTTAAGTGAGCTATTCTAAGCATCTTTCACTACTGGCTCGAAGATCAATTCGTTCTGGAATGAAGTTAATCGCTCGTCGGAGTAAATGAGCAGAAGTGGCAAATTTCGACGATTGAGTGAGATTGAAGTTAATTCCTAGCTCGAATAGGGTGAGGGAGGTAAGGGGAACTTACTGAAGTATCTGGATTGGAGGGGGAAACAGTGTAGAAGCTTGGCGCCGAAGCTCTTTCTTGCTGCTCACCGGAGAAGAAGAAGACACGGTGGAGTGTGGCGATTTCTGGTGCTTTGCTGTGTGGTGAAGTTGGCTAAGTCCTGAGGGTTATTTATAGGCGATTTGGGGGGGCTGCAACGGCTGGAAATGCACGGGGAAGTGAAGCGGGCTGGAGGTGACAACTCGGCTAAATCCCGGCGAAGTGACGGCCTGCAGCTGGATTAGGGGCTTTAACCTGCTGCTCTGGTGGAGGTGAAGGCGAATTGATGTTGGGCTTCGGCATGGACTCCACGTGGCCGGGTTTTCCTGTCTGAAACGTTGCCGGTGGCGTGCACAATCGGGGAGGATCAGCTGGCCGTGAGGTGAGCCCGAGAAGATCCACAGTGTCAATCATCGAGCACACACGTGGCGGCAAGCAATTGGATGTAGTACTGTAGCTGGAGGTCGAAGCAACGACAACAGCTGGTCAAGTGAACAGTAACTAGTCTATGCTACAGTGCTCGTGATCGATTCAACAGGCGTGGTCGAAGACAGGAGGTGGTCGCAACTTGGTGCTGTGGTCGATTTAAACGGCTTGGCTGTGAACAGGAGATGTGGTCGAAGTCGAGCTGAGTGAACAGTAGCCCGTGGTCGAACCAGGGGCCTGGTTGTGATGGTTTTTAATGGGTTTTGGACTAAATTGCAAATCTGGTCTTAAGGAGGATTAATTTGGAATTTGATTCCATGGCTGAGTATAATGTTTCTATTAGTACCCATTTAGCTCAAATCTGGAGAAAGTTTGATAAGATTTGAGGGATTTCACCTATTTTCGAAAATAGGGTAAAATAGATCCGGATTTTGTCGATCTCAAATTCTGGTAGTTGGGGTGAGATTTTGAAGTCTGGACAGAAGGGAAATCTGTATCAAATAGCATTTGGGAGGTGTTCCCTGAAGAAATTCTAAGGTTGGAGTTGATTCGTGGATTTTAGCCCTTTTCAGGCTTCCAGGTAAACAGAAAAAGGACTTATTCGCAGTAAAATCTGGACTAAACTGCGAAAAGTGCTTAGATGAAACAATCTGGTTCCCAACTTTTTGGAGTAAGTTGAGGATATTGTTAGGAACATATTCCAAAAGATACTTGAGTCTGGATAGGTTTAAATCATGATAACTCAATTATCTAGAAACTGGGGTACTTAGGGTAAATCTGAATTTCCTGTTTTCAAAAAACAGAAAGAGGCTTAGATACTGTGTGTTAGGGTTAGAATTCAATCTGGCTCCTGAAGACTTTATCTTCAGAATGACTGGTAGGTTAAATCTGGATGGTCAGATCTTGATCTGGATCTAGAGAATAGATTTGGAGATTTTTAGGGTTTGAGAGAGATTAGGGTTCAGCTGATCTGGCTACAACTACAGGGATACATGCATGCAAGATTTTATGCAAAAACTTTTCACCCCCGAAACCAGGGTGTTACAACTTCACCCGTAGATTAGTGTCTCCATGTGCACACCCCCAAATTTAGATTAAATTTTTAATTCTTTACGTGTAATATGTAGCTACCACTGGATCCTGCTGCTACTTATTCCGAAAAGCAACAAGGTGTTCTACCTTGACTCATTGCAGAGGAAAGGGTACTCGTATTGCGGCGCACGAGATGTATTCGAAAGGTGATGTGGACCTGTCCTGCATGCATCTAGATTTACTGTCCTCAAATTGTCAATTTCGGCTATCCTCAAACTGTCAATTTTGACTATATGCAGGGCTTTCACGAAGTACTTTGCCGAGGTAGGGAGACAACACGACCGGCGAGCCGATAAGTTTCAGTGGTTACAATTTTCGGTACAAATTTCAGCTGGCATCTGTTTTACTTTATAACTTGTCCCCACCTAACTCTCGGTCTATAAATTGGCAGTGCCATCAGCAGCCGGACGACAATACATGTGGGTTCTACGTGATGCGCCACATGTATGACCTGATCATCACCCCTCACCGGCCAGATTTCCCCGAGGTATACAACTGCTCCCCTTTGTATCGATTTGACAGAATTTACAACTACAGCTAATTTTTTATGTACCAACTCTTGCTGCAGGGGGTCGACTTCCCTTCAGAAAGCCTTGACCCTCGGCAGATTGGTGTTGTCCGAGGGATGTTCGCTGAGTTTTTCCTTTCAGAGGTCATATCAAACAAGGGGAAGTTTAGGGACCCGCAAGGTTCGTATTAGTGCGGCCTTACATTTATTTGTACATCTAACACACTGACTTTAATTGTCGATTACATTTATTTGTTCAATTGTACATATTTCTGAGTTCAATTGTACATTTATTTGTTCAATTTGTACATTTATTTGTTCATATGAAATGCTATTTGTACATGTTTCTAAGTTGTGTATATATGAGACTGTATATATTTGAGTACTGTGCATGTATGAAATTCATGAACTGTATATATGAAATGCAATTTGTACCGAGGACATCGGTGACTGTTAAATCTCAGACGGTTTGTAAGAACAAAACCGTCTGTGCATAATATGCACAGACGGTTTTGATCTTACAAACCGTCTGAGATTATAACAGTCAAGAAATAACGACACTATCACATATGGTTTTGACCTAAAAACCGTCTGTGATATCACACCGTCTGTGTTATCACACTATCACAGACGGTTCTAACCTAAAAACCGTCTGCGATGTTCACTATTACAGATGGTTTTGACCTCACAGCCGTCTGTGATTCTCTAAATACACAGACCGTTCTGAGATCATAACCGTCTCTGATAATATGAGTATCACAGACGGTTTTGACATCAGAACCGTCTACGATACTTATATTATTACTGATGGTTCTGAGATCAAAACCGTCTATGTTAGTATGAGTGTCTTAGACGGCTTTGATGTCATAACACAGACGGTTTTGATATCAAAACCGTCTCTGGTAATATGAGTATCACAGACGGTTCTGATATCAAAACCGTCTCTGGTTATCTGAGTATCACAAACGGTTCTGATCTCAAAACTGTCTCTGATAATTTGAGTATCATAGACGGTTGTTATCTCAGAACCGTCTCTGTAATGTGAGGATCCCAGATGGTTGTGACATCAGAACTGTCTGCGAAACTCAAATTATCAGAGACGATTTTGAGATTAAAACCGTCTGTGGTAGTATGAGTATCAGAGACGGTTCTGATGTTAGAACAGTCTCTGAAGTATGAGTATCACAGACGGTTCTGATCTTATAACAGTCTGTGAAGAGTGAGTATCACAGACGGTTCTGATCTTATAACAGTCTGTGAATGGAGAGATCACAGACGGTTCTGATCTTATAACAGTCTGTGAAGTATGAGTATCACAGATGGTTCTGATCTTATAACAGTCTGTGAATGGAGAGATCACAGACGGTTCTGATCTTTTAACAGTCTGTGAATGGAGAGATCACAGACGGTTGAAAACATCAAAAACCGTCTATGATAGTACATGATTATCACTGACTCGAATATCACTGACGGGTAAGAACCGTCTGTGATGTCTGTTTTGACCCGACTGTGATGATGAATTCTGTAGTAGTGAATGCACTGTTGGTTCAATACAGATTCGAGCCAGACACATGCCCGGCGGTGCGAACTCAAGTCATTCTGAGAAGCATCAGCCCGAGGTCGCAGGCTTTGCGCGATCAGGTTGCAGGCTTTGCGCGATCAGACCGCAGGCTTTGCGCGGTCAGGAGTTCATATGCTATACGCGAACAAGATGTCTGAGATGTTGCGCTGTCAGCCAACATCCCGCGGTCAGAACATTCTCGACCAGGGTACTTGGAGTTCATCTGTCCGCTGTCCCTATAGCGAGAATATTCTAAGTATCCCGAAGATTCCTCCACGTGGTAGACCAACCTTCAGGAAGTTAATACGTGCAGTTATCCATGAATAACACGTGTTTAACCTGCGTGGAGGTTAAGAGCGGTTCTCTAAAAACCGCATCCAACCATCCAAGCAATTGTTTGATGCAGTTACGACTTGGCGCCCTTTCGACCAATATAAAAGGGCGGCATGGTGTATCAAAAAGAGGAAAAGGGAGAGATCAACATCTCTGATACAAGCGAGATACATCATCTCAACCACTCAGACAGTCAAGTCCACGGCCCAAATTAGATAGTCTTTACAAGCCTCTTTGGCTTCATTCTGTATATTAACTTAGGAAAAACCCTTCGCCTGTAAAGGTGTTTTCCCGCCCTTTTGTAAATCTTTCTCACATATAGTGAAATCCCAACAGGACGTAGGGCTATTACTCCCACCATCGAGGGCCCGAACCTGTATAAACCTCTCTGTGCTCCTGTTCTCCATTTTTCTACATACCTTCCCGGAGGGTCATCTTGAAAGGTCTCGCTATTACAAATTTTGCATAAGTTCGGCTGAGGACTCCGAGTCCGAATCGTCGACAGTTGGCTAGAGGCCCAAGATTCACTGTAGGGACTTGGCAGGGGTACGACATCAATGGGTATTCATTTTACACAAGAGCTCAAGACGTCAAGAGTAGCACGCAATGTAGCGGAGTGACACTGTTTGCTATTTCCGAGGATGCCAGGTCAGTAAGGGCGCTGAACTCATATTACGGTGCTATTGACGAAATATGGGAGCTCGATTACGGATTACTTAAGATTCCCCTGTTTCGATGCCAATGGGTCGAAATCCCTCGAGGTGTTCAAGTTGACAGTTACGGGTTTACTCTCGTCGATCTTGGTAGAGTCGGACACCAAGACGATCTATTCATACTTGCAAAGCAAGCCACACAGGTATTCTACATCGTTGACCTGGCCAATCCAAACTTGCATGCTGTCCTCGACAGCAAGAGACGTATTGTTGAAGTCGAAGATGTTATCGACGAAGAGGAGTATAACCAATTCGATGAAATATCTCCATTTTTAGAGGACATTCAATCTATCCGTACTGAAGATATCGACGAAACAACGTATCTGCGAGATGACCACGAAGAAGGATTATGGGTTGAGAACCATTGATGATTAATTTCTATTTCAGGGATAAATGCCAAGCAAACAGCCCACAAGTTCTGCAGCAAGGTGAGGAACTTATCATTAATACATCAGGCAGTACATTTTTCTTTAGAACTTAATGATAAGCTAGTTCACAACATTAATATATCTCAATTTTACTCCACAGCATGAGTTCTAACATATACAGTACCTTTATCCTGTAAATACTTAATTCTTCCCTTCAAATAGCACTTGCAAAAATCTCATCGTAGCCTCTTGCTTCTTCAAATTAAGCTCTCCAAAAATCAATTTTTCTGACGGTATTTTGTTATTTCTACCGATAGAAAAGGACATCAGCTACTTTAATGTGTCTCAGGCACTTAAAATGTTTCGCTGCAAAAATTTTACTTATTCTATCAGTATTATTATATTTTACCGTTAGAATAAATTCGTTAGTCTCACGGTATTTGTTGTCTGACGGTTTTTTGCTGTTTGTACCGATAGAAAAATACTCTGGCGCTTTGAATTCTCAACCGTGTCGCCATGCGTCGCCTTGGAAATTCTATAAGTACCTCGCCATGCGTCGCGGTATTTTGTTGTTTTTTCTAATTCTCGAACGCTCCGACTCCTCATCTTCTCTTTCACAATGGCAACCTCCATGGGATCGTCAGCCACGCCCTCCCCGGTAAGAACTCTAAATCTCCTGGGTTACCCCTGTATTGTTAATCCATGTTCACTACATTCTTGACCTGTTGATTTGCACAGGGAATGGGAGCCGTGGAAGACACTGGCAAAGTGAAGGCCGACCTGAGGGCCCTCCAAGAGGAGCACAAGCTCCTTACGGACAAGCACACTCAGCTACGGCTTGACCTTGACGATCTCTTCCAGCGCATTCAGCGCATGAAGAGGGATGGTGACAATGCTAGGGCAAGGACGAGGCGTCTTCGCGAGGAGAAGAAATCCACGGATATGACCATCGCTGGCTGCGGTTTGACTATGAAAGATACCATAGCGAAGCTGAGGGAGGTCGCAGGCCTTCTCGACGCGGTAGTAGTTGATCCTAGGGACAACTTGTCGCTAGAGGAGTCTTGCGTCCTGGCTGCAAGTCAAACTGACTCTATTCTACATGCAGCCAGGGCTAAGACCACCCCTTGACCTAGCATTTTGGGTTTTATTTTTTTTATAAGTGATAAAACAACAATGAATGAATAATTTCTTTTTATGTCAATTTTCTAATTTTTTGGCTATCTTCCCTCTTTCTTTATCATTCTGCAGCTTTCAAGCACGGTCTGTTTGATGTTAAATTGTGTGTACCTTTTCATTGTCTGACGGTATTTTGTTGTTTTTACCGATAGAAAAATGGCACCCAATACTATAATCTCAGGCACTTAATTAAAAAAATTTTCTGGGGAAAATTGGTCTCATGGGATTTTATTGTTTATACTGATAGAAAAAGGCATCCACTACTTCAAATATTTTTCCGGGAAATTTACTTTTTCTATCAGTATCATTTTGTTGTACCGATAGAAACGGAAATAATTCTATCGGTATTATTTTGTTTTACCGATAGAAAAGGTCATCCACCACTTTATTACTCGTACACGGCCCTTGAGTTTCCCTTCAGTCGAACAGTTCCAACTTAGAGCACTGCGTCTCTTCGAGAGCGAAGAAAACCACAACCTCCGCCATGACCACTCACTTCCTCTCTCCCACACGACGATTGCCGGCTGGACACTGGTTCGCCACTGCCACCGGTTCTTATTTTCGTCCTTCGCCGGCCGCTGCTGCGTTCTACACCGCCTCTCCATCACCAGCACTGATCGCCGTAAATACCCTAATTCGTCGTTCTATTTCCAGCATCTTCCTTATTTGATCCTAGTGTTTTGTACGTACTAATTCTTTGAGTTTTACAATTACACTAGGGTTCCCTATTGTGTTGGATTATGTACATTCCGCAGGCAATGTTGATTTAAATTAGGGTTGACATAATATGTTCCACTGCGGTAATAAACCTATTTTGAGATTTTAACTTATCTATACTGCTGTATGTGTGATCAATTGTATGCAACTGCCATGTAATGCACATTATATGTTGGAGTTGTTCGTACACATATTCTATCGGTATCTCCTATATTTGCCGATAGAAAATATTTCTGAACAAGTATTAAAACTTTGGATCTGGAAGGACATGAGGCATGCAATGTACTAGTTTGGTTAGGAATTTTTACTCACTTGGTATGAATATATGGCAATGTGGATGGGTCTTCGAAGTATATGTTTCAAATGCATATACATATATATATGACTTTTTCCAAACTAATAGATGTGATGAAGTCCTGATGACTTGCATACAGGTAATGCAAAATATAACCAAGAGAGGGTGCTATAGACCATATTATTCCTTTTTTGGTTGTGACCTACTTTCTGTGCTACTTCAATATCTTTATTTCCATTAGCATTAGGTTTGTCAGATTATACACAGTGGCACTTAGATGCTTGTGTGCATATTTACGTGTGAAATAATAATGTTGGCCCATGAATATTAGTATAGAAAATCATTGAGAATGTTATGTGATGACAGTGAGTAGTGGCTTATCAACAAAATTCCATATATAGAAAACATTGTTATTTTCTATCGGTATCTCACGTGTTTGCCGATAGAAAAATTGTTATGTTCTATCGGCAGATCATGTGTTTACCGATAGAAAATATTTCTGAACAGTTCAAGAAGTAATTTATTCATGTATTTCTTTTAGTATTATTTTGTTCGGACATCCCTTTTGCAGCCCTAATTAGATTCCAGTCCTGGGCTGAGTTATGGAACTCCAAGAAGAATTAATTGCCATATGTTGCCTGCTTTCTATATGAAAATGTGTAGACGAAAACGTTGAGAAATAGAATCTTATCTTGTATTAATTGCATGGTAGCTTTTGTGTTTACCGATGGAAAAAATATTTAAAATAGGTCCTTTTTCTTTGTAAAATGATTTGGTTTGTGTTTCCATTAAATTTTTGATGGTTTGTTGATGGTTTTGTAGGGAAAGACATGTCGTCGTCTTCATCGGATGGTACCAGTGGTTCGACTAGGGCCAACCCCAACGTAACTGAAGATGCAGCTGTTATATCCCGGCGCAAGAGGGTGGGACGAGGCGCAACGACGTTGGGCCGTTTGGCCAAACGCACGGATCTTTCTTGTGAGTTCAACCAATTTGGGAGGACGATTGGAAAGAATGCTGGGAAGTACGCGGCCTACGTTGGGCTGTTGGCGAAAGAAAGGGTGAAGATCACCGTGCAGAGCTGGAAGGACGTGACGGCGGACGAGAGGGGTAGGTTGTGGGTGGAAGTGAAGGTTAAATTAACTGAAATCGCTGAACTCTTTCGTAATCACGTTCTCTTGGCTTATACTAAAGTTTAACTAACTCGTGATTAATTGTATGCATTTTTTGAAAACAGGCTAAGTGGAACATCCCCGACGATACACCTAGGACGGCCTGCTTGAAGGACATGAACAGAACATAGAAAACCTTTAAGAGCTGGCTCGTCAGTAACTTCCTCGTTGCGGGGAAATCTCCTTGCGAGAAGTACCCCTTCATATCGGAGGAGGTATGGGAGGAATTCACCAAGCAGAAGGGGACTGAGGAGTTCAAGGCCCTTAGCGAGAAGAATAGGGCGATCCAGAAGAGGAACGACCACCCGCATCGGCTCGGATCCCGGGGCTATGCGGGGAAGGAGGAGCAGTGGAAGAAGGAAGACGAGCAAAATCCTGTCATTGACACCCCTGAGTTGCCGCTCTCCGAGATCCGGGATGAGAGGTGCAAGCGATGGTGGAGGGGGAGGGGGTCCGTGTCATCCACAGGATCTGTGCAGTTCGCAACCCCTGGGGACGTCGACGTTGTGAGGCGAATGGTAAGTTGGCTAACCTCGTAAACTATGTGCGCACAAGTGTATATAAGGCAATTTGTCTCACAAGGTACCTTTAAATGTAACAGATCTCTTTTGAGAAGGAGGCAGTGGAGGGATTGTTTACCCCACAGAGGGAGAACGACATCCTCACCCGGGCTCTAGGAAATAAGGAGCATCCCGGGCGGACACGGGCCGTGGGAGCCATTGTGTCGTGGAAGGCCGGTTTCACAGATCCGGCTCCACCGAGGAAGAAGGCCCGCTCCTGGAAGGAAAAGGAAGCGGAGCTCTCCGATAAGATACGGGCTGAGGTACAGGCGGAGCTCTCCGAGAAGATACGGGCTGAGGTGCAGTCTGAGGTCGCACAAATGAGGGAAGAGTTTGCACGGTTGAGAGATGCATTGCTGAGCAAGAGTGCAGATGCGGAACCCCAGGGCGACGGTACCCCGCGGGGTCGGATAAGCAGTTGCGCTTCGAAGGTCCTCGCGGATCCAGTGGATCTACTTGAGGTACTGCAAGCCTTCATCTGTGCACTTAAGTTGATGCCACTCCCATTCTGTTAGAGTTGTTTCGCTAACCTGTTTTAATATTTACAAATTTGCAGAAGCCGGAGGGTTGCATCCTACTGAATCACCTAGGCGACAGGCAGGAAGTGGTTGGACACGGCTTCGTATATCCGTCTGGGCCGGATGTCCAGGTCCATTGCGTACCTCTGCGGTTGGGGTTTGCAAAGGTACAGGTGGACATGGCCATGCCGGGCTACAACGATTCTCCGTTGGCAGTCCCAACAGAGGAACTGCAGACACTTGCTGAGGCAGTGGGCTCCTACGTACAGTGGCCCAAGAAGTGTCTTCTAATACAACCAGTAAATCCTACACATTTTAGATTACATCCTACTCAGTACACTCAACTTGCATAATCTAACATACGTGCTAATTAATTGAAGTGGCCTGCCGTTGGGCTACCAGGGGACTGCACCCCCAGCTCGGGGCATGAGGCCCGATCTCGTGCGACCCTGGACACATCAAAGACGGCCTCGACCCCACCCAGCGCATCCACGCCTTCACCTCGGAAGAAAGCCGCCATTACCTCGCCCTTGCCTTCGAAGGTACGCGTTCAGTCCCCGGCAAAAGGCAAGGGCAAAGGCAAGGGAAAAGGGCGACAGGGACAGCCGGAGAGGTTCAGGAATGGGTTCCCACTCATGTCGGAGGCAGCTTTGCGCAAATTGGATCGATCAACCAGAGACCTCCACGAGTGGTACCTACACCGAGCTCGGCGCAATCTGAACTTCTTAGTTCCCTACAGGCCTGGGCAGTTCCACCGTGAGCCCGGGAGTATATCCGTGGCACACGAGGATCTGTTCGACCTCTAGAACTGGCGGGAGCTCGATATGTCCATCATACGAACTGGAGTCCTGTGAGTTTGCTGATGCTATGTATTGCTGTTTTCTAACTCTGTTTGCTAACTCTGCATTGTTGTAGTTCATTTGAAATGTAGTAACATTCTGTGTAATACTAATATCGTCCTTTGCATGCAGGTGCATGTACAGGCTAGCATCGGAGGCTACGTGTGACAAGGTGGGTTTCCTTGACCCAGAGAAAATAAGCCTCACAATGCTAGAGCACGACGCCGCGCACGCTGAGCAGTACATATCCAAGGCGCTGATGGCGCAGCAGGACAGGGAGTTCATTCTGGTGCCGTATCACCAAAGGTTAGTGCATTTCGTACTAATTTAACTCGATCTTGTACGTTACACCTGAGATATACTTTGAGCTAGCGGTCCTCTTTTACGTACAATGCAGGGGCCACTGGATCCTCATCGTGATCTGTCCGCCGAGGAACGAGGTGTACTACCTCGATTCGATGCGTGACAGATTATCGATCGAATATGTGGTCAAGGGGAATATGGAGGCGTAAGTAACTTATATGTTTGATTTAAATTTTCACCTCACTAGCTAATGATAATACATTAACTGGCAATACTAACTGAAATGCAGGGCTTTTGATAAATATGTGTCCACTGGAGGGAGGCATGCCGCACCGCAGGGCTCCCTACTAGCTTGGAAAGAATATGAGGTACTCACGAGACTTTTTGTTTATGCTTAATTAGTTTATGGAAACAATAGCTAACATGTCTTCGCATATGCAATTATCTCAGTGCCATCAGCAGCCGCAATCATGGGAATGCGGGTTTTATGTGCTGCGCTACATGTACGACCTAGTGCAGACAAACTTTGCCCAATTCCCCCAGGTAAGCATCGATAGCTAACTCAAATTTGAAAATTGGGTGTCACGTTCTAAATTAGGAAGTTAGTTACTAAGTATTCACACATGCTTGCAGATCACCATGTCGAAAGACTCATACGAAAATGCAAAGATTAGAGATCTTCGACAAATCTGGGCTCAATATGTCATGGAGGAAGTTGCGCCCAACCATCCGCCATGATAATTTTCTCTTTTTCGTGTACTCTGTTGATAGACTGTTTATATACATGTGAATAAATATATATGTCAATAAATGTCCACATTGGATTGTAATTTGTATTTGTCCATATATATGTGAATAACTGTCTAATGTATCAATCTGTTCTGTTAATTTACCATTCTTTGCATCTGTACTGTATTGCATCTGTACTGTATATGTGAATGTTTTATCGGTAGATTCATTCACAACCGACAGACTACCACCACTTTTCTATCGGTAAACTCATCCACAACCGACAGACTACTACCACTTTTTCTATCGGTAAACTAGAAATTAACCGTCAGAATAATGTGACTTTTCCTGCCGGTGGACTCATCCACAACCGAGAAACTACTGTAGTTTTTTCTATCGGTAAACTTGAAATTAACCGTTAGAAGAGTATGATATTTCCTGCCGGTGAACTCATACACAACCGAGAGAGTACTAAGATTTTTTCTATCTGTTATCTCATTTCCAACCAAGAGAGTACTAAGCTTTTTCTGTTGGTAAACTTGTAATTAACCGTTAGAATAGTGGTATTTTTCCCACCGCTACACTTCAGACTACGACGGGATTTCTATCGGTACACTCATAAGGTGCCGATAGAATAGTAGGTTTTTTGCTGTCGGTAATCTTGTAATTAACCGTTAGAATAGTGGTACTTTTCCACTGCTAAACGTCAGACTACGACGGGTTTTCTATCGGTACACTCCTAATATGCCGATAGAATTGTGAAGTTCTTCTCTCGGTTATTTACCGATAGAAAATGTTCTGTCTTGTTCTATCGTGTCTATCTCTATCGGTACGAAAACCGATAGTAGAAGGGTGTTTTTTACCGATAGAAGAAAACTTTTCTGTACTAGTGGTAGCATATATGCTGCTGGAATCTTTGTGTTTTGTTTTTCTGAGGTGATGAGATGGACTGCTGTATGATACTCACTTCTGTACGGGGCTGGCTGCATGAAAACCAGGTGGCTTTTGTACAAAGTTGTTGTCTAGCCTAAGTTCAAATTGTTATGGTCTTGAATGCAAAAGTGCTGTTCTCTTTTTAGTGGTGCATGTGCTAAACAAATGCAATATAGGTTGTATAGTGCATGCATGTGTAATGTAAGAAGTATTCGTGGCTTTCATGCAAAATCTCGAGTTCGGATGCAGTTTGGGGTCTTTATGCAAATGAATTTGTGACCCATGTGCGCGCTTTTACCTTCACTGGAATTCATATAATCCATGCAATCAAAAGAGATGCGTCCTGCTTTTAATGTCGGTACACTTCCCTCCCTTTTGCATTATCTGTGATGTGTGACTGTCCCTTGAATATTTGAATTGCTCCTAACAACTAGATAAGAATACTGCTCCACCATCATGAGTTATTAGAAGTCCAATTTGCTTAGTAGTTAAATGTCTGCCTGAAATTGGAATCAGAGTAAATTATCACTATGATTGTCAGATAATAATATTAAGTAGAATTAATTCCAGGCTATATCTTCATTTGTAAAATTCCATCTGACCTTGGAGTCATAGATTAAATTCCCTTTTCTTACAGAACCTTATATTTGATTTGCTCCATTAAATTAAACGATTTGTATTGATCCCTTCATACATTTGATCATTTGATATTCACCTTTTAATTCTACCTGCCAATCCAATAAAAACTCAACTTTTATCAATTCCCAGTCTCTTTCTTTTCTGCACGTTCAATCCAAATTAAGATCCATATTGCAGGTATTTTTCTCGTCTTACCCACTATTGAGATCTTTCACTATTTTTAAGATAATAAAGCTTAATTCAATCAATAATGCCGCTGTAACATATAAACTCATTACTATTAGTTGAGTAGTACGTGAGTTTTCTCACAGTGGTTCATCCATGAATTTCTCTGAAATCCATTCTCTCTCTTTAGCAGCCTGTTACTCCTATATGGTGATAATCAATTTCTAGTTCTCGTTACCACCTCTCTCATATAGGTAGGTATATTTGTGTCTCATAGTAACCTCCTTAGATACTTCTCATGCAGTCCCATCTTTGAGACTGCTAACATTGAGTTTACTCCTTTCTATATCATAACTTAAACTGTTCTATTTGAAAATTGAGTTTAACTCATTCAACCTAGTTACATATCAAGAGGTATCAATAATCGAACTTCCACATTTGAGATGTGGAGTGGGCCGTTACAACCACCAAGCGATTAATCGATATATGGATGATTAATCAGAATTATACAGATGATTATATATTTTCACTAATATATGGATGTATTGATGATATCATAAGTTTAGTAGGTATATTTAACTCATACCATCATCAGAATTAGTAAATATACTTAATACTTATACTATTTCCATTACACGATGATTATATGACTAAACCAAAAGATAATTATATTAGAGGACTATCGTAGTTTTGCACTACAAACATCATTTACAAGAAATTCAGATGATAATTTAGAAATAATCAAAGATAATTAAACAACTTGACAACCAAAAACACTAGTCAAGCTGTATGCAAAATAGTCAAAGACTACAACTAATTAAGCTATCAGACACTTCAGTCTCTTAATCAGTTTATTCGACTGGTTAATTTGAAAATGGCTGATTAATCGGTTTATTTGTCCTAAGTGTTCGATGATGTCAACAACCCTTCGAATCTAGTATTCGTGTCTGTTTAGCCATTAATACCTATCTAATCCTTAAAGACATTTTTACCGCACAGCTCCTACAATTTCTCCGTGCGGGCCCGAAACCACCGGTCTTATCTTATCAAGCACGATCGTATTCTTTCCCCTACTCTCACCCGACGCCACCTCTCTCTCTCTCTCCTCGTCACCCGGCAGCTCCGCCACCTCCGACGAGAGTATCTTCTTACTCTCCTCCACATTGAAGAAAACAAGTCCACCAAGAACTTAAAGCTCCCAGAACAATGAGTCAAGAAGAGGAAACAGCCATGGATAGCGCCTTTGACAATCCAGTCGCACTGCACAACGTGGCCTCATCCTGGTCCACCACATGCCGCCTCCCTCCCATCCTTTTGGTAAGCTAACTAATTAGCCTTTTAAAGCACAAACCCCAAAACCTCCTATCTCCGCCTTAATCCCACAATCCCATTCTGTCCTAATTTGCCGACAATCACCACCTCCCTGCTGACTGTCTGATCCTTTTCCAGTGCGAGAGGACTGTCTGATTCAATTGTTATGGGTGCTCATGCTGCTTGCCTCCAAGAAAATCTTGGGCTAGGGATGGCCAGCCAATACATCCATAAAAAATGTCCACATATAGGGAGCAATATTTATTATCATAACATGCCTTAAATGATTTTATTGTAGGAAATCGAGTAAGCTACACTAGCAGAATTTCTAATAATTTACTCGAAAACTGTAAGTAATAGATCATAGATTAGATTGTTACCAGTAGCGGAAGCAGATTTGATGCAGCGATTGAATGTTCACAGCAACCGTTTGCAGATCGTCCTAATCAGCGCAGCAATTGGAGCAGCGCCTCTACCGGTATCCACACGTACCGGGATGGAACGTCGTACGATGGTGTGCTAGCACCAACGCGTACAACAAGGGTTTATGGGCTATCAAAAGAGATGGCAACTATGACTTTTGTGGTGGTCCTCAAAGCCCATCATACATCTCTATATATAGGGCCATGTGGAGGAAATCCTAACATATTAGGTTTCCTGATGTGATACGAATCTTATTCGAATTGCCCATGCAGAAGAAATCCTAACAGATTAGGTTTCCTGATTTGATACGAATCTTATTCGAACTCGTATCTGATACGTATATTCTCTAACAGACCCAATCCGGATCTGATACGAAAACCCATAACAAACCCAATCCGAATGCATAAGGAGTCTAATATTAAGTCTCCGAATCTGATATGGAAACCTATACCAAACCCAATCCAAATGGATAATGAGTCTAAACCCAATCTAAATACATAAGGAGTCGAACATTAAGTTTCCGAATCTGATACAGAAACTCATATCAAACCCAATCCAAATGCATAAGGAGTCTATCATTAAGTCTCCAAATCTGATATGGAAACCCAAAATAGACTTAATCCGAATTACATTGTTCCAACCCGTTAAGTGTGTGACCCTGTAGGTTCGTGTATATTTAGTCACAACCCGAGAATACTTACCCGAATTGTAAGTCGGTAGTGGCCCCTGGCAGGACATAACGACTATCCTAATACACACAAAGATCATAATCAGCAAACCTATATATAATGTTTTCATGTTGATCCTCTTGCCATACGATACCAGATTAAACCCAAGGTAGGAAATGTGCCACCCTTACACAGTTCAATTCTTTCTCGATCTCATAGTGAATTGATCTTCTTGTAGTTGACACTTCAACCACAAACGGCATGGCCATGCACTTCTCAATTCATCTATATCGAGGGGCCCAGAGATATCTCTCTCATTTTATAAGATATGCAAATTCCATCTTAACCGTTCATATTCCTCCGCATGGCTCATAGTATACCCGAATATTACCTTTATTACTACTTAATTAAAAGTAGCGTTTGGTACTATCAAAGTATACTACTACGCATGTAGGAAACTATGATGGTCTCAGGTCTAAGGATCAATCATAAACATTATTTGAGACCTACTGGTGACACTTAAATAACAAATCCAAACAGTGTCTCAAAATGGGTCTATCCAACATTATATTCTCCAATATATGTCCACATTATTGATTTGATATCTTGTATCCATGGTCCGTGAAACATAACCATCAATCAATAAATGTGCTGATCCATTAATCAATAATGTCCTATTTAAAGATAATGGATCAGGGACTAAATTAGAATAATATCATCAAATAAATTTAGAGTCTCACGAACAAGTCACATACTTGTTGATCAAACCAAGATGATAATTTATTCAAAAATAACTTATTATTCAAATGTTCATAAATATAACAAAGATAAATACATCTATGTGATTTGCTCTAGGACATATCACTAACAACCTCCCACTTGGACTAGAGTCAATCACAAATGTATCTAATACCTATTGCTCTAGTATGCACCTCATGCTTTGGTTGCGGGAGAGGTTTTGTCAACGGATCAGCAACATTCAAATCCGTGGACACTTTGCAAATCTTCACATCACCTCTATTCACGATTTCTCGGATGAGGTGATAACGCCTGAGTATATGTTTGGATTTCTGATGAGACCTTGGTTCCTTGGCTTGCGCAATGGCTCCACTATTGTCACAATAGAGATCCACTGGGCTTGAAATACTAGAAACCACACCAAGTTCAGAGATGAACTTTTTAATCCAAACAGCTTCTTTAGCAGCTTCAGAAGCAGCAATGTACTCTGCTTCTGTTGTAGAATCAGCGACAGTTTCTTGCTTGGAACTCTTCCAGCTTACAGCTCCTCCATTAAGGCAAAATACAAAACCATATTGCGATTTGAAATCATCTTTGTCGGTTTGGAAGCTAGCATCGGTGTAGCCACTAACAACGAGCTCTTCCTCACCTCCATAAACCAAGAACACATCCTTAGTCCTCCTCAAATATTTAAGGATGTTTTTTACAGCAGTCCAGTGACTTTCACCTGGATTTGATTGGTATCTGCTCGTAACACTTAGAGCATAGGAGACATCTGGGTGTGTACATAGCATGGCATACATAATAGATCCAACAGCAGAAGCATATGGAATCTTATTCATTCGGTCCCGCTCATCACATGTCGAAGGACATTGACTCTTGCTAAGACTAATGCCATGTGACATAGGTAGAAAACCTTTCTTGGAATCGTGCATATTGAATCTATTCAATACTTTGTCAATATATGTACTTTGGCTTAATCCAATTAACCTTTTAGATCTATCTCGATAGATCTTAATGCCCAAAATATATGTTGCCTCACCTAAGTCTTTCATAGAGAAGCTACTTTTCAATGAGGACTTCACAGAATCAAGCATAGGAATATCATTTCCGATCAGAAGTATGTCATCCACATATAAGACCAGAAAAACAAGTGCGCTCCCATTTACCTTTTTATAAACACAAGGCTCTTCTTCATTTTTGATGAAACCAAACTGTTTGACTACTTCATCAAAACGAAGATTCCAACTCCGAGAAGCTTGCTTCAACCCATAAATGGATTTATGAAGCTTGCATACTTTCCTAGTATTATCTGGATCGACAAAACCTTTAGGCTGTGCCATATACACATCCTCACTTAGGTTTCCATTTAGGAAAGCCGTTTTGACATCCATCTGCCATATCTCATAATCGAAATAGGCAGCAATAGCTAGGATGATCCTGATTGACTTTAACATAGCAACGGGCGAAAATGTTTCATCATAATCAACACCTTGAATTTGCTTGAAACCTTTTGCAACTAATCGTGCTTTATGGATATAAACATGACTATCCATGTCAATCTTTTTCTTATAAACCCATTTGCACTCAATGGCTTTTACACCATCAGGCAGATCAACCAAGTTCCACACTCGATTGTCATGCATGGATTCAATTTCGGATCTCATGGCTCCAAGCCATTTCTCAGAGTCAGGGCTCATCATCGCTTCTTCGTAAGTCTTAGGTTCATCATTATCTATCAATAATACTTCACGCTGCTCCATTGTAAGGAGCATGTACCTTCCAGGTGCGTGACGTACCCTTTCAGACCTACGTATAACCGGTGCTTGTCCTGCATTATTTTCTACATTGTTTTGCAGGTCTTGCTGAGCTTCAGTGGGTGCTGAAACAATTTCCAGTGATTCCCGAATTTCTTCAAGTTGCACTGTGCTCCCACTTACTCCTTTTGAAAGAAACTCTTTCTCCAAAAAGACACCGTTTCGGGCAACAAACACTTTGTTTTCTTCTCGATTATATAAGTAATATCCTTTTGTTTCCTTAGGATAGCCCACAAAGAAGCATTTATCTGATTTGGGTTTGAGCTTATCAGACATTAAACGTTTTACATAAACTTCACAACCCCAAATCTTAAGAAAAGACAATCCAGGACGCCTTCCATTCCATATCTCATATGGTGTCTTTTCTAAGGCTTTTGATGGAGCCCTATTTAATGTGAACGCAGCTGTTTCTAGAGCATATCCCCAGAAGGACAATGGAAGATCAGTTTGGCTCATCATTGACCGAACCATGTCCAACAAGGTCCTGTTCCGTCGTTCTGACACACCATTCCATTGAGGTGTTCCTGGCGGGGTCAATTGTGGAACAATTCCATGTTGTTTTAGATGATCACCAAATTCTTGGCTCAAATATTCCCCTCCACGATCAGATCGTAGGGTTTTTATTGTCTTGCCAAGTTGATTTTGTACTTCATTCTGAAATTCCTTGAATTTATCAAACGTTTCAGATTTATGCCTCATTAAATAGACATATCCATATCTACTAAAGTCATCGGTAAAAGTTATGAAGTACTGAAAACCACCTCTAGCTGTTGAACTTAATGGTCCACATACATCAGTATGAATAAGAGCCAATAAGTCATTTGCCCTTTCACTTTCACCCGTGAAAGGTGCCTTTGTCATTTTGCCAAGTAAACAAGATTCACACACATCAAATGATTGAAAATCAAATGAGTCTAGAAGTCCATCTTTCAGGAGTTCCATGATGCGTTTCTCATTGATATGGCCTAAACGACAATGCCAGATAAACGTGGGATTCAAATCATTAGGCCTAAGCCTCTTAGTACATATGTTATAGACAGGTAATTCAAGATTTAGCTGATAAAGCCCATTCTCCAATGAGGCATTGCCATAAAACATATCATTTAAATAAAAGGAACAACGATTGTTCTTTATTCTAAATTCATAACCCAGCGTGTCCAAACACGACACGGATACAATGTTTTTGCTTATGGCAGGAACATAATAACAGTTATTAAGTTCTAAAACTAATCCTGAAGGTAAAGCTAATATAAAAGTTCGAACAGCTAAGGCTGCAACTCTTGCTCCATTGCCAACGCGAAGTTGAACCTCGCCCTTAGCCAAATTTCTACTCCTTTTAAGCCCCTGCATCGAAGTGCAAATATGAGCAGCCAATCCGGTATCAAATACCCAAGAGTCGGAAGGAGAAGTAGCTAAATGAACTTCTATAACATATATACCTGAAGGAGTCTCACTTTCCTTCTTTTTCTTTAAATCTTCCAAGTATTTCTTGCAATTCCTCTTCCAATGGCCAGATTCCTTGCAATAGAAGCATTCAGTAGTAGGGGTGGCACCTGGCTTGGACTTTCCTTTGGAATTAGGTTTAGCGCTAGAGGATCTTTCTAGAGCTTTGCCCTTTCCCTTAGCCTTGCCCTTGCCCTTCTTCTTAAAGCTTTTTCCCTTTTGAACCATCATTACATTATTTGGGTTTTTCTTAATGTTCTGTTCCGCTGTTTTAAGCATCCCATGCAATTCGGTCAATGATTTCTCCAGATTATTCATGTTATAATTCATGACAAACTGGTCATAGCTCGGAGGGAGCGATTGGAGAATCATATCAGTAGCCAACTCTTGACTAAGGGGAAAACCAAGTTTTTCCAAATTCTCAATGTAACCAATCATCTTGATCACATGAGGACTGACCGAGCTTCCTTCTGCCAACTTGCAATCATGCAATTTCTTGGTGGTCTCATATCTTTCCACCCTGGCCTGCTCCTCGAATAAGTTTCTAAGAGACACGGCCATGTCATAAGCTGTCATGTTCTCATATTGCTTCTGAAGCTCAGAGTTCATCGTGACAAGCATTAGACAGCTGGCATCAAGTGCGTCATCAGTATGCTTTTTATAAGCATCCTTTTGAGCACGTAAAGCACTAGCGGCTGGTTCATCAGGTATAGGAGTCTCTAGAACATAGTCCTTTTTCTCTTGTTTGAGAACAATTCTCAAATTTCTATACCAATCAATAAAATTTGTTCCATTGAGCTTTTCTTTATTAAGGACAGATCGCAAACTGAAATTGTTTGAGGAGCTACCACTATCCATGGTCTACAACAGTAAAGAAATGCAAAATTATAGCATTATATTTATGAAAAGTCTTTTATTAAACAATTCAATAAAAGATGTACCAACTATATATTTTAGAAAAAATCCCTCAAAGAAATATATATAGTAGGCCAAGATCCATATTTCACTAAGTTCTAGTGAGCTTTGGCATCACTGCTAGAAACCTAGTTATTTAGGTAAGCAACTCCTTACTAATTATATCATATATAACTCTTGTTTGTTGGGTGTCATCCCAACACCATGCCCCAAAGCCCAAAACCGTTTTGATGGCTTTGTTAAGTTAAACCAATTCTATGCTTATGGGTGTCCAACACACATCCTGCCTTATTAAGATAATTGATGGTGCCCTGATTTGTCAGACCCACCAAGCAACGATCAAAATCTTGACAGGTGCAGCAATTGGAAGGGTATAATAAACACTAAATTTTTTTATGAGGGGTTAAAACATGGCAAAACATCCATATGCACGAAAATAACCATCAGCTAGATGATCTAATAGGTGCAATTTCGACTATATTTAACTTCCGTTGGCAGTAACCTTGGCCAGGAAAGACCGCGACTGTTTTCGCTCACACCATGAAGGAAAGCGTTCCGTCAAGTGGGGCTTATTAAGAAAAACCTTATGATGTGTTCTTTCCTTAGACACCAAAGCTGACAGTTTCTGGTTGTCAAGTATAATCTTTATGTTTCATGAGGGGTTAAAAGATGTCACAACATCTATATGCATGAAAATAATCATCAATTAGATAATCTCACATGCATAACTACGACTATATTTAATTTCCGTTGGCAGTAACCTTGGCCAGGAAAGACCGCGACTGTTTTCGCTCACACCATGAAGGAAAGCGTTCCAAGCGGGGCTTATTAAGAAAAACCTTATGATGTGTTCTTTCCTTAGACACCAAAGTTGACAGCTTCTGGTTATCAAATATAATCTTTTTTTTTTAAATTAATCATATTAATCAAATTTTCGAACCAAGCTGATTGGTTTAAATCCCCTTAAGTCATTCATATTAACTCCAATATGAATATCTAGAATAGGCAGCTAATGTCATATATAGATCCAATCTATACACATATGATTTAGAAGATCTAATATACTATTGTCATATAAATCCTAACATCACCTCCCTCTGGCCCATGCTAAGATCATTAGACATTAGTTCATATTAAAGCCGACCAAAAATTGTTCATCACAACACTTGGATGTCAAAACAAACATGTATAATGAAACTTATACGGTAACAGATTAAATGAATTAGTAGATCTAATCTACTATAACTTCATATATCACATATATATATATTATTAATCTAGATCTTATACTATACAGGATGGCTCTGATACCACTGTAGGAAATCGAGTAAGCTACACTAGCAGAATTTCTAATAATTTACTCGAAAACTGTAAGTAATAGATCATAGATTAGATTGTTACCAGTAGCGGAAGCAGATTTGATGCAGCGATTGAATGTTCACAGCAACCGTTTGCAGATCGTCCTAATCAGCGCAGCAATTGGAGCAGCGCCTCTACCGGTATCCACACGTACCGGGATGGAACGTTGTACGATGGTGTGCTAGCACCAACGCGTACAACAAGGGTTTATGGGCTATCAAAAGAGATGGCAACTATGACTTTTGTGGTGGTCCTCAAAGCCCATCATACATCTCTATATATAGGGCCATGTGGAGGAAATCCTAACATATTAGGTTTCCTGATGTGATACGAATCTTATTCGAATTGCCCATGCAGAAGAAATCCTAACAGATTAGGTTTCCTGATTTGATACGAATCTTATTCGAACTCGTATCTGATACGTATATTCTCTAACATTTATCATATATAGGCATGGCATCCACAACTTTGGACTTGTGTGCGTGTGAATTTTTTTTGTCTAATAACCAAAAAAAAAAACAAATTCGAAAACTAACCCACAGCTTTTAAATTTTGCAAAAATAGCTCTCTGTCGCGAACCTGGCCGCGAGACTGAATTTCAGTCGCTAACTGGGCTAGCGACTGAAGACGTGGCACAGCCCAACGCCCCGCTGGCCCAGGTGCCATGCCACGTCAGGTTTCAGTCGCTACCCGACTAGCGACTGAAAGGCAAAAATAATTTGAAGTGGGATTCAATGCAAGGATTTGGACTAATTTGCAGGGACCCAGATGCAAGGATTTGGACTGATTTGTGATGAATTAGCTTGAAAAATTGGACTTGTCTGCAAATCTTGAGATTGAGAGGGCTGATTTGAGATCTAATTTCACACACAAGTGTAACTTTATTCCAGGAGCTTATTTAGTAGGAGATTCGATGAAATTCGTCAAGATTCGATGATTTTGGGATAATTCGAAAACAGGGCACTTTAGGGTAATTAGAGTAATTAGGGTTTTGGAAAATGGCGAGGCTTGAACTGAGGTCTCAGATGAGATTTTGAAA
This sequence comes from Pharus latifolius, assembly GCA_019359835.1. Classification (NCBI taxonomy): domain Eukaryota; kingdom Viridiplantae; phylum Streptophyta; class Magnoliopsida; order Poales; family Poaceae; genus Pharus; species Pharus latifolius. The sequence goes on from CM033327.1 coordinate 25,450,408, forward strand.
ATCTTGCAGAAGAGAAACTTGCTCAGAAGAGATACTCCTTGAATCAGATCGAAGTTTGGAGATGAGATGTGGGTTTTAGCCTTTTTAGGGTTCTCGGGAAATCTGATTTGCGAAAGTCTTGATGCAGTAGATAAAATATAAAGTTACACACTTGTGTGACAGTTGCAAAAACAATTAGAACGAGGCCCACAACAGCAAAAGGTGATCAAACTGCGGTGCGCCACCTGATCTGAGTAGAGAGTGTCGATCTCGCCTAGAAGATTATTTATAGTTGTCCTCGCTACCTTATTCCAATCTAGGTTGAGCCATCACATGTAATTGCATCTATCCCTCTCCTCTTGGCGGCCACAATGTAGGTAGTTTCTACCAGCAGTGTCGTAGGCCCAAGACGTACTTACTCTGACATCACCTCGACATCTACACATAAAGTCATCTGTGTCGGAGGCATCGTCGGGCTAGTTGAACTCCTCAGCAGGACGCATTGTTGGGTACGTGTCTCCATGGCAAGAGCAATAACATGGACGTCTGCAGCAACACATGTGTTGAACGTCATCCATGTTGATCGACAACTCTTGCATGAAGTTGAGCTGTTTGCAAAGTCTCTTATTTCTGCAGAGAAGATAGAGTATCGTACGTGCAGCCTTTGCGCTCCACTCGGGGTCGAGCCAAAGCAGGAAAGTGCACTTGCGAGCATCTTCCCTCAGACACTCGAAAAATCTCTTCCCGTAGTCACCCTGAACGGAGGACGTGGTAGTCTTCGGTAATAAACCGCAGTTGCAACGACATGGCCCTGAACTTTGTCCGTCATCCTACGAATAGAAGGGAATAACCTAGAAAGTGATGCATAAATTTGCGCTTCGTTTATGCGAATTGATTATGTACTTACCTTGTTGCGTCTTCTTCTCCGGCCACAGCTACTGTCGCCCGCCATGTTTAGATGGGCATGTTAGAGGAGTATGAGTTGTGTTTTGAGCTGAACGGCTTAATTTATAGAAGTGCTAGTCATGAAGAGTTGTGTCATTGGTTGGATGCATCTGTGCGAAACCAGATGTCTCCGCTCAAAAGATGAAAGGTGCAAAAGCTGAAAGACTAATCGTATAAAAGCTGAAAAGATGAAAAGCTAAAAGCTGAAAAGTAGAAATGCAGAGTCCTACAAAAGTTGAACAGTAAAAAAGTGCCATAGATGCAAACCCAAAAAGTACGAAAGCTGACAAAAAAGTACAAACAAACTGAACAGTCTGAGAAAACCCTACATCACACTATTGCCCCCTCCTCCCCCTCTGTGGGGGGCCCTGATACTCCAATGGTGTGTAGCGAGAGGGGGGCTGACGATCCCTGACACGCCGTCTCCTTGCTGGTGGTGTCTACGTAGACGGCGAAGCCTGGGAAGGCTGTGTCGGCTGCGTAGGCGGTGGAGCATCGGCAAGAAAGCCAGGCTGCGTAGGATGCTGCTGTGTCTGGTTGAGATGCTGGTGCCATGCAGGAATATCGAGCTCTTCATTTGAAGAGCTATCGGCAGGCATGGAACGCGTGTGCGGTGGTGGAGGGCGTGACGATGACGGACGGTCCGCTGGTGGCACATGCGACGAAGTACCCGGCGCCGACAGTGATGGTGGGGGAATCACGGTCAACTGAGGTGGCAGGAGCACTCTGAAATTGATCAGAATCTGATTGACCTACCGCTCGACCTCTGCACAATATGCGTGCACATTGTCGCTAGGCATGGTGGGTCCGAGGCGGGACCTGAGCATCATGTCCTGTGCACCAGCAGAGACGCCGCCGAGGATGTCTAGCTGCACACATGAATTAATGCAATTATAGAATGACAATCCATGTGAAAGTAAGGTTGCAAAGAGCTAAGGAACTCACAGAAGAGTGAATTCGCCTTGCAAGGCGTCGGTCGTAGCCCTCGCTGATGGTGGTAGGAGGGACGGGCTCATCAGGCCCGGTTGGTGGACCACCCACCAATCGATAGATCGTGCGAGGTCGGTACCAGGACTGGTACGAAAAATGGATGTCGTGGCTATACAGCCTGTGCTCCTCGACCGTGTGTGTGTGGGCCCAATCCATCCACTCCTGCACATAGGGCCGCAGCGATGAACGAAATGATCCCTCACTCGACCCTTCCTCGATTGCCTGCGAACAAAGTAATTAGTTAGTGACAAAAATCATGTATAAAATAACTTGTGAATGTAATGCATATTTGACGTACTCGTGGATATGGTGCGGGATCTCTCGAGGAGGCGGCACGGGGACAAGCTGGCGTAGGCCGAACTGGCGCATAACTCGCTTAGGCGAGTACCCCTCAATCATGTGCGAGAAGACGAGAAAAATCTGGGTGCGCCAGTAAACAGCATCTTGCGTACAAAGAGACGAAAGGCCAACCAGAGCGACGGATTGGAGATTTGCGGTGGTCCACGGATCCCAGATGACGCTGTCGTCGAGGAGTAGATCGAAGCTCATCGCGTACGAAGGATAACATAGGTGTGCCTGATCTGTGCCCACCTCAAACTCAGCCTAACCCACCTCCATCCCATCACAGGGCTGTCCCTCACATCACCAGCCAACGCGAACTGATCCCGCAGAACCAGCGGTCGGCCGACGGGGAAATGCTTGTACGACCACATCTGCAAGAGGATGGCACACCCAGCGAAAAGAGAGCTCACCTGGTCTCTGCTCGTGGCATCGCACAACCCCCTGTAGGTGTGGGAGAGCACGGCGGATCCGAAACTGAACCACGGCACGTGCCCCAGGTCTGAGTCGGCAATACTCCTAGCGAGCTCAACGTACTGCCGCTCGCAGATATCTCCGTGGGTGCCAGGGAAGAGCAACCACCCAAACAGGTACAGCAAGTACGCCACAAGATGGTTGTCTGCCATACCTGCAGTTGTCACATATTGGTCGACAAGTTGATGGTCGTCTGCTATACCTGCAGTTGTCACATATTGGTCGACAAGTTGAAACATTAAAATTAATTAACAAACATTCAGTATTACTTACGAAAATTCACGACAAGGCATTACAACATTACAGTTTTATTTAGGAAAATTCATTACAACTCATACAGGGAAATTGTATTGCTTCAGTTTCGTGACGATGTTGATTCGCCTGCCACCTGCGAGCATCGATTTCTTGTGTGACCAGGCTGCCTGTAAGCACTGTATCTACGTAGGTCATCTTCACGCTCCACTGCATCCATATCATTCTATATCCTCCTGGATCGACGTCCGCCGACATGGCCTATGACGAGCCTCTTGTTTGGGATCCACGTGATGGCATCTTCTGACGACAGCTCTCAATAGTTTCCCCTTGGTGCAAACCCATGAAAGACACCCTCCCTGGTTTTCCACAAGTACTGCAGAGTATAATAGGTTGAGATATACTGTGCCGGATCGATCCCAGGAATGGAGCAGGCAGCGTTGACATGCGAGCAAGGAATGTTCAGCAGTTGAGGCTTGTTGCATGTGCATTTGGCATCTCATGGCCGTGTGACACGTACGTACCATGGACAGTTCTCGACTAAGCACCTCATAGTCCACAGGCCCGGATTTGATTTGCCCAGCCGGAATGGCCTATTTAGTGAAACAGCCCACGCAGTTATGGCTTTCTTTGCATCTTTCTTACTCTGAAACAACTGTCTAAGCTGGACGGTTGATTCATTATAGGACCATCGCGAATTCAGCTCATCAAGAACCACAGAGGGAATCAAAGATGATGGATCAATCCATTCATTTATAGAATTCTGCTGTTCCGTGGGTTCATCAGGAGATTCATAAATATCTGACGGATCAGTATACTCCTCCTCATTAAAATTCTCCTCCAATTCTGACAGTTCTTCAGCTGCATCTACTTGATGACCGCCAAACGGAGTTGTATCTCTTATTATTTGCAAAGGTATACTGTCAGTTGCACTGGCATTGGTACTGCCACCGGCAACGGTATCGGCACTAGCACCGCCACCGTGACCTCCGGTACTGATATTAGTGCTGCTCTTTTCTCTTCCTATGGAATGACTGCCCTCCGAACTCTGTACGCCTAAGATTTCAACGTACAGTATGACGACCCCGCCACCATAGGCTGTATTTGTCACAAATCGTCCAAACGAACCCCAAGATTTGTCATCTTTCAGTCTCTTGAGCACCCATTTGTTTCCCTCTGGAAGCATGCCTTCAACCCTGAGATTATCCGTCGCAGGATTTATTTGTGACAGGTCGACTAACCGCATCTCCAAATCTTCGAAAGACATTGACTGTGATTGTCTCATTTGACCGTAAACATGCATACAACCACCAAGATCATCACCGTTTGCTCCATTACGGATTATACTAGCTCCGTAATAAATGCAAACTGTACTGGGTTGCTCCATAGCCTAATCAATTTGTCATTCTGTGTTAGGTTTAAACAGGATAGTGCAACGATGCGCAATAACTGTAGCGGAATTATACTGCGATATTGTGACTATGAGATGTGTCAAAACTAATTTATATCTTGTATTGTAGTAGAGTGTATAATTAGAGGACCAACATTGTTCAAAGTACTACAAAAAAGGTTTTTGAAACAACAGAAATTTTCCAACACTGCATTTCAGTCGCTGTTGGGCTACATGATTTTTGCCTAGGAAAAAGGTGAAGTGAACAATTATTTATAGACCCTACAACCCTAAAAAAATAGTTGCTGTCCCTCTAAACCCGTGCGGGCACGGCCAAGACGGCGAGGGTGACGGCGGTGACGACTAGGGCAACGAGGCCACGAGGGCCCTAACATAATCTAAAACAAACCCTAACCCTGACTGCAAAGTTTTGGGTTAGATTTCGAATTTCTTTTTTTTTATTTGGTTATTCCAACAAAAAATCCCTAACCCTAACCCTAACTGCAAAGCAACCCTAATCCTAACACTAACCCTAACCCTAACTAAAAGCTGTAGGATTAAGGATGCCGACCTAAGGGGGGGTGAATAGGAGGCTTTTAAAACTTTAAATTAAAACAAAGTTTGGCAAACGAAGAAATCAAAAACTAATAATAATAATATGAGAAAGAAGAAAAGAACACAAACACAACAGTTTTTACCGAGGTCTCGGAGACTCACCCAGTCTCCCCTAATCCTTGTTGAAGCACTCAGGTAAATTGAGTCTTGCTCCAATATCCACAAAGGATATTATCCACTAGTGGTTGCTCCTTGTCCACTCCGGAAAGGCGAGCACCGATGCCTTTTACAATACGCCGAGTCTCTCCGACAAACTCCGAACTAGAGAGATCAACGGCCACGCCACCAAACCGTCTAGGTGAGGGCATTCACCAAGAGTAACGAGTAGCAAGGTCTTCTCTAGACCTCCAAACACGCACCGAGAAACTATGAGTATGCAAATGCTATGAACTGAAAAAACTCGGTGGATCTCAGAAACACTCAACTTGATCAAAAGAGCAAGATTTTTTATAAGAACTAAGGGTCCGTTTGGTTGCTTGGACGAATCATCCATCATGGGATGAAAAAGGATGGGATGAGTGGTGTGTCACGAATTGGTCCAAGATAGATGTTTGGTTGGTGTAGAATGGAATGGTCCAGGTTTTTGTTTGGTTGGAGGAATGAGTTGGTTCAGGATGAGATGAAATGGTGTTTGGTTGTGTAGCTAGAGTGTTGTGATAACCTCCTCCTATTTGAATGGTAAGATTACCTCTCATTTGAATATTTAGACAAATCATTGTGTATGTATGAAAAATTTGTTTATTAAAATTGTAATTTAATTTTTAAAAAATGTTCTTGGCAAATGAGAATTTACTTAAACATAATGACAAATTATAAATGACAAATATTTTTTATATAATGACAAATGACAAAATTCATAATATCAAAACTAGAGTAATTTACTTAAACATAATCATGTTCACAAAAGAGAATTCTATACCGTACGTCTACTATTTTAATAAAATTCAACAGAGATATATCATACGGATTACATAATTGCTTTTGCAAATCCTAATGCCACTAGGGCAACAAAAAATAACAGCACATAGCATATGAAAGATTGCTCCTTTCGACACTGTACACGCAAAGTATTTTGGTGGTGTTGCTTCGACCATTCATGAACTGCAATTTCAGCTTCTTCTTTATTGGAGTATTTTTTGTAACATGCTCCTGAGAATCCATGCACTTGAGCATAGCAATCAGCCCAAGATGTATAGATCCCACATTCCCTCCCAGCAAAAACCACGTACCAAGCCATTACTAATGAAAAATTACAAAAAATGTCAACAAAATTTAATGTCAAAACAGCAAACAACAATACAGTTTAATGTAATAACAATTACGAAAATTGGTCTCAGTTTATGAGTGAAAAAGAAATTTGCCCCTAGTGATCTCAGAAATAACAATACAGTAGTTCAAATAGCAATAATTCAAACAGCACCTGCAGTTCAAACAACATCAGCAACAATAGCTAGGAGCAGTAGTTCAAACAACACCAAAAAGAAAACAGTTGATACCAGCAGTTGGTACATGGGTGAGCTGCAGCAGCTGAGAGCAGCAACAGCAACAAGTCCAACAGCTGCAGCAGCTGGGAGCAGCAACAACAACAAGTCCAACAGCTGCAGCAACTGGGAGTTGGGAGCAGCGGCAAAAATTGTGAAAACAGAGAGAGCAGCAACAAGTCCAACAAAACAAATCAAGAATAAACAGTTGACTGAAGGGAGCAGCAGATGGGAGCAGCTACAGCAGCTGGGAGCAGCTGGGAGCAGCAGCAACAACAACCAGCAAAACAGAGAGAGTTCAAAACAGTTGATACCAGCAGCTGGGAGCAGCAGCAACATCGAGAACCACAATATCCACACTTTAAAACAGTTGATAGCAGCAGCTAGGAGCAGCAACAACAACAAGTCCAACAAAACAGATCAAGAATAAACAGTTGACTGAAGGGAGCAGCAGATGGGAGCAGCAGCTGGGAGCAGCTGGTAGCAGCAGCAACAACAACCAGCAAAACAGAGAGTTCAAAACAGTTGATACCAGCAGCTGGGAGCAGCAGCAACATCGAGAACCACAATATCCACAGTTTAAAACAGTTCATAGCAGCAGCTAGGAGCAGCAACAGCAAGTCCAGCAAAACAAATCAAGAATAAACAGTTACATCATTGACCACTTGGGGCATTCCTTTCGAAACAACATATTAGTACAAACATCATCGACCACACTAGGGGCATTCTTTCCGAAACAGAATATTAATACAAACATCATTGACCACAACAGAGGCAGCACCAGTAACAAGCATAACAGGAGGAGCAGCAACATCAGCAAATCCAACAGAATTAAACATAAACACCATCAAGTCCAACAAAATTAAACATAAGCATATGGTTCATAAATTGCATAGGGTTGCATCAAAGTTTAAACCAAAATAGTTATCCTCACATACTTTAGGGATTGTCTTTGAGGAACCTAGCAATCATAATCATTTTATTGGACAAGGGGACTTTGAGAAAAGCCTTGGCTTTGCTTGGATTATCACACAGATAAGTGAAGTAGTGGGTTAGGTCTCCATCATCAAAACCGGGCATGGCAGAAACATGATCCCACAAATCCTCGGGCACCTCTTCTGCCTTGCCAGATTTCTCAATGGCTGCAGCAAGCCTCTCAAGGGTGTGGGTGATGGTATCAATCAAGGTGTTGTTCTCACTATGTGCCCTCTTCTTGGACTTTGTGGGATTATTTGCTGAGAAATTGCTGTTTGTGGCAGTTGGTTCAGTCATGGTAGGCTCTTCTTCACTCTTCTCAGGTTCAGGTGTAGGATCGGGTAATTCAGTTTCCAATGCATCATTGGATCCTTTTGCAAAGACACCTGTGGCCATCCCATTGCTAAAAATAGTAGCCATTTCATCATAGAACTCTATTGGGGTGTTCAGGAAATTTGCATCTTTGGCATTGTCCTGGGAAAAATACTTATTAGTGCATTTAGACACAGCATTTCACAGCCAACACTTCCATTTACCTAACCAAATTACCTTCGCATGTCTCATGAAATGGCCAATATCAACAGAAATGAGTTTGTTCTCCTCATCCCATATGGCACCACTCAATTTTTTGAGTTTGCATATCTTTGCCCATCTAGCTCTCCATTTTTTTAGGTGGTTTGCAACTTGGATGCCATTAATGGTGATGTGAAAGTGATCAACCAAAGCCCTCGCAGCAGCATTGAGTTGTGCACTCTTGAACCCCTTGTCATTTCTAGCCCCACTTGCAATAAGTTCTGACATGAACTTTAGCACAAATGCAGACATTGCATTTGTCCACACAAGTGGGGTAGTTAGGTTAGCACCCCCTTGTCCTTCACCCTCCATTTGCTAGATCACGATAGTAAATTAAAATAACATACTTAACAAAATAGCCCAAAAAAGACATATAAATATAAAAGCAAAATGAGGCAAAGTAAAATCAATTACAAATAGAAGGTCATACGAGAAAATGTATTAAATAAGGGACATCATTGTCTCTCCAGTGTCATGAGATGACAAATGCAATAGTACAATGAGAAAACAAAAAATAGTACTAGCATTATAAGACAAAGTGCATCATTGCCTCTCCACAAGGATCTCATTTATTGGTAAGTATTAACATCACAGCACATACCAACCACTTTGACTACCAGATGCATTGAACATCAGTTATCATTTTGTTGTGCTAAGTAGTTCTGGTGAGCCACCCACATCCTGTTGGCTATATCTTGTCTCATTCCCACCACCTCACTGGAGTCATGGGCTTGATGGGCTTGTGAATTTGTATGGTTTGGATTCCAGGACAACTCACTTGGAATAAACTGGTCCACCCCATGGGCAATTATCCAATTATGAAGAATGCAACAAGCTAGAACAATATCCACTTGTGTCTTAAAAGGAAAAAACGGTGTTGCATCATCAAGAACTTTGAATCTCCTCTTGAGAGACCCAAACGCACGTTCTACAGTCACTCGTAGAGAAGAGTGTCTAAGATTGAACAACTCTTTCTCATTTTGAACTGGATTGGACCCCCATTCTTTCAAATGGTATCTGGTGGCACGATAAGGTGGCAAAAATCCTGGCTTAGCCGCATAGGCAGCATCAACTAAGTAGAATTGACCTAACAAAATGACAATTAATGCTTGAAAGTTAAGTTATACAATAGTAATTTGGACTAAGATTTGTGTGACATAGGTATTACCTTCAGGCACATTAAATCCATTCTCTCGCTCTAGTGCATCAGCTAGGATCACAGCATCATGAGCAGACCCCTCCCAACCAGCTAAAACATATGTGAACCGTAGATCAAAATCCACGGCTGCCATTATGTTTTGAGTAGCATGGCATTTTCTACCTCTAAAGGCTGCCTCCCATCTCTTAGGCACACTGGCTCGCACATGGGTACCGTCAATTGCTCCAATACAGTTCTAAGGTGTCAATAATTGTTGACATTAGTAACAGAATAATTGAGGTGGCAAGCTATACATGGGTAGGTAGACATGTGCATATATTACCTGAAACCATGGAAACCATCTGCGGCTGCCTCTAATTTTGGCTGGGGTATCCAAAGATGGTGGCTTGATAAGATCGCTGCGTAGCTCACCTATTGCGTGCAACACTAATTTGAAATAGCGACTGATAGTTTCACCCGAGCGTTTGAAGTTTTGGCCAACAACCCGGTTCCTTTCATTGTGCCCTACGGTGTGAAGGAACATGGCAACTTGCTCTTCAACACAGCAATGCAAGGTGTCGTGAAGCAAACTTCTTTCCCTCAGAAGATCACACAAGAGAAAGAAAGGTGCTTTCTTGAGCCTAATCATGTTCTGACAACTAACATCATCTTTATGATAAATATCATCTAAATATACATTTCTCTGCATATTTCTAACAGATATTGGGGCATAAGTCACTCGTGGCCTTCTTCTCTTAAACCTAGCGTAAACAAAAAGAGCAACCAATACTCCAGCTAAGTAGGCAGCAGCCCTAGTAAGCAACATTCTTCTCCTATTCCTTGTTGGATACATCTACAATGCATGGTTGACAATGTAGGGCACATGCTCAGATTAGATATACAATTATAATCACAGAACCTAGTGGAGAGGCTCAGGTTAAACATATCAAGCATAGTTAAAACAAAATGTATTGAAAACACAAGGAAAACATAATTAAAACAAATTAAATTGAGACTGTTCTGTTCACAGTTGAAAAAGATTGAGACTGTTCTGTTCACAAGGAAAACACAGTTAAAAACATCTGTTCACATCTACAATGCATGGTGAAGAGGCTCAGGTTAAACATGGAAAGCAATGTGTACAGATTACACACATGTGAAGCAATGTGGAGAGGCTCAGGTTTAACAAAAATCATGGATCATATACGAAGGAGGTAAAAGCACTGTAAACAAAATCATGGATCATATACGAAGGAGGTAAAAGCACTGTAAACATCCGATCCATGATGCAAAAGAATGTCGAAAACAAAATGTATTGAAACCACAAGGAAAACATAGTTAAAACAAATTAAATTGAGACTGTTCTGTTCACAGTTGAAAAAGATTGAGACTGTTCTGTTCACAGTTGAAAACACAGTTAAAAACATATGTTCACATCTACAATGCATGGTGAAGAGGCTCAGGTTAAACATGGAGAGCAATGTGTACAGATTACACACATGTGAAGCAATGTGGAGAGGCTCAGGTTTAACAAAAATCATGGATCATATACGAAGGAGGTAAAAGCACTGTAAACAAAATCATGGATCATATACGAAGGAGGTAAAAGCACTGTAAACATACGATCCATGATGCAAAAGAATGTCGAAAACAAAATGTATTGAAACCACAAGGAAAACATAGTTAAAACAAATTAAATTGAGACTGTTCTGTTCACAGTTGAAAAAGATTGAGACTGTTCTGTTCACAGTTGAAAACACAGTTAAAAACATCTGTTCACATCTACAATGCATGGTGAAGAGGCTCAGGTTAAACATGGAGAGCAATGTGTACAGATTACACACATGTGAAGCAATGTGGAGAGGCTCAGGTTTAACAAAAATCATGGATCATATACGAATGAGGTAAAAGCACTGTAAACAAAATCATGGATCATATACGAAGGAGGTAAAAGCACTGTAAACATACGAAGGAGGTAAAAGCACTGTAAACAAAATCATGGATCATACAAGAATAAAAAATCACTATGAATAAATCACTGTAAATGAAAACAAGAATCATACAAGTATAAAATCAAGAAAGGAGGTAAAATCACTGTGAACAGAAAGGTAGATCTATGAATTTGGGGATAAGTAAAGGAGAAGGATTAGATCTGTACCGGTTGCTTGGACAGAAGGGACGAAAAAGGGGGAGATGAGCAGATCTACCAGCCAGTTAGTCCGGCCGTCTAGATCTGAGCCGGAGAAGATGACCACGTACACTGTGCCGAAGATGGAGACCGAGAGATGAGCAGATCTACAAGCCTTCGCCGAGCTTCGCCAGAGAAGATGGCCACGTACACTGTGCCGGATACGAAGGCCAAGAGATGAGCAGATCCACAAGCCGGAGAAGATGGCGATGGAGACAAGGTGGGTGAGGCAGAGACGGAGGCCGAGAGCAAGGGGAATGAGAGAGGGGAGGTGGAGAGAGAGGTTGGTGAGGCTAGACGGAGGCCGAGAGCAAGGAAAAGGAGAGAGAGGGGAGGCGGAGAGAGAGGGAGGTGAGGCCGAGACGGAGGATGGAGTGAAATGGGGAAGATAAGGCGAAGAGAACGAGGTGAGGAAGGAGGTGAGCGGACGTACAGGGCGCGCCTTTTTTTTCCTCCAGCGCGCCTAAATTTTTGGTGATGGACCAAATGATATCTCCAAAACTGAGGAATGGAATGATGCAGCATATTGAGGGAATATTCCCTGTTTTAGGATGAGTTGTGATGCATGGAACGATGGAGGATGGAGTCAACCAAACACCAAACCTCCTCTTATGATGCATGAGATGATCCATCACCTGCAAGCAAACACACCCTAAAGCTCAAGAGTGAATATGAATGAGAGGCTGCTGGATGATGAAAACACATGCCCAAAGCCCCTATTTATAGCATCAAGGATCAAAAGAACCGTTGGACCTCGGGCTGAAAATCAGTACCTCAAACTGACAATCAGTTCACCAAACTGACTGTCAGTTTGTGTCACGACCAGAAAGAAGTAAAATCCGGAGAAAACACAACTATCCATTTGAGGTCGAAAATGGAAACAAATCAGTGCAAACTAATAGTCAGTTACAAACTCAACGGCTGACAAAATTTACGGATAAAAGTTAGCTAGCCGTTTGTGGTCATATATGGAATCTGTTACCTCATACTGACAGTCAGTATCACACACTGACAGTCAGTATGGACCACAAAATCGACCAGATCAAATAGAAACACAAGCAAATTAGTTTGAGGTCGAAATGCAAACTGACAATCAGTTATACCAAACTGACAGTCAGTTTAGTTCAAAAAATTTTCATCTCAAAAAACACACTCTCTGGACAACTGTCAGTTTAACTGAACTGACATTCAAACTAACAGTCAGCACATCAAACTGACAGTCAGTGTGAACAAAAACAGCTATAACTTTAAATCCAAAAATCTAAATTAATAGTTTAATATCTCGTTTGAAAGATAATTTAAAGGGATACATTTTTGTCAACAGACGCAAAAGCCAGATCTGCCTAGATCTTTTTAGAAAATACAAAAACTCTTCTGCTATCAAAAACTCAACTGAAAATCCAAATCTTTCAAAACGAAATTTAAATCGAATCCAACTGAAAAGAATGCAATGCAATGACCTAGTAATTTCTTGGTTCATGTTTGAGATTTAGAGAGGACTTGCAACCCCTCTTTATAGTACGGTTAAAACTAAGCAATAAAGTCCTTAACCAATCGAACTCCAAACGCCGAGATCGATAAAAAAATAAAAACTCATATTACCTTAGTTCCTTTGCATTTCGCAATTTGCGTCTCGACCTTGTTGTTTGCGACTCGTGATTTTTCATTTTACATCGGGTTCATCTTGATCATTTTGCATTTCTTCCCAATAGAGCTCTGTATCAAAAAGTCTCAAAAGCACAACTAGTCTGAAACACTTTATTTTCATTAATCATCAAAATTAGGGTTAGACATAAAGGCCTAGATGCAACAATCTCCCCATTTTTGATGATTGATGACAACAAATGTTTGATAGAAAAAATGAATAGCTCCCCCTGAGCGTATGATATCTTATCTGTCACATATAATCACAAATATATCAGTTCAGAAGCATACATCATACACGCATACATATCACATCATACTCATAAACCAAACACGTATATCAGAGCATCACAGATATACATCACCATATATATCGAGACAAATATCAGAGCATCACAATCCCAACACATCATATCCAAAATCGCAGGGATATATATAATAAACCAATATCCAGACATCAATAACCATCCAATAAAAACTCGTCCAACAATAACATATATAATTTAGAAACATAATGTCAGACATAATACTTCTCCCCCTTTGGCATCAAGCACAAAAAGGGAGGCAAAAACATAAAACAGAGCCTAAGGCTCATCATCTGAAGAAAGCCCTAAGACGGCTGTATCTTCGGAGCCTATAGGAGATCCAGTCACGTCGACGACGGGAGACGCCGGAGGAGTAGCAGTCGGAGCTGGAGAAGCTGGCGCTACTGGAGCAGCTGGAGGTGGAGTTGGTGCCGCAAGAGCTAGAGCAGCTGAACCTGAAGCTGAGCTCAGTGAAGATGCAACTGGGCGGGCCCTCTTGCGAGGGGCCAGAGAAGCTGAAGCAGGCAGGCGGCTCAAGATCTCCTCCTGCTGAGCAAGCAATCTGAGCATGATCTGATGGTGCTCTGGCTGGGTGTGCAGAATCTATTGCTGCACCTGGATCACCTGATCGAGCTGAGAGGCTGAAGCGGAGGACGATTTGGTGCCTGTCTCTGCAGCCGGTGCTGGATCAGACTCCTGAACGGGAGCCTCGTCCTCTGACTCCCCCGCAGCATCATCATCAGATGAAAGAGAATCAGGGCTAGCAGCAGCCACAAGCCGGGCACCGAGATGGCGATCAGCCTGGCCCGGAGGGTAAAAGAGAAGGGGATGATGGGGCCGCGGGAGCTCAGTGTCCACAGACCGAATATGTAGAAGTACCGCCATGATATACGGAGCGTATATCAGCTTACGGCGCAGAGAGAGAAGGACGTGCTGAATCTCGCTGATGATGAGATCAGCAACGTCGAAGAGCTCCTCCTGGAAGATGGAGATGAGAACATGGAGGGCCAGATAGGTGACTCTAGCCATATCGCCGGACATAGGAACTAGAGTGAGACGAAGGATCCGCAGAGCCAAGTCAACATCGCGGCACAGGCCTGCAATGTGATGGAGTTGGAAGGGGCTGGAATAGAGCATGGCCACCTCCTGATGCTCGAGGTTGGGGAGAGTATGGAGCGGCGCCCAGAAGCAGGGTGAACCAGACTGAGAGCGGCCTCAAACTGCTCCTTTGTGACAGTATGGACCTGGAGGCTTGTCATGAAGGTCAGCGAGTCGCGCTGGGGAGAGATGAAGACGGTGGAGTAAAACTGACGAATGGGCTCATCGGTCCAATAGAGGGAGGAATCGGCGACCAGGTCGCGGATCCCTACAGAGGCAAAAGAATCTTCCAAGGAGACGATGCCTGTACAAGAGCCGATCGTCTACCAAGACAGAGAACAGTGGGTGAATATGGGGACGCGGCTGTAAACACTGGTGAAAAGATCAAGGTGGAGGTTTGCGTAAAAAGTAAGGACGTCGCACGTGTCGCGACCAGTGGGACGTGGCGAGAGATCCGGGTTGGTGGAGCGAAGGGAGCGAAGGTGACTCGCGTGCTACCGGGAGTAATCCACGGGGACACGCTTGGGTGGCGGCGAGGAGTGGGTCTCAGACGTCTGACCTGATGAACGACGGCTGTTTGCCGCGTTCTTTCGTCGGGCAACGCGACGAGAAGATGAAGGCTAATCCGACATGCTAAAAAAAAAGAATAGAGGAGAGAGAACAGAGGACCTGATCAGGGAGAAGAACAGAGTAGAGGAGGCCGACGACGACGAATCGGCCGCAACGACCAGATTGGCCGGAGAGAAGAGGCACAGCACGACGGGGAGGAACACAATGGTGGCCCACGACGAGGTGGTGCGGCGCTGGTGAGGAAAACCGACGAACAGAGGAGCGACGGCCGACGAGGTCGAGACGGGGCGAGGACGGTGCGGTGGCGGCGAGGTGGAGGCTAGGAGGCGGTGCACAGCGGTGAGGCGGTGCACAGCGGTGAGGCGGTGGCGCAGCACGACAAGGGGACACCGGCGGCGAGAGAGAGAGAGAGGGCAGCGGCGGCGAGACAGAGAAGGCGAAGAGACAAAGGAACAGTATGATGTACTGACGATCAGTTCCAAACCCAGAAACATGGAACTGACAATCAGTTTACAACACTGCCAATCAGTTCACAGAACTGAGTTTTGAAACTGACAGTCAGTTTATGAAACTGACAGTCAGTTTGAGTTTTAAAAACGACCAGGGGCTACGACCAAAGACAATTGCACATAACTGACAGTAAGTTTGTGGAATTGACTGTAATCATGGTCAATGACTTCGACCAGAGGCTAAGAACAGGCTCCTAAGCAAGGGAACTAACAGTCAGTTTGTCATGCTGACTGTCAGTTTGGAAAATTTCGACCATAAGAAGAATATGACTAGAGAGGGAATAAAAATATATTATAATATATTTTAACACAAATAACACATCAACTAGTATTTGAGATATCAATAATGTTCAATTCACCTCTCAGAAAGCAAAATCTGGTTTCATCTAAGGGTTTGGTGAAAATATCTGCTAGTTGCATGTCTGTTCTAACATAGCTCACATCAATATCTCCTTTTTCCACATGATCTCTAATAAAATGGTGCCGTATTTCAATATGCTTAGTTCTAGAATGCTGAACAGGATTATTTGCAATTTTAATGGCACTTTCATTATCACACAAGAGTGACACTTTATCAAATTTAATTCCATAATCTAAAAATGTCTACTTCATCTATAATAATTGAGCACAACAACTTCCTGCAGACATATATTCCGCTTCAGCGGTCGAGAGAGCTACAGAATTTTGTTTTCTAGATGACCATGATACTAAAGATCTCCCCAAAAGCTAACAGCTACTAGATGTACTTTTTTGATCAATCTTGCACCCAGCATAATCAGAATCCGAATATCCAATTAATTCAAATTTTGCCTCTTTTGGATACCAAAGACCTAGATTGGGATAGCATTTTAAATACCTAAGGATTCTCTTAATAGCAATCAAATGACATTCCTTAGGATCTGATTGAAATCTAGCACATAAGCACACACTAAACATGATATCAGGCCTAGATGCAGTAAGATATAACAAGCTACCAATCATAGACCTATAGAGTTTAGAATCAACCGATTTGTCACTTTTTTCCATATCCAGATGTCCATTTGTCGCATGAGGGTTTTGATTGCTTTAGCGTCTTCCATTCCAAAGCGCTTGAGCATGTCCTTCACATACTTCGTTTGACTCATGAACGTACCGTGCTTGAGTTGCTTGACTTGAAGTCCAAGGAAGAAGCTTAGCTCACCGATCATCGACATCTCGAATTTCCTAGACATCATTTCTCCAAAATCATGACAGAAATGTTCATTAGTAGATCCAAAGATAATATCATCAACATATATTTGATAAATGAACAAGTCTTTTTTAATTTTCTTTGTAAATAATGTTGTATCTACCTTCCCAATTTTAAAATCTTTTGATAAAAGAAAGTCTCTAAGTCGTTCATACCAAGCTTGAGGAGCTTGCTTGAGACCATAGAGAGCTTTAGACAATTTAAACACATGGTTTGAAAATTTTGAATCTTCAAAACTGGGAGGTTGTTCAACAAATACTATTTCAGATATCTCACCATTTAAAAATGTACTTTTAACATCCATTTGAAATAACTTAATATTAAAGTTTGATGCATAAGCAAGAAGAACACGAATAGCTTCAAGTCTTGCTACAGGTGCAAAAGTTTCGCCAAAGTCTAAACCTTCGACTTGAGTGAAACCTTGAGCAACAAGATGAGCTTTGTTTTTAATTACTACTCCATTTTCATCTTGCTTATTTCTGAAAACCCATTTAGTTCCAATTACATTATGATCCTTGGGTCTTTCTACTAAAGTCCAAACTTCATTTCTAGAAAAATTGTTAAGTTCATCTTCCATAGCATTAACCCAATCAGGATCATTTAAAGCTTCGTCTACATGCTTAGGTTCTAAGGATGATACAAAAGAATGATGTTCACAAAATGAAGCAATACGAGAGCGAGTTGGAACACCCTTACTGACGTCACCCAATATTTGATCTAGAGGGTGATCCTTGGTGATGGTGTGATGTTGCCGTGGAGCTTCTTCTTGTGCAGCATCTTCTTGACTTTGTTCTGGTGGATCAATGTGAGGTGATGATACATGTTGCTCATTATTCTCAATATTTTCATCATCTTCTTGATTATCTTCCCTTGGTTTGATATCTCTAATTGTAATGTTCTTCACGGCTTCTTGAAGATCTTCACCTGAAACTTCACAAGAGACTTGCTCCTTTTGAGAGCCATTAGTTTCATCGAATTCTATATTGCATGATTCTTCAATACAGCTAGTATTTTTATTAAACACACGATAAGCTTTGCTAGTGGTAGAGTATCCGACCAGAAAGTCTTCATCTACTCTTCTTTGAAATTTACCACCAAAATTTCTTTTCTTAAGGATATGTAACATTTACATCCGAAAACTCAAAAATAAGAAATATTTGACTTACGCCCAATAAGAAGCTCATAAGGAGTCAAATTCAGAAGAGGATGCAAGTAAAGCCGATTAATAGAATAGCAAGCGGTATGTACGGCTTCAGCCCAGAAGCGAGTAAGAGTATCATACTCACTTAGCATCATTCTTGCCATTTCTATTAGTGTTCGATTTTTCCTTTCTACGACTTCATTTTGCTGTGGAGTGTAAGAGGTAGAAAATTCGTGTTTAATTCCAAGCGAATCACAAAAATCAACCAAAGACGAATTAACAAACTCTCCACCATGATCACTACGGATTTTCTTGATGGAAAGTTCGAATTCAGTGGAAACACGTTTTGCAAAACTTTTGAAAACATCGGGGGTTTCAGATTTTTGAGAAATAAAGAAAACCCAAGTGTAGCGAGTAAAATCATCAACAATCACAAAACCATAATTGCTACCCCCGATACTTTGGAACTCAGAAGGTCCAAATAAATCCATATGCAATAGTTCCAAAGGTTTGCAAGTCGAAAGAACACGCTTAATCGGATGTGAAGTAGCTACTTGCTTGCCAGCTTGACAGACGCTACAAGGTTTATCCTTTTCAAAATTCACATCCTTTAAGCCAATAACCAAATCTCGTTTTAAAAGCTTTTTCAATTGATGCATTCCAACATGTGCAAGTCTTCTATGCCATAACCAACCTTTTGAGGTTTGAGAGACAAGACATGTTGAAAGAGATGCATCTTTGGAGTGAAAATCAACCAAATAAAGATTTCCAAAAAGAAAGCCTTTAAAAATCAAAGAATTGTCTTTCAAACTTTCAACTAAAACTTCTTTAGGATAAAAAGTGCAACGAAATCCAAGATCGCAAATCTGAGCAATAGAAAGCAAATTAAAATTCAGAGATTCAACCAATAAAACATTTGAAATAGAGAGATCATTGGATATAGCAATTTTACCCAAGCCTACCACATTTCCTTGACGATTGTCACCAAAGGTGATCTTTTGATTTTCGCTTGAGTTGTCTTCTATTGAGGTGAACAATTTCTTGTTGCCAGTCATATGTTCCGAGCATCCGCTATCTAGCACCCAATGCTTCTCACCGGTTTTGTAGTTCACCTGCATAAGCAAAAGAATCAAGTTTTTTTAGGTACCCAAACCTTTTTGGGTCCTTCAATGTTAGCGATCAAAGCTTTGGGTACCCAAATTGATTTCTTCTTTTTATTTAGTGATATTTACTCGATTTGCCTTATTATTCTGTACATTCTCCTCATGCTTTCGCACATATTAGTCATTTTCTTCGGTATATGCCTAGATTATTCTAGATTAATTGCCAAATCGACCGGATTATTCGTTTTTCCAATTTTTATCACAGGTCGGCGAGGATTGGATGGATTTTTGCCTAGCGGACGTGCTTCCTCAACTTAATCTGGCCATCGGACGATTCCTGATGGAAGTGCGCGTTCCCGCGGTCGCGTAGGAACTGACCGCACTGAAATCGGAGTCTCCGGGGGCCCAGAATCCCAAACCCTAACCACGAGGTCACATTTCTAAATTTCCAAAACCTCGAGGGCTTTTCTGCAAAAGTGCCAAATTGCCCTTCTTACACTGCCGCCGGCCATCTGAGGCATTTGAGCCCGGCTTTTATTTTTTTTCTTCCCTTCTTCTTTCCCAAACCACTCTTCCACACCTCCCTCCACCTCGCCGCCGGCGGCCGGGCCATACGCCGACGGTGCTCCATTCCCTCTCCATCTTCCACCTCGCGGAGCCGCCTCTCCGAGCCTCCTTCTTAGCGCCACATCGCGCCGTCTCTATGCCGATCCCGTCGGATCTGCTCCGGTGCTGCCCAGCCGAGCCGCCCCCGATCCACGGCACCTCGTCACCGTCTTTGCCGATCCGGCGCCTCCCACAACTCGCGCCGCCGGGCCACTCCTCCACAGCCTGAATCCGCAGCCTCCTCTTCACCAATCGCCGGAGCCGCCCCCTCCCTCTCCGCGCCATCTCCACGGCGCCACCGGATCCACACTTCGCCGATCCGTCGCGCTGCACCTCCACGGCACCGCAGGAGCCACCGCCGCCGCCTAGATCCAATCGGATCCGCCGCCGCCCTCAACGCCACAGCTGCCGCCACGCCCTCTCTCTTCTCCACGCCGCAGATCCCGCGTGTGCACCACCGGATCTGGCCGATCCCGAGCCGTGGCCTCCCTCCTCACCATCTTCCTCGACGAGCACCGTCTTCCCCGCGCCACCACTTCCTGCAGCGTCACCGGCGCACCACCACAAATCCATCGCCGGATCTGCCATCTTCGACCTTCGCTGTGCGCCAGCTCCACGGGCGCCTTCTTCCTCTACTGTGGAGTCGACATCTTCTTCGCCGTGAAGCTCCACTTCGACGTCGTCCTCGACACGGCTGCCGCTCCTTCGACCAGCAACTCCAGCGGCTGTAATTACTGGTTCAATCCTTCTCATCTTCTTTGTTCTTGAATTCTGATGAACTGATGAAGAGGAACAATGCATGTATGAGATGATGAATGTGTGTAAAGAACCAAATTGAATTTTGATTGATTCCCCATCCAACTGCACTTCTATTTCTTCAGGTTGATTAGAAATTTCTGCATTGCTATGTATTATATTGGCTGAATGCTTGCTGGAGGTTGAACTGAATTAATAGTGACAGACTGAAATTGTTCTTGATTAGTTTCCATCTCATGCTTGATTTGCAATGTTCTGAATGTCTTAGTTCAGAGTCCTGTGCGATGACTTGTATTGATCGAGAACCTGACTGCACTGATTTCTGAGTGATATTTGTTTAATTCTTTGCCTCCAACTGATTGTGATTGTCGAAATCTGTCTTTGATGAGTCAAGTTTATTGATGTGCAAATCCCTATGTGTGTCACTCCAGTGGAGGTTAGTTGCAAATTGCTACTGTTTAGCTACTGCTTTTGCCTTCCGTGTCTTTGGTATCTTAGTATTTTGAAGCTGACATCAATATCTGAGACTTTGGGTTTTTGTGCGTGCTGATTGCGGGGTTGTTTCGCTGGATTCTTTTCTGTTTGGTCAAGAGGAGTTGCAGATAGCTGGTGTTTGTTTTGTTCTCGTTGTTCATTGATACTCGTTGTAGAGTGTAATCGTTAATAGTAGTCCGCTCTTCCACTCATGCGAGATTACTACTCGACTACTACTCTTCTACGTGTATTCATGAATCATAGGTTCATAACGAACACTAGTTGCTTGTCGAGGTGACCTACTCTTTCTCTCTTCGCATTTCTTCTCTTTCGTCTGATTTATTTTCACTTGTGACCGATTTAGTCTAGTTCCTCATGTTTTGCTTCTCTAGTCCCTGTGGAAAGAACGACTGAATACTCTCCTACTGCATCGTCTTCGTTCTATTGCGAGACGGTCTAGGCTGGTATCATTTAGCATGGGTGTTCCAACAAACTTTGCTATAGCATATCCCTTCTTCGACCGTTTACTACCACAGAAACAAACATCCAAGACGGTACATCACAGACGGTTATGAACTTTTCAATGGAACACCGTCTGCGAAGGCCTGTCGGGAGAATATGTTAAGTTATCACAGTCGGTTCTGATGTCAAAACCAACTGTGATAGTCAACCAGACGGTTCTGAACACAAAACCGTCTGTAATAGTCTACTTATCACAGACGGTTTTAAACTAAAACCCGACTGTGTTGGATACGATCGGTTCTCAACTGAGAACCGTCTGTGATAACTAGAATATCACAGACGGTTCCGTTATCAAAACTGACTGTGATATATACAATCGGTTCTGAACTCAGAACCTACTGTGATAGTGTAGTATTAGAGACGGTACTAATATCAGAATCGACTGTTCTAAACAGTGACGGCGCTTCGAATTCTCAACTGTGTTCCTTTCGGTCTCTGATCTTCGCACGGCGCCTAGGCGAACACGAAACGTTGCCTTGGAAATTCTGTAAATAGCTTGACAGTGGAATAATTGCCATTTACTTTACAAGTTTTTATAATTCTCAAACTGTTTGACTCCTTAGCTTCTCTGTGCCAATGGCATCCTCAATGGCATCGTCAGCCTCGCCCTCCCCGGTAAGAACTCTCAATCTTTTGGACTTACCTCTGTATTGTTAATCCTTGTTCAGTACATTCTTGACCTGTTGATTTGCACATGGAAGGGGAGCCGTGGAAGACTCGGGCAAGGTGAAACCAAGTTGAGGGTCCTCCAGGAGGAGCACAAGCTCCTTACGGAGAAGCACACTCAGCTACGGCTTGACCTGGACGATCTCTTCCGGCGCATTCAGTGCATGAAGACGGATGGTGACAATGCTAGGGCGAGGACGAGGCGTCTTCGCGAGGAGAAGCAAGCCGCGGATATGACCATCGCTGGCTACGGTTTGACTATGAAGGATACCATCGCAAAGCTGAGGGAGGTCGCAGGCCTTCTCGACGCTGTAGTAGTTGATCCTAAGAAAATACAACTTGTCGCTGGAGGAGTCCTGCATCCTGGCTGCAAGTCAAACTGACTTTATTCTAGATGCAGCCAGGGCTAAGACCACTCCTTGACCTAGCATTTTGTATTTTTACTTTTTTTTGTAAGTGATGAAAAAAATTAATGAAAAATTTGTTCTTATGTCAATTTTTCAATTTTCCAGCACGTTCCTGGACTGCATGCTATCTTCCCTCTTTCTTTATCTTTCTTTAGCTTTTGGCGAACATTTGACCATACAAAGGTATGTGCACTGTGTGCGATCAAGGAACGACTATCGCAATCATATACATAGAAGCGGCAATCTTTGACGCGTGAGGGTAGTCCTTTGGAGCCCTGCAAATAATATAGAAACAATATAGAAGTCGCAGGTCCCATGCAAATAATATAGAAAGAATATAGAAGTTGGGCTTATTTGGCTGGATGGCATTGTGGCATGCCAAACGCGAGTGGTGCAACATATTTTTTTATGGTGAACAAAAAAAATTTAGAAACAATATAGAAGTTGGGCCTATTTGGTTGGATAGTCCCAAAAGTGTCCGACGCTTCGAGTTCTCAACGTGCTTTGAATATCATAGACGGTTCTGAGATAAAAAAACGTCTGTGATAGTCACATTACAGACGGTTCTTATGTAAGGACCGACTGTGATAGTCCCAATAGTGGCGACGCTTCAAATTCTCAACATTCTTTCAATATCGCAGACGGTTTTTAACTCAAAGCCGTTTATGATAGTCACATTACATACGGTTTTTATGTAAGGACCGACTATGATAGTCCCAACAGTGATCGACGCTTCAAATTCTCAACGGTGTGTTGTGTCATTTCAGGTTCTGATGTTCGCGCGGCGCACTAGCTTGGGAACATGCAGTGTCGCCTTGGAAATTCTATAAATATCTTGTTTTCCATTAATGATGAAAAAAATTAATTAAAAATTTGTTCTTATGTCAATTTTCCAATTTTCCAACACGTTCTTGGAATATCACACACGGTTCTGATTTAAAAACCGTCTGATAGTTATATCACAGACGGTTTTGAGGTAAAAACCATCTGTTATATCACCGTTTCAAGTCAGACGGTTCTGATTTAAAAACCGTCTGTGATAGTTATATCACAGACGGTTTTGAGGTAAAAACCATCTGTTATATCACCGTTTGAAGTCAGACGGTTCTGATTTTAAAAAACGTCTGTGATAATTCTATCACATATGGTTTTCACCACAAAACCGTCTGTAATAGTGTTGTATTACACACGGTTCTGATATGATAACTGTCTGTGATATTTTTGCGATAGTTCTACACAAATACGCCAGTTCACACATTGAAGTATATGTCTAAAACAGCAATATACAAATATACAAATACACCAATTCACACATTCAAGTACTTGTTCCAAATAGCAATATAAATACACAAATATACACCAATACAAATACACCAATTCACACATTCGATGTATATTACAAAAGTCACATCTGAAAGAGAACCTTTGCAATCAAACAAAAAATGTAACTACCGACTACAAGTTATACCTGATACATCACAAATCCATTCATCTGAAACAGCAAATGTATGAACCACGTTTGACTTAACCATAGGAGTTCAGTTCAGAGATGCCCGAGGAGCTGGAACTGGCGTTGAGTTACATTTGTCTTGGTGATCTCTTCTGGCTCAAACTCAACTCATCAATGCAAATCAACTCAACTCAGTTGAGTTGAGTTGAGTTGAGTTGGAGCCTGAGGAAATCACTAATACAAATGTAAGATGCTTTCTATAGGTCCTGATTTGAGAAACACGCCGGGCTTGAGGATCTTCTCGACCGAGCCAACTAAGATCTCGCCCTTCACTAACTTCCAGCTCTCGACGGTGATCTTCACCCTTTCTTTCGCCATCAAGCCAACGTACGCAGCGTACTGTAACGAAGAACCGTGAATTACGTTGCCCCTCGTGAAGATCGTCCAAGGACCTGCACATAATCATGTTGAAAAGAAGACATAAAAAATGGAAGATACATGAATCGCAGGATAATTGCCATCATAGGATTAGGATAATCTAACAATGCCGAAATTTTACTTGCCTTACTTGCAATGCCAAAATCTAGCCGAGGGAGTTGAAGCTACAATCGATTTTGGACTTGATTCACCAGAGAAACTAGTGGCCGTCGATGGAGGTGCGGCGGCCATCAATGGAGGTTACGAGTTAAGGCTTGCTGTGCCCAAGGAGAAAAAGAAGTGGAACGATTTAACTGGAAGCAAAACTCCAGGGAGGGAACAAGTATTTGTAGAAGTCGAACAGTTCAAAATTACTGGCATATTACAGATGGTTCGGCATCAGAACCGTCTGTAATAGTAAAGCAAACGGTTTTGATCTCCCAACCGTCTATGATAGTCCCAACAGTATCCGATGCTTCAAATTCTCAACATGCAATCGTGGATAACCGCACATAATAACTGCGCAGATGAAGAGACTTAATATTTACTTCAAATTTAATTTGCATCGAATTATGTAATCTGACGCTTCAACTTCTTAAGTGGGCACTGTTCCGCCGTGTGGAAGTTTATCTCCCAAGAAATAATCATGAATTTATTGACCTTGAAAACTAGTTGTGCGCTTTTAAAAACTCGAGGCACCCGCGTATATGAACCGTCACCTTCTGGTTCTATAAATAGCGAGGCTCTTCAGTCCTTAAGACTTACAAATTCTTGGCTAAGTCTTTTATTAATTCTGCTCCTAAATCCCTGTCTTTATTCCCTCCTCAACTCCACACCTTGATGGTGAGCCGAGATTCCAATGAGATTATTGAAATTGAGAGTGATGAGGAAGAGATTAGGAATGAACTCGATCAGGATCTTCAGAAAGTAAGTCCTCTCTGAAACTCTAATGCAGATCTTTCTTTTATGACTTGATTACCTCCAAACAAATGCATTTCGAAATCCACAGGTGCCTGAGGAAATGCTCCCCCCAAAGAAGAGACTCAGAAATGATGAAAGATCCTCCAGTGGAGCTGCAGCGAAGACTCTAGAGGGTGCTGAAGCCTGTGTTGCCACATTGCCTCTTGCAACCCCTCCAGTTGCATTGACTCCACCTTTGGAGATCCACAACAATCATTCCAATATCCCCTCTTCAACACCTTTGGATCATCAACTTTTCTTGCATGATCAACTTTCTGGGGTAAGTCGCACACTTCCACGTCCAAATCCACTCCGAAGCTTGGCAATCATCTTCACCCTCTCTGCTGGTTGTTATGTCTTTTAAAACTAACCCATGCATGTGCAAGAGGAGAAAGCTGCCTTGTGCAGAACTCTCCAAGAAGAAAAAGAGGTGCTGGAGAAGTGTTCTAAGGAGATGTCTTCTGCCATTCTGCACTTGGAAGAGTGCTATGAGGGTTCTCGCGAAGAGGCACGCAGGTTCCAGTCGGAGAGAGATTACGCTCGGTAGTAGCGAGAACTCTCCGATACAATAAGGAACAACTGCACTCCTTTGCTGAGAGATGATGTAGATAGGCTTAGAGCTATTGCTAGTTCTCTTGGGGCAGCCAGTGTAGATCCTACTGAAGCCAATACGTCCCTAGGAGAACTTTGTAAATTACTTTCGGATCAGGTCGACGCTTTGGTCGCTTGTATCCCTTATGTATGCAAAGATTGTAAGAAATAAGAAATTTCTTTTCCTTATATATCTAGCTTTTCGATTGATTATGTATAACTGATAATCACCAAATGATGTTCTCTGTGTGAAAATGTTAACAAGAAAATACTTCTGCGATCAAGACGGTTTTTAACTCAAAACCGTCTCTGATAGTAACATTACAGGCGGTTTTAATGTCAAGACCGACTGTAATAGTCTCAACGTTCTTTGAACATCCACAGACATATATATACACCATAACACCATAATATATCATTTTTTAAAATACTAACATTGAAAATAAGATAAAACCAAATATGAAAAACATTTTATTCAATCATTTGGTCACGTTTCTGATATTATTGCTACGCGTCCGATTGGTATTGGTGGCTCTTACATGCAGATTCATCATCATATACTAATTCACCAGAGAAACTAGTGGCCATCGATGGAGTTGCGGCGGCCATCAATGGAGGTTACGGGTTAGGGCTTGTCGTGCCCAAGGAGAAAAATAAGTGGAACAATTCAACTAGTCGAACAGTTCGACTGCAAGCAATCTACGATATTATAAACGGTTCAGACCTTATCACCGTCTGTGATAGTAGAGTAGACTGTTGATTTTATAATTATTATAGACGGTTATGAAGTAAACACCGACTGTGATAGTAAAGCGAATGGTTTTGAACTCGGAACTATCTGTGATATTCTAATTATCACCGACGGTTCAGAAGTCAAAACCGTCTGTGATATTTCTGTCATAGTTCACAAATGCACCGATATTATCGGTGGTTTAAAGTGAAACCCGTCAGTGATAGTTTCTGTGATATTCTGTTCTACAAAAATGCATTGATATTACTGACGGTATTATATAGAACCGTCTATATTGAACTTGTTATAAAAGGTCTTTTGGTGGATGTTTTGAGCTAGTCGTACACTCTTGCTCGACATACTGTCCAATTGGAAGAGATCTGGGGCAAGGAAGAGCAATATCTCAAAAGGGGAGCATTTGGGGCCAACAAATTTGAAGATCCATGGTTGGTACTTGCTCCTAAGGCATACACATTACTTGATTTCATCATCAATATCGATCTCCATTAATTGATCAAATTAGAGGGAGAGGGAGGGGAAGCTACAGTAGCAAATCCTGGTTGTAACTCATTTTCGACCTGTAGTTGTTTAATTGCTTTATGATGTGTGTTATCCACGCCCCCAACTAATTGGTTGCAGTTAACTAGTTATACCGCAAACTCCACATCAAACACTAGCTAACTAGATTTATAATTTATTGCGTGTCAACCGTACATAGAGTATTACTAATTAGCATGTGTATGAATTTAATTAATTGCAGATGGTCCATCGAGACTAGATGTATAATGACAACCGAGTGAGTGAGGAATACATGAAAGGTGTTTAGATTTCCAAAAAGTTGCTGAGCAAGACATGACGAAGAAGGGTTTACCATATATGTACTGTGCTTGCGTAGACTGCTAGAATCTTAAGATATTCACCAACTCATCTCAAATTGTCGCCCACTTGATCCGACGTGGTTTCAAAAAGGTGTACACGTGTTGGGTCCACCATGGAGAAGAGCCAACTGCAAAAACAAGTGCCACTCAGGTTGAGGAACAGGACATGTCGGATCCCAACAACGACTTTGATGAGGATATGCCAGAGGATGACAATTTAGATGACATGTTGTGTGATATGGAAGGAAATTACAGTGAAAGGGAGTTTGGCAAATTCAAGTGCTTGATTGAGGACTCAGAAAAGCCATTGTTCCCTGGTTGCAAGTCGAAGTACACAAAGTTGGCCTCCATGCTTGAACTGTTAAAATTGAAGGCAAGTAACAGCTAGACCGACAAGAATTTGACGGCACTATTAGATCTTTTGGCGGACATGCTTCCGGAAGGAAACGAGTTGCCAAAAAACACCTACCAAGCGAAAAAGCTGCTCTGTCCTTTGGGAATGGAAGTAGAAAGGATACACGCATGCCCTAATGATTGCATACTTTACCGTAACGACTACAAGGATATGCATGTTTGTCCGGTGTGCGGCGCATCCCGCTATAAGCGTAAGGACTGAACCAACGACGGCGACTGCGCTGAGATAAAAGAAAGGACCTCCTGCTAAGGTGTTGTGGTATTTTCCCGTCATTCCCCACTTGCAACATTTGTTTGCAAACCGTAAGGAGGCAAAATTATTGCGTTGGCACTCAGCAGACCGGAAGAAGGATGGAAAGCTGAGACACCCTGCTGATTCTTCACAGTGGAGAAACATTGACAGGGAATTTGTTAACTTCGGAGCAGAATTGAGGAATATAAGGTTCAGGTTGAGTACTGATGGAATTAATCCTTTTGGTAACATGAGTAGTCGGCATAGCACTTAGCCGGTTCTTTTGTGTATCTACAACCTTCCTCCTTGGTTGTGTATGAAGCGTAAGTACATCATGATGTCTCTACTTATCTCAGGACCAAAACAACCCAGAAACGATATTGATGTGTACCTAGCACCATTGATAGAGGATCTCCTAACAATGTGGAATGAAGGGGTGCAGGTATGGGATGCATACAAACGAGAGACCTTCATCCTACGTGCTATGATATTTTGCACCATCAACGATTTCCCTGCCCTTGGAAATTTGTCGGGCCGTAGTACGAAAGGAGCCAAAGCCTGTCCCCACTGCGAACATGAGACTGAGAGCGTGTGGCTGAAGAATTGTAGGAAAACAGTGTACATGCGTCACCGTAGGTTTCTTCCAAAGAATGAAGCGTATCGTAAGAGGAAGAGGGAATTTGATGGCCACAAGGAAGATGGTTCAGCCTCGAAGCCTACGCGCGGGAAAGAAGTTTACTCACGGGTGAAGGACATAGACGTTGTGTTTGGAAAGGGTCGTAAATTGAAACCCCGCACGAAGAACACTTGGAAGAAGAGAGGTACATGGGTGTACTTAAGGCCTACGTGAGGAATCGGTCTCGGCACGAGGGTAGCATTGTCGAAGGTTATACAGCGGAAGAAGTTGTTGAGTTCTACGTCGATTACATGGCCGAGGTAGAAGCAATAGGAGTTCCTGTGTCTCGTCACGAGGGGAGGCTTGATGGTGTTGGCACTATTGGACGGAGTGCCATCACTCCTGATTTCGATATGTACTCGAAAGCTCATTTTTAGGTCTTGCAACACATGACAGAGGTGTCTCCGTACATCGACGAGCACAAGGAGATGCTACGACAAGACAATCCTCGCCGATCCGAGGTTTGGATCACGGAAGAACATAACAGTCAATTCAACGCGTGGATGAAAGTGCGAATCACCGGAGAGTCCACAAGTGAGAACCTTAAATTGTTGGCAAAAGGGCCCACATTTACTATATAGGCATGGCAGGGATACGACATCAATGGGTACACATTTTACACAAAAGCTCAAGATCGAAAGAGCACTGTGCAAAATAGTGGAGTGAGCATAGAAGCTTTTCATGAGGAGTTCAGCGAGACAGGCCCAACTAGGGTAGTACGTGGATTGAACTCGTACTATGGGTTCATTGAAGAAATTTGGGAGCTCGATTATGTACTGTTCAAGATTCCCCCGTTTCGATGCTGATGGGTCCAAATCCCACAGGATGTGAAGGTTGACAGTTACGGTTTCACTTTTGTGGATCTCGATCGAGTTGCTTATAAAGATGAGACATTCATACTTGCAAAGCAAGCCATTCAGGTCATTTATGTCACTGACCCGGCCAATAAGAAGTGGCACGTCGTCCTTCATGGCAAGAGAAGGATTGTTGGAGTTGAAAATGTCGTAGACGAGGAGGAATACAATCAATTTGATGAGATGCCTCCATTTGGAGATGGCGTACAGGTTGATACTGAAAACACTGACAAAACCAGTTACGTGCATATGGATCACCAGGAAGGGTTATACTTTAAAGGTAGTCAACCGTCCTTATCTCTCTGTTTCCATCGGTATAGCTTATACATCTCCTCTAATTCTCGTCTTTACAGGGCCGCGGCAAGTGGAAAGTTGAGGATAACATGGTTGTGTATGTGGAAATTGTCAGTCAAAGTCCCCATTTGTATGTAACATTTATTTGAGCATGCTCCACATTGTATGTTAAATTTATTTGAGTATGCTCCACATTGTAACCAATTTTTAGATCTACATTGTAACCAATTTACGGAGCATTTGGACCATTTGAAATATCTGAGTGTTCATTTAAAACAAGTTTTCGAGCATTCAGAGTTGCAAAGCTACAGAGTTTCTGGTTGTAAAACTCTACATGTTCAGAGTTAAGGTTCTGAAGTTACGTGCATTTGTGCAGTCACAGTCGGTTCTGAAGTCAAAATCGTCTGTAGATTATCACTAGAGAGATTATCACAGACGGTTATGAAGTTAGAACCGACTATGATATTCCCAACAGTGTCCGACACTTCGAGTTCTTAACGTGCATTCGTGCAGTCACAGTCGGTTCTCAAGTAAAAACCGTCTGTGATAATCTCTCTAGTGATAAAGATTATCACTAGAGAGATTACCACAGACGGTTATGAAGTTAGGACCGACTGTGATAATCTCTCTACATGGTACATAGTTCAAGGTGGCCTTCTTAACGTGCATTCATGTGGTCACAGTCGGTTCTCAAGTCAAAACCGTCTGTGATAATCTCTCTAGAGTAGAGAGATTATCACAGACGGTTTTTACTTCATAACCGTCTGTGATAATATTATCACAGACGGTTATGAAGTTAGGACTGACTGTTATAATCTCTCTACATGGTACATATTTCAAGGCGGGCTTTGTCCCACTCATTTCCAGACTTCGCGACTGTTTGCCCTAGCTCTCTCCACCCTCGCACCGTCCGGCGCGATCACCTCCATCACCTCCCCACAGTCCGGCGTGATCACCTCCATCTCCCCACCGTCTGTCGCAATCACCTCCATTTCCTCCCCACCATCAGCGCGATCACCTCCATCGCCCTCCCACCTTCCGGCGCGATCACCTCCGTTGCCTCCCCACCGTTTCTACCATTCTTGGTTAATTATAAGTATATAGGTTTTTTTATAGAATTATTAGTTTCAGATTTACTTAAACTGTTCTCTCTTTCACTTATGTTAGGAACTGATATGTCTGGTGACGAAATGAACCACTCGGGGAGTTAGAGTGACCTCGCTGGTGATGAGACGCCTGGGCTGGAGGTCGCCACATCCACCGTGACCCAGTCGCAGAAGAGAAAGGGGCGAGGCCGGATGACATGCGCGCGTCTCGACAAGCGGGAAAAGCAGCACGTACAGTTCGACAACAATGGTGTGTCGGAAGGTCTAGACAAACTTGTCAGTCAGTACCGCTCACTATGTGGCAAAGTGGCAAGGGAGCGGGTGCCCATCACCACCTTCGACTAGGGTCAAGTGCCCCCAGAGTGCAAGGATGCGCTGTGGGAAGAAGTGCAGGCGGCGTTTCACATTCCCGAGAATCACCAGTTCATCGTCCGCCAGACGACACTGATGTCAATAAACAAGGCGTGGAGGAACTTCAAGAGTCACCTTGTCAGGCACTATGTGAAGGAGTGAAGACCCCCTTCAATGACTACCCTTTCGTGACTCCCGAGGCATGGCAGCAGTTCATGGAGATGAAGGGCAAGCTTGAGTTCCAGGAGCTTAGTGCGAAGGACCAGGCTAACCAGGCCAAGAATACCCACCCACACAAACT
Organism: Pharus latifolius; assembly: GCA_019359835.1. Classification (NCBI taxonomy): domain Eukaryota; kingdom Viridiplantae; phylum Streptophyta; class Magnoliopsida; order Poales; family Poaceae; genus Pharus; species Pharus latifolius. The sequence continues at coordinate 25,482,030 of CM033327.1, forward strand.
AGGCACCGGTGGGTATGTGGGGAAGAAGGGGTTGTGGAGGAAGCAGGACGAGGAGGCTTCCCAGTCTTTGGCCGACGCTCCTTATGCAGGCATAACGGACGTGCGCGCCCGCAATTGGTCCCGAGCAAGATCGACGATGACCTCCTCTGGAAGCGTCTTTGTGAATAACCTCATCCAGGGAAGTGATCGACCGGCTGGTAAGATTGTACGATCACATACTATTCTCATAACACGCATGCAATGGGTTGTATTGCTAAGTTCTCCTATTGCAGGTGACATTGAGTGCGCAGGCGGCATCCAGAGAGTTCAACCCGAGGAGGGACAGGCATATCCTCACGGCGGCGCTAGGAAACATGGAGCATCCAGGCCGCGTGCGCGGCCTCGGTGCCACTGTGCCTTGGAGGGATGGTTTCCCTGATGATGAGGAACCGGCTAAGAGGAGAAAGAGATCCCACAAAGCCGCGATGAACGGCTCAAGGAGGAGATGTGATCAGAGTTCACTGCTCGGGACAAAGCACTCCTGCAGCAGTTGTCGGAGATGTGGGCCATGTATGACGAGCTAAAACAGGCGACCCAGGGCACCCCCCTTGTAGCAGCGGAATTACCGACCCCCATTCTTGGCCACCGTAGTAGTTGCGCATCCGCGCCGAGGTCTTCGCAGACGGAGCCCTCTCCAAAGTATCTGGTGGACTTTCTGCAGGTAATGACCGTTTTTCTATGTTAATTCATTCGAAAGTGAAAAACGGTGAAATTCAATATGTTAATGCGCACTATTTATAAGAACCCGCCTCTTGCAAGCTTATGGCGCTGGCCAATCTCTTCCCAATCGAGGCTGGCTGTGGGATGGCGCAACCATGTACGGCGGGGGCCACAATCCACTGTGTCCCTCTATCTGAGGGTTTTGCACGGGTCCATGTGGACAGTGTCTCCGATCATTGCAAGGGTTTTCCGGTGGAAAAGCAACCCAACAACGAGATTACCACTCTCGGGGATGCTGTGCACACGTTCGTGCAATGGCCCAAGAAAGACATCGTCCTGGATGAGGTAATTCCCCCACCAGTTTCATAATTAGTACTGTAATAATAGCCGTTGGAGTTAGTGTCCATTACTATACGTAGGTTCTTACATCACAGACGGACAACGACACTCGGCCTACTAGCCAGCCGACCCCTCCGAGAAGCCAACCAACGGGTTCGATGACGAAGCTAACTCCGACTAGGAGGCAACCATTCAAGAAGCTGGCTAGTAGGGAAAAAGCAAAGAAGATCTCAGCGAAGGAGAGTGAGAAGAGTGCACTAGCTCTCATGCCGTTCGCTCTGGGGATGCCCATGGCCTTTGATGCCGCAATTTCTAGCATGGGGTTAGCATGCCAGAGCCTGCATGGATGGTACAAGACCAGGACGCAGCGTCCGACGCACATCATGGTCAAGTACACTGTGGCAGAGTTCCATAACGACGTCGGGACCTACTCGATGACCTTCGAAGACCTGCACAATTTACTCAACAAAGATGCACTCGACTTGTCAATCCTACGGTCTTGGGTGCTGTAAGTATCCTACTATCCTACGCCTGTTCGTGCATATACGGATATATGTCATTTATTAATTGGTTACTTCCGTGCAGCTGCATGACCAGATATGCCAAAGCTAAGGGCGAATCTGCCAGTTTCTTGGACCCCCAGATGGTCGCCGAGGTGATGTTTAGGACCGACGCAGACTTCGTTGTCGACTACATCAAAAGAGGGTTGTTTGCTCAGGTCGACAAGGAGTACATAGTTATACCCTACAACCAGAGTGGAGTGCTTTCATCAGTACTTCACCCGTAGATTAGTGTCTCCATATGCACACCCCCAAACTTAGATTAAATTATTAATTCTTTACGTGTAACATGTAGCTACCACTGGATCCTGCTAGTACTTATTCCGAAAAGAAACAAGGTGTTCTACCTTGATTCATTGCAGAGGAAAGGGTACGAGTATTGCGGCGCACGAGATGTATTCGAAAGGTTATGATATTCATGTGGACCTGTCTTGCATCTAGATTTACTGTCCTCAAATTGTCAATTTCGACTATCCTCAAACTGTCAATTTTGACTATCTGCAGGGCTTTCACGAACTGCTTTACAGAGAGAGGGCGACAACATGAGCGGCGAGCCGATAAGTTTCAGTGGTTACAATTTTCGGTACAAATTTCAACTGGCATCTATTTTACTTTATAACGTGTCCCAAGCTAACTCTCGGTCTGTAAATTGGCTGTGCCATCAGTAGCCGGACGACAATACATGTGGGTTCTACGTGATGCGCCACATGTATGACCTGATCATCACCCCTCACCGGCCAGATTTCCCTGAGGTATACAACTGCTCCCCTTTGTATTGATTTGGTAGAATTTACAACTGCATTGAGCTAATTTTTTCTATACCAACTCTTGCTGCAGGGGGTCGACTTCCCTTCGGAAAGCTTTGACCCTCAGCAGATTGGTATGGTTCGAGAGATGCTCGCTGAGTTTTTCCTTGCAGAGGTCATATCAACCAAGGGGAAGTTTAGGGACCCACAAGATTCGTATTAGTGCGGCCTTACTAATTGAGATTATCTGAAGGGAAATAGGTACATATAGTATAGTACATCTAACATACTGACTTTAATTGTCGATTACATTTATTTGTTCAATCTCAATTGTACATATTTCTGAGTTCTGTGCTGTATATATGAAATGCATGCTATTGTACATGTTTCTAAGTTGTGTGCATGTATGAGATGAACTGTATATATTTGAGTACTGTGCATGTATGAAATGAACTGTATATATGAAATGCTATTGTACAGAGGACATGGCTAGCATGATTCCTGAGGCTAGACACACAAAAAAATAAATTTATTAAAAAATATTAATATGCACAGACGGTTTTGATCTTAGAAACCGTCTGTGATAGATCGAACTATGTACGTATCACAGAGTATCACAGACCGTACTGAGCTAATAACCGTCTCCGATAATGAAACTATTCCGATGGTTTTGACCTGAAAAAGTATCACAGACTATTATAAGGTCAAAACCATCTGTGATACTCATGCTATCATAGACGGTTCTGAGATTATAACCGTCGCCGATAATGACACTATCCCAGATGGTTTTGACCTCAAAACCGTCTGTGATACTCATACTATTACAGACGGTTCTGTGATTATAACCATCACCGATAATGACACTATCCCAGATGGTTTCGACCTCAAAACCGTCTGCGATACTCATACTATTACTGACAGTTCTGAGATTATAACCGTCTGTGTAGTAAGAGTAATCATAGACGGTTTTGACCTCAGAACCGTCTGTGTAGTAAGAGTATCACATACGGCTTTGATCTTACAACATCTGTGATACTCATCCTATCACAGATGATTCTGAGATTATAACCGTCGCTGATAATGACACTATCCCAGATGGTTTTTACCTCAAAACCGTCTGCAATACCATACTATTACTGACAGTTCTGAGGTTATAACCATCTGTGGTAATATGAGTATCACAGACGGCTTTGATCTTATAACAGTCTGTGTAGTAAGAGTATCACAAACGGTTTTGATATAGTCTGTGTAGTATGAGTATCACAGACCGTTTTGATCTTATAACAGTCTGTGAAGGGAAAAATCACAGACAATTCAAAGCCGTCAGTGATAGTACTCGATTATCACTGACTCGAATATCGCTGATGGGTCAGAACCGTCTGTGATGACTGTTTTGACCCGACTGTGATAATGAATTCTGTAGTAGTGTTAAGCATGTAGCAAGTATCAAAGTAGTTTAGAGTCATTAGAGGACATGCTTCATGCGAATGACCAGTTTCATGACATTTAAAACAGAATGTGTTGCATGCTTTTACAAAAATAGTTTTTGTACTTGGTTTCTTCTCTTTCTTTGGAAAGTATCCAAGACCTTTTCTAAATGAACACTTCTGTTTGCTAAGAATGAGATCAAGGGATACTTTACCTTTGTAGAAATTTTCTAACCCTTTACCAAGTTTTTCAACTTGTGCCCTAAGTTCATTATTCTCATTTAAGATTGAAGCACATGGTATATCTTGACTACTAGAAGGAGTATCTAAATCACATGAAATGGATACATCGAATTTAGATGGAGCATGAGTAATTTCTTTGATAAGCAAGCTTTCATATGAATCTTTTAGTTCTGAGTATTGAGTGCGTAAAGAAGAATGTTCCTCTTTAAGCGCTCTATACTTCTTTTTAGTAGCTCCATAAACTTCATTTAATTCAGTAATCATTTCAACTAATTCATCATATGAAGGTTCATTAGAGTGTACCTTTTCATTACCCTTAGCCATAAGACAGAGGGATGAACTAGTAGAAATGTTGCCGAGAGCTAGACCGGCTAGCTTCTTGGAGCAACCTCCTTCATCGTCGGAGTCGGAGTTGGAGCTCTCACCTCCGGACATCCATTCTCCGAAGCAGGCTTCTTTTGTTGCTTCATTTCTCTTCTTGAAGAATTTCTTCTTGTTATTCAAAGTCTTGTTCTTGTTAGGACATCTTGATGCTATATGTCCCTTTTCGTGACATCCGTAGCATATGATGTCCTTGAAGTTTGTTTGCTTCGGCCCCTTTGGTCGAGTGTTGATGTTGACACCCTTCTTGTGCAACCTGCGAAGAAGTTTTTGAGTATTTTTTACCATTAGAGCTAGATCTTCGTCGGAGGAGCCATCGCTTGAATCGTTCTTGGAACCGGCTTTGAAATACAATGCCTTCTTCTTTGTCTCCGAGGGTTCGGCTGCTTCCTTCTTCTCCTTTCGATGCATTTTGTGAGTGATGAGGTTCCCATAGAGATCGGTCGGTGTTGTGGTCGATAAGTCGGAGTTGGTAAGTACCGTGACCAGAGTGTCAAATTTTTCTGGAAGCGCCCCGAGCATCTTTCTTACAATATCAAGGTCAGTAAAAACAACTCCTAGTCCCATGAGTTCATTCACAATATTGTTCAACTGAGTGAACATGGAATCCACGGACTCGGTTGACGACATGGTGAATGTCTCTTATCGTTGCCTCACCATAAGCAATTTTGCCTCTTTGACTTTCGTAGTACCCTCATATATTTCTTTGAGGGTGGTCCAAAACCTTGTGAGTGGTCGTAAGATTACTCACACGGTTGAACTCATTTAAAGACAAACCGGCAAAGAGTGCATTTTTTGCACGGGCATTTAAATGTAGTTTTCTCCTGTCATCATCGGAGTGACTTGCCGGATCATCTGTAGGAGTAAAACCAAGTTTAACAATGTCCCATACATCAAGCCCCATGGCCTCTAGGAATACCGACATGCGCACTTTCCAGTAGGGATAGTTAGTCCCATCAAATATAGGCGCACAACCGGTATGACCAAGAGAAAAGCCCTCATTAGACATCATCCTCTCTCTAGGCGGTAAAGCCTAACTGATCGAGAGACCTTGCTCTGATACCACATGTAGGATCAAGGATGCCGACTAGAGGGGGGTGAATAGTAGGCTTTTAAAACTTTAAATTAAAACAAAGTTTGGCAAATGAAGAAATCAAGAACAAATAATAATAATATGAGAAAGAAGAAAAGAATACAAACACAACAATTTTTACTGAGGTCTCAGAGACTCGCCCAGTCTCCCCTAATCCTCGTTGAAGCACTCAAGTAAATTGAGTCTTGCTCCAATATCCACGATGGATATTATCCACTACTGGTTGCTCCTTATCCACTCCGGAAAGGCGAGCACCGATGCCTTTTATAATACGCCGAGTCTCTCCGACAAACTCCGAACTGGAGAGATCAACGGCCACGCCACCAAATCGTCTAGGTGAGGGCGTTCACCAAGAGTAACGAGTAGCAAGGTCTTTTCTAGACCTCCAAACACGCACCGAGAAACTATGAGTATGCAAATGCTATGAACTGAAAAAACTCGGTGGATCTCAGAAACACTCAACTTGATCAAAAGATCAAGATTTTGTATAAGAACTAAAGCTCAAGAGTGAATATGAATGAGAGGCTGCTGGATGATGAAAACACATGCCCAAAGCCCCTATTTATAGCCTCAAGGATCAAAAGAACCGTTGGAGTTTGGACTGAAAATCAGTACCTCAAACTGACAGTTAGTTCACCAAACTGACAGTCAGTTTGTGTCATGACCAGAAAGAAGTAAAATCCGGAGAAAACAAAACTAGCCGTTTGAGGTAGAAAATGGAAACAAATCAGTGCAAACTGAAAGTCATTATGAGGAACTGATAGTCAGTTCCAAACTCAACGGCTGAAAAAATTTACGGATAAAAATTAGCTAGCCATTTGTGGTCGTATATGGAAAATGTTACCTCATACTGACAGTCAGTATGGACCACAAAATCGACCAGATCAAATAGAAACACAAGCAAATTAGTTGGAGGTCAAAATGCAAACTGACAATCAGTTATACCAAACTGATAGTCAATTTAGCTCAAAAATTTTCAGCTCAAAAAACACACTCTCTGGACAACTGTCAGTTTAACTGAACTGACATTCAAACTGACAGTCAGCATGAAAAAAATAGCTATAACTTTAAATCAAGAAATCCAAATTGAGAGTTTAATATCTCATTTGAAAGATAATTTAAAGGGCTACATTTGTTTCAACAGAAGAAAAAGCCAGATCTGGCTAGATCTTTCTAGAAAATACAAAAACTCTTCTTCTATCAAAAACTCAATTGAAAATCCAAATCTTTCAAAACAAAATTTAAATCAAATCCAACCGAAAAGAATGCAATGCAATGACCTAGTAATTTCTCAGTTCATGTTGGAGATTTAGAGAGGATTTGCAACCCCTCTTTATAGTACGGTTAAAACTAAGCAATAAAGTCCTTAACCGATTGAACTCCAAACGCCGAGATCGGTAAAAAAAAATAAAAACTCATATTACCTTAGGTCCTTTGCATTTCGCGATTTGCGTCTCGACCTTGTTCTTTGCGACTCGTGATTTTTCATTTTACGTCGGGTTCATCTTGATCATCTTGCATTTCTTCCCAACAGAGCTCTGTATTAAAAAGTCTCAAAAGCACAATTAGTCTGAAACACTTTATTTTCATTAATCATCAAAATTAGGGTTAGGCATAAAGGCCTAGATGCAACAAAAGCCAACCCTAACCCTAATCCTAACCCTAACCAAATTGAATTTCTAAACCCTACAACCCTAAAATAATAGCCTCCCTCGCTCTAAACCCGTGCGGGCAAGGCCAAGATGGCAGTCGTGACGGCAGTGACGACGACGGCAGTGAGGCCACGAGGGCCCTAACATAATATAAAAGAAACTTTTAAATCTACATATTATCAATCATTTTAATATACGTACTAACAAACGTTTACATCTACATTCTAACAAATATTTTAATCTATGTGCATACTAATAAAATGCAAATTTGAAAACATCACATTTTTTAGTCCATCACATACTAATAATGTATAGGTTCTTCAAATTTTTTAATCTACAAACATACACTAATATACAAGTTCTTTAAATTTTTTAGTCCATCACATTCACGCATTTACCATCCATATAAATTTATAATCTAAATCCTATCTAAATACTACGAGTTAATGATCTAATTAATCTAGATATACGAGTTAACGAAAATGTACCTCAGCGAACAGATTTGAAGAACTTCTGAAAACAGTTTTTCTTCTCCTCTTTCCTTCCTCTTTCTTCTCTTCTTCTCTTCCTTCTCTCTCTCTAAATAGATTTCAGTAATTTCTGGATTTTTGGAAAAAATGAAAACGGCCGTACTGTGAAAGGGATGGCTGTGGTTTAAATACCTATTTCAGTCGCTAGTCGGGCTGGCGACTAAAATTTTGCTGGTTTCAGTCACTAGCTGGGCTAGCGACTGAAAGTTGGCGTGGCACGGCACCTGGGCCAGTGGGGCGTTGGGCCGTGCCATGTCTTCAGTCGCTAGCCCAGCTAGCGACTGAAGTTCAGTTGCGCGGCCCGGTTCGCGACATGAGGCTATTTTTGCAAAATTTAAAAGCTGTGGGTTAGTTTTCAAATTTTTTTTTGTGGGTTATTAGGCAAAAAAATTCTGTGCCGTGTGTGTGTGTGTGTGTGTGAAGATTACCTAGAGTTTATGATGATGGGCTACATCTAAATTTTACTCTTTTCGGTTAATGCAGTGAGGTAGCTAATAGCTCTAGACATGTCAAATTGTGGTATTGAATATATGAAACTTTTATCTTTTCCAGTCTCAACTTTTGGAGACTAGTAATTGATGAATAGGAATGGACTTGTTTGATCAAGTATACTACTTTTTTATGAAGATATATCTTAATGGCAAACTTTTTTGATCAAGCATGCTACTTTTTATGAAGTTCTTTCTTACGAACCTAGCGATGATACTAATGATGATGATGTCGATGACTACAGTGATGAAGAACTGGTAAGGTGCTATCACAATATTTCAAACAATTTTGACTTTTCAGGATAGTTTGATGTTGAATCATAATGATGATATCTTCATTGTACAGAATTGTGCCCCCCCCCCCCCCCCCATTCTTCATAAGCAAAGATGAGGTTGACTGGCGATGGGTTCAACATAGTAGGGCACATCAGCAATTCAGCATATGCAACAGGCGATGATGGAGTTGAGGATCCAGTCACCACTTCCTGGCTAACCCTGGTACCCTCAAAGAATGGTATGTGTTCGAGGAGCATTTCCATATTACATTCGGCCAAATACTCCAGAACAAACTCTCGTGCCCTATAATAGCTAGATTGCTTCCACACACTTTCCTTTTCTATAACTAAAGAAAAAACTGACATTGAACCACACAGTAAATCACCTTTGCAATATTTTTAAGTGCGTACTAGTCTCACTGATGTTAAACTCCATTTTATTCTAACATTGCTGACTTACACCTTCATAATAGATACAAATTATTGATAAAAAAAAATACATTCAACTTGGTTGGGTAGGATGTTATGAATCCCAAGGCTGTATATTGATAAGTGCTTAATTGGTATGTGTCGTGGTATTGCAAATACCCCTGCAGGTTTTGTGGAAGATCCTAGCTAACGAACAACGACGCGAGCTGACCGCGTTACCAGTCACCTCTCGCCGGGCAAGCATAGAGTGACACAAGGATTTATATAGGTTCAGGTCTCAGTGGAGACCCTAGTCCTGTCGACGTGCTCCAGACTTGAGTCGGCTGGGGGAGTTCTCTCGCGGGGAGAGAGCTCCAAGGCACGCCTATTGGTTTTTTGTGTATTGATGCAAATGAATTGTTCTTGGTTACAAAAGAGGGGTACAAGGGCATATATAGGCCCAAAAGAAACAAAAAGACCTAACTACCCCAGTCACAGCCGTTGGATCAGAGGGTACCGACATTATTCCACCGACTAAGGGGCTTGGTTGCTTCACAAGTGTCCTTGCTAGTTCTCGAGGCGCTCCCTACGTGACCCCCACGTGACCCCCACGTGACCCTGCGTAGGAGGCACTTGCGGCCTCCGCTCGAGAAGGGTCACCGGGGGCTCTTGTCCCCAGGCCAATGGTGGCGCCCGGGATCGAGCCACCGGGCCAAAGGCGGCACCCAGTACAAGACCACCGGGGACCTTTGCCATCGGGCAAATGGCGATGCTTGGGACTGGGCCACTGGGGGCCTTCGCCACCGGGCAAATGGCGGCGCCCGGGGTGGGGCCACCTGGGGCCCTTGTCCCCAGGCCAAAGGCGGCACCTGAGACAGGACCGTCGGGGGCCTTTGCCACTGGGCAGATGGCGGCGCCCGGGACCAGGCCACCAGGGGCCTTTGCCACTGGGCAGATGGGACCAGGCCACCGGGGGCCTTCGCCACCAGGCAGATGGCGGTGATCGGGACTGGGCCACCGGGCAAATGGTGGCACCTGGGTCTAGGCCACTGGGGGCCCTTGTTCCCGGGACAAAGGTGGCGCCCAGGACAGGACCGCCGGGGGCGTTTGCCACTGGGAAGATGGCGACGCCCAGGACCGGGCCACCAGGGGCCCTTGTCCCCGTGCCAAAGGCGGCGCCCGGGACAGGACCGCCGGGGACCTTTGCCACCAGGCAGATGGCAGCGCTCGGGACCGGGCCACCGTGGGCCTTTGCCACTGGGTAGATGGCGGCGCCAAGGACCAGACCACCAGGGGCCTTTACCACCGGGTAGATGGCGGCCCCCGGGACCAGGTCAAGGGCCCTTGTCCCCGGGCCAAAGGCGGCGCCCGGGACCGGGCCACCGGGGGCCCTTGTCCCCGGGCCAAAGGCGGCGCCCGGGAAAGGACCACACCGGGGGCCTTTACCACTGGGCAAACGGCGGCACCCGGGCTGGGGCCACCGGGAGCCCTCGTCCCTGGGCAAAAGGCGGCGCCCAGGATAGGACCGCTGGGTCCCTTTGCCATCGGGCAGATGGCGGCACCCAGGCCCAGGCCACCGGGGGCCTCTGCCACCGGGCAGATGGCGGCGTCGGGGACTGGGCCACCAGGTGCCATGATCTCTGGGAAAATGACAGCGCTCGGGGCGGGGCCACCGAGGGCCATGGTCACCAGGCACATGGCGGTGCCCGGGACCGCGCCACGGGGGGCCATGGTCACCGGGCAAATGACAGCGCCAGGGGAGGGGCCACCGGGGGCCCTCATCCCGAGGCCAAAGGCGGCGCCCGGGACAGGACCCTCGGGGGTCTTTGCCACCGGGTAGATGGCGGCGCCCGGATCGAGCCACCGGGAGCCATGGTCACCGGGACCAATCGGGCGGAGATTTCCCCCAACAGCAGCCCCCCATGTCCTTCGGGGACACGTCCTAAGTCCTCGGAGGGAACCTCTGGCACCTTTCCGATGCTTCGGTTCTCGCGGCACGCACTTATGGTGGCACCGCCGATCATCATGACGCCGCAGGCCTCGATTGGCGCGCATCGTCGGCTATAATGGCCTCACGTGGTTCGAACCGCCGACGCGTCGTTTCCCACGCGTGCCCCTTCAATTTGTGCTCATCGTTCGAAATGGTCGGTTCAGATCTATCCTGAGCAGCCACGTGGTGCCCATCGGGGCCGCGTGTGGGCTCTATAAATAGGGCCTCGAGGGGCCCAGAGAGGGCAGGGCACATTCGAAACTCTAAGTTTCAAACTTCCCACCGGCAATCTAACCTCTCCCAGCGGCCCTCTCCCGGTAACCTAGCCCCCGGAACATAGCTCTTCAGTAGCTTAACCCACCCAAAACCTAAATGGCTCCAAAGGGCCGCGCCAAAGTCCCCCAATGTGCCCCCAGTGGAGGTCACTGCAGATTTTCTCTGGGCTTCCGAGTTCACCTCAGAGGAGTTGGAGTCCCTCGTGGATTGGGGGCTCGTCACGGACGGGGACGTCCGGATCCCCCCGAAGAAGGAGACTGCGCCTCGCCCCCGGCCCGGAGAGGTGGTCGTCTTCGTGGCTTTCCTCGAGGCCGGCCTCCAGCTCCCGGTGCACCCGTTGCTCTGAGAGTTTCTCCGGGAGTACGGGGTGACGCTCAACCACTTAACTCCCAACGCCCTCGTCCGGATGGGCCTCTTCATCTAGCTATGCAAGACGACCATCGGACGGGAGCCGACGCTCCGGCTGCTCCGGTACTTCTATGAGCTCACGGCGAGGAGCTCGTACATGGTGAAGGGGGGGCCGAAGTCGGCGTTCAGCTCCATCATGATACAACTCCTACCGGCCCAGGTGGAGGAGTATCCGGTGGCAGCCTCCCGGGACCATTGGGGGATTGGCTCCAAAGATGGTTCTATCTCCGAGTCCGGAACTCTGGGGTCACCTACTCCCCGGAGCCTCCCTGCTATTGCCGCTCATTCGCCCCCAAGCCCCCAATGTGGACCCCCGAGGAGTTGAGGCTTCTCAGAAAGGTGGTGGGCGCCCGGGGCGTTAGGTCCATGAGGGACGCCGTGGAGGAGTTGGCGCTCCTCAAGCTCTCCGCCTTCTCGGGCCGTACACGGCCACCCGCGAGAAGGCGAAGAACCTCCTCGGGAGGTACTACGCTAATGAGCACGAGCGCGACGAGCGCGTCGTGCGCGTCATCGGGGAGGGTCCTCCCCAGAACTTGGTGGCTGAAGCCTTCGGGTTGAGGCTACCAGCGAGGACGCCTCTCTCGACCCCCGGCTCCCACAAGCGGGGGAAGGAGATCGACGGGGGCCCTGAGCCAAAGCGCACCAAGGCACAGAAGGCCCCCAGCACGGCGATGACACTGGGCTCTACGCTCGCGAAGGCCCATGGCGCAGCCCTCAGGTCGGGGCGTGCACGGGCGCCCCTGAGGCGCGGGGCCACGCCGCCCCTCCCGGAGGAGGAGTCCCTCGAGGGGCCGGCGGGGACGAGGGAGTTCATGCGCCTCCTCGAGGCCTCTAACGTGGCCGAGGGGAAGGGGGCGGCTGGTGATGGGGGGGCGTCCGATTCGGCGAACTATGACCCCTTGTTGTCCTCGGTGGTTGCACCTCCGGTGGCTCTGGAGCCAGCGGAACCGGAGCGCTCGGAGGTACGCTTCGCGGAGGCTTCCCCTCCACGCGTAGAGTGGCCGGTGGACGAGGGGGCGAGTCCCTCGGCCAGTGCGGTCCTTGCGGCTACGGGGGCCCGTGACACATAAAGGGGAAGGGACTCCTTATCCCTCCCCGGGGCGACACTCCCTCAAAGAGTTCGTCCTCCACCTCCTCAGAGACCGAGTCCCCGGCAACGAGGGCCGCGGCCGGGGCCACACCGGTCCATATCACCCCCGCAGCCTTGATACAGGGGCCCGCAGGTGGAGACGGGTCCGAGGGTACGAGGAGAGAGACGCCCCCGCTGTCTCTGGGCAAGGCTCACCAGTTGGCCGCGAGCCTCCAGATCCCGGAGGTCCAGGAGTACGTCTCACAAGGGACGCTCAGCGACCGGTGTGGCAAGCTGTTGTCGCTCCACATCCATGTAAGTTTGTTGGCGAGGCGCCCGGCTACTCTTGGTTTTCAATAACCTTCGCATTTGTAGGGGGTAGCCCTCACCCGGGGCATAGAGGAGCACTTCAAAAGGGTGTTGAAGGAGGCGGACGGGAGGGCTGACGCCTTCTGCAGCGAGTGGGACGAGGCGCTCCGAGAGCGCCAACAACTGCCTCCAAAGGGAGGCGAAGGCGAAGGAGGGCGCCCTTCGGGAGCTCGAGGGCTCCACCACCTGGGAGGTGGCGGAGGCGGGCCGCTCCGTCCGTTTGGCCCCCGAGGGGCTCGGGCTGCGCCTCGGGCCTGGGAGGTTTCTCAACGCACAAGTCTCCGTGATCCCGGAGGCCGCCAACGCCCGAGCCCAAGGCTGGGCTATCCCGGTGGTGGCCGCTGCTACGGGCCTCGTGGAGCTCCGGGGGACCGGCGCCCGAGCGATCGGAGGCCGGATCCCACGAGGCTTTCCCGACTTCTTCGAACTGCAACGATGGGAGGTGGAGGAGCTCGTGGGGGGATTCTTCGACCAGATCGTGTGGGCGCAATTTCCAGCTTCGGTGACCTCGAGGGTGGACATCTCGGCTCCGGCGACGAGGGAAGCCTCCCGGGGGGAGGACGACAATAACCAAGTATGAGCCTCCCCCCGGGCCTTTAGATAGGTCTTTTCTTTTTCTTAGGATTTTTGCTCCCTGTAGGTTCTTAGAGGAAGCCCCGGAGACTTGTACAAAGTTCTCTTCAATGAATGAAGGATTTTTTTGCTAAGTCGACTCAATTTTGCTAAGTCTTGATTCGCTTCGAGCAGGTGTCCCGGGAGCTAACTCCCAGGAGAGGGCTACCAAGGGTTGAGCGCTTTTGCTCGGGGAGCTCCCCGGGAGCCCGAGGGTTCGCTCCTGGAAAGGGGGAAACCCAAGTATCCCTAGTTTTGCTAAGCCTTGCCTCCGGAGGGCGCGGCGAGGGTACCTCCCGGGAGCCGATCCGGTTGCGGTGACTTCTGGAGTGGCACCTCGACAACTTCGACAACCACCGTGCTGAGTTGTCTCCTCCGAGACCGGGATCCCGGAGGGTTCCGCCTCTTCGGATACTCCCACCAGTGGGCTACGAGTATTGGCCCGAGGGCTTGCTTCGAGAGGCCCAGCAGCGCGTAAGAAGCTTGTACCGAGACCTCGCCCGGGAGTTGTCGGAGGGCCTCCGGCATTATTAGGTGTAGGCGCCCCCATCGTATTTTCCCGTGGGAGCTTAACTCCCCGGGTTGTATCCTATGCTTGCCCGGGGCTTGTCCCCAGGACATCTTGACCCACCGAGGGGTTGTCCCCCGGTTGAATGTCGTATCAATAAAGCTATGAATTTTCTCATTGACTTTTATGTGATTGTTTTCAAAGATTTGTCGGAAAGCCAAAAATATTGAACTGTCCGGGCCCGGGTTATCCCCCCACCATCAGTGGGGGGTAGCTTGGTTCTGCGCGCTGGGGGTAAGGCACGAAGAGGCCCGGACACTGATAATTACGAAAATCATGTAGCCCCGGTTGGGAGCTTCCAGAGGCCGGTAGGGAAGTCTCCGGTCGAAAAAAATTTCGAGGGCCAGAAGTAAATTCCCCATGTCTCCGTGAGAACGCGGAGCCGGTAGTGAAACTTTCGATTGAAAAATTCCGAAGGCCGGTAATAAGTTCCCCCAGTCTCTGTGAGAACGGGGAACCGATAAGGAAACTCCCGGCCGAAAAATTCCGGAGGCCGGTAATAAGTTCCCCCGGTCTCCGTGAGAACGGGGAGCCGGTAAGGAAACTCCCGACCGAAAAATTTCGAAGGATTCCAACAATTGAGATTTCCAAGGCCGTTTAGAGGGGAAGCTCGCTCCTGAGGGAGGATGAGCTTGATAACCCATGGAGGGGGAAGCTCCCGGAGGAGGATGAGCCTAATGACGGGCTTGAGTGTTTGAGGGGGGACAAGTCTCTCAAAGTGACTCGCTACCGCAATTCATGAGAATTGGGTTGCCGCTTACCCCCTCAGTCCACGAGGGGTTACCGTAAGCCGCCCTACAGGAGCGACGCTCCCATCGTAGGGACTTTTAGACTTTGATAGCCTACATCCTCACGGGGAGGGCATCCTCGCAAGGAGGGCATCGCCTTAGAGACGGTAATCTAGGAATCTGTAAAAACTCATGGGCAAAAACCATTTGCATTAACGAAGATGAAATACAACGCCTCCCCCCCCCCAAAGCTGCGGCGGGGGAGGGAATAGTGAATACAATATCCCTCCGGGTGATCGCGTTGGGGGAGGGAGTGGTGAGCATTGCGCCGCGCCTCCCCCTGCGAAATCACGACGGGGGAGGGGAAGCCCAGAGGCTAAGTGTAGAACTTGCGGAGCAAGCCTGTGTTCCAAGTATGCTTTAGCTCCTGGTCTTTGAGGTTGGAGAGCTTGTAAGCCCCTGAGCCCAGGACCGTAGAGATCCTGTAAGGGCCTTCCCACTTGGGGGAGAGTTCATCCTGGGCCTGGGGGTCGGTCACACACTTGAGGAGAAGGTCCCCAAGGCAGAAAGCTCTCGCGTGGACGCGCTGATTGTACGCACACGCCATTTCACTCTCGTAGATGGTGTGGCGATGTAGCGCTCAGTCGTGTTCTTCCTCGACGAGGTCGACTTCCAGTCGCTGGTTGGCTTTATTGGTTTGGTATGCTTCTGCCATGGCTCCGTCTAGGAGCTCGACCCGCAGCGACCGAAAACCAATCTCCAAGGAGAGAACTGCTTCAACCCCGTACATGAGCGAAAAGGGCGTGCATCCCGTTGCCCGACTAGGGGTCGTGCGCGTGGAACAAAGGATGCTGCGAAACTCCCCTGCCCATGCGCCCCGTCTGGAGGCGGCCTGCTCAAGTCGTCGGCGTAACCCTTGTAGGATCATGCCGTTGACCCTTTCGACTGCTCCGTTGCTCTGGGGGTGAGTTAGAGAGGCGAAGTGGAGGGTGACTCCCAAACCCTCACAGAATTCCCGGAAGTGCATGGAGTCGAATTGGGTCCCGTTGTCGACAGTGATTTCCCGGGGGACTCCGAAGCGACACATGATGTTTTTCCAGAAAAACCGTTGCACTTCTCGGGAGGTGATGATAGCCAAGGGCTCAGCTTCCACCCACTTAGAGAAGTAGTCCACTGTGACCACCACATAGTTGTAGCCCCCGGGTGGTGGGGGGAAGGGACCTAAGAGATCCATTCCCCAGCGCGCGAAGGGCCAAGTGATGGGGATGGTTTGCAGCGCTGTGGAGGACAAGTTGAAGCCCTTTGCCATTTTTTGGCAGGCCTCGCACGCGGAGATGAGGCCTCGCGCGTCGCGGATAGCGGTGGGCCAATAGAAGCCCTATCGAATAACTTTTGCCACGACGGCACACGGAGCCAGGTAAGACCCACAACTCCCTGAGTGGATGTCCTCAACGAGTTGAAGTCCTTCTCCCCGCGGGAGGTAGCGGAGCAGGGCTAAATCGCCCCGCTTGTAGAGTTTCCCCTCTAGTAGGAGGTACGCCCGCGCCTTGGCGCGGAGGCGTTTCGCCTCGGTCTCATTGGGAGGGTCCCCTTCCCCCCTTATGAAGGAGACGAGGGGATCCATCCAGGACGCTGCTCGAGTGATTTCGAGACCTCTGGGGCGCGGGACTCGTGGTCCACGTCCGGAGAGGCCACCGATATCGCGATAATTTCTAGGAAAGCACCCCCGGGGAGAGGTTCCGGGGTGCTGGCCGCCTGGGCCAAGGCGTCGACCCGATCATTATCCCTCCGGGGGATATGCCAGGCTTCCAGACCCTCGAAGTGCTTCTCCATCTTACGCACCTCCCCAAATATAGGCTCAGGTTCGCGTCATGGCACGAGTAAGACTTGTCCATTTGACAAACCACGAGCTGGGAGTCTCCTTTGAAAAGAAGGCGAAGGATCCCCAGGGAGCACGCGAGGTGCAGCCCCATGAGCAGGGCCTCGTATTCGGCGACGTTGTTCGTAGCGGGGAACTCAAGCCTTGCCGCGTACTCTAGTGCCCTTCCCTCAGGGCTCTGGAGGACTACCCCCGCGCCGGCCCTAGCGAGACACAAGGAGCCATCGAACATGAGGGTCCAATGGTCGTTGCGTCGGGGCGGCTCAGGAAGGTTGTCCCCCTCTGTCCCGGAGGCGGTGGTCCATTGCGCCATAAAGTCAGCGAGGACTTGTGACTTGATGGCGGAGCGGCCCGTGACCGAGAGGGAGAAAGGAGCGAGCTCGGCTCCCCACTTTCCAATCCGGCCGGTGGCTTGTTTATTCTGTAGTACCTCCCCTAAGAGGAGAGACAACGGGACTGTGATCGGGTGCCCCAACAAGTAGGGACGGAGTTTCCGGGATGCCATGAGAAGGGCATAACAAATCTTCTCCATCTCGTGTACCGAGTCTTAGCCCCCTGAATGGCCTCGCTCACGTAGTACACGGGGCGCTGCTGCCCATCCCACTCCTTCACCAGTACTGCGCTTACAGCTACCGGGGTCGCGGTGAGGTAGAGGAGCAGAGGTTCCCCTGGAGACGGGTTCACGAGCATTGGAGGGCTCATGAGATACTTCTTCAAGTCATCGAAAGCTGCTTGGGCCTCAGGGGTCCAATGGAACTCCTCGAGGCCTCGCAGGATCTTGAAGAATTAGAGGCCGCACTCCCCGACCGCGAGACGAAGCTGCTTAGTGAGGCCATGCGGCCGGTAAGACACTGTACGTCTTTGACGGAGCGTGGCGGGGGCATGTCCAGTAGGGCCTAAATCTTTTCGGGGTTGGCCTCTATGCCCCGTTGGGACACGAGGAAGCCCAGCAGCTTCCCCCCGCGCACGCTGAAGGCACACTTCTCTAGGTTGAGTTTCAATCTGTACTCACGGAGGTTGTGGAAGGTCTCCGCCAGGTCGTCGACGTGGGTAGTTGCACTAGGTCTTTTGACAACCGCGTCATTGACGTAGACTTCGTTGTTGCGGCCAATTTGGTTCTTGAGGACCATCGACGTGAGGCGCTGGAATGTTGCCCTCGCATTCTTTAGCCCAAAGGGCATATGGGCGTAACAGAAGGTGCCGAGGGGAGTTATAAAACTCGTCTTTTCCTCATCCTTCTTAGCCATCCGGACTTGATGGTAGTCTGAATACACGTCGAGGAAGCTCATAAGCTCATGCCACGCGGTCAAATCAACCAACTGGTCGATCCGTGGGAGTGGGAAGTTGTCTTTTGGGCAAGCCTTGTTAAGGTCGGTGAAGTCTATGCACATACGCCACTTGCCGTTCAGCTTCTTCATGAGGACAGGGTTTGCCTACCACTCGGGGTGCAAGACCTCCCGAATGAACCCTGCCTCTCAGAGCTTGGTGATCTCAACTTTGATGGCCTCTTGGCATTCAAGAGAGAGCTTTCTCAACTTCTGTTTGACCGGGGGGTGATCAGGGGTCACGGTGACTTATACTCGATCACCTCCCTGGCGTGCTTCCACGCAAAAATGTCAGAGTTTTTGCGGAGGAAGGCCGCGAGTTTCTCCGTGTGCTCTTCGGAGAGGTCCGCCCCGATCTTGACGGTCCTCCCTCCATCCTCCGGGGATAGCTGGTCGCTCTGGAGGTCCCCCTCCGGGCGAGGTTTTGGAAGAGACTTCCCGGAGGGGACGACCGGGGTGTCTAACGTCGTGGAAGAGTCCTCTCCCCCCGGGGCCTTGATCAGGTTGACGCTCCCAATCATCGCAGTGGCGCGCTCGTACAGAGCGCGGGCCACGCCCTGGTGGCCTCGGGCGGTGATCACGCCGTGAGGCCCAGGGATATTCACACAGAGATAGCTCTAGTGGATCGCCACCCCCAAACGGTTGATTGCGGTCCTCCCCATGATTGCGCTGTATGAAGAGGGGAGGTCCACTACGTCGAACCGGACTATCTCCGTCTGGTAGTTGTCTGGGGTACCGAAGGTCATGGGGAGATCCACCTTGCCCACCGGGCAGATGGTCTTCCCCAAGACAAAGCCCTGCAAGGGCCCGGTTGCGGGCTACAGCAACTTCTCATTGACCTGCATCTCCCTGAACACCTTCAGGTACAGGGCGTCGGCGGAGCTTCCGCCGTCGACGAGGATATGCTCCAGGTGGCAGTTGTAGACGGTGGCGGAGACAATGAGCGCATCGTCATGGGGGAACTAGACCCGGTGCGCGTCTTCTGCCGTGAAGGTGAGGGGGACGTTCGGCCATTTTGGTGGCCGAGACGTATGTAGCACGCCCACAACCTTTACCTCCCGTGCGTACTCCTTGCACTGGCGTTTGGAGTCCCGCCCCAAGGCAGATCCCCCCGTAATGATGTTTACGTGCCTTTGGGAGGTTTGGAAGGGGAGTTCTTCAGCTGAGCCCCTTTCCTGTGCTTGTCTTTTCTGCTCCCCCGCAGGAGCAGGGACAGCCGGCAAAGCCGATGCAGGGGTCAAGGAGGCAGAGCTCCCTCCCCCCTGCCCACGCTGGTCGAGAAAAGTGGTGAAGTGTTGTAAGAGCTCGTGGCACTCTCGGGTAGCGTGTATATTTGACTTGTGGAAGGCACACCACTAGTTGGCTGTGCCCTCCTTACCTTCCCTGGGAGGACCTTCACGACCGCGGGACGACTGTCCCCTCCCCCATAACCTTTCGACTTAGGGAAAGGGCAGTTGCCCTTGTTGCCGTCTCGCGAGCCGCCTCCGCCCTAGAGGACAAAAGTGTCCCGAGGCCGTGGCTTGCTGCGATCGCTCCTCCTAGGGCGCTTATTGAGGGGGTCCCTGGCCTCCCAGCCGGTGGAGGCAGGAGCCCCTTGGTTCTTCTTCCAGAGGTCGTCTTCCTCCACACGGGCATACTTCTCGAGCACAGTGAAGAGCTCGTCGGCGGAGGTGGGGTACACCTGCACAAATTTGGAAGGGTCGGCCTCACCGTTGTAATGCTCGATATGCGGCGGGCGGTAAGGCCGCGGCCAGCGGATGCACCGGAGACGGCTGCACAGCGGCTAATTAGCCCCCTCAACCTCCTTGGGAGATTCTTAGTCGCTATCCCCTTTGACCAGAGATGCACGCTCGTTATCGGAGTCGGGGGGGGGTCCCAGTGGTCCGCCGGCGCGACGGTAGCGCGTCTTCTCCTCGGGGTTAGTCGAGCTAACCTCCTGGATGTCCGGGTGTCCCCCGGAGGTGGCAGTCGCTTCCTCGGCCGGTCTTTTCCCCCGGTCGGCACGGGAGCGTGGCTCACCGCGACCGCTGGCCGGGGGGAGTTCCGATCGGTAGTGGGAAGGGGCCTCCCCAGATTTCACGGTGCACATTCGCTCGACCTCCTCCCGGGTGAAGCGGGTCTAGTCTACCGGGGGAGCCCTCGGAGGTGGCCCTGGGGGAGGAGGGAGCTCATGCGCAACGGTCGCCAGCTCGGGGGAGGCCACCGGTGCATAGGATGGGCCCGGCGCGGGGTGAGCGCCCAAAATGGCGATGGGGGCAGGTGCGGGGGCGGCGTAAGCCCCTGGAGCTGCCACCGAAGTGGGTGCCAGGGCACTCCTGGGTGTTAACCCTGGGAGGCCTTCGGACCTGTGGGCTACCACGGATGAGGGGAAGGTTTCCAACGCGGGGGGGATCTCCGGCGCGCGGAAAGCCTCCTCCTCCGGCGCTTGCGCAGCCAACCGGGGCTCGGTGCCGGGTAACGGGGGTTCCGGACCGGATGCCGGATAGCCTCCCAGGAGCGAACGTGGGGAACATCCCCGGCACAGGGAAGGCCCCGAACGCAGGGAAGCCTCCCAGGACCGGAAACACTCCCGGCACGGGGAAAGCTCCGGATGTTAACAGCGTGGGGGAGGTGGCCAGAAGCCCCATGAAGAACAGTGGTGGTCCCCCCATAAACGGATATGGGGGCGGGTAAGCAGGAGCTGGGGGCCGCACAAAGACGCGTAACAACTCCTCCAGCGTGTGCTGAGTACGGAGTTGGCCCTCAACCAAAGCCCCAAGCAAGGGGTATCCAGGGTCTGGACCACCGGTTGGGGGGCACTAGGCCCCACAAGCGCGGTCGCGTCCGGCGGCCTGGAAGTGGGAATACCTGCACCAGGGATTTCGGGAGTTGGGGGAAGTACCTCTCTCCGGACGTCCCCGGCCAGTAGTGTTTTCATAGCGGCGTCTTCTCGCATGGCAACGCTGGGTCACTGTGACCAGCACCACCGGGAAGGGAGAGGGCCTTGGCCCTCGTTCTTGGGGGAGCCATGGCGACTCGTCACGAGTCCCCACGGATGGTGCCAACTGTCGTGGTATTGCAAATACCCCAGCAGGTTTTGTGGAAAATCCTAGCTAACGAACAACGACGCGAGCTGACCACGTTACCGATCACCTCCCACTGGGCAAGCACAGAGTGACACTAGGATTTATACAGGTTCAGGTCTCAGTGGAGACCCTAGTTCTATCGATGTGCTCCTGACTTGAGTCGGCTGGGGGAGTTCTCTCGCGGGGAGAGAGCTCCAAATGACGCCTATTGGTTTTTTGTGTATTGATGCAAATGAATTGTTCTTGATTACAAAATTGGGGTACAAGGGCAAATATAGGCTCAAAAGAAGCAAAAAGACCTAACTACCCCGGTCACAGCCGTTGGATCGGAGGGTATCGACGTCATTCCACCGGCTGAGTGGCTTGGATGCTTGACAAGTGTCCTTGCTAGTTCCCGAAACAGTCCTCACGTGACCCCCACGTGACCCTACGCAAGAGGCACTTGCGGCCTCCACTCGGGACGGGTCACCGAAGGCTCTTGTCCCTGGGCCAATGTGGCACCCGGGATCGAGCCACCGGGCCAAAGGCGGCGCCCGAGACAAGACCACCGGGGAACTTTTCCACCAAGCAAATGGCGGAGCTCGGGACCGGGCCACCGGGGGCCTTCACCACCGGGCAAATGGCGGCGCCTGGGACATGGCCATCGAGCAAACAGCGGCGCCTGGGGCATAGCCACTGGGGGCCTTTGTCCCCGGGCCAAAGGCGGCGACCGGGACAGGACCGCCGAGGGCCTTCGCCACCGGGTAGATGGCGGTGCCCGGGACCAGGCCACCGGGCAAATGGCGGCGCCCGGGGCGGGGCCACCGGGGGCCCTTGTCCTTGGGCCAAAGGCGGCGCCCGGGACCGGGCCACCGGGGGCCCTTGTCCCCGGGCCAAAGGCAGCACCCGGGACAGGACCGCCGGGGGCCTTTGCCACCAGGCAGATGGCGGCGCCGGGGCGGGGCCACCGGGGGCCCTTGTCCACGTGCCAAAGGTGGCGCCCAGGAAAGGAACACCGGGGGCCTTTGCCACCAGGCAAATGGCGGCGCCTGGGGCGAGGCCACTGAGGGCCCTTGTCCCCAGGCAAAAGGCGGAACCCAGGACAGGACCACCGCGGGCCTTTGCCAGCAGGCAGATGGTGGCGCCCGGGACTGAGCCACCGGGGCCTTTGCCACCAGGCAGATGGCGGCGCCCGGGCTTGGGCCACCGGGGGCCTCTGCCACCGGGCAGATGGTAGCGTCCGAGACCGGGCCATCAGGGGCCATGATCACCGGGAAAATGACGGCGCCTGGTGCGGGGCCACCGGGGGCCATGGTCACTGGCAAATGACGGCGTCCTGGGCGGGGCCACCGGGGGCCCTTGTCCCCGGGCCAAAGGCAGCGCCCGAGGCAGGACCACCGGGGGTCGTTGCCACCGGGCAGATGGCGGCGCCCGGGACCGAGCCACCAGGAGCCATGGTCACCGGGCACATGGCGGCGTCCGGGACATGGTCACAGGACTGATCGAGCGGGGATTTCGCCCAACAGTATATATTTTGCCCTATGTTTGCGTCTTAAAACGTGCTGAAAAAAATTTCGACATGACATGTTATGTGATTTTTTGTAGCATTTTTACAATCCATTTTCATGATTGTGTTAGTTATATTTCAGGGATCATTCCTACACAATTTGAAAGTGTTTCGAGCTCGTTTGGACAAGACACGAAAAACAACATGAAAACTAAATGAAAAAAGGGCCCTAGGGACCCAAAACCTAACCCTAGCCGAGCCTGTGCCTATGCTTGACTATGGGTACGACCCGTGCTAGGGCTGTGCCCAGCTCGGTTTGTGCTGGTTTCTGCTGTTTTGATTCCGTCTCGTCCGTTTCGCGCGCTGTTCAAATTCGGATTCCATCACGTGCATGTCAAGAGTTGTATTTGATTACGTTTACTTATTGTACTATAAATAGATAAGTTTTTGGCTTAATTTAGGGTGCTTCTTTAGAGTTTATTCAGGTTTAGAAGTTAGGTTTAGATGAGCCCCCTTCTCTATTCAGTTCTAGTTTAAGCGTTTGTAAGCCGGTGTGGTCGGCAGACCTAATTATTGGATGCAATTGAGTAAGTTTTTATTTAATTCTTGTTATTTCTGTATTTTTATGGTTTTTTGTGAGTAATTTGTTTCTAGGGTTAGGGATGACCTAATTCGGAGGGCGTAATTCATCCTCTGTCCCATTTTCAAGTTTTGTGACTTAGTTTCTCACATTTTTTCTTCTAAACCCTAATTTTTCGCCTTGGCAATAGATGTAACAGTTGAGTCTAAACAAGAATATAGGGGAGTTCTAGAGTTCCTTTGCGCCTTGACGCAGGACCCTGAACAAGAGAGAGCCTCTCGCTAGACTTAACCATGGAAGTGATCCTCTGACCGTTGTACTAGCGACTATACTAGCAACTTAATCTGTCTTGAAAAACACTTGAAACTTATTTGCAATTCTTAGACCTTGGTTAGAATTACGTCCGATGGTTATGAAATTCCTGAAACCCTAGGTTTTCGCCCTTAGATCTTAAACCCTAATGCATTGCTTCTCGCTTGATTTCTAAAACCCTAGCTTTCTAATACTTGTTTTTTTACTGCTTTGAAACCCTAGATGGATAGTTTTTAGTAGTAGACAAACAAACCCCAAATTTGCTCAGACTTTGATCCGAGAGGATCTTCGGGTCTATCAGGACAAGTTCGCAAAGGCTTCGCGACCATGACCTAGTCGACCTTGGAAAGGTTCGCAACCTCGAAAAGGGTTCGCAACCTCGATCCGATCTCTGGTCAGAATTGTATTCTGATTCATATACATATAACTAAGTCTCATCTGTTAGGTTTAGTTAGTGTCGGGGTCTAATACGTTTAGGTTATTGAGTCTGATATGTACTCATACGGTTGGACTACAAATACTTTATAATAGTTCTAGTTTAGATCATCGAGTCTAGGTTGAACTTATTTAAGTCTTAGACACATAGTTCATCGACATAGGCGAGTGCGTCCTAATGTTCGACATGTACAAGATTCCTCTTTTCAATAAAGGGTCGTGCTATCTTTTGAACTACGTTTTTGATCAACTTGGATTTCAGTAATTCCAAGTAAGATCCCGTTATTCCACATATTCGCATCTGATCGAGTATAGACGAAGCCCGTCTATACTTCAATCAAGGCAAAACAGCATCTGGTGAAGGCTAGATCAAAACCTGGTCCAGCCCGTAATCAGATCAAGTTGGTATCAGAGCAACTATCCTATCCTGTGGATGGTGAAGACTCGTCAGGGTTACAAAACCTCCGGCGAAACTCTAGGCGATAATTCTACGGTTCCCACAGTCGCGTCTCCGAAGATGTTTGAAGATACCTCCGTTCAAGCTAACCTAGCCTAACAAGTGGCTAAGCTCTCCATTGACATGGATACCGTGCTTGCTTGGATTAAGCAGCAGGCCATGGCTGTACCTTTTGAAGTTGATGCTTCAAAAGGCAAGGTTAAGGGTGTGAAGATTGGTGAAGGCTTGCGCAGGACAGACGAAGATGAAGATGAAGGCGACAATAAGGCCGAAAACCTCGCCAACACCTCCTTAGCTGCCGGATCTTTCAAGGTCCAAGCTAAGGTTGACATACCCATATACGATGGGGTGATCAATGCCGAGAAACTAGATTTTTGGATCAACCATCTTGAGACCAACTTTGACCTATGAGGGTTTAGTAGTGTTCAAAAAATGAAGTTCGCACTGACAAGGATTATCACCCGAGCTAGTTTGATTAATACATGTCGAGTTCAAGTTAGGATCGAATGTGATATGTGTTTATGTGTCTTAGCAGCCGCTATGGTTGCAGACGGACGCAGAGTTAGATTGTGATCGCAGCCTTTGCGCGACCATGAAACCGCAAGCAGTGCGCGGTCAGAGGGTCGCTGACTATGGGCGACCAAAGTAGCAAGGGGGTGTTCAAGCCTTTACTGGACACTTTCCCAGGCACAAAGAAACTTCTTCCACGTGAGAAGACAACCGCTGGGAGGTTAACATGCGCAGTTGTCCATGATTGCACGTGCTTAATCAGCGAAGAGAACGAGTGCGGTTACACAAACTGCACCATGGCAACCGTCCAGAACTGCTTCACGTCGGCATCCTTTCATTCAGTATAAAAGGATGGCTAAATGCACGATGAAGGAGGGGAGACGTCAAGAGAAAACAAGTCATCCATGCTTTAAGACTTAGACATAGTTAGTTAGACAGAAGTATAAGGAGAGATCATCGCCTGTGATAATCTCTTCTCCCTGTAAACTCTTTTCCCATACATAGTGAAATCACAACAGGATGTAGGGCTATTACTCCCACCATCGAGGGCCCGAACTTGTATAAATCTTTGTGTCGCCATTTACATTGTTATCCTAACTTATCTGAGGGCACATAGGAAGGTCTCACATACAACTCACAAATCTGTGTAAGATCAACAGGGGACCCCGAGTCCAAATCGTCGACACACACCTTTGAAGCTGAAAGACCACGCCAAGACATGGTGGAAGATTAGTGCTAAGCTAAGCCTGTTCGGTGTCCAGGATATCCCGATCGCGAGCACAATTGCTATGGCGATTGAGAAGAAAAACAAATCCCGCAACGACAAGAACACAAAAGAGAACTCGACCTCGTCAAAGGGAAAGTTGAGTCCGAAGAGTACTCCAAAATCTATTACGTGCTTCTCTTGTGATCATTGTCACATTGTTGGGCATACAAGGGATAAGTGCTATAAGCTCCATCCTGAACTTCGACCAAAGAGAAACAAACCAGGGAAAAGAACTGCTACAGCTACTACGGCTCCACCTAAAGAAGAAGTTGTCCGAGTAAATTCGATTGATGAGGCGGATACGACCTTGTCTCTGATGGCAATGCCGAAGGAGAAAGGACCGGATTCACCTGACGACCATCACTCAACGGAGGACTTATTCACTATCAATATCCAGGTGAAGTACGAAGTGGTCGCAACAATATTCAATCCCGAAGTAAGAAGAATTTGGTTTCCGCTAGACTGGTTTGGCGACTTGGTTTGAAGACAACCACACACCTGCGACCATATCCGCTAGATTGGTTTACACCCAATGTGAACCAACAGATCACAAGTTAGTGTGTGTTGAAGTTTGCGATCTCTGCTCGATATATCGATGAGGTTCAATGCGACTTGTCCCTATCGATATTTGTTAGGTGATCCTTGGAGTCCGTATTTGTATGATCGAGATGCCCACTTCCATCGATGAGCGCAAGAGTACGAACTCACTAAAGGCAGAGTTAAGTTCGTGATCAGTAGAGATGTCCACGTCAGCACCTCAAACTTGATTACCGCAAACCAGGCCAAAAGAATCGTCAATGCATGTCATAAATACGTGCTGGTTATGATTCGACCAATTGGTCAAAGTGTTAGTACTCGAGTAGAGTTGTCGTTGGCGTGTCGAGAAGATTCTGGTCATTTGTCGGGACTTCTGGAAAAATACAGTGATCTGTTCGAAAGTACCCAGGGTCGTCCACCGAAATGTCCAGTTGAGCACGAAATTCAGCTCGTGTCCGATGCGACACTTCCCAATCTGAGTATGTATCGCAACTCGGTATTGGAAAACAAAGAGATCAAAAGATAGCTTGGTGAGTTGCTGACTGATGGTGTCATTCAACCAAGTAGTTCACTTTATGGATCACCTGTGGTGTTAGTGCCAAAGAAAGATGGGACTTGGTGTATGTGCATCAACTACCGAGCACTGAACAAGATCACCATCAAGAACCGGTACCCCTTCCTCGTATTGACAACCTGCTAGACCAATGGAAGCATGTTGTTATCTTCTCAAAATTGGATCTTAAGTTAGGATATCATCAAGTTAGCATCTGAAAGGAGGATACTTGAAAAACCGTGTTCAAAACACTAATTCTTATGATCATAACACTAACCTTCTAGTCAAAAGGACTCTATTTCCTACGACCACTCTGGTCGTAGAGATATAGGTCGTAGCCAGTACACGACCAAACGAGTAGTATTTACCTTGTCGGTGCACCAAAAACTGGAGTCATTCTCTAGATAAAGGACTAGTCGAGAATGTATCTACAGACCACAGACTAAAGGTCCAACAGTTAGATGGTTATGTACATTCGACCAGATCAGATGGTTATGAGTATTCGACCATACTGATCGGTTATGACCATTTGACCATACCTAATAGTCCTTCTCATTCGACCATGACCTTTGGCTATTGTGAGCCTTTATTTACCCATAAATGTCATAACTCCCAAGTGAGGTAACCGTCAAGAGGATAATTGCGCAGATAATATACATGTAATTACACATAATTACACATCAATGACCGGTGCACGTCTTACGCCCAGCGACCCTTCAATTTCATAACTGGCGACCTTCAATGAGCTATAAAAAGAGGAGGCTGAGGATGAAAAAGGGGAGAGATCAAGGGATCGAGAGATCAATTAGATAAAGCCAATACGACCTGATCTGATCAGGGTATTGGACGAGGGAGCCTCCTATTGCTTAGGGAATAGGAGATTAGTTTCTAGCTAATTCAAGAACATCTCTTATTCAATTTTGTAATCCTTTGCACTCTTAGTGAAACTACAACAGGAGTAGGACTATTACTCAACCTTGAGGGCTCAAACCTGTATAATTCATGTGTCTCTGGTGCATCTATGTTTGCGATTCTTCCTCTGGTGTTTGTGAGAAGTGCTTCCCCGTGTGAACTTTTGATCTTGTGTAAGTTTGGCTTGGAACCTTGTTCCAATTTTCGACAAGCCTCTCTCATGTTCAGGATCCCGCGTCAAAGTGCTAAGGACTCAAGAACTCCCTAAATTCTCGCTAAGGCTCAACTGTTATGTCTGTTGCCGAAACAAGAATTTAGGGTTTAGAGGAAGAAAACATCAGGAAATAACTCCAAAACTTGAGATAAAGACCGAGGAAGAATCACGTCTTCCGAATTAGGTCATCCCTAACCCTAGAGGGGATCTACTCACTAAAAGCCATAATAATGCAGAAATAAGAATAAAAATTAAATAAAAACTAACTTGATTGCTTGGATATTGAAGTTGCCGTCCTTGCCGGCTTACAAAAACAATAAAAATAGAGGAGGCTCTTCTAAACTAAACTAAACTAAACTAAAAACTACCTAAATTGTATCCTAAAAGCATGTCTAATTAAGCCAAAAGCTTCTCTATTTATAGTACATGGGTTAACATGCCCAGAAACAACTCCTCGACATGCAGGCGATGAATTAGTCTAGCTTCAAACGGTGCGAGAAAGGACGAATCTGAGTCAAAACTGACCAAATTTGACCAGTTCTAATCAAACTCAACTAAAACCGACCAGTTCTGGTTAAATACGACTAAAACCAATCAAATTTGGTTAAAATGACCAAATTCGACCAGTAAAAGCTGAGGAAAATTAAAACACTTATATTTGTGTTTTTTTATTTTTCTTTATTCACTTCTTTTTATTTTTCTTCTTGAACTTTTTCGTGCTCTTGGCTGGAATGTTTTTACTGGACCATTCCGTCGTGGCTAGGGAGACACAGCTGAAGACGCTTACTTAAGTGCGCTTACAAAAAGGCAGCTTTGTCGGTTTCCCGAGCCCCTGTAAGCAATCTCAATGCTCCATATACCTTCCCTTCATCAGCTGGTCGACGACGCACCATCGCCTCCCCCAGTGGGTCGCATATACATTACACGAGACTAGACAAAACCGTATCTTAAGCAACCGTTTTATTAAAAATATTTTTTGTGTGTGCATAAGTTAAGTAAATCTTCCCTTCCCCAGCTGGTCGACGATTCACCACCACCTTTCCCCAGTGGGTCGATTATACTTTACTCTTACACATTTTTTTATTTTTAAAGAGAAGGAAAATTATCAATCTAGGCATAAAAAGTAACATAAGAGAGTTAATTCCAAAAACTTTTTATTAGAAATCTTCAATTTGGAAGAAGTCAAGTACAATTTAATAGATAAGTTCAAGATTTAATGGTCAATTTAAGATAAAAACTGAACATATGCAATGAAATTTTTTTTAAGAGAGCTAAGTTCAATGGATGATCTGATTACGAGATGGACCGGGTTTCGATCTAGCCTCGACCAAATGCTACTTTTCTCTGATTGAAGTATAGACGGGCTTCGACTATACTTGATCAGATGCTAATATGCGGAACAACGGGATCTTACTCAGAATTACCAAAACCCAAGTTGATCGAAAACACAGTTCAAAAGATAGCACAACTCTTTATTGAAAAGAGGGATCTTGTACACTTCGAACGTTAGGACGCACTCGCCTACGTTGATGAACTATGTGTCTAAGACTTAAATAAGTTCAACCTACACTCAATGATATTCGATGATCTAAACTAGAACTATTATAAAGTATTTATAGTCCGATCGTATGAGACACAATAACCGATTAACCTAAACGTATTAGACTCAGATAATTAACTAAACCTAATCAGATAAGACTTAGTTATGTAGATATTGATCGGAATACCATCCAACCAGGTAGTTCGAATCCTTTACGCATTCGACTAGACGTATTCGACCTGAAGGAACCGAAGATTCTCCCAGATCATGACTCCCTTGTTGAGAAGGAGCCAACCCCCGTTGATGACCACTTGAGCAAAACTGGAGATGTGGAAATTGAGATTGACCATCTTCTAGGGTGTACCACTTTGCTGCACATGCTCACAGATTATGACTCCACTGTTGAGAGGGAGCCAACCCCTGTTGGCGACCATGTGATCAAAATTGGAGATGTGGAAATTGAGCTTGACCATCTTCTCGGGTGTACCACTTTGCTGCACGTGCTCGTTACTCTTTCTGTCCGATTCGAAAAGAATCTCGTGTGCCACTGCTGGTGGTTGTCACTTTCTTCTCCAAGATCACGTCGTCAGGTAGAGGTTCTTCCCGTTGATAGACCAAGTCTTCAATAGATGGTACTATGGTATCAGGCTCATCGTTCAGCATAAAAGGCTCGAAGAGTTTGAGGTGCTCAACATTGATAACCGAGTAAATATCCATGTATGGAGGTAACTCGAGCTGACAAGCATTAGTACCAACTTTCCTCAAAATCCGAAAAGGACCATAACGAATTGGTTTAAGCTTTTTACCTTCACCTTTAAGTCTCTCCTTACTCAGATGTAACCATACCATATCACCTTATTGAAATTGAGCATCAACTCGATGCTGATCATGTCGCGCCTTGTACTTGAGTTGAGCTTTCAACAAGTTTTGTTCAACCTCACCATGGAGCCGTTGAATACCTCTCAGGAACTTCTATGCTCAATCCTGATCAGATACTTCCTTACTATTCTGTGCTAAGGTAGGGATCACAAACTCCATGTCAAATGGACTCTGTGGTAGAAATCCAAAATATACCTCAAAAGGCGACTTTCCAGTCGAACCATGCACTGTTCGGTTAAAAGCAAATTGCAAGTACCAATATGCTTTCATCCCAGGTCTTCGGATGCTTAGAGTTAAAGCCCCTCAAGAGATGACCGACTGTTCGATTTACCACCTCGGTTTGACCATCAGTTTGATGATGAAAAGTAGTACTCCTCTTTAGCTTTGTATCCATCATCATCCAGAGTGATCGCCAAAAGTGACTAAGGAACTGGGTATCACGATCAGACACAATAGAAGTCAGCAATCCGAAATGTGTCCAAATGTGTTAAAAGAATACCTGAGCCACTTCTTCTCCTGTGATAGTCTTTCGACAAGGTATGAGAATTATCATTTTAGAGAACTGATCAACAACCACAAAGAGATAGTCGTTGCTATGTCGGGTCTTAGGCAATCTTCCCAAGAAATCCATAGATATGCTTTCCCATGGTCGTGATAGAATTGGCAAAGGAGTGTATAAACCCAATTTTTTATTTTCCGGTTTCGAGATGCTACAAAGACCACAACCTCGAACAAAACTAGCCACATCCTATTGCATTCACAGCTAGAACACATGTCAATGAAGATTTTGCAAAATCTTCGTAACCCCAAAGTGACCAGCAACCTTCGATGTATGAGCTTCTTGCAGCCATTGAATATGAGGTGCTCCACGAGGTATACAAAGTAAATTGCCCTTGTACAAGAGTCCTTGTCGAACAAACTCTATTGGTTTCCCTGTTTCGAGGTCAGCCAATGCTGATAAAAAAATCAGGATCTTCATTGTACATTGTGACATAGTCATCATGACATGAGGGCTCGATCTACATAAACGCTGATAAGTAAAGGGTCGTAACTGGTGGTCGTGACAACATGTCAACCAGTTTATTGTGTACGCCCTTCTTGTACTTAATCACTAGATTAAACTGTTGCAGATACGACATCCACTTTTTATGTCGAGCTTGCTGTAGGTTCGATTGAGTTTGCAAATATTGTAAAGATTGGTGGTTGTGTGGACAACAGTCTCTTTACCTAAAAGGTAACACCGCTAATGTTTTATGGCCTGATGCGGTGCACACAACTCCTTATCGTAAGTCGGGTAGTTCTTCTGAGCTCCCTGGAATAACTCGGAGTGATATTCTATTGGTCAACTTTGTTGCATGAGCACACCGCCCATTGCATAACCCGAGGCATCAGTTTCTAGCTCGAATGGTTGCCGTAGATTTGGCAAAACTAAGATAGGAGCTTCACTGATCTTCTTCTTCAGCAAGAGAAACATGTGTTCATGTTTTCCTGTCCACTCGAACTTCTGGTCGATCCTGGTTAATGCATGCAACGGAGAAGCCACTATCGAGGAGTGTCATATGAACTTCCGAAGATATTGGCATGCTCCCACAAAACTATGCACTTCCATAACTGTTAGCAGTCGCAGCCACTTGCGAATCACTTTTACCTTATTTGGGTTGATTTGCAACATGATGTTGCCAACCACGAATCCCAGGTACAGTAGAGTTTGCTGACTGAACTCACACTTCTTACGGTTGAGGGGAAGTCGATGTTGCCGAAGCTATTCGAACACCTTTTCAACATGAATGCAGTGCTCGTCCCACGAATGACTATAGACCAGTATGTCGTCGAGGTAAACGATCACAAAGTCGTCGATGAACTGTCGCAATACGTCATTCATGAGACGCACGAAAGTTAGCCGGGGCATTGCAGAGGCCAAACGGCATGACCAGCCATCCAAAGACCTTGTTGCATTTTGAACGTGGTTTTCCAAGTATCCTCCTCCGGATGCTGACTTGATATCCTGACTTAAGCTCCAATTTCGAGAAGATAACAGCATGCTTCCATTGGTCTAGCAGGTCGTCAATACGAGGAAGGTGGTACCGGTTCTTGCTGGTGATCTTGTTCAGTGCTCGGTAGGGGATGCACATACGCCAAGTCCCATCTTTCTTTGGCACTAACACCATAGGAGATCCACAAGGTGAACTACTTGGTTGAATGACACCATCAGTCAACAACTCACACCAAGCTATCTTTTGATCTCTTCGTTTTCCAATACCGAGTTGCGATACATACTCAGATTGGGAAGTGTCACATCAAACACGAGCTGAATTTCGTACTCGACTTGACATTTCGGTGGACGACCCAACGTACTTCCGAACAGATCACTGTATTTCTCCAGTAGTCCTGACAAACCACCATAATCTTCTCGACACACCAATGACAACGCAACTCGAGTACTAACACTTTGACCAATTGGTCGAATCATAACTAGCACGTATTTATGACATGCATTGACAATTCTTTTGGTCTGGTTTGCGGTAATCAAGTTTGAGGTGTTGATGTGGACGTCTCTACCGATCACGAACTTAACTCCGCCTTTAGTGAGCTGGTACTCCTTCGCTCGTCGATGGAAGTGAGCGTCATGATCATACAGATACAGACTCCCAAGGATCACCTGACAAATATCAATAGGAACAACATCATATTGAACCTCATCGATATATCGAGTAGAGATTGCAAATTTTAACACACACTGACTCATAATCTGTTGGTTCATGTCGGATGTAAACTAACCCAGTGGATACAGTCGTGGGTGTGTGGTTATCTTCAAACCAAGTCGTCGAACCAGTCCAACAGCAACCAAATTCTTTTGACTTCCGGGATCGAATATTGTTGCGACCACTTTGTGCTTCACCTGGATGTTGATAGTGAACAAGTCCTCCGTTGAGTGACAGTCGTCAGGTGAATCCGAACCCTTCTCCTTTGGCATTTCCATCAGAAACAAGGTCTTATCTGCCTCATCAACCGAATTCACTCGGACAGCTCCTTCTTCGAGTGGAGCTGTAGTAGTTGTAGCTGTTCTTTTCCTTGGTCCATTTTTCTTTGGTCAAAACTCAGGATGAAGCTTATAACACTTATCCTTTCTATGCCCGGCAACATGAGAATGATCCCAAGAGATGCTTGTACTAGACTTTGGAGAACTCTTCTTCGGACTCAACTTTCCTTTCGACGAGGTCGAATTATCCTTCGTGTTCTTGTCGTTGCGGGATTTATTTTTCTTCTCCATCTCCATAGCAGTCGTGCTCGCGATCGTGATATCCTGGACGTCGAACAAGCTTTACTCACCGCTGATTGATTTCTGAAGTCCAGATGTGTATTTTTGGAATACTTGAGGATCAGAGAGCGAGATGCCAATAAACATTGCTTGTCTCCGAAATTCCATCATATAATCCTGGATAGATTGGTCACGGCGCTGATACAATCTGTGCCAACGATCCCATCTCTCCTCGAGATAACCCATCGTGTAGAATTCTTGTAGGAGTTGTTTGAATTGACCCCACGCAAGGTTGTCAGCTCCACCACTGGTGACAAGGACCTTCCAGCATGTCTTGGCATGGTCCTTCATCTTCAAAGGTGCGAATTTCACCTTTTGAGCACTACTAAACCCTCATAGGTCAAAGTAGGTCTCAAACTGGTCGATCTAAGAATCCAGCTTCTTGGCATCGATCACCCCATCGTATATGGATATATCAACCTTAGTTTCGACCTTGAAAGATCCGACAGCTAAGGAGGTGTTGGCGAGGTCGTCAGCCTTATGGTCGCCTTCGTCTTCATCTTCATCTGTCCTGCACAAGCAAGTCTTCACCAATCTTCACACCCTAAACCTTGCCTTTTGAAGCATCAACTTTAGAAGGTACAGCCATGGCCTTCTTCTTAATCCAAGCAAGCACGGTATCCATGTCGGTAGAGAGCTTAGCCACTTGTTCGGCTAGGTTAGCTTGAACAGAGGTATTATCGGACTTCTTCGGAGACGCGACTGTAGTAACCGTCGAATGATTGTCTGGAGTTTTGCCAGAGGTTTTGTAACCTTGGCTAGTCTTCACCATCCATAGGACAAGATAGTTGCCCTGATACCAACTTGATTTGATTACAGGCTGGACTAGGTTTCGATCTAGGCTTGACCAGATGCTGCTTTGCTCTGATTGAAGTATAGACGGGCTTCAACTATACTCGATTAGATGCTAATATGCAAAATAACGGGATCTTACTCGGAATTACCGAAACCCAAGTTGATCGAAAACACAGTTCAAAAGATAACACAACTCTTTATTAAAAAGAGGGATCTTTTACACGTCGAATATTAGGACACACTCGCCTACGTCGATGAACTATGTGTCTAAGACTTAAATAAGTTCAACCTAGACTCGATGATATTCGATGATCTAAACTAGAACTATTACAAAGTATTTATAGTCCGATCGTATGAATACGTATCAGACTCAATAACCGATTAACCTAAACGTATTTGACTTGGACAACTAACTAAACTTAATCAGATAAGACTTAGTTATGTAGATATTGATCAGAATACCATCCGACCAGGCACCTCGAATCCTTTACGCATTCGACCAGACATATTTGACTTGAAGGAATCGAAGATCCTCCTGGATCAATGGATCATATGCAAAGATGTGATAGAATAATCATCTAATTGATTAAAGATCATCTTCAAAACCAGTCATTCTAAGTGATAGATTTCTTTTTTTTATTTTCAGTTTATGATGGAATGTGGTGGAATGATGATTTGATAAAGACTAAGTAAATGGTTAAGTGAACACCCCCGAAGTTAAATCAGACATTGTCCTCAATGTATGGAGAGATATACAGATTATCGTTTGCAGTCGTGGTTCGTGGAGGTAGATGTTGTGGAAGATGCCATAGTGAAAGAGGATGTTGTGGTCCATGTAGCTCCAATGGTGCAGTCCAAGGCGTCGCAAAAGAAAAACAAAAAGAAACAAAAAATAAAAGAAAAATAAAAAGAAATACTTGCGCACGTTGGAGATCACTCGTCGGAAGCCAGTGGACAAGAATGGTAGAATTATGGCAATGTATAGGATGGATAGGAAGGTGGTGGATAGGGTTGTGGGAAAGTTTGTCGGTGTCGAGATGGTCCCCACAGTGGGTATGTGCACCTAGAAATGTGTCGTCTGGGAGGATGTGGCATGTGTGTACCTGATAGTCGTAGAGGTGATCCACGCGGCCTATGAGGTGATCCATCCTAGAATCCATCATATAGCCCTGTATTCTACAAATTCTGACCTAAGGTCGGAGAGACTAGTGTACAAGGACTCCATGGAAGCATGCAGAGTGGCAATATCAGTCACTGCTGGTTTGTCAAACTCAGCAGCGCATGAGGAACTAGGATCAGCTACATGGGAGCATTCTCTAATTTTGTTCATTAGATAAGCAAGTCCGAGAAATATTAGGCAAAAGGATAGAGAGAATTCCATTAATAATCCAATGAAAAGAATTCTCTTCCCTCCTATAAAACCCCATTGAAAACAATGCATTCAAGTCTATGGTGGCTGGGGGCACATATTCTTGATAATCAGTAGCATTAAACCCTAAGGTTGATGCTATGTGAGTGATTAAGCTACCTAAGACTATGGGTGAGGTTTTGCATAAATCCTTGCCGATACTTTCAAGGCGACGGCCAAAATAGGCTGCTGATGAAATATGAATTTTGCCTAACATTGTCCACAAAAATTCGACCTTGGTTTCTAAAACTTTATCCTAATTACTGTCATGGCCCAAAATTGTTCAGGCCATGAGACGCTGTAAATAGTGAAAGGCTGGATTACAAATTTTGGTTGCCTTTCATTTACCGAGTCGAAAAAGATGTTGTCCTTCCTTGGCTTTATCACTCAAAATTTTACCGGGGCTACAAATAATAGAAGCATGAAAAGTTCCCTCAGGTTTTAATCCTAGTAGATTTGCAAATTCATCTATTGAATAATCATAATCTACATTTGCAAACCTAAATCTAACACCTTCAGTTTGATCGGGATGAACACGTATAGTGTTTTGTTCGAATGAGGCTAGAATCTTCCAAATGACTTCGCGAAAAGTCAGAACTGGAACTCTTACAAGCGTGTCCCAACCCACATTACTAAGTAGGCATAGAACATCATATTCTATTCCTATAGATCTAGTTGCATGAGCATCTAAAAATCTAGTAGGCCATAAGGGCCTCTTCTTCAAGTGCATGAAACAAGCAAGATGATTAGGGTTTGTAAAGTAAATGTGCGGAAAATCAGGATCCGAGAAAGTTTGAGGAGACATAACAGAATTTTTCGTACGGAAAACCCGTATTGAAATAATAAAATCAAAAATAACAGAAAACAAAAAGAAATTACAGTTTTGACGCCAGTCGCCAGGCTCGCGGGCGACTTACCTGATTAGGCCCACTGTCGCTAGCCCGTTTGGCGACTAAGGCTTCAATCGCTAGACGGACTGGCAACTGAGGAGTGAGCCATGTGTCGCCAGATGGGCTGGCGACTGAAGTTGCTATATAAGGGCGAACCTGGCGACTGGAGGAAAGGGAACAAAAAAAACAGTCACAGCTGAACCGAAGAAAAGAAAAAAGAGAGAGGGAGAGTAAAAGAGAAGAGAAGGAGAAAAGGAGGAAGAGGACGAGGAAGAGGAAGAGAAGAGGAAGAGGTAATTTTTTTGAACTTCTAATTAGATTTGTTTTAGAAATTAGTTTAAAATATATATCAGCTTTAGAAATTAAGTTTAAAATATATATCTGCTTTAGAAATTTAGTTTAAAATATAGATCTGCTTTAGAAATTTAGTTTAAAATATAGATCTGTTTTAGAAATTCGTGGAAAATGTGTTAATGATTTAGATATATTGTAGAATATGTAGATCTGAGGTACATGTGCTGTGCAAGCGTAGATCTGTTATTTAGATGTGCTATATATTTAGACAATGAATTAGATTAATAAGTAGCGAACCGATAATTTAGG
Organism: Pharus latifolius; assembly: GCA_019359835.1. Lineage (NCBI taxonomy): Eukaryota > Viridiplantae > Streptophyta > Magnoliopsida > Poales > Poaceae > Pharus > Pharus latifolius. The sequence continues at coordinate 25,519,356 of CM033327.1, forward strand.
AAATATGAATCTACTGTCAAAAATTTGTGGATAACATAGATCTGTTGTGCGAAACTAACTTAGATCTGATGTGTACATAAATTAATTTAGATTTGTTGTATAATGTTGTGCATTTATAAATATGATGTGTATATAATTTAGATATGTTGTATAATGTTATATAAGTTTAATTTTATTATGGATGAGCTGTGTATTAAATTACACATATAACAAATTAAATTATTTATATGTGTGATGAGAATGTCCAAATTGTAAATTAGACTTTAAAAAATAAAGCAAAGATTAACTTTGATTATTTATCGTAGACAATGTCAGAAATAAGAATAGTGTATGTTTTTCATGGGGAACAAGTAATCAGAAACGGACCACATGGGGATGACCTATGTGGCTGTCACCGTGTAGACATGGAATTAAATGATCTTAGTGCAGTTAATTTTGAGGACCTTAAGACCCGAGTCGTGGACATCCTAAATATTGACCCATCTTTATACGAACTTGTCATAGAAGCGTTGGTGCCTGTTGGTGAAACAAGTTGTTGGAAATTGTGTAAACTTAAAGGCGATAGGTCTTGGAGTTCTCTGGTTAGGAGAGTGTTAAAATCCCATTCATGGTCCAGATGACTGCGTGCTGTATGTAACGGTACTAAACATCGAACCGGCGGAAGAGGTACCTGAGCCATTCATTGATCCAACCATGGCATAGGATTCTGCGGGTGTCCCGAACACAGGATTCGTGGGTGGGCATTTCTGGCTTGGGGACGAGGCTTACATCGACGAAGGTGAAGATGAGGGTATGCAATACTCAGGTAGCGAAGGTTCGGAGGTAGACGCAGACTATGCGGATTCTTCTAGCGAAGAAGATTACTGTGGGATGGGACCTCCCCAACAATGGTTAGATCCAAGTGGTTTTGATCACGCGCGAATCCACGATGATCACAGTTCGGAGTCGGCATCGGATGAGTAAAGATTAACTTTAGGGCAACATTTCCGAAGCAAGGAGGAGGCCAAGCAAGGCGTGGAGATGTGGTCCGTTGCACTACGTCGCTCTTTCAAGGTGGACAGAACAAATCCGCGTCTATACGCAGTGAAGTGCATGGTGGAGGGATGTAGATTTTATGCTTGTGTTGCCCAGTACAAGGACAATGAGCACTTCGTTGTTTCGAGAATCACTGAACATGATTGTTCGGTTACAGAAGTCTCATGGAGCCACAGAAATATGTCATCCGCATTTGTGGCAAATGTGATTTTGGCGAACCTTCATGCAAATTTGGACATGGCACCGAAAGAAATTGTCGCTCAAATCGACGACACATTTGGATACAGCATTCAGTATGGCAAGGCATGGAGAGCGAAACAACTTGGTCTTTAGATGTTATTTGGATCTTTCTACGATTCATATAACTACGTGCCCAGACTGATACAGCAAATCATCGACACCAACCCTGGCATTGTAATGGACATGGTTCATAGGCCAATTGTGGGCACAAATGGTGACACAGTGCCTGGAGCAGAGTACATGGAGCGTATATTCTGGTCATTCGAGTAGGCAATCTATGTATTCAAGTACATGCAGTCAGTACTTTGCATGAATGGCACATTTCTAACTGGAAAGTACAAGGGAACTCTAATGATAGCTATTGGCATAGATGCAAACAATCAGCTACTTCCCATGGTGTACGCCTTAGTAAAAGGCGAGAGCATAGACAGCTGGGTGTGATTCCTTACATATCTGAAACAAGCTGTTGTGAAGGATAGACGGAATGTGTGCATCATCCATGATAGACACAAGGGCCTGTTAAGTGCCATGGAGTTCATGTTGTGTACTGAGGACCCGCAGTATAGATGGAATGACTTGATCAGCTGGTGGTGTAAAAGACATCTTGCGGTGAACTTTTTCACTCATTACAAAAGCATAGGCCTGATGAAGAAGTTTAAGCGGTTGTGTGATCAAAACCAGGGCCATAAGTTCGAATGAATTTGGGACGAGTTAGAGAAAGATACCTCAGACCTAGCTAAAGCTCAAAGATCTGAGGCAAGCAATTCGCAACAGGCGGAGGATGAAGAAAATGTCGTGGGAACTTCAGATGGGCTGATACGTCGCAGCCGAAGATTAAGAACAAAGAAATTTAGTGAATGGATCGGTGCCAAAGCTCCAGAGAAGTGGTCACTACTACACGATGAGGGAGGAGCTAGATACGAAATAATGACAACCAATATGGCAGAGGTGTACAACTTTGTGTTGAGGGGGGTGCGAGGTCTTCCACTCACCGGAATTGTGGAATTTACATGGCATCGCACCGCTAAATACTTCCACGAGAGGGGTACAGCTGCAAGAGCACTACTTGGGGTCACACCGTCAAAATATCCTCACGAAGTGCAGAGCTACTTAGAAATAAAAGCCGCGGCCGCTCAGAAGCACTCAGCCTAGTGCATTCCAAACAGAAGAAGGAAAAGTTGAGTTGTTTATTTGAAGAGTAAGAACATGGGGGGAGGATACATGCGGCCGATCAAAAAGCATGGTGTCATTTTTGAAGACGGCGTCAAGTGCACTTGTAACAAGCCAGCTCTGTTGCATAAACTGTGCTCCCATGTGATGGCAGCATGTGCGCACGACAACAAGTCGAGCAAGACGTACATATCACTTACTATGGTGCATAGTTCCTTTCTAAAACATGGACTGCAAACTTCGAGATCTAGGGGACTCAGGAGCACTACAGAGAGCTGTCGCGCAGAGCAGGTGAGATCCTGTATATTCCACCACTGCACCTGGAGCAGAGAAGCCCTGGGCAACGACGGACACTTTGAATCGGCAATGACATGGATAATGTAGAACGCGACGAGCTGCGAAAGTGTGCTGTTTGTCGACAGCCTGGCCACACGAGGAGGACATGTCCTAATGCATCCGGATCGCACCGAACATGAATCAGTAATGTTGTGCAATACTTATTCATTCCTCTCATGTATTTTATGTTTGTTTTTTTCACTCTTTTCATATGATGCACTAACTTAATGTTCCTGCTTGCAGACATGGCTCATGATCGTGGATAGCTTCTTGAATTACTGGACCAGTACTACCACAATCATCATCGAGCTCGAGCCCTTAGGTCCGGAGAGGAGCTTCAACCGTTCTGCCTGCGATCGCCCGGCACAGCTTGGCCTCTCGACGGGAAATACATCGCACGACTGAGGGCGGTGGGATTACTTCCTTTCGTCAGGATGATCACTAGAGCGGAGTCTTTCAGGCACGATGGATCACCACCCTCGAGGATGTGGCGATGCTATTCGGCCTGCCGATTCGCAAATAGGCCTGGGTACCACCACCTACTCCTGCCGGATGGGATGCCATGTTCACACAGAGGTTTCACCCACTGGCTCTGGGACACGAGCCCTTCCACCATGATGTGGGAGTTCCTGCGGCTTGGCTCGCTCACTTCTGGATGTGCCCAGCGGATGTTGATGAGTGGACAGTCAGCCGACACTTTGAGGCGTACCTACTAAACCTGTTTGGTGGCTTCATGTTCACTGGTATGCTTAAACATGGTACAGGCACATGTATTTTACTTACTGCATTTAAATCTTATCTTTGTGTTTGTTTTTGTTTGTAGGTACGCACGGTGACACGGTGGACCGTTGGGTTGTTCCACTAGAGTGGATGCTCGCAGACACGCTGATCAAGTAGATTCCACAGATTAGTTGGGGGTCGGTGGTTCTGTGTGAAATGTATCGAGGGTTATGCGACGCCTGCGTTCGTCGTGCCCCGCAGGCGGTTATGGCTGGGTGTCCTCTGCTTGTTCTGCTGTGGTCGTACGAGCACCTACCTGTAGGACGTCCGTTCGGCACCGATGTGCTAGTGCCTCTGTCGGAGGGGTACCCGCCCAGGGATGCGGAGGACGAGATCGATCGCCGGACCATGGGGGATCGTTGGTTGTAGCACGAGCTGCAATGGGCCACCATCCAGGTGCACGCATGCTACGGTGCGTACAGTGACGAGCTGGAGCTGCTCCATCCCTCCAGTGTTTTTTGGAGGGCCTAGACAACCACCTATGTTGAGAGCATAGCTACGGGCGGGATCTCGTTGGTATGTACGGGGGTCCGGGACTTATGGCTCACCTGATGTGTTCTTGTCTTCAGCCATATGTTGGAGGTGTACGCTCCATGGAGGGTGATGCACCAGTTTGGCCTTTTCCAGCCGGTCCCCCCTATTGACGCTGTACATCGGTTGTCACACGCCCAACACGAGTAAGCTCGCAATCATCTCCGCTCATAGTGCTTCGCCTCCATGAAAATACTTAACACTTTTGTTTTTCCTGCAGGCAGACCCGTAAGGGCAAGAAGGCTTTCAGTTGGGAGGACCGGCAGGCTCCTTACACTCGTCGCTGGGAGCAGACAGCAGGGATAGATGTAGTGTGTGAGGAGAGGCCATACGATTCGAGGACATACGACGACTACCTCTGATGGTACATCCCTCGCACCATTGCTCGCATTGCCCCACCAGCTCTGACGCCTGCCGAAGTCCCAGCTCCGAGCGTGCATCAGACATACGATCCACACCACGCATCTCGGGTACACCGCCAGGTACGCACAGACACTCCATTTCCTGCTTATTATTGTTATTTCTGCCTACCATTGTGTTGTGGTCTTGCAGGCTGATGGCCTTCGTGCGATCATCTCCTTGACGCGGCCGCTACTCCATCGGAGGCAAGCACGTCTACCTATCACGCCCGAGGAGTACAAGAAGGCCATCGCCTTCATTCACGGAGTCGCATCTGAGCTGTTGCAAGAGAGTTCCACCATTTTGTCGACATTTGTTGCACCTCCTCTGCCACAGGCCCCCCATCTAGACACCCTCGCAGCCGGCCGCTCCTCCGCCCGATGCAGCCGGGCCCTCAAGTACGGCCATTGACGCCCCGATTTATCTCGGTGCGCCCCCGCCCCGCTCTTACCGTTCAGGTGTTTCACCTCATGTGGACGTGGCGTCGCGTGGTGGTGTACGGGATCTCTGAGGGTCCCCCTGCGCTCCCTTCGACCTCCTATTCTTGCCTGGGGTTCGACATCAAGTTCGACTTTGACGACGAGTACGTCACCACGTCGCAATGTACGGTGGACGAGCATGTGGGTACATCCTCGCTTGCTCCGTCCGCACCGTCCAGTAGGGGCCCACCTTGCATTCTGCCTCAGTCAGTCCATGCCGACCCAGAGGTGGTCCTCGACCCTGTATACGCGGACTATGCTGACAGGTTGCAAAGGAGAGACAACAACCACCAGAGCCAGCATCAGTTGGCATCCGCACAGCTTGGTGAGGCGCCTCCGCCGTCACAGGACCCTGTCAACCATGTCCCACAGACAGGTGCTCTTGATACAGGCCTCGATCAGGTGTAGCTTCTAGGCCCCTAAAGAATGTTTTGGTAATTAATGACAATTACAAATGTTGAACTAACGTTACCTGTTAAGTTGTGTCCAGATCAAACTCAAAAGACAGGATAATTAAAGGCAAAGGATGAAGAAAAGACATTGGGCAAAGAGGCAAAGGTACGGAATAGGGTCTTTTTCCATTTTATCGGTCTAAGGTGATTAGAGAAGAATTTTGTCCGGATTTTAGTATAAACGCCATACTATTAAGAGGAGCATGTGGTGTATCACGAAATAGTTCATCTATGTGCCACAAATCATAAAATCAACTTGCATTGCATACTAGAAGGTCATATACTTTGAAAATGCAGTGTTCCATTCATTTCAGACAAATTCAGTCTCAGTCGGTCTGACCGATTGTTAGCCGGTCTGACCGAATGTTTACTCGGACTGACTGACATTATGTCAAAGTGTTTTTTATTTCTTAAAAAGGTCTGTCTGTCCGTAGTTAAGACCTAGGTGAGACTCCTGGAACTTCATGATCTATCTTTCTGAATCATATTGTGTTATGACGGTCTGACCGTTTGTTAGACCGATCTGACCGAGTTTTTGCACTACGGTCTGACCGTGTGGCCGGTCTGTCCGTATTTATCGGCCTGACCGTATAACGTGTCCAGAAACTATGTCGTCTCTGGACGGTTTCACGGTCTGACCGCCATTGGCTCCGGTCTGACCGTGTGTGTGCCCGACAAGGGCAGGTGAGCATTAATTGCACATGTTTAATGCCGTTGCAATTGCGGCGGTCTGACCGAATTTATACCTGCGGTCTGACCGCCAAGTGATCTTTTTCTTCCAACGGCTGATAACGGCTATATTTATTGTGGGGGGTATATATACTCCTATGCACGGCCCTGTTCATAACTTTTGGCATATTTGTGAACATTGTCATCATCCTTGAGAGCTAAAGCAAGTTTCATACACTCTAGGGTTCTAATTCTTGAATTTGAGAGAGTGTGCATTTGAGATCTTCTAGTGCATTGCATATAGATCACTAAATCAACCTTGTGGCACTAGAAGAGCGATAAGTGATCATCACCGGCTTGTTACTCTTGGAGTTTGCCGGCTCCTAGACGGCTAGGAGGAAGGTTTTGGAGAGCTCTTCAAGGAAGATTGTGAAGAAGCCTCAAAACATCTTGTGAAAGGGTCGAGCACGCCTTGCCGGAGCGATAAAGTGCATCATTAGTGGATCGAGGTTTGGATAACTCATCACACTAATCCGGCTTGAGATCTAGGTCACTTCTTGAGAGAAGGTTGACTAGATAGAGGAGCGGTTAGAGATTTGAGTTTGCCTCAATGTGGATTAGGGGTGATCGGCAAATCACCGAGACCACAGGATATATCCTTGTGTTAAATTGTTCATTGTTATCTTGTTTTAGTTATTTGCTCTCATTTATTATTAATTGCTTGATTAGTTGTTAATTTGTTAAAATCGCCTATTCACCCCCCCTCTAGTCAATATCCTAGATCCCTTTAAATTGGTATCAGAGCAAGGACTCCATAGTTAGAGGATTTAATTATCCTGGAGTAGGATAACAATGGCTAGTGAGGGTCGGATTAATATTGGTAAACCACCACTCTTTGATGGATCAAACTATACTTATTGGAAAACTAGAATGATGGTCTATCTTAAAGCCATGGGTGGAAAGATTTGGAAAGTGGTAGATGAGGGCTTTACAATTCTTGATGATGATGACATGACTAACCTAGATAGAGAAAATGCCTTAGCTAATGCTCAAGCCATAAATGTTCTTTATAGTGCTCTAAATCTAGGTGAATTCAATAAAATTTGTAAACTTGAAACGGCTCATGACATTTGGAGAAATCTTATGGATATTCATGAAGGAACTTCAATGGTCAAGGATGCTAAATTATTTATCCATAAGAGCCAATTTGAAAAGTTTGCTATGTTGTCCAATGAAGATGTCTCGGAGATGTTCAACCGATTAAATAACATAGTAAATGAATTAAAAGGGCTTGGTATGGATGTCACGGATGTGAAATTTTGTCATAAATTTCTTAGAACTTTCCCTTCGAAATATGATACAATTGTAACCTTACTTGTGCACTCAAACTTGAAGAGTGTGACTCCTTTGGAAGTCTTGAGTGAAATTCTCACTCATGACATATTCAAGAAATCTCAAGAAGTGAAAGATGAGGCTTCCGACTCCAAGAAGAAGAACATAGCACTCAAAGTTCAAGCCTCCAAAAGGGAAGACAATGAAAAAGAAAGCGATGAGAGAGACACCGATGAGGAAATGGCTCTCTTCGTGAGAAGGTTCAAGCGGTTCATGAAGAAGAGATATCCAAGGAAAGTCCTTCAAGAAAGGACAATCATCCAAAGGAACCCATTTGAAGAAGATGCTTTGATTGCGGTGAAAAGGGCCATATCTTCGCACAATGCAAAAACAAGGAAGAAGAAAAATCGGTGAAAAAGAAGAAGTACGAAAAGGAAGGTGAAAGCAAGAAGAAGGTTTTCAAGAAATATTACAAGAAAAAGGACGGACAAGCTTGCTTCATTAAATGGGATTCGGATGCTTCAAGTTCCGATTCCGAAGATGAAGATGAAGCATCACCTAAAGGACTCGCCGGAGTAGCTATCAAGGAAGCTCCATCTCTATTCTCCACCCCCCATTGCCTCATGGCTAAAGGAGAATCTAAGGTATCATGTGACGAAGATGAATATACTTATGATGACCTAGTTGAGATGATCACCGGTTTTGATGACTATATGAGTAAAGAAAAGGAAAGATTCAAGGAATTGAAGAAGAGATACAAAACTCTTCAAAATTCCTATGAGGAGCTAAAAACATCTCATGAGAGTCTCAAAGAAACTCATGAGATGCTTAAGGAAGCTCATGACTCACTAATTACTCATAAAGCCAACAAAACGAGTAATGACATAGGCATCACTTGCAATATTTTAAATGACTTGCCTATGATATCGACTTCTAGCATATCTACATCTTGTGAAGATTTGATTGAATTACCATCTAGACCTAAAATTGATGACCATGTGCTTAGTCTTGAAAACAATGAACTTAAGGACAAAATTGAAAAACTAACAAATGATCTAGCTAAATGCTATGTAGGAGAATCAAAATTAAGACATCTACTAGATAGTCAAAGCTTCTCCTTAAGAAAAGAAGGACTAGACTACATTCCTAAAAACGGGAAACATGCATTTATTCCATCTAAAACCATATTTGTAAAAGAAAAGGGATATTGCAACAAATGCAAAAATTTAGGTCATACTGAGAAAAATTGCCATGCTAGCAAAAGTAACTCATCTCTTATATACAACTCTTGCTATGTTTTAAAGAAAATGAACAATGGTGATATTAAAGCCAAATTTGTTGGAACCCCGATAATTGGTGCCAAAAAGAAAGCCATTTGGGTCCCAAAATCCTTGGCAACTAACCTCCAAGGACCCAAAAAGATTTGGGTACCTAAAAGGACCTAACTTTGTTTTGTAGGTAAATTATAAGACCGGAGGACAACATTGGGTGCTCGATAGTGGATGCACTCAACATATAACCGATAACCACAATATGTTCTCCTCTCTAAATAACGAAGGTGCGGAATATGACAAGATCACATTTGGAGACAATAGCAAAGGAAAGGTAAAAGGTTTAGGTAAAATTGTCATCTCAAACAACCTCTCCATCTCTAATGTATTACTTGTTGAATCTCTTAACTTCAATCTCTTATCCGTAGCTCAACTTTGTGATCTTGGATTTATATGTGCATTTTATCCAAATGAAGTGATTATCACTAGTATTGATGATAATATGTTGATTTTCAAAGGTTTTAGACATGGCAACTTCTATTTAGTTGATTTCAATTCAAATGATACTAATCTTGGTACATGCTTGTTCACTAAATCATCTAAAGGTTGGCTATGGCATAGAAGGCTTGGACATATTGGAATGAAACAACTAAATAGATTAGTTAAACATGATTTATTTGTTGGATTAAAAGATGTAAAGTTTGAAAAGGATAAATTATGTAGTGCTTGCCAAACCGGAAAACAAGTTGCAAACTCACATCCAACCAAAAGCACAATGTCAACTTCTAGTCCACTTGAATTATTGCATATGGATTTATTTGGTCCAACTACTTTTGTGAGTATTGGTGGCAATAGTTATTGTCTTGTCATTGTAGATGATTTTTCTAGATATGCATGGATATTCTTTTTACATGACAAGTCAATTGTATTTAACACCTTCAAAAGTTTTGCTCAAAGGGCCGAAAATGAATTTAGTTTCAAGATCAAGAAAGTGAGAAGTGACAATGGCTCTGAATTCAAGAATACCAAGGTTGAAAATTGGTGTGATGATAAGGGCATCAAACATGAGTTTTCGGCCAAATATACACCGGAGCAAAATGGTGTAGTCGAACGAAAGAACCGGACATTGATAGACATGGCAAGATCCATGCTTTCGGAGTACAATGTTTCGAACACCTTTTGGGCCGAAGCAATCAACACCGCATGCTACGCATCAAATCGTCTTTATTGTCATCGACTACTAAAGAAAACTCCTTACGAGCTTCTCATTGGAAGGAAGCCAAACATTTCCTAGTTCTGAGTGTTTGGGTGTAAGTGCTATATCTTGCGAAAAGGTACACGCTTATCTAAATTTCAAAGTAAATGTGATGTAGGATTTTTATTAGGATACTCATCAAATAGCAAAGCATATCGTGTCTACAATCACAACTCCGGTTTGGTTGAAGAGACACATGACGTTGAATTTGATGAGACTAACGGCTCTCAAGAGGAGCAAGACAACTTGGATGATGTAGGTAATGAAGGGTTGAGGGTGGCGATGAAGAACATGACCATTGGGGATATCAAGCCAAAAGAAGATAGTGATCAAGATGAAGATCCATCCACTCAAGCTATCCCCTCTTCGTCAACACCTCAACATGGAGATCAAATAGTTGAAGTGGTTAATGTGGAAGATTCGTCTCAACAACAACCGGAAGTACCTTCTACCTCTACTTCACAAAACCCGGTTGATCATCCAAGAATTCATCACTCAATTTCCAAAGATCACCCCGTCGATCAAATTGTTGGTGACTTGCGTAAGGGTGTTCAAACTCGTTCTCGTCTTGCTTCATTTTGTGAAAATTATTCTTTTGTTTCCTCTTTTGAGCCCACACTTGTAGATGAAGCTTTAAAAGATCCGGATTGGGTGAATGCTATGCATGAAGAATTAAACAACTTCACCCGCAACAATGTTTGGGAATTGGTAGAGGAACCAAATCCGGATGAGCACAATGTCATTGGAACCAAATGGATTTTCAAGAATAAACAAGATACAAACGGAGTGGTAGTAAGAAACAAAGCAAGATTGGTGGCTCAAGGATACACTCAAGTTGAAGGTTTGGACTTCGGTGAAACTTTTGCTCCTGTAGCTAGACTTGAGGCTATTAGAATCTTGGTTGCTTTTGCTTCATCTCATAATATTAGACTTTATCAAATGGATGTCAAAAGTGCATTTTTAAATGGAAAAATTAATGAATTAGTGTTTGTTAAACAACCTCCCGGATTTGAAGATCCTACGAAGCCGAAACATGTGTATAAACTCTCCAAGGCTCTCTATGGTCCTAAACAAACCCCTCGTGCTTGGTATGAAAGCTTAGAGACTTCTTAATTTCAAAAGGCTTTAAAATTGGGAAAGTTGATACTACTTTATTTACTAATAAAATTGGAAATGATTTCTTTGTATGTCAAATTTATGTTGATGACATCATATTTGGATCTACTAACCAAGATTTTTGCGAGGAATTTGGTAATATGATGTCCAGGGAATTTGAGATGTCCTTGATAGGTGAACTAAGCTTCTTCCTCGACTACAAGTTAAACAACTCAAGGAAGGAACTTTCGTCTGTCAAAGCAAATATGTGAAGGACCTCCTCAAGAAGTTCGGACTTGAAGAAGTGAAGCCAATCAAGACACCAATGGCCACAAACGGTCACCTTGTCTCTGACGAAGGAGGTAAACCGGTAGACTCAAAGCTTTATAGATCTATGATTGGTAGTTTACTGTATCTTACTGCTTCTAGGCCCGATATTATGTTTAGTGTTTGTATGTGTGCAAGATTTCAAGCCTCTCCTAAAGAAAGTCATTTAATGGCCGTTAAGCGCATTTTGAGGTATCTAAAATATTCATCTAGTATAGGGTTGTGGTATCCAAAAGGTGCTAAATTCGAATTAATTGGATATTCTGATTCCGATTATGCGGGATGTAAAGTAGATAGAAAAAGCACCTCTGGCAATTAACTACTAGGAAGATCTTTAGTATCTTGGTCCTCCAAGAAACAAAACTCTGTAGCTTTATCAACCGCCGAAGCGGAATATGTTTCCGCGAGTAGTTGTTGTGCACAATTGCTTTGGATGAGGCAAACCTTGTTGGATTATGGAATAAAATTTGAAAAAGTGCCTCTTTTGTGTGATAATGAGAGTGCGGTGAAAATAGCCACAAATCCAGTTCAACACTTTCGAACCAAGCATATAGATATCCAACACCACTTCCTTAGAGATCATCTTAGTAAAGGTGATGTGGTGGTGGATAATGTGAGAACCGAAGATCAATTAGCGGATATATTCACTAAGCCCTTAGATGAAAGTCATTTTAGTAAACTCCGAAATAAGCTTAACGTCATTGATATATCAAATGTGGCTTGAAATGTTGAACTCATATGGGTTGTGCTTGAATTGTTACTTGATTACATGAACTTCTCATTTTAAGAGTATTTTAGGCTCTTTTATCGGCAATTGAGTAAAATGAACCAAAAATATGTTAATTTGTAAGATAAATTCTTCCCCCTTGGTGATATTGTCTATATCTTTCTTATAGTCTTTTATATATATATATATATATATATTACCTTATCTAAATCCCTTATGAGCATCAAATCAAACTAATTTCTCCAAGTTTATTCAGTCCTTCCAGCGGTCTGACCGGTCTCTTGACTACGGTCTGACCAAATTTTCACAACCAGAGGCTTTTTAGCCCGAATCTCTTGTCCTTTTTCACTTTCTTCCCCACTTGTCTCTTTCACGTGCGCCCCAAAAGTTTTTGGAATCTTCTTCTCCAGTCAAACCCTAGCGACGCACGGACAACCGTTGATCAAGATCATCTCCAAACCATGTATTCTGGGTATATTGCTCAGATTCCTCTTCTTTATCAAATTTGTTTCCTGTTCATCTTGGGATTTAGGGCAATTATGGTGAATCAAGTTTAAATCCTTTCAAAACCTAAAATTGATTCTTCCTATTGATGCACTGATTGCCTATACTCGTTTATTTGTCCACATTGCACCTTAAATTCACCTAAATCCCTGGAATCTTGACAAACCCTAACTCTACGGTTGCGCCGGTCTGACCGCTCCTGTTTCGGTCTGACTGACATCAACAGCAGAGCCAGAGTTTGCTATTCAGTTGTCGTCTCTATTCTCGTCATACATTCTTGTTTCCTAGTTTCTTACGTACTGCATATCTTCCAAATCTTATAGTGGTCGAGGTACTCAAGGCAATGTCTCCATCCGGACAAACAAGAAGAAACTGGCGAAACGGCCAAAGAGGGCTCTTCCCTCAAGCAGTAGCGACAGTCACAATGATGATTGGGTGCCCTCGCCCAGAGATTCAGAAACAGAACAGTCGTCTCACCGTGGCGGATCTTCGCATGTGGGCATGGACATCGAGAGTGAGGACGATGAAATAAACGTCCACGCTTATCAAGGCCCGAAGAAGAATTGGACGTCAAGTGACTACACGAAGGCGAGGACCTCCTACGCCTACAATCATGCAAATGATGCCACGACTCCTCATTTCCACTCGATGACCCAACAGGATGCATTCTATGGGCATCTGATCCACAAGAACATTTTCGAGCACAAGTGGATCGAATGGGCGTATGTGGTGAATCAGCCCATCATGGCTCCCTTGGTACAGATCTTCAAGGACATTGGTCTCTATGACTTTGTGGAGCACAAATGCCCATGGAACGCCACTGCTATCAGACAGTTTTATGCTACGATCGAGATCAGATGGGCGGACCAGAAGATCATGTGGATGACAGGCTCTAGGAGATATGAGGCCACTTTTGAGGAATTTGCTGCGGCAAACAAAATAAATTATGAGGAAATGAAGGAGGGGATCAATATGGAGGATGAGGATTACCTCCATGAGGATGACTGGCTCCAATTTTATGAGCAACCGGGAGGTGGACAGCGGATCGTACCTGGCACCGTTATAGGTCTCAAAGTCCTCCCTGCTGTGGTCAACAAAATCATCCGAGCCAGATCCATCCAAAGAGTGGAAATCGAGAAGCGGTCCGAGATTACTATTGGAACTTCATCGACCACATCCTCAAGAGTCATCGGATCAACATTGTCTCATTTATCTTGAAGACAATTGAGGATGTCTCAGTAACCACTCTTCCGAACCTATACTTTGCTCCATATATCATGTCTTTGTTGCTCCAGAAGACGAAGTTCCCTCGCAGATCATGTGACATCAGACATATCGGTTATAAGCCGTTTAGTGTCAATCCGCACGTCTTGGCTCGAGGCCATGGAGCACAGCATCAACAGCAACAGCAGCAGCCGGCTCAGCCTATGCCTCCTCCTCAACCTCAGGCTCAGCAGCCAGCACAGTCTAGCTAAGCCCCCACCTGGTTTACACAGTTCCAGCAGCAGTTCCATCAGCCAATGATGGATCAGTTTGCTACTCTTCTCCAGGGGCTTGAGCTCGCACGCTCGGACTTGGCGGCATTGAATGATCAATTCCAGACCTTCTCGTCGCGCCAAGATCAGTTCGAGCAGCGCTTCGACGCCTTCTCCGCTCATTTCTACACCAGATTCCCTCAGACTCCTCCTTTCCATCCTCCAGATGATGATGCTCTCGCCGATCCTTAGTTTTTATGGCAATTGATGCCAAAGGGGGAGAAGAACTCTAGATGAATGATTTTTGATGATGTGATGTGAATGATTTTTGATGATGTAATGTAAAACTCTAGACTCTGAATGAATGAATGATGTGATGTTTTGCTGTGATACTTTGAATATCTCATAATGTGATTTGGTGATACTTATATGAGATATGCTCACTTCATGATATTGATGTGTTTTTATGTTATTTTCATATGACCTTGTGATGTTGATATCATGTGTTGAATGAATGTCTTATTTGTGACCTATGTGATGTTTTTGAAAACTCTTGTGAGACTTCATGATTATATAGAGAATGATTTGAGATATCTTTTTCTTATACACATGCTTGAACTCTACCAAAAGGCCAAAACTCTCATATTCATATATTTAGGGGGAGTGTTTCTTTCTCTACTATGCTTATTGAAAAATCCTTTAATGCTCAAAATTCAATCATCTACTCTTTATGTTATCATCAATTACCAAAAAGGGGGAGATTGTAGCTTCTAGGCCCCTAAAAAATGTTTTGGTAATTAATGACAATTACAAATGTTGAACTAACGTTACCTGTTAAATTGTGTCAAGATCAAACTCAAAAGATAAGATAATTAAAGGCAAAGGATGAAGAAAAGACATGGAGCAAAGAGGCAAAGGTACGAAATAGGATCTTTTTCCATTTTACCGGCCTAAGGTGATTAGAGAACAATTTTGACCGGATTTTAGTATAAATGTCGTACTATTAAGAAGAGCATGTGGTGTATCACAAAATAGTTCATCTATGTGCCACAAATCATAAAATCAACTTGCATTGCATACTAGAAGGTCATATACTTCAAAAATACAGTGTTCCATTCATTTCAGACAAATTCAGTCTCAGTCGGTCTGACCGATTGTTAGCCGGTCTGACCGAATAGACGGTCTGACCGAATGTTTACTCGGACTGACCGAATGTTTACTCGGACTGACCGACATTATGTCAAAGTGTTTTTTATTTCTTAAAAAGGTCAGTCTGTCCGTAGTTAAGAGTTAGGTCAGTCTCCTGGAACTTCATGATCTATCTTTCTGAATCATATTGTGTTATGACAGTCTGACCGTTTGTTAGACCGGTCTGACCGAGTTTTTGCACTACGGTCTGACCGTCTGTCCGTATTTATCGGCCTGACCGTATAACGTGTCCAGAAACTATGTCGTCTCTGGACGGTTTCACGGTCTGACCGCCATTGGCTCCGGTCTGACCGTGTGTGTGCCCGACAAGGGCGGGTGAGCATTAATTGCACCTGTTTAATGCCGTTGCAATTGCGGCGATCCGACCGGATTTATACCTGCGGTCTGACCGCCAAGTGATCTTTTTCCTCCAACGGCTGGTAACGACTATATTTATTGTAGGGGGTATATATACTCCTATGCACGGCCCTGTTCATAACTTTTAGCATATTTGTGAACATTGTCATCATCCTTGAGAGCTAAAGCAAGTTTCATACACTCTAGGATTCTAATTCTTGAATTTGAGAGAGTGTGCATTTGAGATCTTCTAGTACATTGCATATAGATCACTAAATCAACCTTGTGGCACTAGAAGAGCGATAAGTGATCACCGGCTTGTTACTCCTGGAGTTTGTCGGCTCCTAAACGGCTAGGAGGAAGGTTTTGGAGAGCTCTTCAAGGAAGATTGTGAAGAAGCCTCAAAACATCTTGTGAAAGGGTCGAACACGCCTTGCCAGAGCGGTAAAGTGCATCATTAGTGGAATCGAGGTTTGGATAACTCATCACACTAATCCAGCTCGAGATCTAGGTCACTTCTTGAGAGAAGGTTGACTAGATAGAGGAGCGGTTAAAGATTTGAGTTTGCCTCAACGAGAATTAGGGGTTATCGGCAAATCACCGAGACCACGGGATATATCCTTGTGTTAAATTATTCATTGTTCATCTTGTTTTAGTTATTTGCTCATTTATTATTAATTGCTTGATTAGTTGTTATTTGTTAAAATCGCCTATTCACCCCCCTCTAGTCGATATCCTAGATCCCTTTCACCAGTCGATATCCTAGATCCCTTTCACCAGGCGAGTGCGACAGCCGTCACAGAGGACGGTGAGACATGCACCACCTTCTCACCGTCACCATTTTAGTGGGACCGGCGTCATCGTTTGAAGAGGGAGCGACATTAGTTTTTTTTGCAAATGTCTTACTCCCTGTATGAAACATGATTTTTGTTTGCATGTATATATGAAACATGATTTTCTATGATTCAGCCTTTCTACTTTTTAGCCTTTTTTACGTTCAATTCTCGCTTTTGGTAACCCGACAAATTAAACCAACCACGAAATGTATGAATCAATCTACCCAACCCATCACGACTCTTTTTCTCCCTGACTGAGTGGGCCGGGGTGGTTTGAAAACCCTTTCTAGGTTTTACCTATAATTATTCTTTTTTCTTGCGTTATTCATACATAAAAAACACACTCATAGGCTGTTTTAGAAACAACAAAAACCACATGAGTTATTTTTGAAACAACAAAAACACCGGTTATTTTAGAACACAAAACCACACGGGTTATTTTACAAATAAATTTAACCACAAAGGGCTGGCCACTGGTCGCCATTCGGGATGGCGACTTAGAGTAGCGACTTATGGCGAACACAAAAACACTAGTATAAAAAAACTTTCTTCTAACAGTTCAAAAGACACTTCTACTAACGGTTTTTGTACCGTTAGTAATATACACGATAGAACAAGACAAGAACTATTCTAACGGTTCATTATCAGTTTTTAAGTAATGAACCGTTAGAACAAGTTATCTTTTTCTAACGGTTCATTATTAAAGAACCGTTAGAAAAAATAATCTTTTCTAACAGTTCATTACTAAAAGAACCGTTAGAAAAGATAACTGTAAGAAAAGATCACTTTTTCTAACAATTTTAGTAATGAATTATTAGAACAAGTAATCTTTTCTAACGATTCTTTTAGTAATGAACCATTAGAACAAGTGATCGTTTCTAACGGTTCATTCCTAAAAGAACCATTCGAAAAAAAAAAAATCTTTTCTAACGGTTTTGTACTAAAAACTGTTAGAAATCTTTTCTAACAGTTCTTAATAAGAAACCGTTAGAAGACAACATTTTTGTAGCAGTTTATCGATCTAATCATTCACAAAACAAGGCATAAAACTAAAAAAAAAAGAAGTTCCTCTAGAGTCTCAACACATCATTTAAGGATATAAGAATACAAATATTTGAATTCATCCAACTTCAAGATACAGTCTATCAACAAATTTTCACCTAGAAAACAAAGTCTAAAATCTATTATTTGCATTTCCAAAGTCACAAAGCTTGACTTGAGTGAGAGGATCAACCTACTGGATCTCAGATGGAGTGCATGGCTTTTATTTGTGCTCTGGGATACTTCTCCTGCAGTACATGACTTTTGCTTGTGCCCGCTACTTGGGCCTGTTTTATTATTGAATGGTTCTACAAACTACAAGTGATGAAATGTGGTTAAACTGATATAAAAAAAAAGAACCTAAAGTAAAGAAAAACAAAAGTCAAACATGTGAGCTAAACCAAAATTGAAAAATATATGAAAAGCAAAACTGCATTAGGCCAACTTTTGCCAGTGATTGCAACAAGCTCCCACTCTTTTAGTACAAGGGGGTGAGCCAAACTAACATGATATCTGATAATAAAACTAGCCAACCTTCAAACATTAATTAGATCATGCTGCAACAATACTACACAGAGACAGTGCAACCTATCCTTCATTAACCAAATATCAACCATAACATCTAATTTTCAAATGTCTTGCATACAACAAATGAAAGTCTAGCTCGTCTAAAAAAAAAATAATAAAAGTCTAGCGAGAACCAAGTCAGAGTAGAAACTTGCTGAGTTCAAACAAAAAATTCACACAAGGAAAAGGTGCACTTACGTGTCACAGAGGTTGTTGGTAAGAGTCTGCAATGCTTCGGCAGTGAAGTTGTTTTCATCCCACAAGACATGATAATGAGCCGGACGACTAGTGCCCTAGGGAGATGGAGAATATCTTAACTAATTCCCTAGACTTTTGAATGGCAAACATGATGCAAGCAGTTCTGGTGCTTACCTTAATACCAGCATGGCTGCACAAGTAGAAGTCAAATTCAATGGGATGACAAAGCTTCAAATCTACAACCGTACCTTCAAATGAAACACAGAGCAAGCACCAATTAGATTAATGAACAGCAGTAAAGTATATTGGAGAAAAATGTAATATTAATGTTGTTTAAGTCTATTATAAAATTTGCCAGGCAGTATGTTTCCACTTCTGTCGACTGAATTCTGATCATTGTGATTGTGTGCAAATAATCTGGTGTGGTGGCGTTTCTAAACCACAATAAAAGTCACCTGTGGTTGGTAATTTGCTTCCAGCGAGGCACATGCCTGAGTAACACACAGAGATCAGGATAAAAGCAGTCACCTCTGAACATGGGAAAAAAATTCTAGATGGGGATAAGGCAAATCTTTACTTTTCGGATCGCTTTGAGTTCATACAGCAGAACTTGATAAAACCTTCACTAACACCATCCCTGTAAAAAGTACATGTGGTTAAGCTTTTGTGAGACCGAAAAGCACAGGTTCTGGATTCCTCTCAGGGTACGTACCTATAAAATATTATTCGCTGGGGCTTTTCACCAGTTGATCTTTTAAAGGATATAAGTAGCTCCCTGCAAATATTTTTGTGATCTGATGAATTATTTCTGCTGTTAATGAGGGGAAATACTATTGAAAGAACTGAATAACCTACCTAATCATACCACCACAAACTGTTCCTCTCTGTGGATCTTGCCAAACTTTATACAAGTCCTCTATTAACTCTTGCCGGTGAGCTTGAGCAGAAATTAACCCAGCATACTTGGTCACCTCAGGCCAATCTTGGGAGGCCACAACCTGCATGACCACAGACCATTGCTGGTTAACAAAGTCAAAAGAAGTTTGAAGCTAAACAATGGACTGCTCAACTTACCGCAGCAATTGAGGGGCTGCTGTCCTCACCCGGGTGTGGATGGGTCACATCAGCACCAAAAATGATCGTAGGCTTGTCGGTGGCCAGATCAATCCGCCTTGAAACTGTGTCAACCAGTACAGTGTTCCTGCCCCCAACCTTGTGAGACAAAATTATGTCAGATTCAAGATATTGGATGAAATGCAAAATCAAAGAGAGAACAAAATCTAGAGTGCACTGACCTTGACATTTATCTTCCGAGCAAGATTTGCAAGAATTTGTTTGTTCATTTTAAACACTTGTTTCGTACAACAGCACTGTGAAACTAATCCAAGATCTATCTCGCAGATGCGCTTCAAGTCACCTATGATTGGACAGGGAGAATAATTTTGACATCAACCAATATGTACACAATGTAATGAGCAGTGCAGGGATCAATACAAAGAACAAGGATTACAGATTTCAGCTACCATAAAGAGATTCATTGTTATCAGGCAGTATTCCAATAAGCAAATCAAGTTCCATGCGCTGGGGTCCAAGTATGTTCATGGTATCATGGTATCTAGCTTTCCGTGCTCGCTCCACTTGATCAGGACATGCATTCAGAGGTGGAAGAACAGGCTCCAGAGCGAAGTCCTATAATGATGAATAACACTGTTACTGTTGTAAAAGAGTAGAAAAAAATACAAAGACTAGTATTCATGCACATGCTTGTGTTTATGGATCTTAGCGTGCTTTCTTCATGCTGATGTGCAAGTATGTTGCAGAGCATGTCAAGTATACTTGCCATTCCTGAGGCTTGGCACATCTTGGCAAGTTCATGACAGAATCCATGAACAACACTTTCTTGCACATTACGGGCAAAATTGACGCACATCCAGCTTCTAACTTTACCTCCGTTTACCATTTTCTGGATGGGAACATGAGAAGGAACAGTAAGATTTGAGACAGAGTAAAGGAAAAAAAACTCCTTTATTAATAAAGTTTACTATTAGGCTTAAACTGAATGATGCTGGACACAACTTGGAGAATGAATTTCAACAGCCCTACGAGATTGAACAGAGAAAATTAATAGCCAGAAATCTACCTCACTATTTAACGCTATTCATCCAATTACCATATTGCGTGGTTTGGACAGGCATGTACAATGCAACTGTCTTCTGACTAATGTTTTGTGAACCTAAGAAACAAGTTTTGTAAAACTAAGAAACAAGCAGATCAGCACACAACTAAGAAGCCATTCCTCGTATAGCTTGACAAAGGAAGCAAAACAATAGTTAAATTTGTGATCTAAAGAAATCTACCTCACTATTTAACGCTATTCATCCAATTACCGTATTGCATTGTTTGGACATGCATGCACAATGCAACTGTCTTCTGACTAATGTTTTGTGAACCTAAGAAACAAGTTTTGTAAAGCTAAGAAACAAGCAGATCAGCACACAACTAAGATGCCATGCCTCGTATAGCTTGACAAAGGTAGCAAAACAAAAGTTAACTTTGTGATCTCTGAGCATCCACCGGAGAAAACACACATTCATTAGAAAGCAGCAGAACCTTAAAGAAGCAATTGAAGGAACAATAATAAGGGCAATAGGGGAACAAGCTAAATTGATGGCAACAGCCACATCAAAAGCTTATATTCTGCAATTGAAGTGCATTACACTATGTGAGGTCATTTGTTTACCTGTTTGGCAAGCTCCCTGGTGGGTGTCAAAATAAGAGCACGAAGTGGGCTTCCTCTAGAACTCTCCTCAGTTGGTTTTTTGTCTTCCTGATGTAATCTTGTGGCTTTTTCTCGTTCTTCAAGAAGGCGTTGCAAAATAGGCAGGCCAAAAGCAAGTGTCTTATCGGAACCTGTCTCTGCTGCACCAATAACATCCTGTTGAGACATAAACATTAGTACGGTTAGAAGACCTAAAGCTGGAGTTGGAGCAAAAAAATAAGGAAGTTTATGGTTCATAAAATAAGAGGGATCAAAAATAGCAATAGCTTCTAATAAATATATCCATAAGAAAACTAATAGAAGCTCCAAACATAAGAGAAATAGGCTTTATCTTGAATCAATGAACAAGGCAAACAAGTTAATCATTTTAGTAATGAATAGCACCAAAGATATGAATAATGAAAAAGAAATTTCATGTAGAAAAAAGTCAATGACCAATAGCCTCCCTATTAAGACTTAAGACAAACCTTGCCTTGATGAGCTGCTGTAGGAAAGCAATCTTTTTGTATGGGTGTTGGCTCTCTAAATCCAAGCCTACGAATTGCCTTAATAAGGAGGGAATGCAGTCTTAGCTCTTTCCATGCATCAACTTCATCCTCACCCAAAAGTAGATCATCATTGTTCTCTTTTTCCAAATTATCATTGTCATCTTGCATATCTGGGAGCACACGACAGTATTAAGTAAACTTGCACTGCTTATCTAATTAATTTACAATAATAACTACAAGAAAACAACACCAAATAACCACAACTCCAATATACAAAGGCAAATCTCTTGAAACAACAAGCAAGAAATGTATTAAAAAAACACAGCTGTCTTGGAACGGGAGCATACAAATTGAAATGAGCAACAGTTTCTGATTGACGCCATACTTTTTACCATATACTATTTTCATTTGTAAATATTTGTCCAGATTTACAGATCAACTACAAGAACATAATACCTTATCTTACAGTATATGAAAATGTAGAAAAACAGATCTGCTGATGTTCTACAAAATAACAAGGATAATACTATGGTAAGAACATCATTCTTTTGCTAATTCTGGAAGTCCTACAAATTCTAGCTGATTGTCACAACGATTTTCACTCAACATGTACAGCTAAGGTTATAAATTTTCAGACTTGAGTTATACATTGTTTTCCAAGCAATCAATTACTTGCCACAAAATAGTTATGAGAACTCAGTAATACTTGGTTGCCACAGAACTTCCAACATATACAAATAATAACTCAAAGACCAGAGATGATTAAAGGCCTTAATGGATTTTTCATACACCAACATACACAGTCCCGCTTTAAGTAAATGGATAGTTCTAAGAAGGTATGAATATTTAATACAGACTACAAAAAAAAAGTGGACAGGCATCAAAAAAAAAGATTTAACATTGCATAAGCACTCAATTACTGATAGCACAAGAGAGAATAACTGAAACACGCCATAGAAACACAATTGCCCTTCACCATAGAAATTGAAGCGGTCTTCCACACTCCCCTTCTCTATGCCGTTACTTGATTTCCACAGAAACAAGAGCTGAAAAAAAAACATTTTGTTGCTTGCTTCCATACCTGGGCGCCGGCGGAACGGGTGGAGCGGGACACGGGGGCCTTCTTCTTGTCCTTGTCGCCCTTCGCCGTCTTCCCGGCCATCTCCCCGGCCTCCGCCTCAAACCCTAGACCCGCAACGAATCAAGCAAACAAACGATCTGGGCAAAATCGCCTCCCCTCAGATCTGATCTACTAGAGAGCGAGAGAGAGATCTAGGTGAGTGGCGGGGGGCTCGGCTCTAGCGACGGCCGCGCGTAACGAAGGAGAGGCGGCGGCCTTGGAGGAGAGGCAGCAAGGTGGCTCGGGGTGTAGCGTGGGCGCAGTGGAGAGAGTAGCGGCAGAGGGAGGAGCAGAAAAAAAAAGAAAAAAATGGAGGAAGAAATAGGAAGAAGACTAAGAAAAAGAGAGGAGGAAAAAGACAGAGGAGGAAGAAAAAGGAGTGGGAGAACGCCGGTAGTGAGGATGAACGGGAAAGGTGGAGCGAAATGTGGTGAGAGGGAGGCGGCGGATCGGTGAGGGAGGAAGAGGACAGCGAGATGGCTAAGCGTTGATTGTAGCTCCAGGTTTTAGAGGCTATTTAATAACGTATTTTGTTTTAATGGTTTCAAATTAAAAAATCGTTAGTATAATTAATTTCTTTTAATGGTACATATATACACTACCATTTGATTTATTCTAACGGTATCCAAAATACTACCATTACTAATTTTCTATTTATTCTAACGATTAACATTTTCTTTACTGTTAGAAGAAATCATCTCATTTTTTCTAATGGTAACTTGTGTTGCATCTAGGCCGTTGTGCCTAACCTAATTTTGATGATTAATGAAAACAAAGTGTTTTAAATTAACTGTGCTTCTGAGATATTTTGATACAGAGTTATATTGAGAAAAAATATAAGATGATCAAGATAAACCCGACGTAAAATGGATCAAGCACAAGTCGCAAAGCACAAAGATGAAAAGAAAATCGAGAGATGCAAAGGACCTAAGATAATATTATTTTTATTTATACCGATCTCAGCATAACGAGATTGATCGGTTTAGGAAAATTTACTTTTAGATTTAACCGTACTATAAAGAGGGGTTGCAAAGTCCGCTCTATATTTCCAGTATAAACCGAGAAACCCTGGTCACTGCATTGCATCATTTTGGTTGGATTTGGTTTTTGAAAGATTTGGATTTTCAGTTGCGTTTTTGACAGCAGAAGAGTTTTTGTATTTTCTAGAAGGATCTAGGCAGATCTGACTTTTGCTTCTGTTGACAAAAAGATTGCCCTTAAAATTATATTTCAAACGAGCTATTAAACTCTTAAATCGAATCTCTAGATTAAAAGTTATAACTGTTTTTATCCATACTGACTGTCAGTTTGCTGAACTGACTATCAGTTTGTATTGTCAGTTTTGTTAACTGACAGTTGTCTAGAGAGGTTGTTTTTTTTAGCCAAAATTTTTTGAACTAAACTGACTGTCAGTTTGCATTTCGACCTCAGCTGGTTTATTTGAGTTTCTATTTGATCTGGTCGTTTTTGTGGTCGAACTGACTGTCAGTTTGTATAACTGACTGTTAGTTTGTATTATCAGTTTCCATATACGACCACAAACAACTAGCAAAGTTTTATCTGTGATTTTTGTCAGCCGTTGAGTTTGGAACTGACTGTCAGTTTGCACTGATTTGTTTCCATTTTCGACCTCAAACGGCTAGCTGTGTTTTCTCCGAATTTTACTTCTTTCTGGTCGTGACCCAAATTGACTGTCAGTTTCAGCTGCTGATTTTCAGCTCGAGCTTCAATGGTTCTTTTGAGTGTTGAGGCTATAAATAGATGCCTTGAGCATTTGTTTTGGACAACAAGTAGCCCAGCATTCTTATACACTCTTGAGCTTTAGTCTTATATACAAAATCTTGATCTTTTGATCAAGTCGAGTGTTTTTGAGATTCACCGAGCATTTCAGTTCATAGCATTTGCATACTCATAGTTTCTCGGTGCGTGTTTGGAGATCTAGAGAAGACCTTGCTGCTTATTACTCTTGGTGAGCGCCCTCACCTAGACGGTTTGGAGGCGTGGCCGCTGATCTCTCCAGTTCGGAGATTGTCGGAGAGACTCGGCGTATTTGTATAAGGCATCGGTGCTCGCCTTTCCGGAGTGGACAAGGAGCAACCATTAGTGAGAAATATCTTTTGTGGATATTGAAGCAAGACTCATTCACTTGAGTACTTCAATGAGGATTAGTAGAGACTGGGCGAGTCTCTGAGACCTCAGTAAAAATCGCTGTGTTTGTCTTCTCCTTCTCTTTCTAATATATTTGTTACTTGTTCTTGAATTCTTTATTTGTTAGAATTTGTTTTAAATTGAAGTTTTTAAAAGCCTCCTATTCACCCTCCTCTAGTCGGCATCCTTGATTCTACACGTGGTATCAGAGCAAGGTCTCTCGATTAATTAGGCTTTACCGCCTAGAGAGAGGATGACGTCTAATGAGGGCTTTTCTCTCAGTCATACCGGTTGTGCGTCTATCTTTGATGTGACTAACTATCCCTACTGGAAAGTGCGCATGTCGGTATTTCTATAGGCCATGGGGCTTGATGTATGGGACATTGTTAAACTTGGTTTTACTCCTCCGGATGATCCGGCAAGTCACTCTGATGACGACAGGAAAAAACTACATTTAAATGTCCGTGCAAAAAATGCACTCTTTGCTGATTTGTCTTTAAATGAGTTCAACTCTGTGAGTAATCTTATGACCGCTCACAAGATTTGGACCACCCTCGAAGAAATATATGAGGGTACCACGAAAGTCAAAGAGGAAAAATTGCTTATGGTGAGGTAACGATATGAGACATTCACCATGTTGTCAACCGAGTCCGTGGATTCTATGTTCACTCGGTTGAACAATATTGTGAATGAACTCAAGGGACTCGGTGTTGTTTTTACTGACCTTGATATTGTAAGAAAGATGCTCAGGGCGCTTCCAGAAAACTTCGACACTCTAGTCACGGTATTTACCAACTCCGACTTGTCGACCACAACACCGACGAATCTCTATGGGAACCTCATCACTTACAAAATGCATCGAAAGGAGAAGAAGGAAGCAGCCGAACCCTCGGAGACAAAGAAGAAGGCGTTGGTTTTTAAAGCTGGTTCCAAGAACGATTCAAGCGATGGCTCCTCCGACGAAGATCTAGCTCTAATGGTAAAAAATACTCAAAAACTTCTTTGCAGGTTGCACAAGAAGAGTGTCAACATTGACACTCGACCAAAGGGGCCGAAGCAAACAAACTTCAAAGACATCATATGCTATGAATGTGACGAAAAGGGACATATAGCATCAAGATGTTCTAACAAGAACAAGACTTTGAATAACAAAAAGAAATTCTTCAAGAAGAGAAATGAAGCAACAAAAGAAGCCTGCTTCGGAGAATGGATGTCCGGAGGTGAGAGCTCCGACTCCCACTCCGACGATGAAGGAAGTTGCTCCAATAAGCTAGCCGGACTAGCTCTTGGCGACATTTCTACTAGTTCATCCCTCTGTCTTATGGCTAAGGGTGATGAAAAGGTACACTCTAATGAACCTTCATATGATGAATTAGTTGAAATGATTACTGAATTAAATGAAGTTTATGGAGCTACTAAAAAGAAGTATAGAGCGCTTAAAGAGGAACATTTTTCTTTACGCACTCAATACTCAGAACTAAAAGATTCATATGAAAGCTTGCTTATCAAAGATATTACTCATGCTCCATCTAAAGTTGATGTATCCATTTCATGTGATTTAGATGCTCCTTCTAGTAGTCAAGATATACCATGTGCTTCAATCTTAAATGAGAATAATGAACTTAAGGCACAAGTTGAAAAACTTGGTAAAGGATTAAAAAATTGCTATAAAGGTAAAGTATCCCTTGATCTCATTCTTAGCAAACAAAAGTGTTCATTTAGAAAAGAAGTTCTTGGATACTTTCCGAAGAAAGGAAAGAAACCAAGTACAAAAACTATTTTTGTAAAAGCATGCAACACATTTTATTTTAAATGCCATGAAATTGGTCATTCGCATGAAGCATGTCGTCTAATGACTCCAAACTACTTTGATACTTGCTATATGCTTCAACGATCGAAGAAAGGTTATGCTATAGCAAAGTATGTTGGTGCACCCATGCTAAATAAAAAGAAGAAATCAATTTGGGTGCCCAAAGCTTTGATCGCTAACATCGAAGGACCCAAAAAGGTTTGGGTACCTAAAAGGACTTGATTCTTTTGTTTATGCAGGTGAACTACAAGACCGGTGGGAAACATTGGGTGCTTGACAGCGGATGCTCCGAGCATATGGCCGGCAATAAGAAATTGTTCACTTCAATAGAAGACAACTCAAGAGAAAATCAAAAGATCACCTTTGGCGACAATCGTCAAGGAAATATGGTAGGCTTGGGTAAAATTGCTATATCCAATGATCTCTCTATTTCAAATGTTTTATTGGTTGAATCTTTGAATTTTAATTTGCTTTCCGTTGCACAAATTTGTGATCTTGGATTTCGTTGCATTTTTTATCCTAAAGAAGTTTTAGATGAAAGTTTGAAAGACAATTCTTTGATTTTTAAAGGCTTTCGTTTTGAAAATCTTTATCTGGTTGATTTTCACTCTAAATATGCATCTCTTTCAACATGTCTTGTCTCTCAAATCTCAAAAGGTTAGCTATGGCATAGAAGACTTGCACATGTTGGAATGCATCAACTCAAAAAGCTTTTAAAACGTGATTTGGTTATTGGCTTAAAAGATGTGAATTTTGAAAAGGATAAACCCTGTAGCGCGTGTCAGGCTGGCAAGCAAGTAGCTACTTCACATCCAATTAAGCGTGTTCTTTCAACTTGCAAACCTTTGGAACTCTTGCATATGGATTTATTTGGACCTTCTGAGTTCCAAAGTATCGGGGGCAATAACTATGGTTTTGTGATTGTGATCTAGTGTGTGCTTATGTGCTAGATTTCAATCAGATCCTAAGGAATGTCATTTAATTGCTCTTAAAAGAATCCTTAGGTATTTGAAATGCTGTCTCAACCTAGGTCTTTGGTATCCAAAAGATGCAAACTTTGAATTAATCGGATATTCGGATTCTGATTATGCTGGGTGCAAGATTGATCAAAAAAGTACTTCTGGTAGCTGTCAGCTTTTGGGGAGATCTTTAGTATCATGGTCATCTAGAAAACAAAATTCTGTAGCTCTCTCCACCGCTGAAGCTGAATATGTGTCTGCATGAAGTTGTTGTACTCAATTATTATGGATGAAGCAGACATTTTTGGATTATGGAATTAAATTTGATAAAGTGCCACTCTTGTGTGATAATGAAAGTGCCGTTAAATTGCAAATAATCCTGTTCAGCATTCTAGAATTAAGCATATTGAAATACGGCACCATTTTATTAGAGATCATGTGGCAAAAGGAGATATTGATGTGAGCTATGTTAGAACAGACATGCAACTAGCAGATATTTTCACCAAACCCTTAGATGAAACCAGATTTTACTTTCTGAGAGGTGAATTGAACATTATTGATATCTCAAATGCTAGCTGATGTGTTATTTATGTTAAAATATATTGTAATATATTTTTATTCTCCTTCTGTGGTCAAATCCTGCTTCTGGTCGAATTTGTCCTTACTGACAGTCAGTTCCACAAACAGACAGTTAGTTCAGTGCTTAGTAGCCTGTTCTTAGCCTCTGGTCGAAGTCGATGACCATGCTGACAGTCAGTTCCACAAACTGATTGTCAGTTATGTGCATTGGTCTTTGGTCGTAGCTCCTGGTCGTTTTTGAGACTCAAACTGACTGTCAGTTTCATAAACTAACTGTTAGTTTCAAAACTCAGTTCTATGAACTGACTATCAGTGTTGTACACTGATTGTCAGTTCCATGTTTCTGGGTTTGGAACTGACTGTCAGTATGTCATACTGACTGTCAGTTGTGTCTCCAAAACCCTAAATCCCCCGTTTCGGTTTTTGTTTCTTTGCCTTCTCTGGTTCGCCACCACACCTCCTCTCGCCGTTCGCCACCACGTCGTCGCCGTGCGCCGCCACCGAGCCATCGCCGCCGGTGCCTCTCCTCACCACCGCACCATCGCTGTACCGCACCACCACCTTGCCGCACCGCCATGCACTGTCTCTGCGCTGCACCGCTCCTCGCCGGCGTTTTGCTGCTCCTCGCCGTGTCTTGCCGTCCGTGCCGTTCCTCTTCTCCTCGAACCTTCACTTCACCGAGCCGTGTCTTCGCTTTGCAGTGCTGTGGCCCCGTCGTCGTCACCTCTTCAGTTCCTCTGTTCAGGTCTATGCTTCTCTCCTATGTTTTTCCTTCATTATGTCAGATCAGCCATCCTCTTCTCGCCGCGTTGCCCGACGGAAGAACGCGGCAAACAGCTATCGATCATCGAGTCAGCCGATGGAGACCCGTTCCTCGCCTCCGCCTGAGCGTGTCCCCGTGGATTATTCCCGGTGGCACGCGAGTCGCCTTCCCACACTCCGCTCCACCAACCCCTATCTCTCGCCGCGTCCCACTGGCTGCGATGCGTACGACGTCCTCACCTTTTACACGAACCTCCCATCTTGAACTTTTCACCAGTGTTTACAGTCGCGTCCCCATATTCGCCCACAGTTCTCTATCTTGGCAGATGATCGCCTCTCGCACAGGCATCGTCTCCCTGGCAGATTCTTTTGCTTTTGTTGGGATCCGCGACCTGGTCATTGATTCCTCCCTCCACTGGGCTGATGAGCCCATCTGCCAGTTCTACTCCACCGTCTTCATCTCTCCCCAGCGCGACTCGTTGACCTTCATGACGGGCCTCCAGGTTCACACCGTCACGAAGGAGCAGTTTGAGGCTGCGCTTGGACTGGTTCGCCCTGCTTCTGGGCGCTAGCTCCACACTCTCCCCGACCTCGAGCATCGGGTGGTGCCCATGCTTTATTCCGGCCCCTTCCAACTCTGTCACATCGCCGGCCTGCTCCGCGATGTCGACCTGGCCCTTAGGATTCTTCGTCTCACTTTGGTCCCTATGACCGGAGACAGGGCCAGAGTCACTTACCTTGGCCTTCACGTCCTGATTTCTATCTTCCAGGAGGAGCCATTCGACGTTGCTGATCTCATCATCAGTGAGATTCAGCACGTCCTTCTTTCTCCGCGTCGCTAGCTGTTGTATGCTCCATACATCATGGCGATGCTTCTGCTCATCCGGGCCGTTGACTCGGAGCTCCCTCGGCCCCACCATCCTCTTCAGTTCTACCCTCCAGGTTAGGCCGACCGTCGTCTTGGTGCCTGGCCTGCAGCTGCTGCTGACCCTGATTCTCCCACATCTGATGATGATGCTGTGGGGGAGTCAGAGGACGAGATTCCAATTCAGGAGTCCGATCCAGCACCGACTACAAACCCAGGCATCGGATCTTCCTCGGCATCTCAACTCCAGCAGGTCATCCAGACCCAGCAACAGATCCTGCGCACACAGCAGGAGCACCATCAGCTGCTGCTTCGATTGGTTGCTCAGCAGGAGGAGATACTGCGCCGGCTACCTTCGTCTGCCTCTCCAGTCCCTCGCAAGAGGGCACGCCCAGTTGTTTCTTCCCCAGGCTCAGCTTCAGGGCCTGCTGCACCAGTTCCGGCTCCAGCATCTCCAGTGCAGCTCCTGCTTCGACTCCTTAAGCTTCACCAGCCGTCGACCCAGCTGGACCTCCCGCAGGCTCCGGAGATACAGCAGTTCTCGACCTCTCGGATGATGATGAGCCTTAGGCTTTAGTGGCTCCCTTTTTGTGCTTGATGCCAAAGGGGGAGAATTTTTGTATGACATTATGGTTTGGATGGATATTTTTGTTATATTTATAGAGTTATTTTTCTTTCATGGATGATGATATGGATATATTTGATGAGTTGTTTTATGTTGGTATGAGATATGGATATATTTCAGTTATGGATGATATGGATATATTTGATGAGTTGTTTTATGTTGGTACGAGTGATGTTCTGATATGTATGATTGGTTTATGCTATGATATATGTGTTGTTTTTATGAGTATGATATGATATACATGTGTGTATGACATATGCTCTGGACTCATATGAGTGATTATACTTGACATATTATTTGAGATGTCATATACTCAGGGGGAGTTATTCACTTGTTCTATAAATTTTTTATCAAACACTTGTTGTCATCAATCATAAAAAAGGGGGAGATTGTTGCATCTAGGCCGTTGTGCCTAACCTAATTTTTATGATTAATGAAAACAAAGTGTTTTAGACTAACTGTGCTTCTGAGATATTTTGATACAGAGTTATGTTGAGAAGAAATGCAAGATGATCAAGATAAACCCGACGTATAATGGATCAAACACAAGTCGCAAAGCATAAAGATGAAAAGAAAATCAAGAGATGCAAAGGACCTAAGGTAATATTGTTTTTATTTATACCGATCTCGGTGTAAGGAGATTGATCAGTTTAGGAAAATTTGCTTTTAGATTTAACCGTACTATAAAGAGGGGTTGCAAAGTCCTCTCTATATTTTCAGCGTAAACTGAGAAACCCAGGTCACTGCATTGCATCATTTCGGTTGGATTTGGTTTTTGAAAGATTTGGATTTTCAGTTGCGTTTTTGACAGCAGACAAGTTTTTGCATTTTCTAGAAGGATCTATGGAGATCTAATTTTTGCTTCGGTTGACAAAAAGATTGCCCTTAAAAGTATCTTTCAAACGAGCTATTAAACTCCTAAATCGGATCTATGGATTAAAAGTTATAACTGTTTTTATCCATACTGACTGTCAGTTTGCTGAACTGACTGTCAGTTTATATTGTCAGTTTTGTTAACTGACAGTTGTCCAGAGAGGTTGTTTTTTTTGAGCCAAAATTTTTTGAACTAAACTGACTGTCAGTTTGCATTTCAACCTCAGCTGGTTTATTTGAGTTTCTATTTGATCTGGTCGCTTTTGTGGATGAACCGACTGTCAGTTTGTATAACTGATTGTTAGTTTGTATTATCAGTTTCCATATACGACCACAAACGGCTAGCAAAGTTTTATCCGTGATTTTTTCAGCCGTTGAGTTTGGAACTGACTGTCAGTTCCTCATACTGATTGTCAGTTTGCACTGATTTGTTTCCATTTTCGACCTCAAACGGCTAGCTGTGTTTTCTCCGGATTTTACTTCTTTCTGGTCGTGACCCAAATTGACTGTCAGTTTCAGCTGCTGATTTTCAGCTCGAGCTTCAATGGTTCTTTTGAGTGTTGAGGCTATAAATAGATGCCTTGAGCATTTGTTTTGGACAACAAGTAGCCCAGCATTCTTATACACTCTTGAGCTTTAGTCTTCTATACAAAATCTTGATCTTTTGATCAAGTCGAGTGTTTTTGAGATCCACCGAGCATTTCAGTTCATAGCATTTGTATACTCATAGTTTCTCGGTGCGTGTTTGGAGGTCTAGAGAAGACCTTGCTGCTTATTACTCTTGGTGAGCGCCCTCACCTAGACGGTTTGGAGGCGTGGCCGCTGATCTCTCCAGTTCGGAGATTGTCGGAGAGACTCGGCATATTTGTATAAGGCATCGGTACTCGCCTTTTCAGAGTGGACAAGGAGCAACCATTATTGAGAAATATCCTTCGTGGATGTTGAAGCAAGACTCATTCACTTGAGTGCTTCAACGAGGATTAGTGGAGACTAGGCGAGTCTCCAAGACCTCGGTAAAAATCGCTGTGTTTGTCTTCTCCTGCTCTTTCTAATATATTTGTTACTTGTTCTTGAATTTTTTATTTGTTAGAATTTGTTTTAAATTGAAGTTTTTAAAAGCCTCCTATTCACCCCCCGTAGTCGGCATCCTTGATTCTACAACTTGTACATAAACCGTTAGAAAAAATACCTACAACATGTTTGTTTCGACTGCGCAACACTTTTCTAACGGTTTTCTTCTAAATCGCGAATAACCGTTAGAAGATAGGGGTTAGTAGATTGCATTTTTGTACTAGTGAAAGTCGCCACTCGGGTTGGTGACTTTGGTCAGATCTGTAATTTCCTTTTCTTCTGTGTTATTTTTGACTTTAATATTTAAATAAGGGTTTTCCGTACAAAAATTTTGACATAACGCATCTGCTCTTCTTAACCTTCTTGATGTTGCATTGGGGAGTTGTCATTACCGTAGAAAACTTCAGATTCGGGGTGTCAAGGTGCGAGGAGTCGGAATCCGCGATCGGATCGAAGTTTGAACTGTTGGATTTGGAATTCTAGGGCTAGGTTTGTGGAGGTTTTGAGGAGTTTGAGGGGCTCAACAATTGTGTTTGGCTGTTTGGAGGGGATATGTAGGCTTATATAGGGTGGTAGGTGAGAGTTGTAGAGGTTTGGGAGAAGAAAAGTACAAAAAGAACTCAAAAAGATCACTTTTGGCCGAAAAACACGGGGAAACTGAGCCTAGTATGACCACGGGCACGGGGCGTGCTCTGGATCGTGCTCGGTTCGGATTTTACCTGATTCGACCAGGTGGTCTCACCAACACAAGAACGACCATGAGCACGTGTCGTGATAGACCAGGGCACAGGACGTGTCACTGGTTATGGTCGTTTCGGTCAAAAATAAAAAGGTTTTTGATTGTTTTGAAAATCTCAACCCGAGGGTGCCACAGGTTGTGCCCCTACTTGTGGTCGTCTCGAGAGGTCTTAGGAAACTTAAAACTTTCTTTGAAAAATTGACCCGAGACTGGCACTGGTCGTGGTCGAGGTCGTGCTCAGCTCGGGAAGTTTTGAAAGACTTAATTTTTTTGGAAAATTTTGACCCGAAAGCAGCACTGTCGTGCTCGGCTCAGGTAAAAAGAAAAACTTTAATTTTTTTGAAAAATTTGCACCCGGACGCGGCGTTGGTCATTCCTGTGGTTGTGCCCAGCTCGAGTAAAAAAGAAAAACAAGAGTTTTTTTTGAAAATTTACCAAATCGATGCCACCACTGGTCATGCCTGTGGTCGTGGTCGATTCAGCTGAGAAGAAAAATTGAGTTTTTGAAAATTTAACCAAACTGAGCCTAGCACTGGTCGTGCTAGTGGTTGTGGTCAATTCGGCCAGTTTGAAAAACTTTTATTTTTTATTTTTTTCAAAAAGAGTCAGCCCTAGTCTACAAAAAACAAGTTTTGGGTGGTCAAACGGCGTCGGAATTGAGTGATTTTCACACCACTGCGTTCATAAAAGAGAGAACTACATGTTAGTGTACCGGGTTACCTCCCAGCTAGTGCTGGTTTGACATCCCGCTCGATGGAACGTACTCAGCTGATATGAACACGCCGGTGAAGGACGCGTTCACGAAGGGTGGCCCGATCTTCATGACGTAGAACCTGGATAACTAGTATTTGAAGATACTTGGATAACTAGTATGACCTGGGGAAACGAGATAGCCAACCACTTGTAGAACAAGGACCTACATATCAATGAATTCGCACAACCACACTATGAATTACCTATCCACACGGCCATGCACGGTGTTGGCGCACAGATAGGGTGATCACGAAGATCGTTCGAGAAATTCTGGAGGAAATCAAAAGAACAAAGGATGAAGATATTCAACTCTCAACTAAAACTAAGGCTTCAATCTGAAATTTCAATATCAATGTCTTTTATCTTATATATCAAAAACTATGACCATGCCTCTCTTTTATAGAGGGTGGTAAGTACAAAAGATAGAAGAATTAAACTCGAATTCGAATCTGAGTCTAATTCAAAACGGAATAAAAATCCTAACAAACTATAAAAGATAAAAGAAGTCCGGAATAAATCTTCTCGGAGTCGGATTTGAATTCGGACTAGACTTTTTTCTTCCGTGCAATTGTTACTCTTTTGGGTCTCCTGGTTGCATCAATGTTGGAATTTAATGATTCATGATGTGTTGGAAAGCGTTTTTGAATACCTTTCTAACTCACACAACAAAATTGGACATCTGTGTTGAGAATGGTACTTGGTCGAAGTTGGACTGTCACTTGGTCGGTAGACTGTATGCCAAGCAAAATTCTTTTGGTTGTAGCGGTTGCAATTCTTGATGGAATCGAGTGATCTTTAGCTTGTTGGAAAGCTTAGGAAATCCTCTTTCCACTCAGTAGGTGTATGACTAGATTTGATGAAGTTATTTGGCCTATACGTGGCTATGTCCTTCCTATTATGCTTTCCCTCTTTATATCTAATCAATATTAAACAAGAGCTATTAGGTAGCAGCATATTTTCATCATAATTTAATTAATTAAGGAACAAAACCACCTGTTGATGTAGTTGTCTGGCATTTACTCGATTGATTGGTCCTTTATATTCCTTGGGTCGAGCTCTAGTGCTACTTGTGCTAGAGATGTCCTCATCATTCTCCCCCTCTTGAAAAGGACTCATCCTCGAGTCTGACAATGTAGAATTGAAGAATGGAGAAAGGTCCGAAACATTGAATGTAGCACTGACTCCATATTCCCCTGGTAGCTCTATCTTGTAAGCAGTGTCATTAATCTTCAACTTTAGTTGTTTTGGCACAGGCAAAGGTACAAAACAATCCAGCAATAGGTTGCTCACAACTCTCAAATCTGATTTTGTAGCTATTAAAGCTAAGCTATCTTTCTCGCTTTTCTTTTACTCACTCATATTTGGTTTGTGGCTCTCTCTCACCGATTTGTGGCACTCACTCATATGTTTACTCATACCATCAACCTTACTGTGAGAAAGTTTTTACATCTCTTCAGATATGATTTGCTCAGGAGTCATAGGAAGAAGAGTGATGTCCTTGCCCTTGAACTTGAAGAAATATTTGTTAGTCCAACCACAATGCTGTGAATCGCGATCATATTGCCATGGTCGTCCCAATAGTAAGTGGAAAACTTGCATAGGAATCACGTCGCACATGACATTATCAGTATACCCCTTAATAGTAAACTGAACCTTCACTATGGAGGTTATTTTGATCTCACCTCACCACACGAGTTAAGCCAACTAATGTGGTATGGATGAGGATGTTTGAGCACTGCAAGTCCAAGTTTGTCCACCATCTCCTTACTAGCAAATTATGACAGCTACCTCCATTAATGATGAGCTTGCATACCTTGTCTTGGGCCTTACATCGAGTTTGAAAAAGATTACGTCGCCGTCCTCGTTCAGGTTCCATCATTTGAACACTGAGCACAGTCTTGACAACAAGAGTTTGACCTTGCTCGAAAGAAAAACATCCTCCTG
This sequence comes from Pharus latifolius, assembly GCA_019359835.1. Taxonomy (NCBI): domain Eukaryota; kingdom Viridiplantae; phylum Streptophyta; class Magnoliopsida; order Poales; family Poaceae; genus Pharus; species Pharus latifolius. Next base: position 25,555,135 of record CM033327.1, read on the forward strand.
CTTCAACTTTTGCTACAGCATCATCGATAACGTCTTCGTCACTTTGAGAATCATATTCTCCATCATCTTGCAAAATCATAGCTCGCTGGTTAGGAAACTGAGATGCCACATGTCCTCTCCCTTGGCATCTAAAGCATATAATTTGGCTTGAGCGAGCAGAAGAAACAACGGATGAGGTGCTGGCTATAGGCTTCTTCTCGGTCGTCGAAGCATTGTAGATGACAGATTGGACCTGGTCAAAGAATTGTTGTTCGGTCGACCCATTAGAGGAGTCAAGGTTGAAGCTTTATTGCTCAGTTGACGCCACATAGAAGTATTGGCTACCTGCGAATACATCTTGTCTTCAGCTAATTGTCGTTCCACCTTTCTTGATAGATGGACAAGTTGCTCGAGATCCTGGTACTGCTGATAATTGACAATCCTCTGGACGTCTCTATTCAAGCCATTATAAAACCGAGCAATGGACTGGTTAGGTATCTCCCTAACATCTCCTGGTGGTAGTCATCAACACTTCGTGGACCTTGTTTAAAACCTTGCAGCTTGATGAACAAGTCCCGAGTGTAGTAAGATGGTACAAACCTCTTTTTCATAACATTCTTCATCTCATCCCATATAGCAATTCGAGGTCGATTTGCTTGTCTCCTTAACTCATGATATTGATGCCACCAAATCAACGCATAACCTTCAAATTCGGATGAAGCAGAGGCTAACTTTTCTTGTTCACTGTCATTGCACATGAGAAGTTTATCCATCTTTAGCTCCCAATCAAGATAGACTTTCGGATCTAATGAACCATTAAACTTAGGAATGGTGAGCTTGATCTTTGCAAGTCTTTTGTCATTGTTGTCATGATGACTATCTCCGCCATGATATCGGTTATGAGCATGGTACCCTGGTCGATAGTCGGCATCTGCGTACGGTGGCTACCAATTACCACAATAATAGTTGTTGCCTTCAGGATGGTAGTCATACTGGAATTTGTCATCATAGTCATCATCACCTCCTCTATGTTGTCCTTTTTGCTGCCCTCGCCCAGCGTCCGGATAACCATGGACAGACTACGATCAGCTTTGTCACCTCCTCCTCGCCCCCCATGCCGACCGAATTGGGGTGGTTGAAAAGTATGATCATGACTAGTTTGATGTGGTCGAAAAGTTGGAGTACCGCGACGATTCTCGCCTGCTACTGATCGCGCATCTTCCCGATGTGCTTTTGATAGTGTAGGACGTACGTTTTGCCCCTGAAGTAGAGCTTCCGAGTTTACGACCGCAACTTGAAGTTGCTGTAGTTCATCAATGACAAAATCAAACAGTCCCTCGACAAATGTTCAGAAAGCAGCATGTTCAGCTCGAGTGACATAAACTTCTGGATTGATTGATGAAGTGGATGATCCATTTCTTGCCATTGGTTAATGTAGAAAAAGACAAAATATGTGGAATAGGAAATATATGTGGAATCACTCAATCTCACATACTCTTACCAATCCAAAGTTCTTATGCTTTCCCGGGGAATGCTCAGTGCGTTCCAGGAATAACCAGTGGGGTTTATCAGAGACTGATGTGGCAAATTCACAATGAGGTCTTTATGTTAACAAGTGAATTTATCTGTGGAGCTAGGTTAGGTAACTGATGATATAATCTGTGACTTAGCAATGCAAAATCGAATAACAATCTGATGGTATGGCAATCCTAAGTTGCTGATCACAAGAGAGATGGTATGCCAAAGGGTAAATCAACAATTGTACTACTTAGAGAATTTTTTTTGATATCAGATGATATTTGACTCAAAGGATTGTCGATGATGATTAAGATATATATATATAATCTTGGTGCCTCAAGTTTGAGCTTTTCGTTTAGTGTTTGAAGAGTCAAAAAAAACAAAAACAACAAAAAACTAAACCACGATTGACTCGACCAACAACAAGAACTAAACCACGGATGAAAAACTCGATAAAGCAAACTAAATTAACAGATTAAAATATGAAGCTTGGTGATATATTTTTGTTGGCAATTTTCTAGACTCTAGGACTGGAAAACCTAAACTACTAATCAACATAAATAAAGAAAAGATTCTACCATGGAAACTGAAGCTCTGATACCAACTAATATGAACATGCCGGTGAAGGACGCGTTCACGGAGGGTGGCCCGATCTTCACAACTTAGAAGCTGGATATATAACTAGTATCTGAAAATATCTGGATAACTAATATGGCCAGACGAAATGAGATAGCCAACCACTTGTAGAACAACGACCTGCATATCAACGAATTCACCCAACCACACTCTGAATTACCTATCCACACGGGCATGCACGGAGTTGGCGCACAGAAGTCCGGAATAAATCTTCTCGGAGTCGGATTTGGATTCAGACTAGACTTTTTTCTTCCATTTAGTTGTTACTCTTTTGGGTCTCCTGGTTGGATACAATGTTGGAATTTATTTATTCTTGATGCATTGGAAAGCCCTTTTGAATACCTTTCCAACAAGTACTCACACAACCAAATTGGACATCTGTGTTGAGAACGGTTCTTGGTCGAATTTGGACTATCGCTTGGTCGGCAGACTGCATTCCGAGTAAAATTCTTTTGGTTGTAGCGGTTGCAATTCTTGATGGAATCGAGTGATCTTGAGCTTGTTGGAAAGCTTAGAAAAATCCTCTTTTCACTCAGTAGGTGTATGACCAGATTCGATGAAGTGATTTGGCCCATAAATGGTTATGTCCTTCCTGTTATGCTCTCCCTCTTTATATTTAATCAATGTTAAACAAGGGCTATTAGGTAGCAGCATATTCTCATCATAATTTAATTCTTTAAGGAACGAAGTCATCTGTTGATGTAGTTGTCTGACTTTTACTCGAGTGATTGGTCCTTTATATTTTTTGGGTCGAGCTCTAGTGCTACTTGTGCTAGAGATGTCCTCATCATCGGTTGTTCAAAAATATATAGAATTGAAAGAATCGACTAAGTTTTGCGTACTTACCTGGTCTGCCGCATTGTAAAGATTGATACGGTGCATGTTTACCTTAAAAGTGGTGCCATCTTTTGCTCAAAGCTCTATGGAACCGTACAGGAAGATGTTTTCTATTGCGTATGTCCCAATTCATTGTGATTTCAATTTCCCTGAGAACAATTTCAACCGAGTATTGAATAGCAAAATCAAATCACTTGGTTTGAACTCACGGTTGAGGATCCGTTTGTCATGCTACTTCTTCGTGTTGTCTTTATAGATCAAGGTACTTTTGTAGGAGTTGTTCCGAAGCTATTCTAGTTCATGCAATTCAAGGATTAGCCTTCGCCCCGCTTTGTCGAATTCCCAATTGAGTTCTTTTAACACCCATAACACCCTATGTGACAATTTAACAAGCAAATGGCAGTTTTTATCAAATACAATTTTGTAAGGCGTCATACCTCGTGGAGTCTTGAATGTAGTGTGATATGCCCAAAGGACATATGGAAGTTTGAGCGCCCAATCTGTATGAGACGGTGCTACCACCTTCTGCAAGATCATCTTGATTTCTCTGTTTGATACTTCAACCTATCCACTTGTTTGAGGGTGATATGCAAGAGCAACTTTATGAATAACCCCATATTTCATCAACAATTTCTGAAATTGGTAATTAGTGTAATGTGCACCGCCATCACTAATTCCTACTCGCGATATATCAAATAGGGGAAAGATGATTGTTTTGAAAAGCTTGATCACATGTTTTGATTCATTTGTTGGTATAGCAACAGTCTCTACCCACTTTGAACATAATTAACCACAACTAAGATGTATGAGATACCCATAAAAGATGGAAAAGGTTCCATATAATCTACTCTCCATACATCGAAAAGCTCAATTTCAAGAATATTGGTTAAGGGCATTTCATGTCATTTACTCAAATTTCCAGAACATTGGCAAGAATCACATTTTTGCATAAAGTTATAAGCATCTTTAAATAAAAAAGGTCAAAACAAACCTGATTGCAATACCTTAGCTGTTGTTTTTGAAGCTCTGGCGTGTCCACCACATGGGGATGAATGACAATGTTCAAGGACGCTTTGAATGACAATGTTCAAGAACGCTTTGAATCTCGTGGTCGGGCACGCATCATTGAAAGATGTTGTCAACTCCCTTTTTGAAAAGATTTAGATCGTCCCAGTAGTAGCATCAGATGTCATGGAGGAAGCGCTTTCCTTGTCTACTCGTCAACCTTGGAGGAAGTTCATGGTTAAATAAATAATATGCATAATTAGCATACCTTGGTTCTTTTTGAATCAAATAAAGGTGCTTGTCGGGTAAAGCATCATTGATGTGAACGTAGGCAGTGTCGATTAAGAGTCACGAAAGAGGAGGAGCAATATCCTTCTCCCCGCTCTTCTCTGGTCGCCGATCTGCAAACCAGAGATGGCTCTCCTTAGGAGCCAAACAATAGAACCACCGCTGATACCAGTTGTGAACAGAATCACGAAGTGGAAAATGCAGGAAGCCCTCCTCTCACAACCTGAAGTAGGCACACCCAAGAGTAGTGGTGCCTTTCAAGCTCGCCAAGAAACAGTATGGTGAAAAAGAGTAACACTGGAAAAACCCCAATGTACGCCTCACAAAGATGCTGAAAAACCACGAGAATCAAAATGGAATTGGCATTCAAATTTACCAATTCCAAGTCATAATGAGTGAGAATTTCTCGAAAAAAGTCACTCTCCAGAAGACAAAATTCACAACGTAGGAAATCCTCAAAGATCACCAACTCGCCTTCTTTCACAACATGGCTTTCTTCATTTTCCCCAGCAAGACGCCATGGGATTAGCGACCTTGAGGGGAGGTAACCCTCCTTTTCCAAGGCCAACAGATTCTCTACTGTCCGGTGGCTAGAACGTATCCAGCAAGCCATTGATTTGAGTTTGAAAGAAAGAGAAGAAGGCTAAAGCTTAAGAACTCAGAAGAACTAAGAAAAACTTAGGGGCTCTAAGAAAGCTTCGGAAATTCTGAGAATGGTTTTGTGCCAAAGAAAACTTAAAACGTGAAGTTTTAAAGTACTATCCCTCGGGATTTGAACCATTGTATTCACACCAAAAGATTTCCCTTCGAAAAAAGGTATGCATTTAATGCCTATCATAACAAATTTGACACGCGCACCCAAAGTTTTTCTTGGGTTCTGCGGGAATTCGAAATGAAAAGTCATCTTTTCAGTACTTGAAACGCCTTTTTGAGGAAAAGAAACCTTTTCATTTCAAATTCGGGGGTTAGCTGACGAAGATTATTAGCCGAGTTAAATCGCCCATGTCTTTCCATGGTCGCACATACCGCTCCATGGTCGCATATACCACTCCATTGTCACGCATACCTTTCTATGGTTGCAAAATTTTGATTGCGCCATCTAGAGTTATACGAGTTAGGAAAAGTAATACCTTGCCATTGTTGCATACCCTGAAAAGTGTTTGCCTGCTCCATGGATGGCTTAAATTGGCATTCATAGCAATAGTGGCCTTGTATGCCGCACATTTTATATATAGGTGCAATTGCATTAACAGATGAAGTAGCAGAACATCCAAGAATTGATAATCTATCAGTAAGAATTGCTACTTGTTCGGCCAGTTGTGACATTGCACTTACATCCATGCTATTGGTCAGATTTTGTTGAGCAGCTCGTTCAGTTCCCCATTGTGTGTAGTTATGAGTTATACCTTCGATGAGGTCATATACTTCATCTACACTTTTGTTCATCAGTGCACCACCAGCTGTGGCGTCTATGGCCATTTGTGCATTGTAGTTCAATCTGCTATAAAACGTTTGAACTACAAGCCACTTTAGTCCGTGATGCGGACATTTCATCAACAAGTCTTTATACCGTTCCCAACCGTCGTAAAGAGATTCACCTACCTGCGGAGAAAAAGATGCAATCTGATTGTGAATTTGAACAGTTTTAGCAGGAGGAAAAAACTTACCAAGAAAAGCTTGTGAGAGTTCTTCCCAAGTAGTGATTGACACAGGAGGAAGAGTGTATAGCCATGTCCCCGCCTTCTCGCGAAGCGAGAAATGAAAGAGTCTCAAATGAAGTGCATCCTGTGTTACTCCATGAATTTTGAAATTATGACAATGCTCAAGAAACATGTGTAAATGTAAGGATGGATCCTCAGCGGGAAGACCGTTGAATTGATCTTGTTGAACCAAGTACAAAGCGCAGGTTTTATTTCAAAATTATTTGATTCAATCGATGGTCTAAGAATACCTGATTGCAACCCCATGTTGAGCGGGATTGCAAAATCTTTGAGTCTCTTTTGGTCCTCCATTGTTGGTTGTTCTTTGATGTCTTCAAAAGTTTGTGAGTTTTCCTCCGATCTTAACTGTCTTGCCTCTTACTGAAGTTGGTGCGCGGTTTTGATAGGTTTCTCTGAGCTATCCAGCTTTGCAATTGACGAGGATTATTAGTTACTCTTTTAGGCCTCCAAGGTCACACGTAACCATGATCGCGGCCTTGACGATGGTCGCCCAAGGCCGGAAAAAAGGATGTAAGGTAATCCAAGGGCGTTCTGGATATAACCGAGAAACCATACCCAATTCATGCAAAAATGCAAGACATTTGTTATCACAGAGCTTATGTTTTATGCTGTATCTAAGAGCAACAAGGTCACGGATGCAGCTCCTTTAAATCTCGCTCTCACAGATACAAGGACTAATCTCATTACCGAGGTCGCAGTACTACGCGAGCACTCCTAAAATATTACTTCACCTTGATCCTTATGATTGATCGACCTCAAGACAATCATAAACCCCTAGTGAGGTAACCGTCGAAGGAGGTCAAGACGGTAAATCAATTTTACGACGACCCAGTCAGGACTGTCCAAACCGCCATGTACCCATGATTCACGGCAACCTCCATCCACGATCTCACTATACCCACTTCCGGACGGTTAAGAAAGATCGTGGGGCACGCCATCAGGAGAACAACCGACAACCTCTTCGACAAGTACAAAAAGGCCTTCAAAGGGAGGATCAAGGGATGGATCGACACAAGGATAGAAGACTAGGCTTAGCCAATAGGATTAGCTAGCTACTTACTGTAAAGAACATCTCTGTAACCTTTTTTCCACATAATCAATCTCACAGGACGTAGGGCTATTACCCAGCTTAAAGGGGGCCTGAACCTGGATAAACCCTGCTTCTGTGTCCTCAGATTCATTAATACCCTGAATATCTTGAGAATTTGTCTGATTGGCTCCATCTTTCCTCATCTTCTCGTTTGCATAAGCTCGGCAGAGGGACCCTTGGTTCCAATCGTGGACACATATATTAAGATTATCAAATTTGAACCTTAGAAAAGAGAGAGCTTAATAAATTAAATTGTCTTAACAATCTTCTTTCATATAGGATTTAGAATAAACCATGCAAAGAAAACACTCGTTATGCTATGATTTATACAAAGTTTCTAAATTGCCCTTTTTAGAGGAAAATTAAGACATTTATTTTATATTATATTTTTATTCACTTTTTGTTATTTTACTTCAACTTTTTGGTGCTCTTGGCCAGAATGTTTTTACTCGATCATTCTGTCGCGGCTAGAGGAGACACAGTTGAAGATGCTTACTTAAGTGCACTTACAGAATGGTAGCTTTGTCAGTTTCTGGAGCCCCTGTAAGCAACCTCAATGCTTCGTATACCTTCCCTTCATCAGCTGGTCAATGATTCACCACCACCTCCCTCCAGCGGTTCGCATATACGTTACATGAGACTAGACAAAGCCGCATCTTAAGCAATCGTTTACTGAAAATATATTTTTTTTGTGTGCATAAGTTAAGTAAATCTTCCCTGCTCCAGCTGGTCGACGATTCACCATCGCCTCCCCCCAGTGGGTCGATTATACTTTACTCTGACACATTTTTTTATTTTTGAAGAGAAGGGCAATTAGCAATCTAGGAATAAAAAGTGACATAAGTTCAAACTTTAATCTTCAATTTAAGAGTTGTGGGGAAGCCCATGGTTGTGGAGATTGTCCCCGTAGTGGGTACGTGTGCCTAGAAATGCATTTGGAAAAATGTGGCCTGCGTGTACATGATAGTCATAGATACTGTTGACGCGGCCTTGAAGTTGGTTCATACTGGAATCCATCATAAACCTATATTCTGCAAATTCCGACCTAAAGTCGGAGAGACTAGTGCGCAAGGACTCTATGGAATCATGCAGAGCGGCAATATCAGTCACTGCTGGTTGGTTAGGCTCTGCAGTGCATGAGGAGTTAGAATCATATGAGCTAGATGGGAGCATTCTCCAATTCTACTCATTAGATAAGCAAGTCCGAGAAATATTGGGCAAAAGGATGGAGGGATTGCCACTAATAATCCAACGAAAAGAATGCTCTTCCCTCCTACAAAACCCCATTGAAAACAATGCATTCAAATCTAAGGTGGCTGCGAGCACATATTCTTGATAATCCTGTGTAACACCCCGATTTTTCCAAATCCTGGCCTGTCTTGTCCCTTTCTATTTCAGAATGAGATCCCTGTTGTGCCAGCAGCTTACCCCAAAAAGTCGGCAATCAAACCCTTTCGTTTAGATCTTTTTCACAAATGAGCCCTTTTAAGATTTGTCAGAAGCCCAAAAAGACTAAAAGTCTCAGACCACCTCCAAACTTTGATCTGATTCAGTGAATATCTCCCATTCACAATTCTGAACATTTTTCCCTTCTGGAAGAATTTCCAAATCCTGCCCTAAACCTGAGTTTCGACCCTCGCTGTTTTTGAAACCCTATTTACCCTGTTTTACCCTAAAGTCGTTTTCCCCAACTTTTGTCGAAACCCTTCAGATCTTGCCCGATCTTGTCAAACTTTGGCTAGATGAGTTCCATTAATCTTATGCAACTCATTCCTGAAATCAGATTTCAGATCAGCCCTCCAGATCTCCAGATTTACAATCAAGCCCATTTCCAATTCAACTTTTCCTCACAGATCAGTCCCTGGAGCAAGTTTCAAAATTGCAAATCAGCCCGAGCCTTCTTTTCCAGTCCCTGTTCGACCAGTTTGCGTTCGACCAGTGCCCCGTTCATCCTTGCCTCGCCGCAGAACTCGCCGCCGGCCATCTTTTCCGGTCGCCCGTGCTCGTGGTCAGCCACCCCGCGCGCACGTGCCAGTGACCAACGACCCTGCTAAACCCAGCGGTTAAACGCCCGCGCTCCAGCAGCGTTTTCGCGCGCGCACGCCCGTGGCCGTGGCACTTGCATGCGTGTACGTGTCATCGCCGGAGCTGCGTTGCTGCCTCCGCATCCGCGCCGTTTCAAACCTAGTTCCAATGCGCTCCCGACAACGCTGGCAAAGCAACTGCACAGCCCGTGCACATCACGTCGTCGTCGCCGTTGTCGCACCTGCGCCCGGCCATCCTTGCCCCTGGCTTGATTTTCCCCGCTGTTTTCCCCTCGCTAGCTTCGCCCCAGAGCCTATTTAAAACCCCAGTGTTGTGCAAATTCCTTGTCTCAGGACTTAGCCAATCTTTTTCCAGTGCCCTCGCCGCTCTCTTCTTCTTCTCCGGCGAGCTGTTTTTGAGGCCACCATCGCCAGAGCAAACCGTGGCTTCTCCTTCCAATTCAACTATACCAGTAAGCGTCCCTTACCTCCCTCTCTGTGTCATACCAGTTAATTGCACCAGATTGAACCCCATCGCCGGTGATCGCCGTAAACGGCCGTTTGCCCTGTTTCCCCAATGCTGTTCATTTCATCCCAAATTGGTTTCCCCTCCAGTAGAGTTTCTTGATCAGTAGGCCCCATCTAGCAAGCCTGTGCGCTCAGATTGCATAATTGAGCTGAAATTGAAGTTTTCCCGTTCTGGCTCGCCGCCGATGATCTGGCTCTCGTCGCCAGGCCGTACCAGCTATCCCCCAGCCAAATTGACTTAGCCATTAGCTTCCACACTTCACCCTCTCACTCCCTGAGCAAGAAATCGAGTTCAAATGCTTTGTATCGAAACCCCCCAATCTCCAGTGTCGTCTTCTCCAGCACCGGTCGCCGGAATTCTTCCCCGGCTGATCTAGCTCCTGAAACCTTGTCCCTTAGCTTTGCCTCACCTCCCTGAGCATTTCCTTCCACTAGCTCGACATCTGAATCTGCCTAGATTGGAAGATATGCCCTTGCCAAGATCACTGTCCAGAAGCCCAGTTCATGTCCAAGTCACCACAGTTCATCACTGAATTTCATCACCTTCCAGCCACTTTCAGCCCTTGATCCTGTTAAGTATTTTTTCCCTGCTATCAATGCCTACCTCCCAGACAAAGTTGTGCATCAATTGGAGCCCTGGATCAAAGGTTAAGCTTTGCCCTAGTTTTTGGCAATGTCTGCACTATGTCAGTGCATGTCAGCCACTGGCATTAGCCTTGTTTGACCCCTTCTGGTTGAGCAATGGAAATGTCACTTTGTCCCCTAGATTCCTGGAGTTGTGTTCTACATCTTTCCCTTCTGTCACTTCTCCAGAAAACCATCCTAATAACAGTTTGAAGCTATGCCAAAGCCGTGAACTGAATGTCGACCCTTCGACGTTCAATCCTTTTTAGCCGTTTCTTCGACCAGAACCCTTGTGACCTTGCCCTAACCTTTTCCCCTGCATGCATGACTTATTTACTTAATATTTTCTATGGAAACTATTTTATGTATGCTTATGTAGCGTATGTGTTGTATTGCTTGTGTCCGCCGCAGAGCCCGAAGCTGAAGGAGCGGAAGAAGTCTTTGAAGATTCGTTCGAGTAATTAGACCTAGCAGTGCAAGGCAAGCCTCATTCCTTTGATCATGTCTCGCCCAATATTTTCATATGAAGTATATTCACTGTTTCTTACTATGCATGCTTATTTGAGATACAAGTTATGTTTGAATGACATGAGTAGATATTACCTAACGAATCATGAAACCCCTTTTGTTATTGAATCTTCATATATATGCTTTTGTCACCCTAGGACTCATATACTGAATATCCACATTAAACTTGAAATGGTCAAATACATGAGAAGTTATAATGAAAACCGTTTTGTCAAGAAAACTGATAAAAGGGATCAGTAGTGAGGATTGGTTTGTATGGAGAGGGTGCGGTGCGCACCAGGGAATGTGAATGCTCCTCACTATTGGTTCATAAGGACGAGAACCTTGTGCTGTGTCTCTATGCGAATTGTAAATGTACCAACCACTTGCCTGGTATGGGACAGGCACAACTTAGTAGCTTTTTGGTATAAGCAGTTCCCTGCATGGTGTGTCGATCTGGTTTCTCGCGTGGAAACTGGTAGGCCAAGGTTCGGCCATGAGTGATGTGAGTTCAGAAAAATAATGAGAGGAAAAGGTGTAAAAGAAGAAAGGCGCCCTAGACCTGATTAAGCCGTGAGCGGTTGTAATCTTAAACGGTCATATGTCTTGCGTGGACACAGACCAAGGCTATGTGTCCTGCGGGAACATAGACCAGAGGCTAGGAAGTAAGGCAGTGGGGAAGACCCACAACGGTACTTGAGACTTAATTGTCTATTTACCGGGCGGGGATACTGTTAATACTGAACTGCAAAAGCGTTGTGTGATCTCGGCCTTGTCACATGTGTATAAGTCACATGGAGTTGGCCCGACTTGAAAGCCGAGTGAACCAGTGGATTTAAAAAGAGGTACACCTTTGCAAAGTGTAAAAGAAGTATCAGATACTCTGTACTCCCAGGTTCAGGAGTCTTTTCGTAGTGGATGTTATCCATGGGTTATAGCACAAGTAATGATTTGGAATGTTTTCATAATATGGGTTAATAAAAATGATGACTCATGGGAGACCATCACATAACGATTTCTAAAGTATAAATTAAGATTTTAAAGTATTACTCTTGGAAACTAAAAGCCTTTGTTTATGATTTTAGAGTGAAAATCTACTCTATTCATATATATATATATATATAAAACCAAAACCCCTTTTCTTGATCACTCCTCATCTATATACCTACATTTTTGTAACGAGACTTGCTGAGCATTGTGTAAAAACATGCTCACCCTTGCCTTTGCAAACAAATTCAGAAGAAGGCTTTGAGAATCCCGATTCCCCTGGCCTTGAGCACCAAGAAGAGGAAAGAGCCTTTCCAGACGATTCGAGCTTCTAGGAGGGTCATGAGCCAAGTTGAGTCCGATGTGGAGGAAGCCCTTCCAGAGCCGCTGCAGAAGGAAGTGAAGACCCTTGTGGTTGCTTTTTGTGTTGTTTTTCTGTGTTCGGTACTTCAATACCGATTCTTGATTTTGAAAAAAAACTCTCTACTTTTGTATCAACTTTAATTAGTGCCACCCTTGGCATTATGATATTGTAATAGTGGTCCTCGTGACCTTGTACTTGCTTTATCTACCAGCTTTATTATTTAAAGTGAATCCTGTTGTTGTGAGCTTGTGATGTACCTTTCTGTGCGCAATCTACCTGGGCGGTTGCCAAGGTGACCCTCAAATGGGGGTCTCACATCCTGAGCATCAAACCCTAAGGCTTTTGCTATATGAGTGATTAAGCCACCTAAGATAATGGGTGAGGTTTTGCGTAAATATTTCCCAATACATTCAAGGCGACGGCCAAAGTAGGCTGCAGATGATATATGAATTTTACCTAACATAGCCCACAAAAATTCAACCTTGGTTTCTAAAACTTTATCTTGATTACTATCATGGTCCAAAATTGTCCCTGCCATGAGGCGCTGTAAATAGTGAAAGGTGGGATTGCAAATTTTGGTGGCCTTTGATTTACAGGGTGTCAAAAAAGATGTTGCCCTTTCTCTGCTATATCACTCCAAATCTTACCGGGGGTGCAAATAATAGAAGCATGAAAAGTTCCCCCGAGTTTTAACCCTAACAGATTTGCAAATTCATCTATTGGAAAACTATAATCCATATTTGCAAATCTAAATCTAACACCTTCAGTTTCATCGGGAGGAACACGTATAGTGTTTTGTTCGAAGGAGGCTAGAATCTCCCATACGACTTCGCGAAAAGTCAGAACCAGAACTCCTATAAGCGTGTCCCAACCCACAATCTTAAGTAGGTGTTTAACATCATTTTCAATTCCTAGAGATCTAGTGGCATGAACATCTAACAATCAAGTAGGCCACAAGGGTCTCTTCTTTAAATGCACAAATCTAGCAAGATGATCAGGGTTTGTAAAGTAAATATGCGGAAAATCTGGATCCGATAAAGTTTGAGGAGACATACCGCGTTTGCGCTTTGTTACCTTCTTTACATTGCGTCAGGGAGTCGTCATTGCCATAGAAAACTTCAGATCCGGGGGTGTCGAGGCGCGAGGAGCAGGAATCTGCAGTCAGATTGAAGTTTGAACGGTTGGATTTGGATTTGTGTGGCTTAGTGTCGAAAGGTTTTGAGAAAAAAGTTTGGCTAAAATAATGGATGGGTGCTGTTTGGAGAAGAAGGCTATGGTTAAATAGGGTGATAGGTTGAGTTAGAAATGGTTTTGGAAAGAAAAAGTACAAAAAGGAGTCAAAAAAGACACTTTCAGCTGAAAAAGGAGAGGAAACTGAGCCTGGCACAACCACGGGCACGAGGCGTGCTCTTGGCCGTGTTCGGCTCGGGTTTTACCCGCTACGACCAAGTGGTTGCACCGATGGCGTCACTACCATGGGCATGGGCCGTGTTTGGTGCAGTTCCACCCATTTCGACCAGCTGGTCGCACTAACTGGCTTCATTCACGAGCACAGGGTGTGTTTGGTTCAGTTTGAAATTTGTTTGGGATGTTCGACCATCTGGTTGCACGGACGAGGGCACGACCACGAGCACGTGTCGTGGAAAACACAAGCACAAGACGTGCCACTAGACACGGTTTTTGCGGTCGAAAATAAAAATTCAACCTGAGCGTACCATGTGTTGTGCTCGTGATCGTGGTCGCATTGGGAGGGTTTTGAAAACTTGAAATTTTCTTTGAAAAACAACCCAAAACTAGCACTGGTCGTGGTCGAGGTCGTGCTTGGCTCGGGTAAAAAGAAAAACTTTTATTTTATTTGGAAAAATGCACCTGAAAGCGGCACTGGTCGTGCTCGTAGCCGTGCTCGTCATGGGAAGTTTTGAAAACTTTGTTTCTTTTGAAAAATTTCCACCCGAAGCTTGCACTGGTCGTTTTTCTGGTTGTGCTCGTATCGGGTAAAAAGTAAAATTTTGAGTTTTCGAAAAATCATCAAACCGAAGCCACCACTGGTTGTAAACTTGGTCGTGGTCGTCTCGACTAAGATGAAAATTGAGTTTTGAAAGTTTTAACCAAACCAAAACCTGAAACAGGTCATGCAAGTAGTAGTGGTAGTCGCGTCCAGTTTGAAAACTTGTTATTTTTATTTTTTTTGTTTTTTCAAAAATTCTCAACCCTAGTCTATGAAAACAAGTTTTGGGTGGTCAAATGGCGTCAGAATTGAGTGATTTTCGCGCCACTGTGTTCATAAAAGAGAGAACGTCATGTTAGTGTGGGTTGCCTCCCAGCTAGCGCTAGTTTAACATCCCGCTTGATGGAATATTCTCAGCCATTCAGAAATATATAGAATTGAAAGAATTGACCAAATTCAGCTTACTTACCTGGTCTCCCGCATTGTAAAGCTTGATACGGTGCATGTTTACCTTGAAAGTGGTGCTGTTTTGTGCTTGAAGCTCTATGGCACCATACGGAAAGACCTTGTCTATTGCTTATGGCCCAGTCCATCGCGATTTCAATTTTCCTGGGAACAATTTCAATCAACAATTGAATAATAGAATCAAATCACCTGGTTTAAATTCACGGTTGAGGATCCATTTGTCGTGCCACTTCTTTGTGTTGTCTTTCACTACTACAGAATACAACATCACAGTCGGTTCAAAACAGTCATCACAGACGGTTCTGAACCGTCAGTGATATTCGAGTCAGTGATAGTCCGAGACTATCACTGACGGTTTTGAACCGTCTGTGATAATGATTATCACAGACGGTTCTGAGCTCAGAACCGTCACTGATAATCATTATCACAGACGGATAATCATTATCACAAACAGTTTTGAGCTCAGAACCGTCACTGATAATTATTATCACATACGGTTCTGAGCTGAAAACCGTCTTTGATAATCATTATCATAGACGGTTCTGAGCTCAAAACCGTCTGTGATAATCATTAGCACAGATGGTTAGCACAGATGGTTTTGAGCTCAGAACCGTCACTAATAATGATTATCACAGACGGTTCTGAGCTCAGAACCGTCTATGATAATTGCGTCCAATTAATTCTAATTTGTTGCTGTCTAGTTCATTGTTTTCATCATATCTTCTTCATATGAACTCGGATTTTCACATTCTTGTACTTGCTGGAAACATCAGATCGTATTCTACAACTTTTCTGTTGAGGTCAAGGTCAGATTCAGCATCCATCTATGAGATATTGGGCTGTTAATGTCGATGGCGTACAGTTTGAATCTAATAGATCTGTTTCGGTATTTTCATCATAATTCTTTCATCCGAACTCGGATTGGGGTAAATTTATACTTTATGGAATCTTTGTGAGAAATCCCACAAAAAGTTTGTTGGGGTAATCTTCAAATTCGGCTATTTTCATCACGCTAAAATTTGGACAAAGTTAGTTGTGTAATTTTCAAACTCTAGTCCAATTCGGATTCAAATTACTCAATCTGAGACAGCTTCAGTAAAATTGCCATATCTTTTGATTTCCAATACCGTTTTTGACGTTCTTATACTTTTTGGAAAGATAAAAAAATCCTCTACAACTTTGGTGTTGACCAGATCCTATAATTCGGAGTTCTTGGGGTCCGAAATTGATAATCATTATCACATACAGTTTTTAGCTCAAATATAAATCACTGAATCATTACATAAACACTGAATTTAGAGTTCATAAGTCTGTTCACAGTTAATAGCCAAAACACAGATTTTAGATACCAAAGACAACACAGAGTTTTAAATTTGCAATCAAATTCACTAAGAGCTTTAATTAAACATAAAAAATTATCAACTAAGAATTGGCAGCATTCAAACAGAGAATGGGTCAAACAGATTCAACATAAACAATTATCAACTAAGATTCAGTTCACACCAGATTTTAATTTTCACTATTCAGCTGTTCATCACACAACTACAAACTAGTCACTTTACAACATCTAGGAAACAAGGAGCATGGGGAGGGAGTGTTTAAGAGAGGGAATTGTCACCGAGGCTTGAATGAGAGATGATGCCATGGTGCTGAAGAACGCAGCCGCAGAAGAACTTGAGGAAGCTGCTGGAGGAGGCCGTCGTAGCTCGACCACAACCAAAGAGGTGCTGAAACCGTCGGCTGTCTCGTGCCCGAGGAAGAAGAAGTGGTCATCGGATGGTCGTTGTTGAGGGAGCTGCTTGTAGTCATCATCGGCCCATGAGACGTGGCCGACGAGATGATGGTGGGCAATGGAGTGGCGGTGGCGTAGTCGAGCTCGGATAGGTGTGGATCTAGGGTTATAGTGGTGCCGCGGTGTAGAACGGTGGAAATGAAGTGAAGTGTCGCAAAGTGTGCCGCTTTGAGTTAGGGCAAGTGAAGTGAAAAGTCGCAAAGTGTGGAAATGAGCGGGAAAAGCCCGCCTTAAATTTTATAGTCGCAAAGTCGCAAAGTCTGATAATGATTATCACAGACGGTTCTGAGCTCAAAACTGTCTCTCATAATGATTAGAAATTTTGGGCTCCAAGAACTCCGAATTAGAGGATCTGATCAACACCAAAGTTGTAGAGGATTTTTTTATCTTTCGAAAAAGTATAAGAACGTCATAAACGGTCTTGGAAATCAAAAGATATGGTAATTTTACTGAAGCCATCTCAAACTGTACGCCATCAACATTAACGGCCCAATATCTCATAGATGGATACCGAATCTGACTTCGACCTCAACATAAAAGTTGTAGAGCACGATCTGATGTTTCTAGAAAGTACAAGAATGTGAAAATCCGAGTTCGTATGAAGAAGATATGATGAAAACAATGAACTAGACAGCGACAGATTAACGCAATTATCACAGACGGTTCTGTGCTCAGAACCATCTCTCATAATGATTAGCAATTTCGGGCCCGAGGAACTCTGAATTAGAGAATCTGGTCAACACCAAAGTTGTATAGGATTTTTTTATCTTTCCAAAAAGTATAATAATGTCAAAAACAGTCTTGGAAATCAAAAGATATGACAATTTTACCGAAGCCGTCTCAAACTGTACACCATCGACATTAACGGCCCAATATCTCATATATGGATACTGAATCTGACTCGACCTCAACAGAAAAGTTGTAGAGCATGATCTGATGTTTCCAAAAAGTACAAGAATGTGAAAATTTGAGTTCGTATGAAAAAGATATGATGAAAACAATGAACTAGACAATGACAGATTAACGCGATTATCACAGACGGTTCTGAGCTCAGAACCGTCTGTGATAATCATTATCATTATCAGTGACGGTTCTGAGCTCAGAACCGTCTATGATATCACAGACGGTTCTGAGGTCAGAACCGTTTGTGATAATGATTATCAGTGATGGTTCTGAGATCAGAACCGTCTGTGATAATGATTATCAGTGATGGTTCTGAGGTCAGAACCGACTGTGATAGTCCAGCACTATCACAGACGGTTTTGAGCTCAGAACCGTCTATGATAATTAGAATGTCACAGACGGTTCCAAGGTCAAAACCGTCTGTCGAATTATCACAGTCGGTTCAGATCTCAAAACCGTCTGTGATAACTTAACATTTTCTCCCGACAGGCCTTCATAGACGGTTTTCTATTGAAAAGTTCATAACCGTCTGTGATGTGCCGTCCTGGATGTTTGTTTCTGTGGTAGCGTTTATAGATCAATGCACTTTTGTAGGAGTTGCTCCGAAGCTCTTCTAGCTCAATGCAATTCAAGGATTCGCCTTCGCCCCTCTTTGTCAAAGTCCCAGTTGAGTTCTAGCGGAGTCTTCAATGCAGTGTGATATGCCCAAAGGACATCTAGAAGTTTGAGCGCCCAATCCATACGAGATGGTGCCACCACCTTTTGCAATATCGACTTGATTTCCCTGTTTGAGACTTCTACCTATCTACTTGTTTGAGGGTGATATGCAAGAGTAACTTTATGAAGTACTCCATATTTCATTAGAAACTTTTGAAATTGGAAATTAGTAAAATGCGCACCGCCATCACTAATTACTACTTGCGGTATACCAAACCGGGCAAAGATGACTGTTTTGAAAAGCTTGATCACATGTTTTGATTTATTTGTTGGTGTAGCAACAGTCTCTACCCATTTAGAAACATAATCAACTACAACCAAGATGTAGGAGTTACCCATAGAAGATGGAAAAGGTCCCATATAATCTACCCCCCATACATCAAAGAGTTCAATTTCAAGAATAGTTGTTAAGGGCATTTCATGTCTTTTACTCAAATTTCCCGAACGTTCACAAGGATCGCATTTTTGCACAAAGTCATAAGCATGTTTAAATAAAGAAGGACAAAATAAACCTGATTGCAATACCTTAGCCACTGTTTTTGAAGCTCCAGCGTGTCCACCACATGGAGATGAATGACAGTGTTCGAGAATGCTTTTGAATCTTGTGGTCGGGCACGCATCATCGAAAGATGTTGTCAACTCCCTTTTTGAAAAGATTTGAATCATCCCAGTAGTAGCGTCGGATATCATGGAGGAAGCACTTGCGTTGTCTACTTGTCAACCATGGAGGAAGTTCATGGTTAAATAAATAATTTGCAACATCCGATACCATGGTTCTCGTTGAATCAAGTAAAGATGCTCGTCGTTTAAAGCGTCATTGATGTGATCTTCGGTGGTGTCGGTCAAGAGTCTCAAGAGATGATTGGCGACGACGTTCTCAGCACCCTTTTTATCTTTGATCTCCAAATCAAATTCCTGCAATAGTAGGATCCATCGTGCAAGTCGTGGCTTGGTTTCTGTCTTGGTCAAAAGATACTTAAGAGCAGCATGATCAATATGCACAATAACTTTTGAACTAATCAAATATGGACAAAATTTATATAGGGCATAGACTACAGCAAGCAATTCTTTTTAGTCGTAGTGTAATTATTTTGAGCATCATCGAAAGTTTTGCTTACATAGTATATAGAATGTAAACCTTATTTGTTCTTTGCCCTAGAAAAGCGCCAATTGCAAAATCACTAGCATCACAGATCAATTCAAAGGGTTCATTCCAATGTGGAGGTTGTATGATGGGAGCACTAGTTAATGCATGTTTCAACTGATTAAAGGCATCAAGACATTTATCACCAAAATCAAAAGACACATCTTTACCAAGCAAATGAGTGAGAGGTTTAGCAGTTTTGAAAAAATCCTTAATGAAACAACGGTAGAAACCAGCATGTCCCAAGAAATTGCGTATGCCCTTCACATTTGTTGGTGGTGGAAGACTTGCT
Source organism: Pharus latifolius (assembly GCA_019359835.1). NCBI lineage: Eukaryota > Viridiplantae > Streptophyta > Magnoliopsida > Poales > Poaceae > Pharus > Pharus latifolius. Next base: position 25,574,504 of record CM033327.1, read on the forward strand.
ATGACCTCGATTTTTTCCCTGTCGACTTCAATCCCTCATTCATAAATCATGTGGTCAAGTACCACGCCTTCTTGAACCATGAATTAGCACTTTTCCCAATTTAGCACAAGGTTGACTTCTTAGCACCTGCTTAAGACTTGAGAAATATTTTGTAGACAGGCATCGAAAGAGGAACCATAGATGCTAAAATCATCCATAAAGACTTCCATTATTTCTTCGATTAAATCTGAAAAGATAGCCATCATACATCGTTGAAAGGTTGCAGGTGCGTTACATAACCCAAACGGCATCCGTCGGTAAGCAAAAGTACCAAAGGGGCATGTAATCGTCGTCTTATCTTTATCATCTGGATGAATCAGAAAAGAATCCTGAATACCCGTCAAGAAAACAAAAATATGCATGGTTCGCTAGTCTTTCCAACATTTGATCAATGAAAGATAATGGAAAGTGATCCTTCCTAGTGGCGCTATTTAATTTACGATAATCAATGCACATGCGCCATCCAGTAACAAGTATAGTAGGGATCAACTCATTGTTAGCATTCTTAACCACAGTTGACACACCTCCTTTCTTAGGATACACATGAATAGGACCAACCCAATTACTATCAGAGATAGGATAAATGACGCTCAACAGAGGTTTTAGTTTCATCAACTAGAGAGATCCTATGCATGCAAATTTCAGGGCTAATCCCTTTGATATCATCAATTGAATAATCAAGAGCATTGCGATGCACACAAAGTAAAGAAATCAAATTTTCTAGTTGCGAATTGGTCAAGTTTGCATTAACAATGACAGGTTGCATCTCATCATCATCCAAGAACACATATTTCAGCGAGGAAGAAAGAGTTTTAAGTGTAGGTTTACTTACCTTTTCCCTACCTGTGACGTTAGAATCTGAGATAACCTCTTTGTATGTTTCTTTTGTTGGTTCGTCACTGTTTTGTTCATCTTCGTCGCTGCTTTGGACGTGCCTCTTCGAATATTTCATCTGTTCCTTCTCCAAAAGTGAGTCAAAGCGGTGACTCCTCTTCTAGGATTTCTTCTTTATCATCCATGCTGCAAAGTTTGTTCCTCATACATAGGGCAGTTAACAAGGTTAGACATTTGAAACAAAATTTTCTCCTCCCCTATGCGAAAAGTAATTCTTCCTTCGCAAACATCAATGAGTGCACCTGCTGTCCAGAGCATTGGTCGTCCCAATATAATAGGTATAGCAACATCTTCATCCATATCAAGAATGACAAAATCAACTAGAAGATAAAATTTACTAACTTGAAGAGGCACGTCTTCCAGGATACCTTCCGGATGTTTTATCCAACGATCGGCAATTTGTAGAACCATGCGTGTAGGCCTGATCTCACCCATGCTCAAATGTTGTGTGATGGCTAAAGGCATCACACTAACACTTGTGTCTAGGTCGTAAAGAGCTCGATTTATTTGTACCGTACCTATGTTGCAAGGGATGGAGAAGCTCCCTTGATCCCGCAGTTTTACCGGCATCCTGTTCTGAATTAGAGCACTACAATTTTTGGTTAAAGCAATGGTTTGAAATTCACTCAAATCCCTCTTTTTAGAAAGTATATCTTTCAAGAATTTTCCATAAGAAGGCATTTGAGTTACTAAGTCAGTGAAAGGTACAGTCACATTATACTTTTTTAAGATTTCAACAAATTTTTCAAGTTGCTTATTGAGTTTTGCTTTTACGTACCTTACCGAAAAAGGTGGAGTTGGATTATAAATACGTGTTACCTGATTTTCTCCACTTTCCTTTTCTTGTGGTTCGGCAACCTTGTCATCATCCTTTGCTGGCTGTTATGGTATTTCTATAATTTCACTTGCCGGTGCAGGTTCGGTTGGTGGTGTTCGTTTCGGTAGCTTAGTTCCACTCCTTAAGATCACTGTATTAGAAACAAGAGGGTTAGAACAAGCTATGGAATTAATTTGTTCAGAATTGCAAGGATTGATAGGTTGAGAAGGAAGAGCGTTATCATTTTTCGGTGCAGGATTCGCCAATTGTGTGATTTGAGTCTCGAGGATGCGGATGTGAGTTGATATGGAGTCGACCTTTTGGTTTATGAACATCTTCCCTTTCTCTTGATTTGCTAGAAAGTTCTCTAGCATGCACTCTATGTTTGATTGCTCAGGTTGTCGTTGGTTTGGTGGTCGATAAGATTATTGATTTTGTAGTTGAAACGGTGGCCTTTGAGCTTGATATTGGGGATTTTGTTGATGTATTTGCTGCTGCTCAAAATTTGGTTGTTAGTGTTGAGGTTGCTAATTTTGTATTGACCATGCAAAATTTTGATTGTTGCACCATCCAGAGTTATACAAGTTTGGTGGTCGGATTTTGTTGAGCAGCTCGTTCAGTTCCCCATTGTGTGTAATTCTGAGTTATACCGTCGATGAGGTTGTATGCTTTGTCTACACTTTTTTTCATTAGTGTGCCGCCAGCTGCGGCGTCTACGGCCATTCGTGCATTATAGTTCAATCCGCTATAAAACGTTTGAACTACAAGCCACTTCTCTAGTCCGTGATGTGGACATTTGATCAAAAAGTCTTTGTACTGTTCCCAAGCATCGTAAAGAGATTCACCTACCTGCTAAGAAAAAGATGCAATCTGGTTGTGAATTTGAACAGTTTCAGCATGAGGGAAAAACTTACCAAGAAAAGCTCGTGAGAGTTCTTCCCAAGTAGTGATTGACACAAGAGGAAGAGTGTATAGCCATGCCCTCGCATTCTCGTGAAGCGAGAAAGGAAAGAGTCTCAAACGAAGTGTATCCTGTGTTACTCCATGAACTTTAAAAGTATCACAATGCTCAAGAAACATGTGTAAATGTAAGAATGGATCCTCAGCGGGTAGACCGCTGAATTGATTTTGTTGAACCAAATTCAAAAGTGCAGTTTTATTTCAAAATTATTTGATTCAATCAGTGGTCTAAGAATACCTGATTGCAATCTCATGTTGAGCGGGATTGCATAATCCTTGAGTCTCTTTTGGTCCTCCATTGTTGGTTGTTCTTTGATGTCTTCAAAAGTTTGCGAGTTTTCTTCTGATCTTACCTGTCTTGTCTCGTACCGAAGTTGGCGCGTGGTTTTGACAAGTTTTTTTGAGCTATCCAGCTTTGCAGTACTTCCCTGAAAGGTTAGTGGTGCAAAGAAAAGAAGAAGAATAAAAATAGAAGCAAGATTGAGAAGTGAGACTGACTTATATCAGCGAAAATTAATCTAAAAAGATGAATTACCGTTGTTCCCCGTCAATGGCGCCAAAAACTTGATTGCACCCGAAAGGGTCGAGCGCGATTGTGTAATAACCGCATGTGAACGGTTGAACGTTGAGTACTTGAGGGTCGAATTCCACGAGGAACAAGCGTATTTATCTTTCTAGCTTAATAGATCATTGATTAAGTCTAAACGAGTTGTGGGTGTGTTTTTCTGCAACTAGGCTATCAATCTAGGGTTTGCAAGCTGGCATGAAAATCTAGGGTTTCAGGAATTCCATAACCATCCGGTATAATTCTATCCAAGGTCCAAGGATTCTAAGTTATTTTTAATTGTTTTCCAAGACAAATTAAGTTTCCAGTTCAGGGTGTTGGGTCAACAGTTAGAGGATCGCTTCCACTGTCATTTGGCGAGAGCCTCTCTCCTTTTCAGGATACCGCATCAAAGCGCTAGGGATTCAAGAACTCCCCTAATTTCTTGTTAAGACTCAACTGTTACGTTTGTTGTTGGAACAAGGAATTAGGGTTTGGAGGAAGAAAACATTATGAAATTACTCTAAAACTTCAAATAAAGGCCGAGGAAGAATCACACCTTCAGGATTAGGTCATCCCTAACTCTAGAGGGGATCTACTCGCTAAAAGTCATAATAATGCAGAAATAACAATAAGAAATAAATAAAAATTTACTTGATTGCTTGAAAATTGAAATTGCCGTCCTTGCCGGCTTGCAAAAGCAATAAAAATAGAAAAGGGGGCTCTACTAAACTAAAACTATGCCCTAATGGCTTCTAAAACTAAGAAGGAGATCATTAATTGAGCCAAAAGCTTCTCTATTTATAGTACATAGGTAAACGTGTCCAAAAATAACTCCTTGATGTGCAGGCGATGAAGTCTAGCTTCAAATGGTGCAAGAATGGATAAATCTGAGTCAAAACCGACCAGATTTGACCAGTTCTGACCCAATATGACTAAAATCGACCAAATTTGGCTAAAAACAACCAAACCCGATCAGTTTGAGTCAAAACCAGATCAAAACGGCCCATCTACGACCAATCCTGGTCAAACCAGCCTCAGAACGACCAGTTTCGATCAAACCCGCATCAAAATCAAGTGGAGGAATCCAATTCGAACACGACCAGGACACATGGCACAATCGCTGCCACACACATGTCATGGCCAAAACCGAATTGAACATGACCAGGACACGTGTCGCAATTACGGCCAGACACGTGGCATAATCGAAACCGAGTGGGAATCTGTTCAACCTTGTTGTATTTGACCAGGTCTCCTTGTTGAGCAGGAGTCTTTTTTTAGTACAATTACTTTTTTGCCCAAGATTCATACGGATTGGATTTTTACCCGTCAAATCGACTTCGACCAGGTTCGATCCTTTTGCTTCTCCAGTTGGGTTTCTTCGTCGTGTGAGGCTCAAATGTGGTCAAAATTGCCTCAAATTTGGCAGGTTTGAACTCTGAAACATGATGAACACAACCACGAGAGAAATTTGTGAAAATAATCAAATTTTACACATAAAATGTCGCATCGAAGGAGTTTTAAACATGATTTTGCATGTTTTCAATACTAAAGCTAGGGTAAAAATGCTACCAAGTTAGCACTTATCATAACCCATCAAGAATGTTTAATTCCCGTAATTTTAGTAGCTATGGAATTCTATAGTTTCAATGCTTATTGTTGCAGAGTCCATGGTCTCATATTATATTACCTGCAAGTATTATGGTCGCGGAGACATTTGCTCGCGATCATCCCATGTCGCAGAGGTAAAGCCAGATACCAATACATGGTTATAGATGATATGCGACCATACTATTGGAGACTTATAACCATTCCTTGATCCTTATGATTGTTCCCGAAATAATCATAAGTCCCTCTCCACTGACAAGATAATCGTCGAGAAGATAAGGATAAATGTACAGTTTCTATAACCTCAAGTTATGAACTGGCAAACAGCAACATATAATAACTTGTGGCAAACCGCTACACAGTTGTTGTTGACAACTACCATGTATCCCTTCGATGAAACAACTAGCACGACAAGTATAAATAGGGCAGAAAGTTAGATGAGAAGGGTAGATCCTTTCAGAGTAGAACTCTCGAGAAGGCAATTGAGAACTAGACAATACATTCTCTTTGTAGTCCATTATATTCATAGTGAAAAACCAACAGGACTAGGGTTATTACTTAAAATTTGTGGGTCTGAACGTGTATAAACTTCTGTGTCATTACATCCACACATACAATGACTTCTCTAGTGATTGTCTAGATTGTCTCTCTACTAAACAAACTAAATTCGTGTAAGTTCGACTAGAAACCCTAGTTCCAATCGTCGATAGCTGGTACTGTCCTTGGCAATCTTTTCAAGACATTTTCTGATTCACCAGGGTTCATTGTATTAATGGATCCTTTCCCTTGTTTACATGATTCCGAGAATGATTTTGATCTCGAAGATTATGTTGATGTCATGGATGAGGACAACGTCCCCATCGAAGATGACAATGCTACCCTCAAAACTTATCCCGAGGAACAATCATCTCTGGTTCCAGTTGTAGGATCAAGGATGCCGACTAGAGGGGAGTGAATAGGAGGCTTTAAAATCTCTTTGAATAAAAACAACTTTTGCAAGATTAAAGCTTAAATAAACTAAGTGCAAATAAAAACTGAATCAATTCAACAATTTAGACTGCACAAATAAAAATGAGAGAAAGAGAATCAAACACAGCGATGTATCCCTAGGTCTCGGAGACTCGCTTGGTCTCCTCTACTCCTCGTTGAAGCACTCAAATGAAAGCTTCAATATTCACAAAGGATATTATCAACTAGGGTTACTCCTTCTCCACTCCGGAAAGGTGAGCACCAAACCTCTCACAAATACACTGAGCCTCTCCAACAGGCTTCGTCAATGGAGAGATCAACGACCACGCCACCAAACCGTCTAGGTGAAGGCGATCGCCAAGAGTAACAAGTTACGAGATCTTCTCTTGACCTCCATTGACCACCGAGAAACTCTAATGATGCAAATGACACGAATGAATGCTCTTGAAGGCTCTCTCTCTTAATCACAAAGAATGATACTTGATCCATAGATCAAGATTTTAGCACTAGGAAACTTTTGCTCAAGTGTATATATGAATGTGGATCAAAGATATGTAGAAAAACTACTCAAAGGTGTTTAGCAAAACTGCTCAAAAGTTTTTATAAAAACTGATCAAAGATGTTTATAAAAACTTATCAAAGATATTTATAAAAATCTGCTCAAAAAAATGTAGTGAGAAAGTAGCTCAAAGATGTGTATAAATACTACTCAAAACACACATATATATATAGCCCAACCTCTCAGCTAGCTGTTATGGTCGAGTAAGGAGAGAAATCAATACAGCTAACAGACAGCTTCGACCTCTAACGGCTAGTAAGTTGCCATTGGAATGAACAGTGCTCGGAATACCTCTGGTCGAATGAACAGTGTTCGAATGACCTCTGATTGAATGAACAGTGCTCGAGTGACCTCTGGTCAAATGAACAGTTATCGAAAGACCAGTTTTAGTCCCTCTTTGAAATCTATATATTTTTCTCAGATTCAACCAAGATTGTTAAAGAAAATGAATGCAACATATGATCTAAGAGTTTCTCAGTTTTTGCTGAAACTAAAAGAGATTTCACAACCCCTCTTAATAGTACGATTAAAAACTAAAAATAATTTCTATAAATCCAGTCAATACTCTAAACACCGAGACTAGTACAATAAATAAGCACTTACCTTAGGTCTTTGCGGCTTTCTTCTTGCCGACCTTGCGCTTGCGACCTTGGATCGCGACCTTGGACTGTGACCTCGGGCTACACTGCGACCTTGCGCTTGCGACCTTAGCTCGCGACCTTGGACTGCAACCTATAGATCCTCTCGGATCACTTGCTGACTTACAGAAATAGCTCTGCATACAAATAGCTCAAATACACGGTTAGTCCAAGACACTTAATGTCATCAATAATCAAAATCAACCAAAAAGAGCCTAGATGCAACACCAGTCACATCCGTCAACCAGGAACCTGAAAAAGCAATTCGCTTGCCTTCTGTGAGTTTTGCCACATCCGAGGGTGAGTATGTGCCACAACCCATTTTCCTAGACAATACAGGCTATGAGGACCTTGAATTTAGTCTAGACAATTTTGCCCTAGACAATTTAAAGTCTCTCTTTGATTTTGAGTCTGACTCAGACAAAGAGAAGATGCTTTCTCCATCTGCTACTTCTGTTCCACGGGAAGTCACTGCACTTTCTGAGGAAACCCCAGAGCAACCCGTTGCCAGGGAAGAAGGAGAACGCAAATAGAAATAAGACGAAGCGCGTGAGTAGTAAGAGGCCGAGGTTCACAAGGTTGCAGAGGAAGCTCTACGTCTTGCACAATCTCTCCACGATACCGCCACCTGCGACTTTGGTCCAGGAACTTCTCACTAGCGACATCTTGATGGTCGCAGACGCTATCAAACGCCAGTCTCAACTCTGGAGTACTCCCCGACGACTGAAGCGACAATGGCAAAAACTCCTCTGGCACCCAAAAGCAGTACACAGGATCATATTCATGTGATTGGAGAGGCACTTTGCAATCCTCTTGGTGGTTTCGCTAATGATGATGGGTAACATTTGCAAGGGTGCTTGCGGAAAACCTTGATGGAGTTGCGTCGGATGTAACTCCAACAGCATCATCATGTTCAACAACTTACTCTCGAGAGCGGGATAGTTCTTACCAAATCCAGAGACAACGTAATCGTATACACTCTACATTAGCCCAACACAATAAAGTCTGATGAACTGGTAGTTCTTGTGACCATAACCATGAACTAGTGCGCTCGCGCTTGGGACAACATCTCGAGTTTCCTCAGGGGAACTATTTCCACGACCAAGGCGGCAGTCGCAGTGATCGACAACCGCATGTTTCATATGTGGGTTGTAAGGCTTTCTCGCCAAGATTACGAAACGTAGTCTGGCCTGATAAGTTCAAGCCTGGCATAATCGAGAGATTCGATGGTACTCAAAATCCATCTGAATTTCTCCAGATTTATGTTGCTGCCATTCAAGCGACAGGAGGAAATGAGCGGGTTATGAAAAATTATTTGCCAACGATCCTTGAAGGTTCGACATGAACTTGGTTGTTTAATCAACCAGAAGGATCAATTTACAATTGGGAAATATTGTGTGATGCAATCCTCAACAATTTCTAGAACTGCTATGAGAAGCTTGGCAAAGAAGATGATCTTCATCGTCTTCGCCAAATTTCGGTGAGACTCTTCGGCAGTTCGTCAAGAGATTTGTAGGAGTGAGAAATACCATTCCCAATATATCTGACACTTCGGTTATCAGAGCTTTAAACATGGCATTCGATACAGAAGGTTCACAGAGGATTTATGCATCCATCCGCCAAGATCAGTGTCAGAAATTTTCGATATGGCTAATCGATATTTCGATGCAGCTGAGGCTGTGGAATGGAATAGTATGGTGGACAAGGGTAACTTACCTCCTCAACCTGCTCTCAAAACTGAAAAGAAGGATGATTCAAACAAGAAATTTGAATCATATGCGGGCGGAAAGTCCAAGAAGTCCAAGAAGAATGGAATAGGACAATTCCACGAGGTAGCATTCATGGATAAACAACCGTAGGAAAAATGTAAAAAATTTCCATTCAAAAATAATAAACCTCTTTTTGGTGGTTGCAACAGTGACCATGCAGACAAACAGACTAACTCGGAGGGAAATTAGAGATGGTGTCTGTTGCACAATGTTTCTGGACACGACCTCAAAAATTGTCACACCTGGTTGAAGCGCATGGAGGACTTGTATCAAGGTAATGCACCTATGCCAACTATACCAGAGTAGGGACAATCCTGTAGAACTAAGGATGCTGATGGAGAAGAGGATATGTCATACTAGGTACTGAATAATTATGTCATTATAATTCTCGGTGGTTCTTCATCTTATTTTTCTAAGCGTTAATTTAAATATGTTTACCAGGAGGTAAATAATATTGAAGCTCTTCCTAGATTGCCTCAATTTCCCCGCTGGTCAGAGACTTCCTTGACCTTTAGCCGGGAAGATTGCCCTAAGGGATTGTCGTGGCCACGGCGACTTCCTCTGGTAATTTCCCCCATTATTAGCAACGCTAAAGTGGGCTGAGTACTGGTCGATGGAGGAAGTTCTCTCGACCTATTCTTTGCAAAAGCACTTGACGAGATACAAATTCCTCATTCAAAAATCAAACCAATGGTTCACCCTTTTTTGGGAGAATTCCTAGTCCTTCAATGGTTCCCATCGGAAAAATTGTGTTGGGAGTACCACTCGGGGGACTAGAAAGCTTTCGAATAGAGTTAATTACTTTTGATGTAATTGATTTTGACTCAGCTTATAATGCAATCTTTGGTAGGCCCTCACTCGCTAAGTTCACGGTGGCAGCGCATTATACTTATCAATGCGTCAAGGTGCCAGGACCAAAAGGTATGATCATAGTCAGAGGCAATCAAAATACGACTCTCACTTGTGATTGCATATCCTTGGAATTAGTCCATCAACTCCCCCTTCGGGATGTTAAGGTGACGACCGAGGAACCAGGTGCGGTCAAGGTAACTCCGTGACCAGATGAAAAACTCAAGTAGATTCCCTTATTCCCACATGACACATCTAAAACCATTCGGACTGGGTCGGGGCTAGATGATAAATAGGAACTTGCGCTCATTACTTTCCTCTGAGCTAACGTAGATGTGTTTACGTGGAAACCATCAGACATACCTGGAGTTCCAAGGGAAGTGATCGAGCATAGGCTAGCAATTCGACCTGAACAATGACCAATCAAGCAAAAGCTTGACATTTTGCTCCTGATTGACAAGAAGCCATTCATTTGGAATTAAATAAATTCCAGGAGGTTGGTTTCATTCACGAGGTTGACCATCCTGAATGGCTTGCAAATCCGGTCATGGTCCTGAAATCTAATGGTAAGTGGCGCATGTGCGTCGATTACACTAGTCTCAATAATGCTTGCCCGAAGGATGATTTTCCCCTTCCCCGCATTGATCAGTTGGTCGATTCGACAGTGGGTTGCGAACTGATGAGCTTCCTAGATGCCAACTCTGGGTACCATCAAATTAGCATGGCAGATGTAGATGAAGATAAAACTACCTTTATCACACCTATTGATCTCTATTTTACTACTCGAGTAGCAATTAAATCTCAAATTCTTACAAATTTTGTAGTCGAATGGACTAATCCCGAACCACTTGTGCAAGAACCATCAGATTTGACAAGTACCGATCAGTGGACGATGTATTTTGCTGGCTCTCAAAGTTTTTCAAACTCGGGGGTTGGAGTGGTCTTAATCACACCCCAGGGCGACCAACTCCAGTATGTCATACAATTACACTTTGTTGCTACCAATAACGCAATAAAGTATGAAAGTCTTCTAGCCGGGCTTCGAGAAGCCAAATCCCTTGGAGTCCATCGATTAGTGGTGAAGGGAGATTCACAGCTAGTTGTAAACTAGGTGAATAAGGAATACAGCTGTTCCAATGAGACAATGGCTCTATACCTGGACGAAGTGAGAAAATTGGAAAAACACTTCATAAATTTTGAAGTCCAATTCGTTCCGCAAAAAGACAATATTCTCACAGACCAAGTATTGAAAATTGGTTCCTCACGTGCATCTGCGTCGGCAAGAGTGTTCATTGAACACTTGAAAAGCCCTCAATTATAGAGGCACCAGAGGCAATGACTAACATTGCCACCCTCGAGCATGAAGCGGATTGGATCCAACCATTGAGGATCTATCTCGCACATGGGATCTTGCCTGAGGACGAAACCGAAGCAGATCGGTTAGTTAGAAAAGCACACATGTACAAACTGGTCGAAGGAACCTTGCACAGAAAAGGTGCTCAAGGAGTACTTATGCGCTGTATACCTCAAGAAGATGGACAAACCCTTCTGAGAGAAATTCATGGAGGCATGTGCGGTGCACATGCATCCTATAGGACACTGGTCAGAAAAGCTTTTCGACAAGATTATTACTGGCCTTCAAGACTTAATGATGCCATGCAATTGGTCAAAACATGCCCACAGTATCAATTTCATGCTCGGCAAGTTTATCAGCCAGCATATGCATTACAAACTATGAGCTTAACTTGGCCATTTGATGTATGTGGAATATATATTGTGGGTCCTATGCCTCAAGCAGTCAATGGATACAGGTTTTTATTCATAGCCATTGATACATTTACTAAATGGATTGAGGCAGAGCCAATCTGTAACATTACCGCCACTACGGCGAAGAAGTTCTTTCATAAGAACATTGTAACATAGTTTGGTGTTCCAAATCGTCTTATTACCGATAACGGATCCCAATTTTGTAGTGGTTTTTTTTGTAGACTATTGTGACAATATTGGAACCAAAATTTGTTTCGCATCCGTTGCTCATCCACAAAGCAATGGGAAGATTATATAGGGGTTAAGAAAAGTGTTTTAGACCACCTCAAATTGCGCTCGGGGGCTTGGGTGGAAGAGCTCTACTCCATTCTATGGGCACTTCGCACTACATCTAGTAGGGCTACAGGCGAAACACCTCTCCAACTAGTTTACGTTGCAGAAGCCATGTTGCCAATTGAAATCCAAATTGGCTCTGTTCGCGTCGATAACTTAAATATCATAAATCAAAGTGAAACACGTGAAGATGAAATCACTCTTCTTGAAGAAAAACGTGATCAAGCATTGATTCGGTCTGCAGTATATTTACAAGCTTTGCGTAAATATCATAGTAAGAGAGTGCGACCACGTAGTCTACACATAGGAGACATAGTTTTGAGAAAAATTCAAAACCAATCTGATCGCAACATATTCTCTCCTCAATGGGAAGGTCCCTATACTGTGGTCTCAATGCCGTGACCTGGATCGGCTCGCTTAGCTATGGAAGACGGAAGAATTTTATCTAATGCCTATAACATAGACCAGTTGCGAAAATTTTATGTGTAAGTTTTTCCATTTCCATTGTAAATTTTTTAAACAATAAAGTACTTTTTTCACTTTCTGTTATGATTATATTCCCATTTTTTGTCCTTATTCTTTTCTCGGGTCATGCCTGGGGGCTGGTCGCAATAAGCACTTTATCATAATGTTTAAGTGGATTCACTGGCTGATCTTGTAACACCCCAGTTTTTGATTATCTTTTCTGCTTGCGAATCAGCATAACTTCTTTGGAAACCCTGATATTTTGACCCTATCTTGATCTTGGGTATGCCACTACCTTAACCTAAAAAGTTGGCTGCTAAACTTCATTGACCAGATCGTTTTCACATTTCAATCCAAAAGCGTTTCAATTTAGTCCTTTTCAGAAGTTTCAGGAAACCCAAAAAGGCTAAAAGTCCCAGATCACCTCAAAATCCAAATCTGATCAAGTGATAACCTTTCTTTCATTTTTCTGAACATTTTTCCCTTCTGGAAGAATCCCAGAATCTTGACCAAAACCCTAGTTCCAGCCTCGACAAAAGTTCAAACCCTAATTACCCTGTTTTCGAATTTTGTCAAAACCGCCAGATGTTATCGGATTTCATCATTTTTCCTGCTAGATGAGTCCAAGACATTTAGTAGCACTCATCTGCAAAATCAGAATTCAAATCAGCCCTTCAGATCTTCAGAATTGCAAATAGGCCCAAACTCCCGAGCCAAAACCTTCACAGATCAGTCCAAATCGTTGCAAATAGGTCCAAAGTTTACAACCAGGTCCCTGTGAAGTTTTCAACCAGCAACCGCCAAATTGCCGCGCCGTTGAACTCGTCGCCGGCGAGGTTCGCCGCGCTGCCACCTCACGGCCACGTAGCCACCAGCCGTGCGCAGCTGTATCGCCACCGTGGAGCGCTCAAGCCCCACCGTGCCACCTTCTTCCCCGCGCGCGCGTGCTGCTGCTGCTGCCAGGAGCTTTACGCCATTTGGCCACCATCCCGTAGATCATCGCCACCACCCTGACCGAATCCTGATATCCCGCGATTCACCGTCTCTGGCAGAGCCCCGCCGTGTCCCAAAGTGCATCGATGACCGCCCCAGCGCCAGAAGGAAGATCTTCCCCGGCGATTGCTGCTGCTCCCGAGAGCCTCATCCACGGCTATATAAACCCCCCTCCCTTGCCCAGCATTGCCTTACACCACCCCACAGCTTCCTTGCCTTAGTCTTAGCACCAGAGAGCAACCGAGCCCTCAGCGCCGCCGCGAAGCTCATCTTCTCCGGCGAGCAGTTTCCGAAGCTCACGGCGCCAGCCTCGCCCGAAGCTTCCCCCTCCAAACCAACGCCACCAGTAAGCTCCTTTCATTCCCCTGTACGTTTCATAGCCATTAATTGGTCCCCGGCGCACCTCAACGCCGGCAATCACCGGAAAACCGAAATCCCCTGTTCCCGCAATGCCGAGCGATTCAAGCCAAATTGATCCTCGTGCCTGTAGAGGATATTGATCAGTGAGCTAGGAGGAACAAACCTGCAAGCTTGGATTCACCAATTTTGCCCCGAGCGCCGGATTTCCATGTTCGAGCCTCGGTAGTTCGCCGGAGCACGCCGCCGTGCTTCTCCAGCCGATCTCTGGCAAAATTGAGTGCACCAATAGCCTTGTGACAGCCCCTAGATGCTTCCCGAGCGTTGAATTGAGTTCAAACGCCCTGGAACGAAAACCCCCAAGTCGGTGCCTTCGTCTTCGGCCCCGATCGCCGGAGTTCGCTTTCCGGCCAAACCAGCCGATGAGACCTTGTCATTTAGATAGATCTCAACCCCCTGAGCAATTTTGTCTACTAGCTCGACCTCTAAATCGACCTGAATCAAAAGTTATAGCCATGCCAAGGTTGCTGTCCAGTGGCTCAGTTCATGTCCAGGCCACCGTGTTTGCTCACCGGATTTGGCCACCCTCCGGACACTTTCAGCCCTTGAACCTGTTGAGAGTTTTGTAGCTGATATCAATGCCTAAACCCCAGACAAAGTTGTGCATCAATTGGAGTCCTGAATCAAAAGTTATGCAATGCCCTAGTTTCTGGCCATGTTTAACACTATGTCAGTGCATGTCCACCTGTGGCATTGGATGATTTGGACTTGTTTCTTTTGAGCAATTGAAATGCCACTTTGTCCACTAAGCCTTTTGAGCCATGTTCTAGAACATTCCCTACTATCACATCTCCAGAAAACAAACCTAGAACCGATTTAGGGCAATGTCAAGCCACGAGTCGAATGTCAACCCTTCGACATTCAAGCCCTTTGAACCCATCTCTTCGACCAATGTCAAGTGACCTTGTCTAAACCAATTCCCCTGCATGCATGATGTATTTACGTATTATTTTCTAGTGCTTGTGTGCTTATATGGTATGTATGTGTTGTTTGTACCCGTCGTGGAACCAGACGTTGAAGGAGCAGAGGAGATCCCTGAAGATTCATTTGAGCAGCTAGACCCGTCACTGCAAGGCAAGTCTCAAACCCTTGATCATGTCTCACCTGCTATTTTGAAATGAAGTATGTTAACTGTTTTCCAGTATATGCATGCCTTGGATTCAAATAAGAATTATGTTTCAATAAAATGACTAGATATGACCTAAATGATTGTAAAGCCCCTTTTGACATTGAATATCCCTGCACCCTTGTTACCCTAGATTATCATGCTTAGGCTATGCTATGCTTAAAGATTATATGACAAATGTTGAATGGTCACATATGAGAAAAACATGTTCAAAACCCCCTTTTTGTGAAAGAAAATGTGATTGGAATCGATAGTGAGGATGGTTTGATTGGATGGTGCTGTGTGCGCACTGGGAATGTGAAAGACTCCTCACTAAAGATTCATAAGGACTAGAACCTTGTGTTGTGCTTCTATGCGGCATGAAAAACGTACCAACCACCTGCCTGTTTATGGGACGGGCGCAACTTAGTAGCTTTCTTTAGTGTTAGCTTTTCCCTGCAATGGTTGTCGGTCCAGTTTCTTGCGAGGACTGGTGGGCCGCAGAAGGCCACGAGTGATGTGAGTTCAGAAAAATCATGAGAGGAAAATGTGGAAAGAAGGAAGACGCCCTAAGCCAGATTAAGTCGTGCGCGACTGTAATCAAGAGAGGCTATGTGTCTTGCGAGAGCATAGGCCCAGGCTAGGAAGTAAGGCAGTGGGGAGGACCCCACAACGGTACTTGAGACTTAACTGTCTATTTACCGGGCAGGGAAATAAGTTAATACTAGGACTGTAAATTGTTGTGTCATCTCGGCCTTGTCACATGCGTAAAAGTCGCATGAAGCTGATCCGACTTGAAAGCCGAATGATTGGTGGATCAAAGTGGTACACCTTTGCAAAGTTTAAAAAGTATCGGATACTCTGAGCTCCCAGGTCATGGAGTCTGCGCGCTGTGAATTCTATTCACGTCGATGCAGCACAAGTAGCTTTTGGAAGTTTTTCACAAAATCTGAGTAAAGTGGTGACTCATGAAAGACCGCCACACACAACATTCCTGAAAATCTAGCTTAGAATTTCAAAAGCCCCGCTTTCAAAAATAAAGACCTTTCTTTAAAGCTGCATGTGAAAATCTATTATATATTTATACACAGAGCCAAAGAGCAGTTCTTTGAGAAATTCCCCATCATCTATATATATATGCATTGTTACTTGGGACTTGTTGAGCACCATGTGGACAATGTGCTCATCCTTGCTTTTACAAACAAATTTAGAGGAAGGATTCGCCGGCCCTGAATCTTATGGTCTTGAACCCAATGTGGAACAAGAAGAAGAAACTGAGGACTCATCTGGTTAAAGGGTTATGCACCAAGGTGGAGTTCGATGTGGAGAAGGCCCAAGCAATACCGCCGCTGCAGAGAAAGAAGACTGAAGAAGTCCTTTTGTTTATCGTTGCTGTTTTATTTTGTGCCGACCTTTGTGTCGAAAACTCCTTAATTTGTATTAACAATTAAGTGCGTCATTTCGGCGCTAAGTTATTGTAATGTTGGTCCTTGTGATCAGCACTTGTTTTTAATTACTCGCATTTTTATATAATGCATCTTGTTGTTGTGAGCTGCAATGTACCTTTTCTGAGTGCAATCCACCTGGGCGATTGCCACCGGAATCCTCAAATGAGGGTCCCACAGATCTCATGGTCATATCTAGTTAAGACATCTCTTTATGAGTCATTTCTTCACGCTTAAGAGACTTACTAGTATGTTTCAGATCATTCGAGTGGCTGTTAGTTAGTAAAAAACTTGTGCATTTATATTGAGATGTTTATTTTGGCGACCTTATGATCGCATATAGCTAAGCAACCTCTTTTTAAGCCATTTTTTAACGCATCAAAGACTTACTGATATGTTTTAGAACATTCAAGATATAGTTTCCTTTAACTATCCAGCGACCATTATACCATGCCTTCAGTATAAATGATCACAGGAGGGGCTAGGGAAGTATAACTGTAGCATTAAGTCAGAAAACTAAGTACTTAACATATTTTCACCCATTGAATTTTCTGCTAATCATATATATTTCCAAGGTACAAATACTTCAATAAACCAGGTAAATATTTTCATCTGTATTTATAATTCCATTGTCACGAGATACAATAAAAAATATATACATCAAGAAAGATCAAGCTCGCGGAGCAGGCTTTCTATTAAAGGCCTCAGTTCATCCATAATTGCACTCAATTGATCTTCGCTGTCAAAAGTAGCATCTTCCCCCACAGGATCACTACTACAGAAATGCAATCCACTAACCCATATCTTCTAACGGTTATAAGCAATCTGGGAAAAATCTGATAGGGTACGACGACAGCGGTGGAGAAGAGACTTTATACTATCAGTTATGTTCTGGTGTACCATTAGTGAATAGCAAACAATTATTGCTATCGGTTATTACTGTACAAACCGATATAATAGAGAAAATTGTACTATCGGTTTGTCTTTCGTAACTGATAGTGAAAGTACATAATTTTTACTATCAGTTACCACTGTACCAACCGATATAATAGAGTAAATTTTACTATTGGTTATATAAAACAAACCGATAGTAAAATGACATCATATAAACTAATGGTTATGACAGTGGGGACCTTTAGAAGAGAGAAAATTTTACTATCGGTTGTGGTTTTGAACCGATAGTAATATTGTATAACTTATCTCGACCCCTGCTCTACATCCTCGATCATTTCTACTGTACGTGCATCCACGCTCCAAGGTAGAGTGATCTAGAGAAGCTAGCTGGAGGTTGATAATTCAATCCCTCTCGGTATTGTCATCTTCTCATCACCTCTCTCTCTCTCTCAATCACTCTTTCACACTCTCCCTCTCTCTACCAATTCATTAAACTAGATGCATGTAGCTCCAAACTAGGAGGCTAGGTTGGCTAGCTAGCTATAGCTTGCTGAAGTTAAGCTAGGAATGATTTATGGCTGAAGTTAATAAGCTAGCTGGCTGGCTCTTCCAATTAATGCATCAAGTTAGGGTTTCATATATCCATTAATGTAATTAAGTAGCTTATACATATGGCCTAATTAATGATGTTTCATGCATGCATGCCTTGAGTCATTAATTATTTATTTCAATTTGTCAATTTTGTGAAATAATTGTAGATGGACCGAGAATATTGGATGTATGGAATAAAACGTACTACTGTTGAGTATTTGGAGGGTGTGAATGGGTTTATTAAATTTGCTGAGCAAGAAAAGGCGAAGAAGGGAGAGAAAGATATGCATTGTCCTTGTATAGATTGTATAAACTTAAAGAGGTTTGGCAACTCTGATTAGATTAGGAGTCATTTGATTCGTCGTGGTTTTAACGCACACTATACCCGTTGGATATGGCATGGTGAAGATCTTGAGGAAATGAGCACTGCTACCACTCAGCAGGACCCGGAAGTGGATTGCAGTAATGATGATCATCAGAACATTGATAATGTTCATTCGGATGTGCATGTAGATGATGACAATTTAGATGAAATGTTACGTGATGTAGAGGAAGATTACAGCGAAAACGATTTTGGTAAATTTGAGAAATTAATTATTGATTCTGAGAAGCCTTTGTTCCCCGGATGTGCAAAATTTACAAAGTTGTCTTCTGTGTTGAGATTATATAACTTGAAGGCAAGCAACGGTTGGAGCGATAAGAGTTTCACGGCGCTATTAGATCTTTTAGCGGACATGCTTCTAGAGGGAAATGAGTTGCCAAGATCGGTTTACCAGGCCAAAAAACTATTGTGTTCGTTGGGAATGGAAATCGAAAGAATACATGCATGCCCGAATGATTGTGTTCTGTACCGTAATGAGTATGAGGATTTGCATGTTTGTCCAAGATGCGGCACATCGTTGTATAAGCATGGGGACTGAATTTATCACAATGGATGTGATGAGGTAAAGAAAGGGCCTCCAGCCAAAACTGTGTGGTATTTGCCTGTGATTCCTAGATTGAAACGGCTGTTTGCAAATCCGAAAGATGCGAAGTACTTGCGTTGGCATGTTGAATGTCGGAAACAAGACAAAAAAATAAGACATCCAGCTGATTCTATTCAATGGAGAAACATTAACAGAACATTCGGTGAGTTTGGCGGCGAAGTGAGGAATATAAGGTTTGGGCTGAGTATGGATGGTATGAATCCACGCGGAAATATGAGCAGTCGGCATAGCACTTGGCCGGTTCTTTTATGCATCTACAATTTTCCTCCTTGGTTATGTATGAAGTACAAGTACATCATGATGTCGTTACTAATTTCAGGACCCAGACAACCCGGGAATGATATTGACGTGTTTCTATCACCGTTAGTCGAGGACTTACATAAATTGTGGAGCGAAGGGGTGCGGGTGTGGGATGCACATAAGCGAGAGATTTTCATGTTGCGGGCCATGATATTTTGCACCATAAATGATTTCTCGGCCTACGGAAATTTGTCGGGGTATAGTACGAAAGGAGGCAAGGCTTCTCCTATTTGCCTGGATGAAACTGAAAGCATGTGGTTACCGAACTACAGAAAAACAGTGTACATGGGTCACCGTAGATTCCTTCAAATGCATCACGCCTACCGTAAGAAGAGGAAGTCATTTAATGGGAAGCCTGAGAAAGGATCAGCCCCAGTGTTTGTGACTGGTAAGGAGCTTTAGTTGCGCGTGAAGGACATCAAAGTTGAGTTCGGTAAATGTTCTAAACCTCCAGGAAAATGTTTGGAAGAAGAGATCGATTCTTTGAGATCTGCCATATTCGGTGCACTTACAAGTTCGACATTGCATTGATGTCATGCACGTAGAGAAAAACGTTTGTGACAGTTTGATTGGTTTGTTGTTGAACATTCCGGGAAAGACGAAAGATGGCATCAATGTTTGCCGTGACATGCTCGAAATGGGCATAAGGAATGAGCTTGCACCGTTGGAGAAGGGAAAGTGTACATACCTCCCCCCGGCCTGCTATACTTTGTCAAAAAGAGAAAAAATAGAACTCTATCAGTGCCTATATGGTGTCAAAATTCCATGCGGGTATTCTGCGAACTTGAAAAAACTTGTGTCCATGAAAGACTTGAAACTAGTTGGTATGAAATCCCATGATTGTCATGTACTGATGTCACAAATGCTTCCCATTGCTATCTGAGGCATTCTCCCAGTCAAAGTCAGAGAGACAATTACAAAACTATGTTATTTCTTCAACACAATATTTGGCAAGGTAAGTGTGTGCTCCTAGCAAGTTAATTAGCTCCATTCATGGAACTTGCCAGATTTTTTGGATCTGAATATTTGCTGCAACTGTGTCCTTACAGGTAATTGATCTGGATGGACTGGATGATTTGCAATGCGATGTGACTACAACTCTTTGTCAGCTGAAGATGTATTTCCCTTCATCTTTTTTGATGTTATGGTCCATCTAATTGTTCACCTTGTCAGAGAAATTAAGTTTTGTGGACCCATGTTCCTGTGCTACATGTATACATTTGAGAGATTTATGGGTATCTTGAAGGGATATGTAAGGAATCGACATCAGGCTGAGGGCAGTATCATTGAAGGTTATGCCGCCGAGGAGGTGATTGAATTTTGCACCAACTATATGGCCGGGGTTGACCCAATTGGCATTCCTACGTCCCGACATGAGGGCAGGCTTCAAGGCATTGGAACGATTGGATTCAAAGCAGTCGTCCCCTCTAGTAATTTGTATGCAAAAGCCCATTTTTGGGTCTTACAGCACATGACGGGGGTGGAGCCATACATACACGAGCACAAGAAAATGTTACGAAAACAGAATCCTTCGAAGCCAGAGATTTGGGTCACCAGAGAACATAACAGGAAGTTTGCTGGGTGGATCGAAAATAGAGTCCTGCGAGCTTCTGAGGGCAACGTAGATGAAGTTGTTACATGGTTGGCCAGAGGGCCTAGATTTACTGTAAGGACTTGACAGGGGTATGACATCAACGGCTATTCATTTTACACAAGAACTCAGGATGAGAGGAGTACTATGCAATGTAGTGGAGTGACACTACTTGCTATTTCAGAGGATGCTAGAGCAATAAGGGCATTCAACTCATATTACGGTGTTATTGAGGAAATATGGGAGCTCGATTACGTATTACTTAAGATTCCTTTATTTCGATGCCAATGGGTCGAAATCCCTCGAGGTGTTAAAGTCGACAATCATGGGTTTACTCTCGTCGATCTCAGTAGAGTCGCACACCAAGACGATCCATTTATACTTGCTGAGCAAGGCACATAGGTGTCTACATCATTGACCCGGCCAATCCAAAGTTGCACGTTGTCCTTCACAGTAAGAGACGTATTGTTGGGGTCGAAGACGTTGTGGATGAAAAAGAGTATAATCAGTTTGACGAATTACCTCCATTTTTAGATGGAATTCTTCAATCTGTCCCTACCGAAGATATTGACGAAACAAGTTACCTGCGAGACGACCACGAAGAAGGATTATGGGTAGACAACCATTCTTGACTAATTTGCAATATGTAAGTGACGTATATTACTTGGAGCTTTAATTGAAGAATTAATATAAATACTAATCATGTTGTGAAAATTGTGATTACTGTGGTTATGCACGCAGTCATGTGCTTGTTCATTGTCAAATCATTTTTCAAAAATTCTTTGGGAAAACATACGTGAGGCATTGGAAATCATTTCTGCAAATTTTCATTTCAATTGGACTTGATTTGAGCAATAATTGATTCTTTTCACAAATCAATATGAAAACTGCAAAGTTCGGATTCCTCGTGGTTTTTGGCTGATTTGTCATTTTCATATCTCCATCTTGATTAGCTATTCGAAGAAAGTTTCTGTCGCGCCCCGAGACTGGGACTACGACTACTCCTGTAGAGACCTAGCTCGCTGCAGCTAGTCCCTAATATGCATAGCATACACATACCCTTGACTTCCCAGGATAAGTCAAGCACAGGAGTATATCACATTGCAACCGAGTAACTTACAAAATAGTTAAGCAGTGTGGCCTGCTGGCCTTGATATTACATAAGGAGATTACAATGCCTTCACGGCATACATGGTTTAGCAAAATAACATCTACACAGCAGATGGTAGGTGACCCACCCACAAAGAGAAGTGGACGGCAGAACAACACACATCAGGGAAATGACGGGACCGACGCTCCTCCTTCTGGATCCACGTAGTACTTCACGCCTTCATCTTGATTGTTGATTGCTCCGTCTATTAATTTGTAGGTTGCAAGAGTGAGCACTTACGTACTCAGCAAGTCATAGGTAAGAGTAGATACATATAGTAGTGATGATATGAACCTAGACTAGTCAAGAATTATGGATGTTTATAAAATAATCTTTTCCTTTCTTATCTCATCTTATGGCAGTACTTTTCATAATATAACATCATCATTCATGTTCACTAGATTATAGCACTACCACGACACGTCGACACACGACAGCCCACGGCAGCACTCCTTATCATGACAACACATGTCATTTGGGTAATCTTGATTTAAACATATTTTATTTAGAAAATAGTACTTGTGTCACACCCCGTGGATTTAATCCACCGCAGCAGACTCCTATAAACCCGGGAGCTCGGAGTATTCGAATACATTTTTAACTCTGTAGAGAGGTACCAATTTACCCGCAAGATATTCCACTTTCAAGCCCATCCTATCATAACAAAATGATTAGACCCCTCCTCACAACCATGTGTGAGTGGCAAGGTGGAGATAACAAGAACTTTTGTTATGCATCACTTACAATTCACCCCTGACCCTGTGGCTCTCAGCGAAACACAGTTGTGGTAGGCTGTATCATAACCTCCACCCCACCTCATTTTCCCATTACTGGGTCAAATATCAGATCACCTTCAGTGATAGTAGGAGTCAGCCTCCAAGTCAATCATCACAGCACATCTCATGCAGGGGTTTCATGTACGATCCACATAAGTACTTATTCAGGCCTGTCCCATACCAGGCTTGCGGTTAGCACGTTGTTCATGCCACTAGACGCACAACACAAGGTTCTAGTCCTTATATGCCAGTGACCAGACCATCCACAACCCTGCACCTTCAGTGCCTGCATTCCTTTGCAGTCTAGCACCTCCAGTGCTACAGCCATCTATACCATTTTTCTAGTCACGGCTAGGGATTTTATTTCATGAATATAAGTATATAAATACATATAATAGTTCATGGCTCAAAACTTGTTTATTTCACATTTCACAGATAACCAGTCTAGTACTGCCAATTCATAAATCAATCATTCTCAATCTTTCACATGCAATATTGCCTATATTCAAGGTTATATTATAGCAACATTTAAAATATAGGTTCAAGATGATCAAGGATATGACTTGCCTTCCGCGTCGTAAGAAACAGCAGTTGATGACGGGTCAACAGCGAAGTCCTCGATCTCAGCTTCTGAATCTGCTCGACGACAAACCAAACAATACACACAAATATTACTTATATATTAAGATGTTTTAGAATCTATATGCAGATATGCTTTACAAGAGTGACTGAACGATACTGGAGATAATTGAGATTACAAGCTGAACTAAGTTGAGGTCTAGGGTTTTAAGGATTTGGCTAAGGATGGATGTTAGATGCTCTTAGGATCTCAAGGTTACAATAAGAACATCAGTTTGTGGCTGGTTTGATCAAAAACAGCGAATGTCAGCGGATTGACATTCGGATCAAGATTCTGACATAACTTCAAGGAAAACTAGAGAGCTTATCTCAAGTTATGACAGTAGAAGAAGATGTAGATCATAACTCTACAAATTCAGTGGACAAAGTGGTTTTCAAATTGCACAATCAGAAATGGGTAAACAAGGCCAATGCCATTGGCTGGCATGCACTGAGATAGTGTCAAAAGCTAGGGTTTAGCATAACATGTATTTCAAGGGCTCAAATCAAGTTGTGATAGAAGAAGAAAATGCTGATCACAACCTCAGAAATCTAAGGGACAAAGTTATGCTCAAAATGTACATCTGGAAGGGAGTGAAAAGGGCTAATGCCACTGACTGACATAGTCTGGCATTGATCTTGACATGGCCAGAAACTAGGGCTTGGCATAACTTTTGATCTAGAGCTCCAAATGATGCACCACTTTGTCTGGGATGTAGGCCTCAGTAACAGAAACAATTCATTCAATTGGACCTAGGGCAGGAGGTGGCCGGAAAGTGATGAAAACCGGCGATGAACTCGGTGGCTGAAATTTCAATTCACAGCACTGGACAGGAATTAGGGCATAGCTATATCTTCTGATTTAGGCCGAATTGGAAGTCGAGCTAGTAGGCAAAGTTGCTCAGGAGATCAAGGTGTATCTGGTGGACAAGGTTTCTGGAGTTGGATCGGCCGGGAATGGTTTTCCGGTGGCCGGCGCCGGAGAAGAAGACACTGATATTGGGGGTTTTGGCTACACGATGTTTAAACTCGATTCCTTGCTTGGAGAGCATCTAGAAGGTATAAGAAAGCTTCTGGCACGATTGAATTGGCTGGAGAATCACCGGAGAAGGCTGGCGACGTTCGCCGGCGGCTGGTGAAGCTCGGGCTAGCGAAAAATTCCAGTTCTTGGTCAATTTCACCATTCAACTTCACAGGCTTGCTTAAAATAGCTCACTGATCATTTTTGTCTATTGAATCGAAGGCTAATTCGGGCTAATTTGACTTGTGCAACTGGAACAGGGCATTTCACTGATTTCAGCAATTCCGGCGATCACCGGCGATGAAGTGCATAAGAGCTCAATTAAATGATACAGCACGATGAGGGAGATGAGATATACCTTCTGGTGCTGTTAATTCGGTGAGAGGTGCAGCAGGGCGTGCTGGCACCGTGAGGACTCAATCTGGACTCGCCGGAGAAGACGACTGCAGCGAGAGATTTTGCAAAATTGGCTAAGTCCTGGTGAAGGGGAGATGACACAGGGTATGGCTGCTTATATAGGCCACAGGGCGATGCTTGCAAAGAGATAACAGCAAGGGAATTGTGCCAGATGACAAGATTTGCCGGGCGCAGCTGCAACAACGGCGAGCGGTGAAGCGACTGTACACTGGCAAGGCGAAACTGTGCTACATCGAGTCTCATCAATGTCGGGCGGTGCAAGTCGGTGGCGACAAAGGCTGGTGAAGCAAGTAACGTGGCAAGAAGATACTGACAATGGCTGCTGCTGGTCGCGCACAGGAGCAGATGTTGTTCAACGGCGCTGCCACGGCGATGGCTAGGGCGAGGACGCGTGCGCAACAGCAACAGTAAGTATGCACGAGCACAAATGCAAGCGGGACTTGGCCGGCGGCGAGCGTGCACGGCGCAAACGCACGGCGAGGTTCCTGGTCGTGCACTGCAGTTGGCCTGGTCGATTTTGGGCTGATTTGCAATTATTGATTTTCTTGATTTGGACTGAATTGTAAATCTGAAGATTTGGAAGGTTTGATCTGGAATTGATTCTGCTGTTTTGGTAAACTTGATTCAACAAATGATTTGACACAGATTGAAGATAAAATTTGAAATGTTCGGATGATTTTTGATATGAACTGAAAACAGAGTAGATTAGGGTAAAATAGGTCTGAAACTTATTGATCTCGAATTCTGGGATTTAGGGTTTGATTTTGAGATACTCATAAAAGAAGAATTTGTGTTGAAAAGCATTTGGAAGGTGTTCCCTGAATTAGATTTGAATTTGAAGATGATTTGCAACATTTTGCCTTTCTGGCTTTTAGAAAAATCTGGAAGAAGGACTGATCTGCGAATCTGGAGTTTTGGAAGGTTTAAACTGAATTTGACTTCACTGATATAGCAGATTATATTCAACAGAATATTTGGCAAGAACATTTAATAAAATTTGGCACATTTGAATAGTCTTTGATACAGACTGAAAATAGGGTATTTTTAGGGTAATTGAATCTGAGCTTTAATTGATTTCGAATTATGGTAATTAGGATGAGATCTTGAAATCTGCACAAAAGAAGAACTTGTTTCAAATAGCATCTAGAAAAGATTTGCCGAAGAAATTCTGAATTTGGAGTTAATCTGGAGATTTTAACCTTTCTAGGTTTTCAGATATCAGATAAGGACTATATTGCGATAATTCTTGGACTGATTTGTGAAAAGAGTCTAGATGGTAGAATCTGGCTGTCAACTTTTTAGTTTAAGGTATTAACATACCCATGATCATATTCCAGAAATAATCTGGTCTGAACTTGGTCAAGATTTTGATTAAATCTGTATTTCTGAAACTTAGGGTATTTAGGTAATATAATGTATTTCTGTTTTCGAAAACAGAAGAAGTTGATAAATCTGGAATTTAGAGATAGAATTGGATCTAGGTTCTGAAGACTTTTAAGTTCAGAGTAACTGATAGATCACATCTGAACAATCTGATCTTGATTTGAGGTCACAGGATAGATTTTGGAGATTTTAGGGTTTAGGATAGATACTGATCTGGCTATTACTACAGATACAAGCATGCATGCTATTGATGAAAAAGGAAGTTTTCACCCCTAACTCAGGATGTTACAGTTTCTATATGCATGATTCTTTATGGTCCATGATTGGTCTTTACTGTTAATTTATTTCAAAATTATTGGAAGTCAATTGCATCGATTTTCAGGTGTCTTTACAAGTGCAAAATGATTTACTGAAACACACCTATAACTTTCTTAAGGAAAACCCTAAGTATTAGTGCCATTGTATTTTACTATCGGTTTCAATTGCTAAACCGATAGGTAATTGATAACTCATATCGGTTTCTTTTTTCCAACCGATAGTATTAGACTGCCATTGTGTTGTTTATGCATGATTCTTTATCTTCCATGACTTGTCATTACTGTTAATTTACTATCGGTTTATATTAACAATCCAATAGGAATTTTAATATCTGATTCGGTTACTTAATTTTAACCGATAGGAATATCAATACTCTGATATCGGTTACTTTACTATCGGTTTTAGTTGCAAACCGATAGGAACCTTAGTGTCTTATATCGGTTTCTTAATTTTAACTGATAGTACATACCTCTATAATAGGTTAAACCCATAGGATTTTCCCTCCCGTCCAACCGAACACATTTCCAAATAAGTGTGTACTCGCGCGGGGAAAACCCTAGCCTCCCCGACGTTCCCTTTTTCGCTCCTGCACCACCATTGTCGCTCGCATTTGGGTTCTCTACCACCGCCGGCCACTGCATCGCGCCATCGTAGGCCACTCCATGAACTGTAGGTGTTCTTGACCAACCCGATTAGAATTGATCTTGCCGCTCGCGTCAATTTCTTAAATTGATATCGAATTGTTCATATGTGATTCAATATATAACAAATATATACCTAGATGAAAAGTGCATGAATTACAAACTTGATAGATATGAGAATTACAGAGTTGATGAACATCACTAAGAATATTTCGTTACATAGTCATCCACTATCGGTTTTAATTGTCGAACCGATAGGAAAATCATATCTTTGAGTGCACGATCCCTATATCGGTTGCTTATTTTGAACCGATAGTACAACACCCTAATCAGCCACAAAACCATGAGAAGTCTGAATTTTCTGTTAATTATTTCCCATTTTCTAATTGTCATCTGAAATTTTGGTTCATTTAAATTTCCTAAAAAATTCTTTATTTTGCTTGGCTATGACATTAGATTTGCTTAGAGTCTTAAGAGATTTTCCTGAATGTTAAAGATTGACTTGTTTAGTTTGTGATGAGCTAATAAGACATTGATGCTTATAAAAACTTACAAAAAACTTGCAAAACAATGATCAGTAATTCCCCAGGCTCAATCCTACCATTGATGCTTGATCTAAAACCTATCTACTTCTGAACTGCACCATCAATTGTATGGGTTTTTCATAAGGAAAAATTTATGCATAGTGTTGCTCATTACAGTGGTGCATTCATGGGCGCCCCTCCTGCAAAGAGACTAGCATAGTTTGCACTGTTAATCTTATCTATTATCCAATTTTGTGTAAAAAGTAGTGGCTCTTTCTTATTTTTCTTAGGTACTCTGTAGCATGCTGGGAGTTTTTGTTGTATGAACTTTAACCCAGTATACCCCTTTTCTTTCAATTAAAATATGCAGTTCTACTGCATGTTCTAAAAAAAATTTTCTATTATCCAATCTATGCAAGTATGGCTTTGTGAAAGAGCCAAATGTTTTTCGAGTCAAAGCAAGTTTTCTGGTGAGATTGAAACACCCATAAGTTTCAAATTGAAACTTTTTTGAGAAATTTTTCAATTTCAAACTTCTTCGGGGTAATAATATCTAGGACTTTTGCAAAACAAATTTTGGCACAATTCAAATAGATTTTGATTAGCACTCGAAACTGATTTGGTTAAAAAACAAGATAGTCGAAAGCCTCTAAAAACCTTTTAAATACATTTTGAAGACCATGTTGATAGGAATTGATGATTTTTGGCCTTTTGAATGAAAATTTGACATTTTAACAAAAAGAGGTGGTTCATCATTGCCATTCCATTTTAGTTATGAACTTTGTCATGTACCTTTCTTCATATCAATTGATGGTTTGTTCATGGAATTTTAGGCAAAGCCATGTCGGCATCTTCCTCATCTGATAGTAGTGATTCGGCGAGGGGCAACGTAGATGACGTTGCTTCGTCCCAGCGCAAGAGGAAGGCGTGAGGCTCGACGATGCTGTACCGTTTGGCCAAACGCACGGATCTTTCATGTGAGTTCAACCAGTTCGGGAGACCGATCGGGAAGAACGCCGGCCAGTACGCTGTCTATGTTGGTTTGTTGGCAAAGGAAAGGGTGAAGATCACCGTCCAGATCTGGAAGGATGTTAAGGCCGACGAGAGGGATAGGCTGTGGGCGGAACTGAAGGTAAAATTGATCAAAATCCCTGAACTCTTGAGTAATCACATTCCCTTGGTTTATCCCAGAGATTAAGTAAGTCCTGCTTATATGCACCATTTGAAACAGGCCAAGTGGAACATCCCTGACAACGGTCCCAATATAGCTTGCTTGAAGGACATGAACAACACGTGGAAAACCTTCAAGAGCATCCTCATCAGTACCTTCCTCGCTAAAGGCAAATCTCCATGCGAGAAGTACCCCTTCATAACGGAGGAGGTATGGAAGCAATTCACCCAACAGAAGGGGACCCCTGAGTTCAAGGTATGTATGCTTCCTTTGATTGGTTACACTGTTGTATGGAGTAACCAACGGTGCATTAATTTTCTTATTTCTGGTATGAAGGCCCTTAGCGAGAAGAACAAGGCAATCCAGAGGAGGAACGACCACCCACACCGGCTCGGCTCTCGCGGCTATGCGGGGACGGAGGAGCAGTGGAAGAAGGCTGAAGACGAGGTGTCAAATTTCGTCGACTCCCCTGACCTGCTGCTCTTCGAGATCCACGATCCGCGATCCGCGATGCAAGCGCTGGTGGCTTGGCCAGAGGGACCGTGTCGTCCACGGGGATTGTGGAGTTCCCAAACCGCAGGGACGTCGAGGTCGTGCAACGAATCGTAAGTTGGCTAACTTACTAGTTGGAATCATAGAGTGTGGTAGAAACATCTATGATCACTCGTGTGTGTACAAGTTTGCATATATTTTTTCCTCACAATGTAGAGCTTTGAATGTAACAGATCTCTTGCTCGAAGGAGGCGACCCAGGGATTGTTCACTCCCCATAGGGAGGACGACATCCTAACCCGGGCTCTAGGGAACAAGGAGCATCCAGGGCGGACGCGAACCGTGGGGGGTGTGGTGCCATGGAAGGAAGGCTTCTCGAAGCCCGGGCAAAAGGCGAAGAAGGCTCACAGCTGGAAGAAAAGGGAATCGGAGCTGTCTGAGAAGATACGGTCAGATGTGACTGCACAATTCGCGGACATGTTCGCTCAACTGAACGAGAAGTATGAACGCCTCAACCGAATTGTGCAGTCCAAGGGTTTAGATCCAGCTGCCGAGGTCGACGCTGGTAGGCCGAGTAGTTGCAGCTCAAAGGTTCACGTGGATCCAGTGGACCTGATTGAGGTATTGCAACTCTTGAGCTATATATATATGCAGTTCGGTTGATGCCACTCCCGTTATGTTAGAACTGTTTCGCTCACATGTTATAATTGTTGCAAATTGCAGAAGCCGGAGAGCCGTAGCCTATTGATCAACATAGGCGACTGTAGTGGTTGCAAACGGGGTCGTATATCAGTCTTGGGAGGATGTCCGGATCCACTGCGTACCTCTGAAACCTGGGTTTGCAAAATACAGGTGGACATGGCCCTCCCGGGCTACAGCGCTTTTCCGTTGCCCGTCCCAACGGACGAAATGCGGACAATTGACAAGGCATTGGGCTCGTACATACATTGGCCCAAGAAGGGTGTTAGACTACAGGAGGTAAACCCTACCCATTCTAGCTTACAACTCAGTTAATATACTCAATTTGTAAAATCTAACTTACGCTTTCATAACTTCAAGTGGACGATAGATGCTAGCGCACTTCATGAGGACCCCACCCCCAAGACAACGCATGACCGAGCTCCTTCGGCCCCCATGCCTCGGAAAGCCCCTTCACCATCAAATGAGGCCGGCGGCACCGCGCCCCAACCTTCAAAGGTATACACTCGCTCCCCGGCCAAAGGCAAGGGCAACGCCAAAGGCAAGGCCAAACAAAGCCAGCCGAGTACGTTCAAGAACGGGTTCCCACTCTTGTCGAAGTACCTTCTGCGCAATATGGATCAGATAACCAGAAGTCTCCATGAGTGGTACCTGACCCGGTCTAGGCGCCACATCAACTTCTTAGTTCACTTTAGGTCAGGTCATTTTCACCGTGAGGCTGGGAGCATATCGGTGGCCCACGAGGATTTGTTTGACCTCTTCAACTAGCAGGAGCTTGATATGTCCATCATACGGACTGGAGTCCTGTGAGTTTGCTGATCCTATATATATGTTGTCGCAGTTAATTTCATAAATCTAATCACTTTGTATGCACTACTTACTAATGTCTACTTTGCATCTAGGTGCATGTATAGGCTAGCGTCGATGAGGGCATGTGACAGGGTGGGTTTCCTCGACCCAGACAAAATAAGCCTCACGATGCTAGAGCACGACCAAGCACATGCGGAGGAATACATATCAAGGGCACTACTGGCGCAGCAGGACCAGGAGTTCATTCTTGCGTCGTACCACCAAAGGTTAGTGCATTTCCTACTAATTTAACTCATTCTTGTATGTTACGCCTAACATATACATAAAACGGTTCGCTTTTATATACAATGTAGGGGCCACTGGGTCCTCGTCATCATTTGCCCATGGACGAATGAGGTGTATTACCTCGATTCGATGAGCGACGGGGTAGCGCATGTTTTCACCCTCACGTGGCACATAGATGCGTAAGTAACACAGCTGATTTAAATTTTTCTCTGACTAGCTATTAATGATAACATATTAACCGGCAATGCTAAATTAAATACAGGGCTTTCAAAAATTATGTTACTGCTGGAGGGAGGCATGACGCGTCGAAGGGCACAACAATTTCTTGGAAAGAATATGAGGTAATTAATTATACGGATGGAACTACTCATGATGAGTCTTTTAATTTATTCTTAATTAGTTCTTTCGAGTTAATGTGGGTTTATGTCTTTGCATATGCAATTATCCCAGTGCCATCAACAGCCACAATCGTGGGAATGTGGGTTCTATGTCATGAGGTTTATGTATGACCTGATTAGGACAAACTTTGCCCAATTCCCTAAGGTAAGCATTTTTGCTGATTCAAAGTCGAACATTGGATGTGACGTACGTTCCTAACTTCACACACGCATGCATAGCACCATGTTGAAAGACCAATATGAGTTGCCTCAGTTAAAGGAGCTGCGACCAATTTGGGCTCAATATGTGATGGATGAAGTGGCTATCAACGATCGATCATAAATGACTTGTACATGTAATATACATTGAATGTGTTAATTGGTGTATGTGTGTATTTGTATTGGTGTATTTGTGAATAAACTCAATATGTGAATAATTAGATTCAATCTGTTCAATGCATGTGTGTATCTTTGTATTAGTGTATTTGTGAATAGATTCAATCTCTGAATAATTAGATTCAATCTGTCCAATGTGTGTATCTCTGTGTATTGCTATATCTGTTAATGATGCTTTGTAATACTATCGGTTCATATCCTACAACCGATAGAAGAAAGTTTCTAATACTAACCGTGTCGAGTATCTAACAGATATAAAATACTATACAGTACTATCGGTTTCCAATGTATAACCGTTACAAGAAATCTAACATCACTATTGGTTGAGTTCACTGAGCTAATAGAAGAAATTATCATTCGCGATTAGTGAACATTGTAATGTAGGTATTTTACTATCGGTTTGCAACTGATAGAGTTGTGCTACTTTTCTTCTATCGTGCCGATCACTAGCAGTAAGAGAACCGATAGTAGAGGCGATTTTTAACCGATAGTGAAAAGTAATTATGTAGTGGTGGATTAAGATTTAAATTTGGACCATAGTGATGCCTAAGTTTGCAGAGGATAGCAGAGGCTACAGCTCCAACATTAGACTTTAGTGCCTCTTTCTGCCTCCTCGCAATTTCAGGAATGTTGGTGACTAGCGAGTCAATTTGAGCTGCAATCAATTTGTAGGACTCACTAAGGCTTAAATTATCCTTCTTAGGATCAATAATATCTGCCTTTAGTAAGTCTACGGCCATCCTTAATTTTTTGAAGGTGTCTAACTCGATATTGCTACAGCTCTGGATAGTTGCTTCTAAAGCATTCTTTTCATTGCGAGAAAAGCTTAGCAGTATCCTTGGCTTTCTCATGGCTGCTTTATGACGCTCAACGATAGTATAGAGAGTATCAAGATCGACTCCTCTTTGGGTAAACTTCTGCTCGAAGTGATCTTTCTCTTCAGCAAGTTTTTTTATCTGCTCTTCTTGTACTGAAAAGAAGAAATGAGTTCAATTGAATGCATAAAGTTTACAAGGTAATGCAAACTTCTGCCAAAAGTAAACTTACTTGTTATCCTGTCTTGTTGCTTTTCGCAAAGCACTAGGAGATGTTCAGATTTTTCCTGAAGAGAGTTGTATAGCTCTGATGCTTGCTCGAAGGTTGCTGCCTTCTCTTTGGCCTCCTTTAATTTGGCCTCAAGCGCCAGAATTTTGGCAAGCATTTCGTCACTCACCTTCTGGATTTCAGTCATTTCTCTTTTTAGAGAAATTTTTTCCCTGCGACAATGAATATTATTACAGACTCTAAAATAAGATTAAAAGCAAGATATTTACTGCTTTAATTGGATATTTTCAGTTTGTGCGACCCTCAATTGCTCAACTAGCAAACCAGATGTGGTCGCTACACGAGCCGTATTCTGCATAAAACAAAAAAAATTCTGGGAATGAGATTCCTAAGGAAATAAAACTAAACTTTAAGGTAAAGATTTTTACCAACCTCTAAGAACTCATTAAGGAACCTCTCAGATAGGTCCCCAAAATCCACTCGCTTGGCTAGAAGAAGCCAAGCTATGAGGCGCCTATTGGAAATTCAAATCCTGAACAGAGCACTATATCTGGACAGTTTGAACTGCCATTTCTTCTGTCATCTCTTCTCCTTGTTCTCCCAAACAAGAGGGAGGCACAGTTTCTTCAACCAGAGGGGGAGCAGAGGACCTACCTATTCATCCATCCCCATGGTTGAAGTCTCAATTGTGACCTTAGCTTTTCCATCATTGACGGGTTCATTCAATTGAATATATTTAACCACTTCGTCAATGATGGTCTCAGGTTCTTCTTCGGCGGTCTGTGAAGTTGTCACTTCAATAGTCGCAACAACTTCATCTGCAGCCGCTGTCCCTATCGCTACTTCATCTGTAGCCTCTATCATTTTTCCTTCAGCTGATGGAGTAGACAGTGCAACAGATTAAGGAGCCTTGTACTTACAGACATGATAAATTATTCCTAACTAAATATTATAATTTAGTTGGAGAAGAAGCGAATATTTACCTGATATTGAGTCCCATAAAATTGCGGGAACTCGAGGCCACACCCTTAGGAGACAAGAGCGTGGACAATGCCTCTGGAGAAAAAACATCAGAAGCAATTCTTGTCCTCCTCCTCAACTGAAACAAGGAGGCATCTTCCTCCTCCTCCAGATTGCTTCCCTCTCCCTGCACAACCTTAAGTTGATTCATAGTCGTATAAGGTAAAGTTTCAGAAGCTAAAAACATTATCGCGACAACCCTCTTAGTCGCAACATGGGGGTCAGTTGTAGTTGCAGTCGTGACCTGCCTTTGTTGGCCTGTTGTCGCCTTGGTCACGAGAATTTCTGTGGCCGCAGCTGCTGATGTAGCCGTAGGGACCCCTGTTGTGGCAGTGGTTGCAGTCGTTGCTGCTAAAGTCGCGGGAGGGGAGATAGGATTTATTTGCAAGGCTCTCGCCCTGGTCAAGTTCTTGGTCGCGGAGGGAGCCTTCTTCGTCTTCTTTGAGGAAGAGCCACTAGAGGATTCAACATCGTCGCTGATAAGCCTTTTTTGGCCACTTGGTGCATGAACAACTATGTAAATCCAAAATGAATTTCTTTGGTAAATTATCCTTCAAAATCAAATATACACAGGTTTTCCAAAAGAGTAATACCTTTCAATGTGCCTGGCCAAACTCGTCGGTGTTGCCAACTAGGCTCTGCGGCCTCGGCGCATTGATATCACCTTCCTCGACCGGATTATAAGACTTCAGAAGGAAATTTGTCCTTATTTCGACATCAGAAATAGACATTGTCGACGATTCGGACTCGGGGTCCTTAGCCGAACTTATGCAAAATTTGTAATTGTGAGACCTTTCAAGATGACCCTCCGGGAAGGTATGTAGAACAATGGTGAACAGGAGCACAGAGAGATTTATACAGGTTCGGGCCCTCGATGGTGGGAGTAAAAGCCCTACGTCATGTTAGAATTTCACTATATGTGATAAAGGTTTACAAACTAGCGGGAAGAAACCTTCACAGGCGAAAGTTTTTCCTATATAAATGTACAAAAAGAAGCCCTAGGAGACTTGTGAATATTATCTAATCTAAGCCGTAGACTTGGCTGTTTGAGTGGTTGAGATACGTTGTATCTCACTTGTATCAGGGGTCTTGTTCTTCCAAATGGATTAGATCCTCCGTTTGATGTACTTTGCCACCCTTTTATACTGGTCGAAAGGGTGCCATATGAAGAAAACTGCATCAAACGGTTGGATGCGGTTTCTGGAGAACTACTGTTAACTTCCACGGAGGTTATTAACACATGTTAATCATGAATAACCGCATATCTTAACCTCTGACGGTCGGTCTTCAACGTGGAGGAATCCTCGGGATGCTTGGAATATCCTGATATAAGGATAACCGAATAAACTCCAAGCACCCTGGTCGAGAATGTTCTGACCGCGGAATGTGGGCTGACCGCGTAACATCCCGGATATCCAGTCCGCGTATAGCATACGAACTTCTGACCGCGCAAGGCTGTCGGCCTGATCGCACGAAACCCGCGACCTGATCGCGTAAAGCTTGCGACCTCATGGCGATGCCCCTCAGAATAGCTTGAGTTCGCATCACCAGATACATGTCTGGTTCGAACCTGTCTTGAACCAAAAGTTTATTAAAAGTGACCCGGGTGACAATCTTCGTCAGACATGACTGTGAAAAAATAATAATCATAATAAGATAACAAAAACTCAATTCTAAAGGAAAAACAGATTGAGAAAGAATTTACCAATCTGCCCAATCCTAGGATTGGGACAATTACCTGGGTGGTAGTCCCTGGTAGCATCTTCCATGACCCTAACCTCCCAGGCGGGATGATCCCTCTTCCTTATAGGGCAGATCCGGTTCTTCATGAAGTCCTAGATCACATTGCGAGCAGTCAAGCCCTTATTCATCAGGTATTTGATTACCTGGGCTTGCCTTTTCTACTGATCATCAAGAGGAGGAGCAATACCCTTCTCCCCACTCTTCTCTGGTCGCCGATCTACGAACCAGAGATGGCTCTCCTTTGGAGCCAAACAATAGAACCACCGCTAATACCACTTGTGAACAGAATCACGAAGTGGAAAATGCAGGAAGTCCTTCTCCCGCAGCCTAAAGTAGACGCACCTAGGAGCAGGGGTGCCTTTCAAGCTCGCCAAGAAATAGTATTAGCAGAAAAGAGTAACACTGAGCAAAATCCCAATGTACACCTCACAAAGATGATGAAAAATCACGAGATAACCCTCCTTTTCCAAGGCCAGCAGATTCTCTTCTATCCGGTGGCTAGAACGCATCCAATAAGCGTGTGATTTGAGTTTGAGAGAAAGAGAAGAAGGCTAAAGCTTAAGAACATAGAAGAAGTAAGAAAAACTTAGGGGCTCTAAGAAAGCTTTAGAAATTCTGAGAATTGTTGTGTTCCAAAGAAAACTTAAAACGTGAAGTTTTAAAGCAGTATCCCTCGGGTTTCCAACCGTTGTATTCACACCGAAAGATTTCCCTTCAACAAAAGGTTTGCATTTTATGCCTGTCACAACAAATCTGACATGCGCAACCAAAGTTTTTCTTGGGTTCTGCGGGAATTTGAAACGAAAAGTCACCTTTTCAGTACTTGAAACGCCTTTTCGAGGAAAAGAAACCTTTTCATTTCAAATCCGGGGGCTAGCTGACGGAGATTATTACTCGAGTTAAATCACCCATGTCTTTCCATGGTCTCACATATCCCTCCATGGTCGCACATACCACTCCATGGTCACGCATACCTTTCTATGATCGCAGAAAACCACAAACTATCTGGCATTACCTTTCCATGGTCACAGAGACCAAGGAAAGAGATAATGGGATGATCCAAAGATTATGGACATAACCCATCAAGAATGTTTAATTCCTGTAATTTTAGTAGCTATGGAACTCTATAGTCTCAATGCTTATTGTCGCAGAGTCCATGGTCTCATATTATATTACCTGCAAGTATTATGGACATGGAGACATTTGCCCACGATCATCCCATGTCGCAGAGGCAAAGCCATATACCAATACATGGCTGTAGATGATACGCGACCATACTATTGGAGACTTATAACCATATTCCTTGATCCTTATGATTGTTCCCGAAATAATCATAAGTCCCTCTCCACTAACAAGATAACCATCGAGAAGATAAGGATAAATGTGCAGTTTCTATAACTGCATGCTATGAACTGGCAAATCGCGACATACAATAACCTGTGGCAAACGCTACACAGCAGTTGTTGACAACTACCATGCATCCCTTCGATGAAACAACTGACATGACAAGTATTCATAGGGCAGAAAGTTAGAAGAGCAGGGCAGATCCTTTTGGAGTAGAACTCTCGGGAAGGCAATTGAGAACTAGACAATACATTCTCTTCGTAATCCATTATATTCATAAAAAAACCAATAGGAGTAGGGTTATTACTCAAACTTTAAGGGCCTGAACCTGTATAAACTTCTGTGTCATTAGATCCATACATACAGTGACTTCTCTAGTGATTGTCTGGATTGTCTCCCTACTAAACAAACTAAATTTGTGTAAGTTCAACTAGGAACCCTGGTTCCAATCATCGACAAATGCAAGTTTCTCTTGATTAAAGGTATCAAGACATTTTTCATCAAAATCAAAAGGCACATCTTTGCCAAGCAAATGAGTGAGAGGTTTAGCAGTTTTGGAAAAATCCTTAATGAAATGATGGTAAAAACCTGCATGTCCCAAGAAACTACATATGCCCTTCACGTTCGTTGGAGGTGGAAGACTTGCTATGACTTCGATTTTTTCCTTGTTGACTTCAATCCCTCATTCAGAAATCACATGGCCAAGTACCATGCCTTCTTGAACCATGAATTGGCACTTTCCCAATTTAGCACTAGGTTGACTTCTTCGCACCTACATAGGACTCGAGAAAGATTTTGTAGACAGGCATAGAAAGAGGAACCATAAACACTAAAATCATTCATAAAGACTTCCATTATTTCTTCGATTATATCTAAAAAGATAGCCATCATATATCTTTGAAAGGTTTAAGGCGTGTTACATAACCCAAACAACATTTGCCAGTAGGCAAAAGTACCGAAAGGACATGTAAACATCATCTTATCTTGATCATTGGGATGAATTGGGATTTGAAAGAATCCCGAATACCCATCAAGAAAACTAAAATATGCATGTTTAGTCAATCTTTCCAACATTTGATCAATGAAAAGTAATGGAAAGTGATCCTTCCTAGTGGCACTATTTAATTTACTATAATCAATGCACATGCGCCATCCAGTAACAAGTCTAGTAGGGATCAACTCGTTGTTAGCATTTTAACCACAATCATACCTCCTTTCTTTGGAACCACATAAACAGGACTAACCCAATTACTATCAGAAATAGGATAAATGCTACCCGCATCTAATAGTTTAGAAATTTCAGCTTTTACAATTTTCTTTAAGTTTGGGTTCAATCTACATTGAAGCTCAACAGAGGTTTTAGTTTCATCAACTAGAGAGATCCTATGCATGCAAATTTCAGGGCTAATCCCTTTGATATCATCAATTGAATAACCAAGAGCATTGCGATGCACACGAAGTAAAGAAATCAATTTTTCTAATTGCGAATTGGTTAAGTTTGCATTAACAATGGTAGGTTTCATCTCATCATCATCCAAGAACACATATTTCAGCGAGGAAGGAAGAGTTTTAAGTGTAGGTTTACTTATCTTTTCCTTACCTGTGACGTCGGAATCCGAAATGTCTTCTTTGGATGGTTCTTTTGTTGGTTCATCTTTGCTTTGTTCGTTTTATTCCCTATTGTCTATTATTTCATTTTCGAATATCTCATCCATTCCTTCTCTCAAAGTGAGTCGAAATGGTGACTCCTCTTCTAGGACTTCTTCTAGATTATCCACGCTGCAAATGTTTTCTTCATACATAGGGCACCCAACAAGTTTAGACATTTTAATTAAAATTTTCTCCTCCTCTATGCGAAAAGTAATTTGTCCCTCACGAACATCAATGAGGGCACTTGCTGTCCAGAGCATTGGTCATCCCAATATAATAGGTATAGCAACATCTTCATCCATATCAAGAACAACAAAATCAACTGGAATATAAAATTTACCGACTTGAAGAGGCACATCTTCCAGGATTCCCTCCGAATGCTTCACCGATCGATCGGAAAGTTGTAGAACCATGTGGGTGGGTTTGATCGCACCCATGCTCAAACGTTGTGCAATGGTGAGAGGCATCACACTAATGCTTGCACCTAGGTCGTAAAGAGCTCGATTTATGTGTATCGTACCTATGTTGCAAGGGATGGAGAAGCTCCCTTGATCCCGTAGCTTTGCCGGCATCCTATTCTGAATTAAAGCACTACAATTCTTGGTCAAAAGAACAATTTAAAATTCACTGAAATCCCTCTTTTTGGTACGAATGTCTTTCAAGAATTTTCCATAAGAAGGCATTTGAGTTACTAAATTAGTAAAAGGTAAAGTCACATTAAGCTTCTTCAATATTTCCACAAACTTTTCAAATTGCTTATCGAGTTTAGCTTTTATGTACCTTCCTGAAGAAGGTGGAGTTGTATTATAAATACGTGTTACCTGATTTTCTCCACTTTCCTTTTCTTTTGGATCGGCTTCCTTGTCGTCATCCTTTACTGGTGGTAATGGTATTTCCTCGATTTTGCTTGCCGGCACAAGTTCAGTTGGTGGTATTCGTTCCGGTAGCTTTATTCCACTCCTTAAGATCACTGTATTAGAAACAAGAGAATTAGCACAAGCTATGGAATTAATTTGTTCAGAATTGCGAGGATTGATATGTTGAGAAGGAAGAAGGTTATCATTTTTCGGTGCAGGATTCGCCCATTGTGCAATTTGAGTCTCGAGCATGCGGACGTGAGTTGATATGAAGTCTATCTTTTGGCTCATGGACATCTTCTCTTTCTCTTGATTTGCTAGAAATTTCTCTAGCATGCGCTCCATGTTTGACTGCTCAGGTTGTCGTTGGTTTGGCGGTCGATATGGTTTCTAATTTTGTGGTTGGAACGGCGGCCTTTGAGCTTGATATTGGGGATTTTGTTAATGTAGCTGCTGCTGTCCAAAATTTGGTTGTTGGCGTTGAGGTTGCTGATTTTGTCCTGATCATGCAAAATTTTGCTTGTTGTGCCATCCAGAGTTATACGAGTTAGGAAAAGTATTACCTTGTCGTTGTTGCATACCCTGAAAAGCATTTGCCTGCTCCATGGATGGGTTAAATTGGCATTCATGGCCATAGTGGCCTTGTATGCCGCACAGTTCACATATAGGTGTACTTGCATAACAGATGAAGTAGCAGTTGATCCAAGAATAGCAAGTTTATCGGTTAGAAGTGCTAGCTGTTTGGCTAATTGTGACATTACACTTACATCCATGTTGTTGGTCAGAGTTTGTTGAGCAGCTCGTTCGGTTCTCCATTGAGTGTAGTTTTGAGTGATACCTTCGATGAGGTCGTATGCTTTGTCTACACTTTTGTTCATTAGTACGCCACCGGCTGCGGCGTCTACGGCCATCCGTGCATTGT
Organism: Pharus latifolius; assembly: GCA_019359835.1. Classification (NCBI taxonomy): domain Eukaryota; kingdom Viridiplantae; phylum Streptophyta; class Magnoliopsida; order Poales; family Poaceae; genus Pharus; species Pharus latifolius. The sequence goes on from CM033327.1 coordinate 25,614,694, forward strand.
AGTTCAATCCGCTATAAAACGTTTGAACTACAAGCCAATTCTCTAGTCCATGATGCGGACATTTGATCAATAAGTCCTTGTACCGTTCCCAAGCATGATAAAGTGATTCACATACCTGCTGAGAAAAAGATGCAATCTGGTTGTGAATATGAATAGTTTCAGCATGAGGGAATGATGAGGACATCACCCCTAACGATGTGTCCATTCTTCCAACACCCGTTGTGCAAGGACCAATAACAAGGGCACGTGCACATCAACTAAATCACCAGGTGAGCTTGTTTCTTAGTACATGAGAGAATATTGACAAGAGCGAGTTACTACCTAATAATATTGTGCTTGTGCTCAGGAATCATGGTGTTGATCAGCGAGGGTGTCACTTTACGCCAAGACGGGTCGGGAATCAAGTCTACCGCGAGCTAGAGTCTGGGTCGGCCATGGCGGAGCAGCCTATCTTCAAACGGGCGTAGCAGATGCATACAAACTCTGTTTGGGGCGTTCAAGTACATTACAGAGAAGCTCTCGACCTGACCTTTCCAACGGATCTAGTCCCACATCCAAAATCCGTCTGAGTCAATCACAATCGTTGAAACAAGTGGAGACCAGATTCTGTTGGGCCGTGCGGTGTTGCGTCACCTGTCTATTGGGCCTCGGCCCGTGTATCCCGCGTGGGGGGGTGCGCCCCAATCCCTTGACGCCACCCCTCTCGCATATTAAAACCTCGTAGCCGTCATTGTTAGACTCGGGTTTTGCTTAGAATTTTTCTGCTATTACAGTTCGCCGTCTTTCGGTTTGTGGAACCCCAACACTTCGTGATCTTAATACATACTTGCAATTCGAGATTGCTTCTTCTGTGTTCTTGCACGTGTTCTTCGATTCTCTTACAGGAACAGGCCTTCGTGGCTAGGTCAACCGCGCCTCGGTACGGTTGATAACGAATGGAGCAGTGGTGTAACGATTGCAGGCCTAGATCGGTTCTGGTCGAAAGTCGGATTGTCAACGTCGAGTCTCCACCAATCGAACTATCTCCTACCTGTCGGAAGATCGGGACCCCGTTCTTCATCAAGTGGTATCAGAGCTCCGGTTGCCCGTCAGGTATCTCGTATCCCATCTGTTCATTGTTCATCGTTTTACCCATCGTCCAGAAAAAAAAGCCAAAAAAAAATTAGGTCATAGTCTTCCGCTGTCCAAACCACTTCAAGCCTTCGCAATCATTGCTTTCAGTTAGCGTTGTTGAGTTTGTGTCCTTAGTTCGTCATCTGGTTGCTGGTTTAGATTGTGTTCGTAGTTCTGTCCATCACCTCCCCGTTGCATCGTCCGTCCTACCACCGCCAGACATCCAGAAAACCAAATCGAGTCCTACTCGGTTTGCCCCCGCTAGCCGCCTTGTGTTACTGTCCCGCTTCGCAAACCCTAGATAGGTCACAAACCGCCTTGTGTCAAACGCCCAGCATCGCTAGCCTCCCCTTTGTTCATCCCGCCAACCCACCGTCACGTTCCCTACTTGCGAAACCGAAAGTTCGCATTGCCCAGAAACCCTGATCCGGAGCACCTTCACTAAAACAGCCATAACTTTTGCATCCGAACTCCGTTTGAGCTCCACGACCACTCGTTTCGAAGCTAACGAAAAGTTACACTTGAATTTCACCACCTTTGTCGGTTTTGGCAAAATTTCGGAGGCCAAATCCCTCTGGAAGATCGAGTATCCGGCCCCGAAAGTTTTAGCACGGTTTCCAGAGCAAGCACCAGAATTTATATCGGCCACCCTTACCTCCAAATTGAGGGGAACCTACTTTGTTTCCATATTTCTGTGTTGCTGAACATGAAAAAAATATCAAAAAAATCAAACAAAAATAAAAAAAATTTATTTATCAAAAAAGAGGCAGCGCACAGAAAAGAGCCGCGCAGTGAAAAAAAAATCCGGGGGTTCGTACTTGCCATACTTGCTATCTTTGGGATCAGAATTGCTTCAATATTGATTGTCCTTGCTGTCATCTTGCTGTTTCCATTTGTTACCTTGTTGTCTTTGCTTGCTTGAACAGTTCTAGGGGTGCATTTAGGCCAGCAACACTAGTGGGTTCTTTGGACACTTATTCAACTTAGCATTCTGGTTTCAATTATTGCTAACCTTTGCTACCATAACTGCCTTCCAAGCTCCACATACTTTCTATCAGAACAGGATTCAACCTTGCAATCGTTACACTTAAGCTCGTCACGATATCACGAACCAGCCACCGGTTGTACCTTCTGCAGCGTTGGTAAGAACCTTGCAATAGCGTGGTAAGACGCTTGAGAGGGTGTGAATCCACTTGTCTGAACCTGGTAGTTTGTAGGGATAATACTTCTTGTGTTTTTTCTACTTTCTACTAATCATGGCAGGATCTGATAAAGAGGACAACGAGTGTGTCCTTCATGCTGAGTTGAAAACCATGATGGAAGAGATAACCAAAGGTATTGAAAGATTGGAACGACGTGTTGCCCAGCTTGATGACAGGGTTCAGGTGATCGAGAACCGCCCGCCTGCTGGCCAACAACAGCAAAATGATGCAGCCCAGGAGCACGATGATGATGTAGAGGGACATGTGGCACCTCGCAATGAACCCGCTATGCGACGTGCGGCACATGACTTAGAGCGCTTCAACCGAAATCGTCAAGGTATGAGAGGTAACAATGGTAATAATAACTATCGCAATGATGATCCATTTGCTAAAGTTAAGTTTACCGTACCTTCTTTTTCTAGTACATATGATGCTGAGGTGTATTTAGATTGGGAAATGGAGATTGAACAAAATTTAACTCCCATCTTGTTCCTGAAATTCATAGAGTTAGACAAGCCACTAGTGAGTTCAAGGATTTTGCTATAATTTGGTGGAATGAACTAGTAAAGTCTAACGTACATCCTGGTACTTGGCATGATCTGAAGAGACAAATGCGCGCTAGATTTGTGCCTCCTTCCTTTAAACGTGATTTGCATAAAAAATTGCAACGCTTAGATCAAGGTAACAAATCGGTAGAGGAGTACTACCAAGAGCTTCAAATAGGCATGTTGCGTTGTGAGGTAGAGGAAACCGAGGAGGATAAAATGGCTCGTTTCTATGGAGGGTTAAGGCATGATATACAAAATATTATTCATTACAAGGACTATCATGATGTCAATAGATTGTTCCAGCTTGCTGTTTTGGCAGAAAAAGAATTACAGGGATGACAACAGTGGCCACGGAGCAACTTTGGTAGTACCTTCACCCCAAGACAGGCGTCAACCAAATCAGAGCCACCTCCTGCTGCTCAGTCTACTGCCCCCTCGACCAGTAGGGCGCATTCAGTAGCACTGTTACCACCACCACGTACACCCGAGGTAAGCAAAACTTCTAATGTGCAGGCACCAGCGAAGTCGTCTTCATCTGTTGCCTCCACGGGACGTACAACAGGTATCATATGCCACCGTTGCAAGGGGATGGGCCATGTCATGAAGGACTGCCCAAGTCAGCGAGCTTACATTGCGACAGACGATGGTGGGTACGTTAGTGCTTTTGATGTTGAAGATGAATATGCTCTTGCAGCTAACCTTGCAGGTAATGTTGATGACAAATCCAAACATGATGATGATGGGGAAGCTTTGGGTACGGTAGCCACACAAGAATACCAGACCATCATTGTCCAGCGGGTCCTTAGTACTCAAATGAAGCAAGCCGAGTGAGCCCAACGCCACAACTTGTTTCAAATGTTCCTCGTCGTCAACGACCGGCGCGTCCGAACAATCATTGATGGTGGGAGCTGCAACAACTTGGTGAGTTCTGATCTGGTCAAGAAGCTTGGCTTGACCACACAACCACATCCCCAACCATATCATGTTCAATGGTTCAACAACAGCGGTAAGGTCAAGGTAACGCAAACCGCAAGAGTACCATTTTTCATTGGTTCATACCATGATGTTGCTGATTTTGATGTAGTGCCTATGCAAGCATGTTCACTTTTATTAGGCCGACCTTGGGAATATGACACTAATGCAACTCATCATGGTAGAAATAATTGGTACACTTTCATGCACAAAGGAAAGAAAATAACCTTGCTTCCCATGACTCCATCTGAAATTGTGCATTTTGATAGGGAAAGACTTGAAAATGAGAAGAAAGAGAACACCACAGAATCTGAAAATCAGCAAGTAGCTAAAACTGTTTTTCCGCATAAGAAAGATAAGAATGTACCTGCTTCTAAGACTGAGGGAATTAAATTGAAGGGTGATGTTTTGCTTGCTACAAAATATGATCTTGCTGAACCGTCATGCTTTGCTTTGATATGTAAAGAGACCTTGTTTTGATTTGATGATATGCCTGTCTCTTTTCCACCTGCTGTTACTAACCTTTTGCAGGAGTATGACGACGTGTTCCCCACTGAGGTGCCCCCGGGACTACCACCTATTCGAGGTATTGAGCATCAAATTGACTTGATCCCGGGAGTGACGTTGCCAAACCGTAATGCATATAGGACCAATCCAGAGGAGACTAAGGAAATTGAACGACAAGTCTAAGAGCTTTTGGACCGTGGGTATGTGCGACAAAGCCTTAGTCCTTGTGCTGTTCCTGTTCTTGTCGACGATTCGGACTCGGAGTCCTCAGCCGAACTTATGCAAAATTTGTAATGGTGAGACCTTTCAAGATGACCCTCCGGGAAGGTATGTAGAACAATGGTGAACAAGAGCACAGAGAGATTTATACAGGTTCGGGCCCTCGATGGTGGGAGTAATAGCCCTACGTCCTGTTAGGATTTCACTATAGGTGTTAAAAGGTTACAGAAATAGTAGAAAAACTCCTTTACAGGCGAAGGATTTTTCCTATGTAAAGATACAGAATAAAACCAGGGAGGCTTGTAGAAACTATCTAATCTAAGCCGTAGACTTGGCTGTTTGAGTGGTTGAGATACGTTGTATCTCAATTGTATCAGGAGTCTTGTGACGAGGATTGACACCCGGGTCACTTCTAATAAACTTCTGGTTCAAGACAGGTTCGAACCAGAGCATGTGTCTGGAGATGCAAACTCAAGTTATTTTGAGAGGCATCACCACGAGGTCGCAAGCTTTACGTGATCAAGTCGCAGCTTTACGCGGTCAGACCGTAGGCCTTGCACGGTCAGAAGTTCGTGGCCTGTACGCGAACTACACATTCGGGATATTACGCGGTCAGCCAAATCCCGCGGTCAGAACGTCTACAGATCAGGATACCTGGGATCTATCTATTCGGTTGTCTATACGACAGGATATTCTAAGTATCCCGAAGATTCCTACACGTGGAAAATCAACCGTCAGGGGGTTAACACGTACAGTTATTCATGAATAACACGTGTTTAACCTACGTGGAGGTCAAGAGCAGTTTCAAAAACCGTATCTAACCGTCCGAGCAACCGATTGATGCAGTTTCCTTCACATGGCACCCTTTCAAGCAGTATAAAAGGATGGCATGAAGTATCAATCGGGGAGAGATCCAAGTTAGCCAAGTCTACGGCACACCTCATATAGCATTTTTAAGTCTTCTTTAGCTTATTTTTGTACACTTTTATAGGAAAAATCCTTGCCTGTGAGGACTTTTCCTCCCATTTGTAAACATTTTACCACACTTAGTGAAATCTCAACAGGACGTAGGGCTTTTACTCCCACCATCGAGGGCCCGAACCTGTCTAAATTCTCTGTGTTCCTGTTCTCCATTGTTCAGCATACCTTCCCGAGGGGTCATCTTGAAAGGTCTCACTATTACAAATTCTGCATAAGTTCGGCTGAGGACCCCGAGTCCGAATCGTCGACAGCTGGCGCCCACCGTGGGGCCTTTCTCAAGGCGTCCTAATTAAAATTCGGAGGTTCGCCGAAACATGGCTGGAGCATATGATTCCGAGAATGATTTCGATCTCGAGGATTATGCTCATATCCCAATGCCTTCTCCAAGTGATCCCGTTCCGATGGAAGAGGTCGAAGGCCAGAATCTTCCACAGGACGAATCATCTTCCCAAGTCATGATGATCGACCAGGAGGTAACTGGCACAGGGTCAGAACCCACAGAGGTTCTTAATGTGCTAGGTGATGAGTCCGGCCCATCGTACGATCCCGCTGAGGGAAAGTACGATGGTGACCCTGAGGTCAGCCCAGGAAGATTCGACCCTGATAACCTTCACCGTCTCTTTGATTTCGAGTCCGACTCGGAACAAACCGAGATGTTCTCCCCATCGGCGACTTCTCTCCCTAGGCAGTTTGCTGCGTTGTCGGAGGAAACTCCCGATCAACAGGCTGCCAGGGAAGAACAAGATCGCAAACAGAAGGAGGAGCAAGATCTCGAGCAACAAAACAACGAACTACGCAGAACTGCCCTAGAGGCTCTTCAAGATGCGCAGGCTCGTTACGATGCTGCCCCGAGTTCTTCTCGACGGTCGCGTGGTCATAGACGTGACCAGACTCCTTCCTTACCACCGGAGCACTTCCCAGTGGACGAGGAAACAATAACACCCGGTGCCCCTAGGAGAAGTACCCATGGTCGACGGCGATCTATCGCGGAAGTCATGCGTAACTTTCCTCCTACGGTCACGGATGCGCAGAGACCGGCCTTTTACAGGATCCTGGCAGAAAGATTGGACGAGGTCGCATCTGAGGCGACCCCAACAGCCTCTTCCCGCTCAGTGACACATTCCCGTGATCGAGATGGTCCTCATTTTGGCTCTGGTCGACGGAGTTACCCGCCGCCTATACCGTCCCGACAGGACAAATATCGGCGGATGCAGGACTCTCGCAGTAGGGATCGAGTTCCCGTTCATTCTCGTTTGGGACCTCGAGTAACCCCGCCGTTAAGTGAGTTTGCTCGAAACCTGACCGAAAGTCGCGGGACGGTCCACGGTCCTTACGTCGGTTGCAAAGCTTTCTCGCCTGGCCTACGAGCGGTCGTTTGGCCCGATAAGTTTCGACCAGGGGCCATTGAGAGGTTTGACGGAACTCAGAACCCATCCGAGTTTCTTCAGATCTATATTACTACCATCCAAGCCGCAGGAGGCGATGACAAGGTCATGGCTAACTACCTGCCAACAGTCCTCGTAGGACCGGCTAGAACTTGGTTGTTCAATCAGCCTGAGGGTTCTATCTACAGTTGGGAAATGCTATGCGATGCCATCCTTAGCAATTTTCAAAACTGTTACCAAAAGCCGGGTAAGGAGGACGACTTGCATAGATTGCGGCAAACTTCGACCGAAATGCTTCGGCAGTTTGTCAAGAGGTTTGTCAGGGTAAGAAATACCATCCCGAACATATCTGATGGTTCTGTAATCAGGGCATTTAAGCATGCCGTTCGATACCGGAGATTCATTGAAGACTTGCTCATTCACCCTCCTCGATCGGTGGCCGATCTGTTCGATATGGCTGATCGATACTTCGATGCAGCCGAGGCAGTCGAATGGAACCGAATGGTTGACAAGGGGGACCTACCACCCCAACCAGGCTTCAAGGACGCCAAGAAAGAAGACTCGAGCAAAAAGCCGGAGCCTTCACCGGGTGGGAAGTCAAAAAAGTCGAAGAAGAACCGCTCTGGACAGTACCGTGAGGTCGCAGTCGCGGAGAAACCACCTTCGACCAAAGGTAATAAGTTTTCTTTCAAAAGTAAAACTGCTTCTGGTGGCCGGGATTCCGACCAGCCAGAAAAATCAACTAATCCGCAGGAGGGCAAAAGGTGGTGTCCACTCCACAATTCCGCAGGCCACGATCTCAAAAACTGCAGGAGTTGGTTGAAACAGCTGGATGATTTCTACCAAGGAGCTGGGCCAATGCCGACCTTACCGCCCAAAGAGCAGGCGTGCGGGGTTAGAGACGTCGATGGAGACGAAGAAATGGCTTACCAGGTACCTCAAAATCATGTTAATGTCATTTTCGGAGGCTCCTCCTCTTTCGTTTCCAAAAGGCAGTTTAAAACTTTTTGCCGAGAGGTTAACCAAACGGAGACATCCCTTGGTGAACCTCAATATCCCCGTTGGTCGGATATGCCTTTGACGTTCGACCGCGCTGACTGTCCTGCGGGGCTAACTCGACCATTGAGATTACCTCTGGTTATTACCCCAATCATCAGTAAAGCGAGAGTCGAAAGGGTCCTGATCGACGGGGGAAGTTCCCTTGATCTTTTATTGGTCAAGACACTCGACGAGATGCAAATTCCTCGTTCGAAGATCAAGCCCATAATTCATCCGTTTTATGGGATAATCCCAGGCCCCTCCATGATGCCATTGGGACAAGTGGTCCTCCCGGTCACTCTGGGAGAACCAGATAACTTCCGAACAGAATTGGTTACTTTCGATGTAATCGATTGTGATTCAGCTTATAATGCAATCTTTGGCAGGCCTACTCTCGCTAAGTTCATGATGGCAACGCACTATGCTTATCAGTGCGGGAAATTGCCTGGCCCCAAAGGTGTCATTTCGGTCCGAGGTAGTCGCAACGTGGCACTCACGTGCGACTGGCTATCTTTGGAGATGGTCGATCAACTTCCCCTCCGGGACGCTCAGGTCGCCACTGTCGCCACCGATGCGATCAGGGCTGCTCCTCGACCAGATGAGAAACTCAAACAAGTTCCTTTGTATCCAGATGACCCATCCAAGACAATTCGGGTTGGGTCAACCCTGGATGACAAATAGGAACTCGACCTCGTTGCTTTCCTCTGGGCTAACGCAGATGTGTTTGCGTGGAAACCGACTGACATGCCCGGTGTCGCAAGGGAAGTAATTGAGCACAGGTTAGCAATCCGACCTGGACAACGACCAATAATGCAAAAGCTCAGGCGTTTTGCCACCGACCGACAGGAAGCCATCCGAGAAGAGTTAGACAAACTCTTACAGGCCGGGTTCATCCGCGAGGTGAATCACCCGGACTGGCTCGCCAATCCGGTCATGGTCCGCAAGTCAAATGGCAAGTGGCGCATGTGCGTCGACTATACTAGCCTCAACAGTGCCTGTCCGAAGGACGACTTTCCCCTTCCCCGCATCGACCAGCTGGTTGACTCCACTGCGGGTTGCGAACTGATGAGTTTTCTGGATGCCTACTCAGGATATCATCAAATTAGCATGGCAGAAGACGATGAAGAGAAAACTGCCTTCATCACCCCGTTCGGCACGTACTGCTACGTCAGAATGCCGTTCGGTCTCAAGAACGCTGGTTCCACGTACCAGCGCTTGATGCAAAAGACCTTTCTTTCCCAGATAGGGCGTAATCTCGAAGCATATGTAGACGATTTGGTTGTAAAAAGTGCCAAAAGATTGTCTCATTTGGACGATCTTGCTGAAACCTTCTGTAACTTGAATCGCTTTGGAATAAAATTGAACCCGGAGAAATGTTCTTTCGGGGTTTCTTCAGGAAAGCTTCTTGGTTTTCTTGTGTGTTCCAGGGGCATTGAGGTTAATCCTGAGAAAATCAGAGCTATTGAGCAAATGAGGTCGCCCTCGACCATGAAGGATGTTCAACGCCTGGCTGGTCGCATGGCGGCTTTAAGTCGTTTCATATCGCGATTAGGCGAAAGGGGACTACCTTTCTTTAAAGCCTTGCGGAAACATCATAACTTCACGTGGTCAGATGAGGCCGAAAAAGCGTTTCAAGAGGTAAAAACATATCTATCCAGTCCGCCAGTATTGGTGTCTCCTGAAAAGGATGAACCATTGCTTCTGTATTTGGCGGCCACCTCATACGCGGTCAGCGCAGTTCTGATCGCGGAAAGGGAAGGAGTGCACAGACCCGTCTACTATGTGAGCGAAGTACTTCATGGTCCTAAGGAGCGCTACCCTGAGGTCCAGATGATACTTTACGCGCTATTGATGGCTTCCCGTAAGCTACGACATTACTTTCAAGCACACAAGATCACAGTACCTTCCTCTTTTCCTTTAGGGGATATTGTCCGAAATCCAGAAAAATCTGGTCGAATCGCCAAATGGGCGGTCGAATTCGGTGCCTTTGAGATCCACTTTACCCCTCGCACGGCGGTTAAGTCTCAGGTTTTGGCCGACTTTGTGGTCGAATGGACAAACCCTGAGCCACCCGTGCAGTTGGAAAAGGAACTGGAGTGCCCCGATTATTGGACAATGTACTTTGACGGCTCCCGTAGTTTTCAACACTCGGGGGCTGGAGTGGTCTTAGTTACACCTCAGGGCGAACAGCTTAAGTATGTCATCCAACTACACTTTGTTGCAACCAACAATGCAGCAGAGTATGAAGGTCTTCTTGCAGGGCTCCGGGCAGCAAAATTCCTCAGAGTCCGTCGATTAGTGGTGAGGGGGGACTCACAGCTGGTCGTAAACCAGGTAAACAAGGAGTACAGCACCTCCGATGAGACAATGGCTCATTACCTGGGGGAAGTGAGGAGATTGGAAAAACACTTCAGTCACTTCGAAGTCCAATACATCCCGCGAAAGGACAACATTCTTGCAGACCAATTATCCAAAATTGGATCCTCACGCTCATCCGCTCCGGCAGGAGTGTTCATTGAACACTTGGACCATCCTTCGATCATGACTTCGGTCGAGGATGATCCGGCAATAGCCTTCGTTGCCAACCTCGGTCAGGAACAAGATTGGACTCATCCATTGAGGGTCTATCTTGAACATGGGACCCTACCCGAGGACGAAACCAAAAGCGATCGGTTAATTCGAAAGGCGCGTCTATACAAACTCATAGATGGGGTTATGTACAGAAAGGGTACTCAAGGAGTATTCATGCGCTGCATATCTCAGGAGGAAGGAAAATCCCTCTTGAAAGAAATACATGACGGTGTATGCGGTGCACACGCGTCATACCGAACACTGGTCGGAAAAGTTTTTCGACAGGGATTCTACTGGCCTTCGGCACTCGATGATGCCAAGCTTATGGTCAAGATGTGTCCACAATGTCAGTTTCATGCAAGACAGGTTCATCAACCTGCTTATGCATTACAAACTATTCCTCTCGCATGGCCTTTCGCGATCTGGGGAATGGACATCGTCGGTCCTATGCCACAAGCGGTCAATGGATACAAGTTTTTGTTTGTAGCCATTGACACGTTCACAAAGTGGATTGAGGCCGAACCAGTACGAAATATTACTGCATTAGCCGCACAAAAGTTCTTTCACAAGAACATTGTGGCACGATTTGGTGTTCCAAACCGTCTCATCACAGACAACGGTTCTCAGTTCGCCAGCGGTCTTTTCCTAGACTACTGCGATCAGATTGGGACCAAGGTGTGCTTTGCTTCCGTGGCACATCCACAAAGCAATGGTGCCGTAGAACGGGCCAATGGGCAAGTACTGCAAGGTATCAAAAAACGTGTTTTTGATCGCCTCAAGACCCGCTCGGGGGCTTGGGCAGACGAGCTCTATACTGTTCTATGGGCACTACGAACTACCTCTAGTCGAGCCACCGGTGAGACACCCTTCCATTTGGTCTATGGAGCCGAGGCTGTGTTGCCTATGGAAGTAAGTATTGGATCTGTTCGCACGAATCAATTCGAACAGGTCAACCAATCCGAACAACGATCGCAAGATCTCATCCACCTGGAAGAACGGCGTGATCGCGCCCTGATTAAGTCCGCGGTATACTTGCAGGCTCTACGCAAGTATCACAGTAAAAAGGTGCGACCACGTGATCTCAATGTGGGCGACTTGGTTTTACGAAAAATTCAAGACCAGTCTAACCGCAATAAATTCTCCCCAAAGTGGGAGGGACCATATACTGTTGTCTCAGTGCCGCGGTCAGGATCTGCGCGGTTAGCCATGGAGGATGGTCAGATTTTGTCCAATACTTGGAACATCGATCAACTTCGCAAGTTTTACGTGTAAGTATTCCAATCACTTTTTTCCTGTTCAATTAGCATCTTTTCATAAAAAGCATGTCTTGTTTTCATACAATGAGTGTTTTTCTTTAAGCCCAAATTATACAAATTCGACCTGGGGGCTGATCGCCGGCGGTTAGGTTATTACAGCATTTTTCAACCGGATTCGCTGGTCAATCTCATGATCACTTCCAGATAAGTCACTCCTAAATAAGCCGTTTCTCAACGCACACGGGACTATCTGGCTAGTCTTCGGTCATTTGGGTGGCTACCAGTTTGCAATAAGGTTAAAATGTTACTTTAATCTTGACCATCGGCTTGAAGCACATATCCCTGGTCATCATACTTATGTTTTCCTCTGTTTAAAATACTAAGGCTTCAGTATTCACAAAACAGAGGCGGGGGCTAGAGGAATATACTTATAGTATGAAACTTATGATGTGAATATGCACTTTCTCTTGAAAAAATGATTTTACATACATAGCATTGTAATTACAATTGTTTGGTTACAAAATACAAGAATCATTCGATCCTTAGCTCAGCCAAGAGCTTGTCAGCGAAGGGCTTAACTTCTTCGATAATGGCGTCAAGCAGTTCGTCACTCTCGACCTCAACCGGTCCCACCAGCGCGCTCAGATTCGCATCTGGGCCATGGTGAAGTCGAACCCGGCTGAGTACGGCGGATGCGGCTGATCGGACTCTCGTCCTGATCATTTCTTCACGTCGCCGTAAATCTCCAGGGAGATATTCGAGCAGTGATTCTGCTTGAGTTGTAAGCAGCGATGCCCAATCGCTGACATCTGGGTTGTCCTTCCTCAACTCTACCACATTGGTATTCAAAAGGCTGGCTATGGCCTTCAGTTTTTCGAAGACCAGTAGACTCAACTCTTTGACCACTTGATTGGTGTGGTCGAGCGAGGACTCGAGAAGCATTTTGTCCTGGCTGAGCTGTTTAATACGACCTGCTTGCGCTGCACAAAGAAAAGAGGTTATGAACAAGAAATGTCTTTAAGTCTTCTCAAGTTGGGAATCGACTTACCAACATTCTCAGACTGAAGTCTATTGATTTCAGTCCGTAGTTTCTGAAACTCTGTAACTGAGTTCAGCTTTATCTTGGTTAACTCCTTCTTCAAGAACGTAACCTCTCTGCAGCAAAATCAGGTTAGTCACAATTAAAGCCTACTTATATTAACAGAAGGATGACGATACTCACTTGCGCAAGCCGTCACGATCTTTTTGAACAGCCGCCATGCTAGCCATTGCAGCATGCGACTGGCTCGTCACCCATGACAAGCCCTGTGACACAAAGCAAGAGAGTCAAGTATGCTCTAAAGGCGATTCAAACGCCGAAACAGGAGTCATCATACCTTCATAAACTTATTTAAGGCAGCATCATCCATGCTAGCAGGAATCCTTGCTAGCGCGCCTGAAGTGCCTGCAACGGGGACAGTTGATGGGAGTGCCGGCCGGACGCCACCCCCAGAGGCCACTGGTGGTGACCTAGTCCCTGTGCTTGATTCACCTCCCGCGGTCCGGACGATTTCCTGAACCACGGGAGTAGAGCGCTCTTCATTAGAGGCTCCCTCATTAGCCCTAGCTTCAACCTCCCCAGTGGCGGTTGAAGGTATAGGCGCTGTCTTCTTTTGCCTAACAGGAAGAGTGGGCCAGACAGTTTTTATATAAGATTATTGTCGAATAAGAGTTCTTACCTTATTCGAAATCCCATTCGTTCCTGGGACTTCTGGGACAACTCCCCTTGCGAAGGAGAGCCGTCTCCGGTTCTTGCCTTCCTTATGGTAAATAAGACAGCACCCCCCTGGAAATATCATGTTACAGGCATATTCTTAGGGAACAGTTAAAAACACATAAGTCTTTACCTGGACCACCGGGCTAATTGGTGGGGCTTCATCCGAAGGCCTTGACGATTCCTGAATTGCTGGAACCGTCACAGCCGGCCTTCGTTCGTCTACTTCCTCCTCTGTCCGCGGAGGAGGAGGATTTTCCTCCCTGGAATCCCCAGTGGACCCAGGGGGAAGCTCTCCTTCCTGTATGTACATTAACTTGTCAAATACGCAGAAAAGGTCATGGAAGGAATGATCGAAAAGATCCTTTACCTTAGTCGTCCCTTCGACCAGGGAAGCAGAGATGACTGACCCTGAAACCCCGGGGGCTTCAGGAATTGGAAGGTCACCCGCGACCACCAGATCTTCGGTGGTCGCAGGGTCAGCCACGGCCACCTCTTCGGCAGCTGTAGTCTCTGCGGGACAGCCTGGGACATCGCTGGATGGAAGATCCGCGATCTTCCTCCTTCGAAGGATCAGAGGAACGTCATCCTCTTCCCCCTCGCTCCCCTCTCCCTGTACGACGAAGAAGTGATTCCATGTCGCGCCTGAAAAAGTAGCAGGAATGTGATATCTTACCGCAGTCTTTCTTGCGGGACGAGGGACGCTTCGTGAAGACCCCTCCCCAGGGTTCAGCTTGGTCTTCTTAGGGGCAGGACTCTTTGTCCTGGGTCTCTGGGAGACTTTCTTCACGTTCTTCGCCGCCGGCTTCTTCAAAAAGCCGACATTTTCACTTGGAAATGTCGCATCCGCGAACCTCCCTAGGAGCTATTTTCATTCCAATGAAATTGATTAGTGTTGGACATACATGAAACCTGCAAAACAGAGGCCAAGTGAGAAGTTTACCTTTCGGCGCTCCTGTTTAAGGTCGTCGCCAGCATGAATCAAGCTTTGGGGGCGAGGCGATCCCTTGGGGCCCTCTACCTCGGCGTTGTACGCCCTGAGGAGGTAGTTAGTCCGCCTCTCAATCTCAGCTGAGGGCAGGACTGTTCCCGGATACAAGTTAAATTGGTACATTTCAAAAATAACAAAAGGATTTCTATGTCAGAAATAAGTACCTTCATTATAGTCTAGGGTAGTGTCCGCCATGGACGTGATCTCCCAAGCCGGATGAGCCCTTTCACGTAGGGGGCTCACCCGATTCTTTACAAAGTCTCGGATGACGTCACATGCCGTCAGCCCTTGTTCAACTAAGTGAAGGATCACCTCGGCATGCTTCATGAACTCCGCGTTCATCGCCGGGAGAGTATCCAACTCGCTTGTTTTCTCCGGCCGCGAGTTCTCAAACCACAGCCCGCTCTCGGTTGGAGGGGTGCAGTAAAACCATTTCTGGTGCCACCCGTGTACTGAATCTCGCAGGGGTGGGGGGGGATACTCCTTTTTATCCCTCAGCCGGAAGTAGATGCATCCGGCGGCGTTGGTGCTCTTCGACCACGCCGAAAAGTAAAATCGTCGGAAAAGATCCACGCTGGGATATACTCCGACGAAGGCTTCACAGAGATGCTGGAATACTGCAAGAATCAGCATCGCGTTGGGGTGGAGGTTGATCAGTTCCCACCCGTAATGCTCAAAGATATCCTTAAGGAACCGACTCTCAGGGAATCGGAACCCGCAACGAAAATACTCCTCAAAAACCACCAACTCGCCTTCTTGGACAGTTGGGGTTTCTTGGTCCTTCTCCGCAGGTCGCCAGTTAATGAGCAGCCGCGGAGAAAGGATCTCCTCCTTCTCAAGCGCCATCAGGCTCTCCTCAGAATGATGAATGGATCTGCTCCAGGACGCCATCTATGGTGTAGAATCAAAGGGGAAGCTGGCGATTTGGGGAAGACGAAGGCTGAAGAAAATGAGGGTTTTGAGCGGCGGGAATTCTAAGGGTTTTTCGCGGCTGAGTGGCTTCCTCAAGATGCTACCTACTGCTTTTTATAGACCCAAGGCGATGCATTAATGGGTAAACAGCTCGTTTCAAACGTTCCATTGAATGCTTTATTCATTTCCCATAATGGATACTGTCACTGATAGACCCGATAAAGTACCCAGACGTCGGATCTGAAACAAAAAGGCTTCTTTGTTTTGGAAACTGAAAGTGCAAAAGGACTGAAAAATTTTCAGTACTTTTCAGAAGGCATTTTTTTCCTTTTTATACTTTGAACATTTTCTTTGAAAAAATCATATAACTCAATTTTTGACGTACTGGAATGTTTCTAATTGGGTTATGGTTTTTTCGAAATCATGTTTTAGGCTGAAATTTCGATTCTAATCGCAATGACGGCCTGACCGAGTCCTAACTCTGGTCGCACTTTAGTTCTGACCGCGGCTCTGAAACTGCTCGCGGAATCAGGGCAGGTCGCGGTGCCTTTTTTTTAAAACGATTCTGATCGCAGAACTAAAGTTTCCTGTGTATGAATGGTCGCAAACGTAAAGTTTATGGCTATGTTTTCGCACAGAAGATGTGAAGAATATTCGTGAAAAATAAGAAACTTTTTATTTCTTACATTCTTTACATACAAAAGGGATGCAGTCGATCAAAACATCGACTTGCTCTGAAAGAAGTTTACAAAGTTCCCCAAGGGACATATTGTTGTCAGTAGGATCTACACTGACAACCCCCAGGGAACTAGCAACTACCCTAAGTCTATCTATATCATCCCTAACAACGGACGCACTATTGTCCCTAATCAAGTCGGAGAGTTCTCGCTGTTGCTGAGCGAAGTCCCTCTCTCGACGGAAATGGTGCGCCTCCTCTCGGGATCGATCAAGACATTCTGCTAAACGCAGAATCTTCGAGGCCATCTCCTCGGTCTTCTTCTCCAGGGCATTCTTCTCTTCTAGAAGAGTCTGTCCGGAAGAAAGAGATGGAGCAACAGAAGGCTGATCGCTGGGGCCTCCTACCTCCTGCATTTTGCAAAAAGTTAGTCATATTAACTAAAATTATCAACAAAAAGGGAGAAGAATTGTTACCTGTCCCAGTGCAACGTTCCCAGAAGGAAATTGCTTCGCCAACCCAATATGGCAATCATCTGGTCGAGGGATAGTCACCGCTTGCCGACCAGGATGTTGATCACCCATAAGGATGGGAGAATTGAATGTGATGGGATCTTTCTCTGAGGATAAAGGCCTAACTTGCCGAGAGGCATGAACGGGGAGGGTCAAAGGAACTGAAGGAAGAAGGAAACTCGCTACACTCTTCACCTTTGTTCCACTGGAAGATCCTTCGTCAACCTTGGGTTTCTTCCTTAAAGGAGACAGGACTTCATCAGACCCTTGTTCGACAATTTCCCCTTCATCGCTCTCAATCTCGATGATTTCGTGATCTGCCATTGGGAAGAGTAAGTGAAAAGGAAGGAGGCCAGGTAACAAGAAAAAGACTTAGGTGTGAGAGGGAAATTGTGAATCTTTACATGTCCAGGGGTCTGGTATTTATAGCCGCCAGGTCGACGGTTCGCCTCCCAGACACCTCGAGTTTCGTTAAAGACATTTACAATTTTACCTCGAGATAAAAATCTCTACGGCGCCATCATTGCCCGTCACGTAATGTCAGAACCCGTCTTGAAAAACCAACCGTTTTTCACTTAGTGCGCCACTAAGTGGAGAAGTTAAAGGGCCGGGTTAAAAATCCAATGCGCGGTTTTTAAATTCGAAATAAACACGTCTCTTCGTTTTCTTCGAATTTGGGGGCTAGCTGACGAGGATTGACACCCGGGTCACTTCTAATAAACTTCTGGTTCAAGACAGGTTCGAACCAGAGCATGTGTCTGGAGATGCAAACTCAAGTTATTTTGAGAGGCATCACCACGAGGTCGCAAGCTTTACGTGATCAAGTCGCAGCTTTACGCGGTCAGACCGTAGGCCTTGCGCGGTCAGAAGTTCGTGGCCTATACGCGAACTACACATTCGGGATATTACGCGGTCAGCCAAATCCCGCGGTCAGAACGTCTACCGATCAGGATACCTGGGATCTATCTATTCGGTTGTCTATACGACAGGATATTCTAAGTATCCCGAAGATTCCTACACGTGGAAAATCAACCGTCAGGGGGTTAACACGTACAGTTATTCATGAATAACACGTGTTTAACCTACGTGGAGGTTAAGAGCAGTTTCAAAAACCGTATCTAACCGTCCGAGCAACCGATTGATGCAGTTTCCTTCACATGGCACCCTTTCAAGCAGTATAAAAGGATGGCATGAAGTATCAATCGGGGAGAGATCCAAGTTAGCCAAGTCTACGGCACACCTCATATAGCATTTTTAAGTCTTCTTTAGCTTATTTTTGTACACTTTTATAGGAAAAATCCTTGCCTGTGAGGACTTTTCCTCCCATTTGTAAACATTTTACCACACTTAGTGAAATCTCAACAGGACGTAGGGCTTTTACTCCCACCATCGAGGGCCCGAACCTGTCTAAATTCTCTGTGTTCCTGTTCTCCATTGTTCAGCATACCTTCCCGAGGGGTCATCTTGAAAGGTCTCACTATTACAAATTCTGCATAAGTTCGGCTGAGGACCCCGAGTCCGAATCGTCGACATCTTGTTCTTCCAAAAAATGGATTGGACCCCCCTCCTCGGATTTCTATGCCACCCTTTTATACTGGTCGAAAGGGTGCCATATGAAGAAACTGCATCAAACGGTTGGATGCGGTTTTAGGAGAACTGCTGTTAACTTCCACGGAGGTTATTAACACGTGTTAATCATGAATAACCGCATATGTTAACCTCTGACGGTTGGTCTTCAACGTGGAGGAATCCTCGGGATGCTTTGAATATCCTGTTATATGAATAACCGAATGAACTCCAAGCATCCTGGTCGAGAATGTTCTGACCGCGGAATGCGGGCTGACCGCGCAACATCCCGGATATCCAGTTCGCGTATAGCATACCAACTTCTGACCGCGCAAATCTGTCGGCCTGATCGCACGAAGCCCGCGACCTGATCGCGTAAAGCTTGCGACCTCATGGCAATGCCCCTCAGAATAGCTTGAGTTCGCATTGCCAGATACATGTCCGTTTCGAACCTGTCTTGAACCAAAAGTTTATTAGAAGTGACCCGGGTGTCAATCCTCGTCAGTTCTTTTGGTTCCTAAGAAAGACGGTAGTTGGCGCATGTGTGTGGATTGTAGAGCCATTAACAATATCACAATAAGGTATCGTCATCCTATTCCTAGGTTAGACGACATGCTTGATGAGTTAAGTGGTTCTATTATCTTCTCAAAAGTTGACTTGCGTAGTGGGTACCACCAAATTCGAATGAAATTGGGAGACCAATGGAAAACTGCTTTTAAGACCAAGTTCGGTTTATATGAGTGGTTAGTTATGCCTTTTGGATTGACTAATGCACCTAGTACTTTCATGCGCTTGATGAACGAAGTCTTACGTTCTTTCATTGGTAAATTTGTGGTGGTCTATTTTGATGATATCTTGATCTATAGCAAGTCACTTTCTGAACATCTCGAACATTTACGTGCTGTTTTTAATGCTTTGAGAGAGGCACGTTTGTTTGGTAACCTCGAGAAGTGCACTTTTTGCACTGATCGAGTCTTGTTTCTTGGCTATGTTGTGACTCCGCAGGGAATTGAGGTTGATGAAGCCAAGATCGAAGCTATCAAGAGTTGGCTGACTCCTAAAACGGTCACACAGGTGAGAAGCTTTCATGGACTTGCTGGTTTCTACCGCCGTTTCGTAAAGGACTTCAGCACCATTGCCGCACCATTGAATGAATTGACAAAGAAGGGCGTTGCATTCCATTGGGGACAACCACAAGAGGACGCCTTCAACCTTTTGAAAGAAAAGCTAACAAATACACCATTACTCCAACTTCCAGATTTTGGTAAAACTTTCGAACTTGAATGTGATGCTAGTGGAGTTGGCATTGGTGGTGTGCTTATGCAAGAAGGTAAGCCTGATGCATATTTCAGCGAGAAATTAAGTGGGCCTGCTTTAAATTACTCCACGTATGATAAAGAGTTGTACGCTCTTGTGCGAACTTTAGAGACGTGGCAACATTATTTATGGCCAAAGGAATTTGTTATTCACTCTGATCATGAGTCGCTGAAACATATTCGCAGTCAAAACAAATTGAACCGTAGACATGCCAAGTGGGTAGAATTTATTGAATCTTTTCCTTACATCATTAAACACAAGAAAGGGAAAGATAATGTAATTGCTGATGCTTTGTCTCGAAGATATGCTATGTTGTCTCAACTTGACTGTCGAATTTTTGGACTTGAAACTATTAAAGAACAATATGCTCAAGATGCTGATTGCAAAGATGCTTTGAGTATTTGCAAGGATGGGAGGGCTTGGAATAAATTTGTACTCAATGATGGGTTCTTGTTTAGAGCTAACCGCCTATGCATTCCAGTTGGATCCGTTCGTCTTTTGTTGTTGCAGGTGTAGGATCAAGGATGCCGACTAGAGGGGGGGTGATTAGGAGGCTTTTAAAATTTCTTTTCAATTAAGCAATTTTAAATAATAATTGAGAGACCTAAATTA
Source organism: Pharus latifolius (assembly GCA_019359835.1). Taxonomy (NCBI): domain Eukaryota; kingdom Viridiplantae; phylum Streptophyta; class Magnoliopsida; order Poales; family Poaceae; genus Pharus; species Pharus latifolius. The sequence goes on from CM033327.1 coordinate 25,634,825, forward strand.
TACAATGAGGCTTAAAACAATTCAATCAACTAGTTGCATTCAACCATATGAAATATTTAACAATACATGGAACAATAGTGATATAAGCAATTGTGTCAAGATGAATATAAAGCAAATAAGAATTACGCAATTGACACAATATTTTTACCGAGGTCTCGGAGACTAGCCCGGTCTCCCCTACTCCTTGTTGAAGCGCTCGCTCGGAGCCTCGCTTCTATATCCATGAAGGATATCTCACTAGGGTTGCTCCTTCTCCACACCGGATAGGCGAGCACCACACCTTTCACAATCTTTTGCCGGCCTCTCCGACAAACTTCAATTGGAGATATCTCGGCTCTCCTCCGGCACCGTCTAGGCGAAGGCGATCGCCAAGAGTAACAAGCCGGATGCGCTTTCACTTGAATCAACCACGTGCTAGAAGCTCAATGATGCAACTGATATGCTCAACACTCTAGCACTAGCAATCTAATGGAGATGAAGTGCACTAAACACTCACACAATCTCCCTCAAGCTCTCTCTCAAATCTACTCAAGATTTGGGCTCAATTCTAGCCTCTAAATGCTATAACACATATGCAACTCAATTGGCTAGGTTTTCAGCTGAAGAATGAAGTCTTTGAGCACCCAAAAATGAAGCCAAACACGAAGTATTTATAGCCTCAACGAAAAACTAGCCGTTTACAAGAAACCGGGCCAAAAGTTGTACAGGCCGGACATTGTCCGGTCACTTCAGACACTGTCCGGCCAGTACAAAAATTTCAGCCGTTGCAAATGTATCAGTGACCGTTGGGCGAAATTTGTGAAGGTTGGACGGATACTATTTGTCCGGACAAAAAGTCCGGACAAATGGATATGTCTCTGTTAACTCTCGGCTCAAAAAAACTTGTACAGGCCGGACAATGTCCGGTCATTTCGGACAAAGTCCGGCCACTTCGGACAGATAGCCCCGGACGGATGCATTTGTCCGTTTCATTTTTTGGCTCAAAAAATTTGTACAGGCCGGACAATGTCCGGTCATTTCGGACAAAGTCTGGCCACTTCGGACAGATGGCCCCGGACGGATGCATTTGTCCGGCCACTGCACACTGACAGTAAAATAAGCATAACTTTTGATCCAGAGATCTGATTGAGGTGATTTTTGGCTTGTTAGAAAGATAACTCAGAGTTCTACAATTTTGTCAACAGGAGCAAGACCTAGAAAGGTCTAGAAACTTCTAGAAAACTCAAAAACTTTCCTACTGTCAAAATGTCCAATCCAAAAATCATCTCAAATGCAATTTTAGAGTATTTGGACATACGGATTTGCCGTTTTCTCGCGGATGTGATTTGTGTCACTTAGCAATGACCACAACCACACAGGTCTTGACATTCGATCGAAAACAGGTGGTCGATAGGGTTTGGTCGAGCGTACGAAAGCGAGCCGAAAACTGGTACGACCAGTCTGAACTCCTACGACCACGCCCAAACCCTAAACATAAAGCCGCCAAACAAGCGACACGACCACGACCACGTATCAACACTGATACGATCAGAATATGCAAATACGACCATGACCAGCTCTAGATAAATAAACCAATTTAAACAGCTGGCGATCACGACTAAGTGCAGTTTTCAAAACATTTAATCTAATGCATATAAACTACACTTAGACTCACTAGCAATGCAAGACACTAGTGCAAGATGATATGAATGCATCTGAGCTTCCGCACTAGATAGATTCAAGCTACTAGTTTCCGACCCCTCTTAATAGTACGGTTAAACTATTAAAAAGAAACCTATCAACCCGGTCTGTCTCCAAACACCGAGACCGGTAAAACCCTAAGAAAACAATCCTTAATCTTGGATTTTTACCTTAGGTGAAGTTCGACCTCGTGAAGTTCGACCGCTTGACACTTGTCCTCGCAAAGCTCGACCTTGCTAAGCTTGACCTCGCTCGAGATGTCTCATATCGACTTCATCCTCTTCACACCCTTGCTCGCTTTTATCCTGCAATCAAACTGAGACTACAATACGTACACTCAATGCACAACATTAGTCTCATATATAAGTCATCATTAATCACCTCCAGAGAAACTACTCCACACAGGAGTTAGCTCAACGGTTTCTCTTTCAAATGACATGACAAACTATATTCAACGAGTAGCAAATGAGTATAAGATAAAATACAATCATATAGATCGTAGATGATAAACACATACGCACACGATCTATACTACTCATGTCAAGATATCAATCAACCTAGATGACCAAAGTGATGAGCTCCCTCTCAACATGTGTATCGATATCAAATCCACAACTGGAGTCATCAACCTCAGGGTTTGTCATATAACATCTTGATCAATCAATTTGCACAAGCTTGATGCAACCACCGAGCTCCCCCTCTACATATGCATCAATATCAAACCCGCAACTGAGGAAACATCCAATTCAGGGTTTACCGATAATCAATTCAATTCATTTGTGCTAAATCTAATTTGTCATTTGATCATCAAAACTGACATCTTCAGATTAACTTTAATCATCATGGATTTATCCAAAATGTCATTAATCATCAAAACCTAGATACTAAGATCTACCTAGATCTAACAACAGGAAGCTCATGGAGGAGGCCTGATGGGACATTTTGGTGTCAAAAAGACGGAGGATGTTTTGGCCACGCACTTCTATTGGCCAAAGATGAGGCATGATGTTGAGCGCTTCGTGGCACACTGCACCACGTGTCAAAGGGCAAAGTCACGGTTAAATCCACACGGTTTGTATATGCCTCTTCCTACTCCTAGTGTTCCGTGGGAGGATATCTCGATGGATTTTGTTCTAGGTTTGCCTAGGACAAAGAGGGGGCGGGGTAGTATATTTGTTGTTGTGGATCGATTCTCCAAGATGGCACATTTTATTCCTTGCCACAAAAATGATGATGCCACTCACATTGCCGACTTATTTTTCAAAGAAATTGTTCGTTTGCATGGTATGCCTTCCACTATTATTTCAGATCGCGACACAAAATTTTTGGGTCATTTCTGGAGGACATTATGGAATAAATTGGGGACAAAGTTACTATATTCTACTACTTGTCATCCCCAAACTGATGGCAAAACGGAGGTGGTAAATCGCACCTTGTCCACAATGTTGCGAGCTGTTTTGAAGAAGAACTTAAAGATATGGGAGGAGTGCCTTCCTCATGTGGAGTTTTCCTACAATCGTGCGCTACACTCGACTACCAAGGTAAGCCCTTTCCAGGTAGTGTATGGTTTCAATCCTCGTGCTCCTATTGACCTATTGCCTCTTCCATCATCTGAAAAGGTCAATCTTGATGCTAAGAAACGTGCTGAGTTTATTTTAAAACTATATGAAACAACAAAAGAAAATATTGAGCGAATGAATGAAAAATATCGCATTGCTGGTAGTCATGGTAGAAAGGAATTGATATTTACTCCTGGAGACCTTGTATGGCTACACTTACGTAAAGAGCATTTTCCTGAGTTAAGAAAGTCAAAATTAATGCCTCGTGCGGATGGTCCATTTAAGGTGTTAGAGCGAATAAACGATAATGCCTACAAACTTGAGTTGCCTGCAAATTTCGGGGTTAGCTCCACTTTTAACATTTCAGATTTGCAGCCATATTTGGGAGATGAAGATGAGCTTGAGTCGAGGACGACTCCAATTCAAGAGGGGAAGGATGATGAGGACATCACCCCTAACGATGCGTCCATTCTTCCAACACCCGTTGTGCAAAGACCAATAACAAGGGCACGTGCACGTCAACTAAATCACCAGGTGAGCTCGTTTCTTAGTACACGAGAGAATATTGACAAGAGCGAGTTACTACCTAATAATATTGTGCTTGTGCTCAGGAATCATGGTGTTGATCAGCGAGGGTGTCACTTTGTGCCAAGACGGGTCGGGAATCAAGTCTACCGCGAGATGGAGTCCGGGTTGGCCACAGCAGAGTAGCCTGTCTTCCAACGGGCGCAGCAGGTGCATACGAACTCCGTTTGGGGCGTTCAAGTACATACGGAAAAGCCCTCGATGAGACCTTTCCAACGGATCTGGTCCCACATCCAAAATCCTTCTGAGTCAATCACAATCGTCGAAACAAGTGGAGACCAGATTCTGTTGGGCGGTGCGGTGCTGCGTCACCTGTCTATTGGGCCTCGGCCCGTGTATCCCGCGTGGGGGGGTGCGCCCCAAACCCTTGACGCCACCCCTCTCGCATATTAAAACCTCATAGCCGTCATTGTTAGACTCGGGTTTTGCTTAGAATTTTTCTGCTGTCGCAGTTCGCCGTCTTTCGGTTTGTGGAACCCCAACACTTCATGATCTTAATACATACTTGCAATTCGAGATTGCTTCTTCTGTGTTCTTGCACGTGTTCTTCGATTCACTTGCAGGAACAAGCCTTCGTGGCTAGGTCAACCGCGCCTCGGTACAGTTGATAACAAACGGAGCAGTGGTGTAACGATTGCAGGCCTAGATCGGTTCTGGTCGAAAGTCGGATCGTCAACGTCGAGTCTCCACCAATCAAACTATCCCTTACCTGTCGGAAGATCGGGACCCCGTTCTTCATCAGGGAAAAATTTACGAAGAAAAGCTCGTGAGATTTCGTCCCAAGTAGTGATCGACACAAGAGGAAGAGTATATAGCCATGCCCTCACCTTCTCGCAAAGCGAGAAAGGAAAGAGCCTCAAACGAAGTACATCCTGTTTTACTCCATGAATCTTGAAAGTATTACAATGCTCAAGAAACATGTGCAAATGTAAAGATGGATCTTTAGTGGGAAGACCGCTGAACTAATTGTGTTGAACCAAATTTAAAAGCGCAGGTTTTATTTCAAAACTATTCAATCAGTGGTCTAAGAATACCTGATTGCAACCCCATGCTGAGCGGGATTGCATAATCCTTGAGTCTCTTTTGGTCCTCCATTCTTGGTGGTTCTTTGATGTCTTCAAAAGTTTGCTAGTTTTCCTCCAATCTTACCTGCCTTGCATGCGCGGTTTTGACAGGTTTGTCCGGGCTATCTAGTTTTGCACTTCTTCCCTGAAAGGTTAGTGGTGCAAAGAAAAGAAGAAAAAGAAAAAGAAAAATAGAAGCAAGATTGAGAAGTGAGATTGACTTATTTCAGTGAAAATTAATCAAAAAAGATGAATTCCTGTTGTTCCTTGGCAACAGTGCCAAAAACTTGATCGCACCCAAAACAGTCAAGCGTGATGCGATGTAATAAAACGCAAGTGGACGGTTGAACGTTGAGCATTTGAGAGTCGGATTCCATGAGGAACAAGAGTATTCGTCTTTCTAGCTTAATGGATCACTGATTAAGTCTAAACGAGTTGGGGGTTTGTTTTCCCACAACTAATTCTACTACTAAAGCTATAAATCTAGGGATTGTAAGCTGGAATGAAAATCTAGGGTTTCGGGAGTTCAATAACCATCCAGCATAATTCTATCCAAGGTCCAAGGATTGTAAGTTAATTTCAATTGTTTTCCAAGACAGATTAAGTTGCCAGTACAGTCAGAGGATCACTTCCACTATTATGTTTGATGAGAGCCTCCCTCCTATTCAGGATCCCGCGTCAAAGCGCTAAGGACTCAAGAACTCCCTTAAATTCTTACTAAGGCTCAACTGTTATGTCTGTTGCATAAACAAGAATTTAGGGTTTAGAGGAAGAAAACATCAAGAAATAACTCCAAAACTTGAGATAAAGAACGAGGAAGAATCACGTCTTCCGGATTAGGTCATCCCTAACCCTAGAGGGGATCTACTCGCTAAAAGCATTAATAATGAAGAAATAAGAATAAAAAATAAATAAAAACTCACTTGATTTCTTGGAAATTGAAGTTCCCGTCCTTGCCTGCTTACAAAAGCAATAAAAATAGAGAAGGGGGCTCTTCTAAACTAAAACTAAACTAATAACGACCAAAATTGTATCCTAAAAGCATGTATAATTGAGCCAAAAGCTTCACTATTTATAGTACATGGGTTAACAAGCCCAAAAACAACTCCTCGATGTGCAGGCGACGAAGTCTGGCTTCAAATAGTGCGAGAACGGACGAATTTGAGTCAAACCCAGCTAAAACCGACTAGTTCTGGTCAAATACGACTAAAACCAACCAAATCTAGTTAAACCAACTGAATTTGACCAGTTCTGATCAAATCCGACCAATAAAAGCTGAGAAAACCGAATCGAACACGACCAGGACACGTGGCGCAATCGCGGCCACACACGTGTTGTGACCGAAACCGACTCGAACATGACTAGGACACTGGCGTGTTCGTGGCCAAACACGTGTCGTAACCGAAACTGAGCAGGACTCTTTTTTCGGCCACGTTGTATTCGACCAGGATTCTTTTTCGAGCAGGAGTCTTTGAAAGCCGCTCTTTTTTGTCGTGAGGTGTTCGAACATGTGTCTTTTTCGCCCAGCTGTGTATTGATAAGGATTTTACCCGCCAAAACATGTTCGACTAGGAGTGTTGTCCGTGGTGTACTCGGCTAGGACCTTTTTGCTTGTCCCGTTTGGTTTCTTGGTTATATGGGGCTCAAATGTGGTCGAAATCTTCCCAAATTTCACAGGTTTGATCCTTGAAGCATGATCAACACAACTGTGAAAGAAATTTGTAAAAATAATCAAATTTTATGCATAAAATATCGCATCAAAAGAGTTTTAAGCATAATTTTACACATTTTTAATACTAAACCTAGGGTAAAAATGTTACCAAGTTAGCACTTATCAATTATCACAAATTGAATAGCGCCACTAGGAAAGATCACTTTCCATTACCTTTCATCGATCAAATGTTGGAAAGATTAGCCCAACATTCATATTTTTGCTTTCTTGATGGGTATTCGGGGTACTTTCAAATCCCGATTCATCCCAATGATCAAGACAAGATGACGTTTACATGTCCATTCGGTATTTTTGCGTATCGCCAAATGCCTTTTGGGCTATATAATGTGCCTGCAACCTTCCAAAGATGTATGATGGCTATCTTTTCATATTTAATTGAAAAAATAATGAAGTCTTCATGGAAAATTTCAGTGTTTACATGTCCAAACCTACTCCAATCCTGATTTTCCACACATCTTGTTCACTAACCCCGATTATCTTACTTGCTTCATGAATATCAAAAAGAGGCTGTTGTGGCCGACCCGTTTTCTAGACGCCCATGCCATTAGAACATTAGGGGTTGAGGATGATGTCTTGCGCCTTATTCATAATGTGGGCTGGGATACGCTCGTTGGGGTGCCGAATCTGTCTTATTCATAACGAAGTCATTTGGGAGATCCTAGTCTCCTTCAAACAAAATACCTTGCGAGTTCCTCCCGGCCAATCTGAAGGCGTGAAATTAAGATTTTACAACGAGGACTACCAATTCACACTAGATGAGTTTGCTGATCTTTTAGGGTTTAGAACCGGGGGATCCTTTCAAGGTTCTCTCATTTGCTCCGCCGGTCACATTTGGCAATCAATCATTGAGGAGGGGCAGCACCAATTTCACCCCAGAAAATCAACAACGGCCACAATTTGCAACCCTACCTTCCCCTACTTGCAACGCCTCATGGCTGGAACAATTTTCGGCTATAACGACAACCAAGATAAGGTCTTAGAGACCGAGGTAGAGTTTATTTGGGTCATGCTATGCAAAATTGGACTCTCATCCGCCACCTACCTTACTCGCCGCCCTTGACCTAATAAGAAAAGATTTTTGCAAAACCTCACCCATAGTCTTAGGTGGCCTTCACACTCATATAGCTCCTTCTGTCGGTTTCAATGCTAGTGGCCATCAGGAGTACCTACCCACTGCCACCCTTGACCTACCCACACTGCTCACAATGGATTTTGTTGGAGGGAAGAGATTCCTTCTGTTGGTTCATTAGTGGACTTCCCTCCATCCTTTTTCCGGACATTCCTTGCATGACCATATCTAATGAGCGAAATTGGAAATTGCTCCTGTCCAACTTATCCAATCCTAGTTCCTTAGCCGCCGTCGACCTTGACCAGTCGACAGTGTATGATTTTGCCGCCATGCATGCTTCCTTAGAGTCTTTGGGCACTAGTTTCTTAAACTTTTGATTGGAATTTTCAGACTACAAGGTTTCAATGGATTCTAGGACGGATCACCTCACCGATTGCGTGAACCGCCTCTATGACTATCATGTACATGTAGGCCACATCCTCTTGGACGGCACATATCCAGGTGCATCTACCTACGATGAGGTTCATCCTCACACCCCCGGCGTTTCTCCGCAACCCTACACACCACCATCCTACCCAAACTACCCTCCGCAGTTCTTCCACCAACCACCTCCACCACCCTCCGATGACTGATCTCCAAGGTACGAAAGTTTTTTTTATTTTTCTTTTCTATTTTGTTTATTTTTTATTTTTATTTTCAGTTTTTAACTTGCGACGCCTTGGATTGGACAACCGGAGCTTCGTGGACCACAACACCCCCTTCCACCTCATCAACCCCAACATCATCCACCACCGACACTACAATTGTAAATGGTAATCTGTATCTCTCTCCATTTAGGACAATGTCTGATTTAGCTTGGGGGGATAGCTTTTTGCCATTTGCTCCATGTTCAGTACATCATCATTCCACCCTTTTTCTGTCATAAGCCTAAAATAACAAAAAAAATAAATAGATAATAGTTTGGAACGTCTAGTTTTGAAAATGATCTTTAATCACTGAGATGATTATTCTATTACATCATTGCGTATGATCAATTGAACTTAGCTCTCTTTAAAAATTTCATATACTTATGTTTAGTATTCATCATATCTTAACGATTAAAGACTGTGCTTGTCTTTTAAATTAATATTGACTTGTTTTGAATTTAGGGTTTCTAATAAATTGTCATCTAAATTTAACTTTCCTGTGTCACTTTTTATGCTTAGATTGCTAATGGCCCTTCCTTTTAAAATAAAAAATGTGTATAAATAAAGTATAATCAACCCACTATGGGGAGGCTGTGATGAATCATCGACTAACAGGGGAAGAGAAGATTTACTTTACTTTTGCACACAAAATTTTTTATTTGTTATAATAAAATGGTTTCTTAAGATGCAGCTTTGTCTAGTCTCTCGTGACGTATATGCGACCCACTGGGAGAAGGCGGTGATGAATCATTGACCAACTAATGAAGGAAAGATATACTGAACAATGAGATTGATTGTAGGGGCTCGAAAAACCGACAAAGCTGCCTATTTGTAAGTGCACTTAAGTAAGAGTCTTCGACTGTGTCTCCTCTAGCCGCAACAGAATTATCCAGTTTAAAACATTTTGGCTAGGAGCATGAAAAAGTTGAAGAATAAAAAATATATAAAAAACAACAATAAAAGTATTTAAATTTTTCCTTTAGATTGGGCAATCTAGCAAAGTTAGTATAATTTGTGATATTGTGATTGTCTGATTTAGCGGTTGTTTATTTCAAGTCCTTTATGCAAGAAGTTGTCAAAATAAATTTAGTTGATTAAGCCCATTCTTTCCTAAGGTTGAGATATGATAAGTCGAACGCTTGCATTTGAAACATTTAGAAGTTCTTAGATCAACTACTTCATATGCCTTGATATTACATGAATTGCTGTAAGTTGATTTATTGAAAATCTTGTTAACCTAGGCATACCAAATTTGATAACTTCTGAAAATTTCACTCTCATCTTTTGCTTGAGTGCAAGCAAGATGCTAGCTAGGGGGATTCGATAGTGCTTAATTGGTACATATTTTTCCCTAAGTTTGCATCTAAAAACGTACTAAAAACTCTTTTAACGTGACATTTTATGTGACTTTTTGTGGTAGTTTTACAATCTACTTTCTCGGTTGTGTTTGTTATATTTCAAGGATTATGCCTACAAAATTTGGGAGTGTTTCGAGCTTGTTTGGAAAAGATACGCAGAAAAACACGAAAATCGGATGAAAAAGGGGCCCCAAGGACCCAAACCCTAACCCTAGCCGAGCCTAGCACGGGCACGGGCATGTCGTGCTCGGCTGTGGGCATGGCCCGTGCCAAGGCCAGTGCCCAACTCAGTTTGTGTTGGTTTCTAGTTGTTTTGATTCCATCTCATTCGTTTCGCGCTCCGTTCAAATTTTGATTCCGTCATGTGCACATCAAGAATTGTATTTGGTCATGTTTACTTATGTTACTATAAATAGAGAAAATTTTGCCTCAATTTAGGGTGCTTTTTCAGAATTTTATTCAGGTTTAGAAGTTAGGTTTAGACGAGCCCGTTCTCTATTCAGTTCCGATTTTCACGTCTATAAGCCGGTGTGGACGGCAGTCTTCATTATTGGATGCAATTGAGTAATTTTTTATGTAATTCTTGTTATTTCTATATTTTTATGGTTTTTTGGATGTAATTCCCTTCTAGGGTTAGGGATGACCTAATCCAGTGGGTGTAATTCATCCTCAATCCCGTTTTCAGGTTTTGTGACTTAGTTTCTCGCATTTTCTTCCTCTAAACCCCAATTTTTCGCCTTGGCAACAGATGTAACAGTTGACCCTAAGCAAGAATTTAGGGGAGTTCTGGAGTTCCATTCCACCTTGAAACAGGACCTTGAACAAGCAATAGACAACTCACCAGACTTAACTGTGGAAGGGATCCTCTGCCGTTGTATCGGCGACCATACGAGCAACTTAATCTGTCTTGGAAAACACTTGAAACTTAGTCGTAATTCTCATGCCTTGGTTAGAATTATGTCTGATTGTTATGGAATTCCCAAAACCCTAGGTTTTCTCCCTCATATCTTAAACCCTAATTCGTTGCTTCTCTCTTGATTTCTAAAACCCTAACTTTTTAATACTTGTTCCTTTACTACTTTTAAACCTTAGATTGATAGGTTTTAGTAGTAGACAAACAAAGCCCTAAATTCGCTCAAACTTAATTAGCAATATGTAGACCATTGGATTATGTCGGTTCTTCCCTAGAATGGTCCAAGATGATTGTGCATCCGTGCACCACCTGTCGCTGAGGAGCGCTTTTGGCCACTCCAATTGTTCCTTCCCAAGATGGCTGTGCGTGCGTGCTGCTGTGTGCCTCTGCTTCTTGTGCGCTCCGCCTGCCCACCCTTGCTGCCCATTGGTCGATGTGGGCTGCTTGTTGCGTCTGTGCATCGGGGCCCTTGCTTCGGTGTCCCCGTATCGCTCCACACCACGTCGTGGCACTTTTCCTCACCTTTTATTCACTATTGCTCCCTTCTTCCTGAGACAGCTATGCGTGTGTCCACCAACCCGGTACGACCCACGATGTGTTCCCGCCTTTCCCTCCATGTTTTTCTCTTCTTTTTAGCTTTCTCCTTTCTATCGTTCTTGTTTTTTTCCTGCCCATTTGCCGTCGTTGTGCCTCAGATCTGCCCTACCCCCCCCCCCCCCCCCCCCCCCCCCGCATTTGGACATCTTCCAAGCGCACACCACATGGTTTGGCTGTGCCTCCCGACTAGGTTGTCCTCAGAGTTTTTGTCTACTCTGGCAAGTGTGTATCAGCGATCCTCATGCCCCCTTGATGGCCGATTATTTTCCCTGTGGATAGTTGGTGAGTTCTTGTTTGGGCTTCTATTTTTATGTTGGTTTAATTTTTTTTGTTTGATTCCGATGATTTCCATTTCTATTTGTCATTTTATGTTTTGGTCAAAGCATTCCCTTTGTTTCTGTGTTGTTGGTGCTTGTTTTGGGTCAAAGTAGGCCATTGCTTCTATGTTAGAGGTGATTTTGATGGTCGTGATCGTCGAGGTTTGCTAGTCGATTTTTTTGTGCCTAGTCGAATAAATGGTTTATGTGTTGAACACATTGTCCCCGGTCGAATTGCTGGTTTTGTTTTCATGTTGGTCGCACTCTGCATGTTTGGTCAAAGCTCTGCGTTTGCCTTTATGTTGGTAGTCCTTGTTTTTGACCGAAACAGCGTGTTTGCTTGTTTCTGTGTTGTTAGTGCTTGTTTGGGTCCAGAGCAGTAAATTACTTTTGTGTTAGTGGTGATATTCCTTTTCTGTTGGCAGTGCTTTTCTAGTGTGATCGTCGAGGTCTGCTGGTTTTTTTGGTTCTCCAATCGAACTAGTGGTTTTTTTTTAGTCTTGTCGAATCGATGGGTTCGTTTTTATGTTGGTCACATTCTGTGTTTTTGGTCTAATCGGTTCATTTGCCCTTGTATTGGTCGTGGTTTGTTTCGAGCAGATCAGTGCTTTTTTTCCTTCAAACAGTAGATTCCTTTTGTGCTGGCAGTGATTTTTGTGTGCACTCCTCGAGGTCCGCTAGTTGCTTTTCGTGCCTGGTCTCGTCATCGGTTTTGTTGATATGCTGGTTACATTCTATATTTTTGGTGGAACCTGTGGGTTTTCCTTTGTGTTGATTGCGCTTTGTGTTGTTTCTCTGAGGCATGTGGAATTTTTGATCATACTAAGAGGGTGCTAATTACCACTTTACCGCTTACTACATGTCCAATTCTTGGTCATACTATCAAGATCACGAAAAACAAAAAAAATTACTATGCATGAATTTGTGATGCTGATGAATGTTGTTCTAAACAGATATTCAACTTTGGACTGCCAATTGGTTTGTTTTTAGAATGCCTGCATTTTTGCTTTCAGACTCACTAAATGAGGATGCCTGATCTTTGTGTTTTTCCCCTGAAGCACCTGAGGGACTCTTTTCCTTTTTGTTTTCTTGCCGCAGGCAATAGGAACTACAATGACTAACTTGATACCTTATCGTGACTTCGTTCTCTTGCACAAGTGGATTGTTTCTCTTATGCTTTTGCTTTATGTGTAACTATCCTTTGATGTGGCATGCATGCTTATTCTATGAAACTTCGCTTCACAAATTTTTCCCCTAGAGAAAATAATGTCCAGGGTTGTTTAGAGATTGTGCTAATACATATTACAAACATTTTTCTATTATGCATTAGGCGGGTTTTGTGGTGCCCATTTTCTTTTTCCGACTCCATGTTTCTTCTTTCTGTGGAAACTACTTTACTTATATTCAGATAACACCCAATGCTATGTTACCTCTTTTTTTGCGCATTACCTTGAGAGCTTCTTTTCCTTTGTCTCAGCATATTTACTCTCATTTGTTTGGTCACATGGATAGCCATTCTAAGATTACAATGTGCTTCGTCTGTTCTGCCGTGTGTTTTTATAGGGTGTACAACATTACTAGGCTTGCTCTTTGATGGATTCCACACGAAATACCCCCGTGAAAAGGTTGCGTTGTTTGCATGAAAAACATCCTTCTACAAGACCTCAATGTTTGTCATTGCTGTTTGTCACTATTTGCCATCTTTATTCCTACTGCTTGCTTCATGCGTTTGCTCCTTTCCACCTTTTTGCCTTTTATGTCCAGCTGACCCTACTCCAGATCACACTGATCAGCAACATACAATCCCATCCATGCAAAGGAAACAAGGTAAGGCTTCTTCCTTCTGATTAGATCTGCGGTTACCCCCTTTTCTGTAAAGCAAACCGTTATAGATCTGCATCCTATAATTGCGGGTAGAAAATCATTTATGTCCCTCTGTTACTGTTGAAGAGGCCAAGAGAAACCAAAAGAAGAGGATGTCCTTCATGTATCAGCACACTCAGAATAGTTCAGGTAGTTGCCTACCCTAAATGATCTTTGATTGCTTCAAAATCAATCCATGTTGTGATGTTCCGCCAAAACTAAAAACCTATGTTTGTTTACGGTCTTCTATTCTACCATAGGTCTATTGCTGTGCACTCCTACTCATCCTCATACATTGCCATTATCAAAGGACTTTGTAAATTCTATGAAAGGTGAGGTGTATATAGCTATGCGTGGCTTATGATCGCCGATTTTTCCCTTCATATGTTAGCTGATTGGATTATTCTCTTTTAGTGTCCTATCCTGACCGGTCTTATTATGGAGGCCCTAAGTATGACTACAATTCATGCTATGTTGTCTTTTGGTACCAAGAGAGGGTGAAGAGTGAATCCGCTCTCTTAAAGCTCAAAATATAGTACAATTTGTGCTGCCGTGGAGGCAAGGTCCAGCTACCTGTTCATAAAACACCGCCTCCTTTTTTAGATTCTCTTCTACATTTAGACAGTGATCTTTAGTCAAAAGATTTTATGAGAAAAATATGATCATATAATTCGATGTTTTCTTTTTCCTCTTTAGGTGTAGACATAGATCGATCTTTAAACACTGGCAATGTGCCTTATGTTTTCCAAATAAATGACTTGGTTCACCATCGAATAGGCAACCTCCTTCCTTCTCATGGTGCAAAGCCTAAGTTTGCCCAACTTTATATCCATGATCCACAACAAAAGTTCGAAAATCATCTTGCCATCTTTGAGTCAGATAATGACCATGACTGTCATCCTGATCCCTCTATCGTTCAATCTCTCATGGCTATGTTCGATCAGTGTAACTCGCTAGCCAAGGGTTTCAGAATGGCTAGAGATCGATTACACGAAAATGGTAATATCAAGATAGCTTTACAGATAGTTGGGTCTACTGGTGCAGATAGTGTGCAATACAGTTTTCCTACCACCGATGAGCTTGCTGGAATTATTGTCAGTGATTTTTCTAAGGATGCTTTCGAATATGACATTATTGTTCAAGATAATGCCAGCCCATTGAAGCAGATCTCGAGCTTACACCCTGCTTACATGGCCTTGCAATATCCCGTTTTATTCCCTTATGGTGAACGTGGCTTCTACATTGGCATCAAATATGCGAACCATGAAGAATTACCTGAAAATGCAAGGAAACATGTTACCATGCTCAAGTATTATTGCTATCGTTTTCATTATAGGCGTAACCAACCTAACCCACATGTTTCTTGTGGCCGTTTGTCATTGCAATCTGTTGTTGATGCATTTTTGACTATTGAGGGTAATCATTTGTGCTACATTTTTTACCACCAAGATGATTTCCGTTGTGAGTGCGTCCAAGGTGTGCATGATTTGATTGATAGAGGCTCTGCTAAAGATAGTTCTATGGGGAGAAAAACAGTTCTTTCTGCTAGCTTTACTGGAGGGCATATATACATGGCTCAAAATTACCAAGATGCTATGGCTATATGCCGCCTATATGGCCCGCCCAATGTTTTCCTTACATTTACATGCAACCCAAATGGCAAGAGATAGACGATGCATTAAGGAATGAACTTGGCCAAAGACCATGCAATCATCTAGATGTTGTCTGCCGTATTTTCAACATGAAGCTAGACGAGCTCCTCACTGATATTAAACAAAGGCAGGTTTTTGGCCCTATATATTAGCAGGTTATGCTTCCAGGCTTCGCTTCTATGTCATGTAACAAATAACCCATCATTGAATATATCTTCTAATTTTTTCTCACCACTACACAATGTTGCATACAGTAGAGTTCCAAAAGCGTGGTCTTCCACATGATCACATGCTTATATGGCTAGATGGAAAAGGTAAGGACCCCTCACATTCATCCATTAATGCCATTATCTCCACTGAGAAACCCAATGTTGATACCGATCCCTTATGCTATGCTTTACTAGACGAATTCATGATGCATGGCCCATGTGGATCACTTAACTATAAATGTCCTTGCATGAAAAATTCCAAGTGCTCAAAGAACTACCCAAAACAGTTCCAAGATGAAACTGTTATCGATGATAGTAAATTCACATTGTATAGGCACCGTGATGACAACCGATTTGTCATAAAAACTAGACCCCATCTTGACAATAGATGGGTTGTGTTGGGGGAAATCTCCGCGAGACTAAGTCCAGGTAAGAAGTCGGGCCATTTGCCTGGGGACAAGGCCCCCGGTGCCTGTCCCGGGCGCCGCCATTTGCCCGGGGACAAGGCCCCCGGTTCTTGTCCCGAGCGCCACCATTTGCTCGGGGACCAGGCCCCCGGTGGCTTGTCCCGGGTATTGCCGTCCTTCCGGAGACAAGAGCCCACGATCCCGAGTCACGTGCAGGTCATGCGAGAAGCGCCTCAGGAATCGGTGGACTGCTATCAAGCATCCGAGGCGCCTGGCCGGGAAAAGGATGTTGCTACCCTTCGATCCAACGGTGGCAAGCGGGGTAGTTTTGTCTTTTTGTTTCTTTTGGGGCTATAAAAGCCCTTGTAACACCTCATGTAAGGGACAATTTTGCTCATTATTACTTAGAATAGACAATCTCACAGGTGTGCTCCGGAGCCATCTCTCCCCGAGAGAGCTCCCCCAGCCGACTCCGGTCGGGAGCACGCCCACAGGACTAGGGCCCCCTCCGGGACCCGAACTTGTATAAACCCTCGAGTCATTTGTTGTGCTTGCCCGGCGGGGGAGGACCGGTCACCCAGTCAACCCGCACTGTACTTTCTTCGCTAGGATTGTCCACTAAACCTGCCGGGGTATTCGTAATACCATGACAGTTGGCGCCGTCCGTGGGGACTCGTGACAAGACGCCATGGCTCCCCCAAGAACGAGGGCTCGCGCCCTTCCCAGTGACGCCGGTCCCGGTGACCCGGCGCCACCCGTCCGGGACACGACCGTCCCGGCGTTTCCGCCCGGAGGCGCCCCGACCCAGGTACCACCTCCCACCTTTCGTCTTAATTTCGGTGATTCAACTTCTGGGTCAGTCCCGTTGACCGCGGTAGCCTCGGCCGGGACCAGTCTCCCCCCGACAGCTCCCCCGGCCCCCCGGGACACCTTTCTTGAGGCTTTAATGGAGGGCCAGCTCCGCGCCCAGGGCTATATGGATGAGCTGCTTCGCGTATTGGCGCGGACACTGGCCCCCGCATACCCATAGTACCCATACCTGGGGGCTATGCCCCCGTTTATGGGTCACCTGGTGGCCCCACCGGTCTCCGGAGGCCCGGCCGCCCCGTACGACCCCGCCGGGGGGTACCTTCCCCCGATGGGTCCTCATTCCGGAGCCTTCCCAATACCGGGGGGTTACTTCATGCCCGGGCCCTTCGCGGTGCAGGGGGGATACCCTATTCCGGGCCCCTTCCTGGGGCTGGGGGCCCATTACACGCAGGGGGTTTTCCCTACACCGGGAGCCAGTCCCACCCCACAGGTTGCGTTTACCGCACCGGGGGCGGTCGACAGAGCAGCTCCCGTGCCGCAGCGAACCTCCCCCCGCAACGGCGCCCCGGCTCCAGATGTTGCCGCGGAAGTTCCCCCCTCGCCGGTTCTGGATAATACAAGGGTTGCCCTCTTTCCGGTTCCGGTCGTCGCCACGGGGGCTCCGTCCTCTTCTGTTCCGGATAATACAGGGGTTTCCCCCTTTCCGGTTCCGAACGTCCCCGCGGGGGCCCCCTCCCCGGTTTCGGATGATACAGGGGCTTCCCCCCTTTCCGGTTCAGGGGGTCTTCGCAGGGGGCTCCCCCCAGCCGGCCCCGGTAGCCCCTGGGTCGGTAGCTACAGTGCACGAGCTCCCTCCTCCCCCAGTGCCGCCCCCGAGGGTGTCTCCGGCAGACCAGGTCTATTTCTCCCGGGAGGAGGTCGAGCGAATGCGCACGGCTAAGTCAGAGGAAGAGCTTCCCCCGGGTCGCGGACGTGGAGAGCTTCTCTCATGCACCGTTCGGGGGAAGAGACCCTCCGAAGAGCCAACCTCTCTGGGGGAAAGTCCGGACGTCTTTGAACTCAGTCCTGGCCCGGAAGAAAAGCGTCATTACCGCCGCATCGGTGGGCCTCTTGGGCCACTTCCCGACTCCGACGACGAGGGCGCGTCCCCTGTCAAAGGGGACAGCGACCGGGATTCCCCTCTTGAAGTGCAGGGGGCTGATCAGCGGCTATGCCGCAGACTTCGGTGCATTCGATGGCCGTGGCCTTACCGCCCGCCGCACATCGAGCACTACAATGGTGAGGCCGACCCCTATGAATTTGTGCAGGTATATTATGTGGCCATCTCGGCGGCTGGGGGGGACGAGACGGTGCAATGCAACGTCTTCCCCCTTGTCGTGGTATTGCGAATACCCCGGCAGGTTTTGAGAGTGATCCTAGTGAAGATTACGCGGCGCGGGTTGACCGGATGACCGGTCCTCCCCCGCCGGACAAGCACAAAGAATGACACACGGGTTTATACAGGTTCGGGTCCCGGTGGGGGCCCTAGTCCTGTCGACGCGCTCCCGACCGGAGTCGGCTGGGGAGGCTCTCTCCGGGGGAGAGGCTTCCGGAGCACGCCTGTGAGTTTAGCTATTCCAATAAAAGAACCGATCCCTTACAACAGAGGGGTAAAAGGGCTATTTATAGCCCCAAAAAGCAGCAAAAAACCTAAACTACCCCGGAAGCCACCGTCGGATTGAAGGGCAGGACCGTCCATCTCCCGGTCAAACACCTTAGATGCTCGACAGGTGGTCGCTAGTTCCCGAGGCGCCCCTCGCGTGACCTGCATGTGATAAACAGTTCAAGACTTTAGCTTTAGGAGGGCGATGAGGCCCGGGAGAGCGCCGGAGGCTACGTCCCGGGGTCAAAGGCGGCGCCCGGGACGGCACCGGAGGCCATGTCTCTTGAGCCAAAAGGCGGCGCCCGGGGAGGCCCCGGAGGCCACGTCCCCGGGCAAATGGCGGCGCCCGGGGGGGCACCGGAGGCCACGTCCCGGGAGCCAAAAGGCGGCGCCCGGGGAGGCCCCGGAGGCCGCGTCCCCGGGCAAATGGCGGCGCCCGGGCGGGCACCGGAGGCCGAGTCCCGGGAGCCAAAAGGCGGCGCCCGGGGAGGCCCCGGAGGCCCCGTCCCCGGGCGAATGGCGGCGCCCGGGAGGGCACCAGAGGCGGCGTCCCGGGAGCCAAAGGCGGCGCCCTGGGAGGGCCCGGAGGCCACGTCCCCGGACAAATGGCGGCGCCCGGGAGAGCACCGGAGGCCGCGTCCCGGGAGCCAAAAGGCGGCGCCCGGGGAGGCCCCGGGGGCCGGATCCTCGGGCCACCGTGACACAACTTACCCGGACTTAGTCCCGCGGAGATTTCCCCCGACAGCAGCCCCCCATGCACGCCGGGGACGATGCTCGAGTCTCTGGTGGGTATGGTTCAGGTCACCGGAAAGATCTCCGGGCCAAGTCACCGGAGCCGCGACGCTTCGGTTTCTGCGCCCCACGCTTAAAGCCGCGCCGTTTCGCCATAAATGCGTGCGCGGTTTGAACCGGCGCCTTGATTCACACGCCCGTCCCTTCGTTTCCCGCGCATGGTTTGAACTTCTACGGGTGCCACGTGGCGTGCATCTAGACCACGGCCCTCCCCTATAAATAGGGCCTTGGGGGGCCCGGAAGCTCATTCCAAATTTTCAGCCTCAACGATTTTTGCTCTCCCGGTAGCCCTCTCCCGGTAGCTCTTTCCGGTAGCCCTTTCCGGTAGCGGGCGTCCGAAAGTTTCTAGTAGTAGCCTCCTGCAAAGTTAGCCACCAAAAAAGAAAACTAACCTTATGGCACCCAAGGGTCGAGCGAAGACCACGGAAGTGCCCCCGGAGGAAATCCCCTCGGATTTCCTCTGGGCATCGGAGTTCACGGCCGAGGACGCCGAGTCCTTGGCCGAAAGAGGCATCGTCGCGAACGGGGACATTCGAGTCCCCGTGAAGAAGGACGGAGCCCCCCGCCCCAGGCCCGGAGAGGTCGTGGCCTTCGAGGCCTTCCTGGAGGCGGGGCTCCGGCTCCCGGTGCATCCCATGCTCCGGGAGTTTCTCAAGGAGTACGGGGTGCCTCTCAACCACCTCACCCCGAATGCGCTCGTCCGGATGGGCCTCTTCATTTGGCTCGACGAGACAGTGACCGGGCGGGAGCCCGACCTTCGCGCCTTCCGGTACTTCTACGAACCGGCGGCGCGGACCTCCCACCTGGTGAAGGGGGCCCCCAAGTCCCCCTTCGGTTCGGTGATGGTTCAGATGTTGCCGGCCCGGGTAATCGACTACCCGGCGGCGGCCTCCCGGGACCACTGGGGGGATTGGGTCCGGAGGTGGTTCTACCTCCGGGTCCGGGACGACGCGGTGGTGTACGCCCCGAAAGCCCCCACCTACAGCCGGTCGTCCGCACCAAAGCCGCCGGTGTGGACGGACGAGGAGTACGAGCTCCTCGGCAAGGTGATCCTCTCCAAGAAGACCCGCTCGATGCGGGACGCAGCTGAGGAGATGGCTCTCCTCCGGATCTCCCCCTTCACCGCGGGAAGAGGGGGATCGGCATGGGCCCCGAGCAGCGGCCCCCGGTGAAGCCGGTGACGCGACGTAAGCTCCGGGAACCCGCTGCATTGTACTTACAAATTTTTAAGAAATTGACTAACTCTTTACCTCTTGCAGTCCGGCCATACCCGGCGGCGCGGGAGAAGGCGGAGAACCTCTTGGGGAGGTACTTCACCGATGAGCACGAGCGCATCGTGCGCGCCGTGGGCAAGGGCCCCCCCAAGAACTTGGTAGCGGCGGCCTTCGGGCTAAAGCTGCCGGAGAGGAAGCCTCTCCCCACCCCCGGGTCGCACAAACGGGGGAACGAGGCGGCCGGGGGCTCGGAGCCCAAGAAGGCCCGGGTTCAAAAGACCCCCGGCCCATCGACGACACCGGCGGCGACACCGGCGAAGCCCCAGGACGAGACCCCCGGGAGCGAACGTGCCCGGGCACCGTCCCGGAAGGAAGCAACACCTACTCCCCCGAAGGGCCCCGTTGAGGCGCGGGGGAAGGAGGCGACCGCGGGCGAGGCGGCGTCCGACTCGGCGAACTACGCCCCGTCGCCGCTCACGGTGGAGCTCCTCCCGCCCCTTCCGGCTTCTTTGGTGCCGGAGAGGCTGGAGGTGAGATTCGCGGGGGCCTCGCCCCCGCGGGTTTGGCCGGTGGACGAGGGGGGAGCCCCTCGGTCTACGAGGTTCCTCCGAAGGAGGGGGCCCCGAGGACCTTCCGGCCCGGGGCAGGGAAAGGGCTGATGGTTCCCCCCCGGGCGGAGGCTCCCGCCGAGAGCTCCTCGGCCACGTCTTCGGGGGGCACTACCTCGTCGACAAAGACGCCGGCCGCGCCGGCGGTGCCGGGCGGGAGACCCCTTTGCTCCCCGCAAGGGAGGTCGCCCGCTACTCGGAGGGCCTGCATAACTGGAAGGTGCAGGCCTTCGTCGCGGGAGGGACGCTCCATGAGCGTTTCGAGGGGCTTCAGTCCCTCGGGGCCCAGGTAACCCGAGTCGATGATGTCTTCATTTATTTCCTGCACTTCGAGATTTTTCTAACTCTATATATTTAGTAGGTGGCAGCTGTTACCTGGGGCCTTGAGCAGCGGGTCGCCCGGCTGCTTAAGGAGGCGGAGGGCCGGGCCGCGGCCTCCATAGGGCAGCGCGAGGAGGCCCTCCGGGAACGCGACGAAGCCCTCGTGGAATTGACCCGGGCCCGGGCCCAGGTTCATATTTTCGAGGCCATCAACGCCCGCCTCCGGGAGGAGGCCAAGGCGAGGGAGGAGGCGCTCCATGAGCTCGAGAGCTCAAGCGTCCGGGCGGTGGCGGACGCGGGCCGCTCCGTCCGGACGGCCCTCGAGGGCCTTGGCGTAAGCCTCGGCTCCGGGAGAAGGGAGGTGCCGCCGGCGACCCTCTCGGAGGCTGTGCGTTTCCTCAACGCATAGGTCTCCGCCATCCCGGAGGCTGCCGATGTTCGGGCACGGGGTCGGGCGATCCCCGTCGTTGCGGCTGCTGTGGGGCTCGTCGAGTTCCGGGGGGTCGGCGCCCGGGCGATCGAGGGCCGCATCCCCCGAAACTTCCCAGACTCCTTCGAGCCGTCGCGCCGGGAGGTCAAGCAGCTCGCCGGAGGGTGCTACGACCGGATCATCCGGGCGTGGTTCCCGACTCCGGCGCCTCCGGCGGGAGACGCCCCAGCCCCGGCCTCGGAGGAAGCCCCCCGGGGGGAGGACGCCAATGAACATGTATGAGCCTCCCCCCGGGTCTTAGCTAGGGCCCTTTTTTGTTTTAGGACTTTTTGATTCCGGTAGCTTCTTAGAAGAAGCCCCGGGCACTTGTACATGAAAATTTTGAATGCAATGAAGTTAGAATTTTTTCTAAGTCTTTGAATTGAACTTATTGTTACCAGGGTTCCCGGGAGGTTGCTCCTGGGCGAAGGTCCGGGAGGGGCTCCCCGGGGGACGCCCATGCGGCTTTAATTTTGCTAAGCCTTATCTCCGGGAATCGCGGCGAGGATAGTGTCTGGGAGCCGATCCGGTTGAGGTGGCGTCCGGAGTGGCACTTGGACAACTTCGATAATCATCGTGCCGAATTGTCCCCTCCGCGACTGGGGCTCCGGATGATCCCTCCTCTCCGGATACTTCCACCGGCGGGATACGAGTTCTGGCCTGAGGATGTGCTCCGGGACGCTCGGCGCCGCATACGGGCATTGTATCGGGACCTGACCCGGGAGCTAGCGGAGAGCCTCCGGGAGTATTAGGCCTAGGAGACTTAGGGCGTAGAGAATCCCCCGGGTTAGAACCCGGGTTGTATCGTTTCCGAATCCCACCGGAGGGGGAAGATGTCCTCCGGATTTGATAATCAATAAAGCTGTGTTATTGTTTCCTTTCATTGCCTCTTTATTTTCTTCTTCTTGGATGGTCTGGACGACTCATCTTAACAAGGATGAGCTAAGTTTCCTCGTGGGCGGTGCGGTCGACACCCGGGGGTTCCTTATCCCCCCCGCCCACAGCGGGCCGGAGAATAGCTCCGCGCGCTGTGGTGGTAACAAGGCCCCCGGGATAGAAGTCACCTGTAGGATAGGAAATTTTCTAAGTTAGAAAACTTTAAAACGAGGTTTTCAAGGAGAAGACCTTCCGGGAGACAGTCGTCCGGTCGCCGTGAGAACGGGGAGCCGGGAATAAGGCCTCATGTGGAGGAAATGTCCAAGAGAACCCGATGAGATTTCTGGAGGCGAGCTTCCTAGGAGACATTCATCCGGTCGCCGTGAGAACAGGGTGCCGGGAATAGGGTCTTCGGGGAAGAAAATGCCCGAGAAATCCGTGACTTCTCCGAGAGACAGTCGTCCGGTCACCGTAAGAACGGGGAGCCGGGAATAGGGTCTCCGGGAGGCATTCATCCGGTCGCCGTGAGAACGGGGAGCCGGGAATAAGGTCGCCGGGGACCAATTGTCCGGTCGTCGTGAAAACGGGGAGCCGGGAATAATGTCAACTCCCGGAGGGGGAAGTGCCCGAAGACGGGTCTTGAGTGTTTGGGTAGGGGACTAGTCTCCCAAAGTGACTCGTTACCACGGCCACTGTGACCGGGTTGCCGCTTACACCCTCAGTCCACGAGGGCTGATCGTAAGCCACCCTACGGGAGTGAGGACTCCCGTTGTAGGGACTTGTTGGACCTGGCCCACTTCCTCGCGGGGAGGGCATCCTCACGAGGAGGGCATCCTCGCGGGGAGGGCTCCCTCGCGGGGAGGGCGTCGCCGCTAGGGGCGGTAATGAGGGAGACCTGCAATGAGACAGTTTGAAAAGCAAGACCTATGTATTGCTAATAAAATGAAGTACAGGGCCTCCCCCTGCGAAGCCGCGAAAGGGGAGGAAAATACAGTGTCCCTCCTCCCCCTCCGGAGTGAATGCTCCGGGGGAGGGGACAGGCCCGTAAGGCTAAACATAGAACTTGCGAAGTAAACGCAAGTTCCACATGTGCTTCAGCTCCTGCTCTTGAAGGTTGGAGAGCTTGTAGGCCCCCGAGCCCAGGACCGCGGAGATCCTGTAGGGCCCCTCCCACTTGGGGGAGAGCTTACCCTGGGCCTGGGGGTCCGTCACGCGCTTGAGGACAAGGTCCCCAAGGCGGAAAGCTTTCTCGCGCACGCGCTGATTGTACGCGCGCGCCATTTCTTGCTCGTAGATGGCGTGGCGGAGGAGCGCCCGGTTGCGTTCCTCCTCCACGAGGTCGATCTCCAGACGCTGGTTGGCCTCGTTGGCCTGGTATGCTGAGGGCGTAGCTCCCCCCAGGAGCTCAACCCGCAGTGACCGGAAACTGATCTCCGGGGGGAGGACTGCCTCCGCCCCGTAGACCAGGGAGAAGGGAGTACGCCCCGTCGCCCGGGACGGGGTCGTGCGCATGGAGCAGAGGATGCTAGGGAGCTCCTCTGCCCATGCGCCCCGCTTAGAAGCGGTTTGCTCGAGTCTCCGGCGCAACCCCTATAGGATCACGCCGTTGACCCTCTCGACAGCCCCGTTGCTTCGGGGATGGGCCACCGAGGCGAAGTGGATGACGAGCCCCAGGCCTTCGCAGAATTCCCGGAAATAAGCCGAGTCGAATTGGGTCCCGTTGTCCACGGTGATTTCCCGAGGGACACCAAAACGACATACGACGTTTTTCCAGAAAAACCGCTGAACGGCCCGGGACGTGATGCTGGCCAAAGGCTCCGCCTCAACCCACTTTGTAAAATAGTCGACTGCGTGATCTTCTCGGGGTTTGCCTCAATGCCCCGCTGGGACACGAGAAAACCTAGGAGCTTCCCCCCACGCACCCCGAAGGCGCACTTCTCCGGGTTCAGTTTGAGCCCGAACGCGCGGAGGTTGCGGAAGGTTTCAGCCAGGTCGTCGATGTGGGAGGCTGCGCGGGGACTCTTGACAACCGCTTCGTCTACGTAGACTTCGACGTTGCGGCCGACTTGCTCTTTGAAAACCAATGTCATGAGGCGCTGGCAGGTCGCCCCCGCGTTCTTGAGCCCGAAGGGCATATGGACGTAGCAGAAGGTTCCGAGGGCAGTAATAAAACTTGTCTTTTCCTCGTCCCCTTCCGCCATCCAGACTTGATGGTAGCCCGAGTAGGCGTCTAGGAAGCTCATGAGCTCGCACCCCGCAGTGGAGTCGACGAGCTGATCAATCTGCGGAAGCGGGAAGTTGACTTTGGGGCAGGCGCGGTTAAGGTCAGTGAAGTCCACGCACATCCGCCAGCTGCCGGTTGATTTCTTGACGAGGACGGGGTTCGTGAGCCACTCGGGGTGCAGGACCTCCCGAATGAACCCCGCCTCTCGGAGCCGGGTGATCTCCGCCTTGATTGCCTCTTGGCGCTCGAGGGAGAGTTTCCGCAGCTTCTGTTTGACCGGGGGGTGACCGGGGGCCACTGCAAGGTTGTGCTCAATGACCTCCCGGGCGATGCCCTGCATGTCTGACGGCTTCCACGCAAAAACATCGGAGTTTTCGCGCAGAAATGCCGCAAGTTGCGCTGCGTGCTCCTCGGGGAGCTCCGCCCCGATCCAGACGGTTTTGTCTTCGTTGCCCGGGGACAGCAGGACCTCCGGAGGCCTCCTTCCGGACGCGGCTTGAGGGGGGGCCTCCCGGGCGGTGGCACGGCAACATCTAGTTCCGGGGGAGAAGCCTCCCCCCCGGGCGTCTTTATGAGGTTGATGCTTCCGATCGTGGCCGCAGCGCGCTCGTATAGAGCACGGGCCATGTCTTGGTCTCCCCGGACGTTGATCACACCATGCGGCCCGGGGATCTTCATGCAGAGATAGTTTTGATGGGTGGCAGCCCCCAGCCGGTTGATTGTCGTCCTCCCCATAATCGCGTTGTAGGAGGAGGGGAGGTCTACTACGTCGAAGCGGACCAGCTCGGTCCGGTAGTTCTCCGGGGTGCCGAAGGTCATTGGAAGATCTACCTTGCCCACGGGGTGGATCGCCTTCCCCGGGACAAAACCTTGCAGGGGTCCGGCAGCGGGCTGCAGGAGCTTCTCATCCACCTGCATTTCTTTGAAGGCCTTCAGGAATAAGACATCGGCGGAGCTCCCGCCGTCCACCAGGATCCGGGCCAGATGGCAGTTGTAGATGGTCGCGGAGACAATGAGCGCGTCGTCGTGGGGGAAGCGAACCCCCCGCGCGTCTTCTGCCGAGAAGGTGAGGGGGACGTCCGACCACTTCGGTGGAGGGGACGCGTGTAGCACCCCCACAACCTTGACCTCGCGCGCGTACTCCTTACGCTGGCACTTAGAGTCCCGCCCGGAGGCAGATCCCCCCACGATGACGTTGATGTGCCGCTGCGAAGTTTGAAAGGGGAGAGCTTCTAAAGGCTCCCCTCTTGCGTCTGCTGACCCCCCGTGGGAGCGGGAAGGGCCGGAACAGCTGGCCGAGGGGGCAAGGAGGCCGGAGTCCCCCCCCTTGCCCGCGCTGGTCGAGGAAGTCCGCGAAGTGCTGCAGCAGCTGGCTACAATCTCGGGTAGCGTGGGTATTGGACCTGTGGAGGCTGCACCACGGTCCTTCCCGCCTTCTCCCCGTGGGGCCTTCCCGGCCGCGCGAAGACTGTCCTCCCCCATGACCCTTCGGTTTGGGGAAGGGGCGGTTGGCCCTCGGGGGGTCGCGCGAGCCGCCTCCGCCCTCAAGGACAAAGGTGTCCCGAGGCCGTGGCTCGCTACGTCCCCCCTGCCTAGAGCGTTTGGGGGGATCCCTGAGCCCCCTAGGTTTTCTTCCAGATATCGTCTTCCTCCGCCCGAGCGTACTTTTCGAGCACGTTCAAGAGCTCGTCGGCGGAAGAGGGGCAGCTCCGATAGAGCCTTCGGTGGAGCTCCCCCGGGAGGATGCCGCTTTTGCAGGCTTCGATGACCGTAGAGTCGGGGGCGTGGGCCACTTTGCTCTTCACCTGAGCAAAGCGCTTGAAGAAGCTTCTGATGGTTTCCCCAGTCCTCTACCGGACAGTGTACAGCTGCGAGGAGTCCAGGGGACGCACGTAGTTCCCCTGGAAGTTGGCACAGAACTCCTGCTTGAGCTGTGAGAAAGACTTGATGGAGCCAGCCTTCAGGTTGTAGAACCAGGAGCAGGCAATGCCGAAGAGGTAGAGGGGGAAGACATTGCACTGTACTGTCTCGTCCCCCCCGGCCGCGGAGATGGCAGTGGAGTAGACCTGCACGAACTCGTAAGGGTCCGCCTCACCGTTATAGTGTTCGATGTGTGGCGGGCGGTAGGGCCGCGGCCATCGGATGCTGCAAAGTCTTCGGCACAGGGGCTGGTTGGCCCCCTGCCCTTCCCGGGGAGAGCCCCGGTCGCTGTCTTCTTTCACGGGACCTTCGTTGTCTGAGTCTGGAAGCGGTCCGAGAGGTCCGCCAGAATGGCGGTGGCGACGCTTTTCCTCCGGACCGGGACTGAGTTCCCGGACGTCCGGGCTCTCCGCCGGAGAGATTGGCTCTTCAGCGGGTCTCTTCCCCCGGCCCGTGCGAGAGCGAGGCTCCCCGCGCCCGCGACCGGGGGGAAGTTCTTCCCCGCGCTCTGGTGAATGCATTCGCTCGACCTCCCCCGGGGCGAAACGGACCTGTCCCGCCGAGGGAGGGAGCTCGTGCGCTGTAGCTTCCTGAGCCGGTTGGGGCGAGCCCCCTGCGACGACCCCCGGGATCAGAAAGGGGGAAGCCCCTGTATCATCTGGAACCGGGGAGGGGGCGCCCGCGGCGACGCCTGGAATCGAAGTGGAGGGGGCCCCAGTGGCCACGACCGGAACCGGGAAGGGGGCAGGCCCTGTAACACCCGGAACCGGCGAGGGGGGAGCCCCCGTGGCGGCGTCCAGAACCGGGGAGCCCATGCGGGGGGAAGTCCGCTGCAGCACGGGGGCTGCTCTGTTAACCGCCCCCGGTGCGGTAAACGCGACGCGGGGGGCGGGATTGGCTCCCGGCGCAGGGTAAACCCCCGGCAAGAAGTGGGCTCCCGGTCCCGGGAATAGGCCGGGGACGGGGTACCCCCCTGGTGCCACGAAGGGCCCCGGCATGAAGTAACCTCCCGGTACCGGGACGGGCCCGGGTGCCGGGAAGGGTCCGGACGTACATCCCGCAGGGGGAGGGAACCCCCCGGCAGGATCATACGGGGCGGACAACCCCCCCGAGGCCAGAGGGGCCGCCGGGTAACCCATAAACGGGGGCATGTTCCCCGGATATGGGTGCGACGCAAATGTGGGGGCCGGAGGCCGCGCCAACACGCTAAGGAGCTCGTCCATAGAGCGCTGGGCGCGGAGCTAGCCTTCCACGAGAGCTTCGAGCAGGGCGTCCCGGGGAGCTGGGGGAGCCGTTGGGGGGACGCTTGTCCCGGCTGAGGTCCCCGCGGTCACCGGGAACGACCTGGAGGTGGAAGCACCTAAGTTAAGAGGAAAGGAGGGAGGCGGTACCTGGGCCAGGTCGCCTCCGGAAGGGACCGCCGGGACAGCAGTGTCCCGGGCGGACGGCGCCGGGTCTCCGAGACCCGGATCACCGGGAAGGGTGCGAGCCCTTGTTCTTGGGGGAGCCATGGCGTCTTGTCACGAGTCCCCACGGACGGCGCCAACTGTCGTGGTATTGTGAATACCCCGGCAGGTTTTGAGAGTGATCCTAGCGAAGATTACGCGGCGCGGGTTGACCGGATGACCGGTCCTCCCCCGCCGGACGAGCATAAAGAATGACACACGGGTTTATACAGGTTCGGGTCCCGGTGGGGGCCCTAGTCCTGTCGACGCGCTCCCGACCGGAGTCAGCTGGGGAGGCTCTCTCCGGGGGAGAGGCTTCCGGAGCACGCCTGTGAGTTTAGCTATTCCAATAAAAGAACCGATCCCTTACAATAGAGGGGTAAAAGGGCTATTTATAGCCCCAAAAAGCAGCAAAAAACCTAAACTACCCTGGAAGCCACCGTCGGATTGAAGGGCAGGACCGTCCTTCTCCCGGTCAAACGCCTTAGATGCTCGACAGGTGGTCGCTAGTTCCCGAGGCGCCCCTCGCGTGACCTGCACGTGATAAACAGTTCAAGACTTTAGCTTTAGGAGGGCGATGAGGCCCGGGACAGCGCCGGAGGCTACGTCCCGGGGTCAAAGGCGGCGCCCGGGACGGCACCGGAGGCCATGTCCCGGGAGCCAAAAGGCGGCGCTCGGGGAGGCCCCGGAGGCCACGTCCCCGGGCAAATGGCAGCGCCCGGGACGGCACCGGAGGCCACGTCCCGGGAGCCAAAAGGCGGCCCCCGGGGAGGCCCCGGAGGCCACGTCCCCGGGCAAATGGCGGCGCCCGGGGGGGCACTGGAGGCCACGTCCCGGGAGCCAAAAGGCGGCGCCCGGGGAGGCCCCGGAGGCCGCGTCCCCGGGCAAATGGCGGCGCCCGGGCGGGCACAGGAGGCCGCGTCCCGGGAGCCAAAAGGCGGCGCCCGGGGAGGCCCCGGAGGCCCCGTCCCCGGGCGAATGGCGGCGCCCGGGAGGGCACCAGAGGCGGCGTCCCGGGAGCCAAAAGGCGGCGCCCGGGGAGGGCCCGGAGGCCACGTCCCCGGACAAATGGCGGCGCCCGGGAGAGCACCGGAGGCCGCGTCCCGGGAGCCAAAAGGCGGCACCCGTGGAGGCCCCGGGGGCCGGATCCTCGGGCCACCGTGACACAACTTACCCGGACTTAGTCCCGCGGAGATTTCCCCCGACACCCCTCTACTTCACCGGGATCGCCCGCTCCTTTTTCTACAATTTGAAGGCCGGCTCCATCAAGTCCTTCGCGCAGCTCAAGCGTGAGTTCTGCGCGAACTTCCAGGGGAACTACATGCGTCCCCTGGATTCTTCGCAGCTGTACACCGTCCGGCAGAGGACGGGAGAGACCATCCACAGCTTATTTAAGCGTTTCGCTCAAGTCAAGAGAAAATTGTCTCACGTCCCCGACTCCACGGTCATCAAGGCGTGCAAGAGCGGGATCCTCCCGGGAGAGCTCCACCGAAGGCTCTCCCGAAGCTGCCCCTCCTCTGCCGACGACCTCTTCAATGTACTCGAAAAGTACGCTCGGGCGGAGGAGGACGACCTCTGGAAGAAAAACCAGGGGGCTCCCGCCCCAGCTGATTGGGGGGCCAGGGACCCCCTCAAACGCCCCAGGCAGGGGGGTCATAACGAGCCACGGCCTCGGGACACCTTTGTCCTGAAGGGCGGAGGCGGCGCACGCGAAGCCCCAAGGGGCAATCGCCCCTTCCCCAAGCCGAAAAGCCACGGGGGAGGGCAGTCGTCCCGCGGTCGGGAAGGCCCTGCGACAGGAAGCAAGGAAGGCCCGTGGTGCACCTTCCACAGGTCTAGTACCCATGCCACCTGGGAATGCCATCAGCTGCTACAGCAGTTCGCCGCGTTCCTCGACCAGCATGGGCAGGGGGGGGACTCCGGCCTCCTTGCCCCCTCAGCCAGCTTTACCGGCCCTTCCTGCTCCCGCGGGAGGACAGCAGGGACAAATGCAGGAGGGGGAGCCATCAGAAACTCTCCCCTTCCAAACTTCCCAGAGGCGTGTCAACGTCATCATGGGAGGGTCCGCTTTCGATCGGGATTCAAAGCGCCAGCGCAAGGAGTACGCGCGCGAAGTAAAGGTGGTGGGGGTGCTGCGTACGTCTCCGCCACCCAAGTGGTCAGACGTCCCCCTCACCTTCACGGCAGAAGACGCGCGCGGGGTTCGCTTCCCCCATGACGACGCGCTCATCGTCTCCGCCACCATCTACAACTGCCACTGGTCCGCATCCTAGTGGATGGCGGGAGCTCTGTCGATGTCCTCTACCTGAAAGCCTTCAGGGAGATGCAGGTGGACGAGAAGCTCTTGCAGCCCACAGCAGGGCCCTTGCAAGGATTCATCCCGGGGAAGGCGATCCATCCCGTGGGGAAGATGGATCTCCCCATAACGTTCGGCACCCCAGAAAATTACCAGACTGAGATGGTCCGGTTTGATGTTGTAGACCTCCCCTCCTCTTACAACGCAATCATGGGGAGGACCACGATCAACCACCTGGGAGCGGCCATCCACCAAAACTACCTCTGCGTGAAGATCCCTGGGCCTCATGGCATGATAACCACCCGGGGAGACCAAGACGTGGCCCGCGCTCTATACGAGCGCGCCGCCGCAACGATCGGGAGCGTCAACATTATCAAGGCCCCGGGGGGGGAGACCCCTCCCCCGGAGTTAGACGTTGCCACGATACCCTCCGGGAGGTCCCTCCCCAAGCCACGTCTGGAAGGGGGCCTCCGGAAGATCCCGCTGTCCCCAGACGACGGGAAAAAGACCGTCAAAATCGGGGCGGAGCTCCCCGAGGAGCGTGCGGAGCAACTCGTGGCTTTCCTGCGAGAAAACTCCGACGTTTTCGCGTGGAAGCGCTCCCACATGCGGGGTGTCGCCCGGGATGTCATCGAGCACAAGCTCGCGGTGACCCCCGGTCACCCCCCAATCAAGCAGAAGATGAGGAAACTCTCCCTTGAACGCCAGGAGGCGATCAAGGTAGAGATTGACCGACTCCGAGAGGCGGGGTTCATTCGGGAAGTCTTACACCCCGAGTGGCTCGCGAACCCCGTCCTCGCGAAGAAGTCGAACGGCAAGTGGCGGATGTGCGTGGACTTCACCAACCTCAACCGCGCCTATCCCAAGGACAACTTCCCGCTCCCGCGGATTGACCAGTTGGTCGACTCCACCGCGGGGTGCAAGTTGATGATCTACCTGGACGCGTACTCGGGCTATCACCAAGTCCAGATGGCGGAAGGGGACGAGGAAAAGACGAGTTTCATAACTCCCCTCGGAACCTTTTGCTACGTCCACATGCCCTTTGGGCTAAAGAACGCGGGAGCAACCTTCCAGCGGCTCATGACATTGGTCTTCAAGGACCAAATCGGTCACAACGTCAAAG
The DNA here is from genome assembly GCA_019359835.1 of Pharus latifolius. Classification (NCBI taxonomy): domain Eukaryota; kingdom Viridiplantae; phylum Streptophyta; class Magnoliopsida; order Poales; family Poaceae; genus Pharus; species Pharus latifolius. The sequence continues at coordinate 25,666,256 of CM033327.1, forward strand.
TCTACGCCGACGACGCGGTCGTCAAAAGTCCCTGCAACCTTCCGCAACCTCCGTGCGTACGGGCTGAAGCTCAACCTGGAGAAGTGCGCCTTCGGGGTGCGCGGGGGGAAGCTCCTGGGTTTCCTCGTGTCCCAGCGGGGCATAGAGGCAAACCCTGAGAAGATCCGGGCGTTCCTAGACATGCCCCCGCCGCGATCGGTCAAGGACGTTCAGCGACTCGCTGGGCGCTTAGCCGAGCTGAGCCGCTTCGTCTCGCGGTCGGGGGAACGTGGCCTTCAATTTTTCAAAATCCTCCGGGGGCTCGAAGGGTTCCGGTGGACCCCTGAGGCCCAGGAAGCCTTTGACGACCTGAAGAAGTACCTCACGAGCCCCCCAATGCTCGTGAGCCCATCTCCGGACGAGCCCTTGCTCCTCTACCTTGCCGCGACCCCGGTCGCCGTAAGCGCGGTATTGGTAAAGGAGCAAGATGGGCAGCAGCGTCCCGTGTACTACGTGAGTGAAGCCCTCCAAGGGGCCAAAACTCGGTATACAGAGATGGAGAAGATCTGCTACGCCCTCCTGATGGCGTCCCGGAAGCTTTGTCACTACTTCCTAGGGCACCCCATCACCGTCCCGTCACCCCTCCCCTTGGGGGAGGTACTCCGAAACAAAGAGGCCATCGGCCGGATCGGTAAATGGGGGGCCGAGCTCGCCCCCTTTTCCCTTTCCCTTACGGGACGCTCCGCCATCATGTCGCAAGTCCTCGCCGACTTCGTGGGGGAGTGGACTCCTGCCTCCGGGCCCGGGGACGAAGACCTCCCCGCGCCGCCCCGACGCAGCGACCACTGGACACTTATGTTCGACGGGTCCCTGTGTCTTGCCGAGGCCGGTGCGGGAGTAGTCCTCCAGAGCCCCGAGGGACGGGAGCTCGAGTACGCAGCGTGGCTCGAGTTCCCCACCACAAACAACATCGCCGAATATGAGGCTTTGCTCCTCGGTTTGCGCCTTGCACGCTCCCTAGGCATTCGACGCCTCCTAGTGAAGGAAGACTCCCAGCTCGTAGTTTGCCAAATGGACAAGTCTTACTTGTGCCATGACGCAAACTTGAGCCTTTACTTGCACGAGGTGCACAAGATGGAGAGGCACTTCAACAGCCTCGAGGCCCGGCATATCCCACGAAGGGACAATGACCGGGCCGACCCCTAGCCCGGGCGGCCAGCGCCCGAGAACCGCTCCCCAAAGGAGCCTTCCTGGAGATTATCACGAAGCCCTCGGTGGCCTCCCCGGATGCGAGCAACGAGCCCCGCGTCCCGGAAGTCACCGAAATCACCCAGGCTTCGTCTTGGATGGATCCCCTTATCTCCTTCATCAAGGGGGAAGGGGACCCTCCCAACGTGACCGAGGCTAAGCGCCTCCGGGCCAAAGCCTGGGCATACCTCCTATTGGAGGGGAAGCTCTACAAGCAGGGGGCTTCCGTCCTGCTCCGATGCCTCCCACAGCCGGAAGGGCTCCGACTTCTCAAAGACATCCACGCGGGAAGTTGCGGGTCTCATCTAGCCCCACGCGCCATCGCGACCAAGGCCTTCGCCAGGGCTTTTACTGGCCTACGGTGATGCGCGACGCGCGAGACCTTGTCTCTGCGTGCGAGGCTTGCCAGAAGATGGCCAAGGGTTCGAACCTCCCCCCTGTAGCACTGCAGACTATCCCCATCACTTGGCCCTTCGCGCGCTGGGGGATGGACCTCCTAGGGCCCTTTCCCCCAGCGCCCGGGGGCTACAAGTATGCGGTGGTCGCGGTCGACTACTTTACTAAGTGGGTAGAGGTTGAACCCTTGGCCAGCATCACGTCCCGGGTGGTACAACGGTTTTTCTGGAAAAACGTCGTTTGTCGTTTTGGTGTCCCCCGGGAAATCACTGTCGATAACGGGACCCAATTTGACTCGGCGTATTTCCGGGAATTTGTGAAGGCCTGGGGCTCACCATCCACTTTGCTTCAGTGGCCCATCCCCAAAGCAACGGGGCCGTTGAACGGGTCAATGGTGTAATCCTACAAGGGTTACGCCGATGACTCGAGCAAGTCGCTTCCAAGCGGGGTGCATGGGCAGAGGAGCTCCCTAGCATCCTTTGCTCTATGCGCACAACTCCGAGCCGGGCGACGGGACGCACCCCCTTCTCTCTGGTATACGGGGCTGAGGCAGTCCTCCCCCCGGAGATTGGCTTTCAGTCGCTGCAAGTCGAGCTCCTAAACGGAGCTACGACCGCGGTGAACCAAGCCAATGAGGCGAATCAATGATTGGAGGTCGATCTCGTGGAGGAGGAACGTGACCGAGCGCTCCTCCGCCACGCCATCTACGAGCGCGAAATGGCGCACGCATACAACTAGCGTGTGCGCGAGAGGGCTTTTTGCCTTGGGGACCTCATCCTCAAGCGCGTCACGGACCCCCAAGCCCAAGGCAAGCTCTCCCCCAAATGGGAGGGCCCCTACAGGATATCGGCGGTCCTAGGCTCGGGGGCTTACAAGCTCTCCAACCTTCAAGAGCAGGAGCTGAAGCACACGTGGAATTTGCGTTTACTTCGCAAGTTTTATGTCTAGCCTACACGGGCTCGTCCCCTCCCCCGGAGCGATTACACCGGAGGGGGAAGGGGACCTTGTACTCATTGTCCCTTCCCCCATAGCGATTGCGCCGGAGGGGGAGGAGGGACATTGTAATCACCGTTCCCTCCCCTTTCGCTATTTCGCGGGGGGAGGCGTTGTATTTTGGTTCATTGTTAATACAACTGGATTTTTCTTCAGCTCTGTCTCAATGCAGGTTTTTTGCACTACAGTCTCTCACGGCGATGCCCTCCCCGTGAGGATGCCCTCTTAACAACGATGCCCTCCCCGTGAGGAAGTGGGCTACCACGATCCAACAAGTCCCTACAACGGGAGTCCCACTCCCGTAGGGCAGCTTACAATCACCCCTCGTGGACTAAGGGTGTAAGCGGCAAACCGGTCCTCAAGGACCGCGGTAACGAGTCAATTTGGGAGACTAGTCCCCTACCCAAACACTCAAACCTGTCATCTGGCACACCCTCCTCCGGGAGTCGATTGTCTCCTCAGAGACGGAGTTCTTGGATATTTTTTCTCGAAGACATTACTCCCGGCTCCCCGTTTTCACGTTGACCGGACGGTTGTCTCCTGGAAAAACTAGCTTCGGCAATTTTCTCTCGGATTTTCTTGGATGTCCTTCCCCGGAAGCCTTACTCTCGGCTCTCCGTTTTCACGGTGACCGGGGGGGGGGGGGGGGGGGTCTCTCCCAGAAAATTTTTCGGAAACCCGGTTCCCCGTTTTCACGGCAACTGGAGAGCTCCCGGAAAAATCTTGGATTTTGGATTTCCTCGGACGTCTTTTTCTGGCCCCACCGGAAATTTCATCTTGGATTTTCCCGGACGTTTCTTCCCGGAGACCTCATTCCCAACTCCCTGTTTTCACGGCGATTGGAGAGTTCTCCCGGAAAAATTGGGAAAAGTTTTTAAGCAACGGGTCTTCATCCCGGGAGCTTTGTCGCCCCCACAGCGCGCGGAGCTACCCTCCAGCCCGCTGTGGGTGGGGGATAAGGAGCACCCAGGAATCACACCGTTCAGGACTCCGGACCTTCAAAAAATGGGCAAACTTAGCTCTATCAAAGAAATCTCAAAGCAAACACTCAACTTTATTGATCATTCAAACGGAGGACATCTTCCCCCTCCGGTGGGCATCACTACATCGGATACGATACAACTCGGATTATAACCGGGAAAGTCTACGTCCTAAAGCACCTACGCCTAATAATCCCGGAGACCTTCCGATAGCTCCCGGGCCAGGTCCCGGTACAAGCCGCGTACGCGGCGCTGAGCTTCCCAGAGCAAGTCCTCGGGCCAATACTCATAGCCCGCCGGTGGAAGTATCGGAAGAGGGGGAATCATCCGGGACCCCGGATGCGGAGGGGATAGTTCAGCGCGACGATTATCGAAGTTATCCAGGTGCCACTCCGGGTGCCATCGCAACCGGATTGGCTCCCGGACAACGCCCCCGCTGCGTTCCCCGGAGAAGAGACTCAACAAGATTAAAGCGGCCTGAGCGTCCCCCGGGTTGCACCCGCCGGGGCTCAAAGGCCTCGCCCTCGGGGAATCTCTCCGAGACCTTCACCCGGGAGTAACCTCCCGGGAAACCTGGTACAATGCACTCATAGACTTAGAAAAATTTCAATTTCTATTGCATTCAAAATATTTTCGTACAAGTGTCCGGGGCTTCCTCTAAGAAGCTACCGGGAACAAAAAACCTAAAAAACAAAAAGGGGTCCTATCTAGACCCGGGGGGAGGCTCATACTTGGTCATCGGTGTCCTCCCCCCGGGGGGCTCCCGCTGGAGCCGGTGCATCTGCTCCCGGAGGTGCCGGTGCCGGGAATCTCGCCCGGATGATCCGGTCGTAGAAGCCCCCGGCATGCTGCTCCACCTCCCGGCTCGAGGGCTCGAAAAACTCCGGGAAGCTCCGGGGGATGCGGCCCCCGATTGCCTGAGCGCCCACCCCCCGGTGCTCTACGAGCCCGGCCGCAGCCGCCACCACAGGGATTGCCCGGCCTCGCGCCCGGGCATCAGCGGCCTCCAAGATCACGGAGACTTGTGCGTTGAGAAAACGCATAGCCTCCATGAGAGTCACCGGGGCCGCCTCGGAGCTGCTCCCGGAGCCTAGGCTCATGCCAAGCCCCTCAAGGGCGAGCGGATGGAGCGGCCCGCGTCCGTCACCGCCCAGACACTCGAGCCCTCGAGCTCCCAGAGGGCGTCCTCCTTCGCCTTGGCCTCCCTCCGGAGCCGGTCATTGGCGGTCTCGGAGGCATGGATTTGGGCCCGGACCCGGGCGAGCTCCCGGAGGGCATCGTCCCGCTGCTCCTGGTAAGCGGCGGCCCTCTCCTCCGCTTCCTTTAGCGCTTGGCCGAAGCACCTCTCAAGCCCCCAGGTAATGGCCGCCCCCTACAAGTCCAAGAGTTAGAAAAAATTCCAATGGGGGGCACCGAAGGAAAACCCACCGGCTCGGGGAAGTACCTAGATTTGGAGAGATTGAAGCTCCCCAAAATGCTCACGGAGCATCCCTTCCGAGACGTACGCCTAGACCATCCGGGTCTGCAGGCTCTCCGTGTAACAGTCGACCTCCCCCGCGGAAAGCAGGGGGTCTCCCTCCCGGTGCCAGACCCGTCTCGGCCGACAACGGGCCCCCGGGCATGAGTCGCCGGGGTGATGTGGACCGGGGTGGCAGTGGCTGGCGTCCTCGCCACCGAGGATGTGGCCTCCGAAGAGGTGGCCGAGGAGCTCTCGGAGGGGGTCCCTCCCCGGGGGGGATAAGAAGCCCCTACCCCTTCCCAGGCCGCGGGGCCCCCGGGACCTCCGTCTCCCGAGGGACCTCATAGACCGAGGGGCTCCCCCCCTAGTCTACTGGCCACTCTACTCGCGGGGGCGAGGCCTCCGCGAACCGGACCTCCGGCCTCTCCGGCTCCGGAAGCGCCGGGGCCGCCGGGAGGGCTATCGCTGAAGGTGGCGAGGGGGCGTAGTCCGCCGAATCAGACGCCCCCCTGTCTATAGCCGGTCCCTTCCCCCGAGCCTCTGCGAGGTCCTCCGGGGGAGGGGGCGTTGTCTCCTTCCGGGCCGCCGCCTGTGCGCGCCCGGCCCCGGGGGTCTCGTCCCAGGCCTTCACCGGCGTGGAGCCCGGTGTCGTCAACGGGTGGAGGCCTTTCTGAGCCCTGGCCTTCTTTGGCTCAGAGCCCCGGTAGCCTCCCTTCCCCTCTTGTGGGAACCGGGGGTGGGGAGGGGCTTTCTTGCAGGTAGCCTTAGCCCGAAGGCCTCGGCCACCAGGTTCCAGGGAGGACCCTCCCCCACGACGCGCGCGATGCACTCATGCTCGTCGGCGTGGTACCTGCTAAGGAGGTTCTCCGCCTTCTCCCGGGCCGCCGGGTATGACCGAACTGCGAAAGGTAAGAGTTAGAAAAATTTAAGCGAAATGGACTAAGTAATCGGGAACTTACGTCGGGTCACCGGCTTCTGCGGGGGCCGTTGGGCCGGGCACATCCCGATCCCCCTCCTCCCGTGCAAGAAGGGGGAGATCTTCAGGAGCGTCAGCTCCTCGGCGGCGTCCCGCATAAAGCGGACGCCCCGGGAGGCGACGACCTTGCCGAGGAGCTTTAGCTCCTCGTCCGTCCACACCGGAGCCTTCGGGGCGGACGACCAGCTGTAGGTGGGGGCCTCTGGGGAGTACACCACCTTATCGTCCCGGACCCAGAGGTAGAACCACTTCCGGATCTAGTCACCCCATTGGTCCCGGGAGGCTGCCACTGGGTACTCAACTACCCGGGACGGTAGCAGCTGAATCATCACTGAGCCACAGGGGGACTTTGGCCCTCCCTTGACCAGGTGGGAGCTCCTTGCCGCCGGCTCATAGAAGTAACGGAACGCCCGGAGCGTGGGCTCCCGTCCGGTAGCTGTCTCGAAGAGCCATATGAAGAGACCCATCCAGACAATGGCGTTCGGCGTGAGGTGGTTCAGTGCCACCCCGTATTCCTTCAGAAACTCCCGGAGCAAAGGATGCACCGGGAGCCGGAGCCCCGCCTCGAGAAAGGCCTCAAAGGCCACAACCTCTCCGGGCCTGGGGCGAGGCGCTCCATCTTTCTTCGCGGGGATCCGAACGTCCCCGTCCGCGATGATCCCTCGATCGACCAGGGACTCCAAGTCCCCGGTCGTGAACTCAGAGGCCCAGAGGAAGTCCGCGGTGACTTCCTCTGGGGGCACCTCCGCGGCCTTGGCTCGGCCCTTGGGTCCCATCAGATTTTATCGGTGGCTTAGGCTTCGGGAAATGGGGGGAACCTAAGGGTTCCGGAGGCTAAGCTTCTGGGAACTAGCTACCAGGAGAGGGCTACCGGGAGAGCTAAGGGCGCGAAAGGCTTGAAGGTTTGAAAGTTTGGAATGAGCTCTCCGGGCCCCCCGAGGCCCTATTTATAGAGGCCGAGCGCGCCCCCGATGGGCGCCATGTGGCCGTTTGTGGTACATCCGCGCCGTTGGAATTCAAATAGCGTGCGGGAAACGAAGGGATGGGCACGCATAACGAGGCATTGGTTCAAACCGCGAGCGGCCATTATGGCCGAACGGCACGGTCATAAGCGCGCGGCACAAAAATCGAAGCGCCACGGCTCTGGTAGCTTGTCCCAGAAATTTTCCCGGTAACATGAACCATTCCCTCCGGGAACTCGAGCATCGCCCCCGGAGGGTATGGGGGGCTGCTGTTGGGGGAAATCTCCGCGAGACTAAGTCCAGGTAAGAAGTCGCGCCATTTGCCCAGGGACAAGGCCCCCATTTGCCCGGGGACAAGGCGCCTTTTGCCCGGGGACCAGGCCCCCGGTGGCTTGTCCCGGGTATTTCCGTCCTTCTGGAGACAAGAGCCCACGGTCCTGGGTCACGTGCAGGCCACGCAAGAAGTGCCTCGGGAATCGGTGGACACGTGTCAAGCATCCGAGGCGCCTGGCCGGGAGAAGGATGTTGCTACCCTTCGATCCAACGGTGGCAGGCGGGGTAGTTTAGTCTTTTTGCTTCTTTTGGGGCTATAAAAGCCCTTGTAACACCTCATGTAAGGGACAATTTTGCTCATTATTACTTAGAATAGACAATCTCACAGGTGTGCTCCGGAGCCATCTCTCCCCGAGAGAGCTCCCCCAGCCGACTCCGGTCGGGAGCATGCCGACAAGACTAGGGCCCCCATCGGGACCCGAACCTGTATAAACCCTCGAGTCATTTGTTGTGCTTGCCCGGCGGGGGAGGACCGATCACCCGGTCAGCCCACACAGTACTTTCTTCGCTAGGATTGTCCACTAAACCTGCCGGGGTATTCGTAATACCACGACAGGTTGTGCCTCAAAATTTGTTTTTGCTGAAAAAATATCAGGCACATATAAATCTTGAGTGATGTAATAAAATTAGATTGATTAAATACCTATTTAAATATGTCACTAAGGGACAAGACAAAGCCAAGGTTGCTTTTCAATTTGTCCCTAGCCATCCAAATGTCCAACCAACTCTTGAAATGAAATAACGCGATGAAATACAAGAGTACATCGATTGGAGATACCTATCAGCACATGAGGCCATATGGCGATTGTTTGAATTTGATATACATGTCAAGATGCCTACAGTCAAATGCTTAACTGTCCATCTACCCAATATGAATTATATCCATTATGATGCACTATCTGACCTCCATGCTATTGTCCAAAGCCCTGCCGCACAAAAGACTATGCTTACAAAGTGGTTTGAAACCAACAAAAAATATGAGTCTGCCCGTTCCCTTATATATTGCGATTTCCCCACCAAGTGGTGTTGGGACGAAAATGCGAGATGCTGGAGTCAAAGAAAATGAGGCAACAGAATTGGTCAGACATACTATGTCAACCCTTCCTCAGGAGAAATGTACTTTCTGCATATGCTGCTCATGATCGTCCAAGGTGCGTGTAGTTATGACCATATTAGAACTGTCAATGGTGTTGATAATGAATGGTATAGTGCGCTCGACGAGGCTATTGTCTGCACATCATCTTCCCAGCTTAGAAACCTATTTGTGATGCTTGCTATGTTTTGCCATGTTGTCAATGTCCGTGCTCTATTTGACAAATATTGGCATGACCTTGCCGATGATATCCAACATCAGCTAAAATGCACAATTGACAATCCACGATATTGTGTATCAGACCCGCACTTGAGGTCACTGCTATTGGAAGAGTTAGCACACCTTTTTTCGAACAATGGATCCTCCATTTCTGAGTTCAATTTACTGGCTCCTGTCGCCCATTCTATTGAGTGCATAGGGAATCGATTGATAACGGATGAACTTGCACACAATTTTTCTGCCCTCTCATCTGAAGCGCAAAGGTTGATTACCATGTTGAATAATGATCAAAGGAACATATTTTATATGATTGTGCATTGTGTATCTTCCAATTCCCCAGGTCTTTTTTTTTGTGTCAGGCGATAGAGGACTGGCAAGACTTTCTTATGGAACGCAGTTATTACCAAAATTAGATCCCACGAGAAAATTGTTTTGGCTGTTGCGTTGTCAGGTGTGGCTTCTTTGCTTTTGCCAAGTGGCAGAACTGCCCACTCTTGCTTCAAAATTCTGATTGAGATTGACGAATCTAGCATATATAACATCAAACAAGGTACATCACTTGGTGAATTGATCAAAAAAGCTTTGTTGATACTATGGGGTGAGGCTCCCATGACCAATAGACGTTGCTTTGAAGCATTGGACAGATCCTTGCGTGATATCGTCGCCGCCGATCAACCCCATGCATCGGTTATTCCTTTTGGAGGGAAGCCTATGGTTCTCGATGGAAACTTCCGTCAAATACTCCCTATCATTGAGGGAGGCTCGAGATCCACCATTATCGATGCTTTAATAACGAATCCTAGTTATGGCAACATGTCACCTTGCTGAAATTGCAAATAAATAAGCGATTGCATAACCCGAATCTTGATGATGTATGCCGAAAAGAGCTCAAACTTTTCAGTAGGTGGATACTAGACCTAGGGAACAGTACACTACAAGCTGAGCAAAGAGAAGGGGAATCAAAACCAACGTGGATTGAGATACGAGATGATTTAGTTCTGAGGACAGAAGGCGACAAACTTGTTGCTATAATTGACTTTTTCTATGATGATTTTCATGCTTCTTATATGAAGCCATTGCTTATCCCCCAATTCAAGGAGGGAGACGGACCAGAAGTCTGTCTCATAAGTCTAAATGTCCATCTTACCTTAGCAAACGTGTTATAGTTTGCCCCAATAACAATACTGTAGATGAAATGAATGATGCAATCATAGATATGGTCCCATCGGATGGAAAAGAATACCTTAGCTATGATTCTATTTGTAAATCAAGAGATACATCATTAGATATTGATATATTATATCCGCCTGAGTTCCTCAATTCTATGAATGACAATAATTTCCCACGTCATAGGCTATTGTTGAAGAGAGGGGTACCTGTCATGTTGCTTCACAATCTAAACCAATCTTTGGGCCTTTGCAATGGTACACATCTCATTTTAAGAAACCTAGCTGATCGAATACTGGAGGCTGTGATAATAACCAACACAAATATTGGTGTTGTGGTCTATCTACCAAAAATAGCTCTTAACATGGGGAGTTCTAAGTGGCCTTTTATACTTCAGCGGAGACAGTTTCCAATACGAGTATGATACACAATGACAATAAATAAGAGCCAAGAACAAACTTTAACTAGAGTTGGTCAGCTATCTGTTGCAATCTCTAGAGCAACATCATGCCAAGGCCTAAAAATTCTTATAGAAAATGACGATAGAACATGTGGCAACAAAACCCGTAATATCATCTACCATGATGTCCTACAAGCTGCACACTCTTTGATAGAGCGCTTGATATGCTTTTGATTGTTCTAATTGGATGTGCATGTCGTATTGGTGCCCACTGTCATCTTCATTGGGCTATTAACGAAAGTATGCTTCGTTTATATGAGTCAAAATGTGAGTTATATTCTATTCGAGATACAATTCATTTGTTTGTTTATTTGTCTTGCTAATGTCAAAATTACCCTTTGATTCAAAAAAACAAATTTTATGAGCTTATTTATTTATTATTTCTGTTTTATGACCTTTGGTCGCTTCAAAAAATTGTTCTAGATTTATTATTTCTTCGGTTATTGCACGAGTGTACAAGTTGTCAATAGAAAACACCCTACCGTTACATAGATCTTGTATTTTAAACGGTGTTTATCTTGCTTATTTAGTATGCAAATCATAGCTATCCTATATAGATGTTGCTACACCTAATACAATTATTTATTATTTTGTTCTTTTGTGACCGGCCAGCTTACTAAGACTGCTTCAAGTTTTCAGGGTGTGCACATCCAACAATCACTAATAACTGGACATAACGTGAGTAAGATGAAATTATTAGCCTCAATAGTCTCCTGATCGCATGTGAAATCTTCTTTCCCTTAGCTTTTGTGGTTGTATTTATGAAATATATTCATTATTGTTTCTCTGTGTATAGAAGACCTTGATATTGTTTTAGTTCTAGTTTCCATACTTATTATTGTGTTCTACCTATTTTAAAACAAAAATGATATGCTGTATTTTTCTTATTTTCTTATCTACCACTTCGTTTGTTCTAAAACGGAAGCAATGGAACCCATTTAACCTTTTCTATTGCACTTTCTTATTAGCAAATGGATTACTCTCTCATCTCTAAGCTCACCCCAGAAAGGCAGCAATGGCACATCTGTACTCGACTTAGTAGGATGTGGGATTTTTGCGATCCCTCCAATGACCAGAGATTAATACATGTGGAGGTCATCCTGATCAATGAGCAGGTCAGCCCCTTTCTTTTATTTCCCTCTCACTAACTCTTGGTGATTTTTCTTCCATATTATATCGTTGGTGCATGATCAACTCCAAGCAGATAGCCATACCACCTTTTATTTTTTATATTTCTATTCTAACTTTCTGTGTTGTTACTATCTGTTTTTTCCAAAATAGTCAATTGCACTTGTGTTGCCAGTGATTTTCCTTTTGTGGTCGTGGCGGTCTTCTGGCCTGATCCTCGAGATCCACTGGTCATTTTTATATTTGGTCGAATCAGCAGTTTTGTTCTTATGTTGATCGCATTCTCTGGTTTTGGTCAAATCATTACGTTTACCTTTGTGTTGGTCGTGTTTGGTTTTGGTCGAATCCTCAAATTTCTTTGTGTGTTGTTGGTACCTCTTTTCAGTCCAAACAGTCCATTGCTTTTGTGTTAGCTATAGTTTCCTACCATGATCCTCGAGGTCCACTTGTTGTCTAAGTCTAGTCAAATCAGTGGTTTTTATTTTCATCGTATTTTGTCTCTAGGAGAATCATTTGTTGTTTTTTTAATGTTGCTTGTATGTTGTATTCTTGGTCGAATCAGTGTGCTTTCCTTTGTATTGGTCGTGCCTTGTTTTGGTCAAATCATGACATTTATTAATACTTGTTCCTCTAATCCTCGAGATCCGCTGGTCAGGTTTGCCTTTGGTCGAATCAGGGGTTTTGTTTCTATGTTGGTCAAACTCTATGTTTTTGGTCGAATCAGTTGTTTTGGTCGAATCAGCACATTTGTTAATACTTGTTCCTCTAATCCTCGAGATCTGCTGGTTGGGTTTGCCTCTGATTGAATCAAGGGTTTTGTTTTTATGTTGGTCAAATTCTATGTTTTTGGTCGAATTAGTGAATGTACCCTGGTTACAAACAACCACATTCAGATAGTATTATTATTATTATTATCATTCTTAAACAATACCTAATTATTTTATTATTTTGTCCTCTTTTATTTCCACTATTTTTAAATTTGCAGGGCAACTCAATTGGCGGTAGGATTTTCAAGGATCATGACCCTAAATTGAAGGCACTGTTATCTGGGGGAATGATCTACTACTTCTGTTATTTCAAAATCATGCTTGCCAAAAGCACTTACAAAGCTGTTGACAACAAGTACATGCTTTAATTCACAAATTGGAAAAAAATTGAAGAAAGCTTGAACAACCCTATCATGTTCCCTTCATATGTATACTCTTGTGGGTTTCGACAACCTAAAGCAACGCAATGGAAACCAAGAATTCTTCACAGGTGCGGTACATTTCCGCATAGCTCCACAGTTGCTTTATGAACCACATATTCTCCTCTTAAGAACACATAAAACCTTGCTATTTGATATCTTTCATCATCAATCATTTTTTATGTTCTATCCATGGATGTGATCGGCCTTATCACCGCAGTGTCAGGACTGGCTTCTATTAACTCAGAGGTCGCACATCAGATACGCAAAAAAGAGATGTCTACATCCGCAATCTCAAGTTTGCCTTTTTTTTATTGCCTAACACATGCATCTCCATAGTTTGCTCTCCAGTTTAACCATAATATTGTTATTCATGCCCAACTGCAGCAACAATTTCAAAATCGTCACATTGTGGGGATCACGTACTACTGAATTTGATGCAGAGGCCATTTGTGCAACAAGCACAGTTGAACCAGTTATTATTATTTTCGTGGGTACACTCATTAAGCATTTCAAAGGTTTTTTCTAAATAAAACAATTATTTTACTACTCCCTCTATGGAGCTTTCACTATACATTTTGTTAACCCATTACTTCCTTATCTTACAGATCAAGAAATAATTTCTGGCAGCCTAGCCTGTAAATGGTACATAAACATAGATGTGCTTGAATCAATGCTTTCAAAGACAGCTATCACATAATCAATAATATTTGATTTGCATCCCAGTATTAGCCTGCTTACATCGATATGTTACACAATTCATGAACCAATCACATGATTTTTTATCTATTGTTATAGCTTGCAAGTTCAGTTTCAACCCATCGAATGGTTGGCAATAGATGCGAATAGCCATGGCAGTGCCAAGGATATCGCGCCTACAAAGACTGACAATTGCTGAACTCATGGACCTTGATCCACATGAGGCTGAGGTAATATTTTCTATCCATGCATTCATAGGGTTATACGATTTGTGCGACAAAACCAAAAAACATAAAAGTTTCCTATAATGCAGAGATCAAAGTATATTTGTGACATTGTCATAACAGATACCATAGCAACTCATTCCTGGTCGTACACAACCTGCATGGACTATAAGAGAACTGCGAAGCCTTTTGGTGATCAATACAGGTGCAATTTATGTGACCTTGCCCCTACAAATGCCCAACCAAGGTATTATGGTGCGGTTTCAATCAATAGAACAATATTATGTGTGCTGCCACTACTGACCCTCCTAAATTTACAGGTACAAGCTAGCTGTCAGGGCCGGAGATCACACTGGGACTACTGAATTCGTGCTGTTCGGAGTAGTTGCACATCAACTAATTGGCAAATCCCCATTGACGTTGTTGAATTCGAACCTAGACCAACATGCCATTCCACAGGACATAGCAAGACTTATCAACCAAAAGTTTACATGGAATGTTAGCATGACAGAGAAAAACTATAGCAGCATGACTATTTCATTGCAGGTTAACATCATTTTGGATGCACAGTTGACTCTTCCAGTTCCTCAAGAATCCTCTCTAGGATCTCAAACTATATCAACTTCACTATCATCTTCACATCAGAGTCTCATTCTGACCCCCATCAAAAGTATTGAATCATCTTCTTATAAAACGCACAAAGAGAACCCTCTTCTTGCAAAAGACAAAGAATAAGCAACATCAACATCACCAGGCGCCCCCCAAACACCTCAAAAACTTAGTCCATGTGTATCTCATCATATAGCCTCTCCTGTGTGTTCATTGATTTTACTACATCCATAGTATGAGGTATGCTTTTGTTTATCTGATTTGTTACAAACTGGCTCAGTACCATGGAAGACGATGCGTCCTTGACATATTAAACACAGCTATCCTGTTCCAAAAAATGACCTCAGTAATACACTACTGCTACCATTTGTGAATATGTGCCAAAATACATATTGTAATTATCTCTCACTAACCAACTATTTTATAGTGTTGACTTTGAAACTCCTACCCATCTGCTACGAAGAGAACGCTTTTCCCCGTTAAGCAAGACAAAGATATTGATACCAAGTGACTGTATTTGCAAACTTTAACTACAAATACATGCTCTTGTCGGCATCATCGCCTTAATGTTTTTGTTTCAATTGTCTTTCTTCTATGTAGGAAACGCATTGATCACACTTGATATTGTCCTATGTAGACAAATGGACTTGATATATGTATTTTTCTCTGTAAACAATCATGGATTTTGATATAGTGCAGCCACATCAACCGGCTGTGTAATCTCACCAACAACTAGACTGCTAAAACCTGTCAATGCAACCACCAAGTATTACCATCTCCTATCATGCGTGTATACTGAATCAACCCCCAAAACTTTGTATTTATGCTGGGTGTGTTTTTGGTCGAATCAGTACCTTTGCCTTTGTATTAAGCCATGCTTGGACTTGGTCGAATCACCAGATTTGTTAGTGTCGTTGGATGATACACTGGTTGTTTTTTCCTCTCAACAAATTACCGCTTTTGTTTTTTGTGTTACTATGTTTTTTGTCAAATCACTAGATTTGTTGTTGCTTTCGTGGTGTTTGTTTTTTTGGGTGAAACAGGAAATTGCTTCTCTGTTAGCGGTGATTTTTTTTTTGCCTCTGGTCCAAGTAGTGATTTGTTTTTTTGTGTTGGTCGCATTCTGTATTTTGGGTCCAATCAGTACATTTGTTTTTGTGTTCTTACTGTTAGGTTTTTGGTCAAAACAGTCAATTGCTTTGGTGTCTATATTGGTTGTGTTCTTTGTCGAATGGTAGTTATTTTTTTGCGGAAACAGTGCATTGCTTTTGTGTTGGTAGTAGTTTTCCGGCGTGGTCCTTGAGGTGCACTGGTCGGGCTTTTCCTCTAGTCAAACGAACGATTTTGGTTTTTATAATGATTCTATCTGTGTGTTTTTGGTCGTGCTTGGTTTTTTGGTTGTGATCGGATTTGTGTTCGTCCCATTCTATGTTTTTCCTCGAACCAATAGATTTGCCTTAATATCAGTCATCCTAAGTTTTGGTCTTGTTTTCCCTTTGGTTGAATCAGTAGTTTTGTTTTTTATGCTGGTTGCATTCTATGTTTTTGGAATTATGTGCATGTGCATGTGTATGTTTATGAATTATGTGCATGTTATATGTTTAGAAATTAGGATTTTTTTTAATGTATATCTGTATGTTTTTAGGAATTATGTGCATGTGCATGTGTATGTGTATGTTTAGGTAATTATGTGTATTCAATGAAATTTTTTAATAAATTCGTTATCTAACATATGACGGCCCAATTGATCAAAATTACAGTTGTCGACAATTCGGACTCGGGGTCCCTAGTCGAACTTATGCAGAATTTGTGAGTTGTGAGATCTTTCAGGGTGTCCCTCCGGGAAGGGATGATGAGCCAAAGTCAGTCAGAGCACAGAGAGATTTATACAGGTTCGGCTCTTCGATGGTGGGAGTAATAGCCCTACGTCCTGTTGAGATTTCACTATATGCAGGAAAAAAAATTACAAGGTTATGGAAAAGATCATCACAGGCGAAGATCTTTTCCGTGTGACTATGTAAAACACAACTAAAATATCTTATGGAAGATTGTCGATGTTGATTGTGTTGTCTCTTCAATGTGTCACATATCCCCGTCTGGTGCATTTGCTCACCCTTTTATACTGGTCGAAAGGGCGCTAATGCACAACGGCTTCAAACAATTGCTCGGGTGCAGTTTTAGCAACCGCACTTAACTTCCACGCATGCTTAACATGTGCAATTAAGAGATAACCGCACATATTAATCTCCTGGCGGTTGTCTTCATACGTGGAAGAATCTTTGGAATACTCGGGATATGCTCGTTGTAGGGCATAAGAAACCCCGAGTCGCCCTGGTCGAGAGTTGTCAATGTCCCTCTGACCGCGCATTGTCCGTAATCACTTGACCACGTACTATCTGCGACCTTCTGTCCGCGCATCGCCTTCGGGCTTCTGACCGCGCACTGTCTACGGCCTGATCGCGTAAGGCCTGCGACCATGTGTTTGCGCTTCTCAGGCCAGCTGAGATCATATCAACGGACACTTACCTGGTTCGAATCTGTCTTGAACCAGACGTGCATTTATTCTGAACTAGCTCGAGTAACAATCCTCATCAGCTAGCCCCCAAATTTGAAGAAAATGAAGAGACATATTTACTTCAAATTTTAAAATTCACATCGGATAAGTGACCCTACGCTTCAAATCCTCCACTTAGTGGCGCACTAAGTGTGGCGGTTTATTTCCCGAGACGGACTCTGGGAAGTATTTGACAGGTAATGATGGCGCCGTAGAACCGTCTTTTAACCCGAGATAAAACTGTAAATGTTTTAAAAGCTCGAGGCATTCGTAAAACGAACCGTCAACCTGGGGGCTATAAATACCGAAGCCTCTTAACTTTAAAACTTCACAAATCTTTTCCCAACTAAGTCTTTTCCAAAGCCACATTTTCTTCTCTTTTGTACACTTCTCAATGGCAGATCAAAACATCATTGAGATTGAAAGCGATGAAGAGGAAGTGGCACTTGAATTTGACCAAGATTCCCAAAAGGTAAATCTTCTCTAGATGCCCTAGTTCAAGTTGCCATCTTATGTTCTGATTATTTCCTGAATGTTGTTGGAAACTCATAGACGACCGAAGATCTGGTCCCTCCAAGGAAGAAACCCAAGGGATCTTCTAGTGGCACAAGGGTGAGAGACGCATCATTGCTCTCTCTTCCTTTGGCTCCTGTAGTCCTCCCTATTCATGCAACTCGGCAGGTCGAACCTTCATCTCCACCTTTGGAGGTTTATAATAACCCTTCAAAGCCTTCTTCTCAGCTTTCTCCATCGCGACCCAGCGACCCCCGTCTTTTGACGGGTTATCAATTTTTTGGTTGGCAAGTTGTACTTCCGCGACCAGATGATCCTCAACCTATGTTGGGGAAACAATCTTCTGGTGGGAAGGTTGCACTTCCACCTCCTGATGGTTCCTGACTTTTGTCGGGTGATCTACTTTCTGGGGGAAATACTTCAACCTCTCCCTTGCGAGGATTGGTAACTATTTTCATCCCTTCCATTGGTCGTTTTATCTTGTAAAACTAACACTTTTATGTGTAGGAGATGAAAATTGTTGGAGCCCGCAGTGACCAGCCTGCTGAGATTCAACCTCCTTCCCTCGAACAGACTCTCCAAAGGGAAAAAGAGGCCTTGGAGAAGAAGATCGAAGAGATATCTTCGGCCATTCTGCATTTGGCAGAATGTTTTGACAGATCCCGTGAAGAGGCGCACCAATTCCGCCTGGAGAGGGACTACGCTCGACAACCGTGAGAACTCTCTGATTCGATCAGGGGTGGTAGTGCTTCTCTGATTCGGGACGATGTAGATAGGCTTAGAGTAGTTGATAGTTCTCTTGGGGCGGTCAGTGTAGATCCTACTGACGCCAATATGTCCCTAGGAGAACTTTGTAAACTTCTCTCGGATCAGGTCGATGCTCTGGTCGCCTGTATCCCTTTTGTATGCAAGGATTGTCAGAAATAAATATTTCTTTTACCTTACATAACTTGAAAACTCTTTATAATCTCTGTGTGAAAATATGGTCATAAGTAATGTCTTCACGACCACACATACACAAGTAAATCTGAGTACTGCGATTAGAAACGAATTAATGTATCATACCGCAACCAGTACTGGTATCGCGATCAGAACCAAAGCCGCGATCAGAACTGAAACCGCGATCAAAACTGAAACCGCGATCAGAACTGAAATCCGATCAAAACTGCTGTAGCGATCAGAACTGGAATCTTGATTACATAATGCCTTAACCATACCATGACCGTCTGTATTGCGATTATCCGTTTGCAATGATCACAGAATACCATTATGATCAAAATGCAAACTACAAAGTGATCACAGGAACACATTGTGACTAACACACAAAAATTTAACTTACAAAAAACATGAAGGATAACTTCCTCCAAAAATTTTTGTAACATTTTCATGTCCCTAGGTACACCCTAGCCCCCGAATTCGAAACAACAAACACTTCTTGTTTCAGATTCACTTATTGAAGCATCCATTATGGAAAATGAATAAAATATTCAATGGAACGTTGCCCTCAATGGAACGTTGCCTCGGGCCTATAAAAGGAGCAGGTAGCTTCTTGAGGAAGCCACACAACCAGAAATCTGTCTTAGAACTTCCGCCGCACAAAACCCTCATTCCTCATCCTCCATCGCCTCCAAAGTTGCCAGCTTTCCTCACCATCTTTTGCAAGAAATGGCGTCTTAGAGCTGATCCGTTTACCACACAGAGGAGAGCCTGGTGGCACTGGAGAAAGAAGAGATCCTTCCCCCGTGGCTGCTAATCAACTGGCTGCCCGCGGAGAAGGATCAAGAAACCCCAATCGTCCAAGAGGGCGAATTGGTTTTTTTGTGGAATACCTGCGATGCGGGTTCCGATTTCCCAAGAGTCGATTCCTGAAGGGAATCTTGGAGCACTATGGGTTGGAGTTGGTGAATCTTCACCCTAATGCTATCCTGATCCTGGCCATCTTCCAGCACCTGTGCGAAGCCTTCGTCGGAGTGCTCCCAAGCATGGAGCTCTTCCGGCGCTTCTAGTACTCGGCATGGTCGAAGAGCGCCAGTGCCGCCGGATGTATTTACTTCCCGATAAGGGAAAAGAAAGAGTATCCCTTCCCACCCCTGCGGGACTCCGTTCACGGGTGGTACCAGCAATGGTTCTACTGCACCCCTCCGTCGGAGAGCGGGTTGTGGTTCGAAAACTCCCAACCGGAGAAGTCCAGCGAATTGGATTCTCTTCCTGCCCTAAGCGCGGAGCAGAAGAAGCAGGCCCAAGTAATTCTTCACTTAGTCTAGCAGGGACTAACCGCTCGTGACATTATTCGCGACTTTGTGAAGAATCAGGTGAGCCCCCTACGTGAAAGGGCTCATCCGGCTTGGGAAATATAGTCAATGGCGGATAGCACCTTGGACTATAACAACGATACATCTTCCAATCAACAAAAACATATATTCCTTCTGAAATGTCGTATTTTCTAACTTGTTCACTTGTGACGCAGCTCTGCCTTTGTCAGAAATTGAAAAGCGGACAAATTACCTCCTCAAGGCGTATAGTGCCGATGTGGAGGGAATCAGGGGATCACCTCACCCCCAGAGCCTGATCAACACCAGTGATGACCTCAGATAGGAGCGCCGAAAGGTATGGATTTTCTCAATAGGCTCCATTTGTAGATCATTCACTCATCTCGCATTAACGAGAACAACTTGAATGATATAGCTCCTGGGAAAGTTTGGCGAGGTGACACGACCAACCGAGGATGTTGGTGTCCTGGGAAAACCATCTCTGAAGAGGGTAAAGAAGATATCTTCGAAGCGCGGGACGAAGGAATGAGGATTCTGGGAGAGGCTTCCTCGCCAAAGGCTCCTCTTACCGCGAAGAGAACTGCGGTAAGGTACTCGATGCCCCTGTTATCCCAGGTGTAAACTAGAATCACTTCTTCGTCATACAGGGTGAAGGGAGCGAGGAAGAGGAGGATGACGTCCCTCTTATCCGTCGCAAGAGGAAGATGATCGCTCCCTCGTCTAGCGGGATCTTGTCTCTGCCCGCGAGGACAGAGACGACCACAGCGGGTCCTGCAACCACTGATAACCCCGTGGTTGCGGATGAAACCCCAGTATCTGAAGCCCGGGAGGCTTTAGGATTTGCTACACCTCTCCCCCTGACAGAAGGGGTGACTAAGGTAAGATTTCTCACAATCTTAGTGGTCTTTATCCGTCCATGAACATCCACCAAGCGATGCTCGTACAGGAGGAAGAAAACATCACCCCTGTCTGCCACGAAGTGACTGCTGCCAGCCCTGGGGTGGCGAGCACTCCACTCCTGGCGACAGGAGTGGGGATAACAGAGCAGGACACCGCGACCAACAGCAACCCCGTGGTCACAGATGAAGTCCTAGTGCCTGCGGTCCAGGAAACGCCTGGTCCAATGGCCGTATCCCTACCGACCGAGGAGGTTACCCAGGTAAGGATTATCACAGCTTGAGTCTTTATTATTCCTCATGTATGTACCTATGAGTTCGTGCACATAGGGAGAAAAAGATAGGGTCCTCTTCATGAAGAGGAAGGCCAGGACAGACGACGACTGTCCTCTTTTCCTTGGGGAGCCATCTTCGAAATCCCAAAAACTGGAGGGATTTCGAGTAAGGTAAGAATCTCCCCTGTCGAGACAGGATCAGATTACTGTGATCGAATGTAGAAATCTTAACTGATGGTATTTTTATTTGCTTAGGCGTAGGGACTTAGCACCCAGCCCTTCAGCGGCCTCGGCCAGTGTTGGGCCTTCCGCTGCTACCGAGGTCTCTGGGGAGCAAAGCTCCATCCCTTCGACCAGGGAAGTCTTTCGAGCTATTATAGATGGGCTATCTGCAGAAGTCCAATCAGACTTATTGGAATCTACAGCCCTAGCAAAAAATAAGGGTTAGCGGGAAGACCCATCCACTGCTCCTACTGGGGATAAGGCGAGCCCAGCGATTCAACCTTCAGTTGAACCGAAAAGGTGCTCATTCTGGGAGTACGTTGAGGTACACCGAATATCTCTTATGAATTTTGCGTTTGTATAAGAGCATCCAGATTTTGAAACTAATTTCCTTCCATGTCATAGGAAATGACCCACATGGCAACCATGTCGATGGCTATGGCGGATAGCATCGAGGCTGCAGAAGAGGAAACGGGTCGCCTACAGCGGTAAGAAAAGTGTTTCTTCACTTGTCCGAATGTAAACCCCTATCTTGATAATCATCTTTTCTGTCACAGAGAAAATGCTTATTTGATGAAGAATCTCACTGATCGGGAAGACCAAGAGTTCCGAGCAGCCTCCAAGATCTCGTTCCTGGAGACTGAACTCCAAAATTTGCGGTCACAACTCTCCTGTAAGCATACTCCTGACCAGAGCGAATTAGTTTCATTGTATGAACTGTTTGTAATGACCTTCTATCGCAGCCCGAGACGACCAAATAAACCGGCTCGATCAAGAGAGGACAAATCTCCAGGCGACCATTGACTCTGTTCACAGGGAGAACAGAGACTTGAGCACGTCACTCTCAACCTGCAGCAGTGCTCAAGAAAACATCTTCGGAAAACTGATGATGGTGGCTGGTCTGCTGAGGGCTGATGTGGTCGAAACCGCGGTGGATGACCTTAGCCTAAGCGACTGGACCACACTGGTCGCGACCCAAGCTGAGTCACTTCTCGAGTATCTTTCTGAAGATACTAGGCGGCAGAAAGAGGCGATCAAGTCAAGAGTTCGTTCAGCAGCCTTCGCCATCCTCTGTCGGCTTCGTCTTCGCCATGGCCCAGATCTTGATCTAAATCTAGCAGCGGAAGAGACAGAGGTCGAGAGTGAAGACCAGCTTGGGGTTATCATGGGGGAGGTCAAACCCCTTGTAGAGAAACTCTTGAATGAGCTTGGCATGATGTAAATCCTTGCACCTGTACAGATACAATTTATACAATGCAAATGCATGCACTTTTTGTTTAGGAAACACTTCTTCTTGTTCCATGTTGCGACCATATTCCCCTAGCCCCGCCTGTGGTTATGTATACTAAAGACTTAGTATTATGAGCACAGGAGAAATATAGGTGTAACGACGACAAGGGATACCCGACCAGGCCGATAATCATATTAGATACCATACCCAATCTTATTGCAAACCGGCAGCCACTCTGATGACCAAGGACATGCCAGCAAGCCCCGTGTGCGTTTAGAAACGGCTTATTGAGGGGTGTCTTGTCTGGAAGTGATCACGAGATCAGCCAGCGAATCCGATCAGGGTATTGTGGCAATATAACCATCGGCGACCAGCCCCCAAGCTAGACTCGCATCATACAGGCAAAGAAGGAATAATTCACACATGAAACAACTAAAAGCGCCAGTTTTGTTAAATCATGCTAATTGAAAAGGAAAAGGGATTGGGCACTTACACGTAAAACTTGTGTAGTTGGTCGATGTTCCATGTATTAGATAAGATCCGACCATCCTCCATCACTAACCGAGCTGATCCTGGTCGCGGCACTGAGACAACAGTGTAGGGGCCTTCCCATTGCGGGGAGAACTTGTTACGACTAGATTGGTTTTGTATTTTACATAAAAACCAGACCTCCCACGTGAAGACTACGTGGTCGCACCCTTTTGTTATGGTATTTGCGCAAAGCTTGAAAATACACCACGGACTTGACCAGAGCTCGATCACGTTTTTCTTCTAGGAGGATGAAATCTTGTAATCGTTGCCCGTTCTAATCAACTTGTTCGAATTGATCTGTTCGGACAGAACTGATACTAATTTCCATAGGTAACACAGCTTCAGCCATGAAAGAGGAATGGTTTGTAGGGCATAGGTAGGTTGATGAACCTGTCTCGCATGAAATTGACACTGCGGACATGTCTTGACCATATTCTTGGTATCATCAAGTGCCGAAGGCCAGTAAAATCCTTGTCGGAAAGCCTTGCCGACCAGTGTACGATATGACGTGTGCGCACCGCATACACCGTCATCAATCTCTCTCAAGAGGGATTTACCTTCCTCTTGGGATACACAGCGCATAAATACTCCTTGAGTACCTTTTCTATACAAACTCCTTCTATGAGCTTGTATAGACGAGCCTTTCGAACTAACCGATCGCTTTCGGTTTCATCCTCGGGCAGGGTCCCATGTTTGAAATAGACCCTCAATGGATGGGTCCAATCTCGTTCCTGTCCGAGGTTGGTAACGCAGACTGTTACCAGATCATCCTCGACTGTAGTCATGATCGAGAGATCTTCCAAGTGTTCGACGAACACTCCTACCGGAGCGGATGTGCGTGAGGACCCAATTTTGGATAATTGGTCTGCGAGAATGTTGTCCTTTCGCGGGATGTATTGGACTTCGAAATGGCTGAAGTGTTTTTCCAATCTCCTCACTTCCCCCAAGTAATGAGCCATTGTCTCATCGGAGGTGCTATACTCCTTGTTTACTTTGTTTACGACCAGTTGTGAGTCTCCCCTCACCACTAATCGACGGACTCCGAGGAATTTAGCTGCCTGGAGCCCTGCAAGAAGACCTTCATACTCTGCTGCATTGTTGGTCGCAACAAAGTGTAGTTGAATGACAAACTTCAGCTGTTCGCCCTGAGGTGTAACTAAGACCACTCCAGCCCCCGAGTGTTGAAAACTACGAGAGCCGTCAAAGTACATTGTCCAGTGATCGGGGCATTCCAAATCTTTGGGCGCCTGCATGGGTGGCTCAGGATTAGTCCATTCGACCATGAAGTCGGCCAGGACCTGAGACTTGACCACGGTGCGGGGCGTGAAATGGATGTCGAACGCTCTAAGTTCGACAGCCCATTTGGCGATCCGACAAGATTTCTCAGGATTGCGGACAATATCCTCCAATGGAAAAGATTAGGGCACTGTGATCTTATGTGCTTGGAAGTAATGACGTAGCTTACAGGAAGCCATCAGTAGCGCGTAAAGTATCTTCTGGACCTCAGGGTATCGCTCCTTAGAACCATGAAGTACCTCGCTTACATAGTAGACGAGTTTGTGCACACCCTCTCTATCTGCGATCAGAACAGCGCTGACCGCGTGAGGTGTGGCTGCCAAGTAGAGAAGTAATGGTTCTTCTTTGTCGGGAGAAACCAAGACCGGCGGACTGGATAGATACGCTTTTACCTCCTGAAATGCCTTCTCGGACTCATCGGACCATGTAAAATTGTGATGTTTGCGTAGGGCTTTAAAGAATGGTAGTCCCCTTTCGCCTAGTCGCGATATGAACACGCTTAATGCTACCATGCAACCTGCCAGGCGCTGAACATCCTTGATGGTCGAGGGAGACCTCATCTGTTCGATAGCCCTGATCTTCTCAGGATTGACCTCGATTCCTCTGGAACAAACAAGAAAATCAAGAAGTTTTCCTGAAGAAACCCCAAAAGAACATTTCTTCAGGTTTAATTTTATTCCATATCGATTTAAATTACAGAAGGTTTCAGCAAGATCTTTTTGCACTTTTTACAACCAGGTCGTCTACATAAGCTTCAAGATTACGCCCCATCTGGGAAAGAAAGGTCTTTTGCATCAAGCGCTAGTACGTGGAACCTGCGTTCTTGAGACCAAACGGCATTCTGACGTAGCAGTAGGTGCCAAACGGTGTGATGAAGGCAGTCTTCTCTTCATCTTCTTTTGCCATGCTAATTTGATGATATCCCGAGTAAGCGTCCAGGAAACTCATCAGTTCGTAACCCGCAGTAGAATCGACCAGCTGGTCGATGCAGGGAAGGGGGAAGTCGTCCTTCAGACAGGCACTATTTAGGCTGGTGTAGTCAACGCACATGTGCCACTTGCCATTTGACTTGCAGACCATGACCGGAATTGCAAGCCATTCCGGATGATCAACTTCGCAAATAAATCCAGCCTTTTGGAGTTTGTCCAACTCCTTTTAGATGGCTTCCTGCCGGTCCACAGCAAAACGCCTGAGCTTCTGCTTTATTGGTCGCTGTCCAGGTCGAATTGCTAACCTGTACTCGATTACTTCCCTTGGGACACCGGGCATGTCGGATGGTTTCCACACAAACACATCTGCGTTAGCTCGGAGGAAAGCAATGAGCTCGAGTTCCTATTTGTCATCCAGGCCTGATCCAACCCGAATTGTCTTGGACGGATCATCTAGGTACAATGGAACTAGTTTGAGTGTTTCAACTGGTCGAGGAGCAGCTTTGATCATATCAGTGGACACTGTGGAGATCTGGGCATCTCGGAGGGGAAGTTGGTCCACCATCTCCAGGGATAGCCAATCAGATGTCAATGCCACATTACGACTACCTCGGGCCGAAATAACACCCTTGGGGCCAGGTAACTTGCCGCACTAGTAAGCATAGTGCATAGCCATCATGAATTTAGCAAGAGATGGCCTGCCAAAGATTGCATTGTAAGCCGAATCACAATCAATTACATCAAAAGTAACTAATTATGTTCGGAAGTTATCTGGTTCTCCCAGCGTGACTGGGAGCACCACCTGTCCCAATGGTATCATAGAGAGACCAGGAATTATCCCATAAAATGGATGGATTATGGGCTTGATTTTCGAACGAGGAATCTGCATCTCGTCGAGCGCCTTGACCAATAAGATGTCCAAGGAACTACCTCCGTCGATCAGGACCCTTTCGACTCTCGCATTGCTGATAATCGGGGTAATGACTAGAGGCAGCCTCAATGGTCGAGTAAGCCCCGCGGGACAATCAGAGCAATCAAACGTCAAAGGTGTATCCGACCAACGGGGGTACTGAGGTTCACCAAGGGGAGTCTCCGTTTAGTTAACCTCTCAGTAAAAGGCTTTAAATTGCCTCTTAGAAACAAAAGAGGAGGAACCTCCAAAAATAACATTAACATGATTACGAGGTACCTGGTAAGACATCTCTTCGTCCTCGTCGGCGTCTCTTAGCCCGCAAGCTTGTTCCTTAGTTGGTAAGGTTGGCATAGGTCCGATTCCCTGGTAGAAGTCGTCCAACTGCTTCAACCAATTCCTGCAATTCTTGAGGTCGTGGCCTGCGGAGTTGTGGAGCGGACACCATTTCATGCCTTCCTGCGGGTTAGTCGACTTCTCTGGCTGGTCGGCACTGCGACCACTAGAAGCAGTTTTATTTTTAAATGGATATTTGTTACCTTTGGTCGATGGAGACTTCTTTGTGACCGCGACCTCTCGGTACTGTCCAGATCGACTCCTTCTCGATTTCTTCATCTTCCCACCTGATGAAGGTTCTGGCTTTTTACTTAAATCCTCCCTTTTCATGTCCTTGAGACCTGGTTGAGGTGCTAGGTTACCCTTATCAACCATCCGATTCCATTCAACAGCCTCGGCTGCGTCGGAATATCGATCGGCCATATCAAAAAGATTGGCTACCGATCGAGGAGGATGGATGAGCAAATCTTCGGTGAATCTCCGATATCGAACGACGTGTTTAAACGCCCTGATAACGGAGTTGTCATATATATTCGGGATGGTATTTCTCACCCCGACAAATCTCTTGACAAACTGACGAAGAGTTTCAGTCGAAGTTTGCCGTAGTCGATGGAGGTCGTCCTATTTACCTGGCTTCTGATAACAATTTTGGAAATTGTTGAGGATAGCATCACACAACATTTCCCAGTTATAGATTGAACCCTCAGGTTGATTGAACAACCAGGTTCTTGCCGGTCCTTCGAGGACTGTAGGCAGATAGTTGGCCATGACCCGGTCATCACCGCCTGCTGCCTGAATGGCAATGATGTAGATTTGGAGGAACTCGGATGGATTCTGAGTTCCATCAAACCTCTCTATGGCCCCTGGTTTAAACTTGTCTGGCCAAACGACCGCACGAAGGCCGGGTGAGAAAGCTTTGCAACAAACATAAGGACCGTGAATGGACCTGCGACTCTCAACCTGATCACGGGCGACCTCACGCAAAGGGGAGGTCATTCGTGGTCCCAAGCGAGAGTGGACAGGAATTCGTTCCCTATCCCGAGAATCCTCCGCCCATGTGGCCTTGTCATGCTGAGACGGGATTGGTGGTGGACGATTCCGTCTACCAGAACCAGAGTTAGAGTACTTTCGGTCATGGGAATGTGTCACTGACCAGGAAGAGGCCGTTGGGGTCGCCTCAGATGCGACCTCGTCCAACCTCTCTGCCAGGATTCTGGCGAAAGCCAGTTTCTGCGCATCTGTGACCGTAGGAGGAAAATTACGCAGGACCTCCGCGATAGATCGAAGCAGGCCATGCGTACTTCTCCTAGGGGCACCAGGTGTTACCGTTTCTTCATCTGCCAGGAAATGCTCTGGGGGTAAAGACGGTGTCTGGTCACGTCTACGACCACGTGATCAACGGGAAGAACTCGGAGCAGCATCGTAACGAGCCTGCGCATTTTGAAGAGCCTCTAGGGCTGTTCTGCAAAGTTCGTTGTCTTGTTGCTCACGATCTTGATCTTCCTTTTGTTTGCATTCCTGTTCTTCCCTAGCAACCCGTTGAGGGGGGTTTCTTCCGATAAAGCAGCGAATTTTCTAGGGAGCGAGGTCGCCAATGGAGAAAACATCTCCGTTTGTTCCGAGTCAGACTCGAAATCAAAGAGACGATGGAGGTTATCAGGGTCAAACCTCCCGGGCTAATCTCCTGGTCAACATTGTTCTTACCCTCAGCAGGGTCGTACGATGGACCAGATTCAACCTCTAGCGCATTAAGAACCTCATTAGGCTCTGGATCTGCGTCGGTTGCCTCCTGGTCGATAGACATGACCTGAGTGGTCGAATCGACCCCCGGGACGTCTTCGTCTCCAGTTTCTTCCATTGGAACAGGATCACTGGGTGAAGGCATCTGGATGTGGGCATAATCCTCGAGATCGAAGTCGTTCTCGAAATCATATGCTCCAAACATGGTTCATCTAACCTCCGGATAGAAATTAGGACGCCTTGAGAAAGGCCCCACAGTGGGCGCCAGCTGTCGACGATTCGGACTCGGGGTCCTTAGTCGAACTTATGCAGAATTTGTGAGTTGTGAGACCTTTCAGGGTGTCCCTCCGGGAAGGGATGATGAGCCAAAGTCGGTCGGAGCACAGAGAGATTTATACAAGTTCGGCCCCTCGATGGTGAGAGTAATAGCCCTACGTCCTGTTGGGATTTCACTATATGCAGGAAAAAAGATTACAAGGTTATGGAAAAGATCATCACAGACGAAGATCTTTTCTGTGTGACTATATAAAACACAACTAAAATATCTTATGGAAGATTGTCGATGTTGATTGTGTTGTCTCTTCAATGTGTCACATATCCCCGTCTGGTGCATTTGCTCACCCTTTTATACTGGTCAAAAGGGCGCTAATGCACAACGGCTTCGAACAGTTGCTCGGGTGCAGTTTTAGCAACCGCACTTAACTTCCACGCATGCTTAACACATGCAATTAAGAGATAACCGCACATATTAACCTCCTGGCGGTTTTCTTCATACGTGGAAGAATCTTTGGAATACTCGGGATATGCTCGTTGTAGGGCATAAGCAACCCCGAGTCGCCTTGGTCGAGAGTAGTCAATGTCCCTCTGACCGCGTACTATCTGCGACCTTCTGTCCGCGCATCGCGTACGGGCTTCTAACCGCGCACTGTCTGCGGCCTGATCATGTAAGGCCTGCGACCATGTGTCCGTGCTTCTCAGGCTAGCTGAGATCATATCAACGGACACTTACCTGGTTCGAATCTGTCTTGAACCAGACGTGCATTTATTCTGAACTAGCTCGGGTAACAATCCTTGTCAACAGTAATTGGCTGTGGTTTTGACTGTAATTGGTTGTGGTTGTGGGAGTAATTGTATATGGTCATGGCAATAATTCTCTGTGGTTTTGACAGTAATTGGCTGTGGTCGTGGCAGTAATTTTTGAGGTATTGAAGTTTCTGGTCAAAATGGATCTAGTCGAACTAGGTCTGAATTGGAGTTGGTTGAGCTAGACCTGATTTGGAGCTGGTTGGGTTCAACCCAAATTGAAACTAGTCGAACTAGATTTGCTTCTGTGTTCTTAGTGCTTGTTTTTGGGGAAAAACAATAGCCTAATTCAGTTTTGGTTGATTACGTATATTTATTTTTGGTTGAAACAATCAATTCCTTTTGTGTTGGCAGTAATTTTCTAGCGTGATCCTCAGTGAGGCCCAATGGTCATATTTGGTCTCTGGTCCAATCGACGATGTTGTTTTTTTTCACTGGACAAATCAGTTCTTTTGTTTTTAATGTTCCTCGCATTCCATGTTCTTGATCGAACCAGTACATTTGCCTTTGTATTGGTCATGGTTTCATTCGGTCGACGGTCGCTGATGGATATTATTACCCGAGTTAGTCGCCCAAGCCTTTCCATGGTCGCACATG
Organism: Pharus latifolius; assembly: GCA_019359835.1. NCBI lineage: Eukaryota > Viridiplantae > Streptophyta > Magnoliopsida > Poales > Poaceae > Pharus > Pharus latifolius. The sequence continues at coordinate 25,695,750 of CM033327.1, forward strand.
CCTTTCTATGGTCGCAGAAAACCACAGAAAGAGACTTAAGTTACATGTTATTATCTTTTCATTGTCACAAAGACCAAGGAAAAAGATAATGGGATAATCCAAGGATATACTGGACATAACCCATCAAGGATGTTTAATTCCCGTAATTTTAGTACTTGTAGCCATGGAACTCTATAGCCTCAATGCTTATTGTCGCAAAGTCCATGGTCTCAAATATTATTATATTACCTGCGAGTATTATGGTCACGGAGACATTTTCCCGTGATTATCCCAAGTCGCAGAAATAAAGCCAGATACCAATATATGGTCGCAGTTAGTGCGCGACCATATATTGGTAACTTATACCAATACTTAGATCATGCAATTAAGTTAACCATCCTTGATAATCGTCGTGAAGATGAGGATGAATATACAATTTCCATAAGTGCATGTTATAAATTGGTGAATAGCAACTGACAACAACTGATGGCTACCGCTACACAGCAGTTGTTGACAACTACCAGGCATCCCTTCGATAAAGCAACTGACACCCTTTCGACAAGTATAAGTAAAGAAAGTTAAAAGAGAAGGCAGATCCTTTTGGGAAAAGAGTTCTCAACAAGACAATTGAGAACTAGATAATACATTATCTTTGTAATCCATTATACTCATAGTGAAAAACTAATAGTAGGGTTATTACTCAAACTTTGAGCGCCTGAACCTGTATAAATTTCTGTGTCATTAGATCCATAGATGCGGTGATTTCTCTAGTGATTGTCTGAATTGTCTCCCTACTAAACAAACTAAATTTGTGTGAGTTCGACTAGGAACCTTGGTGATGTGAATGGTGTCCCGATCTTCCGATAGGTAGAGGTAAATCAATTGAGGGAGAACCCGACATTGACGATCCAGGTTCCAATCAGAACTAATTCGAACCCCTGCAATCGCTACACCACGGCTCCGTTGGTTATCAACCACGTCAAGACACAGTTGACCTCGCCACGAAGGCTTATCCCTGTAACACCCTAAGTTTAGGGGTAAAAACTTTCTTTTTCATGAACATCATGCATGCATATATCTGTAGTAGTAGCCAGATCAGTATCTATCTTAAGCCCTAAAATTTCCAAATCTATCCAGTGAACCCAAATCAAGATCAGATTACTCAGATGTGATCTATTAGTTACTCTGAGCATAAAAGCCTTTAGAAGCTAGATTCAATTCCATCTCTAACTTTCAGATCTTGCAATCTTTTTCTGTTTTCAAAAACAGGAATTTAATTAACATCCTAATTACCCTAAATACTCTGAACTCAGATTTAGCCAAATCTTGACCTAATCCAGACCAGATTATTCTTGGATTATGATCATGGGTATGCCAATACCTTAATCCAAAAAGTTGGCAGCCAGATTTCATCATTTAAGCCTTTCTTCACAGATTAGTCCAATTGTATCGCGAATCACTCCTTTTCTGATATCTGGAAACCCAAAAAGGCTAAAATCCTCAAATCAACTCCAAATTCAAATCTGTTTTAGGGAACACCTCCCAAATTCTAATTAATACAAAATCTTCTTTTATCAGAACACCCAAATCTCTCTCCAATTACCTTGAATTCAAAATCGACCAGAACTCAGATTTTCATTACCCTAAAATACCATATTTTCAGTTTATATCAAAGACCATCAAATTATGCCAGATTTTATCAAATTTCTTGCTAGATGAGTATAAGGTATAAGTTTATACTCACCTGTGAAATCAGATTGCAGATTACCCCTCTCTAAACCAGAAATTACAAATCAGTCCAGAATTCGATCAAAGATTTTTGCAACTAGGTCCCTGGTTCGACCAGAGCTACAGTTTGCGACCAGAACTGCAGTTCGCGACCAGAGCTCCCAGCTCCTTCGACCTCGACCACAGCCAGCACAGTGTTTGATCACTTCACTTCGACCAGCGCCGTTGCGACCGCGACCAAGTGCGCCGTGTCGCCGTGCTTTTTGCCGCCACTCAGCGCCGCGCTCACCTGTGCTCGTTCACGGCCGTGCTTTCATGCGCACACGTGTTTGCACCTCAGTTATCACCGTGGCAGTCCTTGTCCAGCACATCAGCAGCTCGCGCGCCAGAGAGGAGCTAAACCTGCTTGTCGTTGCTTCAACCCGAAGATTCCACCAACACAAGCACCTTAGCCTCCAAGCAGTGAGCTTCATCTTGTCTTGCCTTTAAATAGCAGCCTAGAGCAACTTCTTCGTCTCCAGCACTGCCCTCCAGAACTTCTTAGCAAATTAAACTAAATTCCCTCGACTTGTCTTCTTCCCTGGAGAGCCACCGAGGAGGAGCTCGACGCCAGGCCGATTCACAATACCAACTTCCAAATTGAAGTGATCAGTACGTTTCTCCTGTCTACCTTCTCATGCTATAGCATTTAATCGAGTTTTAGTGAACCACAATGCAGGCGATTGCCGTATTTTGAAAATTTCCTGTTCCAGCAATTGTGTCTGCTCCAGTCCAAATTGATCTTTCCTGTAATAGAAGAAATTGATCAATGAAGTATTCTCAGTAAGCCTAAGCATCAAGATTTCAAAATTCAGTTCAGATTGAAGTTTTCCCCTTTTCTGTGCGCCACCGGAGATGGGTCACGTCACCAGACCGTGCCGTCATTCCTCCAATCCAATTGACTATTCCAGAAGTTTTACCTCACTTCCCTATGACTCTCATAGCAAACAATTGACCTCTGAAGTAGTATATTGATTTTGCCCAATTCGGTGCTTTCTTCTCCAGCCGCGGTGTTGACTTCCTCGCCGACGCCGCCTTAGGCCGATTCCCTTCATCCACACTATCTGAAGCTGCCTAGGAACTCAACTGTGCCTTCAAATTGGAGTTTGAATCACTACATCGCTCTGTTGCCGTTGAAGCCGTCTTCTTCTCCGGTGCAGCTCGTCGCCGTTCGCCACCGTGCCATCTCCAGTCGACCCCACTGCATCAAACAGTACCACTTAGCTCTAGCTAGCTTCAGCAACCTCAAGTCTTAGCAGCGTAGCACCAAATCCTAATTTGGGTGTTTTACCCTTCGCTGCCGTGCCGCCAGCGTGTCGCCCGGTCGCCGCCAGCCACCGCCGTCGATGCCACCTTGTCTAGCATCTTCACCTTGATCTCCTGAACACTTTCCTCTACTAGCTCGATCTCTGAATCTGCACAGAAATGCCAGATATCACTGTGCCAAGATCTTGTCCAGTGGCTTCACTGTGTTGTGTCACCACCGTGTTCTTCGCCGATTTTCATCACTGTTCAGCCATCTTCAGCCTTGAAACCTGTTGAATCATTTGTTCCTGTTATCAAGGCCTATCTCTTAGAAAAACTGGTGCATCAATTGGAGCCCTAGATCAAAAGATATGGCAAGCCCTAGTTTCTGGCCATGTTAGTCCAATGCCAATCTATGCCAACCAGTGGCATTAGCCCTTTTCACCTCCCTCCAGACATGAATCTTGAAAATGACTTTGTCTCTTAGACTCCTTCTGGGACCCTCATTTGAGGAATCCCGTGGCAACCGCCCAGGTGGATTGCGCACAGATAGGTTCATTACAAGCTCACAACAAACGGAAAGCAGTTATTGCACAAAATATAATTAAACAGGTACGAGGTCACAGGGACCAATATTACATTAACATAGCGCCCAGAATGACGCTACTTAGGGTTGCTATGAAAATAACAGGTTTATCCATACAAGAGTCGGCATCAAGATACCGAACACACAAAACAAAGCAGACAGCAACAACGAAGATCTTCACTTCTGGCAGCAACGGTTCTGGTAGGGCTTCCTCCACATCGAACTCAACTCGGCGCGAGACCCTCCTAGAACTCCGAATCATCTGGGGCGTTCCCATCCTCTGCTTCATCTTCATAACCAAACGAATTGGGATCGGTGAATCCCTCTTCTGATTTGTTTGAAAAGGCAAGGGTGAGCATGCTTTGACACAATGCTCAGCAAGTCGTTTATTTACAAATGCAATTATACAGATGAGGAGTGATCAAGAAAAGGGGTTAAGTCTTATAATCATAAATATTATAGATTTCGATCCTTTGATCTTTCAAATAAGGGTTTTATTTTCAACAACGGGGTTTTTGAAAACCTTAAAATAGACTTCAAGAAAACATTGTGGATGGTGATCCTCCATGATCCACCATTTTGAATTAGCCATATTATGAAAACTTTTCCCAAATATTACTTGTGTTGAACCACATGGATAAATCCACCGCGAACATACTCCATGAACTAGGAGTACAGAGTATCCGATACTTTTCTTACGCTTTGCAAAGGTGTACCTCTTTTTAAATCCACTTCTTCACTTGACTTTCAAGTCGGGCCAACTCCATGCGACTTATACACATGTGACAAGGCCGAGATCACACAATGCTTTTGTAGTCTAGTATTAACAATATCCCCGCCCGGTAAATAGACAATTAAGTCTCAAGTACCGTTGTGGGTCCTCCTCACTGCCTTACTTCCTAGCCTTTGGCCTATGCTCCCGCAGGACACATAGCCTTGGTCTGTCCACGTGAGACATCTGACCGTCATGATTACAACCGCGCACGGCTTAATCAGAGGCATAGGGCGTCTTCCTTCTTTCCACCTTTTCCTCTCATACTTTTTCTGAACTCACATCACTCACGGACGAACTGCGTCCAACCAGTTTCTCCACGCGAGAAACCAGACTGACAAACCATGCAGGGAACTGGTAATACCAAAAAGCTACTAAGTCGTGCCTGTCCCATACCAGGCAAGTGGTTGGTACGTTTTTCATGCCGCATAGAGGCACAACACAAGGTTCTTGTCCTTATGAATTAATAGTGAGGAGCCATCCACATTCCCTGGTGCGCACCGCACCCTCTCCATACAAACCAATCCTCACTATCAATTCTAATTTGTATTTTCTTTCACAAAAAGGGGTTTTCAAACATGTTTTTCACATATTAGCCATTTCACATCCAACATGTACATTTAAATAAGAGTAGAGTTTAAGCATAGCATCCTAGGGTGACAAGGTTGCATGATGATTCAATCTCAAAAAGGGGTTTCCACATGAGACTTGGGTCATATCTATTCACATGTTTCTAAACATAGTTTTATTAAATACTCAGCATGCATATATCTTTAAAACAATTAATCCACTTTATATCAAAATACTAGGTGAGACATGATCAAGGGTGGCGACTTGCCTTGCCAAGTTGGGTCTATGAAATCTGCTGGATCTTCAAACGTTCCTTCCAAATCTTCCGCTCCTTGCTCTGCATTCGCACGAGAGCACACACAACACATACAATACATAAGCATCCAGAAAATAGGCTTTATACAAAAATATATGTAAAATATAAACATGTATGCAGACGAGGGGATTTGGGCAGAAACAGAACAGCGGAGAAAAGGATACTAGGGTTAGGTTCACTGGACAAGACTCGAATGCGACGAAAGCCAAGGGTTGGCATTCGGTTCACGAACAGACAATGTCCGAGAAGGACACAAGAATGATTTGGGGCTTCTAGATGATCAAAACTGGTGCAAGAGGTGGCATTGTATGCCAAATGCTGTGAGGGGCCTAAATGACAAAGTGAACTTTTCAGAAAAGCCCTTGGATTGTCTGAAAATCACAGCAAAGCTCAGGACACAGGAAATCGAATGCCACTGTACAGCAGCGAACTAGGGCACATGCGTCTAGGAGATCCATGCATGCATTGCTTTGCCAACTATGTCAGGGAGGTAGGCGGGATCAAGACAAGGTTTCTGGTGGAAGGAATTTGGCTGGGGTGGCTTGTCGGCGACGAACGGCGAGGTTGAAACCTTCGGCCGCCTGAGACAAGGACGAGCCACGGTGACAGAGAACTGGAGTGGATTGAACCTGAAATTGGTTGAGGGGAAACACTCCTGGGGTGGTGTGGATTGTTCTAGAGAGAGGAATTGGGCAGTGGTTAAGTGTGCGAGCTCATCGACGTTGTCACCGGAGTTGGAGAAGACGGTGAACGACGAACTGGCTCCACACAGCAATGCAGGTTATAAGCTTTGGGCTACACCATCTAGGGGTTACAGGGAAGGTGTAGGTGGCTTCAGTTTGGGGAGAGCAGCAACGAGGCACGCCGGCGACGTGAGACATCCACGGCGGTGCGCGAAAATTGGGAAAACGCACAGCACTGCATCAATTTGAAAACTGGATGAATAGGCTTGCTAAGAAAGGGCTAGGGATCATTTGATCCTACTGGAGTGAGTGGTGAAAAGCGCTGGAGCGAGTTTAATTTCTGGAACAGGGGTTTTCTAGTTTTCCGGCAATCACCGGCGATGGGGATCACTAGAGTGCAATTGCTTGCTTGGACACGGAAAGATGGGTGTGGGGAACTCACTGGTGAGCTTGGATTGAAGAGAGGGGCTGTGGTTTGCTCTGGCGACGATGGCCTCAAAATCGGCTCGTCGGGGAAGAAGGGGAAACACTAAAAATCTGAGAATTTGGCTAAGTCCTGGAGTTGTGGCTTCTTCACAGCACTGAGGGGGGGTTTAAATAGGCGTTGAGGCGGAGCTTGCGAGGGGAAACGGCGCGAGAACTTGTGCCGGGGACGAGACCGGCCGGGTGCAGCTGCGACAGCGGTGACCGGCGATGTGAAGGGGCGCTGGCGATGTAGCGGCTCTGCAGGCTTTGTCGGTTGCATTGGAACTTCACTTGGGACGGCGCAGATGCGAAGGCAGCAGCACAGCTCCGGCAACGACACGTAACGCATGCAATTGCCATGGCAATGGGCGCGCGCGCGCGAAGACAGTGCTAGAGCGCGGGCGTTTAACCGCTGGACATGGCGAGGTACTGGCTGCTGGCACGTGCGCGCGGGGTGGCTCATTTGCTCACAAGCGCAGGCGACAAGGGGCGATGGCCGGCGGCGAGCAAACGCGGCGAGAAACACGGCATGGCTCCGGCGAGATGCACTGGTCGAAGGCAACGACCAGGCCCTGGTCGAAAACGGCAGAAAAGAACAGGAGGGCTGATTTGCAATTTTGGAAATTTGATTCCAGGGACTGATTTGTAAATCTGGCATTTGGCTTAGGTAGAAAGAGTTTTGACTTTGCTAAATCAATCCACAAAGTCTAAGATATTGATCAGCAGCTAGGGATGACAAAATTTTGGAGATTTAGACAAGTTTTGAGATGAACTGAAAACAGGGTAATTAGGGTAATCTGATTTTAGAAATTTGACAAGGCTGAAACTAGGGTTTCGGGAGAGATTTGGAAATTCTTCCAGAAGGGAAAAATGTCCAGAATAGTGAAGGGAAGATGTTCACTCAATCAAATCAGAATTTGGAAATGATCTGTGACTTTTAGCCTTTTTGGGGTTCCTCAGATATCTGAAAAGGACTAATTTGAGAAACTTTTGGACTGATCTGCGAATATGACCTGAATGAAGGAGTTTGGCTGCCAACTTTTTAGAGTACCACTCTAGCATAACCAAGATCTCATCCTGAAATGCAGATAGTCAAGGCAGGCTAGGGTTGGGAAAAATAGGGGTGTTACACTCCTGATGTTGTGATCTACATTTTTTTCTTCTTTCACAACTTGAGTTGAGACCTCTATCAACCATTAACCCTATGTCGACGCCTTGAACCGAATGTCGACCTAGAGACATTCATCAATTTTGGGCAAACCAGCTGTGGACTTAATGTCCATATTGCAGCCTTGAAGCCCTAAGAATTCCTAACACCATCCTTAGCTCAGATTCTATAAATTCCAAGGTTTCGACCCAATCAGCTTGCAATCTCAGTCCGTTTCAACATCGCTAGGATCTTTGCTCTTAAGAGCATGTTGCATATAGATTTTAAAGCATTTAAAATAGTTTGTGATCTTTGTTTGCTTATTTGTTGGAGAATAGATCAAGAGCCCAAGTTCGAAGACTTCGTTACTGTCCTGACATCGACTACTGTTTCTTACGACGCGGAAGGCAAGTCATATTCTTGGACATCTTGAACATATATTTTATGAGTTACTATAATATAACCTTGAATATAAGTAATATTGCATGTGAAAGAATGGTTGAGATATAATTTGGCAGTACTAAGCTGGATGCTTGTTAAAAGTGGAATGATCAAATAGTGAGCCATGAATTAATATATATGTATTTATATATATTCATGAAATAAAACCCCTAGCCGTGACCAGAATTTTGGTATGGAATGGTGGAAGCACTGGAGGTGCTTAACTGCAAAGGATGAGCAGGCACTAAAGGTGCATGGTTGTGGTATGATCTGGTCACTGGCATATAAGGACTAGAACCTTGTGTTGTGCGTCTAGTGGCATGAAACACGTGCTAACCGCAAGCCTGGTATGGGACAGGCTTGAACAAGTACTTATGCGGATCGCACATGAAACCCCTACATGAGATGGGAAGTGATGCACGATTTTACACGTAGTGCGGCTCCTACACATATCACTGAATGTGATTGCAGGCTGACCCAGTAATGGGAAGAGGCATTCGGGGTGGGGGTTTGGGTACAACCCACCACAACTGTGGTTCGCGAGAGATCCACAGGGTCAGGGGTGAATTGTGAGTGAAACGTAACAAAAGTTCTTATTATATCCACCTTGCCACTCACAATATGAAGTGAGCCAGGGGTCCAATCATTTTGATAGCAAGGGCATGAAAGTGGAATATCTTGCGGGTAAATTGGTACCTCTCTGCAGAGTTAAAAACGTATTCAAATACTCTGAGCTCCCGGGTTTATAAGAGTCTGCTGCGGTGGATTAAATCCACGGGATGTGGCACAAGTATGTTTTCTAAATAAAATTTGATAAGTCAAGATTACCCAAATGACATGTATTGTCATGATAAGGGGTGCTACCGTGGGCTGTCGTGTGTCGACGTGTCGTAGTAGTGCTATAATTTAGTGAACATGAATAGCGATGCTATGTTATGAAAAGTGCTACCATGAGATGAGATATGAAAGAAAAGACTATTTTACAACCATCCACACTTCTTTACTAGTTTAGGTTCATATCATCCCTACTATATGTATCTACTCTTACCTATGACTTGCTGAGTACGTAAGTACTCACCCTTGCAACCTACAAATCAGTAGATGGAGCGTTCCATGATCGAGATGAAGGCGTGGAGAACTTTGTGGATCCAGAAGGAGGAGAGTCAGTTTCGTCAAAGTCCTGATGTGTGTTGTTCTGCAGTCAACTTCTCACTATGGGAGGGTCACCTACATTCTGCTGTGTAGTTGTTATTTTGCTAAACCATGTATGCCGCGAAGGTATTGTAATCTCTTTATGTAATATTAAGGCCAGCAGGCCACGCTATTTAATATCTTGTAAGTTTTGCTACTGCAATGTGAATATACTCATGTGCTTGACTTATCCTGGGAAGTCAATGGTATGCATATATGGGACCAGCTGCAGAGGGCTGGGTCTCCACGGGAGTAGTCGTAGTCCCAGTTTCGGGGGGCGACAATCCCTGCTTGCGAATCGAGAACACAAGCAAGAACACGGTAAATGCAATCTAAATATTGCCAATTACCAATGAAGAGTACGAGTTGGGGTTCTACAAACCGATGAACGGCGAAAACTGTCTAAGCAGTATAATCTAAGAAAAACCTGAAGAAGAAGAAGGGTAGCGGCGGTCATAAGTAGAGCGGCGGCCAGAGGAGGGGTGCCGGCCATGATGAGACCCACACACACGCAACCCTAGGAATACATGGGCTTTTGGCCCAAAGAAGAGGTGATGCAGCACCTGGTAGTTTCTGTCCCGTGGTGTCTTTCGGCGATTCCCGTCGTTCCTCGCCCAATCTGGCAGTGGGACCAGAACCATTGGAAAGCTTAGGAGATAAGCTTTCCGTGGAGTGGTGGATCGTTGAAAACGGACTTCGGACGCGAAAGTTACGGCCGTTTGAAGTTGGACTGCTCCTGGACGGCCGAACCGGGCTTTTCTGCGACTTGGGCTTCGACGGCGACTTGGGCTTGGAGTTGGACCTTCCTTGGGGCGTCGAGGCTTCTGGCATGAGGCTCTGGACTACTGATGAAGTCTTGAAAGGCACGGCTTGTGGATTGAGGCCTCCATGCATTGAAGAAGTAGTAGGGGAAGGAGCGGCGGTCGCAACCGTGTCAGCGATGTCCTCATCACTTGGTTCCAATCGTCGACAGCTGGCGCCGTCCGTGGGGATCTTTTCAAGATATTTTCTGATTCACCAGGGTTCATTGTATTCATGGATCCTTCCCTTGTTTAATGATTCTGAGAACAATTTCTATCTCGAGGATAATGTTGATGTCATGGATGAGGACTACGTCCCCATCGAAGATGACGATGCGACCCTCAAAACTTATCCCGGGGAAGAATCATCTCTGGTTCCAGTCACGTCCATCGACCAGGAACCCGAGAAAGCAATTCGCTTTCCTTCTATGAGTTTTGCCACATCCGAGGGTGAGTACGTGCCACAACCCATTGTCCCAGACAATACAAGAGATGAAGACCTTGAATTTAGTCTGGAAAATTTTGCTCTGAACAATTTGAAGTCTCTCTTTGATTTCGAGTCTAACTTGGACAAAGAGGAGATGCTTTCTCCATCTGCAACTTCTGTTCCATGGAAAGTTGCTGCGCTTTTTGAGGAAACCCCTAAGCAACACGTTGCCAAGGAAGAAAGAGAACGCAAACGGGAAGAAGACAAGCGCGCGAGCTGCGAGAGCCCGAGGTTCACAAGGCCACAGAGGAAGCTTTACATCTTGCACAATTTTGCCACGATACCGCCACCTACGACTTTGGTCAAGAAACTTCTCGCCAACGACATCTTGATGGTTGCAAACGTGACCAAACGCCACTCTGGGCCCCGGAGTACTCCCCGATGACTGAAGCGACAATGGTAAAAACTCCTCTGGCACCCAGAAGGTGTACACAGGATCGTATCCATATGATTGCAGAGGCACTTCGCAATCCTCCCTCTGGCTTCATGAACGATGATGGGGTAACATTTGCAAGGGCACTTGCGGATAACCTTGATGGAGTTGTGTCGGATGTAACTCCAACAGCATCATCATGTTCGACAACTTACTCCCAAGAGAGGGATAGTTCTTACCAGAGCCAGAGACAACGTAATTGTATACACACTACATTAACCCAACATGACAAAGCCAGAAAAACTGGAAGTTGTCACGACCGTAACCATGAACCAATGCGCTCATGCTTGGGACCACGTCGTGAGTTTCCTCAAGGTAACTCTTTCCGCAAGCAAGGCGATAGTCGCAATGATCGACAACCACGTGTTTCATATGTGGGTTGTAAGGCTTTCTCGCCAGGACTACATGCCGTGGTTTGTCCTGATCAGTTCAAGCCTATCATAATTGATAGATTCGATGGTACTCAAAATCCATCTAAATTTCTCCAAATCTATGTCACTGCCATTCAAGCAGCAGGAGGAAACGAACAGGTTATGGCAAATTATTTGCCAACGATCCTTGAGGGTCCGGCACGGACTTGTTTGTTTAATCAACCAGAAGGATCAATTTACAATTGGGAAAGGTTGTGTGATGCAATCCTCAACAATTTCTAGAACTGTTATGAAAAGCCTGGCAAAGAAGATGATCTTTATCAACTACGCCAAACTTCGACCTATTGTTTGCTGGAGGAAGCTCTCTCGACCTATTGTTTGCAAAAGCACTTGACGAGATGCAAATACGTTGTTCAAAAGTCAAACCAGTGGTTCACACATTTTTTGGGATAATTCCTGGTCCTTCGATGATGCCCATTGGACAAATTGTACTGCCAGTGACACTCGGGGGACCAGAGAACTTTCGAATAGAGTTAATTACTTTTGATGTAATTGATTTTGATTCAGCTTATAATGCAATCTTTGGTAGGGCCTCGCTCGCCAAATTCATGGCTGCAACACATTATGCTTATCAATGCATCAAGGTGCCAAGACCAAAAGGAGTGATCACAGTCAAAGGCAGTCAAAATACGGCTCTTAATTGTGATCGCATATCCTTGAAATTGGTCTACTAACTTCCCCTCCGGGATGTTGAGGTGGTGACCAAGGAATCAGATGCGGTCAAGGTAACTCCGCGACCAGATGAAAAACTTAAGAAGGTTCCCTTATTCCCAAACGACCTGTCTAGAACCATTCAGATTGGGTCAGGGCTAAACGATAAATAGAACTTGCGCCCATTACTTTCCTCCAAGCTAACACAGATGTGTTTGCGTGGAAACCATCCGACATGCCTGGAGTCCCAAGGGAAGTGATCGAACACAAGCTAGCAATTCGGTCTGGACGGTGACCAACAAAGCAAAAGCTCAGATGCTATGCTCCTGATCGACAAGAAGCCATTCGTTCAGAGTTAGATAAACTCCAGGAGGCTGGTTTCATTGGCAAGGTTGACCATCCAGAATGTCTCGCAAATCCGTTCATGGTCCTGAAATCAAATGGTAAGTGGCACATGTGCGTCGATTACACTAGTCTCAATAATGCCTGCCCGAAGGATGATTTTCCCTTCCCCGCATCGATCAATTGGTCGATTTGACAACGGGTTGTGAACTGATGAGCTTCCTAGATGCCTACTCAGGGTACCATCAAATTAGCATGACAGAAGTAGATGAATAGAAAACTACCATCATCACACCATTTGGCACTTACTGTTATGTCAGAATGCCATTTGGGGCTCAAGAACGCTGGTTCAGCGTATCAGCACTTGATGTAGAAGACCTTTTTATCTCAACTAGGGCATAATTTAGAAACTTATGTAGATGATATGGTTGTAAAGAGTTTGAGAAGCTCTAATCATATAGATGATCTCACTGAAACTTTCTGTAATTTGAATAAACATGGAATCAAGTTGAATCCTAAAAAGTGCTCTTTTGGAGTTTCTTCTAGTAAACTTTTAGGTTTCCTTGTTTGTTCGAGAGACATTGAGGTTAATCCCGAGAAAATCCGGGCCATTGAGCAAATGCGATCTCCTTTGACCACGAAGGAGGTGCAAAGCCTAACCGATCGAATGGTGGCTTTGAGTCATTTCATCTCGCGGTTGGGTGAATGTGGATTACCATTCTTTAAGATCCTACGTAAGCACAATGGTTTCTAGTGGTCGGATGAAACCAAAAAAGCCTTTCAGGAAGTAAAAGCATATTTATCAAATGCTCCAGTGTTGGTTTCCCCGATCATGGGAGAACCATTACTCATTTATTTGGCTGCTACCCCTCACGCGGTCAACGCAGTTCTGGTCGCGGAAAGGGAAGGTGTGCAACGACCAGTATATTATGTAAGTGAAGTACTGAATGGACCGAAGGAGCATTACCCTAAAGTCCAAAAGTTACTTTATGCTCTCTTAATGGCTTCCAGAAAGCTGCGACATTACTTTCAAGTGCACAAGATTTTTGTGCCCTCGTCCTTTCCCTTAGGGGACATTCTCTGAAATCCGGAAGTGACTGGTCAAGTTGTGAAGTGGGCAGTAGAACTCAGAGCATTTGATCTCCATTTCACTGCTCAAGTAGCAATTAAATCTCAGAGTCTTATAGATTTTGTGGTCGAATGGACTAATCCGGAACCACTTGTGCAAGAACCAGCAGATTTGAAAAGTACCGACCACTGGACGATGTATTTTGATGGCTCTTGAAGTTTTTCAAACTCGGCGGTTGGAGTGGTCTTAATCAGACCCCAGGGCGACCAACTACAGTATGTCATACAATTACACTTTGTTGCTACCAATAACGCAGCAGAGTATGAAGGTCTTCTAGCCGGCCTTCGAGCAGCCAAATCCCTTGGAGTCTATCGATTACTAATGAAGGGAGATTCACAGCTAGTCATAAACCAGGTGAATAAGGAATACAGCTGTTCTGACGAGACAATGGCTCTATACCTGGATGAAGTGAGGAAATTGAAAAAACACTTCAGAAATTTTGAAGTCCAATTCATTCCGCAAAGAGACAATATTCTCGCAGACCAATTGTCAAAATTGGTTCCTCACGTGCATTCGCTCCAGCAAGAGTGTTCATTGAGCACTTAAAACAACCCTCAGTCATAGAGGCACTAGAGGCGATGACTAACATCGCCACCCTCGAGCATGAAGCGGATTGGATCAAACCATTGAGGATCTATCTCTCACATGGGACCTTGCCTAAGGACAAAACCAAGGGTGATCAGTTAGTTAGAAAAGAACGAATGTACAGACTGGTCGAAGGAATCTTGTACAGAAAAGGTGCTCAAGGAGTACTTATGCGTTGTATACCTCAAGAGGATGGACAAACCCTTCTGAGAGAAATTCATGGAGGCATGTGTGGTGCACATGCACCCTATAGAACGCTGGTCGGAAAAGCTTTTCGACAGGGTTATTACTAGCCTTCGGCACTCAATGATGCCATGCAATTGATCAAAGCATGCCCACAATGTCAATTTCATGCTCAGCAAGTTCTAGAATATGCATTACAAACTATTCTCTTAACTTGGCCATTCGTCGTATGGGGAATAGATATTGTGGGTGATATGCCTCAAGTGGTCAATGGATACAAGTTTTTGTTCATAGCCATTAATACGTTTACTAAAGGAATTGAGGCAGAACCAGTCCGCAACATTACCGCCGCTGCGGCAAAGAAGTTCTTTTATAAGAACATAGTAACACGATTTGGTGTTCCAAGTCGTCTCATTACCGATAATGGATCTCAATTTGTTAGTGGTGTTTTTCTAGACTATTGCGACAATATTGGAACCAAAATTTGTTTACGTCCGTTACTCATCTGCAAAGAATGGTGCAATAGAACGCGCCAATGGGCAGATAATACAAGGGGTTAAGAAATATGTTTTCGACCTCCTTAAATTACACTCGGGAGCTTGGGTAGAATAGCTCTACTCCGTTCTATGGGCACTTCGCACTACATCCAGTAGGGCTATAGGCGAAACACCTTTCCAACTGGTTTAAGGTGCAAAAACCATGTTTCCAATTGAAATCCAAATTGGCTCTGTTCGCGTAGATAACTTAAATATCATAAATTAAAGTGAAACACGCACAGATGAAATTACTCTTCTTGAAGAGAAACGCGATCAAGCATTGATTCGGTCTGCAGCATATTTACAAGTTTTGTGTAAATATCACAGTAAGAGGGTGCGACCACGTAGTCTACACATAGAAGACTTGGTTTTGAGAAAAATTCAAAACCAGTCTGGTCCCAACAAATTCTCCCATCAATGGGAAGGCCCCTACACTGTAGTCTCAATGACACCACCAGGATCAGCTTATTAGGTATGGAAGACGGAAAAATTTTATCTAATGCCTGGAACATAGACCAGTTGTGAAAATTTTATCTGTAAGTTTTTCCATTTCCATTGTAAATTTATTAAACAATAAAGTAACTTTTTAACTCTATGTTATGGTTACATTCCCATTTTTGTCCTTATTCTTTTCTCGGGCCATGCCCGGGGGCTGGTCGCAATAAGCACTTTGTTATGATGTTTAAGTGGGTTCGCTGGCCGATTTCATGGTCACATCTAGTTAAGACATCTCTTTATAAGCCGTTTCTTAACGCTTAAGAGACTTACTAGTATGTTTCTGATCATTTGAGTGGCTGTTAGTTAGCAAAAAACTTGTGCATTTATATTAAGATGTTTATCCTTGAGAACTTATGATCACATATCAGCTATGACACCTCTTTGTAAGCCATTTCTCAACACATAAGAGACTTATTAGTATGTTTCAGATCATTCAAGTCATAATTTACTTGAAATCCTGCGACCATTATACTATACTTTCAGTATAAACGATCATAGGAGGGGGCTAGGGAAATATAACTATAGCATTAACATATTTTCAATCATTGAATTTTTTGCTAATCATATATATTTGCAAGGAACAAAGACTTCTATAATACAAGTAAACATTTTCATTTGCATTTATAATTCCATTGTCACAAAATACAATGAGGCTCCACGCTCTTTCTTTCTGTGTGGGACGATGCCGGGGAATGTGTCGAGGGAAATATACATCAAGAGAGGTCAAGCTCGCGAAGTAGACTTTCTATTAGAGGCCTGATTTCATTTATGATTGCACTCATCTGATCCTCGCTATCAAAAGTTGCATCTTCCACCACAGGATTCAAATTTAAATTTGGTCCATGGTGATGCCTAAGTTTGTAGAGGATGGTAGAGGACAAAACTCCAACGTTGGTCTTCAGTGCCTCTCTTTGCCTCCTCACAATTTCTAGGATGTTGTCAACTAGCGAATCAGTTTGGGCTGTGATCAATTTGCAAGACTCACTAAGGCTTAAATTATCCCTCTTAGGATCAATAATATCTACCTTCAGTAAGTCTACATCCATCCTCAACTTCTCAAAGGTGTCTAGCTCGATACTGATACAGCTCCCGATAGTTGCTCCTTAAGCATTCTTTTCGTTGTGGACAAGCTTAGCAGTACCCCTGGCCTTCTCACTAGCTACTTTTTGACGATCAATGACAGTATAGAGAGTATCAAGATCAATTCCTCTCTGGATAAACTTTTGCTCGAAGTGATTTTTCTCTTCAACCAGCTTATTGATTTGCTCTTCTTGCACTGAAAAGAAGAACAAATGAATTCAATTGAATTCATAAAATTCACAAAGGCAATGTAAAATTATGTCAAAAGTGAACTTACTTGCTACCTTGTTTTGTTGTTTCTCGCAAAGCACCAGGAGACTTTCAGCTTTTTCCTAGAGAGAGTTGTATAGCTCTGATGCTTGCTCGAGGTCGCTGCCTTCTCTTTGGCCTCCTTCAATTCGGCCTCAAGCACCAGAATCTTGGCAAGTCTTTCATCACTTATCCTATGGGCTTCAACCAGTTCTCTTCTTAAAGAGGGAAGCTCAATGGTTGCAGCTTCCTCGTTGCTGCGCCTATTGGCCATCTCCTCAAGCAGAGCAAATTTTTCCCTGCGACAATGAGTATTATTACAGTCTCTAAAAGACTAAGATTAAAAGCAAGATACTTATTGCTTCAACTGGCCATTTCAGTTTGTGTGACCTTCAATCACTCCACTAGCAGGCCAGATGTGGTGGCAACACGTGCCATGTTCTAAATAAAACAAAAAATAATGGGAAGAAGATTCCTAAGGAAATAAATGAAACTTTAAGGTAAAGATTTTTACTTTCCTCTAAGAATTCATCAAGGAACTTCTCAGATAGGTCTGCAAATCCAATTGTTTGGCTAGTAGAAGCCAAGCTATGAGGCTCCTGTTGGGGATTCATATCCTGAGCAGACACTGAATCTTGGCAGATTGGACCGCTATTTCCTCTGTCCTCTCCTCTCTTTGTTCTTCAATACCAGAGGGGGGAATTGTTTCTTCAACTAGAGGAGAAGCAAAGGTACTTGTCTGTTCATTTCTCCCCATGGTCAAGGTCGCAACCGCGACCTCAGCTTTTCCATCATTGATGGGTTCATTCGATTGAATGTCTTGAACCACCTCATCAATGATGGTCTCAGGTTCTTCCTCAGTGACCTGTGAAGCTACGATTTCAACAGTTGCAGCAACTTCATCTGCAGGAGCTGTATTTTTCACTACTTCATCTGTAGCCTCACCATCTCAGCTTCAAATAGTTTAGTTGGTGGAGTAGGCAGTGTAGCAGATGAAAGAAACCCTATACTTACAATTACAGGCATGATAAATTATTCCTAACTAGATATTATAATTTAGTTAGAGAAGAGGCAAATATTTACTAAATACTGAGTCCCATAAAATTTCGGGAACTCGAAGCCACGCCCTTAGGAGACAAGAGCGTGGATAGTGCCTCTGGAGCAAACTCATCGGAGGCAGTTCTTGTCCTCCTCCTCAACTTGAACAAGGAGGCATCTTCCTCCTCCTCCACATAGCTTCCTTCTCCCTGTACAACCATGAGTTGATTCATAGTTGTATTAGGTAAAGTTTGAGAAGCTAAAAACATTATTGCAACAACCCTCTTAGTCACAATGTGAGGTCAGTTGTATTCTTGGCAGGCAGATAAGAGACTTAAGATGTTAAAAACTTATTAAAAAGGAATTGATGTCTCTCAATGCAATGACATTACTAACCCTCAACCAAAAATAGAAAAATTAGTTATGGGGTTGAACATATTCTTTTTCTTTGACGGATAGCTTGTCGAATCTTGCCAGGCCAGGGGGAAAGAATGGGAAAGACGATTTCACTATATTTCCGACAAGGAACAGGGCCTATCACAAGAATATTTTTTTTTGTTCTTAAAAGAGAGATTTCCTATCTTTTCTTTCAACTCAGGAGAAATACGGTCGGAGGGCGCTAATTCAAATCCCTCGGGCAAAATAAGAACAGCACCGCGACCTACCTTTGTTGGCTCGCTACCACCTTGGTCACGAGAACTCCCGTGGCCGCAGCTGTTGATGTTGTCACAGGGACACCCATTGTGGCAATGGTTGCAATCGCCGCTATTGTGGTCGCAGGAGGGGTGATAGGATTTATTTGCAAGACTTTCACCCTGGCCAAATTCTTCATCACAAAGGGAGCCTTCTTCGGCTTCTTCAATGAAGAACCACCAGAGTATTCTACATTGTCGCCGATAGGCCTTTTTTGGGCTACTGGGTGCATGAACAACTAGACAAATCCAAAATGAACTTCTTTTGGTAAATTATCGTTCAAAATAAAATATGTACAAGTCTTCTGGAAGAGTAATACCTTTCGACGTGCCTGGCCAAACTCATCAGTATTGCTAACCAGGCTCTGTAGCCTCGGCGCATCAATATCGCCTTCCTCGGCCGGGTTATAAGACTTCAGAAGGAAATTTGCCCTTATGTCAACATCATAAACAGACAGGACTGTTAAAAAATAACAATCAAAATGAGACAACAAAACTCAATTCTAAAGGAAAAACAGAATGAGAAAAAAATTACCAATCGACCAATCCTAGGATTGGGACAATTACCCGGGTGATAGTCCGTGGTAGCATCTTCCAGGACCCTAACCTCCTAGGAGGGATGATCCCTCTTCTTCAGAGGGCTGATCAAGTTCTTCACAAAGTCTTGGATCACATTATGAGCAGTCAAGCCCTTGTTCATCAGGTATTTGATTACCTGGGCTTGTCTTTTCTGCTCGTCATCAACGAGAGGAGCAGAATCCTTCGCCCGGCTCTTCTCTGGTCACCGATCTGCGAACCAGAGATGGCTCTCCTTAGGAGCCAAACAATAGAACCACCGCTGATACCACTTGTGAACAGAGTCACGAAGAGGAAAATGAAGGAAGTCCTTCTTCTCCCACAACCTGAAGTAGACGCACCCAGGAGCAGCGGTACCTTTCAAGATCGCCAAAAAATAGTATTAGCGGAAAAGAGCAACACTGGGCAAAACCCCAATGTATGCCTCACACAAATGCTAGAAGATAGCAAGAATCAGAATGGAATTGGCATTTAAATTTACCAATTCCAAATCATAATATGTGAGGACTTCCCAAAAAAAATCACTCTTTGGGAGACGAAATCCGCAGCACAGAAAGTCCTTGAAGAGCACCAATTCACCCTCTCCATGATCTTCCCCAGCAAGATGCCATGGGATCAACAACCTTGAGGGGAGATAACCCTCCTTTTCAAAGGCCAGCAAATTCTCCTCCATTCGGTGACTAGAATGCATCCAGCAAGCCATTGATTTAAGTTTGAGGGAACGAGGAGAAAGCTAAAGATGAAGAACTCAGAAAAACTTGGGACACTAAAAAAGCTTTGAAAATTCTGAGAATGGTTTTAGGACAAAGGAAACTTAAAACATGGAGTTTTAAGGTAATATTCCTCGGGTTTCCAACCATTGCGATCACATCAGAAGACTTATTTTCGACAGAAATTTGCATTTAATGCTTGTCACAAATAAATTTGACACACGCACTGTAACACCCAAGTTTTTGATTATCTTTTCTGCTTACGAATCAGCATAACTTCTTTGGAAACCCTGATGTTTTAACCCTATCTTGATCTTGGGTATGCCACTACCTTAACCTAAAAAGTTGGCTGCTAAACTTCTTTCCCCAGATCATTTTCACATTTCAGTCCAAAAGCGTTTCAATTTAGTCCTTTTCAGAAGTTTCAGAAAACCCAAAAAGGCTAAAAGTCCCAGATCATCTCAGAATCCAAATCTGATCAAGTGATAACCTTTCTTTCATTTTTCTGAACATTTTTCCCTTCTGGAAGAATTCCAGAATCTCGACCAAAACCCTAGTTTCAGCCTCGACAAAAGTTCAAACCCTAATTACCCTAATTACCCTGTTTTCGAATTTTGTCAAAACCACCAGATGTTATCGGATTTCATCATTTTTCCTGCTAGATGAGTCCAAGACATTTAGTAGCACTCATCTGCAAAATCAGAATTCAAATCAGCCCTTCAGATCTTCAGAATTGCAATTAGGCCCAAATTCCCGAGCCAAAACCTTCGCGTTTCAGTCCAAAGCCTTGCAAATAAGCCCCTGGCCTTTTCTTCGACCACGACCAGGAGACCGCGTGCACGACCGCGACCAGTGCTCGTTCGACCAGCGCCCTGCCGCTTTGCCGCACCGTTGAACTTGTCGCCGGCGAAGCCCCTCGCGCTGCCACCTCACGGCCACGTAGCCCCCAGCCGTGCGCACCTGTACCGCCACCGTGGAGCGCTCAAGCCCCACCGTGCCATCGTCTTCCTCGCGCGCGCGTGCTGCTGCTGCTGCCAGGAGCTTTATGCCACTTGGCTGCCATCCCGAAGATCTTCGCCACCACCTCCTGACCGAATCCTGCTTCCCCGCGATTCACCGCCTCTGGCAGAGCCCCGCCGTGTCCCGAAATACCTCGATGACCGTCCCGGCGTCAGAAGAAGATACCCCGGCGATTGCTGCTGCTCCCGAGAGCTTCACCCACGGCTATAAAAGCCCCCTCCCTTGCCCAGCATTGCCTCACACCACCTGCATTGTAAGCTTTAGCTTCCCTCACCCGAGAGCATCCGAGTTCTTCAGCGCCGCCGCGAAGCTCATCTTCCCCGGCGAGCAACCGTTGAAGCTCACGGCGCCAGCCTCGCCCGAAGCTTCCCCTTCCAAACCAACGCCACCAGTAAGCTCCCTACACCTCTCTCTACGTTTCATAGCCGTTAATTGGTCCCCCGGCGCACCTCAACGCCGGCAATCACCGGAAAACCGAAAAGCCCCTGTTCCCGCAATGCCTAGCGATTTAGCCCGAATTGGCCTTCGTGCCAGTGATAGGAATTGACCAGTGCACCCATTTGAGCGAGCCTGTAAGCTTAGATTTCAAATTTGAGCAACAGTCATGGCTTTTCCGAAGTTTGCGCGCCACCAGTGAGCCGGTCCTCGTCGCCAAGCTTTTCCGGCCACCCTCCGACCGATTCAACCCCACAAATAGATCCCTCACCTCACCCTCTCACTCCCTGAGCAAGGAATCGAGCTCAAACCCTTTAGAACAGAAACGCCCAATCTGGAGGTTGTCTTCTCCAGCGCCGGTCGCCGGAATTTATCCCCGGCCGATCTAGCCTCGCTCACCTTGTCATTTAGATAGATCTCAATCCCCTGAGTAATTTTGTCTACTAGCCCGACCCCTAAATCGACCTGAATCAAAAGTTATAGCTATGCCAAGGTTGCTGTCCAGTGGCTCAGTTCATGTCCAGGCCACCGTGTTTGCTCACCGGATTTGGCCACCCTCCGGCCACTTTCAGCCCTTGAGCCTGTTGAGAGTTTTGTAGCTGACATCAATGCCTAAACCCTAGACAAAGTTGTACATCAATTGGAGCTCTGAGTCAAAAGTTATGCAATGCCCTAGTTTCTGGCCATGTCAGACACTATGTCAGTGCATGTCCACCTGTGGCATTGGATGATTTAGACTTGTTTCTTTTGAGCAATTGAAATGCCACTTTGTCCACTAAGCCTTTTGAGCCATGTTCTACAATATTCCCTACTATCACATCTCCAGAAAACAAACCTAGAACCGATTTAGGGCAATGTCAAGCCATGAGTCGAACGTCAGCCCTTCGACATTCAAGCCCTTTGAACCCATCTCTCCAACCAATGTCAAGTGACCTTGTCTAAACCAATTCCCCTGCATGCATGATGTATTTACGCATTATTTTCTAGTGCTTGTGTGCTTATATAGTGTGTATGTGTTGTTTGTACCCGTCGTGAAACCAGACGTTGAAGGAGCAGAGGAGATCCCTGAAGATTCATTTGAGCAGCTAGACCCGTCACTGCAAGGCAAGTCTCAATCCCTTGATCATGTCTAGCCTACTATTTTGAAATGAAGTATGTTAACCGTTTTCAAGTATATGCATGCCTTAGATTCAAATAAGAGCTATATTTCAATAAAGATGACTAGATATGACCTAAATGATTGTAAAGCCCCTTTTGACATTGAACGTCCCTGCACCCTTGTCACCCTAGATTATCATGCTTGGGCTATGCTATGCTTAAAGATTATATGATAAATGTTGAATGGTCACATATGAGAAAAGCATGCTCAAAACCCCTTTTTGTGAAAGAAAATGTGATTGGAATCGATAGTGAGGATGGTTTGATTGGATGGTGCTGTGTGCGCACTGGGAATGTGAAAGACTCCTCACTAAAGATTCATAAGGACTAGAACCTTGTGTTGTGCTTCTATGCGGCATGAAAAACGTACCAACCACCTGCCTGTTTATGGGACGGGCGCAACTTAGTAGCTTTCTTTAGTGTTAGCTTTTCCCTGCAATGGTTGTCGGTCCAGTTTCTTGCGAGAACTGGTGGGCCGCAGAAGGCCATGAGTGATGTGAGTTCAGAAAAATCATGAGAGGAAAAGGTGGAAAGAAGGAAGACGCCCTAAGCCAGATTCAGTCGTGCGCGACTGTAATCAAGAGAGGCTATGTGTCTTGCGAGAACATAGGCCCAGGCTAGGAAGTAAGGCAGTGGGGAGGACCCACAACGGTACTTGAGACTTAACTGTCTATTTACCGGGCAGGGAAATGGTTAATACTAGGACCGTAAATTGTTGTGTCATCTCGGCCTTGTCACATGCGTAAAAGTCGCATGAAGCTGATCCGACTTGAAAGCCGAATGATTGGTGGATTAAGGTGGTACACCTTTGCAAAGTTTAAAAAGTATCGGATACTCTGAGCTCCCAGGTCATGGAGTCTGCGCGCTGTGAATTCTATTCACGTCGATGCAGCACAAGTAGCTTTTGGAAGTTTTTCACAAAATCTGAGTAAAGTGGTGACTCATGAAAGACCGCCACACACAACATTTCTGAAAATCTAGCTTAGGATTTCAAAAGCCCCGCTTTCGAAAATAAAGACCTTTCTTTAAAGCTGCATGTGAAAATCTATTTATACACAGAGCCAAAGAGCTGTTCTTTGAGAAATGCCCCATCATTTATACATATGCATTGTTACTTGGGACTTGTTGAGCACCATGTGGACAATGTGCTCACCCTTGCTTTTACAAACAAATTTAGAGGAAGGATTCGCCGACCCTGAATCTTATGGCCTTGAACCCAATGTGGAACAAGAAGAAGAAACTGAGGACCCATCTGGTTAAAGGGTTATGCACCAAGGTGGAGTTCGATGTGGAAAAGGCCCAAGCAATACCGCCGCTGCAGAGAAAGAAGACTGAAGAAGCCCTTTTGTTTATTTTAGCTGTTTTATTTTGTGCCGACCTTTGTGTCGAAAACTCCTTAATTTGTATTAACAATTAAGTGCGTCATTTCGGCGCTAAGTTATTGTAATGTTGGTCCTTGTGATCAGCACTTGTTTTTAATTACTCGCATTTTTATATAATGCATTCTATTGTTGTGAGCTGTAATGTGCCTTTTCTGAGTGCAATCCACCTGGGCGATTGCCACTGGAATCCTCAAATGAGGGTCCCACAGAACTTGGTATCAGAGCAGAAGACTCGACTGTAGGTCGTAACCCTTAGATAGACTTTGGCGTCCCTAGAAGAAAAGTTCGCTAGTTCTTTGTCAAAATTTGTTTACGAAAACCTATTTTCCTTAAGAAAAATGTTGTTTTAACCTTTGGAAAATGATTTTGGACTTCTCTTATAGATGCCTTTTGTTCTGTCTTCAGATGGCTTTCGATAGGAGATACCTTCATGGAGACGAGCTCGGATCGTGGGCACTGTTGCTGTGGATGATGCTGCAATTCCTTGGAGCACGAGACAGTCAGAGACCGGTATATTGCGTCTGGCAAGACAAGATAAATGGACGACCCATAGGTTGTCGGGCCTCGGTGATAGTCTACGAGATCCCCGAGCATGGGAGAGGCTCAGTTAGACGCCAAGCCCGTAGAGAAGAAGAGGAGGATGCTATCTTGGACGCTGCCCGTCGTGCTGTAGGTTCCGTCCGGCAGATGTACAGCGACTACCTTTCTGATTCCCCTTACCGCTTCGTGCCTTACCAGGTCCCCGGATCGGAGTACCGAGTTGTTCTTCCGTCCAGCGACCAGGAGAACGCTATCCTGACGAAGACCCGAGACGTCGTTCGCGCTTCGGAGATTGCATACACCCGCCTATTTCGAGACTACGAGCGTGTTCGCGATGATCGCCACTACCTTGAGGGCATGCTTATTAGGGCTCGTGCAAGCCTCCGAGAAAAAGAAAGACAAATTCAAGAAATGGCTGAATCAAGTGGAGAAAAAGACCTTGAAGCTGCAGAGTCGGTAACCAAGAAGAGTCGCCCAAAGTTGAGGATCACCGCTCGCAAGAAGGTAGGAAACCCGAGGGAGTATCTCAGTGGTTTCATGCCTGCGTCGCGTGGCATAGTCATCAACGGTGAAGCAATCGAGCTTCCTTGCACCGCACAGAAGAAGAAGACCCCCGAAGGAAAAGGGAAGGAGCCTATCAACATCGACGACAACGAAGAGGATGACCCGATGGATGCTGATGACGATGAGGAGGAGGATCCTGAGGAGGTTGAGCCTTGTGATTCTTCTGATGATGCTGAGGAGTGACTGCAGACTTTCGACCTTTTGTGCCTAGCCCAGCAGACGCTAGATTTCCTTTTGTTGTAGTTGTTTTAGTATGATTGATGTATGCTGGTTGCTAGAGGAGCTCTGTAAGCCAATGAGGCTAGAAGCTTTGTATCTTTTGAAAAATTGGTTTATGAAAAAGTCATTTTGCATATCCTTATTCTTACTTCTTGAGTTAATGCCAACATTCTGCTAGCATCCCTGTGAATGATTCTTTCCGAATCAATGTTTCTATTCTTAACCTCCTGTTTGAGTAGGATGGTTAACACACGTGCGAGACCCCAGGAAGGAGGGCTAGAGGAAAACCACAACAGTACAGGAGCTACACCCGGAGCAAGAGGCCGCACAGACCCCGGTAGACCAGGATCTTCAACGATGCCACAGGGAGGTGACATCAACGATGTGCTGCTGTGGATGGAGCGCAATCGTCAAGAGTCAGCGGCTGTGCAAAACCAAATCTTGGGACAGCTGATGCAACATATTGCAACCGGACAAACTGAAGGACCCGTGATGGGCGCAAAGTTAACTGATTTTCAAAAGACGCGACCCCCGACTTTCTCAAGCACAGAAGACCCCATCGTGGCAGACGACTGGCTCCGAGATGTGGAAAGAAAGTTGAACACCGTCAGATGCAGTGATGAAGAAAAACTCTTGTACGGATCGAACCAATTGGCTGGACCTGCTGCTGCTTGGTGGGAGAATTACCAAACCGTGCACACCAACAGAGATTCGATTACCTGGAATGAATTCAAGGAGGAATTCCGTAGATACCACGTCCCGAAAGGCGTTGTCCAGGCAAAGCGCCGCGAATTCGTAAATCTGCGACAAGGGAGTAAGACCGTGAAACAGTACCTGCACGAATTTATTCAGCTGGCAAGATACGCACCTGAAGATATAGCGACAGAGGAAAGGAAGATTGATAGGTTTTGTGAAGGACTACAGAATTCCCTGCAATACCAACTGTCATCCCACGAGTTCACAGACTTCCACGTCCTAATAAACAGACTACTTAAGATGGAGGAGAAAAGAGGAATAATTGAAGAAGATCGAAAGAGGAAGGCTTTGCCCAACTCTTACCAAGGAAATGCTAGTCGAGGGAGACCAATGCCAACTTTCCGACCAGCCTTCAGACCACCTCAGAGACCCCAAAGGCCTGTGCCTACTACAATAGCCCAATGTACTGGATGCAGAGGAAATCACCTCTTGAAGGATTGCCCCCTTAAGAACGAGGAGTGCTTTCACTGCGGAAGGAAGGGACATCGTAGGAACACTTGTCCACTGCAACACCTTCCATCTAATGTCGCTCGTATGCAAGCTGCAAGACCCTTTGTTCCAACCCAAGGCTTCACCAGGAATGCTCCACCCTCCAGAGGAGGAAGGTTTCAAAACGGCCGAGGAAGAGGAGTACCTGCTGCAGGTCGCGGGAGACTTAACTATGCATCCGCCGTTGAAGCAGGAGAAGCATCAGACGTCGTAATCGGTAGGATCTTTATCCACTCTGAACTTTCAGTTGCATTATTTGACCCTGGTGCTACTCATTCATTTGTGTCAAGACCTTTCGTGCTCAGAAATAAGTTGCCAGTATCTGCATTAGAGTTCCCTATTTTAATTCAATCCCCTGGAGCTCGAATGCCTGTCAACTCTATCTGTAGAAATATCGCCTTTAGTATTGGCAATCTAGGATTCCTAGCAAACCTGCTAGTTTTGGACCTTCAAGGACTAGACGTCATTCTCGGGATGGATTGGTTAGCCAAGCATAAAGGTCAGATGGACTGTGAAAAGAAGGCAATAACCCTGACGAATGCTGAAGGAAAACAAGTCACACTCCACGCAGAGAGATCAATAGTGAACAACCGAGTGTACAGTTTGAACAGCTTGGAAGGAGTTGAGTTTGAGGGAGCTCCAATAGTGAATGAATATCCAGAAGTTTTTCCTGAAGAGCTTCCCGGAATGCCACCAGATCGGGACATTGAATTCTCAATTGAATTAAAACCCGGATCTGCCCCTTATGCAAGAAAGCTTGCACGTATGACAAGTGAAGAACAAGAAGAATTAAGAAAGCAAGTGGAAGAATTGGAAAGAAAGGGATTTGTTAGAACAAGTTCCTCACCTTGGGGAGCCCCGGTACTTTTCGCTAAGAAGAAAGATGGCAGTCTACGACTTTGTGTCGACTACCGGAAACTGAACGATATGACGATCAAGAACAAGTACCCTTTACCAAGGATCGACGATCTCTTTGATCAACTAAGAGGAGCAAAGATATTCTCAAGGATCGACCTGAGGTCTGGATACCATCAGCTGAAGATTCGAGAACAAGATATCCCGAAAACTGCATTCATAACAAGATATGGATTGCATGAGTTTACTGTGGTGCCATTTGGTTTAACGAATGCGCCAGCAGTGTTCATGAATTTGATGAACAAGGTTCTCATGGAATTTCTGGACAAGTTTGTCATTGTGTTTGTCGACGACATCCTCATCTTTTCAGAGTCAGAGGAAAAGCACGCACAACATCTTAGGATGGTGTTGGAAAAGTTAGTAGAACATCGACTGTATGCCAAATTCGATAAGTGTGCCTTTTGGTTGAAAGAAATTTCATTCTTAGGCCACATTATCTCTGGAAAAGGAATCTCAATGGATCCGTCAAAAATTCAGGCTATCATGGAATGGAAACAACCGGAGACAGTGACTGAAGTAAGAAGTTTCCTAGGATTAGCCGGATATTACCGGAGATTTGTCAAAGGATTCTCCAAGATTACAAAGCCACTCACCAGACTACTAAAGAAAGATGTTTTATTCGACTGGACAGAAGGATGTGAAAAGAGCTTTGAGGAGTTGAAGAAGATATTAACGACCGCACCTGTCCTTACGTTGCCGGATAACAAAAAGGATTTTGAAGTCTACTGCGATGCGTCAAAGCAAGGACTAGGTTGTGTCCTTATGCAAGAAGGAAGAGTCGTAGCTTATGCATCGAGACAATTGCGACCACATGAGGAGAATTATCCAACTCACGACTTGGAGTTAGCCGCCGTCGTTCATGCGTTAAAGATTTGGCGACACTATCTACTTGGAAATAGATGTGAGATCTACACGGACCACAAGAGTTTGAAATACATCTTCACCCAACAGGACTTGAACATGAGACAGCGAAGATGGTTAGAGCTGATTAAAGATTATGACCTTGGAATACACTACCACCCTGGAAAAGCGAATGTAGTAGCTGATGCCTTGAGCAGAAAATCCTACTG
This sequence comes from Pharus latifolius, assembly GCA_019359835.1. NCBI lineage: Eukaryota > Viridiplantae > Streptophyta > Magnoliopsida > Poales > Poaceae > Pharus > Pharus latifolius. The sequence continues at coordinate 25,723,880 of CM033327.1, forward strand.
CAATCAAGCAAGGATCTTAGGAATACCACCCCAATTGCTTGGAGACTTCGAGAAGTTGAGTTTAGAGTTCGTTGAACAAGGAACCGTCGCCGCACTGGCAGTAAAGTGTGAGCTGAAGGACCAAATCCGAAAAGCGCAAGAAGTGGATCTAAGTATTCAGAAGATGAAAGAGGACATGAAACACGAGGATGTGATTAACCTTCGTGAGGACGAAGAAGGAATTTTGTGGTATCATGACCGAATCTGTGTTCCAGAAGACAAGGAAATCAAGAACATAATACTACAAGAAGCCCATTGTACCCCGTACTCTATTCACCCTGGTAGTACAAAGATGTATCAAGATCTAAAGGATCGGTTTTGGTGGAGAGGAATGAAGAAGGAGATTGCCGAATATATAGCTTCTTGTGATACCTGTCAAAGAGTGAAAGCAGAACACCAGAAACCTGCAGGACCGCTGCAACCCCTACCAACCCCGGAATGGAAATGGGATGAGATTGGAATGGATTTCATAGTTGGTCTACCAAGAACCCAACAAGGATACGATTCTATATGGGTCATAGTCGATAGATTAACGAAAGTAGCTCATTTTCTACCAGTAAGGACGCAGTACACAACGCAAAAGCTGGCAGAGCTGTATCTCACCAGGATTGTTACGTTACATGGAGTACCAAAAACGATCGTCTCAGACAGAGGAGCACAATTTGTATCGAGATTTTGGGAAGAGTTGCAGAAGTCCCTAGGAACGAAGTTGAAGTTCAGTACAGCTTACCACCCGCAAACTGGAGGTCAAACAGAAAGAGTGAACCAAATTTTAGAAGATATGTTGAGAGCTTGTGCTTTGGACTATGGAAATTCTTGGGAACAATTCCTACCATACGCAGAATTTACCTACAACAATAGCTATCAAGTGAGTCTACAAATGGCCCCTTATGAAGCACTTTATGGAAGGAAGTGCCGTACGCCGCTATATTGGACCGAAGTGGGACAGAAGCAGTTCCTTGGACCGCAATTAGTGGAAGATGCCACGGCTCATGTGAGGATCATACAAGAGAGATTGAAAACGGCCCAGTCTCGACAAAAGAGTTACGCCGACAGAAGAAGGAGAGAACTATCCTTCGAGATAGGCGATTACGTATATCTCAAAGTGATACCCTACAAAGGAGTTCGACGATTCCAGATGAAGGGAAAGTTAAGCCCAAGATATGTAGGACCATACAAGGTTTTGGAAAAATGAGGAGAAGTAGCATACAAACTAGAGCTACCGCCTGAGTTAGCAGGAGTCCATGATGTCTTTCACGTATCCCAACTGAGGAAATGCCTGAGAAAACCAACGGAGCAAGTGTCTCCCACAGAAATGGAGGTTCAACCGGATCTGACATACCAAGAATATCCGGTCAAGGTGTTAGAGGTCAGTGAAAGGAGATTGAAGTCAAGGACCATAAAATTTTGCAGAATCCAATGGAACAACCACACCGAAGAAGAATCGACTTGGGAAAGAGAAGAAGAGCTGCGTCAGAATTTTCCTTACCTATTCTCAGACTGTTCGGAATCTCGAGGACGAGATTATTCCTAAGGAGGGTAGGTTGTAACACCCCAGTTTTTGATTATCTTTTCTGCTTACGAATCAGCATAACTTCTTTGGAAACCCTGATGTTTTAACCCTATCTTGATCTTGGGTATGCCACTACCTTAACCTAAAAAGTTGGCTGCTAAACTTCTTTCCCCAGATCATTTTCACATTTCAGTCCAAAAGCGTTTCAATTTAGTCCTTTTCAGAAGTTTCAGAAAACCCAAAAAGGCTAAAAGTCCCAGATCATCTCAGAATCCAAATCTGATCAAGTGATAACCTTTCTTTCATTTTTCTGAACATTTTTCCCTTCTGGAAGAATTCCAGAATCTCGACCAAAACCCTAGTTTCAGCCTCGACAAAAGTTCAAACCCTAATTACCCTAATTACCCTGTTTTCGAATTTTGTCAAAACCACCAGATGTTATCGGATTTCATCATTTTTCCTGCTAGATGAGTCCAAGACATTTAGTAGCACTCATCTGCAAAATCAGAATTCAAATCAGCCCTTCAGATCTTCAGAATTGCAATTAGGCCCAAATTCCCGAGCCAAAACCTTCGCGTTTCAGTCCAAAGCCTTGCAAATAAGCCCCTGGCCTTTTCTTCGACCACGACCAGGAGACCGCGTGCACGACCGCGACCAGTGCTCGTTCGACCAGCGCCCTGCCGCTTTGCCGCACCGTTGAACTTGTCGCCGGCGAAGCCCCTCGCGCTGCCACCTCACGGCCACGTAGCCCCCAGCCGTGCGCACCTGTACCGCCACCGTGGAGCGCTCAAGCCCCACCGTGCCATCGTCTTCCTCGCGCGCGCGTGCTGCTGCTGCTGCCAGGAGCTTTATGCCACTTGGCTGCCATCCCGAAGATCTTCGCCACCACCTCCTGACCGAATCCTGCTTCCCCGCGATTCACCGCCTCTGGCAGAGCCCCGCCGTGTCCCGAAATACCTCGATGACCGTCCCGGCGTCAGAAGAAGATACCCCGGCGATTGCTGCTGCTCCCGAGAGCTTCACCCACGGCTATAAAAGCCCCCTCCCTTGCCCAGCATTGCCTCACACCACCTGCATTGTAAGCTTTAGCTTCCCTCACCCGAGAGCATCCGAGTTCTTCAGCGCCGCCGCGAAGCTCATCTTCCCCGGCGAGCAACCGTTGAAGCTCACGGCGCCAGCCTCGCCCGAAGCTTCCCCTTCCAAACCAACGCCACCAGTAAGCTCCCTACACCTCTCTCTACGTTTCATAGCCGTTAATTGGTCCCCCGGCGCACCTCAACGCCGGCAATCACCGGAAAACCGAAAAGCCCCTGTTCCCGCAATGCCTAGCGATTTAGCCCGAATTGGCCTTCGTGCCAGTGATAGGAATTGACCAGTGCACCCATTTGAGCGAGCCTGTAAGCTTAGATTTCAAATTTGAGCAACAGTCATGGCTTTTCCGAAGTTTGCGCGCCACCAGTGAGCCGGTCCTCGTCGCCAAGCTTTTCCGGCCACCCTCCGACCGATTCAACCCCACAAATAGATCCCTCACCTCACCCTCTCACTCCCTGAGCAAGGAATCGAGCTCAAACCCTTTAGAACAGAAACGCCCAATCTGGAGGTTGTCTTCTCCAGCGCCGGTCGTCGGAATTTATCCCCGGCCGATCTAGCCTCGCTCACCTTGTCATTTAGATAGATCTCAATCCCCTGAGTAATTTTGTCTACTAGCCCGACCCCTAAATCGACCTGAATCAAAAGTTATAGCTATGCCAAGGTTGCTGTCCAGTGGCTCAGTTCATGTCCAGGCCACCGTGTTTGCTCACCGGATTTGGCCACCCTCCGGCCACTTTCAGCCCTTGAGCCTGTTGAGAGTTTTGTAGCTGACATCAATGCCTAAACCCTAGACAAAGTTGTACATCAATTGGAGCTCTGAGTCAAAAGTTATGCAATGCCCTAGTTTCTGGCCATGTCAGACACTATGTCAGTGCATGTCCACCTGTGGCATTGGATGATTTAGACTTGTTTCTTTTGAGCAATTGAAATGCCACTTTGTCCACTAAGCCTTTTGAGCCATGTTCTACAATATTCCCTACTATCACATCTCCAGAAAACAAACCTAGAACCGATTTAGGGCAATGTCAAGCCATGAGTCGAACGTCAGCCCTTCGACATTCAAGCCCTTTGAACCCATCTCTCCAACCAATGTCAAGTGACCTTGTCTAAACCAATTCCCCTGCATGCATGATGTATTTACGCATTATTTTCTAGTGCTTGTGTGCTTATATAGTGTGTATGTGTTGTTTGTACCCGTCGTGAAACCAGACGTTGAAGGAGCAGAGGAGATCCCTGAAGATTCATTTGAGCAGCTAGACCCGTCACTGCAAGGCAAGTCTCAATCCCTTGATCATGTCTAGCCTACTATTTTGAAATGAAGTATGTTAACCGTTTTCAAGTATATGCATGCCTTAGATTCAAATAAGAGCTATATTTCAATAAAGATGACTAGATATGACCTAAATGATTGTAAAGCCCCTTTTGACATTGAACGTCCCTGCACCCTTGTCACCCTAGATTATCATGCTTGGGCTATGCTATGCTTAAAGATTATATGATAAATGTTGAATGGTCACATATGAGAATATTTTTTAGTGCAAAATAGAAACTTTTCAGTGGTAAAGATTGTTGGGAAAGTTTTTTTTACCAGCAGTCCGACAGGTAAAAATGTAATTTTGATTTTTCACCATTGTAATAGCTGGGAAATGTTATTATTTTTACCAGATCTATCGCTAGGAAAAAATAATATGTAGTAAGCTGTAGATCATTTTAGAAAAAGATATATAGGATCTGTGGAACAGCTGAGAATATTTTTTAGTGCAAAACAGAAAATTTTTAGTGAAAAAATAAATGATTTATTATTTTGAGAGGGAAAATAAATTGGTTTGTTTAATCTATATCTTCTCCTCCAATGTCCCTCCCCCAAAACCCTCCTCCAATCCCCTCCCCCAGCAAAACATCCTCACCGCGCCTCTCCCTCATCTCCGGCCGACACCCCCACCAATCCCCCGTTGCACCTCACCTATGGATCCCACCGATCCCCAACCAAAATCCCCTACCCCACCCCAAAACCCTCCTCCCATCCCTCTCCAATCCAAAATCATTCAAACCCTTCCCCACCAATCCCCCACCGCACCCCCCACCTCCTAGCGGCAATGGCGTGCGGCAGAGGGAGGAAGCAGAGCAGCAGCGGCGGAGGGCAAAGGCGAAGCGGACAGGCACGAGGTTGGCACGGGATGGCAAATCTGAAGGCTCGGCGCGGCGTGGCAGATCAGTAGGCTGGTCGCGGGCACATGACAAAGGGGCTTGGCGAGGGGTCGTGGCCCAACACCGCAAAGGGGTTAGCAAGGCCCCGGTGAGGCAGAGAGGCAGAGGCAGGCGAGGACCGGTGCTCGACGCGGCAGAGCTCTGGTGGTTGTAGTCCCCGTGAATAAGGAGCATGTTACCAGAATTGCAGCCAGAAATCTGCCCTTTGCCAATAATGAGTTTTCCTTGTAATCTGGTAATCTAGGTTGTTAATGTTGGTTGATATGCATCTCTCAATAATGCACTATGTATCAATAGCCTTTCCTCTTTAAACTTGAGTATTCCACAGTTGTATTAAGTTTTATTCAGTGTTGACTTCTATAGACACATTTCTGCTGGTATTCTGTTGCTTGTATTAGTTTTTTGATGTTTGCTTTATTGAGCCATTGACATCACTCCTACTTGGAAATAAAGAGTTTAGTTGTGCTTTCTTTACGCATAGATAACTCAGGAGGAGAAACTGTACACCATTTTAGGGGACATTGTCAGCATTCTTGGGACGAAATTGACAATCTGAACATACCTAGGGTAATTTTCTGATCCATTGTGTGCTTGTTAGATACTTATCCCATCTTGGAGGACACTTTTCTTATGGGGGAACCTTTGTACATTTGCTTTGCAGGAAGAGAGGGATCATGAATCTTTTTCTACTTTTAAGGAGTATCTATGTGATATGCAGGTTAGTGTTTATCCTTCAAAATGCTCTATTGTACCTTCTGAATTATTAGTATTGTAGATTAATGATTTTCTTGATACTTCCAGAAAACGGAGCACAGTAGAGTATGCTTTGGAAGATCAGGAACTCATGGATGGGGGCTTTTTGCTTGTAGGGACATTCAAGAAGGAGAAACGGTAACACCCCCCCCCCTCCCAAAAAAATAAACACGTTTATATATAGGTTGGTTGGCTAGTTTAGAAAGCTTGTCTTTTACTTTAAAGGAACAAGAAGGCTTTCGTTCACATTGTCGACGATTGGGACTTTTGTCCTTAGTATAACTTACATAAATGTTAAGGAGGAATGTGAAGCCAATCTAAGGTGAAGCTCAGGTAAATTACGGTATGTATGCCAAAGGAAGAAAGGAATTTATACAGGTTCAGGTTCTTTGATGATGAGTAATAGCCCTACGTCCTGTTGGGATTTCACTATGTAAATTGAGGGTTACAGAAGAGAACCAAGGATATTCTTAGATGAACTAAAAATAATCTTGTACTCTTTAGCTTACAGTCAATGTTAATTCACTGTGTCTAGTTCTAAAGTCTTGTGTCTTGAATCTCTTGCGTCGTCCCCTGATCTCTCCCGGCAATCCTCCTTTTATAGCTCGTTGCCAGCCGTCGGTTACGGGAATGAAGGGTCGCTGAGAGGTAGACGTGCTACGGCCATAATGTGTAATTATGCCCATTTATGATTGCACTTTCATCTTCTTGTCAGTTACAAGGAATTAAGGAGCTGAAACATCCAGGCGGCGGTAGTGGTAATGTATGCTCAACTACTACATATGATTAAATGAGGCTAATCATATAACCATTTCATGTTTTATCTCTTTAGTATGCCAAGGTCGCGTATTAACTACAACAATACAAGGCTATCTTTATGTCCTCCACGACCTGGGCGTCCACGGGAAAATATCTCCATGTGCACAGTATGCGTAGGTATGTGAGACATGATCTCTGCGACTTCGGTATTGTGAGTATCTAGAGACCACAAAGCCCGCGACATCACAGAGTGAGACCATGGAATAGGTTATGTCCAGAGTATCTTGGACCAGTCTATTGTCTCCCTCTTGGGCTCCTGAGACCATAGAGAGGCAAAAATCTCGTTCAATAGCTCTTGCTATCATAGAACGGCAAAGGTGACTAACTCGGGTTATAATCCTCGTCACACATGAACAATATTTTTACAATCCTCAAACAGTTTATCATGATTGCTTGTTGTCATAGCACCTATCGTATACCATCACTATGCAAATATTTTTAGAATGGTACCCACTTGATACCTAGGCATGTTGACACAAATAATTGGTTTTTCTGACTGTTTCAACCATGTATTATTAGATCATAATTCAAAATTGCCTAAAATTTGATTTTGTGCAACCCTTCACTTCTGCTCTATGCCTTCTAGTCATCTAACTAGTAGTCCTAGATTTTCATCCACATAAATGGACTTCCACCCACATGCAATACATTGCATTTTTTTTGCAACTGTTGTAATATTTTTTTCTTGATACATTTTTCAGGTTCTTGAGTACCACGGTGAGCAAGTTAGACAAAGTGTTGCAGATCTGCGGGAAGCACGATATCATGTGGAAGGCAAAGATCACTAGTACAGAAATGCAGTCTACTAACCCCTATCTTCTAACGGTTATTTGCAATCTAGAAGAAAAACCGTTAGTGTACATGGTACGTAGTGGAGAAAGGCATGTTGTAGGTATTTTTACTAACGGTTGCAATGCAAGTTACCATTAGAAGAAATGGGATGATTTTTTCTAACAGTTTAGAATATGTTAACCATTAGAAGAAATACAAAAGTACTAACGGTAGTATTTTGGGAACCATTAGAATAAACCACATGATTTATTCTAACGGTGTGTGGGCCCCTCGTTAGAGGGAACCTGATACAAATGCCCAGGTAATTTGTGCACAGGAGTTGAAACTTCAGAACATCCAACAGCATTTACATACATACATTAGCATAGCGTACGGGGTCATCCAGACCCATATTACAATAATCGACGTGTGCGGAACCACGTCGTATAAGAGTAGCAAAATTAGTAAAGCAGAGGGGAACATCTCCCTCATCAGCAATGCGTGAAGCAGGGCGAAACCCACATCGCTCTCACTGAGGCTAGGTGACCCTTCAGGCGCTTGGATCTCCTGGAACTGTGTCAGGGTCTTCTTGTGCCGATTCGATTCCATAGTCTGTGAAGTCTATTGATTCATCCTCTGGACTTATTGGATTAGCAAGGGTGAGCATACAAAGCTCAGCAAGTTCCCGCATAGGGAAATATTGTATGTAGTTATTGACAACAATAAGCTCTATGGTTCCATACTTAATGAAATTTTATTGAAAACAGAGATATCTTAGTACTTTGGAAAGTCTCCCTGAATCTGGGGTTTTAATTCTCAAAGTAATTTGTCAAAACTGTACATATGTATACTTTTCACAGAGTCAGGCTAAACTCCCATGAGTCGCCATGGTTTGATCTCATTTTAAAGAATTTAGCAATACTAATCATGCTGCAACGACGAGGGACCACCCCACTACGACCAGGCTCCAGAAAACCCGGGAGCACGGAGTATTCGAATACCTTTTTACACTCTGCAGAGGTGTACCACTGTACCCACCACGAAAACTCAACTTAAATGTCGGATCAGCTCCCTGCGACTTACACGCAGGTGACCAGGCTGAGCTTACACAACAGTTTACTGACCCATTATTAATAATTTCCTGCCCGATACATAGACAATACCGGCCCCATTACCAAGGTAGGTACTCCCTACAACATGATACATGGCAAGCACGCGTAAGGTCCTCATTATCGTTGTGGGTCCTCTCCACTGCCTTTTCTTCTAGCCTTGGGTCTATGAGGTCCTCCTCTTGACGCATAGAATTCCCACTTCCGGGTTCGGTCAAGCACGACTCGAGAGCCAGGCTAGGGTGACTTCCTTCTTACGCCTTATCCTCTCTACCCCTCACACCACTCGTGGCCCTCTGTGGCCCACCAATTTCCACTCGGGAAACCGGATCGACAACCATTGCAGGAAATGATTAACTTTAGGTGAGTCATGACATTGTGCCTGTCCCATACCAGGCGAGTGGTTAGCACGTTTTCAGGTCGCTTAGAAGCACAGCACGACGATCCCGTCCTTATGGACCCTTAGCGAGGCTTTCACAAACCCACCGCGCACACAGCGCCAGCCTTCCAAACCAACCCTCGCTAGTAGTCCCTATTTCTTTTACATAAAATGATCTTTTAGAAATAGTTTGCTCATGCTTCTGCCTTCCTCTTTTCTTTTACACATTTATTAGTATAGACATATATTTCCATGGGTACATATTTCCTCTTAAGGTAGTGTGTATATGGATACAGACATATGTTCTACACTTTTTCTCCTAAGGTGACAAGGTAAAGTAAATTGTTATGAAACAAGAGGGGGTCTGCAAAATAGGACTATCTACTCACATCATTTCTCAACATATACTTTTATCAAAACTATCTATGCATACATGCGTAGGTACCAAATTCTAAATAATTAAATGCATGTAAAATAATAGGCGCAATATGTTCAAAGGAGGGAAACTTGCCTTGCCAAGTTGTAGTGTCGTAGTCTGCGGGCTCTTCTGTTTCCTCTTCCGCGTAATCGAAGTCTTGATCTTCAAATACAGGCATATACACAAGGTATTACAATCAACTTACAAAATACGACAACTATGCTCACATAAGATAATAATGCGCTACACTGGAACGGCTTCTGATTTCTGAACTGAATTAGGGTTTGGGCTTTGGATTTCCAAGGGTCGAGTTGTGCTAGTTTAGGATGGCTAAGAAGAGTAGTAAATAAGACTCTTAGGGTCGACGGACATTGGACGTCAAAAGGGCGACGTTCGGGTCACGTTCGAACTTAACCTAAAAGCCGAGAAGTAAGTTAAGGGGTCTAGGTAACTCTGAATGAGATGAAAATTGGTCAGTAGGTGCATTAGACTAAGGCGAAGCTATTTGACAAAGTGGGACAAGCAGAAAAGGCTTAGGTTTTCTAGAATTCACAAAAAGGTCCAGGACACAGCAATTTCTATGCCATTGTACTGCTAGAATTAGGGTTTGTGTGTCCTGAGCAATTGGCTCATGCATTTGAAGGCAAACTATGTCAAACATGTAGGCTTAAGTGTCAGGAGGTGTCTGGCCAGAGGGTTTGGCCGGGGATGGCCGGGGTTGGCCGGAATTTGAATGCCAAGGTGGCTGTTTTGAACAGAAATTAGGGCAGAGCAATTGGAGTAGCTAGGGTTGATCAATTTAGAAATTGATCACATATTCTTGCTCCTGGGAGTGTGGAGGTCACTGCTGGTACATTGGATTGTCTAGTTGTTGCGTTTGGAGGCTCGCCGGAGCAGATGGCCGGAGCTCACGGCTGGGGGATTTGGGGGTTTTTGATTTGCTGTGTGAAAGTAAAAATTAATTAGCTGGGGTGATCAATCCTTCCCTAAGGAACAATTCTCCTCACTAGCACGAGTTCTAAATCTCTCTGGATCGGGCTGAATTTTGCAAAACAGAGCAAAAGGGAAAACCGGTGATAGCCGGAGTTGGAGAAGAAATGAACTCAATTCCGAGCTCATGAACCATCTAGGGAATAAGAGGAACATGTTGGTGGCTTTAATTTGGAGAAAAACTCACCGGAGAGCGCTGTCACCGTGAAGGCTGAAGGTGGAGCTCGGGGAAGACGATGAACAGTGGCTTTTCTCTCGTTTGCTGTGTGGGTGAGGTGAAGAGATGATATGTCCTGGCTTTTATAGCCTCTAGATGCTGTGGGGAAGGCTCTGGCCGAGGGAGGGCGCAACCGGGCGCGTGTGCGACGTCAACCGGAGGCGAGGACGGTGGCGATGGGACGGTGCACCGGCGTGAGGGTCGAAAAACATGGCTACAGCTCAGGCAAAGGACAGCGGTGGCATGATCATCCAATGCCGGTGCTGGACATGGCTGAGACGCACAGGAACAGCGACTTTTGCGCGTGGCCAGGTGTTGCTGCGTTCGGTGGCGGACACGACGGGACGAGGCGCGGCGATCTGGGGGTTCCCGAGGCGTCGCCGTGGCGTGGACAGGTGGCGGAGCTTGCTGGGCACGTAAGGCGCACACGGGGCGGTGCCGGCGAGGAAGGGACGCGGTGGCGCGGCGCGGCGCAGTGCGGTGGCGCACGGGCGGCACGCAGGGCGCGCGCACGGCACGGGCACAGTACAGTGCCGTGTACTGTACACTATTTTACTCCAGGGGTATTTTGGGCATTTTCAGGATTTAGGGATCCAAATGCAATTCCGACTTTTCCGAGGGTTAGATAAAATCATCACATACTCATTCCAATTGAGTATGCGCGAAAACGAGAAGATTTGGCAGGGTTTCGGGTAAAACGAAAACAGGGTTGAGTAAAACTGGTACTTTCGTTTTCGGATTTTTCCAACGGCTGAAACTCTGATTTCCGTCGCGAATTTGGAAACGTTTCTAAAGGACGATACGTATCAAATAGCGATATGGACGTATAGGAGAAGACGGATCTCTATTCGGACTTCAAACGGAGATTTTAGACTTTTTGGGTCTCCTAGAAGCGGTCGTTTTCGATTTTGAGAAAGAGTCGGCCGATTTGGGATATTCCGATACGAGGGGATCTTAGAACACATCGCGCTTATATTGGTTATGGTTTGGGTTCTTTCAGGGTCAGGTGGTGCAAGGTGCGGGTGATAAGGCGATGCTCAGAGAATGAAAATAGGGCAAAAATCAGGGATGTTACACGGTGCTTCATATATTTACCATTAGAACAGAGGAAATTGTACTGACGGATTAATTTGTCAAATCGTTAGAACCGTTCCACTTCTACAAATACATGTGCCCAGGAATTTTGCTTCCAGTCGAACCATTCCACTTCTTTCTCCTCGGGCGCGACAAGCCCTACCCATCGATGGCCGCCGCACCTCCATCGACGGCCACTAGGTTCTCAGGTGAATCAAGTCCAAGGACCTCGATCGTAGTTTCAACTCCCTCGACTAGATTTTGGCATTGCAAGCAAGGCAAGTAAAATTTTGGTATTGTTCGATTATTCTGATACTATGATGGTAATTATCCTACGATTTCTGTAGCTTTCATTTTTATATGCCTTCTTTTCAATATGATTATGTAGGGTGCCTTGGTCCTATTTTTACTAAAACAATAAAATAATATCATTGTGGGACAGAGAATGTTCAATTTTTTTAAATTCAAATAAAAAAACATCAATTCTGTTGAAAGTAATGGTGAAATCTTATGGTTAGATAGTTGACCTGGCTTCGCTCAGATATATCATTGATCTAGCTTTTGGTTGATTTGAGGAGGACTTGACCAATTTATACATAGTCAAATGACAATAAGACAAACACTAACTTGCTCAATGATCAAGATATTTGTAAAAAATTCATAAATAATGTATATTGGGATTGTAATTTCTTCTTATGAAATAGAATAGAAATGTAATATCTTGATCTCTCAGTTGCAAGTTGATGTTACTATGACATACCACAACCTAACCTTCACTTGGCAGTTCTTTTCAGACAAGGAGCCATTTAGGTAGCAGTAAACAATCTTAATTTGCTCTAAAATGCCTATTGATTCTATGCAAATCCTTGGACGATGTTCATGAGGGGCAACGTAGTTCACGGTTCTTCGTCCCAGTACGCTACTTACGTTGGCTTGTTGAGAGCTGGAAGGACGTGAAGGGCGAGATCTTAGCTGGCTCGGTCAAGAAGATCCTCAAGCCCGCGTGTTTCTCAAATCAGGACCTATAGAAAACATCTTAGAGTTGAGTTGAGTTGAGTTGAGTTGCGTTGGGTTGAGTTGAGTTGAGTTGAGTTTGAACTCAAGGAAATCACCAATACAAATGTAACTCAACGCCAGTTCCAGCTTCTCGGGCATCTCTGAACTGAACTCCTATGGTTAAGTCAAACATGATTCATACATTGTTGTTTCAGATGAATGGATCTGTGATGTATCAGGTCTAACTTGTAGTCGGTAGTTACATTGTAGCAACTTGCAACGGTTCTCTTTATGTAAATGTAGGGGCCACTAGGTCGTTGCATGATCTACTGTTTTAGACGTGACTTTTGTAATATACATCGAATGTGTAAATTGGTATATTTGTGTATTTGTATTGCTGTTTTAGACTTGTACTTGCGCTTCAGACATTTGTACTAAGATTGGGAGAAGGAATACTGTTTGACAATGGCGGATGACCCTTTTGCGTACATATATAGAGAGATCATATAATATTACTTCTGAAATGTAGTCTTATTTTACTTTTATTAATAGTAGTGCCTAGGAAATGTTAAACTCGGTATTAATTCTAACTCGGCTATGACGGTATGTGTGAATTGGTGTATTTGTACTGGTATATATTTGTGTATTTGTATTGTTATTTGTCGTGGTATTAAGAATACCCCGGCAGGTTTTGAAGACGATCCTAGCGGAGATTACGCAGCGCGGGTTGACCGGGCGACCGGTCCTCCCCCGCTGGACAAACACAAGAAAAGACACGAGGATTTATACAGGTTCGGGTCCCAGTGGGGGCCCTAGTCCTGTCGACGCGCTCCCGACCGGGGTCGGCTGGGGAGGCTCTCTCCGGGGGAGAGGCTTCCGGAGCACGTCTGTGAGATTAGCTATTCCAATAATAATGAGCTGATCCTTTACAACAGAGGGGTACAAGGGCTATTTATAGCCTCAAAAAGAAGCAAAAAGCCTAAACTACCCCGGAAACCACCGTCGGATTGAAGGGTAGGACCGTCCTTCTTCCGGTCAAACGTCTTGGATGCTTGACAGGTGGTCGCTGATTCCCGAGGCGTCCCTCGCGTGACCTGCACGTGATAAACTAACAGGGACTTTACCTTTTAGAAGGGCGATGACGTCCGGGACCCTTTCCGGAGGGCAGGGTCCCGGGAGCCCAAAAGGCGGCGGCCGGGACATGCCCCGGAGGCCTCATCCCGGGGGCCAAAAGGCGGCGCCCGGGACACGCCCCGGAGGCATCGTCCTGGGAGCCAAAAGGCGGCGCCCGGGACATGCCCCGGAGGCATCGTCCCGGGAGCCAAAAGGCGGCGCCCGGGACATGCCCCGGAGGCATCGTCCCGGGAGCCAAAAGGCGGCGCCCGGGGCAGGCACCGGAGGCCACTGTCCCTGGGCAAATGGCGGCGCCCGGGACCCGCCCGGGGGGCACGGTCCCGGGGACCAAAAGGCGGCGCCCGGGACATGCCCCGGAGGCATCGTCCCGGGAGACAAAAGGCGGCGCCCGGGGCAGGCACCGGAGGCCACTGTCCCCGGGCGAATGGCGGCGCCCGGGACCCGCCCTGGGGGCACGGTCCCGGGGGCCAAAAGGCGGCGCCCGGGACATGCCCCGGAGGCATCGTCCCGGGAGCCAAAAGGCGGCGCCCGGGGCATGCCTCGGAGGCATCGTCCCGGGGGCCAAAAGGCGGCGCCCGGGACACGCCCCGGAGGCATCGTCCCGGGAGCCAAAAGGCATCGTCCCGGGGACCAAAAGGCGGCGCCCGGGACACGCCCCGGAGGCATCGTCCCGGGAGCCAAAAGGCGGCGCCCGGGGCAGGCACCGGAGGCCACTGTCCCCGGGCGAATGGCGGCGCTCGGGACCCGCCCGGGGGGCACGGTCCCGGGGGCCAAAAGGCGGCGCCCGGGGCAGGCACCGGAGGCCACTGTCCCCGGGCGAATGGCGGCGCCCGGGACCCGCCCGGGGGGCACGGTCCCGGGGGCCAAAAGGCGGCGCCCGGGACATGCCCCGGAGGCATCGTCCCGGGAGCCAAAAGGCGGCGCCCGGGGCAGGCACCGGAGGCCACTGTCCCTGGGCGAATGGCGGCGCCCGGGACCCGCCCGGGGGGCACGGTCCCGGGGGCCAAAAGGCGGCGCCCGGGACATGCCCCGGAGGCATCGTCCCGGGAGCCAAAAGGCGGCGCCCGGGACATGTCCCGGAGGCACGGTCCCGGGAGCCTATGGCGGCGCCCGGGACATGCCCCGGAGGCACGGTCCCGGGAGCCCAAACGGCGGCGCCCGGGGCAGGCACCGGAGGCCACTGTCCCCGGGCAATCATGAACTTACCTGGACTTGACCGCGTGGAGATTTCCCCCAACATTATTTGAGACATGTACTTGAATGTGTGAGTTGGTATATTTGTGGATTTGTATTTGGTGTATATTTGTGTATTTGTATTGTTGTTTTAGACATGTACCAACTTGGCTTATGTTCCAGACATGTACTTGTACTAACGGCTCGGTTGTTACAAATTGTTAGTTGTATTTTTTTCTAACAGTTCGTAATATATTTACCGTTAGAAGAAACCTACTTATACTGACGGTTGTATTGTAGATAACCGTTAGAATATATAGCCATTATCTTCTAACAGTTTTAGAGTTGTGAACCGTTAGTAAATGTTCCACTATATATAAATAAAACCCACTCGACCCTTGCTGAGTTGCTGTTTCATTCTATTCCATGCTCTGTCTCACTCTGTTTCCGTTGAGAGTTCCACACTCCAAGCTACACTGCTAGAGTGATCATGGCAAGTTGGAAGGAAGTTAATTCGATCCCTCTCTTTAATGTAAGCTTGTCATCACCTATCTCTCTCTACTTGCAAGCTAGTTGGAGCTCCAAGCTAGGGAGCTAGCTAGCTAGTTGGCTCTTACAGTGCATAATGATTTACGAGCTCACTAGCTTGTATTGTGTAGTTTTTTTGAAGGGAAGACAGTAAGCAAGCTGCCTACTACTATTAATAATATAATATAAGGAGAACCCAAGTTACAAGAGAAAAAGAAAAAAAACAAGCAATTACAAAAGATCAGCCCATCTAAGAATTTTTTCTCTAATATCTTCCGGGGAACGAACAGCTACAAGCTTTAAATCTGATATAAAAGCTTTTTTCCACTTGATGAAATTCCCAGGCTGATGATTAAAAATTCTGGAATTTTTGATTTTCCAAATATTCCACAAAGTCAACATAATGATTTCCATCAGAAAGTCTTTGAATCTCGGATTTTCTTCTTTAAGTTTCCAAATTAAATCAGTCATAGAAGTATTGGCCAAATTTCCAATCCAACTGATACCCATGAGATTCCAACATTGAATAGCAAAAACACATTCAAAGAAGAGATGAAAGTGCAATTCAAGAATACAATCAGAGCAAAGCTCACACTCATAAGAAGAAATCAACAAGTTTCTTCTTCCTAATCTCTCTCTAGTATTAAGGTTTTCCCAAAGAAAAATCCAAACAAAAATCTTAATTTTAAGTATACACTTTGTCTTCCAACACTAATTGAAAATGGGATGAGAGAAAGCAACACCCATTAACCTCTTATAGACCTTATTGGTTTTATATATATATGCAAATTGCTTCCAAAAATAGTCCAACAATCATTCGGAGATGAGAAACCCCTAGTATCATGATGAAGCAACAAAAGACTCTAGTATTGTCTATAAGCCGGCTTCGATAAAGGCAAATGAAAAATAGTTTCTATGCTATTCAGGCTCCAAAATTGATGGGTAGTTAGAGCTCTTGAAGAAAAGGAGAACAATTCAGCCCATTTATGAGCTAGAGGGAATTCTAGAAGATGTACCACTTCAAGTCGGTAAATTTTATCTACTAGTTGATTTTGTCAATTTTGATATCGATGAAGACGTTGATATGCCTATAATATTGGGACGACCAAAGCTCCGGATAGCAGGTGCCCTCATTGATGTTTGTGAGGGGTGGATCACTTTTCAGATAGGGGAAGAGAAAATCTTGTTTAAAACGTCTAATCCGGTTAACTACCTTATGTATGAGAAAAAATTTTGCAGCATAGACATTCTAGAAGAAGTTCTAGAAGAGGAGTCGCCACTACAACTTGCAAATGAAGCCGAGATGGATGAGATTCTTGACAACAAAAAAGTGGACAACAACGAAAAGGATGAACTATCAAGCAAACCATCTAAGATGAACATCTCTGACTCCGACACTGCTGGTAAGGCAAAGGTAAGTAAACCTATACTTAAACCCCTTATTTCCTCACTGAAATATGTGTTCTTAGATGATGATAAGATGCATCATGTGATTCTTAATGCAAACTTGACTGACTCACAACTAGATTGATTTATTTACTTCGCATGCATCATAAGACTTTATGTTATTCTAGCCTAGAAATTTGCATACATAGAATCTCTGTAGTTGAGACAAAAACCTCCATTGAGTGCTAACGTAGATTTAACCCTAATTTAAAGGAAATCATGAAGACTGAAATTTCTAAACTATTAGACGCGGGTATCATATATCCTATTTTTTTATAGTAGTTGAGTTAGTGTTGTTCATGTAGTTCCTAAGAAATGAGGTATGACTGTGATTAAGAATACAAATAATAAATTGATCCTCACTAAACTTATCACTGCACGACATATGCGCGTTCATTATCGAAAATCAAATAGCGCCACCGCCCACCACAACTTTTCCACAACTCCGTCCACCTCCAGCCTGAACCGGCTCCCTCTCCATCTTATTTCTGCCTCAGTTGCACCGCCCTCTTCTTCCTCGGCTATCGCCACTCTGCACACCAGCGACACATGCCGCCGCCTAGATCTACTCAGATCTACAGCACCCTTGAGCTCGCCGCCACTGGTGCTACACCGCTGCCACAGCGACCCGCGCACCCTTTCCCCAATTAGCTCCGCCGCCGCCGGCACCTCAATTTCTTATGCGCAGCCGCTCTCCCCCTTCTGTCCTCCCACTGTCTCTCCCCACATGCACCGTCGATCTATGCCAGAGCGACCAGCGATCAACCACACCTCAAGCACAGACCGCCTCAAAACCGCTCTCTTCTCTCCGATCGGGGTACGACCACCTCCTCCATTTGTGCCGCCACCAGATCTGCACCGTTGCCGACGCTCCCACTTCACAGTCGCGTCGCTCCTGCAACACCATCACTTGCTCTGCACCACCAATCCACAGCCGCGCCGTCATCCCATTTGTGTCGCTTCACGCCCATTTGCACGGGTGCTACTCCATCGTTGACGACACCACCGCTTTCCCTTTTCTCTCCCAATCCGGTGCCGTTGTGCGTCGTCCATAGATCCGCTGCTAAATCTAGCTCTAGATCCCACCACTGGCCACTTGCGCCTCTCCTTCCCAGCCTCAATTTCACCGCTCACTTGTAAGAGACCAAAATCTTCACTTTTCACCCCCTCTTGTTTAAATTTTTTTTTAGACTCAATCCTTATCAAACTAGCATACAAAAATTTCCTGATCATCTCCGATCCTTATTCTATTAGCATGTCAAGAAACCTGTCGTTTGAACATATTATATTTCATGTGCATTAGTTAGAAATTTTCCTAAATTAGTCCCTAATTAATATCTCACAATCTTAATTGAAATGGTATCATTTTATGTGAAAGGAATGGTAACAATAAATAATCACTTAAATATATTTTTATTTAAATACAAAATAATACATGCTATGATAAAGTAAAATAAATAAAAAAATTATCACAAATTAACTCTCAATTAATAACTTTTAATTTCATACGAAACATTTGTCATGTGAGAAAAATTGATTTTCTTAAAGTATATGGTAGTACAAATGCATGATTTAAAATTATTTGGAGTAATTGAAATATATTCAGAGCATGGCAAGTAAAGTAAAGAAAACACTTTTGCAAAATAGCCCCTTTACATTTTAGTTCTTGCACTTTAAAATGACCCAAAATTACCTTATTTCGTTAAAACTAATTAAATAATTCAAATGACCAAAGTGCCGTTGTATTTTAGTTAAGTGAATAGTAAATACCAAAAATAACCTTTTCAATTCAGCCCCTAATCAAAATATAGTCCCTTTTGTTTTGAAACTATTGCAAATAAGTCCAAACGAAGCTTCTTGTGCAAGAATCACATGAAATGACATAGGTATCCTTACTGAATACATTGCTACAATAGTGAAGAGACTAAAATATCCATGTTTGATGCAATACACCTCAGGTTTGCACTACCACTTTACTCCTCCATGCCATGCCAAGGTTAAATACACCAAGCCATAGAGAAAACTACGAAGTTCTTGCATTTTAAGCTGAAGGCAAGAAGTAGAAATCATCCAAACATACTCATACATGCATTTGCACACATTTTCCCCAAAGTTCCACTCAAAAATTCAGTAGTTTTCACTGTTTTCTGCTCTCTGTCTGCTATCTGTCAAGATTTGGACACGCTCCAGCGCCGGCAGACACGGCCTCGTCGTCGATCCTCTTGCTCCGGGCAGTTTTGGAATGCACAACCATGTTAGTGAGCTCCTGGCGTCCCACTGATCCTCCCCCGACAAGTTGGTTCGTCGAGATCACCGCCGGTGAGCCCACGCCGCCCTTGCAAAGCTTTCTTCCGCCGTGTGCCCTTGTGTCTCGCCGCTGGTGTTGTCGCTATTCTGGCGTTCCAGCCACGCGTTCCCATAACCATTCACGTCAGTGTGTTCGCTTCTACTTCAATCTCACTCCTGTTAAGTCTTAGCTGCTCTGATCGCCTCTCGCCGGAGTACGCCGTCTTCTCAAATTTTCCTCCCGCGCACGGTCGTCGTAGCCTTGCCGCCGATCCAGTCCACCTTTTTGCGATCATCCTTGGATTCACCAGATTCGATCCCTAATATACCTCTCCGAAGTGGCCACTCGTCATTTTGTTGCCAAAAATTGAGCTGGCGATGGCGAAGCTTGCCGTTTTCTCTGTTTTCCACTGCCGCACCGTGGAGGAACTTCTCTGTAGCTTCACCGTGTAAATCGCCTCGCCAACATGTTTCTGGTAGTCCCCTCGTGCTGTAGGAAGCCTCTACTGGAGCCATCACCGTCGATCTTATCATTTCCATTGCCGGCCGTGTCGTGCCGAGTTCGTCGTCGCCGTTTTGACACCACCGGTAAACCGCCGCCGTTGCCGTCGCCGTGGTGGAGGTCCACGTGACCCAACACCCCTGCTAGCCAAATTTCAGCCGTCACCGTCGACTAGATCGCCGCCGGCGACCCCCTTAATTGTCCACCTGTGCCAAATCTGTGTCAGTCCTGCGCGCCCAGAGCCAGACGATGGCAATAGAAATAATAGCTCCAAATGAGCCGCTGACTTAACCAGTGTCAGCCGAGGCCCGAGGGATGTCCAAATATAATTCTGATCGTATCACTTTATTTGCCTTGGTCTCTGGAGCCCAACTAGGTAATTCGTTTGCATGTTGGGTCTATCACTTCCTGTAGAAATTCACCGTGTAATCCTCATTTCATGTTCTGATTTGATCTGTTATTTGACCTAACTTAAGTATCTTTGCATCATGCATTTTCATTTAAGTAAATATATTATTATGTAGAATTATAGTTTGAATGTTTATTTTTTTAGTGTTAAATTGCGAATAGGACCAGATTCGTCTGGAGTCGTGGAACTGTTCGTTTGGAGTCGAGGAACTGTTCATTGAACTAGAATCTGGAGAGTTCGATTCTGAGAATCAAGACTAGTCACTTTATCTTTGATCATGTTGATACCATATTTTACAATGATATGTTATTTTGTTTAGACATTATTATGCATGATTAATTTGTTATGAATGTTATATTGGAATAATCTGTTGTAGATTATGACCTAATTTGTGCAACCATCCTTGATTCTTACACCATACAAAATATATATATATATATATATATATATATATATATATATATATATATATATATATATATATATATTCGTAATTGAATTGGTTCTGCAATTTAAATGGTGTTCAGAAAGTATCTACCCTATAGAAAGTTGAATATTTTTGAATGTTTGACATTATTACCTTGGAGAGAGTGGTAAACCATGTGGATTTGGTTGTTGGCAAGGTGATGTATAGCATCAAGGGTATGTGTATTAAATTCTCTCTTGGGTAGTTAAGGATTAACAATTTTGTACTAAACAATTAGTGGCATAATTATGTACCTCCACAAGTCTGGTATAGGACGGACACGACTAAATATTCTTGTTAAACTTATAACATGGCTCTGTATAGTGGAAATTACGACGTAAAGTGATTCATTAAAATAAATAGACACTAATTCTGCACACCGTCGATTAAAGGTAGAACCTTTCCGCACACCATTGTACACATATCGGCTACGGTAGTACCCTCCCGATTATCGCAAGTGACGGTTAAAGGTAGAACCTTTCTGTGCACTAAAAACTCTCTAGTTCTCACTATTGATAGAAGGGTAGTACTCAACCGCGGATCAAATAATTGCTGAGAGTTTGTGACAGTATTAGATTTGCCAACTGGTGGCAAATCTTTTGTTGAGTAGAACTAGTGTTATGGCGAGACATGATGAATAGTGTGTTATTTTCAACTCAATCGCATACAAAACTATGCATGTATATAGCTTGACAATAACAAAATGAGAAATCTTATGCGTAAAGCGATACCCCTCCACAGAGTTTTAAAATATATTCGAGTACTCCATACTTCCGATTTAGAAATATGCTATGGTTAATGAATTTATTCATGTTGCAAAGTACAAATAGTGTTGAAATGACTGTTTTATAATTAAGGTTAACTAATCCCACCTTCCCAAGTGAATTTAAATAGATATTTTAAGTTAAATACGCTTTTGAATATTTTTCTTGTCACAAACATTTAGTATAATTTTGTATGTCAATGTTCCTTGAACTTTTCATCATCATGATGTATCTATATGATACATTTGTATTAGTATTGTAACTTGCTAAATACTAAGTACTCCCACCTTACTATTTCACCTCAACAACTGAAGTTCCAAAGGACTTGGAATCATTTGAATGTGATCCTGAGTCTGTTGAAGATTGTGAGTTTGATTTGCAATTTTGAGGGTTGCACATCACAGTTGAGTGACTGTGGGCAGATTTAGTAGTTTTGTTCTGCTCATGTTTTCCAAAATCTTGTAGTACTATTTTGGTCCTGTCGGTAATTTATCATATGTAAGGCATTAACGTCATTACTGTTGTAAACTTTTCATTTTTTGTAAATTAATCATCCATCTGTGAGTTAGTTGTGGTCATTTCTGATCTCAACTAAATCGTGAGAAGTTGCGGGACAGGATGCCGCGGGCAGTGGGCTATGGGTTCCCCGACATCACCCGCGCCGCCGTGGCTCTCCCTCTCCTCTCTGCTAGCGCGTGCCGCCGCTTAAGTCCCCCAGATCCACGCCATAGATCTGTCGCCTCGCCGCGATCTTCAGAGCTGCCGCCGTCGCTGCTTACACCGCTGCTGCGCGCGCTCTCTCTCTCTTGTCTCTTTCTTCTCCAAATCAGGCCGTCGCATGCGCCATGAGCCTTGAGCCCGTACTGGCACTGCCCCTAAATGCACTGCCAGCCACGTTCCGTGGGCCGACCCGGCGACCTCCATCAAACCGCCCCTTGCGCGCCTAAAGCTTCCTCGGCCTTAATCGGTTTCGTCATCGACTTGACCTGAGCCCTTCATCCACGAGCTCCTGCCTCAGCCGTTTTCCCCGAGCTCGGCTTCCTCATCGTCAGCAGTGGCCAAGCAGCGGCGAATCGGTCCGTGGCCATCTTCTTCCTTGCCAGTAAACTTCAGGCCGGCCTGGCAACATCTCGGCCGAACCACCTCCTCGACGCCGAGGACCGTCTTCCCCAACTCCAGTCGTCCTGCAGTTCGACTTCCTCTTCATTGGTTCAAATTCCAGCAAGCTCCATCTGCACTCGGCAGTCCCTCTGCATCCACAACAGCAAGCACAACTGGTCAAATTTCTTAACCCAGCCTCAGTTTCAGAATTTTGATGAGCTGGTGAACGATGTTTGTATGAGATGAGCTGATGCTTGTAACTTCTCAGTTATTACATTTTCTGAATCACTTGTTAAGACTGATGTGCGTAGCAATTCTAGTAATCGTCAGCAACTAATTTGTCAGTGCATCATTTTGATTTATCCTTGTTTAGTTGTCTGTGTCTCTGAGGTGCATTGTTTAACTGATTGATGATAGAGTTAGATTGCTCTGAAAAGAAATTTGTGATGAATCCACTTATGAACCAAGTCCAATTCTAGTGCTTTGTTTGATTGGTAATCTTTGGTTCTCTGTGATTTTTCTTAAGAGATTAATACCTACATGACTAAAACCCTGGAATTCAAATTTCCAGTGAGTTCTTTTGAAGAAGGAGCTCTATAGTGATGATAACCTCTTGTTCGACTGCAGTGAATCCAAAATATTTATGTTCTGAATGTTTGATTCTTCTGTGAATTCTTGAAACTTGCTTTGTAGAATATTCGTGGTTTTACCTGAACAATTGTTGACTTCAGGAGTGCTGTTTCTAAAGATCTGAAGTTGTATTCTTGTGTGACAAAAGCCTATAGGTCTATATCAGTGAATGGAGGTCTAATCTTGTGTGCTGGGCTTTTGCCTCACTTTGTTGCATTCTTTGTTTGCCATCTTGGAGAGTCTAAGAAAATCAGTTTCAATTTCTTTGATGTTTGGCTCATCACTTTGCTGTTCTCCTTTGCTCTGAACTATATTTCTCTATTATGATTTAGCTCCTGTGATGCTAGAATTATGTCAGTTTTGTACTTTTGTTCCGCATCTGAGCTGCAATTGTGATGTTTGAATGCTTTTATATCAATGTCAAATCCCGCCATCAGTGCAACAACTCTGTGTATTCTGATGTGACATTGATCTGGGATAAATTACTTGAGCTGAATGTCATGTATACTATGCAAAACTTGAAAGTATTATGATCTAATTCTCCATCTTTTGTGTCAATTGGTTCAGGACTGCAATCTTGCTTGAAAAGATATTCTGGTATTGTCAACTCATATTCTATTGAAATTAATTGTTTTTTATGATCATGGATGCATTGAAACTTCTTTTTGCATGATTGATCTGTGTGGTGTCTGAGCTTTAGATCCTGAAGAAATTATTTTTCTGTTAATCATTATATTTAATGCAAACTTAGCCCAATGATCAGTTTAAATTGGGTAATTCTGGGTTGTCTAGATGGAACCTTTCATTTCTCCAATTTAATCTTTGAGTTGCTTCTATTGGTTGTGTTGAAGTCTGAGTTGAAACTCGTGCTTGTTGGAGTTTTATGGTCTAGAGGATATGGGAAATGGTTAGAATTTGCTTTGTATTTGGGGTTCGTCGATACCTGAAATAGATTGTGGTTGATAATAGTCGTCAACGCTCCCTCATGTGCGAACATTATATGATTCGTTGCTATCTCTCGTATTCACGAAACACTAGTCCAAATCAAATACTAGTCGGGTCACGAGTCCACCACCTCTCTCTCTTTTTGTATTTCTTCTGATATTTTCTTCCTCTTTCTCTTGTTGATTTTATTTTCATATGCCCCCCATGTGGTTTAGTTTCGCACAATTCACTTCGTCTAGTCCCTGTGGAAAGAACAATATACCCGCCCACTACTTTGTCCTCGTCCTCTAGTGAGACAGACTTCAAGCTAGTATTAGTTGTGGCAACAACGTAGTGAAGAAGCGCTTCGAGGTCAAGTTGAGCGGATTTAGAACCATTGGTTTGGGAGTCTAGGTGAAATTGTTGTTGTGGTGAGCTATGTGAAGATTGATTTGGACTCTAATCAAATAGGCATTTGATATAAAATCTATAGTATATTTAGCTTAGTTAAACATTACTATAGGTGTGCAAAAAAAATGTTTTGTTCTGACCATATTACTTGGTAGTATTTCTTTCACTACTAAGAAATTACTCAGTATAAAAGAAAATTTTATTTTGGTTATTTTCTTCACAGTAAAGCAAAGATATTTTATTATGTTATTCATTCCTTAGGAGCTAAGAAAGAGAAATAAATTAAATAGTCTTGTTCCTATCCATATTTGAGAATTAATTTAATAGTCTTGGTGTTATCCATATTTGAGAATTAATTTCATAGTCGTGATATTATCTATATTTGATAATTAATTTAATATTGTTGATCTTATTTATATTTGATCACGTTAATAAAATATCTTTGAAAGTAAGATATTTTCAAACACTTATTACAAAGAAAAATAAGATCAGATGTATGTGCATTTAATTAGCATATTTAAGAGTATATCTAATCGGCAACTAATTTTAATCTAAGGCATCTAGATGCTTTCGTAGATGTCGGAGTTTAAATCTTAATATCTATAGATTATAAGTTTAAGTTATCTACGTGTGCTGACATCCAGATTATTTCTTGAGTATAGTTCTTGATCTCATGACATCCTTTTTTTAATAGTAAATTACAAACTTTATTTCAGTCCATACTCCTGCACAAAATTCCTTAGAAATCTAAAGATTTTGCTCTCTAAGACAAAACCAATTTGTACTCTATTGCCACAAACACAAGACATAAATAGGTAAGAATGACAACTCATATGAAAAATCCAACTTGTACAGCACACTAAGCCTAAAATACACATCCCACCTCCTCCTTTCCTTCACATACAAAAACAAACACACAACCATCTCTCCCTCACTTCCTCTCTCTTTCCTTTTGTCAAGGATGAGGATGGCAACAAGAGGCATCCATGAGATCACTCCAGGAGCCTCTCCTCTCCCTCTCACCATTTCTCTCAAGGTAAAGACATAACACTAGATTTTGTAATTTTCTGAACACCCCCAAAATCCCTAATTTTGACTTGATTTGGCTTTGATTTGGTTGGTTTTTGCAAAATTCTTGCACTAGAATGTTAGATATATGACCCTAGGGCTTGGATTTGTAGTTTGGTGGTTGATTTGGTTTGGGGAGAAACTTTGATTTCAATCTTGAGGGCAGCACCTAGATGTTGTGTGGGCAAAATTGGTGAGAATGGTAACTTGATTTTTACAAGGGTAATAGCAAGAGAAAACTCTGGATTATCATCTTAGTCTTGGGTTCATTTAATTTAGTGATGTATGGAAAATTTTATATGCTTATGGATGCCTACACTAGAAGAAATAAAGTATTGTTGTGGGCGAGCTTAGTCTTGTTATTAATTTCATTTGTATTGTTTGAACGGCTAAAGAAGTATTTGCATTTTCTTAGGTGAACCCAGTTCTTGAATGTCTTTGCATGCACAAGTCGGGAATACGGGGATTAGTAATGCAACGTCCTTATAATGTCCTTCAATTTTCATTTTCTAAAATCATTTTTAATTTAGTGTATGTTGTAAAAATAGGAATCTGAATTGTTGGAGGGTGATCAATTGAGCTCAAGTGTTAGTAGTCATCTGATTTCCTGAATGAATATACATTAATGCTTGATAATATTGTATGTAGATTGTTTGAATTATTTTTCTTGAAAATTAGTTGCATATCTGTACAAATAGGCACGTGTTTAAATATTGAGTAGTTAATATTACAAGTTGATCAATTGTTAGTGGTTATCAATTGACGTGTTTCTTCAAGGTACCAGACGCAAGGAACCATTGAACTATCAAGCTTATAAGCTAGAGCCTTTGGCCCTTGTCATAGCCTAATGCGACAAAGATAATAGCTCAAGGCCTTCATACTCATCGGAATTGGCTAGGTTACAATAAGAACATGGGCCTTCGAACCAGACAAGCCAACTTCTATTGATCATGTTGTGATAACCATGTCGGTTATTTTTATATCTATGTGCAATCTACAATACTGTTGACAATACAACAGAAAAACTTATGTTCTAAAGGGATAAAATTAAATTGATGAAATGTGATGCATATAAACGTATAAAAAGTTTTGGTTGGATGGAATTGTCGATTGATGGAGCAACTGTAGATTCCGTTTATCTAGTGGGTAGCGAAGCTCAAGAGTGATTGTTTGTGCATGACAGAACTTCTCTACATAGGGTTAATATCATAAGGCATCATCAATTGATTGCTGGCTTCTTGTATCGTCTCTACATACTACCATAAATCTAGTATGGGACAGGTGAAGCTAATTAACCTATCCAGAAACTTACCTCCACATGGGCGCATGACATACTACGAGTTGGGAGTGTATTATCTAAGTGATTATGATTTTCTGAGTGAATGAGTAAAACATTGCAGGAAATGATAAATGAAAAAGTGAGCTGAGAGCGCCCTATGAGTGTAGTGGGTAGGGTAGCGAGCTGAGACTTGCTACAACAACATGATAATCATGCTGGGTGGAGGTTAAGTGTATGGGTCATGCAAAAAGTTTTTTTCTCTTAACCAAACCATGCATTTAAAGAAATGCAAAGCTCACGCAGCAGTTTGGTTAAGGGTTTTTATAGATAAATATGTACACCTATGTTGAGTTAAAAAATATGAATATTCACTCTGATTCCCATGACGGGGGTAGCAACGATCGTGGTTATCCATGTTGGTGGCTTTAATAGATTTCAATAAAAACAATTTTTTTGTTGTTGAAATTAGAAACTTAAAGTATGAACTGCATAATATGTGAGTGCACATGTGGGCATGTCATTCTATTTCTTATTCCCTCAATTTGTTGAGTATGAAAGTACAAATCCTTGGTAGCTTATTACACAGCTTTCCTGAAAGAGGGAGGCCGGTGGATTCAACATAGGTGGTATGCTAAAACATACCGCACATGGTGCGGCCAACATGCAAATGATGAGACGACAGGTTGTGACGCTACAAGTAATCGGTAACATTTAGTTTTGGATCCATACTTCTATACCATTACTAAGGAAAAAAGTCACAAAATACAGTTGCGCTCAAGTGCAATGTTTGAGAGGCAGTTGGGTTAATGTGGCGTCTCTGACCCAGGTTAGCTAAGTACCCGGGTTTGGGGGCCCCACAATAATCCTATCAACCTATTTCCTCAATTAAGTTGATGAAAGAATGTGTAATTTAGAGAGAGAGAGAGAGAGAGAGAGAGAGAGAGAGAGAGTTTAAAGAGATTAAAATCATTTCTAACAAAAGAGGTTAAAATCAGTAAAGATCAGCCATACCCAAACCATTACATGGTCTAACTCAGCGCAAATTAGTGAAAATTCCTTCAGTGAATCATATACCAATTTTTGAAAAAAGAATATTCCCACAACCAGCTGTATTTAGTATGCTACTTACTGGCAGTTTATGGTGATTTTTTCCACAAAAATCTCACTATAGTATATGTGCAATCAAACTTGTTTAACTTTGACTAATAATATATTTACAAATATCAAGATTAGCCACATAAAAATGACATAGTTAGATTTGTTGTCAAAAATACTTTCATAATTTTATTTTTATAATTTTTACTATTATACTACATCTTTTCTGAAATATGTATCACTTTTTTCAAATTTTGGTTACCAAGACAATCATATTTGTAATAAAACATACTAAAAATACCCTAATAAATATGATTTTTTTAAATAGCCCAAAAAAAGAAATAAAATTTTGAAAATAGCCCACGCTTCCCGTTTTTTGTGTTTTTGACTCGTCATGTCAGAATATTGTGCCTTGGACCCGCAACAAACCATATGTCGCACCGTGAGTGGGTGAAATGTGCATGTCGTGGCTCCGAGCGACAGTCAGCTCAAGCTTGTCGCACCTCAGAGCCTCGACAAGGACCTTTTTTCATGGCTAGTCCCTTCTCCTCCCTCATTTCACTGTCTTATTTCTCTATCTCCCTCACAGTAGCAGCTCTCATCTCTCTCTCCCTCTCAAATATTTTTTTCCAATTCAGTTATCTTAAAATCTACCAGTAATTTCGAGTTTGTCCAGTTATCAGAATTG
Organism: Pharus latifolius; assembly: GCA_019359835.1. Lineage (NCBI taxonomy): Eukaryota > Viridiplantae > Streptophyta > Magnoliopsida > Poales > Poaceae > Pharus > Pharus latifolius. The sequence goes on from CM033327.1 coordinate 25,752,162, forward strand.
TAGATCCAATGAAACTCTTCGAAACAAGGTAAAATTTTGTTGAAAGGTGACCATATTTTTTCTAATTATTATGTTAACGACGTAATTAGTAATTAACTAGATGGTAGCAAAATAATTGTTAGTTAAGGATATCACCTAAGAGTAGGTTAGAGAACATCACATTGTGTAGTGATTAAATTTTTGGTGGATGAAAATGCATTAAGTTACTTAATGATTGTAATACCATAGGTTATGTTAGGTTAGAAAGTTTTTGTGGATGAAACTTTTTTGTAGTTCAGTTAGTTAGAAAGTTAACCATTTTAGTTTACATTATTAATTTATGATTAATAATGTAGTTATCTTTTAATGATTGTAGATTATTTTAGGAATATTTGGTAGGAATATTTGTTTGGAATGTTTAATGATAGTTAGATATTTAGTAATGCGGTTTGTTATGAATATTTGTTAGGAATTTTTAATGAAAGTTGGTTATGTTAGGAATATTTGTTAGAAATATTTAATGACCATAGGATTAATGATGTAGTTATTTTTTTAATGACCATAGAAATTTTAACATATAATATTGATATTGTAGAATGTAAATTTTTTGATTTGAAAAATATGTTAAACTTATTTTAATAGGAAACCAATAAATATGTTAGTTGCTCAATTTAATAAAAATGGTTGTATAATTTTTTTGTTATATTTAATTGCATACATGTCTTTAGGGAATGAAACAACTAGATAATTTATGCATATTTTATAGCGACAGCTTAATTCGCGATGGCCCATATAGTGTAGATATGAGCCATGTCAAGTATGCCATAGCTGATTTGAATATACAAAATACATCATTCACAGATTTGAAGTTATGAATTTTGAGTCTATTTAGGAAGAGTCCACAGCACGAGATAGTTAAAGTTGAAGGGCTGATTGTCAAGCAGATTGAAAACGGCCCATACTAAGTGTTTCGCTAATTGAAAGGGGACAACTTGTGGGGCTCGCTCATGCATAGAGTGAAGGACTCTAGAGGCAGATTGGGCAACAAGTTTGTACTTTAGGTCTGATTATAGGACATAAAGTATCGGAGTGTCACCGCAAAGGCAACCCGAGTACCATCTCATAAGCAAAAGAAAGGAATGCATCAAATCTGCCAAGATTCAAGGCTAGCAGATGCTCAGATTTTTTGTCACACTCATGTAGATATCTGTGAGTTCTTGGAGGGTCTTGGAAGTGTGTCTGATGAAAATGATTCGATAGACTTGGAAACAACTGATAACTCTCACAAAGATCCATTTGGGCTCCTTTGGAGAGTGGCTTGATTAGTCTGGATTCAATTTGACAGTGCTACCAATGGACCAGAATTCAAGATAACCTTTTAATTAGGATAGCATCCAGCTAGAGTAGGAGTTTTGCAGGTAGATGGTCTCTTGCGGTGAATCGACAATGCAGTATGGTGAAGTCGACCTTTCATTTATATGTTGCAGCTTGTATAACACCAGGTTGTCCATGGAAGGTTTGTGCCATGCAAGCGAAGGATGACATCGATCGTGGTGTCACACTAGATAAGTCGTTGATCACCACTTTGGTAGATCGATGGTGTCCTAAGACGCATACGTTCTATAGGATCAAGGATGGTGATCTAGAAAGGGGGTGATAGATCATTTAAAAACTTTTAGCTAAAAAGGAATTTTTGCAAGAATTAAAGGAAAGTCAAGTCTTTGCAAACTCAATCTAAATCAATTATGGTTCAAGTGATCAAATGCTCAAATAAGTTTTTCAACCTAAGATGACAAGCAAATGAAGAATGAAGATATAATAGAGAAATAAGAAAACTAACAGAGAAATGACCGATGACGCAATGATGTATTCCGAGGTCTCAGAGACTCGCCGAGTCTCCTCTACTCCTTGTTGAAACACTCACTCGTGAGTTTTACTTCAATACCCATTAGGGTTGAAGCAATCTTCGTCGGTGGAGAGATCTCGGGCCTCCCTCAACCATCTAGGTGATAGCGATCACGAAGAGTAATAGGCCAAAACTCTTCACTTGATACCAATCAAATGCTAGGAAACTCAAACACGTGAGGAGAAACTCATACAAGACTCTCAACTCACTAAATATTCTATTAATGCAAATGAGCTCACTAGATAATCTCACTCTAATGAAACATATGAGAGTTAAATGCTCTAGAATGTGCTTGGGCTATATGTTAATAAATCCTAGTACAAAAACATACAAATGAAAGCCCCAAGCCATATATTTATAACCCACCAACTAAAACTAGCCGTTGCAAAAGTAACAGACTAAAAACATCCTATCCAAACAGTTCGGGCTCACAACCGAACAGTCTAGAGCAATTGTAACGGCTACTAACAAATGACGCAAACTAGTTGTTGGAGGCAGGTTAATATGCAATCGAATAGTCCAGTCCACACACAAACAGTCCAGTGCATACAAATTTCATGAGGCCCAAAACACACCCTCCAGTTAAGATGTTTAGGACATTAATCATTCTGATAGTCCGGACATTCATATGGACATTTAGTGTTAAAGATAGACAAGCATACAAACAGTCCGAGTGAGTTTGTGCAGCTCTCAGTAAAATAGACATAACTTTTGGTCTAGACATTAGATTTAGTTTCTCCTTAGCTTGTTCGAAAGCTAACTCGAAGAGCTACAACTTTCTCAACATAAGAAAAACCTAGTTCGGCCTATATTACTCCAAAAAATATAAACTATTCAATATAGCCACTTTAAAGTCTTCACTCGAGCAAAATTTTGCAAATGTAAGCACTGATGTCTTCACTAACCATCCGAATCAACTCAAAAAAACTTTGATGACCTAGTGAATTATGCATGCATTTGAGCTTTCGACACGAGATATCATTAAGCTACTAGCCCTAAACCCCTCTTTATAGTACAACCAAAACTAGGAAAAAAATCTAGTAGTTCGATTGTCTCCAAATACCAAGACCGGTAAAATTCTAGAAAATAGATCTTAATTTTTTATTTTACTTTTATTGAAGCTCGTCAATGCTTGACGAAGTTTGATCATGCATCCTCTCCGAGGTAATCTTCTTCACTGTCATCTCGCAATCCAATTTTAGACTAAGAGACATATTCTTAACAAGCACATTTGTCTCTCAAGGGAGGTCCACAAGTATGTCCATGTGTGCATCATCTCTCAATTCTATATTGCAATTTCACTGTCTAACATTCTCTACACTTTATTATGTACGTAGACGACGAAAGGGAAGCAATTTTGATAATTGGTAGGACAAGAATGCTGGGTGCGGGAGTAGGAGGATCATGCACATACCGATGTTGTTGCTGAGAAGTGACTATACGGTCCCATGACATACCAAGCATATCTTGACTAATACATGCCATGTATCCCCACACAACTTGCTGGTGTGCCTGAGGATAGGCCAACGCAGATACCATACACAACTAAAGTGTGGTTAGGATTTGATCCTCTCCTTCCGTTATATCATTTACTCAATTTACTAACACATGCTATCTTGTCTTGTGTAGCACGACATCATAGCTGCCATCAAGAGGCAAATAAAGTCAATATTGGCTAGCATAGCATGAGGAAGTCGTTGGTGCCATACAGAGTTCACTGGCGCCATCTGTGCAATGACCATTGGTGCCCACCATCTTATGGGTGCGCCTTAGTATGACTCGTGCTCGATAGAGAATATCCTCTACACGTCCTAGTGCCTCCAGTGCACGGCCTGTCTCAACATAGCACATCATCTACATAGGGGATTGATATACCGGGGTCATCTACTGCCTCAACTTGTCTTCCACACTCATCGTGGTTGAGCACTATGGATATGAGGATTACTGACACATCCTAGGCCAAGTGGTGATGATTTCGATGATACAGATGATCAGGAGGACATCAGAAGAATCCATGAGGTTGCTAGCAGGATTTTGGCAGAGCAACTGGTAGTAGATGAGCCTTGGGATCAGGAGGAGTTGGAGCAAATGAGGCACACACAGCATGGTGGACAATCATACTTGGGGCAACCCTCAAACGAGCCATCCTTTGAGCAAAGAGAACGAGACATACATGCTCCATAGGAGGAGGAGACTAAGTGGGTGGTACAACAGAGAGAACATGATGATTGGGATGGCTAACATGCTAAAGGATGTCAATCCTTACACACATCAAAACTACCCACATGATGAGTTTCAACCGAGCCAAGTCTAAAATGCTCCGCCACCCACACAGCCATCTCAACCATCAGGACAAATAGTGCTATGACCTTCTATAGTTGTCCAGCAGAGATCACATGTCCCACCTGATCCATATTCATCGTCGTCTTTTCAAAGAGATAGGCCAACACATAAAAGAGGAAGGTGAAATCCTTAGATTGTACGATCTACTTCGTACAGAACTTAATTATTTAGACAATTTGGTTATTCTAGAAAATTTTCATTACTATTTTTATTTGTGATATATAAGTCCGATTGATTGATGATCTATTCATGTTGATTTGTTTGTTTTGACCTCATGATTTCACAAGTTTAAACGGATCATCAATCAAAATTATAGAACAAAAGATATCGATTCGAGAAAATTCAAGAAACTTAATACAATTATACACAATTGAATTTTTTAAATAACCCATATTAAAGAAAATTACAAAATTTGAAACTAACCCCTACTTACCATTTTTTACAAATATAGCATATAATTTCACCGTATCGCGGCTCTGAATCAACAAGCCTGTATCTACTTGTACAATTACTATAAAAGAAAGTGAGAAGGACATGATTGAACTACACGTTTTAAATCCTAAATCCTAAATTACTATAAAAGAAAGAGAGAAGGCCACGATCGAATTGATTTCTAAAAGCTTGTACTATTATTTTTGAACATATATGAATTTAATTGATGCATTTATCAAAACTAGGTTGATGATTGACTTTGCTTGACTCTTAGTTCAAGCATTCACTTATCGAACTACATGTATTAATGAAATAAAAACTATACAAATAATATATAAAATATTTGAACAAAACATAATTTTTTCAGTTTATTATAATTTGAGTATAATAGAGCAGAATAGGTTTATATATTACTATACAGTAGTATGAAATTATTAGAAGAGAAAACATTGGCTTGTGTCAAGACCCTGGTTTTATTGGCTGGTTTTGGTCCATGTACCAGTACCACACATGGAAACATCTGGACTTTGATTCGTGTCAGGCCAAAATTTATCATAGCCCTTCACTGTTGCGGGACTACATTGAACAATATTTTTGTTCAAGTAAAGATAAGATAAGTAGGCTTGCTTGGATTGATGGCAGTTCAAACCTTGATATATGTGGTTCTATGCATTAGTTTTTAAAGTGGAGTGGTTTGATTACTTGCGGTGTAGCAAGTCAAATTTATAAAAAATCATAAGTGCAAATTGATGGATTTAGGTCGATCTAGGTATCTAGATTTTGATGATTAATGATGTTTTGGATAAATCATTCATGATTAAAGTTAATCTGGAAAATGATAGTTTTGATGATTAAATAACAGATTGAATGAATCCTGGTTTAGCACAAGTACATTGAATTGTGATTTGTTAAATCCTGAAGTTTGATGACTCCTTATTGTGGTTTTAATATCGATACACATGTTGAGGGGTAGCTCGTCATATTAGTCATCTGTGTTGATTACTATTATGACGTAAGTAGTATAGATCGTGTGCGTATGTCTTTATCATATATGGATCTATATGATTGTATGATTCATCTCTTACTATCTGTTTAATGTGGTTTTATCATTTCACCGGAAAGAGAAATTATTGAGCTAACTCCTGTGTGGAGTAATTCCTCTGGTGATGAATGACGAACTGATTATGAGACTAACGTTGTGCATTGAGTGTATGTGTTGTAGTCTCAGATTGGTTGCGATATGAAAGCAAGCAAGGGCGTGAAGAGGATGATGCCGACATGAGTTATCTCGAGCGAGGTCAAACTTAGTGAGGTTGAGCTTTGTGAGGACAGTCATCGAGTGGTCGAGCTTCACAAGGTCGAACTTCACCGAAGGTAAAATCCAAGATTAAGGATTGTTTTCTTAGGATTTTACCGGTCTCGATGTTTGGAGGTAGACCGGGTTGATAGGATTCTTTTTGCTAGTTTGACCGTACTATTAAGGGGGATTGAAAATTAGTAGTTTGAATCTATCTAGTATGGAAAGTCAAATACATTCATATCATCTTGCACTAGTGTTTTATCACCTCTTACATTGCTAGAAAGTCTAAATGTAGTTTGTGCTGCATTAGAGAGAATGTTTTGAAAACTGCACTTAGTCGTGGTCGCCATCTAGAGCAATCTGTTTTATTTCTAGAGCTGGTCGTGGTCGTGTTACCGGTTTGGCTGTATCTGTGTTTAGGGTTTGGTCGTGGTCATAGAAGTTTAAGCTGATCGTACCAGTCTTCAACTCGCTTGTGCACGCTCAACCAAATCCACTTTAATGAGGACATCACACCCAAGGATACAACCGCTGCCCCTTCTTCCCCTACGACCGCTACTTCGTCCCCGACCGTCGCTGTTTCGGCCACTACTTCATCTACGACGCCTGGAGGGCTTAATCCGGAAGCAAGGCCTTTCCACCCACCTTTGCTGGACCAGCACGTCAAGATCATCCACCGAGGACAGCCCACGCGCCAAGGAAGGCCCAAGATCAAGCCCAATTCGTCGACAAGTCTGGTTCGGCCATCCAGGAGCAGCAGTACTTCAAACGGACATAACTTGGGCTCCCGGACTCCGTTTTCAGCGTGCGACCACCCGTTTGAAAGCTTAGGAGATAAGCTTTCCAATGGATCTGGTCCCAAGGCCAAATTTCTCCTGGAGAGACGGGAAAACACAGAACAATCTCACGGGCCAGAAATCCCGGGTGCTGCGCCACCTTTCTTTTGGGCCCAAGGCCCATGTATCTTAGGGTTTTGGTGGCCAACGCTGTTTTGGCTGCCCTACACCTCCTGGCCGTCTCTATATATATGGCGGCCACCGTTCTTTTATGTTTAGGTTTTGTTGTGTTTGGTAGACCCCGTGTGCGTCCCTCCTCGTGTTTGCGCGTGTCGACTAGACCGCCCGAGCCGAGAAACAGAACCTCAACTTGTTCCTTTTGATTTCAATACTATCTATTCAGATTGCTTCATACTTTGTTCTTGCGGGTTCTCGATTTCTTGCAGGAACTACCGATCATTGGATCTTGTATCTGTGTGGAATTGGCATTGCGATTGTGAAGTTCCCGACCTGGTGGTTGGAAGCCCTAAATTCGGTGCCATCAACACCCCCAAATCGACGTATCATCATCTCACCGAAAGATCGGGATCGCCGTCCCCATCAAGTGGTATCAGAGCTCAAGGTTGCTCGGTGAGATTTCCCCTCAATTCTGATTTTTTTCACCTAGAGTCCAGAAAACAGCCACAAAAAAAAAATTAGTAGATTGGTTCCTCTGTCCAAGCTAATTTGTGCCCTAACTTTTACTACTTGTTCTTGGTTTGTTGAATCGTCGGTTGCATAATCGTGTCTTTGCTGGTTTTAGAGTCTAGTTCCTTTAGAGTTTCGAGTTCTGTTCATGTAATTGTCATAGTGTTTTTCGCGTTCATCGTGTCTTCCTTTGTGCCGCTGCCACCATCTCGCCGCCGCTAACAACAAGCGCTGCAGCCCTAAACCAACCATATCACAGCGCCTTTACCTTCCAAAAAGAGTGGATCGGTTCCAAAAATAGCGGATTGGTTTCCTTGTAAGAGTTTCACAATTTCCACCTGCCAAAACACCCTCCACATCCACCTGGCCGAGCCCCACCACTTCCCCAACTCAGCCAAGCCCAAAAAGGAAACTCCAAAACTTACTCCAATTCGTTCTCGCGTGCAATTTTGTGACTGCTGCAGTAAAACAGTCATAACTTCTGCATACGAACTCGGATTTGGACGTTCTTGGACTCGTTCGAAAGATCACGAAATTTCCTATCAGATCCAGCCTTGTCTTTGACAAAATAGATATTTCCAAATTCGGCCATTAACAGTGAGAAAAGTTGCAATCTTTGTCAGGCTGATTTTTGATCCACCGCAAAAAAAAAAAAAAAAAAAAAAGAAGAAATTCTGTGAGCAAAGGAGAACAAAATAAAAAGAGGCCAGTGCAACAAAAGAGCCGTGCTGTGAAAGAAAAAAAAAAAGGAAAAGAGAAGAAATTCTGTGAGCAAAGGAGAACAAAAGGGAGCTTTATCATTTTGGTGCTGCATATTGAGGATCCTAGCCTATATTTATCTTGTTTGTTCAAGGACCTTCATCTTTGTTCTATGACTAAGTCTGCGATTAGGCTCGCTTCTCTAGCACGGTCTAGCCTAGGACCAGCATTGTACTGATTTTGAACGACTTTTCAGCTTACTTTGGATCAGTGGTACTAGTTCCTCCTTTGCTCCATATTATTGCCTGTCCAAGCTCCACCATCTTCTAACCACACAGGTTCCGGAATTTGCAATCGCTTGCCACATCGAGGACTTGTAAGAACTTGGTAGAAGCTTGAGAGTGTGTGAGGCTTGCCACTTCATACTGTTGCATCTAGGCCCTTTTAGGTTGATTTTGATTATTGATGACATTAAGTGTTTTGGACTAACCTTGTCTTTGAGCTATTTCTATGTAGAGCGATTTCTGTAAAGTCTGCAAGTGATCCGGGAAGATCTGCAGGTCACAGGTCCAAAGTCGCAAGCGCAAGGTCGCAATGTTGGCTGTGGTCGCAGTTAAAGGTTGGAAGTCAAGGTTGCAAGTGCAAGGTCACCAAAATGAAAGTTGCAAGGATTAAAGATGCAAAGGACCTAAGGTAATATTTGTTTTATTTTGACCGATCTCGGTGTTTGAAGTTTGATCGGTTTAGGAAATTATTTCTTAGTTTTAACCGTACTATAAAGAGGGGTGGAGAAAGTCCTCTTTTTATCTCCAACATAAACCGAGAAACTTAGGTCATTGCATTACATCTTTTTGGTTGGATTTGATTTGAACTTAAATTGAGTTATTTGGATTTTCAGTTGAGTTTTTGACAGCAGAAGCGTATTTCTATTTTCTAGAAAGATCTAGGTAGATCTGGTTTTTGCTTCTGTTGACAAAAATGTAGCTCGTTAAATTATATTTCAAAAGAGCTATTAAACTCTCAATTTGGATTTCTGGATCAAAAGTTATAGATGTTTTTAACGGACTGTCAGTTATTTGGTTTTTCAGTTTAGTTTTTGACAGCAGAAGAGTTTTTGTATTTTCTGGAAAGATCTAGAGAGATCTGGCTTTTTATTCTGTTGACAAAAAGATAGTCCTTTAAAATATCTTTCAAATGAGATATTAAACATCTCTTTTGGATCTCTGGATTTAAAGTTATAGCTGTTTTTGTTCAGACTGACTGTCAGTTTGCTGAACTGACTGTCAGTTTGAATGTCAGTTTGTGTTAACTGACAATTATCCAGAGAGTGTGTTTTTCGGGCCAAAAATTTTTGTACTAAACTGACTGTCAGTATACCCATGCTGACTGTCAGTTTGGGTTTCGACCACAACTGTTTTTATCTGAGTTTCTATTTGATCTGGTCGTTGTTTTGGTCGAACTGACTGTCAGTTTGCATAACTGACTGTCAGTTGGGGGTTTCAAGTTTCCTTAAACGACCACAAACGGCTAGCTATTTTTTATCCGTAAATTTTGTCGGCCGTTGTGTATGTAACTGACTGTCAGTTTGGGTTGCTGATTTTCAGCCCTAGCTCCAACGGTTCATTTGCTTCTTGAGGCTATAAAAAGGGGCTTTGGGCATAAGTTTTATACAACAAGCAGTCTCCTCTCATATACACTCTTGAGCTCTAGTTTCATATATAAAATCTTGATCTTTTGATCAAGTCGAGTGCTTTTCGATCCACCGAGAGCTTCAGTTCTTTTGCTTTTGCATACACTTAGTTTCTCGGTGCGTGTTTGGAGGTCTAGAGAAGACCTCGCTGCCTGTTACTCTTGGTGAGCGCCCTCACCTAGACGGTTCGGAGGCGTGGCCGTTGATCTCTCCGTTCGGAGATTGTCGGAGAGGCTCGGCAAGTGTGTACAAGGCATCGGTGCTCGCCTTTCCGGAGTGGACAAGGAGCAACCATTAGTGATAATATCCTTTGTGGATATTGAAGCGAGACTCAAGTGATTTGAGTGCTTCAACGAGGATTAGTGGAGACTGGGCGAGTCTCCGATACCTCGGTAAAAATCATTGTGTTCGTTCTCTTTTCCCTTTGCTTATATTATTTGTTCTTTATTTGCTTTAAGTTTTTAAGTTTTAAAAGCCTCCTATTCACCCCCCCTCTAGTCGGCATCCTTGATCCAACACATACAACCTAGTAGTTCATAGGAGCTTTCATATCTTTGTGAAGTTTCTTTGTTTCTACTAACTATGGCAGGTATTCCAAGCAATCATGGGAGTAACGTCGGCAGTGGGAGTGAACATGAGGACCCCCTCACACCAAAACAACGGCGTTGGGTCACTCATTTTCAGAGGATGCACAATCAGCATGAGATGCGAACTCGTGACACTCTTGATGCGATTCAGGCGCAATTGGCACCCCTCACTGAGCTTCAAGCACAGCTAGCACAACTTCTTCAAGGTGCTGCCCCCAACAATGGTGCCGCTGGTCATGCTTTGGGCCAATGCGGTGCTCCGCTTGCTCCTTTAAACGGGGTGGATCAAGAGGAGAACAACTACGCTGCCGATACCGAGGACGACTACAGGGTCAATGTGAACAACGACCGACCTCATCGTCGACTCCGCAACAACAGGCAAGGTATGGCTAGAAATCAACATGATCAAAGGGAAGAACGTGATAATTCTATGGCAAAAATGAAATTTACTATGCTTCCTTTTGATGGCACATATAATCCTGATGTTTATCTAGATTGGGAGTTGGCGGTAGATCAAAAATTTTCTTGCTATGACTTCTCTGAGCGTAGAAGGGTTCACGCTGCCACTAGTGAATTTACTGGTTTTGCATCTATTTGGTGGAAAGAACTTTGTAGAGCCAACCGTGATGTACCTACAACTTGGGATAGGTTGAAGCGTGTCATGAGGGCTAGATTTGTTCCTACATACTATGCTCGTGATTTGTTGAATAAAATGCAGCGCTTTAATCAAGGTGATAAGACGGTTGAGGAATATTATCAAGAATTGCAAATTGGCATGTTGCGCTGTGGGTTAGACGAGGGTGAAGATGCAAAAATGGCTAGGTTCTTGGGTGGGCTTAACCGAGAGATACAGGACATACTTGATTATAAAGAATACAATTCTATCACTCGTTTGTACCATCTTGCTTTGAAAGCAGAAAGGGAAGTGCAGGGTCGACGATCGACAACGCGAGGAAATCTTGGAGGCTCCTCCACATCCAAGTCGGTCCAGATCCATACCAAGGCATCATCTTCCATACCTGGACGCGTACCTACACCCGCTGTTCCAACTACTTCGACGCCATCACGCATTCCGGAGGCAAACAAATCAGTCACACTTCAAGCACCCGCCAAGAGTGCTTCCTCAGTTGCCTCCACCGGTCGAACGCGGGAAATACAATGCTTTCGATGCAAAGGAATGGGGCACGTGATGCGCGATTGCCCTAATCAACGTGCTCTAATAATCAGAGAAAATGGTGAGTACACTAGTGCTAGTGACATTGATGAAGATGAATATGCTCTTGTTGCCACTAACACTGCAGAGCCAGCAGAAGAGATTATCACTTCTGCAGCATCCGAGAAATATCCGGCTCTTGTTGTCACACGTGTACTTAGCGCACAGCCTGCACGCGATGAACAAAATCAACGCCATACTATCTTTCAGACAAGGTGTGTGGTGAATGAGCGCGCTGTGCATGTCATTGTTGATGGAGGTAGCTGCAACAATCTTGCTAGTGTAGACATGGTCGAGAAGTTTGGCTTGACCACAAATCCACTGCCTCAAAAGTATGAAATTGAATGGCTCAATTCCAATGGTAAGGTTCAGGTAACTAAAACCGTTCAAGTACCTATCTCGATTGGTTCTTATCATGATAATGTTGTTTGCGATGTTGTACCCATGGATGCTTGCTCTCTTTTATTGGGTAGACCGTGGATCTATGATATGGATGCTATACATCATGGTAGGACCAATGAGTATACTTTCTTGTATAAGGAAAAGAAAATTGTTTTGAAACCCATGAGCCCTACAGAACTAAGAAACATTGATGTTAAAAGAGCTCAAAGAGAACAAGAAGAGAGTGGAATTAAAAATGTAGCTGGTAAATCAACCCATTCAACTACACCAGTTGCTCAAAAACCTGATCTTAAGTTGAAGGGTAAAGTATTGTTGGCTACAAAAGTTCTCTCACAAGATAACATGGCTAGTATAGAACCATTGCCATTATCTGTTTCTTTGTCTCCTGTTGTCACTACCTTTTTGCAGGAGCATGGGATGGAGTCGAGGACGACTCCAATTCAAGAAGGGGAGGATGATGAGGACATCACACCCAAGGATACAACCGCTGCCCCTTCTTCCCCTATGACCGCTACTTCGTCCCCGACCGTCGCTGTTTCGGCCACTACTTCATCTACGACGCCTGGAGGGCTTAATCCGGAAGCAAGGCCTTTCCACCCACCTTTGCTAGACCAGCACGTCAAGATCATCCACCGAGGACAGCCCACGCGCCAAGGAAGGCCCAAGATCAAGCCCAATTCGTCGACAAGTCCGGTTCGGCCATCCAGGAGCAGCAGTACTTCAAACGGACATAACTTGGGCTCCCGGACTCCGTTTTCAGCGTGCGACCACCCGTTTGAAAGCTTAGGAGATAAGCTTTCCAATGGATCTGGTCCCAAGGCCAAATTTCTCCTGGAGAGACGGGAAAACACAGAACAATCTCACGGGCCAGAAATCCCGGGTGCTGCGCCACCTTTCTTTTGGGCCCAAGGCCCATGTATCTTAGGGTTTTGGTGGCCAACGCTGTTTTGGCTGCCCTACACCTCCTGGCCGTCGCTATATATATGGCGGCCACCGTTCTTTTACGTTTAGGTTTTGTTGTGTTTGGTAGACCCCGTGTGCGTCCCTCCTCGTGTTTGCGCGTGTCGACTAGACCGCCCGAGCCGAGAAACAGAACCTCAACTTGTTCCTTTTGATTTCAATACTATCTATTCAGATTGCTTCATACTTTGTTCTTGCGGGTTCTCGATTTCTTGCAGGAACTACCGATCATTGGATCTTGTATCTGTGTGGAATTGGCATTGCGATTGTGAAGTTCCCGACCTGGTGGTTGGAAGCCCTAAATTCGGTGCCATCAACACCCCCAAATCGACGTATCATCATCTCACCGAAAGATCGGGATCGCCGTCCCCATCACACTTGACCACCTATTTTCGACCAGATATTCGACCTGTGGGTTTAAGTTTTTAAATCATGTTGGTCGTGGTCGTTGCTGAGTGTCAGCAGACATATCCGCGAGAAAACAGACAAATTGCATTAGAAATGACTTTTGTGTTGGACATTTTGGCAATAGGAAGGTTTTTGAATTTTCTAGAAATATCTAGGCCTTTATAGGTCTTACTCATGTTGACAAAATTGTAGCCCTTTGAGTTATCTTTCCAAAAAGTTAAAAATCACCTTAATGGAATCTCTAGATCAAAAGTTATACTTATTTTACTGTCGATGTACATTGGCCGGACAGTGTCCGGAATGGCCAGACAATGTCCGGCCTGTACAAATTTTTTGAGCGTATTGCAATATGTGAATCAGAGACGTTTGCATCCGTTTAGGGGCTTTTGTCCGGGACGGGCCGGACTTTGTCCGGTATGGCCGGGCATTGTCCAGCCTGTACAAATTATTTCAGCAGAGAGTGAAACAGAGACAGATATATATGTCTGAAAGGGATCTAGGATATCGACTAGAGGGGGGTGAATAGGCGATTTTAACAATTTAGCAATTAATCAAACAATTTATAGATAATGAGAGCAAATAAATAACACAATATGAACAAAGCACAATTCCAACACAAGGATATATCTCGTGGTCTCGGTGATTTACCGATCACCCCTAATCCACGTTGAGGCAAACTCAAATCTCTAACCGCTCCTCTATCTAGTCAACCTTCTCTCGAGAAGTGACCTAGATCTTGAGCCGGATTAGTGTGATGAGTTATCCAAACCTCGATTTTACTAAGGATGCACTTTACCGCTCTGGAAAGGTGTGCTCAACCCTTTCACAAGACGTTTTGAGGCTTCTTCACAATCTTCCTTGAAGAGCTCTCCAAAACCCTTCTCCTAGCCGTCTAGGAGCCGGCAAACTCCAAGAGTAACAAGCCGGTGATGATCACTTAGCCTTCTTCTAGTGCCACGAGGATGATTTAATGATCTAGATGCAATGCACTAGAAGATCTCAAATGCACACTCTCACAAATTCGAGAATTTGAACCCTAGAGTGTATGAAATGTGCTAAAGCTCTCAAGGATGATGACAATGCTCAAATTATGCCAAGGGTTGTGAACAGGGCCGTGCATGGGAGTATATATACCCCTCACAATAAATATAGCTGTTACAGGCCGTTGAGAGAAAAAGCTCACTTGGCGGTCAGACCACAGGTATAAGCTCGGTCAGACCGCCGCAATTGCAACGGCATTAAACAGGCGCAATAAATGCTCAACTGCCCTTGTCAGGCACACACACGGTCAGACTGGAGCCTATTTCGGTCAGACCATGAAGCTGTCCAGAGACGACCTAGTTTCTGGACACCTTATACGGTCAGGCCGATAAAAACGGATAGACCGGCCATACGGTCAGACCGTAGTATAAAAACAAGGTCAGACCGATTTCGCGGTCAGACCGATATAATAAAACGGTCAGACCGTAATAACTCAAAACAACAGAAAGATAGTTCATGAGGTTCCAGGAGACTGACCTAGGTTTTAACTACGGAACGACCGACCTTAAAAAGGTATAAACTATACTAAGACATAACGTCGGTCAGTCCGAGAATTCTAATCGGTCAGTCCGTGAATTCGGTCAGACCGGTCCAACATACGGTCAGACCGACTGAGACATTGCTGAGCAGAAATGAGCTGAAACAAGCATATTCAAAGTATATGACCTTCTAGTATGCAATGCAAGTTGATTTTATGATTTGTGGCACATAGATGAAGTATTTTGTGATACACCACATGCTCCTCTTAATAGTACGGCAACTATCCTAAAATCCGGTCAAAATTCTTCTCTAATCACCTTAGACCGGTAAAAATGGAAAAGACCCTATTTCATACCTTTGCCCTTTTGATCAATGCTCTTTCTTCATCATGAGGCTCTTTCTTCGCCTTTCATTAACCTGTCTTTTAAGTATCTTCTTGACACAACTAGACAGGTAACGTTAGTATAGCATTTGAAGTTGTCATTAATTATTAAAACATTCTATAGGGGTCTAGAAGCTACAATCTCCCCTTTTTTGGTAATTGATGACAACATAAAGAGTAGATGAAGGAGTTTTTAAGCATAAAGGGAATTTTACAATAAGCATCGAAGAAAAAGACACTCCCCCTAAATGTATGAATAAGAGAATTTTAGAGGAGTTCAAGCATGTATATCAGATGCTATCTCAAATCATCCATTATATGAGCATGAAGTATCACAAATAAGACATTCAGCATTCAATTCTACAACATGATATTATCAACACAAGGTCATATGAAAATAACATAAGCATATCTCATATATCAAGAAGTAACAATCTCATACAAGAGACAACCAATCATAAATGTCATCCACATAAAAGAGATATTTAACTAAACAAGTTACTTAAAACTTTACACCAAAAGTTTTTCATTTTCCTACTCTTTTCTACTCTCTTCTCTCCCCCTTTGGCAGCAATTGCCATAAAAGCTAAGAATCAGCTGGAGCATCATCATCGGGAGGATGGTGAGGAGGAGTCTGAGGGAAACGGGTGTAGAAGTGAGCGGAGAAGGAGTCGAAGCGCTGCTCGAACTGATCCTGGTGTGACGAGAAGGTCTGGAACTGATCATTCAAAGCCGCCAAGTCTGAGCGAGCGAGCTCAAGCCCCTGGAGAAGAGTAGCAAACTGATCCATCATTGGCTGATGGAACTGCTGCTGGAACTGTGTGAACCAGGCGGGGGCTTGGCTAGACTGAGCTGCCTGCTGAGCCTGAGGTGGAGGAGGAGGAGGCATAGGCTGAGCCTGCTGCTGCTGCTGCTGATGCTGTGCTCCGTGGCCTCGAGCCAAGACACGCGGGTTGACACTAAACGGTTTATAGCCGAGATGTCTGATATCACAAGAACCGCGAGGGAACTTCGTCTTCTGGAGCAGCAAGGACATGATAAACGGAGCATAGTAGAGATTCGGCAGAGTGGTCGCCGAGACATCCTCAATTGTCTTTAATATAAAAGAGACAATGTTGATCCAATGACTCTTGAGGATGTGGTCGATGAAGTTCCAGTAGTAATCCCCGACCGCTTCTTGGTTTCCACTCTTTGGATGGATCGTGGCTCGTACGATCTTGTTGACTACAACAGGGAGGACTTTGAGACCTGTAACTGTGCCAGGTACAATCCGCTGTCCACCTCCCGGCTGCTCATAAAACTGGAGCCAGTCGTCCTCATGGAGGTAATCCTCATCCTCCATATCGATCCCCTCCTTCATCTCCTCATAGTTTAGATTGTTTGCCGCAGCAAACTCCTCAAAAGTGGCCTCATAACGCCTGGAACCTGTCATCCATATGATCTGCTGGTCCTCCCATCTGACCTCAACTGTAGCATAGAACTGTCTGATGGCAGTGGCGTTCCATGGGCACTTGTGCTCCACAAAGTCATACAGCCCTATATCTTTGAAGATCTGCACCAAGGGAGCCATGATGGGCTGATTCACAACATAAGCCCATTCAATCCATTTGTGTTCGAAGATATTCTTGTGGATTAAATGACCGTAGAAGGCATCCTGCTGTGTCATCGTGTGGAAATGAGGAGTAGAGACGCCAATGACCACAAAAGGTCATCTTGATTCTAACGAAGAAGGTAAACCGGTAGACTCAAAGCTTTATAGATCTATGATTGGTAGTCTACTGTATTTTGCTGCTTCTAGGCCCGATATCATGTTTAGCGTATGTATGTGTGCAAGATTTCAAGCCCCTCCTAAAGAAAGTCATTTAATGGCCGTTAAGCGCATTTTGAGGTATCTAAAATATTCATCTAGTATAGGGTTGTGGTATCCAAAAGGTACTAAATTTGAATTAATTGGATATTCTGATTCCGACTATGCGGGTTATAAAGTGGATAGAAAAAGCACCTCAGGCAGTTGTCAACTATTAGGAAGATCTTTAGTCTCTTGGTCCTCCAAGAAACAAAACTCAGTAGCTCTATCAACCGCCGAAGCGGAATATGTTTCTGCGGGTAGTTGTTGTGCACAATTACTTTGGATGGATTATGGAATTAAATTTGAAAAAGTGCCTCTTTTGTGTGATAATGAGAGTGCGGTGAAAATAGCTACAAATCCAGTTCAACACTCTTGGACCAAGCATATAGATGTCCGACATCACTTCCTTAGAGATCATGTTAGTAAAGGTGATGTGTTGGTGGACATTGTAAGGACCGAAGATCAATTAGCTGATATATTCACTAAGCCCTTAGATGAAAACCGCTTTTGTAAACTTGGAAATGAGCTTAACGTCATTGATATATCAAATGTGGCTTGAAATGTTGAACTCATATTGGTTGTGCTTAAATTGTCACTTGATTGCTTGAAACTCTCATTTTAGGGCTTTTTAGGTTCTTTTATTGGCAATTGAGTGAAATTAGCTAAATACATGTTGATTTGCAATATGGATACTTCCCCTTGGCAATATTGTCTATATCATACTTATAGTTATCTTCTATATCTCTCATACCTTATACTAGAATCTCAATTGAGCATCAATCAAATAAATTTCTCAATTTTCAGCCCTTTCCAGCGGTCTGACCGAAATACATTCGCGGTCTGACCGAATTTATCTCCAGAGAGTGCTTCAAAATCCCTTCTTCCAGCGGTCTGACCGGTCTCTTGCCTGCGGTCTGACCGCATATACTCGACCAGAGAACTTAAATCCCGAATCTCTGTCACTTTCACTCTCTCACCTCACTCCTATCTCTCTCACGTGCTGTAACACCCTGAGTTTAGGGGTGAAAACTTCCTTTTCATGAATAGCATGCATGCATATATCTGTAGTAGTAGCCAGATCATTATTTTTATCAAGCCCTAAAATTTCCAAATTTATTCCATAAACCCAAATCAAGATCAGATTGTTCAGATGTGATCTATCAGTTGCTCTGAACCTAAAAATCTTCAGAAGCCAGATACAATTCCATCTCTAAATCCCAGATTTGTCAAAACTTCTGTTTTCGAAAACAGAATTAAGGTAATTACCGTAAATACTCTGAACTCAGATTTAGCCAAATCTTGATCTAATTCAGAATAGATTATTCTTAGATTATGATCATGGGTATGCCAATACCTTAAACCAGAAAATTGGCAGCCAGATTTCATCATCTAGACTCTTTTCACAAATCAGTCCAAGAGGTATCGCAGATCAGTCCTTTTCCAGATTTTCCATAAGCCTAAAAAGGCTAAATGTTACAAATCATCACCAAATTTAGAATTTCTTTAGCAAACCTCTTCCAAATGCTATTTGAAACAATTTCCCCTTCTGTCCAGATATCAAAATCTCATCCTAAATGCCAGAATTCGAAATTGACCAAAACTCACATTTCAATGACCCTAAAATACCCTATTTTCAGTTTATATCAAAAACTATTCAAATGTACAAGATTTTATCAAATATCTTTACCAAATATTTTGTTGAATATAGTTTTCCAGATCAGTGCAATCAATTTCAGTTTAAATCCTCCAAATCTTCAGATTTACAGATCAGTACAAAACTCAAAATCTAAAATTGCAAATTAGTCCAAATTCGACCAGAGCTCCCAGCTGATTTTCGACCAGAGCCTCACCGTGCTTGTGCGCCGTGTTTGCTCGTCGCCGGCCAAGCTTCGCCTGCGCTTGTGGCCGTGCATGCTTGTGTGTATGTGTCCTCGCTTCAGCCCTCACTGTGGCAACGTCGATGAACAGCCACCGCCCCCGTGCGCGACCGGCGACACCCTTGTCAATAACTTGTCTTGCCGTGCCAGTTGTTGTCGCCACCGCTTGCACCAGCTAGTGCTAAGTCATGATGAAGCAACAATTTTATCAGTAGCGCAGAGCCGCCTGTTCACCGTCCCATCTTTGCCGCTGTATCTTCACCGTTGTTGCGCCTGTGCCTGGCCAGTCAAATCCTTGGCGCCAATCTCTTCGCTGTCCCCTCTTCGCAAGCTTCGCCATGCCTATTTAAGCACCCCTGTACCCAGTAGCTTCTTCACACTTCACCAGAAATCAGCTAAGTCCCAGATTTTCCTGTTTTCGTTTTCTTCTCCGGCGAATCGTTGAGGAGGCTCACAGGGCTAGCACGCCCCACTGCACCACTTGCCAAATTAAAGCCACCAGTGAGTTTCCCTTATCCTTCTCTCTGTGTGATAGCATTTAATTGCTCACCGGTGACCTCTAACGTCGGCGATCACTGGAATTATCAAATTGCCCTGTTCCAGCAATGTAGCCCGATTCAGCCCAAATTAGCCTTCGAACCTGTAGATTAAATTGATCAGAGAGTTGTTTTGAGTATGCCTGTGAACCGAGAATCACCAATTGAGCTCGAATCAAGACTTTCCCCAAATTTGAACTTCACCAGTTGCCGGCTCTCGTCGCCAGGCTTCTCTGGTGATCCTCCAGTCAAATTGACTTCACCAATAGCTTCCTTATACTTCTTAGATACTCCTCGAGCAAGGAATTGAGTTCAATCGACCTGTATCAAAAATGCCCAATTCCAGTGCCTTCTTCTCCGGCACCGGCCATCGGAAAGTTATTCCCAGCCGTTTCAGCCCTAACCACTTTGTCTAGTGTGTGTGCCTTGAACTCCTGAGCATTTTTGTCTTCTATCTCGACACCTAGATCGGTCTAGATTGAAAGTTATAGCCTTGCCAAGATCATCGCAGTTCATCACTGGATTTATTGCCGTCCGGCCATCTTCAGCCGTGGATCCTGTTATGTATTTTGTTCCTGTTACTCAAGCCTACCTCCTAGACAAAGTTAGCACACCAGTTGAGCCCTTGAACAGCATTTTATGCTTAGCCCTAGATTTTGACATTGTCAGCCCTATGCCAGAGCTTGTTAGCCAGTGGCATTGGCCTTGTTCACTTTCTTCTGGCTGTGCATTTTAAAAATAACTTTGTCCACTGAAATTGTAGAGTTATAATCTACATTTTATTCTACTACCACAGCTTGAGATAAGTTCTCTAGCCTTCCTTGAAGCTATGTTAGAGTCTTGATCCGAATGTCAATCTGCTGACATTCGCTGTTTTTGAACAAACCAGCCACAAAATTGATGTCCTTATTGCAGCCTTGAAACCCTAAGAACATCTAACACCTACCCTTAGCCCAGATTCCTTGAAACCCTAGAATCTTGACTCAGTTCAGTCTGTAGTCTCAACTAATCTCAGCATTATTCAATTATTCTTGTTATGCATATCTGCATATAAGTCATAAAACATTTTAATATAATAAGTAATCATTGTGTGTTTGTTTGTCGCCGAGCAGATCCAGAAGCTGACTTTGAGGATTTTGCTGTTGACCCATCATCAACTGCTGTATCTTACGACGCGGAAGGCAAGTCATATTCTTGGACATCTTGAACCTATATTTTAAGAGTTGCTATAATATAACCTTGAATATAGATAATATTGCATGTGAAAGATTGAGAATGGTTGAATTATGAATTGGCGGTACTAGACTGGTTATCTGTGAAATGTGAAATAAACAAGTTTTGAGCCATGAACTATTATATATGTATTTATATACTTATATTCATGAAATAAAACCCCTAGCCGTGATCGGAATTTTGGTATGGATGGCTGTAGTACTGGAGGTGCTTAACTGCAAAGGATAGTAGGCACGGAAGGTGCATGGTTTGTGGATGGTCTGGTCACTGGCATATAAGGACTAGAACCTTGTGTTGTGCGTCTAGTGGCATGAACAACGTATTAACCGCAAGCCTGGTATGGGACAGGCCTGAACAAGTACTTATGTGGATTGCACATGAAACCCCTGCATGAGATGTGTTGTGATGCACGATTTGCATGAAGTGTGGCTCCCACACATATCACTGAACGTGATCTTGCACGCTGACCCAGTAATGGGAATATGCATAGGGGTGGAGGTTTGGGTACAACCTGCCACAACTGTGGTTCGCGAGAGATCCACAGGGTCAGGGGTGAATTGTAAGTGAAACATAACAAAAGTTCTTGTTATCTCCACCTTGCCACTCACAGTATGAAGTGAGTCAGGGGTCCAATCATTTTGATAGGAAAGGCATGAAAGTGGAATATCTTGCAGGTAAATTGGTACCTCTCTGCAGAGTTAAAAACGTATTCGAATACTCCGAACTCCCGGGTTTATAGGAGTCTGCTGCGGTGGATTAAATCCACGGGGTGTGACACAAGTATATTTTCTAAATAAAATTTGTTAAATCAAGATTACCCAAATGACATGTGTTGTCATGATAAGGAGTGCTGCCATGGGCTGGTGTGTGTCGACGTGTCGCGGTAGTGCTATAATCTAGTGAACATGAATAGCAATGCTATTTTATGAAAAGTGCTGCCATAAGATGAGATGAGATGAGATATGAAGGAAAAAGGTTCTTTTATAAACATCCATAATTCTTGACTAGTCTAGATTCATATCATCATTACTATATGTATCTACTCTTACCTATGACTTGCTGAGTACGTAAGTACTCACCCTTGCAACATACAACTCAGTAGATGGAGTGTACCCTGATCAAGATGAAGGCATGGAGAAATTTGTGGATCCAGAAGGAGGAGAGTCAGTTCCGCCAGAGCCCTGATGTGTGTTGTTCTGCCGTCAACTTCTTTTGTGGAGGGTCACCAATCTTCTACTGTGTAGTTATTATTTTGCTAAACCTTGAATGCCGTGAAGGCATTGTAATCTCTTTATGTAATATTAAGGCCAGCAGGCCACACTGCTTAAATATTTTGTAAGTTACTCTGTTGCAATATAATATACTCCTGTGCTTAACTTATCCTGGAAAGTCAAAGGTATGTATATATGGGACTAGCTGCAGCGAGTTAGGTCTCCACGGGAGTAGTCGTAGTCTCCAGTTTCGGGGCGCGACACGTGCGCCCTAAATTCTTTGGAGCTTTCTTCTCTGGTCAAACCAAAGCAAAGCACAGACAAACCGCCAGTCAAGATCTCCTCCAAATCATGTCTTCTAGGTATCCTTCTCAGATTCTTCTCCTTTTCTCAAATAGTTTCCTTTTTTTTGGAATTCCGGGCAACTTTGGTGAATCTAGTGTAAATCTGTTCAAAACCTCAAATTGATACCTTTTCTTGATGCTCTTAATGCTTATCCTTGTTTATCAAGTCACATTGCACCCTAGATTCAACTAAATCCCAGAAATTTCCTCAAACCCTAACTCTGGGGCTGTGCCGGTCTGACCAACCCCAGTTCCGGTCTGACCGCTAGCAACAGCAGAGCTAGGGCTTGCTGATTCTCTTGATTCAATTCATGCCTTCAACTCTCTTGGTATCTTATCTGTTTTATATCTTGCCATCTTCTAGCGGTCGAGGCTTTCAAGGGAATGTTTTCGTTCGGTCTCATAAGAAGAAATTGGTGAAGCGGCCCAAAAGGGCTCAAACGTCAAGTAGCAGTGACACTCAAGATGCAGATTGGGTACCCTCGCCCGGAGATTCAGAAACAGAACAATCCTCTCACCTTGGCGGCTCCGAACACGTGGCTATGGACATTGAGAGTGAGGACGATGAGATAAACGTCGACGCGTACCAAGGACCCAAGAAGAACTGGACGTCCAATGACTACACAAAGGCTAGGACCACCTACGCCTATAACCATGAGAATGACGCCACTACTCCTCATTTCCACACGATGATCCAGTAGGATGCGTTCTATGGACATCTGGTTAACAAGAACATTTTCGAGCACAAGTGGATTGAGTGGACCTACGTCGTGAACCAGCCCATCATGGCTCCTCTAGTTCAGATTTTCAAAGAGATTGGGCTATATGACTTTGTGGAGCATAAGTGCCGATGGAACGCCACTGCCATCCGTCAGTTCTATGCTACCATCGAGATTGTTTGGGCGGAACAGAGGATAGTTTGGATGATAGGCACTAGGAGATATGAGGCTACTTTCAAGGAATTTGCTGTGGCTAATAAGATCAATTATGAAGAAATGAAAGAAGGCATCAATATGGAAGACGAAGACTATCTGCACGAGGATGACTGGCTCTAGTTCTATGAACAGTCGGGAGGTGCCCAGAGGATCATACCTGGCATGATTACAGGCCTTAAGGTCCTTCCAGCTGTGGTAAACAAGATTGTAAGAGCCATGATCCATCCAAAGAGTGGAAATCAAGAAGCTGTTAGAGACTATTATTGGAATTTCATAGACCACATCCTCAAGCGACATCGGATCAACGTTGTCACATTCATCTTGAAAATGATTGAGGATGTCTCAGTAACCACTCTTTCAAATCTGTATTTTGTTCCATATATTATGACTTTGCTGCTCCAGAAGACCAAGTTTCCTCGCGGATCTTGCGATATCAGACATCTCGGCTATAAGCTGTTCAGTGTCAATCCGCGCATCTTAGCTCGAGGCCATGGAGCACAACAACATCAGTAGCAACAGCAGCAGGCTCAGGACATGCCTCCTCCACCTCAGCCATAGGCTCAGCAGCCAGCACAGCAGAGCCAAGTCCCCGCCTGGTTTGCTCAGTTTTAGCAACAGTTCCATCAACCGATGATGGATCAGGTTGCTACACTTCTCCAGGGCTTGAGCTCACACAATCTGACTTGGCAGCTCTCAACGATCAATTCCAGACCTTTTCTTCGCGCCAAGATCAGTTCGAGCAGCGCTTCGACGCCTTCTCCGCTCATTTCTACTCTCGATTCCCTCAGACTCCTCCCTTCAACCCTCCGTCTCAAGACGATGATGCTCCCACCGATTCTTAGCTTTTCTGGAAATTGATGTCAAAGGGGGAGAAGAACTTTAGATGAGTGATTTTTTTGTATGAGTGAAGACTTTTGTGATGTTTTGAATGTCTTATGAATTTTGTGATACTTCATGTTAAATGATGTGCTTTATGCTACTTTACATACATGACTAAGCTCTGAAAAATGTTAAATGATGTACTTTATGCTACTTTACATACATGACTAAGCTCTGAAAAATTTGCGATGTTTAGCTCTAATAACGTGTGTTGAATGAATTGACAATGTTTTAATAACTATGCAATGTGTGGAATGCTCTTATATACATGCTTGAACTCCTCCAAAAGGCCAAAATTCTCATATACATCTATTTAGGGGGAGTTTTCTCTACTATGCTTATTGAAAATCCTTTTAATGTTTAAAATTCAATCATCTATTCTTAATGTTGTCATCAATTATCAAAAAGGGGAGATTGTAGCTTCTAGGCCCCTAAAGGGTGTTTTGGTAATTAATGACTATTACAAATGTTGAACTAACGATACCTGTTAAGTTGTGTCAAGAAAAAAAATTCAAAAGACAGGATAATGAAAGGCAAAGAAAGAGCTAAATGTTGAAGAAAGGATATTGAGCAAAGAGGCAAAGGTACGGAATATGACTCTTTTCTTTTTACCGGTCTAAGGTGATTAGAGAAGGATTTTGACTGGATTGTAAGATAATTGCCGTACTATTAAGAGGAGCATGTGGTGTATCATTAAATAGTTCATCTTTGTGCCACAAGTCATAAAAACAACTTGCATTGCATACTAGAAGGTTATATCTTTTGAAAATGCTTTTATCCACTCAAATCAGCTAAGTTCAGTCTCTGTCGGTCTAACCGTGTTAGCCGGTCTGACCGCAGAAACGGTCTGACTGAGAGTTGTTTCGGACTGACCGACAGTTATGGTGAAGTGTTTTTATTTCCTAAAATGGTCGGTCTGTCCGTAATTAAACATTGGGTCAGACTCCTGGAGCTTCATGATCATATTTTGTGAATCTTAGTGTGCTAGTCGGTCTGACCGTCAGTTGGTCCGGTCTGACCACTAAACCGTCTGACCGAGATTTTGTACTGCGGTCTGACCGTGTAGCCGGTCTGTCCGAAGTTTTCGGCCTGACCGTAAATTGTGTCCAGAAACGATGTTGTCTCTAGATGGGTTCCCGGTCTGACCGCCGTTGGCTCAGGTCTGACCGTGAGAGTGCCCGACACGGGTAGGTGAGCATTTATTGCGTCTGTTTAATGCCGTTGTAATTGCGGCGGTCTGACCGGGCTTATACCTGCGGTCTGACCGCCAGGTGATCTTTTTCCTCCAACGGCTTGTAACGGCTATATTTATTGAGGGGAGTATATATACTCCCATGCATGATCCTGTTTCTGGACTTTTGGCATATGTGTGGACATTGACTTCATTCTTGAGAGCTTAAACACGTTTCATACACTTTAGTGTTAAATTTCTTGAAATTTAGAGAGTGTGAAATCAAGATCTTCTAGTGCATTGCATTTTGTTCACTAAATCAATCTTGTGGCACTAGAAGAGCATTAAGTAATCATCACCGGCGTGTTACTCTTGGAGTTTGCCGGCTCCTAGATGGCTAAGTGGAAGGTTTTGGAGAGCTCTTCAAGGGAGATTGTGAAGAAGCCTCAAAACAACTTGTGAAGAGGTTGAGCATGCCTTGCCAGAGCGGTAAAGTGCATATCTAGTGGAATCGAGGTTTGGATAACTCATCATACTAATTCGGCTCGAGATCTAGGTCACTTCTTGAGAGGAAGTCGACTAGATAGAGGAGCGGTTAGAGATTTGAGTTTGCCTCAACGTGGATTAGGGGTGATCGGCAAATCACCGAGACCACGGGTTATATCCTTGTGTCAAGTTGCTTGATATTCATCTTGTTTTTAGCCATTAATTTGCTCTTAATTGTTGTTAATTGCTTGATTAGTTGTAGAACTGCTAAAATCGCCTATTCACCCCTCCTCTAGTCGATATCCTAGATCCTTTTCAATGAGTCTGGGCTATTTTGCAAATGGGTAGTCAGGTTTCAGATATTTTACAGTTTAGTTTTAGGCTTTTAGGTTTTGATGTTCCGAGTCCCCAGAGACTCCGATTTCAGCACGGTCAGTTCCTACGCGTCCATAGAAACATGTTCTTCTATCTTTTATTTTGTTGTTTTCGAATTATCCAAATTTCATTTTAGCGATTTTAAATATGAAACGACGTATTATTTGGGTGTATGAATTTACAAACGGGCTAGTCACAACTGACGTGCAAAATGCCATGTGTATCACTTACTTATTTTATTGAAATTTTTTCGTTTCATTCCCTTAATTTTTAAGTATCACCACCCCAAACATTTTTCATTTTGTTCCCTGTATTTTTAAGAAATTAAATTTTAATCCCCATTTACTACAAAATTTTCATTTTTGTCTCTAGATTTATAATTAATATGTCATTGCAAAACTCTAGACTATAGAAATTACACTACAAAACATTATCTTTATATTTATGTCTCTCTATACTATTTTGAGACATTAATCACTTTAAAAAAAATTCAAAATTCAAAATTTTCATAAATAAGACTCTTACCAGACTTAAATGTGGAAACGATCATCTGACTATTGTACCAGCGACCACACCGGCAACTTAATCTGTCTTGAAAAACACTTGAAACTAATTTACAATTCACCAGCTTTGGTTAGAATTACGCTTGATGGTTCTGGAATTCCTGAAATCCTAGATTTTCACTCAATTTCCAAACCCAATTTGTTGTTTTTAGTCTCTAAAACCCTAGATTTTCAATATTCGCAATTTTACTGCTTTCAAAACCCTAGTTTAATAGACTTTAGTTGTAGGACTTAGTTGTAGCTCACAAAACCCAACTCTCTCTCTAATTTAATTAACAATCTCCTTGTAAGATCGAGGATGCCGACTAGAGGGGGGGTTGATTAGGAGTCTTTTAAATTTTCTTTCACACTAAGCAATTTTAACAAGATAATTGTTTAAACTAGATTATACAATGAGGCTTAAAACAATTTAATCAACTAGTTGCATTCAACCATATAAGTTATTCAACAAATCATGCAACAAAAGTAAAAATGGCAATTGCGTCAAGATGAATGTAACGCAAATGATAAATACGCAATTGGCACAATATTTTTACCGAGGTCTCGGAGACTCGCCCGGTCTCCCCTACTCCTCGTTGAAGCGCTCACTCGGAGCCTCGCTTCTATATCCACGAAGGATATCTCACTAGGGTTGCTCCTTCTCCACACCGGATAGGAGAGCACCACACCTTTCACAATCTTTTGCCGGCCTCTCCGACAAACTTCGATTGGAGAGATCTCGGCTCTCCTCCGGCACCGTCTAGGCGAAGGCGATCGCCAAGAGTAACAAGCCGGATGCGCTTTCACTTGAACCAACCACGTGCTAGAAGCTCAATGATGCAAATGAGATGCTCAACACTCTAGCACTAGCAATCTAATGAAGATGAAGTGCACTAAACACTCACACAATCTCCCTCAAGCTCTCTCTCAAATCTACTCAAGATTTGGGCTCAATTCTAGCCTCTAAATGCAATAACACATATGCAACTCAATTGGTTAGGTTTTCAGCTGAAGAATGAACTCTTTGAACACCCACAAATGATGCCATACACGAAGTATTTATAGCCTCAAAGAAAAACTAGCCGTTTGCAATCATATGCGTCATTTTTGTACAGGCCGGACATTGTCCGGCCAGTACGACAAATACGCCCGTTGCACAACGTGTTAGAGACCGTTGGGGGCATTTTTTTGTGAAGGCCGGACATTGTCCGGCCACCTCAGACATTGTCCGGCCATCACAGTACAGATGAGCCGGACAGATGCATTTGTCTCTGGTTCATTTCAATGCTCAAAAAATTTGTACAGGCCGGAATTGTCCGGCCATATCGGACAAAGTCCGGCCTCCCCGGAAAAATAGCCCCGGACGGATGCAAACGTCTTTGGTTACACTCAGCAAAAGGCTGAAAAAATTTGTACAGGGTGGACATTGTCCGCCCATGCCAGGACAATGTCCGGCCACTGCACACTGACAGTAAAACAAGCATAACTTTTGATCCAGAGATTCGATTGAGGTGATGTTTGGCTTGTTGGAAAGATAACTCAGAGCTCTACAATTTTGTCATTAGGAGCAAGACCTAAAAAGGTCTAGAAACTTCTAGAAAACTTATAAACTTTCATGCTGTCAAAATGTCCAATCCAAAAATCATCTCAAATGCAATTTAGGGTATTTGCACATACGGATTTTTTGTTTTCTCGCGGATATCTCAGCTGACACTCAGCGATGACCACGACTACACAGGTCTGACATCCGATCGAAAACAGGTGGTCGAGAGGGTTTGGTTGAGCGTACGCAAGCGAGCCAAAGACTGGTACGACCAGTTTGAACTCCTACGACCACGCCCAAACCCTAAACAGAAAACTGCCAAACAAACGACACGACCACGACCATGTATCAACACGGATATGATCAGAATGTGCAAATACAACCATGACCAGCTCTAGAAAATAAATCAATACAAATAGCTGGCGATCACGGCTAAGTGCAGTTTTCAAAACATTTTCTCTAATGCACCACAAACTACACTTAGACTCTCTAGCAACGCAAGAGCGATAAAGACACTAGTGCAAGATGATATGAATGCATTTGAGTTTCCGCACTAGATAGATTCAAGCTACTAGCTTCCGACCCCTCTTAATAGTACGGTCAAACTAGTAAAAAGAAACCTATCAACCCGGTCTGCCTCCAAACACCGAGACTGGTAAAATCATAAGAAAACAATCTTTAATCTTGGATTTTACCTTAGGTGAAGTTCGACCTCGTGAAGTTCGACCGCTCGACGCTTGTCCTTGCAAAGCTCGACCTCGCTAAGCTTGACCTCGCGAAGCTCGACCGCTCGACACTTGTCCTCGCAATGCTCGACCCCGCTAAGCTTGGCCTCGCTCGAGACTATTCATATCGGCATCATCCTCTTCACGCCCTTGCTTGCTTTCATCTTGCAACCATTCTGAGACTAGAACATATACACTCAATGCACAAACGTTAGTCTCATTTACAGTTCGTCATTAATCACCACCAGAGAAATCACTCCACACAGGAGTTCACTCAACAATTTCTTTCTTCGGTGAACTGACAAAACCAATTTCAATAAGTGACAGATGAGTAAGATATGAAACCCACAATTATATGGATCCATATATGATACAAGAAATACGCACACGATCCATACTACACAAGTCATGATATCAATCAATATAGATGACTAATGTGATGAGCTCCCCCTCAATCATACACATAGATATCAAATCCAAAACAAGGAGTCATCAACCTTTTGAACATACATAATTAATCATTCTGAGCTCGTCTCTAACATGTGCATTGATATAAAATCCACAACTGGAGTCATCAGTCTCAAGATTTAACATATTACATTTTGATCAATCAATCAGCACAAGCTTGATGCAACCACCGAGCTCATCCTCTACATATGCATCAATATCAAACTTGCAACCGAGGAAACATCCAATTCAGGGTTTACCAATGATCAATTCAATTCACTTGTGCTAAATCAGGATTTATCTAAGTTGTCATTTGATCAACAAAACTGACATTCTCTAGATTAACTTTGATCATCATAGATTTATCCAAATCGTCATTAATCATCAAAATCTAGATACTTAGATCTACCTAGATCCAACACTCCTGACCTAAGAGACGGATACGCTTGTTCCTTATGAAATTCGACTCTCGAGTGCTCAACGTTCAACCGTTCACTTGCGCTATTACTAAAATGAGTCACTCTTGGTCGTGTCAGAGCGCATAGCCACGTAGTGTAAGATTATTTTATTAATCTGAAGTGGCTCATATAATTGTTGGCTTAATTATAATTAAATTTGTTTAGTATGATGGTTGTTAGATTCAAAGTATTAAATGTAACTTGAAACATTAAATTCGAGATCATTTCAACACTATTTGATCCAACCTTTATTATTTTAAATTCTTGGCCATTCAATGTACCATATTTCATGTTTATTCTTCATTCCTAGGTCCGGGAACCAAATCCAAAATGTAAACCTAAACCATGTGTGGCCGCCCCAAGAGGGGAGAACCACTATACTCCTGTGGGAACCCAGCCCGCTGCGGCTAGACCCATGCATACCTATGACTTCCCAGGATAAGCCATACAAGATTACATTGCAGCAAATTAATTTACATAGCTGTTTAGGTTGTACAACCTGCTGGCCTTAATACAGTACATAATATTACAAAGCCAACATGGCACAAATGGGTCTGGTCCAAAAGAAACAACTACGCAACAGAAGCTAGATAAACCCCCACAGCAAGAAATTGAAAGCAAAACAACACCCTTCAGCACTCTGGCTGGACTGGCTCTCCTCCTTCTGGTTCTGGGAAGATCTCCAAGCAGTCATCTTGCTCAAGGGACACCCCATTTATTGGATCATAGATAGCAAGGGTGAGTACTCTTGTACTCAGCAAGTCATGGCGTACAAGACTATGAAAATGAATACATAGAATAGTGGTGTTACATCTTATGCGAGCAAAGAGAGGTGGAAGGTTACCAAAATAATCTTTCTTAAGAGAGATGCAACTCTTTTAAATAATCTTTCTTTCACAGACTATTAGTAGTACTACCACGACACGACAACATAGGACAGTCCATGGCAGCACCCCTTAATATGACAACACATGTCATTCACGGGTAATCTTATCTTATCAAATTTTATTTGGAAAACATACTTGTGTTACATCGACGTGGATTTAATCCACCGTAGAAGACTCCTTTAGACCAGGGAGTACGGAGTATTCGAATACGTTTTTAACTCTGTAGAGGGGTACCAATTTACCCACAAAATATCTCAACTTTAATGCTCATCCTATCATCATGATTAGACCCTCCCTCACAACCACGTGTGAGTAGCAAGGTTGAGATAACAAGAACTTTATTTATGGTTCACTCACAATCCACCCCTGTCCCTGTGATCAGACAAATCACAGTTGTGGCAGGCTATACCCCCACCCCGACTAGCCTCTTCCCATTACTGGGGCAGCGTGCAACATGTGTCTAGACACGCACTCCGTGCCAATCGTGCTCAATTCTTTCCAACTCATCCATGCGGGGGCTTCATGCTCGATCCGCATACTACTTGTTCAGACTTGTCCCATCCCAGGCTTGTGGTTGGTATGATTTTCATGCCACTAGAAGTACAACACAAGATTCTAGTCTTTATAGGCTTGTGACCAGTTCATTCCACAACCCTGCACTCATACTGTGCCACCACCATTCCATACCACTCTGGTCACGGCTAGAGTTTTATTTCATGAATATACATATATACATATATATTAGTTTATGGCTCACTACTTGATCATTTTACATTTCATTGGCATACAGCTTAATACTGCCAAATTATATCTCAACCATTCTTTCACATGCAATACTGCTTATATTCAAGGTCATATCATAGCAACTTATAAAATATAGGTTCAGGATGTTCAAGAATATGACTTGTCTTCTGCGTCGTAGAATTCCGCTGCTGATGTTGCGTCGGCGGTGACGTCCTCAAATTTTGACTCGGGTGCTACTCAGCAACAAATCAAACACAAAATGATTACTAATTATATGAAAATGTTTTATGATCTATATGCAGATATGTTTTAAAAGAATAAACTGAATGATGCTGAAGTTGATTAAGTTTGTAGGTTGAATTGGGTTGAAACCCCAGAGTTTTATAGAATCTGGGCTGAGGTTGGATACTGGAGGTTATTAGGGTTCCAAGACATGAGATTCGACCTTCGGTTCGCAGCTGGTTTGCTCAAACTCGACGAATGTCAACAGATTGACATTTGGTTCGCAGCTTGACAATGTCAGAGAATGGCATAGATGTGGTTTGAAATATTTTCAGTTGTCGCAACAAGTTTGGTTCAGGGCATAAGGTGCATAATTGGACAAGGCACCTAGTTGACAAACTGGTTTTTACAGAATAGTGCAGGAGTTCAAGGATTTTGTAGTCAAACCCCTGGCACAGTGAAACTGAATGCCAGTGTACTGCCATTTTCTAGGGTTTATGCATCTGGATGATTTTCTCAAGCGTTGCTTCACCAACTTTGTCAATCATGTAGGCGCGAGTGTAAGGATGCTACTGGCAAAGTGCATTGGAAAACGGTGGCCGGACGACGGTGAACGGTGAGGTCGAAGTCGTCGGCCTTACAGACCCGATACGAGCTATGGTGACAAGGAACTACTGTTGATGAAATGTGAAATTGGTTGAGGGATTTTGCTCCTGGAGCTGCGCCGATGGTTCTCCAACGAGGAATTTGGTTGCAATCAAGTTTTGGAGCTCGCCGGCACTGCGGCCGGACTCGGAGAAGACGACAAAATGGGTATCGGTGTTCTAGGGTAATGCTGGTCGATTGGCTTCGGCTACACCATCTGCGAGACCTAGTGAACATGTATATGTAGTCAATTTGGTTGGAGATACGGCAAAGCGTGCTGGCGACGTGAGCTGGCGAAGATCGGGAGAAACCTTAGATCACATGTCAATTTCAAATTGTGATTGAACAGGCTTACTCCATAGGCTCTGGTGATCATTTTGTTCTACAAAAAGGGATATTGAAATTGGCTGAAAAAGATTCGATAGCTGGAACAGGGCATTTTTAAATTTTGATGATCACCAGCGATGCAGCTCACCGGAGTCAAATTGGTTGCTATGGTACGAGAAGATGGGCACTAGGAACATACCACTGAAGTCAATTTGAAGTTTGGTGTTGCAGATTGCTCTAGCGTCATTCTCCTCCTCGGCAGCTCGTCGGAGAAGAAGAAGAAAGGAGAAGGAGAGTAATGGAGTTCTCTGGATTTCACAGCAATGGAGCTAGTTGCAAGTGGCTTTAAATAGGCACGGAACGGAGGTGGCGAGGCTGGAGGCAGTGAGAATTGAGCCGATGAAGTGATTGATCGAAGCGAACAGCGGTGACTGCAACGACGAAACGGTGACAGGCGGTGCTGCGACTGACAAACTGGTCGGTTCATTGGAACTTGTTCCTGGCTGGTGCAAGGCGGAGGCGACGATACTGTCCCAGCGTGGCAACGTGGCACAAACTTCTGGCAGTGTTGCTGGTGCGCGCGCGGTTGCTGCTGCTGGTCGATGGTGCTGCCACGGTGACGGCTCTGGAGCGGACACGTGTGCCAATGCAGGTACATTCGAACACACGCACTGGAGGGGTCCAGAAGAATCGCGGCGAGGCACTGGTCGAAGGTGTGCTGGC